>OY754331.1:16608926-19009626 GCA_963573305.1 Pyrrhosoma nymphula | reverse complement strand
TACCGCGGTGATTCTCGAACGCTTTACCGGTCTATCAGTTGCAGGGGAGAGGAGGGGAGGATGAGAGTCCCAATATTGCATTCGCATAACTCTCGATATTGAATTCCGACACATACCCAGAGTAGGTAATAAACGTGCAGACTCGTGTCCATGGAGATAGATTGCATCTATGTCCATGGACCTATACCTCCTGAAGAAAAAAAATGTTATATGCACATTTAGTTTGTCCGTTAGTAGTTCAGCCGTATAAAATGATCAATGATAGTTGTGGCCTCATAAAATTGCCTCATTTTCTTAATGCTTCTCACAACTGACTAAATTTTGTTGATTGACATTGAAGTTTGGTCCTTATTATGGCTAGGCAAATATCAAGCTACCGTTAGGCAAATGTGATATAACGGAAACTTTACTCCCAGGATACTCCTGAAGAGGACGGGCGAGTCGCGCATTTCAACGCGCTTTTAGCGGAAATGTAGAAGCTGACCCGGTGGAAAACACGAGACTCGTGCAGATCTCTTCACTGTAGAGTGGACACCACTTAGTTGCGATGACTGCGACGTCCATTTGACGGAAATATTCGATGCTTCCGCCGCGAATTCCCATAATGCACTCTTCTAGGGCTTTTCACCGGGTTAAATTCTGACCGAAGTTTCGAAAGGAGACTCTTCGTCATCAGTAAACTCGTTTGCTTCAACTCGATAGTGGGCTTCAGGGGAGTCCTGAGGGGGTTGTGTTTGAACCGCTCGAGATAATTCCGATCGCGTAACTAAGGAGTCACGTGGTACATAATAACTTATTTTTCGAGATCTTGGTGTGGGTGAACCACTCGGATGGATAACTTAAGGAGGTTCCGCCGCAACTGCGTGAGTCAAAACGAATACTAAATTCCACATTTTTTATATTTTGTCCAAAAAATCCTGCTTTCACTGGTGAAATGCGTTACATATAGAAACCCAAAAGTAGGGAACAAAATTTTCAGATTATTCCACGAATATATTTTAAATGAGCACTCTTTTCCAGCCATAGGAGCCGACTGCAGCGCCATTTCCCACGAATTACCGCAATATGACTTCAATTACGGCATTAATTCTTCAATAACTAAAAAAATAAGGTGGTAAGATGCCTATATTACATTTTTATTCAATTTCTCTGTATTATTTACACAATTTTCTTCTTAAGATGCAATACAATATCGGGAGACTTCTTATAAATAGTTTTCCGCAAAAATGGCATTTTTATTTTATGGAAAAATACTATTTTTCCCCGTGTTTCTCTCATACTCCCATTGAAGACCATGTAATTTCAAGTTCAATTAGAGAGTAACATAGCGTGGAAAGGTATTATTTTGTTGTTCATATCAGATAGAGGACAAGTTTTTCTACAAGTAGACAGAATATTAATAAAATGAAATTTAAGTCATTTTACAGTTGAACCACCTTAAGCGCCTGATATGTTTTTAGTTGTGTCTGAAATAAGGACATTGAACTCCATCAAACAATATTACAGCGACAGAAACTCGAACGCGAAGGCTGCGTGAGATTTTTACGAGAGGTTCAAAGACAACAAAATCTCGAAGCTTTCGTTATTGTACCACGTAACTCCCTAGTTACGTGATACAATCCCGAACAGTTCAAGATTTGAAGCATGTGAAACACACTTAAAAATTTCACGCAGACTTTCCGATCGAGTTTCCATCGCCGCAATATTGTTGATCGAGTTAAAAATCCTGATTAGAGACTCTATATAAGGTTCAAACACACAAAAGTGTCGAACCATTCGTTACTGTACCACGTGACTCCATAGTTACGTGATCGAAATTATCTCGAGCGATTCAAACACAACGATCGATTGTTCAAGGGCCGATTGCTATTCGAAATGGAAAGATATCGATATACATGATGAAGTATTTCTCTACGCTCGCTCAACAAATTTTTATTGGCACTACCGATGAAAGCCATCGATACCATATCAGGAGGCTCGAGATACCGACTTATCGAACTTATCGAAATCCCCAATATTAGTTTCACTGCAAAATTTTACGTGCTTTACGTCTTTGTTGTGACTTTACGCGATAACTAGGACATGTGAATGACTTCTCTCAGTTGAATAAATGAAAGCTGCGTTTATATCACTTGTTGAAAATACGATAGCCTCTTCGGATGATTTAACAACCTAATTAAAACAAAAGTTTCCTAAATTTTGGGAGCAATACTCGCATTCAACCGAGGGTGAAGAACAATGAAACAATACGGAATGTGGATAAACTGAAAGCATAAACGCGAGATGAATAAAAGCAACGGATAGGGCCGGGGGGTGGGATGAAAGATGCCCGTAGGAAAGTGATAAGCCGTCAGGGATATTTCTAGAGAGATAGAGAGGTTATGGGGGGAAGGAGGAGGGCGGGGAGAAGAGCATAAGGGTACCTAAGGGATTCCGGTGGGGGGGGGGGACCTTTTTCGGGTGGCTTCGACGATGACGCTTCCGGTTCCTAACGCGCGAGGGGCAGTGGACATACAAACGACCCTTATCGGGGCCGGGGCCGGAATCCGGGAACATCCCTCATCTCTCCCCTTAAAACCCCAACATCCATTTTTGTGCGTTTCCGAAACCATTGCCGCACGGTGATGTCAGAGAAAAAAACAAGTGACGAATAAAGTCCGGACTTGAACAAGCCCGACCTCGAAAAACAACGGTCTCTCATAAAAGGCGCGCTATCGAAACTCTGTACAAGAACATTCATTTAGAACATTCCAAAAGCTAGAAAAAGATTCAGTTTTTTTACAAGAGCTTCCATTGAAGCATATAATGGGAATAGATACGTATCTGCCGCGTTGTTTTGCGAAATTCTACGCTTCAATGAGTTTTATGATTTCCCAAACGAAGTTCACACAGTATTTCAAATCTTCCCCGTGACCGAGATGCGTCGCACGCCCAAGTAAAAGGGATATGCCACCGCGGGCGAGAACTGAACCAGCAAGTATACATCGGAGAAAACAAATGAGCGACGACAAAATCAAATGCAATGTTTAAAATAATGACAAGGCCAACTATGTTTAAATCCACAGAGTATTTTATTGACGCTACGGCGTCATCATCAGGTATCTGATGATGACGCCGTAGCGCTGTAACTAGTTGTACCAATAAAATACTCCATGGATTTACACATAGTTAGCCTTGTCATTATTTTAAAATGGACTTCCACAAAGTTAAGCCTGAACGGATTGAATTCAGAAATGTTTAATTTTTAAATAATTAAACTTTTACAGAAGTGTTTTATGTAAAAGTTTAATTATTTAAAAACTACAATGATATACCACAAACTAGAACAAGTTAAAATGAAAAGCGTCAAGATAAACGAGGACAATAACATTTCCAATTATTGCGATTGCACATATGATGTGGTACGCAGTCACGCGGTGCGAAGATGTACTCCAAAAAGGGTGAAATTCGTAATGAAAACATCATTACACTGTTCCCTCCCAGCTGAAATTCACCTTGACTTAAGATGGCTTGGTCGTGTAACTTGCAAACACATCTTACCGGCAATTGGGAGATCCGGGTTCGAATACCAGTCAAGTCAAATGATTTTTTTCTGGGAATATGTCAAAATTAACTTTGAAATTCTTTGATGACAAAATCACGCTTTTTCTCTCATCCAAGGAAAATTTAGGCTATGAGGTATAAAAGGGATACGGAAAAACTGTAAAACCTATTTACCATTTTGGCTTGAGCTCAGAAATCTAAGACTTTCAACGAACATATATTTTTCCGCAGTGACTGAAAAGCAGCACAGTGGTCAGGAATAGAGAAACGCTGCCTTTTCTTTCCATACCAGAGGTTTTGTCAAAAAACTCCTGTTTTATACAAATGAGAGAAAATATGCAATGATTCGCGATGACATTATACATATCATTTTCTGGATAGTTTAACGAATATATTAAGAGGCAAAACCCGGCCACGATCACGTTATATCAATGGTCACGTTAAATAATTACAAGCGTAGTCTTCAAATTTTAACAGAAACAATGAGAGCTGATTACCTATATCACTCCCTCGAAGCAGGATTAAAAAAATAAACAAAAATACAAAATAAAAAAATGATGCAGTGGTTGACTGAAACTTTCAACTCTATTTGCAATACTTCCTCAGACTAAAAAAATTAAAAAAAAATCGATTTAAGACTAATCATGTATGAAAATCATCACTCAATAAAATATTCCTTTGAAAACAAAATATTTCTTTATTAATAAAACATTGGTTAATTTATGGAAGTTTGGTCATGTCTTTTTTAATAAGAAACTCAACTTCCTTTTTCCGCCAACGTTTCGCCATTTTATTAAAGCTTCTTCAGGGCTACAGTACAATGAAAGGAATACAGTTAATAATTATTATAATACTACAAAGATAAAAAAGTTTTCAATCATAAATTTAGTACCTCAAATGATTAACTTTCTTACTGCGACAATGGTAACACAAAAACAAACTCTTCTTCTTAGTAACAAAATAAACATAAAAAACAAAACGGAAAACCAAGCTAAAATTTTGTTTAAAAAATATAATAAGTGAAAATAAAAACATCTAAAATGAATAGCACAAGGCATGAAACTAACAATTACAGATATCGTAACTTCAAATTTCGAATGTATATTACATATTATACGAATATAAAAAACATATTCGTATTGAAATTCTGGAGAACACTACATAATACATAGAAAAAAAACTTTAGTTAAAGGAGATCAAAATATGATATATTTTGCTTAAATTCTGTATATCCGATCTATGGTTACAAACTGATGGAGTTTTTATGATGTGGACCATTTCTTTGAATGGCCTCTTCTGAAGGTTCGATTCAAAATCTATAGGGTTAGCTTCCTTAAAGTTTAATTTTCCTTTATTATTTAACCTTCCTTTATTAATAAAATATTTATTTAACCTTCCTTTATTAATAAAATATTTATTTATTAACAGATCCTTTATTGAAAAAATCAGAGTTTTGATTTCGTCGATTAACACCCAATGAGAGAACCACTTCACCACATTGAAACACTATATTTGGTATGAATACGCTTGGGGTTAAAAGTCAGCAGAGAAATACTCCATGGAATCGCTTAGCTTGTAAGCAGTTTCAGCAACGGTTCAATAAAACCACGCCCTGGCAGTGTACCTAAGTGATGCACGATGTAAAGCGAAAGGGAAGACAATAAAATGAAAGGGAAGGGGGGCTGAAGTAAGTGGAGGAGAACGTTGATACAGGTGTTTTTGTGGGCGACCAGGCACCAGATTGCTCCATTGGCTATTTTTCATTCACGGGAAAATTTACCGCGGGGGATATTCAACGCCTCCAATTAGTAACAAATAAATTCATAAAGGGCGCTGAAAAGTCAGGATTTCCAACGTAAGCTTAAAATATGTGGGGGATGAGGGTGCAACGCAAGCCCGTGAAACTTGACGTCGCGAATGAATTGACTGATTTTGGTGGGCGTAACGAGAGAAAAAAAATGAAAACAACCTTGGCTAGTTTGAAACAACTTCAATGACAGCATTTATATAATTACAATTATTACAGTATAAAACAAGCCCGCATGCTAAATACCGTTAACCTTGTCTTTACAAGACGATCACAAGTGGAACCAAGCCGACACGTCCTTTTCTCGGCGCGGTCAGTTGCAAAGAGAGCTGCTATGAACGCGGTACACTTTGTCAGCGCATGATGGGAAACAGCTGGCCAGTGGAGGAGTGGGGAGAGGAGGGGAGGTGCTATCACACTTTGGATTGGTGGGAATGTCCGCAGGTCGACTTGAAAGTGGAAAAAGATGTCAGCACCAGCGCGGACCGAATAAAAGGAGTGTTCCTGCTGGAATCGCGATGACCTGAGCGATCGCGTTGAGCGGAGCAGATCGTGGCACTTGTCTCTTCGCTCTCTGGCACTTTGCGAGACGCAAAGTCTCCTGCGGTTTAGAGTCTCCGAGGATTTTTGAGTCTCGAGGTTTCGAGGGGGGGAATTTTGGCACAAGGGAAGTCTCCCCTCTGCCGCCACTGTCTCGGAAACTGTCCACGAAACTGCACTTGGAGTAATGCCTGTTGCTCATGGAAAAATTTCCATAATAGAGTTTTATAAAAATTTTTATTGCAACTTTTATGAATCGTACGTAAAACGTACTTGCTTGCTCACGGTAAAACTATTCATAAAGCCGCAATGTCCTGCCATCTCTGAGACGCTTTGCGAACACGTGAAGTGATAAATGCACTCTCTTTTGGATGACTTTTGGGTTAATAACTATATGTTTATATGTAAATGTATATGTAATAACTATACGTTAATAACTATGGAGGGAGCGTGGCGGCCTAGTGGGTAGAGCGCTTGGCTACTGATCGAAGGGTCCCGGGTTCAAATCCGGGTGAAGCCTTTGGACGACCCTGAACAGAAAACATCCTCGGATTGCAAGGTGGCCCAGAGAAAGGAACTGGCCCCCCTACCCTGAATGTGTGAAATTCACACGCCTGTGGCTTAGTCCGGGGTGAGCTCTACCCTCAACTATCCAAACCAACCTTCGGGTTGAATCACTGAGTGAGTGAACTATATGTATTGTTTATTTACTTACTTTCTGATCACAATCAACGGTGCTAAGGCTGTAACGCATTTTTCTAACAAGAAAGATACTGCCGCAACTTTCCATGAACTTCCAGCCATGTTTGTTTACGTTTTTTTGTTTGGCTTCCCATGGATACGAGATTATTATCAACGCGATGAGCGGAACATCTCATTGGTTGTTGCATAAAACGGTTTTATGGAAAAAAAACCTGTCCTATTCCGTAAAAAGTTTTATATAACAAGGTTTCACAAAACGGTTTTATCGTTAGCAAGCTCATTTTTATAAAATTAGTCGATATAATAAAACGTTTTACCGAAAATTTTACCGTGAGCAACAGGCATAAGACTTGGAGCTGCATCCCAGTTCAAAGATGCATTAGGAATGTAAGGCTAACCAATTAGATGCAATCGTGGGCATTAATAATTAATAGCCGAGTACGGAGAGAGACGTGATACTTTAGTCACACAACGAACAATCGTCACTTGTGTTCTGTTCTCTATAAACTCAGCCAAAATAATTCAAGCGTACCTATACAAGGTAGGATACAAAGACACACCATTCTGCTTTCAATGTAATGACTTACAAAAAATATTACTCACATTCAGGATTCAGTTATACTATTTTTTTAAAGATTTTACTATGAATTTTCTTGCTTTTCAAGGAAAAAAAATGCAAAGTTGTCTCCTGTTATTTTACTCTAATATACCCGAAGTAAACCCCCGCAAAAAAAGACAGAGCAATAAATAATTCTCTACCGTTGCACTAAGGTACATGCAGTAAAACTACTCAGTAATCATCGTCCTTTACGGGAACAAAAAAATACAATCACGAGCCTGGGAAAATACATAATATGATAGAAATAAGTGAAACATCTAAAGGAAAAAGCATTATTGTCCAGCTTATACAGGATACACCTTCGCATTAGTTTAATCGAGTATGTAAACGCTAAATAAAACCACCGTAAAAACAGCAAGGAGCAGCACTAACTTTTTTTGATTTCCGGACACTTCTGGTAGCCCGTACGCCCCTGCGATATCGATAAACCACTCTTGGATTTTGATAAGATTTCTCAGAGGAAGAACCACCAGAAATTGACAGACCCCACGTCCAGTTAGGGAAAAACCAAACCACGCGGGACTCGAACCCACGGCCCCCGGATCGGCAGGCTAGGACTATACCCCACCGGGGTTAACATTTCTTCTAAAAAAATTCATTTCTAATCACAAATCGAACCTCGGGAACACACGATAAGGCCACGGAAATTTCACCTTGATCGATCCGCATACTCTTGGAACAGACGAAGAAAACAAAAAAAATACACAACCCTGGCGACATTTCACCTGTGAATAAAACGACAGCGGGGTAAAAACAGAAGGAGTAATGAAAAATACGCCTTCCCCGGATAGCGACAGAAAAACATGCACGGGGAAATTTAAAATTGGAACCGATCCCAGAGGGTGTCATAAACAAACAGGTAATATTAACAGCGGGAAAAATGGGACGAACTAACGATTACGGAGAGAGCAGACAGAGAGAGAGAGTCAAATAATGCATAGAGAAGAACGTCATTGAGCTCCATTCCCAATTGACCCTTTATATCTAATTTCCCCGTTGACAAAAAGGATACTAAGTACTACGTTGGGCTGAGAGATATAAATGCGAAACACAAAATACCAAAAAACAGGATTATACGTCCAGCCACATTGCTTTCCCCCTCCCCCCACACCTTCTTTTGACTCACATCATAATCATCACTCGGGCATTCTCCCAATTAGACGGGAGATATATGAAATTCTGCACGAACATGTTTACGAGATGGTTTCCATGGACACATTGCAACGGCGCAAATACGAGCGTCAGTCTCGGGGGCATAGTTAAGGTGCACGATGTGAAAAATCGAACTAATCAGGAGGAACACAGAATCAATTAAGGATTAGGTATTTATTGAGCTGTCGCACTTCATGCACCGACATCGACTTTACATTCTACGATGGGGAAGAGCAGGGGAGCTAGAAGAGCAGGCATTTATAACGAGAAAGAAGAGAGTAAATATTCCTACACATTAGTGAATCTATATCTATAAAAAAGAATTTTTGTCTGTCTGTTTGGTTTTTATACAAATCTACAGTTTTAGTCCGATCGTGCTGAAATTTTGCAGACTAATAGTACAAGACAGGAGGAAAATTATAGTCTATTTTGAAAAGATCTCAGGGCCCAAAAAGGTCCCAAAAAGGGGCCCTGTGGTGGTATACGTTACGTATTGGGTTTTGTGCAGAGGTTTCAGTTTTGGCTTTTTAAAATTACTTCCGCTCAAGATAAGAGGGTTGGGATTTAAAAAAAATATCAAATGGGCGAAAGAACGAAGTTTATCATTCTTTCAAACAATTATCATTTCCAATTCTCAATTGTCTGAACATCTCGTTTTTAGCTGCAATAACGCTTTGAAACGCTGCACTCTGAAATCAGCAATAGCATATTTCCTTGACAGCCAGATTTTGGTCTTTAACGCTTTTAAAATTCATTTTGCTTAGTTAAGCTGATTAGGAATGCTTAAGAATTGGTTTTTGTGCCGTGGTTTATTTTTTATACTTTTAAAATTACTTTCACTCAAGATAGAGAGTTAAAATTTATTTTATCAGATACCCGAAAGAAAATAAGTTTCTCATTTTTTTCAATCGATTCTCCTCTTAAAGACGTTCGGTGGTTTCACTTAACTTAAAGAGAATTCGACGAAACTTGCTGGAAGCATTAGTTATGCTCTCTTAAATCTGCCTGATTTTTTTCAGAATTATGTACCGCAGATTAATTAGGATATTTGATGTGGAAGTGGGCATGAAATTACATGGGTTCTTATGGGAACACAAGGTGCGACTAGCTTATTCATCAAAAAGAATCTTTTTCTAGTTAAGAATAAGAAAAACAAAAATAAGAAAAATAAAGTATATCAAATGATTTTCATACATATGATTTAAATTGACATTGAAACCCAAGAACTACATAAAAGATCTACCTACGAGAGTTCATTCGAAGACCCTTAAAGTCAACACCGCTTGGAAAAAGGCATGTAAACATACTTTTCGGCAAAATTAGGAGGAATCAGCCCCTTCGATGTTCAGTAATCGTCGAGAAAAATACAAGGTGGTTTCAGTCGACCATTACGACTTTTTTAAAATTTTTATTATTACTACATATTATTTTTTTCGCGGCTTGGCGTCGGGTATCAAAACACGAGCAACAATGACGTGCACCAAAAATATAATCCCGAATATAACGTTTACCATATTGGGGTCACATTGCCGCTGGTCTCATCCCACAGGGAGCGCTGAACCACTGGCCAAAAGATAAAGCGGCGATTTGTCAAGGGAGAGGAGAGGAGGGGGGGGATAACCTAAATTTTATTGACGCACGAGGACGACGTAAGCGGATTATAATAAAAAAAGAAATGATCATAATGACATGGATGAAACTGCTACCTTCGGGCTCACATTTCGCCATAATTTAGCAAAAAAAATGTAAGTCAGAGAACGACGACAATATTTCAGCCGGAGAGATAAAATGGAAGAACCCCTCCCGAAGGCGATAGATGAATATCGGTTTTATATATCACCTTTAAGGTGGTTCCACCGTGAAATGACTTAAATGTCATTTTATTCACATTCTGTCTACTTGTAGAAAAAGTTGTCATCTATCTGATATGAACAACAAAATAATACCTTTCCATGCTATTTTATTCTATAATTGAAATTGAAATCACATGGTGTTCAATGGGGGAATGAGAGAAACACGGTGAAAAATAGTATTTTTCCATTTAATATAAATGCCATTTTTGCGGAAAACTAATTATAAGAAATAAATAATCCTGAGAAATGCAATAAAAATAAAATATATGCATGTTACCACCTTATTATTTTAGTTATTAGGGAATTACTGCCGTAATTGAAGTCAAAATGCGGTAATTCGTAGGAAATGGCGCTGCAGTCGGCTCTTATGGCTAGAAAGAAGTGCTCATTTAAAATACATTCGTGGAATAATCTGCATATTTTGTACCTTACTTTTGGTTTTCTATAGGTAACGCATTTCATCAGTGAAAGCAGGATGTTTTAGACAAAATATAAAAAATGTGGAATTTAGTATTTGTTTTGACTCACACAGTCGCGGCGGAACCTTCTTAAAAACATACCGTCGCATACACTGAAAATTTTTCCTGTGAATTTCCCTACTTAGTTACCAAAAGTGGTAAGAAAAATGCTTAAATATTTCATAAGGCCAGAAATGAATCATCATGATAGAATAAATACGCTCTGCAAAGAGTGTACTTATCCTTCATTATCATGTTAAAACACGTTTCACTCACAGCTTAATGTAAGTACACTTTCTTTTTTTTTTTGAAAGCCTTACTATTGGAAAGACAGAAATCGCGATGCATTAAGGATTCGAAAATGTATCTATTTCACATCTCCTAAATTTAACATTCAATCATTTTCAAAGAGAACGACAGTTAGAACAAGTATTTATCGACCGGATTAATTACATGAGTTCTCAATATCATATATTACGACAAGGAGACGTTGGAAGGAGGCGTCATGAGAAGTCAGAAGGGTTTCACGACGGTCAAATTTTGAAGCGAGAGATGTTCATTCCAATTCTATGTCCAAAAAGCGGAAAATTGCGAGGAAAAAGTACGCAAGTAAACGCTCGGCCAATGGAAAACCAAATTGAAGCTATATCAATTATTATGTGTCGATTAGCCGATCCTCGGTTTTCAGAAGGTGTTCAAGAAACATTCCAAGAACCTACACCGGGGCACAGAAACATCCAACAGCAAAAAACATACTGAAAGAAAACTTAAACGATGTATTTTTTCACACTATTTATCAAAATACAGAACTCTACCGATTTCAGCACACTCGCGTCATTCTCAAGGGTACCTACTCTGACATTCTCACAATGGCGAGCCCAAGAATATAAATAAATAAATAAATAAATAAATAAATAAATATATATATATATATATATATATATATATATATATATATATATATATATATATATATATATATATATATATATATATATATATATGCTAGCAACAAGGCGTTGAGGTTGGGGAAGGATAGGAAAGTAAATCAGTGGACACTCACTGGCAGATGATCCATGACGACACCGGTGTCCACTGCTTAGGGGTAGCTTTGGGGCCAAGGACCCTTCTTCAGCTGGAGGAGATTCACTACTAAGGAGTGTCACACTGGAGTTGAGAGTTTAGGGTATGTCTTGGTACGGGGTTGGTTGTTGGGTAAAGGGGATTGGTTGGAAGGAAGTGCAGGGGGGGGGGTTGGAGTGGGAGGGGAGGGAGCTAGCGAAGATTGAGTCCGGGCGGGCAGGTTGACTTTAAAATGGAAATATAAGACAGCTTCCAGTGGCGGAGCTCTATTATTGGTGTGTCGGGTGGGAGGGCGCGGATTATATTTATATAAAAGCAGTTGTTGAAGGAGAGGTTATGCGAGTTGGCGTGCTCGGCTACAGGCAACTGCAACTGTTGCATCACACTGCTCCTGTGATTATTTACCCGCATATTTAAAGGTGTACTGGTGAGGCCAACGTAGAAGGCCTGGCAGTGCTCGCAGATTTTAAGATATATTACATTACTCGAGGAGCAGTTTCCCCGAGTAAGTATTTGATATGTGACATTCGTCACCGGAGTGGTGAAGAAACGCGAAGAGGTGTTGATTGGGCAAGTGCGGCAATGCGGCTTGTTGCAAGGGTGAGAACCAATAGGAGAGAGATAGGTAACACTACTTGCAAGAGAAGTTTGACGGATCTCACGGATCCAGAGACTATTTTGTAGATTGGGAGGGCGACGCACTTTCCTATCCTTCCCCAACCTCAACGCCTTGTTGCTAGCTTATATATACATATATATATATATATATGTATATATATATATATATATATATTCATGAAGAGGGAGGGAGGGTACTACAGGAGTGGTTAGGGTAGCTTAGAGAGTATGATAAAGTAGGAATAAGGAACGTGTTGAAGGTCAGGATGATGGAGGAATGCTTTTTTTTAAAGGCGGGACAGGTACATGACCTAATGGGGACAGATTAAACAGTACAATTTTATTTAACAATTTTGGTGCCAAAGTCTTAGATGATGATATAATCTCGAAGTTTTCTTTAAAAAATCCAGCTTTGCACCTTCGTCATGAACATTTAAAATGTCTACTCTAAAATCAGATATATATGATTAAAACCAGATAAATGAGATGCAAAAACTGATTTGCTATCACCATGAATAAAAGAATTAAAATGTTCCTTTGTACTCATGTTAAAACTTCTCCAAGGCTGTCCTATATAAAAACAATTGCAGTCCTGTGTACGACATCTTAACAAATACACACGACTTTTGCCTACAGGATTAAAAAATTCTTTAGAATTAAAAAGTAAATTTCCTATCGTCATTCTTGAATAAAACATGTTTTTACCATGGCATTAGTAAACATTTTGACATAAAGTCCAAAAACCTTTGAAAAAATAGACGAACCCATTTCATTCTAGGGTTTTCTGTCCATTCGCTGAAAGCAATGTAATGCAGATGAGAATTGCTGAACCTAATTCTTAGCAAACAGAACTGGGCCGGGGGATGGGCGGCAAAAAGATTAAACGCGATCCATTTATTCTGATGACAGAGGCAAACTCGTGGTGATGACATAATGTGTCCCTCCGGGGAACAACATTTTAATTTACAGGAAATTTCTCGGATGGCAGACGGCACAAAAAAATTGGACACACCCTTGTTTATTTTCAGTCACCGTGGGACTCACTAAGGCGGGATGCAAATTATAACACGGCTGGGATTATCAGAAGTTATAGAGCACGGTGCGGATTGGGGGTTAACAGGGAGGTAGAGAATGAATGTACACGCGTGGGTTAAAGGTTGGGAGGGAATTCTTTCTTACCACTCCCTCTATTCGCTCTTTTAAATACGAGCTGCTGCTGGCGGCGGCGAGGGGAAATAAAAACAAAAGAGAAGAGAGGCGCGCCGGAGCGTGGCGATTCGGTGTAATAGGCGTTAATTTGGATGCGCGGGGAAGGGAGGTCACAAATATTCACTCCTCTCATCATTCCCCTCCCTGAAAAAAAAAGAAAAACGCCATCCGCTAATCCCGCAATATTTTCGAGTTCAAAACTAATTAACGCTCCTTCTCCCATCTAGTTTCTTCTCCCCCCAACGGAGCAATACTTCCTCGTTTCTTTCTGCACGTTCATTATTTAAAAAAAACTATTTTACTCAAAAGGATAAACACTCGAAGATAGGGTTCAATAAAGGCGGGTAACACGACCCTTGTTTTTGGCAATTGTGATCAAAGTCGAAATCAAAATAAAAAAATTTTGATCGAGAATTTGGCGCAATGTTAACGTACTATTTCCAATCTTGGGAAATGGATATTTAGGAAGATAAAAATGATAGCCTGCTTCAATTCCTCACCTTGCTCACGTTTTATGATACAATATAAAGGTGGATTCACACGATCATATAACGAGTAATCAAAATATAACTCAATCGATAATAAGGCTATTTCTGTAGTGTGAACGGGCACACTAGTATGATAGCTAGTAACGCTAGTAAGAAAAGCTCCCGAAGTAGCTAGTAGCGTTTATGATAATCCCTATTCCCCACACAGCTAGCAGCAGCCATAGTGAACGTAAGTAAGTGCTCAGCCTTCTCGGTATTTAATTAATTTTTTAATATTTCTATACTGGACCATTGCTTCAATGATATTTCTTTGTAGCCGTGGTAATGCAGTATTTATTTATTTATCGCCTCAACAATTAAAAGCTCATTTTGGTCACCTTATTTGTAAATGCTGGGATATATTTTCTGTACGTGACTTGTACTATTTGTGTTAGCATATTGATGTTTAGAGGGTTTATATTATATACTTATACTTGTCGAGTTTTATTCCGGCCACTTTTCACAGAACCGCGATGATTGTAAATAACGTGGTCTCTTCGGATCCCTCGGATGCACGCCAATCAAATAAATCGCTGCGTGATTGTTAAGGTACTCGAACTTGCAGTGTGTGAACGTCATTACTAGCTAGTAGCCCACCCGTGGTAGTAACACAATGGTACGCTTGGGGCGCCAGTTGTAAGATTAAACAGTTGATTAATAAAAATACGATCATGAGAAGCCATCTTAAGACAGCAACTGATAAATAAAATAATTAAGATAAAATACAAAATAAGATCAAATCCGCAAAACTGCTTTAAAAAATTGGCGACATGCATTTATATCTTCAACTTACAGGAGTGGCCGTAAAATACACCCGAGAATAGTTATTTACACCACCGGAACCTCAGACGACAGAGTATTCAAGGTCTCCTGGAAGACGGCAGGGGAGTTCAAAATAACTCAGCACGCATTTTTTTTTATTATAAAGCAAACATTTAGCATTCTTCAGTCTTTCGGTCATGTAGAGTCAGTCTGCGGTAATGCTTATCGAAGATAAAACGCGGTTCACAAAAAACACCCATCAACTCTGGCGTGCTCACTACAAGCACGCCATCGAACTCAGAGAAACAGTTTAAAATCGATGCGCTGTTATAATAATGACTTATTTCTGGAAAGCAGCACAACCGAATTATTGAAGGCCATCTTAATCTCGAAGAGTGAATAGTGTGAGAAGAAGAGATATGCCACAAATGACGAGGTGGGTGAAATTTAAAAAATGCTCAAGTTCCCTGTGAAACACAGTCCCCGTTCTCCTCAAAGTAACGTCTTGAGTGAGCTGCGTCGATGCTGCTGTCTTCGGCCACCCCCTCGGCGTTTGGCAAAAACCATTGTTAATTTATTTTAAAATATTCCTACGGTTGGTATCTCCATGTTTTTCGGGCAAAGCTGCGTCGGTGTATCTTTACGATGACGTTTCGTAGCCAATTCAGGCCACATCTTCAGATTAAGTCCGAATGCCAAACGGTTTTTTTCAATTCAAAAGTGCTTTATTCCAACATTTGCATACAATACAAAGGAAGTAGAAGAAAATAACAAAACAAAATAACAAGACAGATATAACAACGCAAATGTGGACCCTGGTCTCTTTCGCCTCTTCAGGGCAGGTAACACCTTTCACTGGAGTTCTTATCACTGGATGGTTGTGCGGGCAAAGCTGTGAAAGTTGGCCTGTATTTATACCGTCCTCAAGGGGGCCTTCCGTCAGCGCAGCCAACCAGCGTTGAGCACCCTTCTTTTGGCGCGTTTCTTATCAGGAGTCTCTTCCAGGTGTTGTGGAGTCTATGCCCGTCATCCCTATTGAAATTAGCCTAATTAGTCACCCAAAAAAAGGGTGATCGACGCTGGTTGGCTGCGCTAACGGAAGGCCCCCTTGAGGACGGTATAAATACAGGCCAACTTTCACCGTTTGGCATTCGAACTTGATCTGAAGATGTGGCCTGCATTGGGTACGAAACGTCATCGTAAAGATACACCGACGCAGCTTTGCCCGAAAAACATGGAGATACCAGCACAACAGCGCTGCGAAAGCCTCAAACAGAAATATTCCTACGGTTGTTGATCTTGCGGAAAATACAGAGGTTTATAAAATTGAGATCGTAATAACGATCAGTAATTTAAATTTAAAATATGAATGAAAATATTTTGTTAAACATTGCATAAACTGAATTGGATATGGTAAAATTGTAGTTATAGTTGGATCTAACTAAGACCTAATGATAATACTACAACCATAATTAAATCATTCAACTTGTGCACTATATAAATCGCTATAGTACAGTAATAGTGTGAAAATTTAACCGTAACAAATTCTAACTGCTTAAAATTATGATGCATATTGAAATTATTAAAATTGGTCTTTGCAAATGTGAATTTATGAAAATAATGAAAACCTTAAAAAAGATTAAAAGAAGAGGGGTAAGCAAAATTGTATATATCCTCAGAAATAAAAAAAACTTCCAAATAAAAAAAATCCATAATCCTGGCCTCCCTGATCCTGATCTCCGAGCGTGCATATGGACTTCATTCTCCATCGAAGGATTTTCCGGCGATGCTTGTCACCATAGACACCGAGAAATAAGGCAGATTCACCAAATACGCCCGCGGATAACTTCCGCCAGGAATCGACTCTTCTTCTCAACAGAAAACAATTGGGTCTCGCCATCCACTTTTCCATCACAAGAAAATGACTGCACTAATCCCATAAGCCAATGAGCAAACTTATTCCAGATAGCATATATTTTGTAAGATTCGCCGGAAGAATGACGACAAAATTATATAGTTTAGGAGTGAAAAACCCTGCCTGAGTACTTAGTACCCTGCTTTTACGCAGGAAGCATTTGGAAATGCACAAATCACGTAGCAAGCCGTCCAAGGCAACGCAAAAGGAGGAAGTACTAGATGGGAGGTAAGCAAATCAATATCAGGCATTCTCAATGAAGGACAAAGATACTCTTACAGAAATATGGAGATCGGAATGCAGTGTTGATGCAGTGCTAACATTCGTAAAAATGGTGGCGACAATGTTTTGGACAGTGCATTATTGAGAAGTGCACCGAACCAATTATTAAGCACAAAGACTGGAGACAAATTTCACTCTCACCTTTTTCCTGCTTGCGGACTGCCTTCAATTCCTTCTGTTTTAGAAAAATATTTTATCAGAAAAACCCTCTGATCTACATACATAACATAGAATATTCTAAAATTAATAAGGGATACTCAATGCATGGTAGTTTCCATTCGCCCCAGCAATGTAGTAATTAAATTTTAACGCATTAATGAAATCTCCAAGGATTAAGTACTGCGCTGAAGGGGGAGGGAGGCGATTTAATGAATGAGATGATGGCGATACATTTTTCATAAAAATTCCACCCAGTTGAAGTGAAATGGGAGCGTCAACAAAAACAAGAGCAATGAATATTAACTTGACACTCATTTCGGACTTAATAACTTCGGTGGCCTAATTAGATTTCCTTTTCTGATTGAACGAGAATGAAAGATAATAAGAGCGACACCATGAAACTCTCTCAACCATTCCGCTTGGTCATTCCGCTCGGTGGGATTCCGTTGGGGATCATCGAACTGGACAAAAATCACTGGACTGTGGGCGACTGGGGACCCTGGACACTGACTGTGCATTGCCAAGCAAGTTGGTTCGAAGTGGAAAAACGAAGAGTAAGGGATTAGGGACCTGACCACTTGCGAGTCGATTAGCCCACCACAGGAGTTATTTCTGCCATCCAACATGGGTTTATCTTCTAACCCAAATGTGTTTTCCTTAAATCTTAGACAAGTTTTCCACTGCTTTAGTGGCCACATTGATAGCGAGCTGCATATCAAGGTAGTCTTGTCAGACGAGGTTTTTAAAACATCAAAAACAGCACGAGAAAACAAAATCAGATCATATAAGAGTTTGATTTCACTATCTACAAGCTGGCGACAATAAGGCAAAGAATAGGCGAGTAAGCGGTAAACTAGTTTGGAGAATTGTAAAGTCACCATCAACAAAAAGTGGTCATCAGTGGCATAATCTCAGTAATGGGAAAAGTGACTGGGTGTGCCACATGTAAGTGCAAAAAGCATTCTACTATTTTCAAGATTCATTGAAAACATAATCTCCAGCGCAAGAAGCAATATTGAACAATATATTTACCAAGGACAGTAAGGAATATGACAAAATAACCACTGCAGTTGGTGGCAATTCATTCACACAGGATTCGGGCAGCATCTCAAGGTCTGGCTAACAAGGAAAATAAACTCGACCTTTACTTTTCGACAAAAAAATCGCCTACTGAGTAAAAAAGCCGACAATCTTCCGTTAGTAAAAAATCATAAAAATAACTGCATCGCAGAGGAACACGAATCCATTTATTGCAGTCTGAAGTTATTAAGCCAAAATATTCATTCCGGAAACTTCTCCGGTCCAAAGTTACAAGAGTACCCCTTGGTTTCATTCCTTCGGTTTTCCGGAATAGAGCTAGTAGCAGACGTCACTCACACGGAAACTCACTCGGCCAAACTAATCCCTAATCAAGCGTCCCCTTTCTGCATAATGCATGAGACCTAAGCCGTTCCGTGCGTCGAGCGCCTCTCAGCCAAGTGTCAACAGCGGAATATGTTTCGGATGCCTCTCTTGAGTTCGGGATCGCGGCCGCCGGCTTACAGGATTCGGAGAAACCAGATTACAGGGCAACCGAAACAATGCCAAAGAAGGGAAACTCCGATGCCGAATCGTCACAATGGCACATACTGACAAACAAGTCAATTCTTCATCATACAAGCCAACGCAATCCATGCAGATCTAATTTATAAAAATGAATATTTGTTTGTTTACATTTGTCTTCTATGCGTTCCAATACAATTCATCAGATTACGATGAAACTTTAGTGAGTAGTTGTGCGCGAGCCCGCGAAGGTTTCTGAATTATTAAATCCATCGCACAATAGGTGGAGCGCGAGTCGTTTCGACAAATGAGTGTTGGCACGCGAGCTTCTCAAAACAAGCGAGGAACAATATAAGACTTGGTGCATTGGTCTCTTTGTTTGCTTCATTTAATTGCTTACACTCATTATATGGATTTTAAATGCATATCACTAGATTTCTTAAAGAATAAGGTTTTGAATTATTGCATTAGATTTTCGTATACGCTTCGATTTTTCCTAAAGTTGGATTTTTAAGCTCGAAAATCTTAAATTTTTGCCCTACTTCAACAATAGAATATTTCATTTACTGGGAAACCGCAGCATAAGCATGGAATGGAAACTCATGCCATCATTTGAGCGTTACGAATTCCTATGTAGGTTAGAGGAATTCATTCGACTAGGTCTCAAATTCGTTCAGGGACCCATTTTGAACCCTGAAAAGATTTGTGGGCAAAACCATGAAAAGTATGGTAATCATTGGGGCCTTTAGAATAGAGTGTTTTATTTTTCGAATTTAGAATATGATAAAATACACTGAAAACAACGACGCTCGGAAAGAAATTATGGGCTGATACCAATATAGGACCCAAATATTGTAGGCACATCCCAAAGCACTTGAATACATTTTTTCAAATTTAATTTAATAGACAAAAAATCACTGTATTTCATTTATTTTGTACACGTAAATGTGTCCGCTTTGTATATGTGTGCCCACTCAGAAAGAAAAAGAGGTATTGCAACACATGCCGGGCACAGCTAGCCGTAGATGAAATTGGTTTCATGTGTTGATATAATAGCTTTAAATATGAAAAGATGCTGCAATACGCTGAGAAATTATTAGTCATGATTATGAGGATAAATTAAGTGAGCGCGGTCGAAAACTAACACTGACTGCATAGAAATCGTTACTTGATTGGATGAAAATGGGTAAATAGCGACCAATTTTAGGAAAAAGGGCAATTTTTATTATTCTACTATAAAGTAAATTCGAAGTCGATCAATCATGCGATGATGTTGAAAATAATTTGAGATCTTCGCCTTACTACGGTAGATTTGATCATAAGCCCATAAAATATGATAGCAATTACTATGAATACGAGTCGTATCCCAGTTCTACATTCCAAAACCGAAAGATGAGGCTCAGAGAACTATCTCGTTAAGAAATTCATCTTCAGCTTTTAACCATTGACTAATGGAACGGATTGTATGCCTGGTGAAGATCCGCCCCTGCCAAAAACCAGTAGATAAAAACAGAGCAAAATGTAGTAAATAAAATTGCAGGTAAATTATTTCTTAAAATTCATAGAAATTGAGGAACACCGCGAATTGAAAATGGATGCACAGCCATAAGATATACATAAAAAACAAACTAAAACGAGAAATAGTAAAATTACAGAGAAAATGAATGTCATAGCCACAGATAATAAGAGACAAACATTTTAACATAAGAGGCACTACACTTCAACTCTGTAAATAATATTATGGCGATTGGGTTCACAACGCCTTACATTTTGCCACGGAGTTACAAGCTAAAAATTCACTTCATGTACTTCACTGTGATTATGTTAGAGTTCAACATATTGAAAAAATGCAATCAATATTTTGAGAGGCAAAAAAAGTTAGGCGGCAAAGTCTAGAGGTTCATATTGCCGTGCGAATTTGTATTTCGTCTCTCTGCACTATGATTCAACTGGGATTTCACTCCAGGAATCAACTCAGGGAACAATGTGGTTCATTCTCTTTCACGAATAATATTTGCAGAGGCAAACACGCAAATTTGTTGGGTGATCGATTACAGACATGATGCACCTTCTTCTATTACACGGTACAGCGGGTTAATTACTATAGGTTAGAGATTGGTTCAGTCAAAGTAAGTAAATAGATATTCATAAGTTCCAAACAGGGAATCCAGAACTAATCTGTTCATATCCTTGCATATAGCAGGTATACCTCATTCTCGCGTCCTCCCGGGGCCCGAAAAAGCCATCAGTCATTTCACGAGGTTCAAAGTTATCAAAACATCCAATGTTCTCAAACTCCAGAGAGGGAAGGGATGGGAAGAGGGGGGGGGGGGCGATCAACATTTCCTCCCAGATTTACCTTTGAAACTTGCGCGAAATATTTTCCGCATCCAAAACTACGCGTTCATGAGTTACTGTCGAGGGACGACACGAAGATTCTTCGGAAAACAAATTCCTCATTAGAGCCCCGGATCTTACGTCATTTCAAAACTCTCAAATGCGTCACACCCTAGGAGCGAAAGTCATGAGCGTTGACGGGCGGTTAAAGGGAGATGAGAGTCCCTCGTCAGGGAAGCCGCCCGCAATTCCACCGCCTTTCCCCTTACGGGGAGGAGGGAGGGGAGTTGAGGGGAAGGGGGTGGAGAAAGGGCGAGAGGCTCCTTTCCCCGACCACCGGTGATCTCTCCTCCAGGCCCCTATTATGGCCCTCCCGGGCCCATCCCACAACCATCCCCCGCTGGGGCCACGTTCCTTCGCCAACACATCTGTCTCCTCCCTACCCTTCCCAAGGTTTCCTCCCCCAAATCCTCCTCCATTCCTCACCTACAAAAGGACCCGGGAGGCAGAAGGGGGCAGACTGAAATTCTACTCGCATTAAAACAGGTTATTTTAGGAAAAATCGCGATTTGCTTGAACAGAGATTTCTTTAGCCAGATTGGAAATAATCACAAAAGAAAAACGAAAGATAAAAAGCAACATCATTATAACAGCAAGTTAATTAAAATGCTTGGAGCAAAACCTTCATAATTAAAAACAAACTTGCAGCAATGAGAACATTTTTATGAATGTTACAACCGTGTATAGAAAGGGCTCTCCCGGGCCCTTTCTACAACCATCCCCTGCTGGGGCCACGCACCTTCACCAGCACACCTGTCTCCTCCCTCTCCTTCCCCTTCTCAAGTTTTCCTCCCCCTAAAATCCTCCTCCATCTCTCACCTACAGAAGGGGAGATTCGACTCACGTTAAAACCGGTTATTTTTTAGGAAAAATCGCGATTTGCTCGAACAGAGATATTTTCAGCCAAATTGGAAATAACCGCAAAAGAAAAACGATAGAAAAAAGCAACAACATTATAACAGTATGTAAATTAAAATGCTTGGAGCTGAACCTTCACGATTAACATCAAACTTGGAGGAATGAGAAAATGTTTATAATACGATAAAAATGATTATAATACTCAAGTAGGTAGAAAAAAGCGGGCTGATGGTGATTTGGTGATTTTACACGAAGAAAGAATAACATAAAGGAGAGTGCAGATGTGGGTGAGAGAATATACAGTTAAGAAGAAGGCCAAGTCATAACCAAGCGAGCTGACCCGTATGATTAATTGGTGCACGTTACCTGCTGCATCAATAAACAAATGAACCATTAGAAGGCAAAAGGATCAAATACCTCACAAAAAATTATTTGTAGAGAGTCAACAAAACTGATGCAGGCTGTGATACATTGAGAGTGAACTTGATATTCCTTATTTTGATTCAAACTTAGCATATACAGTCACAATGAAACACACGAAGAACCAAATGACCTACTGAAAACTATGCGGTCGAGTTCAATGAACACCAAAGCGGTTTTTTCACAGTATAGTTGAAGATCAACATTGCCAAATAATTAAATTAGAATCTCGCTACGCACACGACCAAAACGCAATCATAAACATCTTTCATATTCCATAGGCTTTCCCTATACCTTCCCCCTTCTCTGCCATCGTCGTGATTCAATGATTTCAGTTTATGCATGGCCACTCACCTTGTTTTTAGCCTCTTTAGCCATTCCATTCCCCTCTCTTTTTCCACAACTTACTCACTAATCCCTACAGCACCGTCGTGTTATTTGTCCTCCCCCATTTTATTCACCCTTCCTGCATGTATATAGACACGTTGCTATATTTGGCAACACTGCCTTGAAAATGACTGCATGAGTCGAGACCTTCATCGGCAAGTTCAAGCGAATTTTGTAGTGGACTATACAAAGTTTACGTCATTATATGTGAGAAATGTAGTACCACAAAGTTAGCCAGAAAACATTTATACAGTCTATGCCTTAGAAATTTGGCTCCCCCTGGTGCCTGGATAGTGAGGGAAATACATACAGACATTAAAGCCTATCAAATACAGAATGTAAAACCTCAAGCGAGTAATGAAATATTTCCTCATACTCTCGAAGCCTTCAACGTGCGATTCGCGTAAGATTAACGCTCATATCTCCCGTCAATTTATAAATTAGAAACTTTGCATTCCTAATAATCAGGAAGAGAACAGAGTATACCGTGAAATAAGTCATTATGGAAATGGAATTTGATACCTCTTATGTACAAAATTCGCATTCTCCTTTGAATTAAAGTGACAAAAACATTAATTGCCTGTAAGTATACCAATCACAGCAGCTACCACGCAGGATTATAGCAATCCGCTATATTTAGGAGCGACGATATACAAGTTTTATTCAGACTGTAAGGAAACGAGTTCTTATGGCTTGATAAAGGCGATGTGGACTCGTAATTGCTGGGCTAATGAATCAATAACATTTTATTTTTTCCTAATCCATACAAGGGAACGAGCTTAATCTACTCCGAACGACGGAGAAATTTAAATGAAAAGACAATATTAGCGCACGACGACAGATGGACGGATCCCTGGCGAACCAGTGAGAGATAAAGAGTCGAAGTGATTGGCCACGACAATGAATTATGCTGCTCAAGAAAAGCGACAAGTCAACTCGAGTTCGTCGAGGTCTCACCGTATGTACTTGAGCGCAATCAATTAATTAATTCTTTCCATCAATCAATTAAGTCTTTTCAGAGAAAAACTTCGGCGAGACTTGCAAAATAAAGGTCACAATACGAGAATTGAGACAGAATTTAAGACAACGGTAAAACTCAGCAAAAGTAAGAGAATATACTTCGCGCAACAGCACGTATATTGTGCCGCGAAATAAAACCGAATGATCTCTTATACAGATAGACAGGAATTTTTCGGTGGAGTTCCTCCAAAGGAGTCTCTAAGGCACTTACATTATACCAATTTGGTCCATTGTGACAGCCACCCTAAGTGTGATCACCCATAGAGTCCTATGGCCTTACTGCAGGCCAGCGGGTACCCTATGGGAATATTTTTAATATATCCCCATTTATGTAGCTGAAAAATATTAACGATCCCTCTAGTATTGGTCAGATATCTATAGTGTAGTGCATGCTTGTGAGGCTTCGCCTTGTAACAAGCATTAGCGATTTATGTTAATGCATCAATAGTCGTAGTTACACTAACTTTAGGGTACAGTGTAATGCATTTCGGTGATTACTCACCCCTGCCACACGCCCTTGAGGTGGCTTGCAGGATATTCTCTATATGTAGATCCCTTCCATTGTTATTTATTTTAAAATTATTATATTAAAATATTTAATCCTGATAATATTTAATTCATTGCGTAAAATTGCTCCGTATTCCATATTTTATATTGTGTTTAGTTTCTGATGTTTATTCCATTCATATCGCATGTTAGTTATTTTGTTCACTTAATTGTAATTCTTTTTTCTTGAAATTGGTGCTTAGTGTACTACATGTAACTGAATTTTGAGCTCAAATGTGATTCATGCTCATTTTTTAAATCGGATATAAATCTGTGAGCAATCGAATTATTTTTCTTATTCTTATTATTATTAATTTCGTTGGGTTCCATGGTGATGTCTATTTCAAGTTTTCATTACAGCGGGGCATTCGCTGAGTAAGTGGGATGTGGTTTAATCCTCTCTTTAGCACCACCTGCACCTGGATAGGGTTAAGAACTCGATTGTGTCCCGTAAATAGTCCCACTATCGCTCGTATTTGACCCTTATTTAATAGGAGTATCTAGCCTGGCCTTGGTCCCTATATGTGTAGTTTGGCCTGCCGTAGCTTCGGTATAGTTCGTCACATCTCCGAGTGTTGAGCTAAGCCCCAGATTCTGATCTCGGCCATCCCTACTGAAGGTGAGAAGTGAACAATTGACTCCGGACCTATCGGACTGCGGTTGGTCCTTGCTTTCGCGAGTTCATCCGTCATCTCATTTCCGGTTATGCCTGCATGGCGGAATCATCTCTTAATTTGCTATTTTTAAAAATTTATTTGCTCCTCGTATAAGCTCACACACAAAACGGTAAAAATTATAAAAATTTAGAACGAGGGACATAGGTTCCCTTAAGGGTAACATCCTGTTTGGGGTTAACCGACTCTTCTTTGTCTAACAAAATGACACCAATGTAGAAAACGACATAATTCAGTCACTGTGCCGAAAATTAAAAATCAATTTACAAAAATTAATAGTAAATGCAAAAATACAAACAATAAGAAAATGAAAATGGAAAAAAACATTGATAATGCCGGAACACACAACAGAATCTGATTAGAATCACCGCAATGTACAAAGACAGATATAGTTTTAAATAATTGTGATTAGTTAATTACATTTTAACACCAATATATTATTACTAATATAAATTTTTAAAAATTACAGATTAACAACCAGACTAATAGAACCCCTTATTATCGGCTAGTGTTTAAGGTACAATACAACGCTTGCATGTGGTATAATCAAACCTCTCGGGTAAAAAGTCCGCGATAAAGGAAGTCGGAACTTGAGGCGGAGCGAAGAAGCACCAATTTCAACCCTAAAGATTAAAAAAAAACATCAAGAACTTTGCGCGAACCCGCCATGTTTGATGACGCCAAGAAAAAACCCTCTGCGATTAAGACATCCACCCCAATTCCCTATTTTCGGTCCAGTGGGTTTCCTTTTTAATTCTGAGCTAACTTTTCCGCAAAAGTAGATTTTTCCCTCTTTCGCCTCCCAGCATCTTCCCAAAAACCCCTCCCGCGCACCCCTTGGAAGCCCTTTCTCAGGGGCGCACCTCCCCTTTTTGGGAAAGGGAAAGGATTACACGACCCTTGTCTTGGGGGGGGGGGGGTAGAGGGAGCGGGACGAGGCGGGCGAACAAAACGTCACGGAAGAGGGATTTTCCCTTCTAAAGGGAAGAGGCTGCACTGCGTGCAAGAATGCTGCGCTCGGAGAAGGAGAGGCTGGAGGAGACGAGGGGTGGGAGGAGACGGGGGATGGAAGAATGGACCCCTCACGCGAAGGAGAGGGCTTGAGGAACGGAGACAAGAGGAGAAGTATTCTTCCTCCGTGGAAATGTCGCTCTCCGCTTGGCGCGACTTACTACTCGCCTAGTCGGGGGTAAGTACACATTCGGCGAGGGTTGGACTCTCTCTTGCTTGGCAGAGAAAGTCTAAGGCTCGGTAAAATACATACACGCAACTAGATGGTAGGCGAAGTAACTTTGTTGAATTTCGACATTACGGAAGGAAGAATCACTTGGTGATTTCCACACGTTTATTTAGCCAAAAGACCGGTTTCAATGTTTACCATATCATCATCAGAGATATAACTACAATTGCAGTACAGCGGGCATCACAATATATATAGAAGGGCATATTGGGGAAGAAAGGGTTGAAAGAAAAGGGAGGGAGAGTGGGTTGGGTTTTTTCTGTAGCTCAAGGACAAGGGAAAGCATATAAACATCACAGATTCAAAAAATACGGGGATAGGAACGGTAAAAAATGGGGACAATTTTTCGGGCACAAAGTCACTCGTAACTCTATCACCATGCATTTAAAAAGCAGAGACAATTTCAAATTTTTCTAAAGATTATTACCAAGTGACTCTTGATTCCATGCATACACATCTTCTAGGCCAGACTGTCGCCCATATATATTTCGGGTGGCTGAGGTCGAAGGAAATCGAACCTTTCCTCTAAATTAGTGGGGACACTAAAATAACACTACAGTTTCATATCAACTGTTTCGCAACCGAAACAGCTCCGTGAAACACTCCGTTGCTAGGGGCACACCAAACAGCGGGCAATCGATCGGCGCTATTAGAACAATGTTGATAGTGCTGTATTTTATGCACGGTCGTAGACAAGAATACGAAATAAGACATCTTTCAGTTAAATAAAGTAAAAATTTTATTCCGACTCATGATAGATACTTCACAGTTATAATTATAATTGCAACGATGGGGGAGACGTGTGGGCTGAACAAAGCAGCAATCGCTTGCAACAGATTCAAATCCAAAAAAGTGTAGCTTATAACTGCAACGCAGCCACACGTGCAGTGCAACTGGGACAGAATAGAAGACGAAACAGTCAGCTTCAGCTTCATCAGTTGCCTCTGCACAGCACAGAGCGCAACGGCGCGGCTACGGCACGATCACGAAACTAACCTGTTGTTTGCAACAATGGGGAACATGCACAATTTTTTATAACCACTTATATCCGAAGGACACTATCTAAAATGGATGTAGCGAAAATTTCACAGATGGCAAGCGGTTTTTTACTGAGATATTAGTCTTTAAAAATAATTCTTTCTCGCCAGCTTGAAAACACTACGTCATCGGGGAATGGACGCGTGACGTCACGGAACGGTATCGCTAGAGATTGTTTACCTTCTGACGAGAAAGTAGGCGGATGTTATTGATATGGAGCAAGCATTTGGCGTAAATGATTGCATTTATTTCATATTTACTGATATTCACTAATCTTACTTGATCATTTCATTTGAGCAGAATGTATCTAAACGAGAAAAAACCGGGAAAGTTATATAAACCCTGCATCGTGCCTTGTTGCTCAAATACCTCAACTTCCACGCCGGAAAAGGTTTTTATTTACGTCCCGAAAGACTCGAAGAAGAGGAGAAAATGGTTGATAGCCTGCAGAAGAGACGGAAATTCTCTCTCTAAATTTTCGACGGCTTATTGCTGCGAAGATCATTTCAACGTAAGTTCCGGTCCCACGTATTGCAAACCTTATTTTTGTGAGGTAAAAAATGTTATAATTGAGCCAAATTATGTTATTGCCACGTAATATAAATTAGAAAGTGAAAAACTATCACATAAAAGGCACAATATTATTTACGAACGGAAAGTTATGACGTGATTTCAACAAAAGTATTATTATTTAAGTATTCTACCGCCTAAGGTACGTTTACATGGACCTTGCATACTTCCCTTTTTCAATTCATCCATATATATCCATAAGTAGAATGAAAGGGAATAAACCTTATATGAATTGAAAAGGGAAGTATATAAGCTGAATGTAAGCCTACCTTAATATATTTAATACAACTTACGTCTCTAAAGTCACAGGGAAAGTAAATTTCCAAGCTTTGAACGTTATTTATATTTTCGAGCAGTAACATTTATGGCTTTGAAAATCGTTAGATAACTCATGAAATACCTGTTATATCTCACTATTAGTTCATGATTTGTCTGTTACACGTTTTTACCATTAGTTTGCGAACTATAATTGATAGAGAGTAACGGTATACGTAAGGTTGTAGGCCTCGATGAGATCTATAAAACGCCGTCAACAGATTGGAGGTGAGAATGTTAGTTTAGAAGGTTTCGCCGAGAAACCGGGTCTTCGGAGTCGGGCATTCGCCGTCATTAATGAAAATTTAGGGAGAAAAATAAAGCAAAAAATGTTTTAAAAGGTATTGCGATGGAGAACCTGAAATTTCCAAAGATGTTAGCGAAACTTGCTATGAAAAAAAAAGAAGAAAAATTAATTCCCAGTACTGGAATCGAACTTCCGACCTTCTACTCCACAACCTACAACCTACAACCTACAACCTTACCCCTACGCCACCGGCTATTTGGGAGTAAACATGGAAAATTTGCGTTATATTATGCATTTCATGTATCTGCCTATCATAATTTTCTATTTCAGATGATTGTTTAATGGTTATCGTGAGGTCTATGAAGAAGCGAAAGGTATACATCTATAGGAAATTTTAATGGCTACACAATGCAGTAGTCGAAAAAGGACAGATACTAACCGTTTAGGAGTAATTTACGACTAACCGCAGGCTTGCGCGTCCCAGCGGACGAAAAATCCGAACTTGGGGGATTGCGAGGTAACTCTTCGGGGTAGCAAAACGAAAAAGACATCAAAATTTACGCCATTTCAATAGCTACTAGAGGAATTCGTAACATTGGAAATACATTTCATACTTTAATAACTACATACTGAAAGCCGAAATCTACAATACAGCAAATATACTGCTTTGCCATGGACTTCCCTAATATAGTCTTCAATAAAAATGTAGGTAATATGAATAAAGATTTATATCTATTCAATAGAGGGGGAAACATTACGACTGCATGGGTTAAGTTTCGGTAATAAGGAAATTTGAAAATCAATAGATTCAGAATATGAGACACATTGAGTTTGCTACATATTAATGCAAAACTTAACATGCCGACTCGTATTTTTGGCGACTGAAGCCGTTGCGATAATTTAGACATTAATCATACTTGAAAGCTGTTTGTACATCAGTTTATTTTTCCATAGTTGTATTTTAACAACAAAGCAGCTGATATAAGAGAACCGCATAATGTGTCGCATGAAAAGTTAGGTATTAATAAAATTATGGGCAGATGATAATTTACCGCAGTCACGCATCTCGGCAGCGACGAAACAATCGCTGTTTTTCAGGAAGGCGGCCACCATAAGTGAGTCAATCATCGGTAAATTATCCGACTGTGCCTTCTTGAATCCCACTTCAGTCATTTTTCTATCGAGAAATTACCAGAATAATTTTAATAGCGAATTTGCTCCGATAACTTCAACAAGGCGCCTATCTCTGCAGCTGCGAGGACTTCCGTTCCGTTCGGTGACGTCAAGCCAATGAGAAAGCGTTTCGAGTCACGTGACTTTCGTCGATTTTTGCTAACTTTTAATTAGCTTTTTACAGCATTTGTAATTGACGGAGACAGCTTTGGCTTACATATTCGGATTCGTGAGAAAATTCTCTACATAGTGGGCTACAGTAACGGGAGAAACAAATTCCATGCATGTTCCCCATTATTTGAAGCAGTTGTCTGACCGAAAGAGTTTCGGCTGCAGGCGTTTCGCTCCGATAACACTTTACTCCACCACTACTCTAAATACAATGAGGATTACACGTTTTTTTAAACCAAGAATTCCAAAATGGCAAACTATAACTAAAAGCAAGAATTTACACGAGAAAATGAAAAATAGGGTTTTCATATTTTGATTTTTAAATAAAAATCTGCACCGAACCCTGAATTTTTTCCTCGAAAATATCCTTCTTAAGTGAGATGTAGAATATTACTGGAAATGTTAGTAGGCTAAATAAAAATAAATAAATATATATATTAAAGCTGAGAACCAAGAAGGACCAACCGGCCCGAAACTTTCTGTTAGAACAAATCCTTTTCTATCTATATCTCTTGCTCTCACCTCCTGTAAGTTTATTTTATATATTTGTGGCGAATTGGCAAAAATTTCCCAACGAATATATATACATATATATATATATATATATGCTTCATATAAATGGGTACATAAACATGAAATAGTTGATTTAGCTATCCTCCAAGTTGGCAGCTTTTTTATTTATTCCAAGAGATTACTCGGAAAAAGTTCAATTAAATTCCCACTTCGAAACTTTACACTTACTTGCTCGTACCCGCAATCACCTTCGTGCAAACGTCCTGGATCGACAACAGGAATTTTAGACTCACCTGAAAAGAGAAGAAAATAAATTAGATATCTTCAATCAAATATCTTTAAAATCTAAGAAAATACATAAGATTTCTGATTCGAGAAATATTTGGAAATCTACCCATCCCATGTTGTTACGACAAAGGAAGCCTTGGCCGTAATATTAGGAGAATTTTACCAAAAGGAAGCATTTTAGCCGTTATCTGGCGATTCTAATACAGGGATATATCACTTCTTTCTGACCTCTTGTCCATCAAGATTTTACCGGTGATTTAGATCAATAATCAGTTTTTTTTATTATTAGCCGTTAATATGGACATTTTTAAAAATAGAATTCAGGTTCTGAGCCAGATTCCTCGTTCTAGAGAGCAGTTTGTTCCGACACACAAGCATGTAAGAAGTAAATGTTTAGCTGGTGTCCAAAGTTACTCATATTTGAACTTATAGACAACTTTGAACAATCAATTACAACTTTATGATTATTTCTATGATTGTTAAGTGACCAAATACATCACCAAATGCAACGCGTAAAGTTTGTACTCTCAGAGCAGAGAGAGGGCACAGTTCCCTTACTTCTGGCAGATGCGATTTCCCCGAAGGTTCCGTCATGCAAAACCGCTCCTTGACCACGCATACGTTTTTACCATGAAATCTTTCAATATTGAATGTCAAAAAATGCAACATATGCATAATAAAATATGTACTACAATACTCGAACTTCTATCGCCCAGTAATATGAGTAGTAGCAAGAGGCTCGAAAAATTTGGGGGTATTTCTGTTCTCTTCCGAAATGGCAAGCATTAACTAAAGAAAAAACACAACACATGCTAATAATAACTAAATAAAACCAAATTAGCTACAAGTAGAAATTAAAGACCACTTCGCAATATTCCAAAACCTTAAAAAAGGGCCTAAAACAGTTTCAAAGACGGAAATTCGTCATCATCAAAATTAAGAAATGGTACACTGCCTTGCCTTATTTACTGGGTTAGAGTTAGGGAAGGGGGAAATTACATGTATCGGAGATAGTGATTGCTAGCACGACAAAAAATAACAAAATTAAACAAGTTCTGAATCTTGAAAATAATGGAAGGGGTGGGCAATAGAACAGTTGAGAGGAGTAAAAAATTCAAAGGGATAGCATAATTCCACAAAATAAAGCCATTCAGTATTGAATAAGTAATGATTTAGAAATTTTCTAAATCATTACTTATTGTGCCCTAAATTTTCTAAAAGCCATTTCGTTAATTGAGCAGCAAGCATATGTGACTCCAGGATTGCTTTATAGTCAACACTAAGCTTCAATTTCTAGTTTAATTTAGTTTCTGGGCCGACAGTAGATTTCTCCCAAATATACGAAGTGAAAAGAAATAGCCCTGATTCCTGAATCCCGCAATCTGATCTGATCTAAAATTTCAAGCAGAGTAACTTGAGCGGGAGGAGAGGCAAGACTCAGCGAAGTTATCAAAGGGAAAAAAATAATTCACCCGGGAATTTGATCAAAGTCTAGGAAGCGAATGATTATTTTCCACTCTGAATTACAGACACACGCGTGATCCGATCTGGTTCCAATCTGACCGATCTGTGGAAATGGAAAGATTCGATGCTTTCACTTGCGATTGGCCGGATCCTGTCTCTGCCACGCATATGTCCACTTCGGAATAGAACCGAGAAGCGACGTGAAGACCGGACTCCCCTCAAAGAACACTCGCCAATCGCACCCAATCTATGTAGTGGGACCTCAGCCGTCCCACCCACGGCCCGGAATTACCGAAGACTCAATCACTTCCCTATCCACTTCCATCAACTCCTCTCTCATTCTTCCAACCTCAAGGCCGGTTCACCAGCGTCCATATTTCACCAGTAACGAGAGGGTGAAAAAAGCAAGAGTAAAGACGGTCATGCTGTACAAAATAAACTTGTTCTAGTGTACCTTTGTGGTATATCATTGTAATTTTGAAATGAATAATTTTTTACAAAAACCACATTTCATTTTGAATAAAAAAAACACAAGACGTTTGTATCAATGTTTTGCTTATGCATCCATGGTAGTCGTCGTTACGTGACGTCATAGGAAGGGGGTAAATAAGGAGTGGAGATGAGGTTGTTCGAAACGGAGGCCAGGATAGGGGAAAAGGGTGGGTGCAGGCACTCATTGATGAGGGTGATGCCTGAGTCATTCATAATTTTAAAAATGACGATGATTACCCATCAAAACCCGGGTCGTGTGTGTTTATTCAAAAAGAATTGGTTTTTGTAAAGGTTTGTTTATTTAAAAATCACGGTCATACTGTGCCTGAGGTGACAAAAAAATTTCTTGGGCGACGCTGGTTCTCAGAAAATGCTTGTAAGATGTTTTGTGGTCACTCTTCTTAACAAGGCGCTAATTTTCACATTGAAAAAATTAACAATATTTCAAAACTTAATTTCAGTACTAATACAATAATATCGTGAGCAGAGGTGATCGGTGGCCGTGAAAAGTATTCTCACCATCTTGTTTGATGTCGACGTTGACAGTAGCCCAAGTAGTTGATTTAGGGGGCTATAAGGTGCAACGACGGCCGGGGTGGGCACCGATAGTAGCCCAAGATTAACGCACATTTTGTTCTCTAAGTTCATCGGGAACCAGCCTTCGGAAGACGTCCAATCACCAAACTCACCCGCGGTGTCGTCAAGGCCACCAACCACCCACTACTCCCAAAGAGCGACCTGGGAGGTTATTCTGTAATTTCACCTCACGGGACATGACGTCACGGATCGCTCCTTACATGGCGAATATTACCGAAAGTGGAGTTGTAAACCGTGTTCGCCAGACGGCGAGACAATGGAATCGTTCATTTCGGCCGAGAATGGTTCAATTCCAGTTCTTACGGTCGTGGAATTGAGCTTCCAAATGAGTACTTTGAGAGAGGAATAGCTCGTATGAATCGTTCATTTGAGTTATTGCTCTTCCGAAAGAGCTTTTTCGCAAGTGGAATTACAGAATAACCCCACAAGGGTGGGATGACGGTTCCTTTTTTCGTACTGTCGTTATCGTTAGCCAAAATGCTAAACGCTCTAGAAGGGTAATGCTCACTGGTGTTGTCTTAGAGAACCCACTCGATAAATTAAAACTAGAGATTTAAACACCTGACAAAATTCAAAGAATGAAGATCACGTTTGCTCTTTCACGAGCGCAATTGAAAAATAACAATAACGCGAACACACACGTTAAGGAGAACCGTGATAGCGCCCCAGGTCGAGGAGCTGATCCGATTCCTATCGGCCCGAAGAGTGAGCGGCTTTCCTTTTTAAAATCGAATGGAGGAGAAGGGCGGGAGGGTCGACTTTATTTTTTTATTTTTTTTGAATAGTCGCCCCCACCCGACCCTCTTGCCCACCTCCCTCCCTCTTTCTCTCCCCCTTCCCCTCTTCACCCCTCTCGAATAGGGAAAGGAGGATTACGCGGGGGTATGGGGCGGAGGGAGATGGTGGTAAGACGGTGATGTGAGTCGAGATATCAAGAGAGGAGGAGCGAATGAAAAGTCGGAATGAGAGAAGGGAGAGGGTGTGTCTTTTGAGAGGGGAAGAAGAAGAGGAGATGGAGAAGGACTGACTGCACTGCGTGGGCGACCGGAGGGAAGAACACGAGGAGGGAAAATAATAGAATATACATTTATTATGCTCTGGGTATCACCCTTGGAGCAAATGCTCCAGCAAACTAAATTTGGCTCAGGAAAATGGTGGAGCACAATATGATTGCTTAAGGATACAAATATATAGATAAAAAATAATAAGATTGCAGATATAAAGTTGAAAATATGTGAATACAAATAAATTGATACCAATATGTGGATAAAAAATATATGGATACAAATAATTAGACACTAAATTAAGGGTTAGGGGAATAGATAAAGGTACAGATATGCATTTAATAGGCTGTCACTAGGCAAGTATATTGTAGCGGAGGAAGCATCCACAGCCTTGGCAACGGTGGCTATTGACGGGAGAGAAGATAAACAAGAGGGAATTCGGGGAATGATGTATTTTGTGTACAACTTTAATGTGACTGTGTGAACATATTTAGGGAAATAAAGGTATTTCAAGTGTTACGGAAATAAGAAGAGTTGTTTTTGCACCCACGCACGTAATAACTGGTGTCAGAAGTGGGATGCAAAAACAAATCTCCTTCTTTCCGTAATACTTGAAATACCTTTATTTCCCTAAATATGTTCACACAGTCACATTAAAGTTGCACACAAAACACATCATTCCCCGAATTCCCTCTTGTTTATCTTCTCTCCCGTCAGTAGCCACCGTTGCCAAGGCTCTGGATGCTTCCTCCGCTACAATATTAACAAATTTAAAATCATTCTGCATTGAGTAGAATCATGTATAATGCGTTTATAAATTAATCAATGGCACTCTTTGAGTTTTAAGTTCTCGGGAGGGGAAGGATTAGGGGGTGATTTGGAAAAGAGTTCGAAATCTAAATCCACATGCAATCCTACCGGACACCGCAGGGGCATGTGGCGTGGGGTGTTAAACGCCAGTCTTGAAAATGGGAGGAAAAAGAACGAAAGTGCGAAATGCTTGTTAACAGAGGTCGGATCGGTAAATGAAAGATATATATCATTTTTCCATATTTGGGGTGCTAATAGAAAAATATGTCCTCCACCTATATCAGTCAAAATATACTCCTCATGCCGTACTGCTTTTTTATTTGAAAATGTCCACATACAGAACAGTTGCCAATTTACAGTGGCCCAAATAACAGAACATATATTAATTGAAACACCAAACAACAAAAAAATCGGAAAGGAACTGAATAAAGAGGTAGTGCTAATTATTTTCAGAGAGATGAGAGAGAGCCAAGTTTTCAAATGGGTTAGGGGATAAAAGAAAACGGATCAACGCTCTCAGGAAGGGAATTAAGAAAAGAGGGGAGGCGGAAAAAAAGTGAGCGTTGCGATAATCTGGGAACTAGTGAATGGAATAGAGAGTGGGTGCAGTTGCAGTGGGTGCATTTCCATAAATTGCAGTTGAAATTACATACGCTTAATGGAGAGAGTGGGCGTCACCTTTGGAAAAAGCTCTCTCTTCATATCGCAAACATATGTCATTTTTTTTCAAAAAAACTGATTTCAGGTGGGTATTTTTCCGAGATATGAAATGAGTCCGTCTTAGTTTGTAAGATATTCGCGTTATTTTGCAGTTATTGCAGACGAAATGAGTTAGTGAGTTTAAAATGGCACTGCAGTCCGCAGAGGATTTAGCAACGCTACAATCCTCGGTTAGTTTGAAATACTCCGTTACCTCCAATGAGTTTTCACCGAGTTTAATTATAAGCTGTCTCACTTGAAACTTACTTGAATAAGAACAACTCAACTATAGTTACTTGAAAGTTGATTTCATATGCAAATATATACTTTTGAAATGAGCTAATAATTCTAATAATATAAACTAATTTTTACCTTGAAATTGATAATCACTAGTTGAATCCTTGGCTGGTTAATAAAGCATTATGGAATAAGTCACTTAGTCAATTAGTGTTGTTGTAGTCACTAATGATGCATGGAAAGAAGGAATTTTCATGCCCATCTGTTCGGCAATGTATCTCACTCATATTGTCATTCATATCAGTCCAAGAGATATGTAGAGGCGTTAATATAATATGCTCCCGTATCATCCTAAAACTCGCATGATTTGAACTTTCCAAGTGATGAAAGCCTAACGTGTAGCTTGCGAGTCTCTGGCGACTCCCAACTTTGTTGTTTTTTTCCTTTTTTTCCTTCTTTTATTCCGCGTACTGTTTCTTTGCAGGGTACTAAATGCTCACGGCGAATTCGAGATGAGGCCTAACCAGAGCGGAATAGCAACTCTCTTTCACTTTTTCACCTGAGTACTTTCCTACCAATCGCTTGATAAATTTTGGTCCCTTTGATAAAGCATTTTTTCGTAGGTTTTTCCCCACGGCAGCTCTGAGGTTACGGTGATTCTCAGGTATTCCAATTTTATATCCACTCCCACTTTATAGTTGCGGCGTTGGTGTGGCTTCTATCTCTAGAAGTGCACTGCAGTGCATTTACACAGGTTGACTTTGGATTTGGGAAAGGGTGGAATAGGCGGTGGGGTGGGGTGGAGACATACAGAGGTTGGGACCTCATTCGGACTGGAGCGCGAGGGGCGGGGATGGAGGGGGGGGGGCGGGCGACCCCTCCCCTATTCTCCACCCTCTTCCCACCCCCCGTACATTAACAACATCATGGATCTCTTACGCGGCTGGCTATAAGACGACTAGGGCACACTGTCTCGAGGAGAAAGGTTTTTGTGCCGTGGAGGAAGTTTTATCTGTCAGGATATTTTAAAGGAACGAACACAAGTACGGGATTCAACTTCATGTTTGGTCCATGCGCAGAGCAGTATTGACTATCAGTAGTAGCAGTATATTCTGGATGAATCGACGGCGAAGGCAATGTTTCACCTAAAATTCCACTTCACATAGATCGTGTACGTACATAGGCGTTCATTCGAAGAGTAACATTATAAATATTCAATACTGTGTTCATAATGAATAAAAGCACATGGTAATCTTCCACAGATTTACTTCTATGGCACGACGCGTTCCACCACTCTGTGGCATAATCATGTGCACGCTATGATTACGCACACGATCATGCCACAGAGTGGTGAAAAGCGTCGTGCCATAGAAATAAATCTGTGGAAGACTACCACGTGTTTTTATTAATTATGAATATCGATAACTTCCACCAGGTCCAGCCTGAAACAGTTATCTTTATTCAATCCTGTAGCCGAAAAATTAAGATTATATTTTATTGCATAGGCATATTTCATTACAAAAACTGAAATGTGGCTTCCACCATGGGGTTCATCCTCCCAGCACGAGTTTACGGGTTTCCCCTGACCCCTACTTTGTTTCGCACAGCCCGATATCCGTCACATTATGTCAGGGTATGCCAAACAGTCAAAGAGACATTGCAACCATCACTTGGAGGAGAACTCTTTTTCAGAGAAAATATTAGTAATTGAATTTTGCATGTTGGTGGTGAATCATGATGGGCGGAGATTGAATTGGTGTGTTGGTTTCACCGAAAGAGGACCTGGGATCGAATCTAGGCAGTGAAATACATTTTTGTCGGCAACGATCCCTGGTTAAAATGCCAATGCAAAAAATACCAGTTTATAAGGCTCATGTCAGCTCACTTGTATAAAAAATCAGATTTGTCTAATCCATTGTCCAATGTATAATTATATGTGTATAGTTGTATTTTTGTACATTTGTATATATGTATTTTTGTATGTTGTATGTGCATATATGTATACTTTAGTATGAATATATATGTTTCCATCGGTATATAAGGACATATCATATCCAAATCTACGTTAATTAGTTATGCAAATCAATATTTTTATATATGATCCTGCAATCTGAGCACATCTCTATTTCTTAAAATTTTATAGATTTCAGTGTATTGTCTGATCTCGACTTATTTGTAACAGCACCAAAATCTAACAAGCAACATTGTATACTGTTCCATAGGACACCATTCCTAGAACAATACAATTCTCTAATTATTATTATATTGGCTGCCAGATAAGGGGGCACGACGGAAGCGGTAGTACAGTTTGAACGTCAAATGGTAAACCTCTCGGCATCTTCCGTTAAGATTAAACTAATGCCGATTCTAGATTTATCTCCACCATTAATTATTTTGGAATGAAGCGGATAGCAGAGAGGAGAGTGGAATGGAGACCTGCTGCAAGCCAATCTTCGGATAGATGATTACTGACGATGTTGATGAACAAATTTATCCTCGACTTCGCAAATGACATAAGCTGTCAGTCAGCTCCTCCAGCAAGTAACACTCATAAAAAGAGAGAAGCAGAACAGCAGCCAATATTCTTCATCATCATATTTCAACGCGTGTCGTCTTTTCGTCACTCTGATCGAATCAGTGCGGTCTCGCTCAATTTCAAAGAAGAAAAGGAGCATTTTAGATGATATGGCAGGAAAACTTTTGTTCCACTTTTGAGTTTACGCACGCATCTGGTGCGCACCTTACCTCGAGAGTCAGGGGAGGAAGAGGTGAAGGGGAGGGGATGAGAAGGGAGAGGAGGGTAAGAGGAGGTCTTAGCTTAGCGGTATGTCCTGCATGAAATGCACGTAGCATGCATTGGCTAGGGCGGCGGAAAACTGCGGCTCGCGATCCAAACATTAAAGTATCTCTGAAGTAAAAATGAAAAATGATGTGACAGAATATTTCAATCATAATTTTCTAATTTTAATAATCTGGCTAATTAATGATCTGATTCCTTCCTTATTCCATTTCCTTATTTATTAATCCTCAGTACATTGCTTTACAAAAGGAAAAATAACTTTTTTGTCAGCAACATTTGACCGTATTAATTTTTCAAAGAAGTATGATAAAATAAAGATGATTTTTTACTCATATAATAACGAAATAGTTTATGTTACACCATACACCTTCTATTACTTTAAATTTTCCTTATTTCTAAAAATACATTTTTGACCCTTGATTAATTTTTACACTGTTGTGAGCGACAGATTACCCTCTTCCGTCTCCAAACTTTGCCGACCCCTGGGCTATGGGGATATATTAGCCAGGAGATACTATCACATACATATGTTTCTCTATTGATACATAAAAATCACGGAAAAAAACAAAGACAGCAATTAGGGTTTTTATTGTTCAGCGGGAAGAAAATACGCCATTGGCTCAATAATTATCCTCATAATAGGTGTGGAGTAATAGCGATATTCCTCTACAATTCACTGTACTTTTCGCTGTCAAGGTAAATTTCATTAATACCTCTACGGATGTCAAACAATTATAGCTGAATGCTATAATTGAAAAAAAAGCAAACAGTGTGAAGACAGTTATGTTCTGAGAAAATAATACTTTTATTCCTTTGATCCCATTCAGAGCCAGCAATAGATCCGTCAATCACTCAAAACTACAGAAGCAAGACGTAACATATCCGATAATGAGCGGTTATGACACCAAGCGCTCATGTAGATAGCTGATAGAAATAGATGATAGTTTCGGACCTCAATTGGTGGAATTCTTTGATATCAGGGATAGAGGAATTAACACTGAAATTCCACATGACACAAAGCGCTCCAGTTTATAGACTAAATCTCCGATCTGGTACAGCAAAAAAGAAGTAATCTTATCTATAATATGATAAACGACTTATCGGGGGGTGAGGACGGTGGAGGGAGTGACTTGAATCAATCCGTCCAAGACTGCAAGACGCCTCACCTATCGACTCCACGCGACCGTCACGTTTGGTTTGATGCGCTCCATTCACACCAGATGACGTATTCCTTTTTCCTCTTTTTCACTCATCTCCGAATCCCCACCTGGGGGGCTCTTACTTTCTCGTCAACGCAGTGCATCCGGGCAGAAGAAGAACATGTCTCCTTGAATATAATAACCACTTAAACCCCCATCGCACGCAATCTCGGACAATCAACTGAACACTACCACACTAAAACGACGATGAACGATCAATGTTTCATTAGATGATATTCCTGTGTTCTCAAGGACGCACGCTAAAGGCGGCAACCCCTCAAGGAACGAGGAGAAATGGAATTGATCCGAGAACTACGACTTCGATGAAGTGAGTGTCGAACGCCTGACGAAATATGAAAACCCTGGGAGGGAAGTTTGGGTTAAGTTTTTTTTTCCAAAAAATGCACACTCTCCGCAGAATGTTTTGAAGCCATCACGGAGTAGGTTGAGTTGCATGTTCCGAAAACCATCTTAGTTTAGGTTGGCCAACACTGCGATGGCCACTTGGGTTCCATTATTAGAGGATTCAGGGCATACGGTACTGGCGTATGCTTCCTAAATGGTTACACGTTTGTAAATACAGGGTGAGACAACATAACTTCCTTTTTTCAAAACGCAATGAAACCCATTTTATGAATCAGAATTTTATTATTTTTTTTATAATGTAGGTACATATTTAAAGTTTTGTTTTACACAGTTTTGAAAACCAAATCAGGTAGATGACGCCCCTCATTGTCCATACACTGAGTAAGCCGATTTCTGGCGTTTGTCATGACCCTTACCAGCATAGCAGCGGATATGTTAGCAATTTCTGCCCGGATGCTGGCCTTCAGGTGTTGTAGGGTCCTTGGATGGTTGACATAAACGCGGGATTTCAAGAAACCCCCGGAAAAAGAAGAAGGCCAAAATCCGGGCAGAAATTACCAACATATCCGCTGCTATGCTGGTAAGGGTCATGACAAACGACAGAAATCGGCTTACTCAGTGTACATGGACAATGAGGGGGGCCATCTACCTGATTTGATTTTCAAAACTGTGTAAAACAAAACTTTAAATATGTACCTACATTATGAAAAAATAAAAAAAATCTGATTCATAAAATGGGTTTCATTGCGTTTTTAAAAAAGGAATTTATGTTGCCACCCTGTATATGGTTTTTCGTACGTTATATGCCAAAAGAAAAAAGTCAAATAGGCAAACGTCATCGGCCTACTCATAACATACCGACTGACGGAGTCACGGGGGGCAAGGGGGGCGAGGGGAAGAGAGACCGGGAGGGCAGGGACAAAGGATGAAGAAAGTGGCGAGGAACGAAGGAGAGGGGTGGGGTGGGAGTCTTAGAGAGAGAGAGATAAAGAGAGCAAGAGCGATGGTGCGGGAAGACGTGGGACAAAGGGAAGGGGGAAAGAAGAAAAAGTTATGATTGGAGGAGAGAAGCGGGAGGGGTCAGGGGGAGGGGAAGTTATCCAGAGGGAAGGAGGGAGAAAGATGGAAGAAAGGCGCCTTTATAGGGTACAGGGTGAGAGGGTGGTGGGAAGGTTTGGGTAAAGTTTCTTAAAAGGCAGGGGTGGATTGGGATAATGAGTCAAGGGTGGTGGTGGTGGGAGAGAAGGAGGTTGGCCAGGTTGTTTGGCACGAAGTGAACGGAAGACTCAAGCGAAGAAATATTGCAGCGAGGAGCGAGAATCGATACTCATGACAGCCGTGATGTCCCGCCTCCCACGCAAGATGTGATACATTGGGTGGAGGGAATATTACACGCTAAAATTCATTCTGTGCAGGAACAAAACATTTACAGCTTGAAAATATTTCACTAATGGTCTCCAGAAAGAGAAAACTAATAGTTACCGCGCGTCATCGACTGATATAGCATTGTAAATGCACTATACCAACCTAATTTGATATAATACACGCACCCTATATACATTATACATGATAATTAATTGACTTGAAACGAAATATGCGGTGCTCGCAAGGGTTAGGGGACAGAGTGCAAGGGTTAGCAAGCTTGCTATAGGGGACAGAGTGCACTTAATCCAGGGATTTAGTACACTCTGTCCCCTATGGTGTACTAAATCCAGGTCTCATAAGTTAGCACATCGTATACTATTTTAAATCTAAATTTCCATTAGCATATTCTTGATTTGAAAAGAAGAGTTCACCCCATGTAAGTTTATATTTATGAATTCATTTACAGTAAAAGAAAATAAAAAATTGAAAGAGCTATTAAACGTTGCCTAAAAATGCATGGTAAAAAGGAATGGGAAACGATTGAGATTTTGCACTCTGAACCTGCAAAGGATTATGTCCATCAACCAAAGAAGCAAAAATGTTTTAATAGGAAAAATAAAATAAATCAGGAAAGCGCGTCTTTCCTGCGAGCTTCATTTGCCGATTGTCTAATATTAAGAACGACATTCTCATCGGATTTGCTCTATCTCTCTCTAAAAATGACTATTTTATCTGTATTTCTTATCATTAACCCACATCATTTGATTGATTCTGATTAGATTTCACCTCCCATGGCTGGCGCTGCGGTTCATCTAACCACAACATTCCCAAGCAATATGCCGGTGAAGTTCACATGGATCTTCTACGATGGCTTCTAGGAGGGGAATCGAACCGGATGAAAAAGGAGGAAACGTAGCATTATGATGCGAGTGGAAGTCCTACACTTTGAAAACGAGAAAAATGGATCATAAAACAATAAACTATGCAATTGGCAGTCGTTAAACGTACACTAGAGAACCAAACATGGGAGATGAAGGGAAAAATGGGAAACAGATTAAAAAAAAAATCGGTGGTGGAGAGCTACCAGACAAACTGCAAAGGACTGAATCGAAGTCGAATCAGTTCTCTACTCTGACGGATTTCGAGGAGTGAATTTCGCGAGGTTTCCAATCATTGCGATAGCACAAATTATACAGTACGTAGTCACGCGCACAAGTGCGAAGATATGAAAAGGGGTTTGCACTACGCTTAAGGAAATGGTTATTTGGAATTAGAGATGTAAAGCACTTACTTGCAAAAGTTATCTAAGAATTATAATTTTAAATGTTTATGTGCAAAATTAAAAAAATATTTCTACTTTTCTGTCGATTAAAATTTATTCTATTTGTACAATTAGTTAACAAACATAAACATTATGAGAAACTGGTGCAGAATACGTCCCTAGATGTTTTTATAAAACGATTATATCATTTTTCTTGTTTGTAATTCAAAATGAGTGTATGTCAATAACAACAATAGCAAATGTTTTATAAATATTTTGTTGTACCTATTTATAATGACTATGTAAATAACAGTTTTATTATTGCTTGGGTCATAAAGTACTTATTTTTGAAGAATGTTTAATAAATAAATTCAAAAAGCTATAATGATTGATACATGTTTTCACTGTTCCTTTTATATTAAATTGTATTCTGTTCGTAGTGTTAACTAACATAGAAGTGTAAAAAAATAACTACTGCAGATTACGGACATAGGTGTTTATGTTATAAAAAGCTCCAAATTCTGTTTTCTCAAAGACAAGCCTTTAAACAAATGCATCTTAATGCTTTGCTTTTACTTCACATTTCAAACCATGGGTTATTTACTAAATTATCCAGCACCAATGATAGCATCTATGTGATTGTAGTTGCAACACACTTATTCTATGTTTTTGTATTTCATCTGTGATGGTCGAGTCGGTGACCCCAAAACGGAGTTACTGTCCAATGGGGCACCTATATTCCAGACAAAACATTGCATAAATAATAATTGTATTTATCTAATCTGGAATAAAAATCATTATTATTATATACACGAAAAACGGTGAAATTCGCCATGAAAAATCATTTGACTAGACCGCGATTCGAACACGGATCTCCCAATTGCCGGTCAGGTGTGTAAGCCCGTAACACCACCGAGCCATCTTAATTTCACCGTCTTTCGCGCATATCTTCGCACCCGTGCGGGTGACAGCGAACCAAATCATTTGTGCAATCGCAATGATTGGAAAATTGTCAAGTTAGTCGTTCTAAAGCGACGATATTGGGTTTATTCTCCGTTGTTGTGGCATATCATACACGGCAACGTCTCCTGTGCCACAATGCAGACTGGGGACGAGAACAAATTGTTCGTATACAGCCCCGCTGAAATACACCGTGTAAACACCAGAACGGCAATTGAGAGTTACAGGTTCGAATCCCGGTCAAGTCAAATGATTTCTTTCATGGCGAATTCCACCGTCTTTGGTGTAATTACATTAATTATTTATATTCTTTGAATTCCACTAAAGTTAGAGTAATAATTTGTTCTTTCTATAACTCACGTTTCAAGGTTTACTCCCTCAAACTCAGTGTTTCAACCCGAAGGTTGGTTTTTGATAGGTGATAGAGTCTCAGAGGGCTCACCACATAATAACCCATTGGCGTGTGAAATTCACACGTTCAGGGTAATGGGCTTTCCCTGGGCCACCTGCAATTTTCCACAACGTTTTGACAATCAGACAGTCACATCGCGAGGATTTTCGGGGGGGGGGGGTGTTCAGAGAGGCTTCACCCGGATTTGAACTCCGGACAGTGGCATGTCATGTCCAGCAGCGTCTCCTGTGCTACAATGTAGACTGGGAGGACGAGAACAACTTGTTCGCATACACCCTCTCCACTGTAATTCGTCCTGAATTAAGATGGCTGTGTAACTGGCTAATACACCTGACCGGCAATTGGGAGATCCGGGTTCAATTCTAGGTCAAGTGAAATAATTTTTCGTGGCGAATTTCACCGTCTTTCGTGCGTAGAATTTCGAGAGGTATTTGGATGAGTGGGTCGTTTAGCAACCTTGCCAGCCATCGCGAGTACCTACATAATAGATGTCTCATTAGCAGCTGCGCGTAGCTTCTTCGTATTCCTCCACCACTGCGAGATAGGATCACAATAATACCGGCAGCAAAATTAGGCCCGTGCGACGTGCGTAAATAAAAGAGCAGCGATTGCCAGGGGAATGCGCCCCACTGCGTAAGAATGCGGCGACGGCATCCTTACTCGAGTCTTGACGCGAATCATAAAATTTCACCACCCAGCATCAACGCAGTCACGTTGTGTACGATAGTGCGGCTCAAAAGGTCGGTGCATTTGAACCAACCCTATATTAGGAATAAAATTACTTTGCAGTTTTCCACTTTAAAAAAAGTGGGAAAACTGCCAAGTAATTTTATTCCTTATGAATCAAGTCCACCACATCAGCCCAAAGACAACTCTTATCTATTCAACCAATGGAGTTATTTCGATTGACAAAACAAATCAATGATCGTTTCTCCCTCACAAGTTATTAGCTCACGTGCCTAATACATTTACCGTACAGTGGAAAGGGATGCCGAACGATTTCCAACCCTTGTTCACTTAAAAAAAGAAAGATGCTGTATCAAACAGTAGCTAACATTGTGAAATAAGACGTGAATAATAACCCTATTCATATCAATTTACTTTGTTGAAGCCTTCGATTACACGCCTTAGGCTCCTACCTTTTTAATTGCTACAGTGCCACGATTTTTCTGATATAATTGGTACCTGAAATTCATGAACAAAATAAAATCATGCATCTGTTCCTCAGGTTTGAAAGGAGGTCAGATTCATTCATAAAGCCTACAACTATCATATCACATTCTGTAAACTGAGCAACCATATTCTGAAATTACTCGGAAATAAACAAAAATCATTTACTTTTTCAGTATTTCAGACTCTCACAATATCAGTCCATTTTCACAAAAAAAAACAGAAAAAGCTCTCCAAGATCCAAGGGCAAAGGTCAATCCTGCGGTTCTTAGTCATCAGGGAAGCTAGATAAATAAACTAGTAGATAAACCTAGAGAAGTAAACCGACCGAGTCATTAACTGCTACGGAAAAGAATGCATGTCATTTGATGTTACACTTTCACTCGTATCATTATTTTCGCATATCTTTTTTTTTAGACAACTGCTCATTAATAAATAACTTCATACCCACTAAAAGTTAAGTATGATTCTTAGATTGACCTCGCTAAGTTTCTTAGGTAATTTCATCAATGCAGAACATATTTTCTTAATCACATAGACTTACTTTTCACTAATAACCATGATAAGCCATTCCGAACTAACTCAAATCCACAGTACACCTAAAAACTATTTGGTTCTTCAGACTTCAAGATGTTTCGAAATCAGGACAAAGGAACATTATAAAGTGCTTTCAAAAACAATCATTACGAGAAGAGCAACTTCTCAAAACACACCTTTTTAAACAGTGACCACCATTGCGATTTTAATGTTAAAGTGTTGCATTTAACTAACGACCGAAATGAGCTCAACGCTTTAGAGCAGCTCGAAATTTTAAAAAGAATTCGTAACCCCGGGTTAACCTCATGAATGAATGACTGTTTCTTTTTTCGGGATTCATTCCGCGATGTTTAAAATTGCAAAAAAACAATATTTTGCTGGTTCTCCTGGCAGCTTCATCAGGTTAACTGAACTCATTCCTTAGTCTCGCTCGTCTTTATATACATATATGAGTGAGGACTCCCATTGTTGCCGGAATTTTTAAATTCTTAACTTAGATTAAATTCTTTAAACAATGGGAGTCCTCACTCATATATATATATATATATATATATATATATATATATATATATATATATATATATATATATATAGACGAGCGAGACTAAGGAGTCAGTTCAGTTTTCCTGATGAAGCTGGCAGGAGGACCAGCGAAATATTGTTTTTTTTGCAATTTTAAACTTCGCGGAATGAATCCCGAAAAAAGAAGCAGTCAACACTACATCCGCGGAAGCCTACGAGCTCCAGAATGAATGCTTGTTTCCCTTCAATTCCACCTTCTTCTCGGCTGTTACAACAACAAGTACCCCACTCCACTTTTTTCTTCCCTTCCACCAACTGTGCTAACGTATGTAAGGAGTTGAATGATTTTTAATCACCTGAAGATGATGCTTAAACATTGAAACCTGGGTCGTGTATGCTTGAATCTTTCCTGTGGTGTTGTAAAAGTTTCCACCTGAAATAAATTTGGTTTAAGGTTACCAAAGTCTAAAGATCGTGCCATTGTAATAAAATATTAAACTCAAAGGTAATATTACAAAAGACCGAAATCGAAATATATCACACAATAATTCGACCGGTACTTCTATATGGTGCAGAAACCTGGATCATGAACAAGAAACAAGAAAGGAAACTGATAATATTCGAAAATAAAGTCCTGAGGAAAATCTTTGGCCCCACAAAGTAAAACGAAATATGGAGAATCAAACGGAATAAGAAAATACGAGATCTCTACAAAGAGCACGACATAACTGCATGTGTCAGGGCCAGAAGAATGAGATGGTTTGGGCACGTTATGAGAGCGGAGCAGGGCTCAATACTTAAGGATGTTACCAGTGGGAGACCAGAGGGAAGACGACTACCGGGAAGACCAAGAAAAAGGTGGTGGGATGGAGCAAACACGGACATAAACCGGATAGGGGGAGCAGTGTGGAAGAAGCTAGAGACCGAGAAAGATGGAGGGCACGCGTTGGTGAGGCCAAACCCCAGATTGGGCATAGATGGTCATGGGAGTAAGTAAGAGTAAGTAAAGTCTAAAGATCGCGTAAATTCTGTCGAATTCCTTAAATTAACACACCTGCCAGCTTTTCAAAATTAGCTTTAGTTAAGAGGTTCCCTAGAATGGGAGAGAGAGGTGCTTTTCTCTGATTAGGCACTAATCCCACTCGGGAAGAAGCCGAGACTTACTCTCCATGAGTAGTAGATGCAATCACGGAGAGAGCTCATCCTCCCATAGGGGACGCTCCCGTCTCTCTTCCTCCTCATTCAAAGAAGTGCCATTGCAAAAGGAGGAGAGTTATTGCTCCCCCGGGGGCGGCAGAATGAGAGCGAGTCATGTCTGTTAACATGAGGTTATTCCAGGGAGCACACGGGCAAGTGGTGTGGCTCTTTTTAAATGCCCTGCTAATTGCCACCAGTTGGGGGTGGGAGGGGGGGAGTACTAATGAAACAAGTGAACGCAATCCTTTCACCGCGCGGCGGCCGAGACAAATCGCTATGTTACGCGGCCGCGCTCCCACTCCTTCTTTTGTTTTATTACATAATTCCCATCGTCACCGCCGAAGCCGAACAGCGCTCCGGACGCTTCCTCATTATCCGACTAAATTTCGCGTTTTCCCCGCACGTGGTGAGCCGCGCCGTCATGGTCTATTCTCTTTTTTGTTAGAAAAAAAATAAAAAAATAAAACGAGGATCGGCGCCAATTGGCTCATTCTCGCAGCCAACATAACAACGAACAGAGAGTGGGGTGCGTAATCAAGAGAGGGGGAAGAGCTCGTTTGCACAAATTGAGTCGACGAAGGGCGGGCGAATGAAAAGATCATTATAATTTTTTTTGCATTCGCGTCACGCGCTCCGCGATGTGCTTTCCTTATACTCCCTCTATCTCTCTGACACCACATTCCCACGAATAGAGAGACGAAGAAGAAGATGGCGAAAATGGAGTAGCGACGAGGGGAAAATAAAAGTGGGCAAGATAACCTCTCCAGGGATTGCATTAGCACTGTGCTACGGAGGAGGAAATAGAGCCGAGAGATCTGACGCTTGACCCAGGGAGACACGTGCTTAAAACTTTGATTGGCGCTGAGAGGCGAGAACAACTTAATACGAAGACGGGGTGATATGACTGCGTGGGGTTCAATCAAAGAAGACCAAGTTGCATGCCATTCCTTGGTTTGGCAATTTGAGAGAGGCGACCTACGTTTGGAGTCATTGGGGTCATGAAGGACAGGTGGCTACATAGGTAAGGAAAGGGTTATTTGAGAATGGACAAAAGATAAGAGGAAAAACCCGGCCTGGCCATTAGCTTACTCTTTTAACGAAAAGCGTCAAGGGAGCCATAGCTTAATATCTCATACGAAAAACGGAGTACAACACTTGAACTGATCTAACATAGCAAAACGTAAGCATCGGGTTTACATCGGGTTGAAAAACCTTCACCACTTCCGTGATTCGAAGCCAGCTCCTTGGAATAGGAAGACAGCACTACAGCCACCGCACCAGCCTGATTACCTTTATCGTCCGTCTAGTCGGTTATAATTTTTCCTTTTTTCCTGTGTGAGGGGTTGGCTAATAGACCTGAGTGGAATATTTATGGTATTCAGCTGCGTTTGTTGTTACGGCTCTCCGTAGAATAAGCTAAAAATGGAGCTTATACGAGATGATACTCGATGTCGATCAAAAAGTACAAAAATGTGTCTTTTGAAAAGACATTGACCATGCATTGGCAGTAATCCGTCCTAATTTTTGAATAATTAGCAAATCGCACAGGAACTGAACTCAAAATGCGCCAATACTGAAGTAGTGGCCTGCAGTTGACCCCAATGCGTAGAGAAAGAGTAAATTAAAAGCACATTTGTCGCATAAAGCACACATTTTGTTTTCAAAAGGCTGAGGGATAGCTTAGCATCAGTGAAAGCAGAGTTAGTTTTTCAAGGAATAAAAACGAAAAAGGTGGGATTCAGTACTCGTCATGACTCATATATATTCACAATGAAACCTCCTTTAATATTAATAATGGACTGCGCATTGCCGCTGGTTTTGATGCGCGCTCATGAAATCGGCGTCGGAAGGCACAAAACACACACACAATGGCAACCGGATGGCATTGGAATCACCACGGGGTTTAATCCGATGCACTGAAAGTAACGGGGAGAAGCAAACAACGCAAAGGGGACCAAAGACCCTTTCCCCTGACGCAAACCACATTATCTCGCGGGTCCCAGGAGGGCCAAGAGGAGGGGCCAAGAGAGGAGGGTCCAGAGGCCCTTCCCTTTCACGGCAGGACCTCGTCGACTGACCCCTTACGAAGGGCCGGACACGAAAGGAGAGACTTTGAATTTTTCAACTCTCGATTCCGATCGACGGTCGATGAGACGACCTCGCCGTCCGTTACACACTGCGGTTCCATCTCTCTCTGAGCGGTCGACGCCGAAGTGGCGGCGACAAAGGCCAACCCCCCTTGAGGTCACCGCCGCCCCCCCGACTTTGCCCACAAAAGCGACGGCGAGATAATCACCACTGCCACTGCGCGTTTCAGGCGGTTTGTGGAGCGAGGTCGAAAATAACTCTTAAGGTGGTTCCACCGTGAAATTACTTAAATGCCATTTTATTCATATTCTGCCTACTTCTAGAAAATGTTGTCCTCTATCTGATATGAACAACAAAATAATACCTTTCCACGCTATTTTATTCTATAATTGAACTTGAAATTACATGTGTTCAATGGGGAAATGAGAGAAACACGGGGAAAAATAGAATTTTTCCATTTTATACAAATGCCATTTTCGTGGAAAGCTGTCTCTAAGAATAAAATAATCCAGATAAATTGAATAAAAATAAAATACAGGCATCTTACCACCTTATTTTTTTAGTTATTGAAGAATTACTGCCGTAATTGAAGTCAAAATGCGGTAATTCGTAGGAAATGGCGCTGCAGTCCGCTCCTATGGCTGGAAAAAAGTGCTCATTTAATATACATTCGTGGAATAATCTGCATATATTTTATACCTTACTTTTGGGTTTCTATAGGTAATGCAGTTCATCAGTGAAAGCAGGATTTTTGGACAAATTATAAAAAACATGGAAGTTAGTATTTGTTTTGACTCACACAGTCGCGGCGGAACCTCCTTAAGGCAGTTTGAGCGAGATATTTCCCTAGTCATAATGGAGAAGATATTCGAATTTTATATTTTAATTTAAGCGTTTGTTAGACGTATGAAGAAAATATTGTAATATTAATGGTGCAAAAATATTGTTATATATGACAATAATTCTCACTAATTAAATACATTTATCTACTTAATTAGTATCTAACTTGACTCATTATTCCACGCCGTAGTGTGAAATCACCTACTCAATAGTAGCTTGTTTGCGATTCTGTAAAAATTATTGCAGAGAGTAATTGATTAATTTTTATAAATACAAACAAAACACTGTTTAAATATACAAACTAAACACCGTTAGTTTTTACGACATTTAGGTTTTTTTAATTCCTAATTTTTTCAATATTCTCCCTCTGGTGCACAAAGCCGTAATCTAACACATGTAGAACAGCTTAAATGTTTAGGCAAATTGCTCGAAAAGTAGTTCGACATGGGGTTATAATTTTGATGTCTTTGGAAAGATGAGATTTTTTCTTTAAAATGAAGTCAAGTTCATAAAATGTTTGGTAAAATGATTTTCCGCTCAAACTATCTTAAAAATATGTATGATGGAAGAATAAAATTTTCCCCATAGTTTTCCACCCACAATGGGTACTTGTATCTGCTATATCTTAATAAAAATCACTAATGGCTGTGGCTTTGTTTCGCTCAAAAAAAGACAGACTGCATTCACGTACGTTTAAGAATTATACATCCATTTTTAAGTATCAACATGCCCCTCTCGAAAATAAACAGATGTGAGCGGCGCACTTTTCCAAGATATAGGTTGACAATGAGGAACCCCATCGCTAATAGTTTTAAAATTAATTTGTTTTTATACTGAGATCTATTATTCTAACTAATTAACTCAACTCACAGACACAGATTAATATTTAAAATATATTTAAATTACATCACTAAGAAATATTGTTGGTGTCTGTTTTAAGTGAGAAATCCAAGTGTGGTGTCAACAAACTTGCCCTCAATAACAACTCAATCGTTTTTAATTTCATCCTATAAATTAACATTTTGATGATCAATTGAATACTTCAACAATTTAAATTCAAACTGATTCAATTGATAACATTAAAACACACACGCGTACAGAATAGCCCCAAAAAAATTAAAAAGAGTGTGAAAACACAAACCCCCCTTGGTTATAGTAAAACTATCCCAAACGCGCAAATGCTGCAAACGGTGATAGTTACCAAACATAGTGAAGTCCATGCGAAGGCTTCCGCGGTGCGACCGAAAGTATGGAGCCTTCAACTAAGTGAAGTCCATACGCAAAGCAAGCGGTTCCCGTCTCTCGGCTACGTAGGTAATTTCAATTGCCGGATGCAGCGAAATGCATGGAAATGCGAGCATTAAGCATTTGATCTGCGCACAAAACAAAAGACGTCCTTATTCCCGCAGATATACGTATGTACGTCGGCGAGCGAGCTAGTATTTTCTTCTATCATTCTTCCAATTCTTACCTATTCCTGTCCCATTTGGTCTATCTCTCCACAAACTAATCTCTCCTCCCTGGACTGTGTCTGCAATTTCTTCGCTAAAATAGTTAAAAATAGATAACCACATTTTCGTAACATGTCCACCGATGCTATTCTCTCCTCCCTCTCCATCCCTAATCTCACCACCCATAGACTCACAGCAGACTTAAAACTTATTTATAATATTCTAAATTCCGCCATCGACTGCCCTGAATTGCTCTCCTTTATCAATTTCAATGTTCCATCCCGCCCCACGCGTTCTCATCCTTTACTCCATATGCCCATTCCTAGACTGAGGTTTACTAAACGTTCTCTTTTCTTTCACCTCTCCTCTCTAATGAACTCCCTCCCTCCACACACATTTATCCCTTTGCACTTCTAATAAAATCCTTTATTAGCCGTTCTCTTTCGTATCTTTCACCTAACTAGATGTTCCCGCCATTTTTCGTTGTTTTTTTTCTTTTTTAAAAATTTGATTCTTGTTTCTTCTTGTTAAATTTGCTTGTATATGTCCTCAAATGTACGTATTGTTACCTGGCCACTATAAAATGGCACCCTGCTGTATGTGGTTATCTTTCTTTGAAATAAAATAAAAAATAAAAAAAAGGATAGCCCTGCGTCCGGCGAGCGACCAGTCCTCTCTCCTCATCCTGCAACGCAGGCTTCCCCTCCGCGCATATCCGCAACGCGTGAGTACGAACGGCCCCTGCTGCAAAATCAAATCCATTGTCTCCCTCTCTCTCGCATATATACGGGCTAATGCGGCAAGCTAAACGACGCGGCCGTGGCGGGGCGATATCCCCTCCTCCTCTTTCAGCCACCACGCGTGTGCTGTAGGCTCAGATAGGCACGCCGTATGTACCACCTATTTCTCCGATAGTCATGTGCCTTCGGATTTTCAAGGGAAAGGTCGACTCAACGGGCGGCGCCCCCGTATCCTAGCGCACTGCATCGTTTTACTACATCGGTAGTTTGAGCGAGATAGTTCCCTAGATCCATAATGGAGACCATATTCGAATTTTATATTTTGATTTCAGCGTCTATGAAAAGTGTGAAGTAAATTTCGTAATATTAATGGCGCAAAAATATAGCTAACTATATGACAAAAATTATCAGTAATTAAATAAATATAACCACACAAGACTCTAACTTGACTCATTTTTTCACGACGTACCGTAAAATTGCCTTCGCAACAGGCTTTTTTTTCGATTATGTACAAAGAACTGTGTTGAATAATAGATTAAATTTTATAAATAGTTGAGAAAACGTACAAACTACACACCGTTAGTTTTTTGACGAAATCTAGGTGTTCTAAATCACTAATGTTTTTCAATAGTGTCCCTCTGGAGCGCACAGCCGTGATCTATCCCATGTAAAACTGCTTATATGTTTTGCAAATTTTTCGAAAAGTAGTTTGGCAACGGGTTAATATTTTGATGATGTTAATAATATGATCAAAAATTCTCAGTAATTAAATAAATATGTCTACATAAGTCTCTAACTTGACTCAATCATTCACGCCGTACGGTTGAAAAGACATCAAAACAGCAGGTTTTTTTTGCGATTCTGAAAAATCAATGCGGTGAGCAATAAATTATTTTTTATAAATAGTTGAGAAAACATACAAACTACACACCGTTAGTTTTTGAGGAAATCTAGGTGTCGGAAATTCCTAATTTTTTCAATATCCTCCATCTGGAGCGCATAGCCGTAATCTATATACGATAAAAAAGCTTATATTTTTAGGAAAATTTCTCGAAAAGTAGTTCGGCAAGGGGTTAATATTTTGATATCATTGGAAAGATGAGATGTTTTTCTCAAAAATGTGATGTGATGAGATTTTTCGCTTAAAAAACCTTAAATCAATCTAGTGGTCGACTTTGCAAGTCTAAGCAAGATTTTTCTTAAATGCTGTTATATAATATACTCTTTTAATGCATGCAAAAATCTCTAGGGAGCAAAGACACGCTAAAAACGATATTTGCACTTTTTATTTGAAAATTAAGGTGAACAACGCTAAAAGTTCAAATAAAATACTAAAAATAGTAAATAAAACATTAAACGAACAAAACTAGGTTGGAATGTTACGCAAAGGTTTATGTTTTTATTTGATAACGTTCGTTGGCTAAATATATCTTCTAAAATTTGTCCTCCACGAATGTGAACGTCTCCGAAATCGACTGGTTTCACGGGACTGGCATTATCACACTGAATGCTCCACGTTTGATGGGTCCCAGAGACTACTCTGATCAACGTAAATACCAATGTAGTTTCGTATATTGTATACCATATCCTGTAGAATGCGAATATACCATTCACAACTACCTCGCTGAAAGTCGAGAAAATGACTCTCGGCCAGCTTCGTGAACACCCTTGCGGCTATCTTCGATTCCCATCTCCGCTCCGGTTTTCGGCGACGAGGAGAAGGGGTCCGGAGAGCACGATGCGAATCAGATCCAAGATTGCAGCGAGATGGTGATCGATGACATACCCCAAGGTCCCATCTAAATTGCGTGCTAGTATACCCGCCAGTTAATTGATACACTCGCGCAATCGGCGGGCGCCAATCGGTGGACTCCACCCAATGTCAGATCTGAGAATTAAACAAAAGAAGGTGAAAAATGCGATGTGCACACCCTTCTCAATGTCGCGACTCACAACCAGATGAGTCGACTGCCGCGATAAAATTACTACGCTCGTTAACCTTTAAACTCAGTTCAAGGAGTTTTCTCAAAAGATACGCTCTAAAAGACGAGATGCTCTTGATATTACCACTGGAAAAATATCCTTCACGAGATAGGTATCGTTACCTTTCCTGGCCACTGAAAAGAGATGTAAATAAGAGTAAATATTGTAATAAAATTTTCCACGAGTCAAAGAGTCTTATATCCTCAATGTTGTATGTATGTAGCACTATCAAGATACCGATCAAAGACCGGTATTAAAAGAAAAAATTATGATCAAGCTGATGATATTGTTAAACATGTTGTTCGGACAGAAGTTCTTTGAATAAAGTAGTTTAGTTTTTTTAAACTATTTACTTTTCTTCCTTAGTGGAGGCGGAGGGAGCTAAACGGAGGGCAGTTAGTGGTCATAGCGCCCTTGTCAGCACATAAGTCGATTTGCTTATAAATTCTTTAGAGAAATTATTATCGTTTTGCTTCCATGCACCTATGTTTTACGTTTTCTTAAAAAATGAGGAGCAAGGGCAAAGGGTAAAACATATTTAGGGTTCGTGCGTTGAACAGTTCGCGGAAAAAGGTTGTTGTCACGATATTCTTATTGGCCATTTGAGGGAGATAGATTATGAGTTAAGAAACTATATAAAATTCTCACATTTATTAAACTGTAGATCGATCCACAGCCTATTTGTAAACGGGCTTCACTCGAGCCAAAACATTCTGCCTTTTCGGGGCGATGTTGGACATCAAAGTCGAAATATGTCCTCACTGAATAACTCCTTACGTCAACGTCTATCGTAAACCCACCGGAACACCCGTGTCGCGGTTTCATACACACAAGACAAATGAATAAAAGAATCTGAGGCTTTTAAAGTTTTATTAAAAGTTTGCCAAGAAACACAGGATGCAAAAACTAATAAATTTAAACTTTGACCAGCCACTAAATTCACAAAAGCTTTAAGTAGACTTATTGTTCTATCCTCCAAACATGCATTCCAGAAATGTTAGCCGATAACCACTACTACTATAGACGATATCTGGAAACCGATCTTCGATCGTTTTGTGATTGTTATTTAAGCGAATTTATTAAGAAATCAAACGTGCTGAGGAAAATAATTTTTCGAGCAATAATGAAAATCGCGTATCACACAAAATAATAAAATACTATAGTATTGTCCTTGGTCACATCATTCGCCAATTACGACCAAATCAACATAATTCGACGAACAATAACAAAACCATGGCTTGGATGTTGAACAACCACCAAGGAGGGATTCGTACCAACGACTTTATGGTTCAAAGACGAAGGCGTTGCCCCACCACTACAGTGGCATACCATTCCTTGAAGTGCTCACCGATTCCCATGATTTTCATGGTCCGGCCAAAAAATCTTTTCTGGGTTAAAATTCGGTCCCCTAACGAATTTTCCCGTAGATCACACGCCGCCCAATGAATTTCACGTCCATTAATCCCTCAAGAGATGATGTCTCATCAAAATCGTTTGAGCCGTTTTCGAGATAAAGTTAACGTACGTACTTACTTGCACGCAAGCACAAAATCATCGCTCGTAAAAGAATTTAAGTTAAGACGTCCCTGAGCTGCAGTTCCGCGAGGCTGTATTAGCACGCGGCCTGCCCTAGGCTTCTGTCTTGTTGAATAAGAGCCCACTCCAAATCGCAAGAATTACTTCCTTCCCATAGCATCCAGCACCACATTTGACTACTAATTCGAAAACTCCGCCCATTTTTGAAGAATTATTCAAGTTAGTCAATGAATATCGATTGATTTCAATAAATCAACAGCTCACATTTTCCCCTATTAGTTTTGAGTCCGTTCTATATCTACTTTCCTCTAGTCCTAGGAAATATTGCTGCCCTGTTATACCATGAAGAGGAAGAATGGAATATTTTCTAAGGTCACCGAAGGATGTATTTTGGGGGAGGAGTTGTCAAAAATAAATATCACGTTCTTCCTCACGCAATTGATGTATCAAACTGGAATAATGCTATTTTTACATATTTAAATTGAGAATGGCGACAAATGGATAAACGTTCTCGTCACGATATTCAAGAATAAATCACCCTTCTCGTTATAATTATATAAGTGACTTGCCGAGATACGTAAAATCTGAACTTCTTAATGCATACGTACATTTAGAAATAATTTCATTAAACAACAAAAAAAAGATAATTGAGTCGCGAAACTCAAGAGCATCATTATAGGAAATAATTACGGAAAGATTTTTTTTAAATATGCAGTTACAATACGTGGTCACCGATAAATTGGCCAATTGCTGAAACACACGCGGCCACTACTTCATATTCCAGTCAACACGCCATCTGTCGAAATAATTTGACAAAACGAAGTTACCTCCTGTTGATTAAGCCATGAAAACCAATAAAATAGTAATTTTTAAGCGAAATCAGAATAAAACGCACAAAATAAGCAATTAATTCGACCGCAGGGTTAAGTTATTTTTTACCTCAATGCCATCATTCACATGCAGATATAATTAGCTTTGGATGACGTTATCGTTTAAAGTTTTAAATATTGCCATTCTGTTACTATTAGTGAATAAACATCGTTTTTAAAGATAATCAACTGTGTTGTGCCTTACAGTAGGGATGAATTTTATTTACGAGGAGTTGAGATCCGGAAGACTTGTAAAAATAATATAGATAAATTTGAACGAAGTAGGTTATCCCGCAGATGGAATTAGTAGAAGTAGGGTAATATCGTTAAACCAAATATTTTTTCAGAACACCCACACAAAAGAATCAACTTGATGGAATGTATCACGGGAGTGAATATCCATTCGATGAGAAGCACTTTATAGAATAAACCAATAAATTATGTAAACACAGTTAAATCGTTAAACCAGGGGCGGCGTGGCCAGGGCGGGAAGGCGGGGATTCCCGCCCGGGCCACGCACTAGGTTTCTTGCTCGGGTCCGAAGGGCCCGGCGGGCCGGGAGCCGAACTTTGAACAGCCAGCAGACCAAACATCTCTGAGTGAAAGTACAATTTTGTCATACTGTACATAAATACCTATGAAATTATAGTTTAACGCGTTTTTACAGCACAATTTTTTTCAGAAGGGGGGTGGGAGGGGGGATCACAAAAACCGGGCCCCTCTGGACGTTCAGCGGCCCGGGCCCCTGAGCACCCACGCCGCCCCTGAATGTAACCATCATCCATAAAAAAATTCGAACAATGTTTCAAAATACTTCACGGCAAAAATCTCCAGTAGATGAGCAAAATGAAAAAAAAAGGAAGCATGAAAACGTCAAAACTGATCGTAATCCTTCATAACGGTTCAATTATGTGGAGGTTACCTCAAAATATTACTGAAATGAGATTGGATTCAAATGGTATTTATTCTTGACCTCTTTTTATATATGGTGCAAATGTCATGAGTTTAGGTCAAATAATATTTTTTTTTTTACTTTTGCCGACGTTTCGAATTTTTATTCATCCATATTCAGGGCATTAAAGTTTGGTGCTGGTTTTTTTTTTAACTTTCTTTTTTTCCACTTTCCCCTCTCATCACAGAGGAGATCTGACAGCGGTCTCCATGGGTACGATGATACTCAAGTTTAGGGGTGTAGCGAAAGATGGCGGCAGGTGCGCATATGGTTCCTTTCAGTGGATGAGTCAGTTTCAACACATCACGTCAATACGAACACATCAGGCATGGGCGAGTGAGGTAAAAAAACAGCACCAAACTTTAAAGCCCTGAATATGGATGAATAAAAATCCGAAACGTCGGCAAAAGTTTAAAAAAATAAATATAATTTGACCTTAACTCATGACATTTGCACCATATGAGATTGGATTATTAACTGACAAAGAGTTTAGATTATAAATAATCCACGCTTACCCAACCTCAATAACTATTTATAAATATTTTCCACAGTTTTGAAAACTGGGTCTATTTTAATCACGCAGTCAACCTGTAACAATGCGCTGCATTATTATAAATGAAAAATGGTGCAAATACGCGAAATTTTCGCTACAAAATGGAAAAAAAAGAAACATTATAATTTTTACGCGGCTTGTTAAAAATTTATCATGCATCGATAATTTTTTTGAAGCTATTAATAAAAAAAATCATACACGCATATAGGGGATGCATGTTTTTTCCTATGCAATAATTAGAGCCCGTAGTCACAGGCATTTCGTAACTTTCCCGTAAGAGTTTCAGGACTTTTCCCAGAGCTTTCGACCACCCAACACTTCCTGGAACCGATACTTCCACGCCCATTTAATGCGGAACGAAGGCGCGAGAGAACTCGACTCCATCAATTCACAAGGACAACCCCTAATCTTGAATCGGCGTGCATAACTGTAGAAAGATAAACCTAAGACATAAACGTACGACACCAAAGAAGCATCCATTTGAAAGAAAGCATACACCAATGTACAACATTCAATACATTTTCTTCAGTGCCATCAGTTTCAACGCAAAGGCATAATCATCAGGTATCACGAATCCACTTTCCCCTCTCGTCACAGAGGAGATCTGAGAGCAGTCTCCATGGGTACGATGATACTCAAGTATAGGGGTGTAACGAAAGATGGCGGCAGTTGCGCATAAGGTTCCTTTTAGTGGATGAGTCAGTTCTTTACGAACACGCCAGGCACGGGCGAGTGTGGTCGTTTCCGCGTTTGACAACCTGGGTTCTTAAGGTCGCAAATTTTATTTTACTAACTTTGAAACGCTTAATGTCTTATTCACATCATCTCTCAATGGCTCTAAATCTAATTGTTAGATGCTCTTCTCCATTGGGTTGCGAACGATATCATCGTATTTTGATGCTACTTTGTTCTTGATCGTTAATATAGTCGCTAAACGCGCTGTTGACACTTCTCGCCCTCTCAAGTTAAATGCAGTTATGTTGGCAGCGTTGCCTGTGCCATGTGCTGTCCTCTACCCGTTCTGTCATATATGTCCTTGACTTTAGTCCATTTCCTTAACCGAAAAATGGATCGCTAACATCATATATATTATTACAGAAAGGTTTTTTTTGTCATTCCGTATATGCTCCATTAATACTGCACCTACAGTGATAAATGAGGTATCATTTTAAACGTTTAATCACCGACTTATGACGAAAAATACAATCTCAATCTCAAATTTCACCATTTACTCATTAATTTGACTTAAAAGTTTCGATAAACTCTCTTGCCTGTATTGTATTCATATGTTTTGTATATTTTTGCAAAAAAACAAGGAAAAAGAAAGTACTTTATGATACACCTTCTTCTCTATTTAAAACCCAATTACACCGTTTCCTTAACATACTTATTCCCTGATAGCGTGAAAGTGCGAAATTTTCGCACGGGTTACCTAGTTGCTTTAATTTATTTCCAGTTTTTGTAACCTGCTTTTTGAAGGAGTCCGCTCCATGCGGGAGCTACGTACAAAATAGAGGGCCTTATGAAAATTTCGTATATTCGAAATTTTATATTAAATATTAGGCGTGGTATTGTTTTAGAGTATGTTTAATAGTTTCGCCCTCATGACGTATGCCTTTCGTATTGTTTTATTCAAGTGATCTTTAAATGCACGATACGCACTTCTTTCATTCGTGCCCCATGCGCTTGGAAAAAGAATAATTTTGAAGAAAAAAAATTTAGTTTACGATAAAAACGTTTTTTTTTTTTAACGTTTTAAATTTTAAATTAATTATTATATTATTTATACATAACCGCCGGTTGCGGGCAACGTCCTCGCCTGTTAACCCGAAAGTTGCGAGTTTGATTCCCGCCTGGGGAGGATTTTTCACCTCCCATGGGCATGGTTGTGTGTGCTGTTATATTTAAGAGTTAATTGTAGCTCAGAATGAAGGGTCATTATTATTATATTGTATGCATCATTTATAACATATATTATATTGTAATATTTAATATATAAAACATAAATAAAAAGACTGTTACATAGTATTGTAATATCATCCAGTTCTGAGCTATGTTTAAAGTTTCAAGTCACTAGAGCATCGGGAAGTTAGTTTAAAATCGATTGTAAAATTTGTACCGAACACGCAGATAAGAACTCAACCTTATAAAAAGGTTTTAAAGAAAAGGGGAAGCAGTCATTGCGGCAATTCCTCCACCTTCTCCTCCTGCACTTCCGTCCCACCCCATCATCCACACAGTCGAGCACTCTTATTCTCCACGCATAAAACATCTCACAGTCCCCCTCCATTCACATTCCTTGCCCAAACACATACACACATCGACTCATTTCACGGCCACGCAGACTCTTTTTAACAGCTACCCTTCCCTGCGCTACACCCCTACTGCCCTCCCATCGCCTCACGGTCACCATCCCAACTCCCGGACGCCATCTCCCGCGCTGAAAACACAAGAGCGCGCGCTCGCGCACCGTTAATTCCGAAGCGCAATGGAAGAGCGCGATGAAGCCATCCAATTTGCATACCGCAGACGCACAGTCACCCGCCTCCCCCCCCCTTCCCCCACACATACAACCCCCCCCATACTCCCTCTACCCTTCCTTCAACGAGAGTCCCTCGCGAAACACCCATTGGAACCCGAAACTCGTTATCTTACTATTATCTATCCCAACAATACATACATTTAAAAATATATTTGTTTGTCGGTCACACTATATTGGACAAACTTCTGCACAAAGCAGTTTGATATTTTGCGCTAGATGATAATCATTTTTATGATAAAATACTTCAAGTAAAGGAATTCCAGTACTTGGGCAGCTGTATAACTCCTGATGGACGAAGCAGCAAAGAGATTAAAACGAGGATCGCCCAGGCTAAGATAGCATTCAAGAAAGAAATAAGATCAGGTTTGACTTGATGGAATTCCATTTTATAACGAAAAATAAAACTTTAACAATTCATAACTTTTGGTCAAAACATGTACGCACAATCCTGATTTCAATGCATTTGCATCATCACCAGGTCAATCAGATGATGCAAAAGTATTGAAATCCGGATTGTGCGTACATGTTTCGACCAAAAATTATGGATTGTAAAAGTTTTATTTTTCGTCAAGCATTATTCTTACTTATAGCATTCAAGAAGAAGAACGCGCTCCTGTGAGCTAACAGCATCAGCTTGGACATAAGAAAACAGTTCCTAAGGACCAATGCAAGTACGGAGTGTAGTACTATATGGATGTGAAAGTTGGACGATTGGGTTGACGGAAAGAAAAAAATGAAAAGCCTACAAGATGTGGTTTTACAGGAGACTACTCAATATACGGGACTGATGGAGTGACCAATGAAGAAGTACTTCCACGTTTATGTGAAAAGCAGAATAAGTGGAAGACCTTGAAAAAGCGCAGATCCAATTGGTTGGTCATATTCTGAGTCACCAGGGAATTCTAAACACCATTTTGGGAGGAATGGTAGAAGAACAAAACCATCTGGGTAAGCTTGAGTACAAAAAACAAACAATGGAATACGTAAATTGCATCAGCAACAATTAAGAGAATGGCCCAAGACAGAAGAAGATGAAGACTTGCTAAAAAAAATCTGCGGATTGCTAACCACAGAGAGGGAAAACCTATTCCAATTATTAATACAAGACTTCCTTTCCAATAGCGGATGAGATGACATGTGTTTTAGGTCCGCTATTACTCCCTAAGTCCCTAGGCTATTTGCGTGTTTAAGGGGTTTGACAATACCTATGACCACGGATTTACAACGATGTTGGAGATATTTAAGTGATATTGTTGCAAGGGGTAGAATATGTATCCAAGCCTAGATGTTCGGTGAAATGGGAACCGAGCCTCAGACAGCCCCTGAGGCCATTAATTATTTCATCCGCTCACACCGTTGAATTGCCAACCGTTGTACTCCTTTGAGTCGAACTTGGGGGGCGGGGGGGGGGGGGGGTATATTAGCTCTTAAGAATTCGTAGGAGCGTCGGTAAGAAGGTCTAGCCCCTTAACAGCCCCGTGGCCCTTTATGGGGCGCTTCATTTCCAATATTTGATTGCGTAGGTACTCCTTTGGAGTAATTGTCGTTAATATTTTTATGGAGGATACAAGCCATTGGCCAGAGAAGGCCTAAGTATATGTTCAAGGTCTTTCAAGAGGGCTCCCCAACCGACCCGAAGTGCCTCAGACTGGATTAGAGGAGATTAAGATTGTCACTGGCCACCTATGTTATGCACCATTATGCATAGCGCCACGAAGATGTTGCTATGGCAGGTGGATCCTAGAGCCTCTGTCTTAAGTAAAGGTGGTACAGGTACAGCCTTTTTCTTAATCAACATCCAACCTATGCCATTTATATTAATATCTATTCCACGAGTTGGGCGCTCGTGGAATAGATATTGATGATAATAATAATGACAGAGGCTGGATGTTGATTAAGAAAAAGCACCCACGCTTTCATTTTCAGAGTGATGAAAAAATTATTTTTTAGTCCACTTGAATATTCGCGTGGTTTTATAAAAAAGTATTTCTTTTACATATTATTATTTACCAGGTAAGTATGCATTACAATAAGGTATCATCTCTACCAATGTTTTAGGGGATTTTTTCCCCAGAGCAATACACACTGCTCACATTCGAATCCATTCCGATCTATTCAGCTCACCGACCTCGTAAAAACATTCCAAGCAGTTACCGAACGGAAGGCGTGAGAGCTAGGGTTGGTAGGGGAGGGTGGCAAAGAAGGGGTGACATAAAGGGTGAGGGGGACGCGGCTAAAACAATCACGAGGAAACAAGGCAAAAAAAAAACAATTGACTAAAGGAGGTGGGGGGTGAGGAATGCGGTGAAAGGGACTTTGCCGCTTCTCGAGCAACGGGGACCCAAGGATCGTCACTTTCAGACCGCATAGTATTCTCCCGAGGAGTTCCACCCTAAAAATGAAAGCTGCGGGCTTCCTCCCCGGCACGTCGTCGTCTCCAAACAGATGCTGCCGCCGGAGAAAGTGACTCTCCTTCCTAAGAACACGACGCCACTGAAATAAGAACGCGCACGTGTACACACTTCAAAAGAACAGAACCGAGAGAACAAGGCTGCAACGCACAGTGCAATATATGCCTGCGCAGGAAGATTTAATACGCGAGATAAACAAAATATACCAGTAGTAGGTACGCCGCGCCGCACGCCACGTTTAAACTGAAACGATCGAACAAACACGCCAGTGTAATACGGAAAGACTAGCTTGGGAGCAGCGAGGGAATCAGAGGATACACTCTACAAAAAAGTTGGTGGTTTCTGGCGTAAGTTTATGGAACTTACTATTCATTTCGAAAAAAATGGTTAAACTTTGTTTTTTCCTCATTAGATTTTAATTTTGACGACCATGGCTTCGACGGCTAACGTCATCATCAGGCAAAAAAATACAAATTGTAGGACACCTATGTGTATATAAGTGTCCTACAATTTGTATTTTCTTCACTCTCAACTATGTACGTAAGTGTCCAATAATATGTATTTTTTTACTCTCAACTATGTACGTAAGTGTCCCACAATTTGTATTTTTTTACTCTCAACTATGTACGTAAGTGTCCCACAATTTGTATTTTTTTAACTATCAACTATGTATGTAAGTGTCCTACGATTTGTATTTTTTTTACTCTCAACTATGTATATGTGTCCCACAATTTGTATTTTTTTACTCTCAACTATGTACATAAGTGTCCAATAATATGTATTTTTTTACTCTCAACTATGTACGTAAGTGTCCCACAATTTGTATTTTTTTACTCTCAACTATGTATATAAGTGTCCCACAATTTGTATTTTTTTAACTATCAACTATGTACGTAAGTGTCCTACGATTTGTATTTTTTTCCTCTCAATTATGTATAAAAGTGTCTTACAAATTGTATTTTTTTACTCTCAGCTATGTATATAAGCGTCCTACAATTTGTATTTTCTTTACTCTCAACTATGTATATAAGTGTCCAACAATTTGTATTTTTTACCCGATGATGGCGTTAACCGTCCAAACCATGGTCGTGAAAATTAAAATCTAATGTGGAAAAAACAAAGTTTAAACTTATTATTCAAAATGATACACTCTGCGATAAGTTTCCTTGAAAGTTTTACATAACGCGAGTTCAAGGATGACACGGAGGTTATAATATTGGCCCCTCAGTAATTCCCTAGAGTTGATAGAAGCGACACAAAATGAGAGATGCACCACAAAATCGATAGGTACAAAAATTCCTTCTTTACATAAATCGTTAGTGTCTAAAATAAAAATAGAGGAGATTTTGGAGCAGAATCCTCATCCTCTACTTGAGTGTCTCACGGGGAGCACTCAGAAGCGAAGTATCCGGCCCGCCGAACTATGAATCCCTTGGCGACCTTCTTCAAGGATTGGAGGACCCTTGCGACATTCTAAAAAAAAATGCCTTGCCCAACTACCAACCCACCAGCCACGTCGTAAATTATTCTAAGTTGCCCGTCGCCTTCCTGAATTAAACCATTGCTCGGCCTTTATAGTAACGAACGCATCACTTGGCTATTTTCCATACCGATTAACCGAACAAGATACTAAAAAAGAGCCATTCCCAAGGTAAAGAAAACATGTACTATACAGCCATGTTCATAGACGGTAAAAATAATTTAAGAAACTCAACTTCCTTTTTCCGCCAACGTTTCGCCTTTTTATTAATGAGGCTTCTTCAGGGCTACAGTACAATGCAAGGAATGCAGTTAATAATAATTATAATACTACAAAGATAAAAAAGTTTTCAAACATAAATTTAGTACCTCAAATGAATCAAAGGGAAAAAAAAATAAAAAATATTTTTATGTTCACTTATTATATTTTTAAACAAAATTGTAGCTTGGTTTTCCATCTTGGTTTTGTTTTTTATGTTGATTTTGTTGCTAAGAGGAAGAGTTTGTTTTTGTGTTACCATTGTCGCAGTAAGAAAGTTAATCCTTTGAGGTACTAAATTTATGGTTGAAAACTTTTTTATCTTTTTTAGTATTATAATTATTATTAACTGTATTCCTTGCATTGCACTGTAGCCCTGAAGAAGCCTCATTAATAAAAAGGCGAAACGTCTTGGCGGAAAAAGGAAGTTGAGTTTCTTAAAAAAGACATGTCCAAACCTCCATAAATTAACCAATGTGTTATTAAAGTGGTCAATAATTATTCAAAAAAGGTAAAAATAATTGGAGAGGGAGGAATGAAGTTAGGGAAGAATTGACAGGAAAAAAGCCCGAACATACAAAATGAGGGCAAGGAGGAGGTTTTCCGAACAAATTAGTTTCCTAAAGGAGGTGATTGGCGAACAAAACATGCCTCCCTGCGTAAAAATGTTTACGCTTGCGCCAAATTTGGGCCATATTTATGTTTGGATTAAGTTTAGCCCAATTATCGGCAATGAGAATCCTAACTACAAATGACGTCCAAATAATTATACTTAGCCCAATTTACTTAAATAAACTTACTACAAAGTTGTAACACCATTCGGGGAAATTTAGCTAGTTTTGTGCTTCCTACTTTCGAAAGCTAATTCATTTACCAAATTCACTCCACATTTTACCCAATTTACAGCGCTTAGCTTACGTGAATATTTACATAAACGTTTTTGGAAAATTTATGAATCTTTAGGGCAAGTTGCACAATACCTTTCCTAAATAAATTCCGCAAAGTATAAATATTTAGACGCTATTTGAAGTTAGGAGTCATATTGCCGAAGTTTTGGGCCAAACTTAATCCAAACATGAATTTGGCCCAAATTTGGCGCAAACGTAAAACGTTTTACGCGGGTAGATTACGATCGAAACGATTGTTACAAATAAAAAGATGCCCGAAGCAGTAAATAGGTATTCACGTAATTTTATTTAAAAAATCCATATATCGTATTTACATACTTTGACATGGCAGAGCGCCGTGATCATTTTTGTCTTAGAGTATTTATGTGCCCGGAGTGCTATAATCTTTGAAATGTCAAATCTTAATAGGCGTGCCATGGATTATTTTCCTACTTCCTGCGCCAACTATTAATACTTTGTATTCTCCGTGAAATACAGAAGTTTCAACTTCTGTATTTCACGGAGTAGTCCGTTTATTTTAGTATTTCCGTTAGAGTATATTTTGTTACAATGATGTGTTCCTAAGCCGCAAGCAAATATGACTTTTAAAAAATTATAAACCTAGTGAGGTAGGAACTTTCAACCTACATAGGGAGGAGACAACACTCTTTCAAAATAACACCTGAAAATCAAGCCTCGAGTTCCCTAGGTCCGTTTATGTATACAGTGAATGCCGTTTCCGTCACCTCGGTTTTTCTCAAAGACTGGAGAAGTCGCGACAAAGTCAATCATTTATCGGGATAGCCGGACATGCTACGGCATTCGCGTAGGAATTGGAGACTCATGATTGGGCGACAGTTGCGCTGCCTCACATAAGGCGTGAAAGGAGTAGAGCCTGGGAGTAAGGTACGAGCAACAGCTGCACGCAGATTACGTTTCCGATAAGAGAGAACATCTACTCTGTTCCATGCAAGTCGCCGCACCGCGAGTTCAGCAAGTCACCGCTCCGTGTGAAATGGAGAAGAAAGGATAAGAGTACGCGCTTACGGAAATCAAAAGGGAAGACTGCAGTAATCTGAGGCGGAAAGGACCTATAGACCGCTTTCAGCAACAAATTAAGGTGTCTGACGTAGGCCTGGGCGATATATCGATATATCGTAAAATATCGCGATATTTTAATATATCGCCAATCCTATTTTGAGTTTTTAAAATTGACGATATATCGTTGCTCGATAAATATCGTCTTGTCGTGCCCCGATAAAATATCGGGGCACGATAAGATATCGGGGCACGATAAATATCGTGATCGCGATAAATATCGCGATAAATATCGCGATAAAATATCATGACATCGCCTCCCGATAAAATATCACGATATCGCGCCCCGATAAAATATCACGATAAAAGATCGTGATATTGCTCTCCTTGCTGAGTTTGTTTCGGTATATTTAGATCAGTGGACAATATATACACTAATGTACAAACAGTTGTTTTCAGTTCCTTCCAAAATTTGAACAAGACGTCATCTATAAACTATCAGACCACTGAAATTGAAAGAGGGAGAGAGAGAACTGCTGAGAAATTGAATTAGCAGAATAGTAAGTTTTCAAACGTGCTCGCTCCAGCTTAAGCGAAGGCCAACCCAACGGCTGTCTTTTTCCGACACGTTTAACCGGCACAATATCACGTTATTCATCGGGCGCGTTTACGCGATATTAGAACGAGCGCAATATCACCATCTTTTATTGTGATATTTATTGTGTATATTTTATCGGGACGCGATATCATGATATTTTATCGTGCGATTTTATCGTGATATTTATCGCGATATTTATTGTGCCCTTATATCTTATCGTCACGATATGAGTTATCGATATCGCCACCTTTCGATATGCTAAAATTATCGTATCCCGATATTGAATTATCAATATCGCCCAGCCCTAGTCTGACGGGCGGAGCGAGACAAGTAGCTTTGTCAACGTCTGGTTCATGGTTACCATTTCAGCCGTTCATCAGATAAGTCCCGCAGTATTTTCACATTATATTCATAGGCGGATGTTTTCATATAAAATACATACAATGTCAGCCTAAATTCATCACATTTCCTCAAAAATATTCACATATTTTTCAGCACTTTTGTGATGCCATTCCGGCGGCAGTGGTCGTGGCTCAAAATTGTACGCATACAATTCAATGCACCTAAATGTTGAGAGGGGTTAAGTGGAAGGAGGGACTACGATAATCTCAATATCACCTTAACAAATACAATTAATTAGAATAAAAATCACAGGAAAACTGGCCTGTTAATGTCAGCTCGGAGGAAAGGGAGAGATAGGCTCATTCCAAATTTCCTCGTTTCCAAGGGACCGTGATTTACGCCATCTATTAAGAGTAGGTCAATGGCGACACTAAGTAGCTTTTAAACCCTTCATCCAATCCCGAAGTCATTCTACAGCTATTCTACAGAACAATCTACCGAACCTAAGCAGTGCAAATGACCGCCTATATGAAATGAAAGGTAGATACGTCGCCTATCCAAATAATAACAACAACGGAGACCACACAAGAAAGCAGTTTTTATCGATCGACAGATTGGAAATAGTGATGGAATCTTTGACACACATGGATCAACACCTTCATATCTAGAATAAACATAAAATAATTCATAGAAAGCGAGTGCATGTTCTAGAATCGATACACGAGTCACTCCAACATTATTTATGCAATACACATTGCACTGAGGAAAAACTGTGATATTACAAATACTTACCGGTTATTGTGATAATTTGAACATTAATTATGCTTGGCAATATCCCACTTTTTTTACTATTACAAACGTTTAGTCTGATAGTAGCACTACGAACTGATTACTTAAACACAAGAAATATAAAAAAAGTAGAAAATTATGAATATTCAAGGATAAAACAATGTATCTATGTTCTGAAAAAATAGGTGTTGGATCAATACATCGCATTTGAAGCATTTTTTTGTAATTCAACATTTACAACATAAGTCGATTGGGAAGGCTGTTAGGACGATTGTTTGGAGATACCAAACGACTGTCGAGTGTTGGACGAAGGTCGATGTGATCGTCACAATACTAATGGTTACGTGCTGAAAAGTAATTCCAACCGGCCAGAGTATCTCGTAAGATGACGTACCCGTTAGACTTTGGAAAGGTCACCAGGTCGATTCCCGACGGGGACGTTTATGACCGTAGTTCAATGGATCGAAGATGAGGCGACCTTTTCACCTCGAGCACCTCTTAGTTCCACAAGCCATCGTGGAACAGAGGGCACCCTCATTTAAGATGCATTTACAGTCGTTGTAAGGCGTCTAGAGTACGACTCAACGAGCAGGAGGTTACCTAGGTGAACACAGCCTCTTATTACAATCCGATTCACAATGAGTCTCAAAGTGAGAAAGCGCAGGTTGCTAAAAGCCTTGCATTAGAAGCTTCAATTGATACAGCTGCTTTTCACAGTTTTAATATTCACAGATTTGTGACTGTATTAAAAAGCATTATGGCTGTATTTCGTTATAAAACTGCTCACATGTAGCCTTAGTATATTACTCTATCCGAGAAAGCGAAAAGATTTATAATATATTGACAATATACCAACAATTAGACTGAGCAATATTTTCTGCGAAGATAAAACAAGCTGCAGAGGATGGAAAACATAAACTACAGTCACATTTCACCGCTAACATTCCGCAGAAAACAACGTCCATCTCTCTGCATGAGAGACGGATTCACTTTGTTTTTTCCGGCCAACGATGAAGTGACGAAAGGACGGGCACTAAAGCGTTAAAAGCCCGTCGTTTGATGCAAGAGGTGCAACGCCAAGCGCACGTTACGATGGGAGGATGACACCACGGTCACCTCTCAACGCGCTTGTTGCTTCGTCTTTTTTTTTAACTGTATATATCAGCGACGACGACAGACGCACCATAAAACGCCTCGAACGAGGATTCGGACACACGGAGAGAGGGGAGGGAGTGACAGGACGGAAGGAAGGCGACGCCCCCACGTTCGTACTTTCGGAGAGCGGAGTCGGATCGCCAGTCATGTGGTCGCATCATTCAACTTGATTGCAGGGAACGACACGCAATACATTTTTTTGCAGAGGCATAGACTTATACCGACCTATATAAATTCTAAGGCTTCCGTACCCAAAGTCTACCTCTATTTCACCCACATATCGTTCAAATGGGGTTAATGTATTTCTCCGGACCCGGCTCTGCTGAGAGAACTGGATAAATATTTATACTCACGGTGTCAAGTGGGACGGCGAGAAAATAATAGAAAAAAATAAGAAGCATTTGAATAAACTTGAAATAACGGGAGAGTTAAAATGCCCTATTTTCAAATTTAATGTAAATATTTATAATCAACAGAGGAAATTACAAAATTTATATTTTATCCGGGTTGATTTGATATATTTTTGGTCTCCCAAGTTATTCCGTCCGCAAGAATACTTCTTATCCTACCTTTTAAAGAAGAATAATCGACTCTCAAAAATAAAAATAAAAACGTTCACTGAGAAAGCTTCTTCTTCATTTCTTAACAGTAATACGAAAGTAAGTACACAGTTTCCCAAAATGTTCACTATCAAATATCATCTTGAAGAAAGATAAACAGAAACATTTTTTAAAATTTCCACACATATAATTACCACCGACTAAGGTTTCGGCACATTATGCTATCACCAGGGTACAGTTTTACAAATGTCTTGGCTTTACTTATCGTTACGATTGGGGGTGGGGTAGGAAGTAGAGAGAAGGGTGGGTTTCAAGGAAAAACAAGTGAAGGTTGGATGACTCACGTAAGTGAACGGCAAAATGAGGGCGGGGTTATGGAAAAATTGAGGTGTTTTGGGGGAAATAGGAGTATGGGTAATTAAAAGTCTGGAAATTTTAACCAGTGTGTCTGTTGCTCTTTCTTCAAGATATTACGTCTCCAAAAAGTCAGTGCCAACATTCTTGCATATCATTCAGCAGTTAAACTTTATAATTGGATAGTCAGTAGAAAAATCCATGTATGCCGAATTTTTGCACTAATATTTATCTTCAAAAATATGCAAACAACATTGGCGATTTATTAAATTTTTCATACGGTAATAATGGAGAAATATCACTAGGTACGTAAACCGGTCCATATTTCAAACCATGCTCTGATAGCCCCAAAACCTTAATGACTTTTCTCTGCTCGCCCAATATAATTGCATTTATTCTGCGGGATTTAGATAAAGAAGGGGAACATTAGCATGAATTCCCTAATCCACTATTCGCTCTTGAGCCAGGTTTTATAATGTCTGGTTAACATTAACGCCACCTTTTGATTAGCTCGGCGTTAACTGAGAGTCGGGGAATTGCATATGACATCAAACTTTCAGTTAGTTGAAGTGAGCGTTATTTCTTCGGTTTCCATACCGAAAACATGTTTAACCAGAGAAGGGTGTCCGGTGAATTTAAATTTCTTTTTTACCTGAGTTTTCCATGTAACTTTTTTTGCATTTTCCAGGGTCTTGAGGCACTTCGTTTCTAACATATTTTTAACGAATTTCTAATAATATTAGTATATATTTTTCCAACATGAAAAATAGGATAAATTTCGGTTCTACTTTGAGGTAAATAATAGAGTATACAAGGAATGTGGAATATTACAGGTTTTATTTCAACCAACAAATAAACAAAAATGGTTAACTTACAACAAAATTTGGAGTCAGGTGCAATTCGAACACAATAAACTAGAATCAGACTATATGGCAAATATGATGCCTATCAGCAGTGGCGCACCCAGATATTTTTATGGGGGGGGCCCTCGCCATCTGCCCGATCTTTTGCAAAGAAGTGTAACCGAAATGTTATTGTAATCAGTATATTTTGAATGTTAGTGTAGGCCATATTATTTATTACATGTATGCATCCTGTAAGTAGCCATATCAGATTTACAGACAAAAATAGTCATATTCATTTAGGCCTTAGCTATGGTGTTCTTATCATGAACAGTACTTATAATTAATAAAAATCCTAATTTTTGAGTACTTTTATGCAAATGCAATAAGACCCTCCAGGTTCGCTGTGGCGCTAGGTTCAAACATATTCAAATGCCATGTTTACCTAAATACAAGTTTATTATGTGTTTCAGCATATACGTTACGTATATACGTAATATCCAGATATTACGCCCTTAACTACAAAACAAAATCAAGCCGTCTGGATTTGTCCTTTAGCCATTAGATGAATTACATCGTCCACTTCCACTTTAATTTCTCTGTGTATATTTAAAGCTGCTACACCATTGATCCTGTTTTCACCCATCGTGTTGCTGAGGTAGGTTTTCATTCTTTTAAGTGTAGAGTACGACCTTTCTGCAGTTATAGTGGACACTGGAAATGTTGCAAAAACTATAACGATTTTGTGGATATTAGGGAACAAATCTTTATCACACACCAATAAGTCCTCAAGAGCGTTTTTGCAAGCAGAACTCTTTTTTGAAAGCCAGTGAGCATACCATAGTTCTAATTGTGACAAACAAGATTTACTTAGGGTACTCTCTAAATGGTGAGCAAAAAGATGCATGGCGTCTTCTTTATCGTCTTTATTAGGTAATAGAATTATTTGGCAGTAGACAGTTAAAACTTTTCAAAACATCCTTATGCTTTAAGAATCTTTTCCGCAAGGAGCTTAGGAACGAGCCAATCCAAGGTATGAATATTGAAATTCTGTATTAGTCATTGGCAGTCATGTCAGATCCTGAGGTAAAATTAGACCTTTGTTATATAAAATTAGGCTATTTCTTATTCGAGGCATTATTACCACTTCTCCATATTTGTCCAAAACATCAACAGCCTCTTCAAAAATTTGTTGAATACTTCTTTTGCATTCTGTTTAATATTTCCCACTACAGTAGTTATGGCGTTGACAAACTCGATGGCCGACGGTAGGTCCATTGTTTACTTTTGAAGCTTCTTGCTTAAAGGTAGACAGTAACAAAGCGCCTTTTCCGCTGACAGAAGGGCAATGATGAAATCCGACTGCAAAATTGCGTGAAGCAGCATTTTAGCATTTGATGACGTGTCAGAATCTTTCCATTCCTGTATTTCCATAAGTGACTCGAATACAGGTTCGAAAAACAAAACCATGATAAAAATGGTATTGTGCCGTTCAACTCAACGAGTTGGACACAGTTTTTTAAAAGTTTCTTCTTTTTATTTGAATCGAAGTTGGACTCATCAATGTGTCAATACGATTTGTCTTTTGGGCGTGTTAAAAAAGCAGTAAATCTTTTGAACTGTGGCAAAGCAGTGCTTCATAGCCTGGGTATCAAAAGAATTGGAAATCGCAAGATTTAGATTGTGTGACGCACAAGTGGACGTACAATGATTTTGGATACAGACTTTTGATATAAGACTGAGCGCCACAGTATAGCCCATTCATAGCAGTACTTTCCGTGCGGAAATATTCTGTTTTCGGTGATGGAGATATTCAATCACATTTAGGTATCAATTCCGATTCCATTCGTAGCGGCCATTTTACGTGGGAATTATTGCGTGTGGAATTTACCTTCCTAAGTAATCGGCCCCTTCGACTGTGCGAAGGGAGGGGTGACGAAACACAAGCTGGGTGCGGACGCACAGCTACGAAAAGATTATGAAATGAACAGGGAGCGCAATGCTACGCTGAGACGAGCATAATGCAATCAAAGGCGCAGGTTAAACCTCTCTCTCTGCCTTAATGGAAATCGGCTGCCGTGCATTTTCCAGGGTTTTTTGGAAAAAAACAAAAATTCCCTGAGTTTTCCAGGGCAAAATATTTCCCTGAGTTTTCCAGGTCACCGGACACCCTGCAGAGATTAGAAAACCGGACCTCATTTCAGTATTAAGTACAAGAGAAAATATAAATTATAAGGAAAGTATAAATGACAAACGTTGATACGAGAGATAGTTGCGAAAAGATATTCTTGCCACCAACAGAGTCAGGACATACGAGCTTGGATCACTTCTACGATCTACTTCATAGTGGTGATCCTAAGGTCTTCAACTAAACAAGAGGTAGAAAAAAGTTAGGATAGCTTTCAGCAATTATATCAAGGCAACCGGGGTACATATTTTAAAATCTAGAAGGACAGATAAGAGTGACAGTAAAAGGATTTCCGGGAGAAAAGATCGTCCTAATTCGTCGAAACTAGTAGCTTGGAGCCCCCAGAAAAACCTTTGGTCGGTGAAGGTTTGAGGGCCGGATCGTATATCATTATGATAATACATATCTAATACACATTGCAATGCATTGTCATAAATAACCTTGAATTGAATATAAAATCAAAAACGGAAATGTGATGTATTTGTCCATATTTACGATGCTCTTTTTGAATAAACGGACCTGGCACGCCACCTTTTCCCAACCTTCCCTCTCCCGACTACTACCTGAGTCCGAGAGGCATTCGTATCCCGACCGGCAGCCTGGTAGTACCACTGAATGGTTCCTTAAAGTTGTATCTCATTTTGCGTGCGATCACCACAGGAAATATCCTCGCAAATTCGCTCATGTGAGAGGAAGGAAAAAACACAAGACGAGCGGCAACATTTTTTTCACGAAGTGCTCAAAAGGAGAGAATATCACTACCACAATTACAAGGCGAGCTAAGGGCAGCGAAGAATGCGCTAGGTGTGAAGAGGGGATAGGGAGAGGGCGTCGGAGAATTGGATCACGTTCCATCATCATATCGCCCAATGGAGAGAGAGAAAGAGAGGCTCACTCGAGAACGCGAGGCGCGTGCGGAAACCGGTCCTTTTTTGTTCCGTGCCTTTTATTAACACGGCGACGCCCAAATCTCTCCCATTAAACACGTCCTCCGAGGTCTAAAGAGTGCGCCTACCTGCCCGCGCAACATTCGAGGGTTAACATATGCACGCCTCCCCCTCCCACGCCTCCCCTGGCTAAACCAGGAATGGAATCAGCCCTTTCCCCATCCATGCTCTCCGGGGGGAACATATCGCTCTTCTCACATCAACTGCTCCTTCGTTTTCTTCTTCCACGCGGCGGTGCTTCCGAGGCTTAAGGTGGCTGGTCGTTTAGTCGTTAGTCATTGAGAAATTTAGTTACTTAAATTTTAATGCTCGTTTAAAATTTAAATAATAGGTCGTAGTTATACTATATTCAGTAGGAATCTGACTTATGTCTTAAGCACATTCTGAAATATTGTCCTTTAAATTTACACATTGCCATAAAATGTGCTTAAATGCAGACTTGATTCATTTCTTAAGTCATTCTTGCGAAATTAATTTTCCGAAATAGTTCACACCCGTGGCCATAGAATTCAAAATAAGTATTTCAATGAAGATGTATTGTCACTCGAATGCAAACTAGTATTAAAATGTGTTTCTATAAATTATTTAATCTTTCGTTTTTATTCCGGCAACAGCGTCCATTCTGCCCAAATTAGATCTGTTCGTCATGTCTACTTGACCGTTAGCATGTCCCATACTTTCGTGTGCCAGGTTGCCAACTTTACACCACATAGCCGCGCGCGACATTTGAAATTCTCGCATACATATTTTTTAATCGTATTTACGAAACATTTCAGTCGATAGAAAAAAATGATTTTTTCAGAATACATTTTAATTAATTAGAGCTACATTATATCAGTTTTTGGTTAAAATCTGTTCAGTAGGAATGGAGAAAGTGCGTAATTTATCCTATTGGAGTGGAGAGCGCCATAAGGCTCCATGTTAAAAGAATCTAAAATATCACAAAAAGTATGTCGATGATCCCCCGTTTTCTCTTCGATATTCCATAGAAAATCCAAAAAGGAACATATTTGGAAAATTTTAATAAAATCTGTTCACTTTGGTTTTTTAGACCAGCCACCTTAAAGGCAGCGGGTACGTGACGTCACGACGTGGGTGGAGGGGGTGGAAGGGGGAGGGGAGGGAGAGGGGCGCTGGGACACACTTAGCAGTGAGGTCAAACGGGGAAGTATACGGAAGATCTTCCAGCTAACTTTACGGAACTCGAGAGTAGGGGAGAGAGAGAGAAGGGCGAGAAATTGCACTGTTCAACGCACGAGACATTACGACTTTGCCACAATTAATCTAACGACATATCGAAAAAAAAATAGCCACAGAGCGTTCATGCTTTCGAATACAACATAAGAGTTTAAAAAAATACAAATTCACGAACATTAAAAACCATAAGAACTCTATCGAAAATGGTAACATTGATTGATGGAATAAAAATTACTCGAGCCAATCTGTTCTGGAGGTTATTTCGTAACTTTTAACTTTCCGGATACGAATGAGAGAGTCGGTTACTGACGAACTAGATCGTAAACATTCGGACGGTATCGAAAAGTTCGATCTAAAGTTGTTGAAAGACATTTTTGAACTAGGAAAGGTTGATGTTTTTGGATATCCCATATTTGTTCCACAATAGCACATTTTTCTGGGAACTATACATTCCAGGGATACTAAATATAATTAGGTACTTACGTATACTTATCTAAGTTTAACGCCCGCTAACGCCAAGCCATATGCGTAAAACACACATTCCGATGAGTCAAAATGTTTTAAGCCAACACATGTAATTTAAAAATAAAAAGCTGACAACTAATGAACAGCTGAGTGAAGTACAAGTTTCGCAAGTACGTTAGAGCACTACCATGTAAAAAATAAGTTTGCTAGAATCATTGAAAAACTGGTTCCTTCAATCTAAACAGTTTAGTAGGTTGCATGAATATGAATAGTATTTCTACAGCAATAATACTAATAATGACGAATTTATTTTCGAGCTAAATTAGGGCTGTGCCGTCCTTTCTTACATTTAACTCGTACATCGCACATAATAATGTTGGACTGAGGAAGAAATACAAATTTCGATATTTCAGCCAAAAAGGTGACCATTGCCAGGCGGGGAAATGTCAAGAGGGAGCTCGACAACGAGAGAAGTCAAGAGTGGAGAATCTCGTCGGTTGCCAAGTCGTTGGCATCGTGTCAGAAAGTACTTCACAGCATCCTCTACACGATGAGTAGAGTTAAGAGTTCAATGAAGAGGACTATGCTGTAAGAGGCTCTTCACTGACCTCTACCCTCGTGAAGCCCCACATGTATCTCCCTTTTCCATGGTCGTACCCAGTTCGCCGAATCATCGATAACGGAGTTTCTTTGTCCTCTCCGATACCGACTTGGCTGTAAAATAACAACGGCTCTGGTACTTGACCGCCTTTGGATCATATACTCTAGTTTCGAAGGCCAACTGACAGGACTTGAGACAAAATGGACTGGTATCCCCACTCTTCAAGCAAAAAAATCTCCGTTTGACTTACCGCACTCATATTTCACGTAGTCTCAATTCTCCTTCGACAAATTTTCCCTGGCTAATAGCGACGATTCTCACTGTACTATCGCAAGGTGAGTGAAATAGTTGTTTTTTTTTTGACTACAGGATTAAAAGATGCACAACGGAGATACGATTATTTCATCCAAAAAGAGAACTGAGCATCTTAACCCAGTTAAAAATTTTTCGTTCATTTTTCTTACGCATGACCCTTAATTATACCTGCAGACTGCAGCTTTCCACTTCGCCGGTGGAGACTTTTAACGTTGAGTAATTAGCGTCGATCGGAAATCCTTCGCAGTGTCGGCCAGCTAATCCAATAGCCAATAGTCTTTTAATTTTTATTTGGTTGGTCAGCAAAAAAATAGGAACCTTCTGCCTCAACTCGGTGCTTCACAACAAATCGAGTGCAAATCTTCGCTCAGAAAAAAATAAGACAGAGGAAGATACAAGTGGAGTTGAGGCGGACGTCCAACCCGAAGCATAAAGCATAGTCCCAGTCACAATTGAGAGATATCGACGTACTTTACCACGGTTTTATCATTTTTTCCCGATAAATCTTGCCTTTCCATGGCCTTTTCTTCCTTCATCATTTCTTTCTATGGTGGAAGGAATACTTCAAAAGGGGACCTTTCTATTTTCACTGATTTAGGTTGCTCGTGAGCAATTGTTTATCAACCAAAGCTTAACAATCGCAAAGTATCCTAACGTCAAATATATTTTTTATCGATTCCGGCGGACCAAACTGCTCGTCTGCAACTCCCGAACATAGGGGCTTGATATAAACTTTTCCTAACAGACTCCGACCCTAAAAGAGGACTAATATTTTAAAAATTTAGAAATCACTGTTTTTTTTACAAGTCCAATAATTTGAAAGCGCTTTAAATGGTAGTAACTAGCTTTTCAAGTATTACATTTACAAGATATCCATAAATGCAATACGTCCCGAACATTATCTTAAAGCAGCAAAGTTATATGAAAAATCAAAAAATTATATGATAGATACAGATTTTTTATTTTTTTAATTCAGAATTTTATATTCAGATTCAAAACACATAGATTTACTCGATTTTTTAATGACTACGTGCAATGTTTTTTAAGTGAATGAAAATTGTAGGCCTGTATCATTTCAACATAATATATCCGTGGTTCAAAATTGAAATTTCACTAAAAAGCGAAAATTGAGCAATTGAAAACGGAACTCTTTTGTCCGAAGGCTTTAACTAAACTATTTATAAATGAAAAAACCATTATGCATAACTTTGATAAAGAGTCAATCATCCCTCAACCAACCACAGTTGCCGCAATACGAATTTACTAACAGAAGAATCGCAGGGCGAAATTAATGAGTGCAAGATTATGCACCGCATATCAATATAGTCAACAGTGTACAACTCGGCAGTTACAGTTGCCGAATTAATATGACTTAATAGTTTTACATAGGCTAGATATTCCTATGATTTCTTTAAACTTTATTCAGAGGAATATGAGAATTTAATAACAAACTGTTCTAATATTGATGATAATAATACGCCAAAATTTATAGAAAGAACAGTATCAGCGCACGAACGTAGCATATGAAAGATAATTATCACCAAATTCTCCAAGTTTATGCCTACGCTGCTCCATATAGGCTAAAAAAATGAACTACCATTATAACTTGCCTCCAATGGCCGATAATACAATTTGACGACCCTGGAACAGTCATTTGATCATAATTGGTAAAACGCATTACCATTTGCAAATAGGACGCTGGAATTCAATGGATGTAAAATATAATAGCAATCGCAAAAACTAACGCTAGTCCTAAATAAAATAACAATTCATTTGAAATTTATTTCAAATTAAATGACACAGAAGAAAGTTAACCCAGTTTTGAAGCACAAAATTATAATTTACTCAAAACTTCAACACACAATTGTTTTTGGCATAATTTTTTCTCTGGAAGCAATGCAACCCGATAGGATATAATGTGTGCCACGCTGTAATACTTGGATATGATTTAACTCACCCGAACAATTAACCTAACTATATATCGTTAAATCCGAGTTTTCCAATTGAAATAGCTCGCATGCAGCCGTTTCCCAAGCAAGGGTCGGGCGGCTCATCCCGTATGAATCGAATTCATTCAGCATAACCGAATTGTTCATGTGCAGCGTAGGAAAGAAAGGGGGGGGAAGTTAATTGCGGCAATTCGCTAACGAGAATAGATGCGGCAGAGATCCAAGCCAAAAAAAAAACATAAAACGAAGATTAAAGAAAAAAAGAATGCCGAGACAAACAGCAAACTGACCGCGGCAATTAAAGTGTCCCGACCTGGTTAGTAATGGTGGCAGCGGTTAAGCATTTAGTAGCGAGCGCCGTTACAGTTTTCGGGCTGTACTGGGCGGAGGCAGAGAGATATAATGTGAGTGTATGTGAGGAGGTCTTAAAACGCCTCCTCCTCCCCCCCATTACCCCTCCCGCATCGCCTGCAGCCCAGTGGTAGTAGTAACTCGGTCACCTCGAATTCGAATGCAGGCGTCGCGGAGAACGGACATGCAAACTCTCTTTCCCTCTACCATCCTATCTCTCTTTCCCGTAGGGGCATGTGTTGTCCGCGAGGGGGCTTTCATCGATCGGGAGGGCGAAATGGCCCCGGGCCGCCGGTCAGGACCCCCTCTATTCTACCACCCCCCCCCTATCCAAACGCCCCCCACACACATTTTGGATCCAATCACATACTACCGCTGGAAATTACAGGACACGATGGAGAGAGATATATACCGTTTACCGAGAGCGCTCGAGCGACCGATATTACGGAGATGAGGGAGGCAGAGAAGGAGTAGGGAACTCTGCATTTCGCACGGATTCTGGATGGACCACGGGGTGAAAACAACACGACTGATATTTTTTTCATCCGAAAAAAGATGTGGTGGGAGAATGACGGCGGCCAAAGTCATGTAAAAGAATCGGAAACGATAAATTTAGTTTGGAAACATTGCAAGTCGAGAAAAAATCCTGGCAAAAATTGGTGCTACAACTTTCTGCGGTGAAAATTAAATGCTAAAAAGAACATATTCACATTGATGAATTTCTAAAGGTTGAGATCTTTATTTCCTTTGAAAGATAATTATAATTAAATGAATTACAATACCGACCAGCAAAATTGTTCCTTTTAAAAATGAAAAAAATTAATGAAGTAGGTATTCGGAAGCTATTATAATTATTATTCATCGTTAAAAAGAAGAATATCTCATCCCTCTCACAATACAATAATATCAGCTACTTTCAGCATTACTTTCCGAGCTATTTTAAAAAAATAGAAGACATTTTCCATGAGTTACGGTACGGCAAAATACGGCAACGCGCGCTCCTGAGACATATTATACAGAATGAGGAAGTTCTGACGTAATGATCGCGTGAGAAATGTAGCGGTAGTTCATACACTTACCCAATTACTTTTTTTTAATAATGTGATTATTACCTTAATAACTTCAATAAAATGCCGAAATAAACCTCGGTTGCGAAGGTACTTTAAGTGCACGTCATGACACGAATAAGTTCATAAAAAATTGATATATGTGTATTTAGTTAATTACGGAGAAGTCCAGCCATGTCAAGCAAAGTTTTTGCGTTGCTAAATTACCATATTTTCTTCACGCTTTCTACAACTGCTTAAATTAAAAAAATACATTTGGAATAAGGTCTCTATTGTGACTAGAGAAAAATCTCGCTCAAACTGCCATAAGAGAGGATGTGACAATAAATTAATGGCGAATGAGAATCGGGTCTTACAGACAGAGGAAGTTCAAAGAACAGACTGTCAAACGAGTAAAGAAATAGGTTTAAAGACGAATGAAAGTTGGAGTAGGAAGAGGCACAGCAAAGAACGGTGCACGACAAGGTGGTAGATAGGAGCTACATAAGGCAATGCATAAGGTCGGTGGAGAAGAAAGAAGTAGAATGAAACACATTTTAGACGTGATGGGAAAAATAAGGAGCTACGCTGGCTGGAAAGGAGAAAAGGAACACATGCAGAAGGAAAAGCATGATTTAAAAAAGTAAATAAAAACCTACCGTATTCCCAAATACACCAATGAAAGTAGTTCTACCATTTAAAGCTGCTATTCCTTGTTGCCTTAATACTTGTACTCAATGTATAACTTTATAAAGGGTTTTATATCAACCCGTTTAATAAATATATTATTATTATTATTGGGGTTGATTCCTGCCTGCATCTACATCAGAGATGTGCGCATGGCGCCACGATTAACGACAGAGGAGGAATCGTGGAGTTAGCAATCGCGCGACCGGCTGGAGGGAGGGAAGCTAGAAAAAAAACACGACGAGGGCACACGGAATACGACCGCGCGGCTGAAGACCGAAAACTCTGGGGATGAACGAAGTAAGCCAGGGGAGGAGCGAAAGGGAAAACACGAACGAGAGGAAAGACTCTTCCTCCTCTCCCTCTCCTTCTCCTCGCTTTTCATTCAACTCGTAACCAATTCGTCGAAATTAATTGCCGCTCGACGGGAGGCAGAAAAGTGGCCGAAGGAATGAAGAATTATTATTTTTTCAAATCATCACCGTTATCCTTTCCATCCGGGTGGGGAATGGAAGAGCAGAGCATGGATCGCCAATCATCCTCGAAAAGTCCGAACGAGGGTCGCTCTTTTTTTTTAATTTTTCCCGGAGGAAGTGGAGATAGGGGTGAGGAGTGGGACACAGTGTGTGGAATGGCAGGGGTCGCTGAAACTAACAGGTCCGAGAGGAATAGCGAGAGCGAGAAAAGGGCGAGACGGGGGAAGGCGGTTGACGTGTCCAGCTGGTCTTCATATCGGTGGCAGAGCGAGCGGGGAGAGGAGAGGGGGGGTGGGTAAAGTGTGAGGGGGGCGTGGTCGCCAGCGACGGACACGAGTTCACGAGGAAGGCCGTGGACGGAAGCGGTCACGCCGACACGGAAGGATGGCAGACGGAAATGAAAAAGAAAACTAAAGACGCGGAGAGAATGCTACTCTCTCAATAGCACATATAAAACTATAGGCGTAGCATAACTTGGTGGCTCTCACTTGTGAAGAGCATGACGCAAAGGAGGGGAAATCACACGAGAGATGTAGGATGAAGCGGCTAAGTCTTCCACCGGAAGTCAATCCTGTATTCTTTCGGTACCTTTTTCCGCTCATAAAAGCTTTATTCTGCCCCATTGACCTCTATTTCCCCCCTAGTAAGTGCCACCAAGATTCGCTATGCCCATACATAATACTCTGCAAGCCACCTCAAGGGTGTGTGGCAGGGGGGGGGGGTTATCACCGACATATACTAAACTACACCACACTGAAATTAATGAAGCCACCCCTATTGGTGCATTCGAAAAAATACGTGCAAATAATTGTCAGGAGGGTGACATTTCACCAACATGAATTGCACTATAGGCATGCCAACAATGGTAGAGAAAATATTTGTATTAATGTAGGTATTTTGCAACTACATAAATGGACAGAAATACAAGATGAGGAAGCATGCATGACGTGTACTTAGTACTAGGTAGCAGATAAGCATACAAGTATTAGGGAGTAAATCAACTAACTACACTACCTATCGACAAACCTAGTTAAAAGTCTCATTGGCAGCTTTTACGGTCTCTTACCGTTCGTGGGAAAATTAAATATTAAATCGGTCCGTTCTGCAGTCTAGTTCCCTAATTTTATTCTCATCATATGATCTACCGTAGCATGTCGGGTTTCGTAAAATGGTATTAATGTCGCGAGAAAATAAATTGTTTTGGAACTTACATAAAAGATTAAGTTTACATTTTAATTGACGGTCTGAAAGCGTTTACCATCCCAGTTGTTGCGAAAGATCAGTTACCCAAACGATAGTATCAAAACGACCTTTAACGTACCTTGCCGATATTCGCTGCACGCGTTCTAACTCAATTTTTAAGCCTACCACATAAGGATACCAAATACTGGCAGCGTATCCCAAGTGGGGTCTAAGAAGGGAGAAGTGGCTGATTTCCCTACCTTTATCGTCACACTTGCCAAGTACTCTTTTAACAAATTCCAATTTACGATTTAAGTACTGCTGGCAGTGGTACTTTAGTTAACTGTGATTCGAAAGTTAAGGTTTACTTCTTCCATTTTCAGACAGCTATGCATAAATAGACAATAATAATAAACCTTGATAATAATTCAATAGAATATTATTCTATTGAATTATTATCAAGGCTTGAGCAAATTTTGGAGCATTCGAAGCTCTAAAGAAATCGTTACACAAAAATATCTAAGTATTTTTCTTTTATTTCTGAGCAACCTTTCTGTTAAATTGTACATAAATTTGTACAAAATAGTTATTGTATATAATGTAGTTATTCTTAAATTTAAAAAATTGTAAAAAGTTTACAACAAAGTTGTTATACATTTCGGGGAAATTTAGCTAGTTATGCGCTACATTCGTAAGCTAATTCATTTACCAAATTCACTCTACATTTTTCCCAATTTAGAATTAACTTCGTGAATTATTACATAAACGTTTAAGGAAACTTTGCGAATCCTTGGGACAAGTTGCGAAATACCTTTCCTAAATAAATTCGGCAAAGTGTAAATATTTGAAGTTAGGAGTCTCATTGCAGATGTTTGGGCCAAACTTAATCCAAACATAAATTTGGCCCAAGTTTGGCGGAAACGTAAAAATTTTAACGTGAGAGGGGAAACAGTACTCGGGAAGAATTTGTCGACAGCCATCCAAACTCGAGAAGAGCCCAAACGATGCTTTACTTCGGTGATTGTGCGAGAACCGGTGTTCCCATCGAGGCAGGCCGCCGCCAGAATTACTCTCTCCGTTAGTAAGTACGATCCTCACTAAAGCTCGTGGCAGATGCACGGTGGACGCTTCAGGGACCGGTATTTCTAAGCTATTTCCATAAAACCGGTAACGGGGTGAATGGTTAGTACCCGAGTGTCACAGTTTCCTTTTCACGACCTGCCGTTCCAATTTTCTCACCCACCCCTTCGTCACACACCCCTGCCGCAAGGATAACGCCCTCCTTGGTAGCGTTCTGAGTATCCGCCTACCATATCAGATTTTTTGAAAGCTGTCCTATTTAACCTTTCACGTGACCTACCACTACTTCATGTTAAGAACCATGTCTTCTTTTACATGTAGCATGTTTCACGGTGTTGAGTTCAAATTATTAAGTTCAAGCTTCTAAATTCAAAGGTATTCCCACTGAATATCTGTTTCATAAAGTTTTACACACTGTTCAGACAGCTTTGAATTTCATCGAGCTCATAACACTCTCAAATATTGTCATATAATAGGATGAGATGATCCTCGGCCCCACTAAATCGGCAAAATGCATGGAGACAACCATGACGCATACATATAAATCGAGTTAGCGAATGCATGGAAGAATTCTTTTAAACCCTCAATGATAAGTCATTAAATTCTTAAAAGGTCATGCATATACTACGTTACCAATTTAGGGGGAGGAGGGGTTCCTAAAACCTACAGCTGGTAACGAGGGGGAAGGGGGGGTTCACTCAAAGTAACGTAGCTGTTACAATGCGCCTGTTTACGTTTCTTACTCGTCAACATCGCGTCGACAATGCTACAGAGTTTAACATGAGTAAGGGCGAGCGGGGTGTTTCTTACACCCCAAGCTTCTACTTCAACTCAATGTAACTGAACCATTGCCTCTACAATGCAGCTAGTCTTCATACTATCAAATTTATTACATTTTAACCTTCTCGCGGGTTAAATAGCGACCTCGTGACAACACTTTTCAAGGCAGCAGGGAGGGGAGAGAACAAAGTAGATGAGTACAGCACCTTGTACCGTGATTCACCGTCGATTTTTAGAATTTAAAAATGAATATTACTTGCTCCAATTGAGATTAGAATCTATTACTAGTTTGGTCACTTTATGTGCCTTATTTGAACCTATCCCAAAAAATAAACTCACTCAATAATTGAGAAAATATTTTTGAATTGAAAATTCCATTTGTAGAGACAACGTTACATGTCGTGGGGGGGTGGAAGGGGGTAAACAAATCACCGAAAACGGTAACGTAGTTTATGCACGACCCCTAAGTTGTAGAATATCATCGAGCAGACATTTTTAAAATGAGCGTGATTAAATCGACATTTTTGAAAGGGTGGGGATATTAGTGGAGGACTGGTATATGTTGGGAGAGGAGGGATATCGCGTGAGGAAGGAGGAGAATGAGGGGAAGGGAATGAGAGGGGATGAAGACGAGAGACCGGAAGTTGTGGTGAGGGGAAGAGAGGAAGAACGTGGGCGCCAAAGTGGGCGCTATATTTTTTTCCTTTTTTTCTTTTCCTTGTTTAGTATTCCTGCCGACCGCGGAAGAGAAAGGAGCTCTGAGCTAAGGCCATCCTTCTCTCCCACATTTTCCCCTAACCTGGAGGAATGGAGACGGGGAGTCCACGCCACCCGCACGGGAGCGGGGAAACCAAAAGACAGTCTCGGGGTTTAAATGTGCGCCACACCCAGACTGAACACTGCGGGCACTGCTATTCCATCTGCTCCGTGCAAAACTCAAAGACGCCTTTCTAAAAACATTCACTCACATTCCGCAGTGACTACCGAATCGTTACTGTCCCACTATGCTCGGCAGTATAGTACACTACTCCGCTGACAATATCTTTGCGCATGAAATGACTCTGCTGCTCCCGTAGGCCACACCCTCCACTGACGATAGTACACCTCCTTAGCAAAAGGAAGCCCTGATCTTCGCGAGTTAATGCGAGGCGAAAAGGCAACTTCCTGCTGATTACACCAGTCAAATGAAAAGTTCTGTTAACCAAGAAAAATTACAACATAATCAGCAGTTATCAATCCAAATATTACTTTCCTGCAGCTGTTCATTTTATTCTCATTTTAACTTTGTCTTTCATATCAGCACCTCTCAATATTTGCGAAAGGTATCCCATCCTTGGTCTCCTCTGGTAATTCTTCCAGTTAAATTCTAAAAAAATGTTATGAGTTGCCATGCATCATAAGGTGCGCACGACTTTTTTTTTAAACATGTACGAACGTACAATATTATTCTAACTTGAGACCTAAAAATACAAGTTCCGAGTATGCACATAAAAAAATTATGTTGCGAGTTACCAATTTCCAGCAAAATAAAAACAAGCGTATTAAATGCGTATCATTTATCTTATTTATTTATTACCTTTACCAAGCGCTATTTTGAGTTATAATGACAATTTCATCAGGTTCAAACATTCAACAGGTTTCATGATAACGTAATAACAAATCAAATTTAATGAGATAGGGGACGTTCAATTATTACGTAAACACCCCTATGGGAGGGGGGTGAAGGGTTACGAGTTTTCTTACTTTTGCTGAAAAAAGGGAGGGGGGGGGGGGTCATCGCATTTCTTACGTAAGACAGAAAGGTCTTACTCTTAAATACTACTAAAGTGCTTAAATAGTACGCTATCATATAGTAATCATTTGATATTACTAAAGAAACACTTCAAATATAGTATAGAATATTTGGTTTTCTTTTGTATAAAGCAAATATAAAAAATAGAAAAATCTTACGTAAGCAAGTGGGGGGGGGGGGGTCAAAAATGGCCAAAAATATGCTTACGTAATACTTGGACGCTCCCATAGGAGCTGAAATTAAGGACAGAAAAAATACACACCTTATTTTCATGTCCCGAAAGCAATGAACAGGAACAGAGAGAAGCGTACGCAAATAAATAAATAAATATATATATATATATCTTCCTTGGAAGAAGCATTAGCCCAATTTACAGCTGACGATATCCTTGTACGTGAAAGTGAACGTTTTCTGTGCTTTGTGACCAATCAGAGGGAAGGAGCAAAACTATGGACTGGATTCGAATAAAGTAGAAAAAAGTGGATGAAAGCATCAACCTTAATGAATTGGGTATTATCTTTTAGCAACATGAAATCATTAAAACCATTAACCATTAACCATTTGGAATAATTCAAACAATTTACAATTCCAAAAACGTGTGTAAGAGCGTTAAAATTAAATGCAATAAACATAGGTTACAAATTATCCAACTGATAAGATTGCATCACAACATCAAGTCTAAAAACTTCATCCTAAGAAAAATACAACAACCATTTCCGAAGCGGGATTCAATCTCGCAACATCTGGGTAGCAAGGATACCAAGTTACGGCGGTTGGAGTTGGCTTATAAAATTGATAAAGTAGTTTATATTAATAAATTCAAAATATACGTTTGAATTGGTTAAAAATTCAAATAGTATTAAAATAGAAGAAGCATCAAACTACTCTTAAAGGTCTATCATACCTAGCAAAAAGGAATAAGGACATCATACCTCAAATAATAAGAACGCGAATTATTCTCCGTAATGTTTGTATAGTCTGATTTGAAAATTTCATATTCCACATTTACTACAGGGCTGAACGATCGTGACTTAAAACTTAGTATTTGCCACCCGGTACTAAGTCAACTATGGTTATGAAATCTGAGATTGTTTAAAAAAATATATATATTTTAGTACTTATAAGATAAATATGCCAGGACAATCAACCCCGATTACATGTCGTGGGAGTTATGATTAAGTGCACAGATTTTTCTTGGCAAATATCCACTCGAGTGTAAAATGACGCGGTAGGATTGTTAAGGAATGGAAGTTTCCGCAACGTTTGCCAAATTTAATTTTTGTATTTCTCGGGTCACAAGAGGAGAGCAAATTACTGAGGAGACCTCTTTTTTTCATGTCTACTACCCATAGTATTTTTTTTCCATTCCAATATCCTCCAAGTCGTCCAGAAACGCTGAAGGAAGTCTCTCCGACGCCGGAAGGAAGCTCATTGGAGTGTGAAAGACTCAATTTTTTGAAGATCAGTGAAATTCTTGGTGGTAGTTTCTTTCTCGGCCGACGTTTACGCCTGATTGCGTCGTTCTTTTCGAGCAGGGCTCGTAAAAACAAGGAATCAATGTATCCGGTAAGATGGGGGTTTTTATATTCCCATTTTCGTTCCTCTTTGCGTCGAAGAGAGAGAGAAAGGATGGTTGTCTCCCCTCTCGCCTCGACAAGCACGGGAGTTTTGCCCCTGTGGGGGTATTCTGTATGTCCTCGGCATTTTTACAGCCTCGGAAGTGACGAAAATTTGACGTCACAGACTCTTAAACTTTCAAATAGGGCCATTCAAGAGTTGAGGTTTGTCGGAGGGAAGTGACATCACATTCACGGACTTTCCGAGGTTCGACCTTGTCGAGTCCTTACTGAACAAGACCCCTGATTTGGCAATGACATCGAATTATCAAAAGTTCGATGTCTCTCTTTTATCTCCTTCAAGTTTGATGCTGAATGACGGAAGTAACATCCGCAGCATAATAATCTTCTCAAATCTTCCGTCTCACTTTGAAAAAAACCAAAGCAAACCTTATCTTTCCGTGCTTCTCGGATAATTATCTCCCCTAGGGGGGATTGTATTTGAACCGTTCGAGATATCCCGATCACGTACCTACTGTCCATGCAAAAAGTCGAGATACACGACTTTGAGATGTTATATCTCATTAACCAATAAACCGATTGCAACACAATAAACTGCATATAAAAGATAATTTATATCTCCGTCCAACTGCTTTACTTTGTGATTTTTTATTACTGTTCAAATATTTTTTATCTGAGCTTGTATGAAAAAAGGCACGCTTTTTGCCGGCACAAAAACGGTAGCACCACTTCATACGTTTATACAAAAACGGTAGCGTGACTTCTTACGTTAATAACTTAGAAACTTACCGCTGTATTCACAAGATATTTGATATAGGTAAACACAAGACTATTAAGAGTAAGAATATCGAAGTAGAATGCTGCAAAAATATAAATAATATCGGATATAGTTTACTGTTTTTGAATATCCTATTTTCGTTATTCGAAGGCTTACGAGATATTTTAAAGTATCGTTAGTATGGAGTCACATGGCACAACAACGAATGGTTGGAGATTTTGGTGAGTTTTATCCACTCGAATGGATAACTAAACGAGCTGATACGTAGTTTATTGCGTTTCTAATTTCGATATTTAAACCCCATCGACAATGTTCCCTCGAGAAAAACTCGATCGGGAAGGCTGAGTGACAGTTTCACGAGTGGTTTAAATGAAGTGAAACCCCTTCAAGATTGTACCACGTGACTCCTTATAGCTACGAGTGCAATCCCCTGGATAAGTTCAGCCCTTCCCCTCCATTCATGTAAGTTCTTGCTTGGTTGATCTTTTTATTTTTGAGATTTCGGCCAAGAAGATGGAAAATGTTGGAGTGATAGAGATGTTACCTCTCGGTATTCTAAGATTGCTAATGATGTACGGGTATCCTACGTAGAGTCTTTTTCCATTTTCGCATTATTCTCACTCTCTTTTGTTTCATGTAGTGCAATTTCTACGTCTCCCTCTTTCAGTATTTATCATCAGTTTTTTTTTGACACTCATTTATCCGTTCAGCTTCTGCCTCCAGCTTTTTTGCTCGATCCACTGCCTTTCCTGGGCGATTTCGCATACTGAGTTCAGCTAATGTGAATGTGTCTCATTGTTTTACCAAATGATTGATAAAGAATGAACGTTTATTGTATTTTTTTATATGTACCTTCATTTATTTCAAGTTTTTCAAACTTTTCACGGCAGCGATCGTCATTTCCATGACTTGGTAGATAATCGAACGGTAATACGTAAATTGCTATTAATATAACGTAAAATAATATAAAATGGAACACTGGGATGTCTTCCAGCGATTCTTTTTCATTAATTAATTAAATGTATATGAACTTCCATGAATTTTGCCTATATATTTCTTACGTTATCTCTTTTCGCGTGGAAAATGTAAAAAAAATGTGAAAATCGTGTGTGAAACGAGAAAGAATAACGTTATTATTTTTGTTCTGTAGGCGTTTGCTATATAGTCCGCCCGATCGATTGCATTTGTTTGATCCATGGTGTATTCGGAACCTGCCCTTTTATTTCTTCAGTGGATACTCAGACTTGTCACAGTTAAAATCCATTTCCGAATTGCTAAAAGTCTGTATCCACAGCGAGCAAGATCATTGAAGTAGGTACGCCTAAGGTTTTGCCTTGCCTTTATGGCGTGAAGTGCTATGCTCCCGCGTCGCGTTGAACTCAGCTGTAAAGAATTTATTATATTCTTACCCCTGTTTAATTTTTTGGTACCTTCTGGAAAATTTAGTTCAATGTTTCCTCAGGTACTTCAGGTGCGCGTATGAAGTATTTTGCAATTTCCAATGTAATTAAAAGCATGACATTATTCGGTGATATTATTTTATCGTTATCCATAAGCTAATTTTGTCTATGTGTCATGAATTGTACTGTCCGAAATAGCATTGTGAATTTGTTTTGACGGCAATTCCGAGACGGCTTGATTTGTAATCTCTATATTCTTAGCCAATAATCTTGGTGACTTTCATCGGGTATTTCTTAATCTGTATACAAGAAGGGTCAAAGCTCGTGAGAAACGCTGGCCACATTCGATCATAGTTTCATAGAAACTCCACAGGGCTCTTAGACCGCGACAGTCCTTACATTGAGGTTCTTCGTGTCCGAGGGCGGTGCCGCCTTCGCGCAGATGGCGGTTTTTTTTCCTCACGGTGCCATGGTCACGAGAGAGCGTGTATCGGAAGACAGGGCGGAGCCAGGTTTAGCTCGCGGTATAAAAATATCCCTTCACCCTAAGCGCACAATCTTTTAAGAAGATTGCAGCGTTCGGAATTATGCTCTGCAGGAGCCGTTGTTCGCGAAGAAGGAGTTTGGAAGTCGAGGAAGGTCTCGGAGTGTACGGTGGTCCCTGATTCACGGGAGGAGGAAAGATGTTTTTTTTTCAAGGGGGAGCGGTCTTCATTTACTGCTTCCCGTAATGAATCCCGACTGGTTGAGCTCCCAGTAATTCGCATTCTGTCCTTTCCAGTCGTAAGCTTGCAAAAAAAAAGGATCGCGTGTATTTGGAGCGCGGTCGTCGGAATCTGCATCGACGAGAATGCGAATCTGTGGGTGAAAAAAAGCAACGTTTTCTCGTTGAAATATATTTTTCGAGTTTTTGCGAGGGTTGATATCGGATCGACGCTATGTCATTGGTCACGGCTTAACTGGCGAGCTGTCTGCCTAGCCGTACATCCCGTGGACGTGCGCTAATTGGTTCGCGAGCTAAATGGGTTAACGACACTGTTCCGCAAAATTTAAGGAAACCAATATTCTAGACGGTTTTTTACTCGTTATTTCGCGGGACAGAAAAATAGTAGCTGCATCAATACTGCACGTCGAGACTTTATTATCTCTTATTCTTATTACTCTTTGACCGGCTGATTAAAAAAACTTATTATTGTTAAAAGCCGATTCTTTCAAGTAAATATGGAAGTCTTAAAAATTGATTGGTGCATGATGGTAAACGATCTCCTCGTGACGTGGAGTCGTAAGGTCAATGGCTAAATGCAATTCGGTTTCAGTATGACTTTAAATCGTCCGCTGGAGGAAAGATCAGGTAGAGAAAGAGAAAGGAAATAATAAGTTGACCCTTCATTGGCATCTCTTTCTCATACACATCTTCACGCCAGGACACGAATGGAGTCTTTGGTGATGATTCGAAACTCCATTTGCACAAGAACCTTTCTCTTCTTTCTCTGATATCTTGATCCACGTCATTTAGAACTCGTCTCGCTCAAACTGTCAACCTAATTCCGAATTTGGTATTCAGGCTTTTAAGAAATGTTCAGGGCAGTGAAGTGTGCCAAAGTTCTTGTTACTTTTGCAGATAAGCTATTAAGTGTGAAAAACATGGGTAGTCACTCACTCGGGATAATCGGGAAGAACCGCGAATTAGAAACCTTTGGAAAAAACCGGGGAAAATGTGCTAATTTCGTTGAGTTTTCGGGAAAAATGATGTGATACCGTAAGCGTTGAATGAATCGAAGCAATCATGTTGTAATTTTCACGTTTTTCGGTATGCAGTTGAGTGCAGAAACCTTGATATAATTCTTAAATTTCATGTAAAAATATTTCCACCTATAAAAAATAAACTGGCTAAAAAAATTAACTTCATTGGCTTCCTTAAATGCTACCCAAATAAATTCACCGTGATTGTATACGAGATATTATTGAAGCTATAATAATCCATATACAATAATATAATACAATATAATTCATTGCTTCCTTTTTAGATACAAAGTACATTAAATAAAGAATTTAACAGAAATATATTGAAATATAATCCATTGAACTGTAACACATCCGTAGCCTCTTTATTAATGTCATTCCGCGGAAGAATTTCGTCGTTCTCAAAAGAAATAGGATAAAAGCAATCAAAACTCCTCAATTATAGGGTAACTTTGATACGGGATATGAGGCTAAAGAAATGCCGTGTTTCCCGTAGCGTTTTGTTTTCAGAGCGAGGAGTTGTCCAAATGTGCGAGAAATGCTTGCCGATCGGAACTTATGGATGGAAACGAGGAGGACTGCGAGTCTCAACATACTCGCCGCTTGTCCGGCCATCACACCATTAGTGTTACCATTCAGTGATAAAGGGACCAAATATAAGGGATTAACTTCCAAACAGATTAGTGCAAGAAATCTTTTTTCCAACTCCATCCTTTTTCGGTTCCGTTCACGACTGAAAAACCATAAGAGCGGAACACCAATGTTCTTGAACGATTCGCACTCCTTATCCCCCGACCATCACCCGACTCCATCAATCATCAATCCAGAGATTCGTTTGTTCCGCTCCATTCATCTTTTCGCTAACCACTTAGTTCCTTTACAAGTCTCCATTTCAACGTCAATCGTTTCTATAGTAATAGAATCCATCAAATAATTATGCCCCATCCTTTTCTTCTGTCGAAAAGCAGGGAATAATTCCACTTTGATGCAATATTTGCAGAATATTTAGCCAACGATACTGCTAAGGGGTATATATTTGCTTTTACTATTCTCCGCTACCATTCGTTTATTCTCGGACAACGAAAATGACGAGAAGTGAAATTTTTATGTACATTAATTTCAAGTCCTACCTCATCCACTTGGGTTTGGTGTTTTCCTTCCTTGGTTTACCTTGATTAATATTCTATTTGAATTCTCTTCCCGTTATTATTATCGTGGGACTGTTCTCTCCGAACGTGCTCATTAAGTTTGTCCCCTCCGCAAAATTCTACCCCTTGTCTTTCCGGATTCATTTCTTCTCTTCTCACCGTTTCTTATGGCGGGGGACGCCGCCTTCCACGCCCTCGCTGAGGCCACCCGGGAAATATTTAAGACGCAATTTAAATCCACGCTGGCCAGGAGCATGTGCTGTTCTCGAGGTGGGCGGGGCCAGGCTTGGAGGAGGTGAGGGAACTCCTCTGCCGCTACGAGGAGGCGGGGGAGGGTGTTGACGAGAGGGGGTGGGTGGGTGGAGTGTTATGGAAGCGAGGAGCGCCCCATCCATTATTGCATCTCTTATCGCGACGCCACGTGAGCCATTCTCTCTTTCTCTCTCCTCCTCTCCCGTCATCGCCTCAATCCCATTACGTACCTTGCATGTTTTTTTTCTCTCTCTCCACCCGGTGACCCATTCACTGATGATGAGGTCGGGAGCCAAAAGGGTTTACCGACTCTTTATGGAGACTCCCTGGCCGACTATTTTTCCTCCGGCTCAGAGGGCGAGTGGCTTGATGGATTATTGCCCCCCCTCCCGCCACTCCTCCCTCCGTTTCCCTCCTCTGCCCCCACTCTCTTGTCCCATCCCCACCCCATCTCTTTCCTCCCCACCCCCCGCCGCACAGTGGAACAAAATCCCAAAAGCATGGCCATGACATGATAATCTTTTCCAATTAGTATTAAATTTGCTTTGAATACGTTTTTGACGCCGCTACCCACGAATCTACCGTAAAAAGTGCCAAAAACAATATATTTTTGCCAAATGTCACGTTTTTAAAAGCACATGGTGGAAAGAAATGTTCATGCTTCAACTAGCAAAAGCCATGATTCCCGATATACCAGGGTAAGTCAGTAAATAAGTCGCAAACGTTACCTAAACGTCACGTTAAGCTGTTACGAACATTTCATTGGGAACGCTTGGAACATCCACTGTACAGTCCCGACTTAGACCCCAGTGAGCCCCCCGAGCCGAGCCCCTAAAAAAATCATTTGGGTGGCCGACGTTTTGAAAATGATGATGCCGTAGCCCACGAGGTTACTCGTTGGCTGCGACAGCAACCAACAAACTTCTTTGCTGACGGCTATCAAGGACTTGTTAAGAGATGGGATAAGTGTCTGAATGCACTTGGTGAATATGTAGAAAAGTGAAATAAATTTCAGGAAGTTACTTTGATTATTATTGCCTATATCCAGTTTTGTGACTTATTTATTGACTTACCCTCGTACTTAAGTCAAACCACTGAAACTTGTACAAAATACACATTAAGCTGACATTATGGCGGAAAAACCTTTCTTTGTTCGAGGAATGCGAGAAATGAGAGAAAAAATGCTCTTGTGTTTCAAGGATCAATGAAGCTTCTCGTGACGGAGTGTCGTAAGGTGAGTGGCTAAGCTAAATTCAATTCGGTTTCCGTATCGCTTGAAGCCGTCTGCTGGAGAAAAAGATCCGGTAGAGAAGGAAAAAGGAAATAAGACACCGCGGCGCGCCGGTGAGTCTCTTCGGCTGATTGCTTCGTGAATCCCCTTCGCCCAGTTTACCCCACGAAACTCCGCTCGTTAAACAGCACACGCTATGCCAGCACTCTCGTACCTATTTGCTTCATTTCCTCTCACATTATTCTCTTTCACTCGGATTACGAAGAAGTGGGACGAAAAACATAGGTTCGGGCACTATTGCAACTTGATACATTCCGTTGTCTCGGACGTGACTTCGTGGAATATGCTTAGCATCGTAAATGAATAGTATAACTTAGTTTTTCCACATAAATTGATTACAACAAAGACGACCTACGTTTCGACGAAACTCGTCATACCTGCTCGTCACCTCGCCATGTACCTGATAATGACGCGTCTCGCCGAAACCTAGGTCGTCTTGTTGTAATAAATCTATATGGAAAAACTAAGTTATACTATTTACAATCCTATTGCAACCCTTCTCGCGAAATGCTCGGAATAGTGCGCCTATAACTAAAGGAGCGCCAACTCAACGACTGTTATGCGTATGTCCTGCTGACAGTGGGTCGATTCATGCAGTGATCAGCCCAAAGGTTGTATGGTAGGTAAATCATAGCCTATCACGTACCAGACCCCCTGCGGTTTTACACGAAAATCAGGATGCCGGAAAACGTTACTTACATTTGAAGTTACGAGTGATTATATAATTTTATGATATTTTATAATCGAGACACGATACTCGTTCACAGGTTTCCGCGGCGCTTCGATATCAACATTTTTCAGGTGGCGTCCGCGTATGTTGACTAAGAACACAACAGTTTGGCGTCCTCGAGTGAGGGATAGCGAGAAGGTTTTTTCGTTCAATTCTTTTTTCTTCAAAACCAATTTTTACGCGGTACATGTAGCCTCGGCTTCAATACCGAATTTTTAAAAGCAAACGGATGCTGTATGGTGGGAAATGGTCTGATTTGTCGACGCAACCTTCAATTTTAACTAAAGTGCTTCTCATAGTTTTTACAATTTGAAGGATGTAGTTCATTGTAAACCAGTGCCTACCCATGTGTCTACACGCTTGTGGGGTCAAGTGACATTGCTCTCCAGTGCCCGGGTCTGGCGATGCGAAGAGACAAGTGTAAGGCAACCCGCTCGGAAAGCAGAATGTCCCACGCAGCCAAGGGCGTGCCAGTATATCTATGAAGCCGTCAAATACGCCAAAATGGGTGAAATTTTCGCCCCTTCAGATATCAGAGAAATCAGAGATATTATAAAATAACGCGATTACCAAATGGATAGTTTTTTTTCAAACAAAAAAAACGCTTATTTTGAAGCAGCTGACCACTGGCGCACGGCTATGGCGGGTTAAACAGCTATGATACAGTATCATATGAGTTTCATCACCAAATTGATCAATTTTGGCGTAGGAATTCCATAGAAATTTGAGTATTTCAAAAAATAAGCGGGGCCCTAGTGACCATGCTCAATTGTGCGTCACTAAAGTTGGAGCACGGGATCCAAGGACACGTTGCCAAACGCTCTGCTCGTGCACCACGTCGATTACTATAGGAGAGAATAATTGAAGAAAACAAACAACGCGGAAGGCACCAATGTACGACGAAAAAGAGTCTTCAGAACTCTTTTAATTCGTTAGACTTAAAAAGAACTATGGATATCCAGATGATTCACCTTCATGACCTCTTATTATGCAATTGAAACTTATTCTTTCAGAAGATATTGGTCCATTAATTTTTAAATTATTAACAATGAATTACAATAATTCCCCAAAAATTCAGAAGGAATCCTCTTTAAGCCCTGAAGAAGCCTGTATAAAAATTCGAAACTTCGGTAAAGATAAATAAAATAATTTGAAAATTAATGGACCGATACCTCCTGAAAGAAAAAATAATTGAACTATGAATATGAAAAGGGTCGGCTGTTTGATCACGTCTCACATTCCAACTGGTCTCCAAGCGCTCAGAAACCATCAGCGAAAGTCATAGCCACCAGAAAACCTCCCGAAATTTCCATCGGTTGAGGCGAAAAACAACTAGAGATAGCCACTTTGGGAGATTACTTCTCGCGCGCGTAGGAGGAGCGAAGGGCTTCTAGCCTGACGAAGTGGAGGTACCATACGTTATGTACTCAAGGGAGTAGAGGAGAGTGTTTATCCTTGAGGAGGAGATAATTGCGCGCGGGTAATATTGCGTCTTAATCGTATCAAAGCCAAAGGGGCATTGAAGGAGGGGTAGAGAGGAGGGGCATCGGAAGTTGGGGGAAGGCCAAGGCTAGGGATGTTATTTTCTTCGAGCGCTGCGAGTGGTGAGAGAGGAAATTAAAGCGAAGATTAAAAATAATATAAAAGAATAATAAATCTAGCACTACGCGACATGAGGTCAAGAATGAGGGGATGGTTGGGGGGGGGGATTAGGGGGTGCACGTGGTATTGCATAGTGTGAGGGGGAGGAAGGAAACCCTTAATGGAGGAGAGGTCAGTCAGGGTGTGACTCGTGGATCGCCTTTTAGCGCAGGATGGGAAGAGGGGTTTGAAATTGCGCATCGGGAGGGCCAACACATCTTATGCGACGGCTATTGCAGATGAGAAATTTTCCACGCCACGAGAAAGACAGCATGAAAACCATGGCCGTGATATGAAGATTTTCATCCCTATTTTCCACACCGCGAGAAAGACAACATGAAGACCGAGACCACAATATGAAGATTTTTATCCCAATCGAAAATACGGCGATTAAAAATGTAGAAATTGCCTTTTGGATCTTGGTCTGCGCATTGGGTCGGTTTAGGTGCTGTTATAGATTTTAATTGCACGGGATGTGCAATTCCCAAGTCCTCATTTCTCTTTGGTTGTCATCCTTGATGGACTAAAAGGACATAACACCTAGTTCCCTTGAATCCTCGAAGAATTACCACGACAACGAGGAAGCCTTGATAGCGTGGAGGTCTGGGCCTGGCAAGCCAGAGGTCCGCGGTTCCATTCCCAGTTCGGGAGGACATTATATCTCAAGGAAATTTCTACGAATAGCCATGATGACGATTTATGTCCGAACGGAGAGAATTCCCAGACAAGAGTGACTTAGATGAATGAATAGCCTTTATCTCTCCAGTGAGTTTGAGGCGAAATAATAATCAGAAGACGTTATGAACGTATTAAATACTGCGTGATGCTATGGTAGGTTAGACTACATGCATACATTTAGGCCCGGTTTTACTGGGTCTGATTAACGCCAACCGCACGATGACGTAGTCTTTTTGCTAACTTGGTGTTAACCGATAGTTAAGGTCTACCATTTAGGGAGGCCAATATTCAAAAGTGTCGAAAATTTAAGGTCTTGAAGATTAACTATTTTTCCTTTGAAACACACGTAACTTGATATAAATTTGGAGCCAATCAAATTTTCCGCACGGGTGCCAAACTTGCAACTTCTAAGGGTGAGAAATGGTTCGTTTATTCTTTCTAATCCGGTACGTATAGGAAATATCGAAATGTTTTCCCTGCGCAAGGTATATCCTTTAATTTTTCACATTATCTAAAGGTTAGACATAAGTGAATTGCTGTTACCATTAGCTATCAAATTCTTTGAAAAATTATCACAGCTGGTTATGAAAAAATCCATGTGTTACATCGCCCACGCCCAACTTACTTTTAATTATCTTTCGAGTTTTCCATGTTATAAATAAACAATATAATTACATTGAATTGAATGATTCATATCATCAAAAATATTTCACATATTTCACCTTTTAATTGACACACAAATGATTCTTAGCTCGCCCTAATAAATTATGCATAACTAATTTTAAAAGTTCGAGTACCGTACAGCAACGATTTAAACTTATTTCTCTATGCATTAGTTTCACGCGTACAATAATAAAATTATTGGTTGCAAAAAGAAATATTTTGCGGACTTGATATTTTTAGCAGATGGAAAATCCGAACAACCATCCGTTATCAGACGTAGTTTCACTGCCGGAAGACATATAAAAAGGAGTACGTAGCACACTCATTCGAAAGGAAATATCGCAAGCGACATGAATTTTCATGTCTCCATTTGAAGCTCTCGACCCCACGGAGTGGCTGGCAACGAGAGCGAGCCAATCGACTTCCACAAGAATAAAACTTCTCTCCTTTTCCCTTTTACTGTCGAGGAAAACCACCGATATGCATACGCGTCACACGCGCGGAGTGCACCATTCATTTGTTTCCCCGCCAGACCGCGGGAAACAATGAGACGCCCGAGAACGTGAGATGGTTTTACGAAAAACGAAGGAAATTATGGGGGGTGTACTTTGGTTGCCGAATGAGGAGGACTCACTCTTTTACGACCGGCGCGGGAACATAAATGGATCCAGTTCCATACGACACGCTATCCAAAGGACCGCATGGGAATGACTTTCCATCAGAGACAAGGCCTTTTTTTGTAATGGCTTCCGTTTTAGTAGACTTGAAAAAGAAAACGAGTTCACCTTTTCGGTACCCTTTTTAATCAAAAGTGATGACTGCGTGACTGAACCGAGGAGCACTCACTCTACTTGGATAGTGCCGTGACATTGATGAGTCTACCGCGAACTACCGCGAATTTCGTCCGAACGAACTTGATGACGTTCCAATTTCATCGGCTTGTTCAATGGTCCGCGTTAAGCATTGTAGACACGACGACTCATCGAAACCGACACCAACTCTCTTTAAGCAAAGAGTTTTTCGCTCATCGCTCAGGTTGTTTGAATGCCTTTCACATTATAAGTCGCACAAAAACGAGACGACTTCGGAATCAGGAAAGAAAATAAAAAGAGGGAGTTTAATCGATTACAGTGGGACACTATCAAACACTTTTTGTAGAAGAAAATTAGGAAAAATAAATATGTATTTCTAACTTGTCTATTCCAGGCTAAGCCTTAGATATTTTAAAAGAAGCATGCTCTGCTTTTGCTATAAACCAAGCAATGTGCATAATTAATTAAAACAATAGTTTTTCAATTTCATGTATTTAAAAATTAATGGCAAAAAACGTTCGTAAACCATTATCTTAAAAGCGTCTAAGCGTGGTTAATTAATCGCCGATCATAAACACACGGAGTTTCTTGAACGACCGGAATTGAACAAATACTTCCACAGCATGACACCGCGAAAGGAAACAGTAATAGTAATTCAACGTCACTGGAGGAGACTGGACTTTCTATCACACTTTTAATCTGATTTTAAGCCTATGCCGCAATATTCATATCTAGCACGACAGCAGCAAGGTAAGTAGCAGATCACACTCACTCATCTGCGAATGCAATGAATCTACAGTAGCTACTAAGAAATGTCACTGGTGAGAGGTCTACATCTACGAAGTACCGTGCAAGCCACCACTAGGGTGTGTGGCACGGAGTGATTCCACACTAGGCATGCAGCACTCGTCCCATTACAAATCAGGACCTTGAACGTTCCCCCCGCCGCTAGGAGCAGACCAAAAAGCAGTCAGGAGAACAGTGCGCAGTCAAACCAGAAACTGAGAGCCTGCTACGTAAAAGAATATGCAGTGCACTGATAAAGAGACAACTACCGGTTAATATTACTAATACTATTAATTTATGAATACTACGAGCTAGTACTTCATGCAGAGAACAAAATAATACCGGAAATTTCAAGTGGTGTGAAGTGTTAGCAATGATGCTATGTTATTGAACATAAGTGAAAATTCTACTCTACCTAGTGAGGGTGGGAGTTTCATATGGTTGATCTATCGCAACTATTACACAATCCCTTATTGTACGTGGAAAAAAATGACATTTAAAAATCTATCGGTTCTGCAGTCTATTTCCTTTATCTTAATCGTGTGATATAAGCGACACTGAAGACCGTAAAAGGATACTGCATTTTTCTACCGCGCGATGGACGGCTAAGATAATAGTTTACTCTCCGCAAGCCCCACGGTATATCTATACTATTAGTTTCGCATTCCTCTCCCTCCTCTTCTTACGGCTCCGCATAAGACTTAATCGCGTCGCCATTATGTCAGCCCCTTTTTTATTATTATCAGACGAGGACGCGAGGAGCATTGTAAAAATCAAGTAAGCAGCACGGGCGGACACACACACCTCGGACAAAGGGCGCGAAGGGAACACACACAAACACAAAAATAGAAGAGTGCATTCACAAACACACACACAGACAATGGATGGTACAAAAGAGCGGAGGGCTAAAAAGGGCGCAGTCGAGATAAGGAGGAACACGGAGGAGGCGCCAGAGGAGGGCGCTATGTCGCGATAAATCTCACCACGCCCTCCTCCCCCACCGGAACAGCGTCCTCTCTCTCCCTCACATGAAGGGGGGGGAGGGAAGGTTAAGGGGGAGGGAAGGTTTAGGGGGAGGGGGGGTTAAGAATGGAAAAAAACGAGCGGGGGGGGGGATCGGGGGTAGGGAGAATTTAAGGGGAGGGTGAGCGAGAAGGGTGTTTTCGGTCGTTCAGGGTGCGCGGAGGCCGGGGTCGTCGTGGAGCGAGGGTGTTTAAGGGGTGAGACCCTGCGCAAAGGGTCCAAAATATTGGTCGCACGGTCGACGGCGGGGAAAACAACGGAGGGGAATTAGTGTTTCACTGGTGATAACCGATCGTCAAACCGATTAAAGGAATAATTTTAGACTTTAAAAATATGATCACACACCCGCACTATAGTATCTCCGCTTTAGGTTATTTCAACTACCTGGAGGTGGAACGAATCCTATACTTTCTCGAATTACATTGCGTAAAAAACGTTATTATGCATATATTGTTTGCATCGTTTATAATATATATTATATTGTTATATTTAATATATATAACATGTACCTATAATATATATTATTACATATTATTGCTTTGTCATCCAGTTCTGAACTATGTTTATAGTTTTAAGTCTCTAGCTCATCGGGAAGTTAGTTTAAAATCGATTGTAAAATTTGTACCGAACAGAGTCAAGAACTCAACCGAATAAAAACATATTAAAAATACACCAGTTTTTATAACGAGACATAGATTGACTTATAAAATAGGCAATTCATAGTAATACTTTTTAGATAAGCTCTTCCATTGAACGTTAATAGTTAACGTTAAAACTAATATTTTTTTTGGAAAATACGAAGGATGAGGAGTTTACAAGGGGTGTGCGGGGGGCTGGAGTGGGAAAGAGTGGGGTAAGGGGAGGGTTTTAGAGCAAGGGAGGGGGAGGAAGACGAAGCTCCGACCCAAGACGGTCGTGCGGCCTACAAGAACCCGATGGGAATCCGTTTTATTCTGCTGAGAAACATTCTAAATTGGCTCCAGAAAAACCGATTAAAAGCTTTCACATCAAACAATGCTCCCACGCTTGCACTTCAGTCTTCTTCACCCATTTACGGGAAAATCTAGGAGTGCGACTAATCCTATCGGTAATTCCTTGACTAGGAATTAGAATCCGATTATTAAAAGGTTCTTGAATATTTCATTCCTGAGTAGAAGAACAAGCCTTGCCTAACGTTGACTCTTAGGTTTCCACGGTGTTGATCGATTTATCTCTCCATTGTTTCTGGGTTTTTCTCAGCGTTCGAACTTTGTTGATGATGATAGTGTTGCTGTTATTCCAACTCGAGTCCTAAGGTCGAGCAATAAGAAACTCAACCCGAAGGCGCTGGTTAGAATACCAGCGAGTTCTAGTTCTAACGCGGTGAAAAACCCAGAAACAATGGATAGATCAGGCCTTGCCTAAAATTAAACGTTTTTATCAAAAGCAAAGCTAGAAATGTGCGTTCACTAAAAGAAATTTTAAAACAGTTTAATAACTATAGGACACCCTCTGGCGTTACTCGGTGGAACTCCTTCATTATTAATGAAAAACAGGCACTTGGTTATAATTCCACACTTTATAAGAAACAACACCTTTATAAGTATTAGTGTTGTTTTTAATAAAGAGTGGAATTAATACCAAGTTCCTGTTTTTCATTAGCATTTTCATAAATGTTGCCTATTTACTAAGAAGAGAAAAAAAGTGAGCGAAGTATATAATTCAAGCTTGTACTTTTTATCATACCTACGCTTCCATTGCCCGTATATATAAACTTATTCTTTCCAGAATTTTGAGTTAAAACGTTTAGAGGTGTCTAAGGCTACGATAAAAAAATCGGATTCCAAAAAAGGCGATATTCTCCGGATATGAGTAATCGAATATTCAGTCATCCAAACAATCCTATCCAAGCATAGTTTCGGGATCCATCTTTTAATCAATTCGAAGAGAGGATTTTTACACAGTTGCCCATTGTGCCATCTTCTCGGTTAACCACTTCACCTACGCTTAGTTTCTTACTCAATGCACTTTCATAACTTTCTTGAGGGGTAATGGCAATTCTCGTTAATTAAGTGATGAATGATCAATGCTTTTCCGGCCATCAACGGGAACTAATGAACATTCTAGAGACGTTATAGGAATCAATAACAAAATTAACGGAAGCAATAATCTGAGGATTTGTATTCCTTTCGAGATACATGATCATTTATATATTATAAGGAAAATTAAGTACTTACAGATGTATTTCAAATAATGTTCTAAAGCGGCCATTCATCCCCATACTCCTCCTAAACTACCCTCCGACAGCGTCCACCTCCTCCCGTCTCAACTCTCGATGCTCCAAGCCTCGCCACTCAAAGAAATCCACCAACAATACCATCAACCGACCTTCCAATTCTGTACTGCCACAACATCCACCCTGTCCACACAGACAATGCAATAAATGAGTGCAAGGTCTAAATTCTACAAACCCTCAAACAAACTATGGCATCACGTTCATAGTCAATGCATCTTTTCCGTCTGAGTAGGCACCCTCAGTTTTAGGTAATATTCGCTTTACATTCACCACTTAGACGCTTTGGAAAGAAAAAAAAACAAAAATGTCGCAATTCAAAATCAATTAAGTCACCTATTTGTCTGCCTTACTTTCCATATTCCCTCTGGAAAGTTGACAGCGTAAGAATCACAGATAGAGATAGATAGATACGTTTTTTTATTTTCGTACATTATATTGTACAATAAATCTTTGAGTAGTTATATCAGGTAATGGGGCAAGGGCCTAGCCACGTTGAAACACCAGTTCCCATCGGAACACCGAAGTTAAGCAATGTTGGGCCCGGACGGTGGTTGGATGGGTGACCCTCCTCCATACCTCAACCAGGCATGGATGAAGAGATGATACTCCCTCCATACCTATACCGGCAGGCCGGAGGGGCCAGGCCAAACCGGGCCGGTTGGAGGGAGGACATCCTCTATACCTGGTACTGGGGTGAGGCGGGGGGAGGCCAATCCTCCATACCTCTACCGAGGTGCTCTTGTCCCCTATCTGCATGTGGCAGACAGGCATGGGGTTGGCACAATGGACCAAGAAAGGTCTAAGTGCCCGGGCTCCTGACGAAGGCCCCCCCAACAACAATCTAATCTAATCTATATCAGGTAATGAATAAATAAAATACATAATAAATAAATAAAGTACATAATAAATAAATACATAAAATACATAAAGTTTTTTTGTAGACATAATTTAGGGTTCGCCATCTATGGTGTTAATTTGTAATCGCAATCGAGTCTTGAATGTTGTAAATGAGGGAGCGTTTCTCACATGAGATGGTAGTGTAATCCATAAGTAAGATGTGAGCTAATGTGGAAGGAGTTACGAAGCGTCTCCGTGGAGAAGGGAGGTATCGCCAGGGGCGGGATCTCACCCCTCATACAGGTCTGGTGCTGCGATAAACAGAGAAATAACTAGCTAAGTAGTTGGGTAGCCCAGTTTTTAGTATTTTATACATGAGGCAGGCGTCAAAGTAATACCTTAAGCTCCTTTACTGAGAACCAACCCAATTCCCGCCTGTTAAGGTGTGATGCGCGCATCCCGTCTAAGGCCGAAGATAATACCTTATATCCCTGTATTGACTAGTCTCTGAAGCTTGATGTTCATTTCCCTTGAAATGTCGCAAATGACCAGAGAGCAGTACTATACAGAGAGTTCACGGTACCTAGCCTACGGTTTCACTTGAGTTGTATTATATTTTGGAAATATAATTGTTCTTCTTGTAAGTCAATCCCATTATAAGGCTGTTGTTATTTTATTTTGTTTCGACTCCGTCTACCTGTCTCTGTCGGTTCAATCGAGACGACGAATTCCCACCGAGTTTCGTCGCAATATATATACAGGGTCCGTTCAATAAGTATCGGGACTGGTTCGCTGTAGCCTCAACGCTGTAGGTTTAACCGCTGAGGAAGCGTTTCAATGAAATGCTTCCTCAGCGGTTTAGTGGTGCTTTTCCTGAAATAATTCTGGCGGTACATGAGTGAATTAACCTTTTTGTACACGCCTAAAACATGCTGCTTCCAAGTTAACTTTTGGTCCAGTACCACTCCGAGGCTACGAACCGAGGATTCAAAGTCGACCCTTATTCCATTTAGGACGATGAAAAAGAGAGAGAGAGAGAGAGAGCAAACAACTATATAATAATAACAAGGGCGGAAGTAGAGAAGAAGAAATGGACCGACTGATGTTTTTTAAAATATACATATATCTCTTGAGTCCATAAGTTTCCATTCCCACATTAGCTGCAGCGATGTACGAAGGCGAGTGGTCTAACGGCGCCAATCAGGCGTCGCCACCAGCAACGCCCCCCCCCTCCCCCCGTATGACGTCACCAGTCCTGTTTCAGCGAAGAAATACGAATGAGTACTTATATTTTTACTTTGTGTACCCCACTCAAAATTTTGGCACATCGCATGACTCTTAAAGTGGAAAAATATTTCAACGAGAGAACTTTTAACTTGAAAAGTGACCAGACGCAGTCAAGTAGAGAGAGGGAGGAGGAAAAAAAAGGATTATGGGATTGCATTCACCGGTTAAATAGAGGGGGACGAGGTTGGACCGGACACGCTGGTGACGGTGCCCGCGACACCGAACACTCGACAGCTCCACTCCGAGACGACACTTCCCGATGCGCTACCAACAACACCACCCACTCCCCGCATGGATACACACATACACACACACTAGCTGAATAACCCGGCGTTGTTTGAAATCACAGTACCCTCATAAGTCATCATATATAAGAGGAGAGGGGTTAGTTAGTAGTCGTCAAAACATACTACGGTGTTGTTAATTATTTTATTTATTTAAATAATTTGTTTTTGAAGATATCCTATACAATTGTGAGAAAACAGCAAAGTAAACAGTATGACAATATCTCCCATAAACAATATGAATAAAAAGTCAAATAGCTCAAAGATGGACCGAATGAGGAAAATTAACAGGGTAAAAATATTGTTTAATAAACAATCATCGTTCCCATGAATTCGTTCCACAATCGATTTTTTTTATTTTTCAAAATATATTTTGAGAATTAACAGTAAGGAGTTATTTATTTGAAAGATTTTACTGAAAATATTGACAATACACAAAGTTTTACGTATGTTCATCTGGAGCATAGACAAATAAAATATCTGGGTAGAGCAAGAACTCTGACTCTAGAGCAAGCTACAAATAGTTGGCCGTGCGAAAAACATGGACTATCTAATACTCTGGCTGTCAAGGAAATTATTGATTGTTGCTATTATTGATTTCAGAAAAAATTTGCGTTTTTGCACTAAAAACGCAATTTTGGGACAAATACGAATTGGAAAAGGTAATTGATTGAATGAATTATAAACATCATTTTTGCAGGCATTTGATAAAAAAATTCCAACCCTCTATCTTGAGTGAAAGTAATTTTAAAAAGCAAAAAATGAAACTACTGCTCAGAATCCAATACGTAGCATATACCACCAAAGGGCCCCTTTTGGGGCCCTGAGATATTTTAAAAATAGCCTATAATTATCCCTTTGTCTTGAACTATAAGCCTGCAAAATTCTAGGACGATTGGAGTAAAACTGTAAGCATGTATAAAAGACAAACAGACAAACTTTCTTTTCTATATACTCTAGTATAAAGATTTTCTATATTTTGGTCGCGCACCCGTCAGAGGGTGGTCGTTCACCTCGCTCCAAAAAGACTGCTGGACGTGGCGGAGTGGGCCGAAAGTGGACAGAGACTGACGCGCTCCAGCGAATGATTGATGACGGTCGTTGCGAAGTGCGCGGCGGGCCGTTTCAGCGCCCATTGAAGCGGGCCGTTTCAGCGCCCATTGAAGCGGTCATTTCTTTCGAGGATGGCCCTTCGATCGGTCCTCACGAGGATTAGTCGCCCAGCTTCAACTCCCCACCGACGGTCACCACAGATATTTCGCAACGGCTTAGGATTTATCAGTTGTTTAACGACAAAGCTCGGTTTACCGGCACTATCTACTTCATAGAGTGACTAAATAAAATAAAAGTTAACCATTTTGAATGAAAAACTTCGTACTTTTCCACACTTTATTATTTTAAAAACTGCTACCGGTGGAGAGATATCTCAAACAAACCCCCACCAATTTTTTTAAACTTTCTTTGGGTATATATAGAATGTTCAATGCTTCAGAATGTGCAAGAAGATAAAAAAATAAAGTGTGGAAACCGGTGACAGTTAAACCGGTGAAGGTGAAACCGGTCACAGTTAAAAAAAAAATAAAGTGTGGAAATGTACGAAGTTTTTTTTATTCAAAATGGATATTTATCACTTTCACAAAGTCAAGCCTGACACAATAAAAAAATGCAAGTTGTTATAATATATAGAAATAATCAGTACACTTTTAAGAAGAAAAAATAAGCAATTTTCGCTTAGCTGGTGATGTACCAATTCTAGCAGAGAAGAAATAAGATCTGAATCGATAATGCTGAACTGTATGGAAAAAATTATGAAGAAGCACTTGGACATTATTGAACCTTTGGGTTGGAAGCCTAAACTCAAACAAATCACCAAATCTACGATTCCCAGCTCTACACCTCGGTTATCAAAGGAACCATTAGCTTCGTTACGTATTTTGTAAATTTATAGAGCTAGAAAAATCACTTTTGAGCGTCTGTCAGCGCTGTTTTTTTTAACTGCCTGCGAACACTCTCCTACCTAATTCAATAAAACCACCTCAAAATATTCGCATTTTAGGTAAACCCATAAAATTAGGAAAATGACAGATGCCCATCAATTTAGCATAGTAAGAATAACTTAAGGAAGGAGAACATTGCAATATAGAATAAGTAAAATTAAGCTATTAAAATTTTATTCTCGCCCATTTTTAATGATTAATCGAGACTATTTTTACAGAAATTAAAATGTGAAACGTACACTATTTCACTAATTCCAAATGCAATGATATCTTCAACAAGATATATAACTCTATGAAATTTTAAACGCAGTTTTCCACGTGCGAGAACTATTTCCAAGTGCTTTAGACGTATAATGCGATGAAATTAGAGTTTAAAAGCCTAAAATATATTTTTACACGACTCAAATAAATTTTACACTTGGAAAATTTAAGTTTTCCTGACATCTAGGCAGCGTTCAGTCAACACCTAACATAGAGAAAATTCAAACTGAACGATATATCTTCCATAATATCAGAAATTTCTCTGGTTGAAACCACGACCTCCACCTGGGCATGGCGATGATACTTATACCTCCCGACACAGCCAAATATGCATCGAAATTATTCCCTTTTCATTTAATACGACCGCGCGAAGGATGCAAACCATCGTCAACCGACCAACTACTCATTTGGAAGTCAATGCAACAACAGCAACAAGCAAGCGCATGCATTCTTTCCAAAGTTATGGCAACCAGACGATCCGCAGCCAAACTCTTACGTCACTTGCCTGCATCCCAAGTCCAAAAGATTCAAGTGAACAGTGACGAAAAGAAACACAAAGGAGACTTCGAATAGGAAAAAATAAAAAGACGCAGAGAGGCACAGCGAGCAGGATGCATTGGGTAACCCTTGGCACTTACTTCATCGGCTGACTCCCTCCGAGATACTTTTGAAGGGCTTGGATCACAATCGGAGGTGGACTGGGATGAGGTAGGAGAAAGGAGATTGGGCGCACTGGGTTGACGGTTGAGTTAGAAGGGGCGATCTCGAAATGGCGAGAATCGGGTCAGCAGAAGAGAGAAAGAGGGGAAAAAATGCCAATAAAACCGCACACGAAGGGAGAGATAAGAGATGGGAGGAGGGGTTCCAAATCTCGACACAAAGCACTAGCGTAGGCCCGCAAAACTTTCGGCGCCCATAAGAGAGACGCTTCTGTTTATCAGATCAAAACCGCGTCACCATGGAGATACTGGTGGCTCCGTTAAAATTTTGGCACACCGACCCTCTCGACTCAAATCCACTCTTCATGAACACCGAAAGGTACCTATCTCGCCCTTCCAAAATGATTTATGGGCCACATAAATCAATGGTACTCCTTACATAAAATATGGTACTGTTCTCGAACAAAAATATCATTCATATTTGTGGTAACTCCATTAGGTTAACAAATTTGCATAAAATTTCTAAATCGCTTGCAGGATATCATTTTAAACCTTTATATTAGCATTTATGCTCACAATAAGGGGATATTTTCTTAAACAACGGACTTGGCACATATAATATAGCAAAAATGATTTCACTAAGATAAGCAGTACCGCTTTATTTCCACAATCATTACCCTTCCAATACTTTTATCACTTTTTCTAAATGAATTTATTTTTTACATTTTTTATTGAGAGTAATAATTACTAAATATGTTTGGGTTTAAAAGTGTTCAGACTTTTATTTCTTTCTATTAAAAATTCATTGCATGAAATAAAAAATAATCGTTAAAACTAGAACAGTACCGACCATAAATATGCGTTCTTTAACGCATCATCGGCGAGCAACATACCGATCGATTTTCCGAGCATAATATAAATTAAATAAACGGTATAAGAGATAATTATTTTACGTAAAAATTATTTATAATCTACTCAATGATTCGTTATTTCAAAGGTTTCGTTAAGGTTTTTAGCAAATAGTTAAATAAAATTGTTACCAACCATTGAGTTAAGCATTGAGTTAAGCACTCATTTCACAAATGTTAACAGAGAATATTTCAAACAATATATGGATTCCGAAAAATAATTTGCATACTGCGATTTTTCACCAGAAAGGTCGTATACATTTGTAAGGAACGAAATTATATCAGCAGAGATTGGCCTTCAGTAAAGGCTTTCACGAACACTACGATAGAAAGAAATAGCCATAAAAAGATTCGAAACATAGAGACATGAAAAGGAAAAAAAAGGGAAATACTATACCCCAGAGGTTGCAGAGGTTGTTTAAACATACGGGCGAGTTCAAGTTCGATTAATTCAATTTTATACGTTCCCAGGGCAAAATCAAATTTCGAACTTCCAGGAAAACATGAGGAAACAATTTGTAATACAACATGATAGAGCCGAATTTACGTGAGGAAGTAGGTAACGCGACTCTCAGCTCCGCAGAGTTGCAGAGGTTCCGCGCGCCGTCAATCAGGCAATGAGATTGGCACCGTCGACGTACATGATGGGAGACCAGAGGGGCCTTATTCAGCAAGGACACGACACGGCCGAACCTAGGAAAATCCGTGGATGCGACGTCAAATCCCCCGACAAATCTCAACTTTTGAATGGCCTTATTTGAAATTTGAAGGAGATTCGGTGGTTTTACTCAACTTGAGAGAAATCAATGAAACTTGCTGGAAACATTAATTTGGTTGTCTTAAAGCTACCTGATTTTTTTCAGAATTATCTGCCGCAGATTTCTTAAGATATTTGAAAGAGAAGTGGGCATAAAAATACACGGGTTGTTATGGGAACGCAAGGCTTTGTTCATCAGAAAGAACCTTTTCTTTTTATTCAAAGTATAATAATTTATATCATCGATAGAAAAATGTATATGTAACAGATTTTTACTCCGAGCGCTTGAATAAATCCCTCGCGCGCGTTGCAGATCGGGTGAAATTGGCACCAAGGGTTGAAAGTGGATGCATAACCTACAGGATGCAGAAGAAAAGGCATAGGAACCCGTGTAATTTCATGCCCAATTCTCGATCAAATATCTTTTAAAACCTGCGGTAAATAATTCTGAAAATTTGCAGGTAGCTTTAGAACAATATTATTAATACTGTCAGGAAGTTTCATTGAATTCTCTTAATTTTAGTGAAACCACCGAACCTCCTTAAGAGGTCTAAGAGGTCTTTGACGTCTAAATTTCGTCACTTTCGAGGATCGGGAATTACGAGAACATACAGAATAGCCCCACAGGCCAGGCACTCCGGAAACCTTCTTTCTCGAGGGTGCGCCTCGGGAGTTAGGCGCGTTACAAATTCCGGACTGAATGGAGGTTATATCGGGTGAGATATCATGGGTTTGAGAAGAAGTTTGGTCAGGCAGAAAGGACCAATGGTGGGGAGAGGGTGGATGTGAAGAGGACGGAGAGAGAAAGAGTAGGAGGAGGGTTTTGAAGAGGGAGCCGTCGTCGCTGCTGCAGTGCTGAGGCAGCTCCCTTCTTCCCGAGAGACGAATGGACGAGGAGGGTGAGCCCTCGACACGAGCGGTGCATTCCCAGGAACACATTACTCATCATTTCCGCCAATCCACCGCACCGGAAAATGACACGGATCCCGGAGCCAAGTCGACCGCACCGCGGCTGACCAGAACAAACACCACATTGGCCATCCCCCTCTCAAAAACCGCAGACCACTGAGATCCGGCAATACGAATGCCTGGCGATAATCACAGCACAGCAACATTTTTAATGCCCATACAATTTGAATACATTTTAAACCGTAGGCATGGCGGAATATCGATATAACTTTTTCCTGAGCGCATAACACATTTAACAGTCCTTCAGCTTCATCACTCAGTCTCCATCGTTTCAGCCGTTTCGAAATGGGGCGCCGAAGGAGCTGTCAAACTGTATTCGACTATAACGCACAGAGTCTATTAAATTAACGTCAAACTTTTAATGTTTTTACTGTCAAGTGATAAATAATTTGACCCTAAGACTAATTAAGTTTATTCTACGTCCATGCCCTAATATTATCTTTTAAAAAAACATTTCTGTTCCCTACTCATTCCGTCAAGCCTTGATAGTTCTCCTGCTTCAATATTTGTTGATTACATAGAAATAAACAGTTGAAGTTACCTTCAATGATTTAGAACTTATCTCCAGTCGACTATTTAACGTATTGGTTACTGTATTAAGCTCACAAATATAAGGTAATTCAAGGATGGAAACGACATTAACTTTCATCGAACTGAAATGAACTCATTAAAAAATTATGGGAACAGTTGACTTTAAAATGAGTATAGAATCACGAAAAGCTCATCGAAGCTATGCATGCACTCAGCATCACCTTTATCTGCCTTCATCATACACATTCCCACTTTCAGTGTCTCAGAATAATAAGAATGCTGCACAGTTTGCAAGAACTTCTCTAGTACGCGAAGACAAAAAATCGCAATTCCGTTAAATTGCGGCATAAGATGGGCAACTCGGAACTTGATCGGAACTAGCATGGCAATGAATGTCAAGTAGTCTAAAAAAAATCATTAAGACACTTGTTCATTCTGACCAGATTTAAAACGTCTTCCAAAGTCGGTAGCTAATACGTGGTCATCGAGACGCCAATTCTGCTTTCTTCTTGCTAGGGACACCACGAGTAAATAGCCCTCTCGAATATCAAGCAAATATCCATCGAATGTTCCGCCCGCTTCGTCAAATAGTTTTCATGAATGGATACCCGCAGATCCTATGATTAGCCTAAGACTTGAATTGACTCATTTTTAGAGGCATCTGGCCCTTCGAGAAATTCCGACTTTGAATACACTGAAAACAGATTTTTAATAGTACTAAAAAGGAAACCCTGAAGAAAGGACTGGAATGAAATTCCCGCAATCCTACTGACTGAAAATTCTCTATATACATATATTTGCATCAGACTCCATTACAATCAATATGGTACGATTTTTCATTCAAAAGCTAACAAAAAGGATTGATAACTTAGACCTGAACCGGCTTGAAATGGGATGGATTACCTTACGATTCACTGATAAATTACAAAAAATGGATAAATCCCACAAGTAAATTTTATTTGAGGAATTTGCCCATTTTGTTGTTGTTTTTTTGTGATTTCTCTGCGATGTATCGTTTCCGCACAATGTTGCTTGAATCATCAGATGCTGTTAACTTATGATTTTTAGAACAACGTTGGAGTAATATACAACCCAAATACATGTGGTGAATTATCAATTAATGTTGCCGTAAAATACACCGGAGAGTGAGAGATATCTTATTGAATCCATCAGCTATCAAGGAGTAAGTACCTGAAAGGAAGAAATCATTTTCAGAAAAACACGGTACAAAATTCCACTAATTATTTTATTGCTGTCGACCGGTTTCGACGACTTAAGCGTCATTTACAAGACAAACAGAAGGTAAAATTGCTATTGCTAGCCTTATATAATAAAGAAGGGGAGGGGTTGGGAACATGGAGAAATGAGGGAAGGTCTGGGATTGACAGTTGGTTGGAAGGAGAACGGATCGGGGGTAAGACTAAGTTACGTGAGGGGGAGGGCTGGAGTAAGGTCGGTGGTGGTAAAATGCAAGGAAGGTAAATGCAAGGAAGGTAAATGCAAGGTAAAATGCAAGCCTTCCTTGCATTTTACCATCACCGACCTTACTCCAGCCCCCCGCCCCCACGTAACTTAGTCTTACCCCCGATCCGTCCTCCTTCCAACCAACTGTCAATTCTGGACCTCCCCTCATTTCTCCATGTTCCCAACCCCGCCTTCTTTATTATATAATGCTAGCAATAGCAATTTTAACTTCTGTTTAGTCTTGTAAATGACGCTTTAGTCATCGAAACCGGTCGACAGCAATAAAATAATTAGTGGAACTTTGTACCGTGTTTCTGTGAAAATGATTTCTATCTTCAATTTCCACAAAGTATCTCCCCAATCGATTAATTTGACCTGAAAGGAAACTCGAGAAAAATATGTTTCGTTGACGTTAATTTTGAAAAAAAATAGGTTTCGCCTATCATGCAGCTTAAGTTTTGGCAAATAATTAAAACTCATAATATCCGGCGTAGTAGCTCCGCAAAGTACTCCACAATGAGAGAGAAGAAGTGAATTCAAAATCAACAGAGGATGACACGATTTGTGGGAATCCCGGACGCGTGACGGAAATTCATGACGGAAAACATGAACACTCACCTTCTTTTTTTGTTCATTTCTCTTTCACTCTAGAGAAGCCACACAAAGTAAACAGGAGAAGCGTCGTTTTTATATACGAGTAGAGCACGTAAGCTGGAAGTCGGAGAAGACGTCGGCAGCGGAAGAGTAAGACGACGGATTCGCAGCAGACGACACCCTCGCCAGCATCCCACCTCACCCATACCCAACTTCTTTTCTCTCTCTCACCTCTAGGAGAAGATGAATCCTCCTCATCTCAGTCCCCAGCATCCATCCCGACAACGGAGACCCCTGGACCACACCCCAGTGTGTGAGTGATGAGCACCTCTTCACTCATCAACCCTCCTTCACCCATCGCGTTTTTTTCCACTCTCCCTCTTTCCCAACACAAAACTCTCTCCCACATCATCCCCCTCTCACGTTTAAAACTCGCCCTTTCCCGATCCACAACACACCATCTCACCTCACTCTCCCCTCAAGAAACAAACCACACCCTTAAGGTAGTTTGAGCGAGATACTAGTCATCATATATATTATTACATAAAGGTCTTTTTCTGTCATTCCGTATATGCTCCGTTAATACTGCACCTACAGTGATAAATGAGATATCATTTTAAACGTTGAATCACTGGCTTCTGACTAAAAATACAATCTCAATCTCAAATTTCACTATTTACCCATTAATTTGACTTAAAAGTTTCGATTATTCCATGTCGATTACTCGCTCGAGGTATATCGACTCCCATATATATTATTACAGAAAGGTCTTTTTCTGTCATTCCGTTAATACTGCACCCACAGTGGTAAGTGAGGTATCATTTTAAACGTTGAATCACCGGCTTCTGACGAAAAATACAATCTCAATCTCAAATTTCACCATTTACCCATTAATTTGACTTAAAAGTTTCGATACACTCTCTTGCCTGTATTGTATTCATATGTTTTGTATATTTTTGCAAGAAAACAAGTATAAAGAAAGTACTTTATGATACACCTTCTTCTCTATTTAAAACCCAATTACACCGTTTCTTTAACATACTTATTCCCTGATAGCGTGAAAGTACGAAATTTTCGCACGGGTTACCTAGTAAAGGAGACCATATTCGAATTTTATTTTTTAACTTCAGCATCCGTAAGAAGTGTGAAGTAAATATTGTAATATTTATGTTGAAAAAATATATTTATACATGAAAAGAATTCTCAGTAATTAAATAAATACAACCACACCCTCTAACTTGACTCCTTTTTTCGCGTCGTAAGGCTAAAAAGCCTTCAAAACAAGTTTTTTTTTCGATTCCGTAAATATTACTACGGTGAGTAATGGATTATTTTTATAAATAGTTGAGAAAACAAACTAAATACACACCGTTAGTTTTTTAACGAAATATAGGTGTTACGAATTCCTAATTATTTCAATATTCTACCTCTGGAGCGCACAGCCGTAATCTATCTCATTAAAAAAGCTTGCATTTTCAGGCGAATTGCTCGAAAAGTAGTTCGGGAAAGGGTTATTATTTTGATATCATAGGAAAGATCCGAGTTTTTTCTTTAAAATTAGGTCACACTCATCAAATTCTAGGTGAACTGATTTATCACTCAAACTAGGTGGAGTACATCTGTTTTTTTATACGGTGGAAATCACCATACATGGGGTAAAGTAAATGATGAATGAATAATATTTTAACATTTTCGCCTAAATTGAAGCATTTTCATGACTTGGGTTTATGGCGCGGAATTCGAAATTTAAGAAAAAAATCAGTCAAAATACGTTTTCTTCCCCTTGGCATGATACCTTATATTTTCTGGCAACCATTAAAATAATGTGAAACGTATTATTTTGCGTTTAGGAGAAACTCTGTACATATTTAGTCGAATGTTTCCGAAATGTATGCCATGTGCCATAAGGCTAGGTGGAAAAATATCATTGAATGGCCAGGAAACCAAAACTGTAACATGCAATGTTTTCACTTTAATCTAAAGATATTACTAATAAGGACACGTATCTAAAGTTTCACGCAAATCTGTGCATAAACAAACACCGCTCCAACCACCTTAAGAACACCTTTACCCTTCCACCCTTGCTATGTAGGTCAACGGAGAAAAAATAAATTTCTCCCGACCCTCGACCGTATTTCATTTTTATATTCCTGCACACGCCTCCTTCCTGCCCACCCCTCCCTCCCCCCCCTTACTTCCTCCAGGAAACATCTCATCCTCCCGCCCCGCTGAGGATGTCTCCTACGATCTCGCTTTCCGTCGCATCGATGGGGGGATGGAGGGGGGAGGGGTAAGAAGAGAGGGAGGAGAAGAGAAAGAGGCGGGACGAACACGCGCTCTTAAGAACGCCCAACATCGTCCTCACATCTACACCCGCAAAATTCTCCGTGAGAACAAGTGGTGGGGAGTTTTAGGCCACCAGTCATGAAAAGCCGTGGAGAGGCGAGATGAAAAAAAAGGATCAGCAAGGAATCTATGGCCGTGTTCCAATCCACGTTAAGGCGTACTAGCCGCACTTAATTTTCCCCAAATTCAGGAAGTGACGTCAAAATTTCAACCTTTGGACCGACTTCACGACGACGAATGGGCTAGTAAAAGAAGAAAGGGCTTACTATCCGACCATACCATCCGTACTAATTCAACATGGTGTCTGCTATGGCTAGGGTTTCGAGCTTCGTGAGGGCTAATATGAATGTATATAAATTAATCTACCATTATTAATTTTTTAATTCAATGCAAATCGTTACAAGTAGGCGATCGCCTGGTGGTGACACGAAAATAAACATAAGAACATATAACATGACATTTTCAAAACACTTCCATATAAAACATTATAGAATCGAGGAACACTTATTTTTAAAAACAAAAAGTTAGCGGGAAATATATCAAAAATTACTGCAGGTAACTCATTCCACTCCTTTATACCTATATTTAGGATAGATTGCTTCAAAATATCTGTTTTCTGCTTTCTAATATTAGTTTTATATTTGTGGTCATTCCTTCCTATGCAACAGAGTGAGTCCAGCCTTTATTAGGTTTAAGACCTGTTATCATGTTCCTGCGTGACCTGATAAACATTAATTTGCCAGTAAAATTTCATTTCTAGGCTTTTTCACAATACATGCCACGGTGACGGCTGCCGCCACTTATTTCTTTGACGTATGTTTCGACCAAATCTAAGTGATCTAAGCGTTAATTGTCCGTTCCACTTCGCAAGTACGCATGGCATATGCTAAGAGGGGAAACCTGAATTGGAACCCGGCCTATATATACAGACTACCCTGCGAGCCGCGAGGCGTGTGGCAGGGGGTGTAAGGACACCTGCACATGAACGGGGAGTAAATTGGGAAAAGAGAAGGGTAGAGAACAAGGGAAAGTTGCATATTAACGGTTTATCTTATGCTAGTGAGACGTCTGTTTTTTTTTATAATCACTAAAGCACTCGATGCCCAAATTTTTCTCGCGCTGCGAGAATACGTAACTGACATCGATTTCGAAAAGCGGAGTAGTTCCGGGTTCAGATTGGAAATTGCCATATTTCGAGTTCTTGCCACTATCGAAATTGCTGTAAGTTCAAATCTACACTGTCGTAACTAGTCCTCACTACTAGCGCAGCACTCCAACGGGAGAAGAAAAATAAGCTCTGCGAAACGACTGGATTGAGGAAGAAATGCACGCGAGAGTTGGATGAAAGCAGCGCACAAATTTCATACATGATGTAGTCATACGTTTAAATTTTTTTTACTGAGAAACCTACCTCTAAATACAGAGTGACTCAGCAAAGCACCATCCAGATTAGCGCTTGAAGTCGGTCTACATATTTATTTTGACCAGAATCTATGAATAGAAATAACGTGAAACTTGTCATCCGGCGTTAATCAAAACCTGCAAAAAAATGTGACAACTTCCGGAGAAGATCAATGCAGCAATGCAGGCGAATAAACGTTATAATTTAGCGGCTATTTTTTCCATTATACTTTCACCAATACCACGTAAGAAGAAAGTAGAAGGAGAAATATGTCCAAAATTTTCTGGTATATTTAGTTCTTCTACTTACTACTACTTTCGCAGTTCTAGACCTGCTTGTATTACTACTGACCGCTTTAAAGCATAGACTCCAACTAGAAGTGGATCATACGCTTAGCAATATTTACACTGTAAAAAAAAGGTATCCTGAATAAAAATATAAAGGGGAATTATTTTACTTTAAATAATATTAAATATTTCTACAGCTCAACGAGTTTAAAAGGCTCATTCGATTTTTTTCTCAGTAATAGAGGGCAACTAAGTAATAAGAAAACGAATTAGCATAATGTATCCCTTAAAAATGAGAGACTAAGATGAGAGTGGAGATTATCAAAGGTATTTCGGGAGGTTCAAAAGGAAAACCTTGCATTCAAGGGTTTCATAGTTATTAAATCCAGGACACGGTCGACGATTTTCTCCTGTTTTGTCAATTTTCTTCGTTCGAGGATAAGAAGGAGCGATATAACCCTCGGTCATTCGACACGCCAAGTATTTAGCGATTGTTAATGCGGGGTACGCCGCGCCGCCAACGGCGAAGGATCGCGGTCATCATTCGAGAAGAGCTCTGGAGACCCCCATCGTGGACGCTGTTGTATGCGCTTTATACGCCCGACGACGGCGCGGCGGAGGGCGTTTTAAGCGCCCAAAACGCGGCGATAACGACACATGCCGGGACCCACCGGCCATTACACGCACATGACACCCGGCAACCAATGGAGACGAGGAGAAATTTGCATCCGACCGACTTAAAAAAAAAAATACTTACTCTTACTCCCAGGGCCATCTATATCTTAGGCGATATTTAGCCGCATCAACAAATACCCTCCACCTGGATCGATCTTCTGCCTCTCTTTCTGTTGCTCCGATATTTTGCATATCCGTTCTCACTTGGTCCCACCATCTTAGCCGTGGTCTTCCCCTAGGTCTTCATCCTTCAGGAATCCCATTTAGTACCTCATTCAGCAGACATCCCTCCTCTTTCCTTAGAATATGTCCAGCCCACCTGATTCTTCTTGCATTTATCTCACTTGTTATGTCTGGATGTTTATGTAGATTCCTGATTTCTCTGTTGTGTTTTTTTCTCCATTGTCCTTCTTGGTATGTGGGCCCATAGATTTTTCGCAATGTCTTATTCTCGAACACTATTAGTTTTTTCTCATCCTTCTTCGACAGCCTCCACGTTTCGGATCCGTAGAGTAGTACTGGGGATATTATTGTTTTATAAAGTCTAATTTTGGTTATGTGCGACAGGGCTTTAGAAGATAGAATTAGGTTGCATGCATGCATACATCTGTTGGCGAGGTATAACCTGTTTTGTATTTCTGGCTCTTCCGTGTTGTCATTTGTTAAAATTACTCCTAAGTATTTAAAATGGTCTACTTTTTCAAATGCAATCCCATCTATTTGCAGAGACCTGTAGGTATTTCTATTTTGGCGTCTTGAAAAATGCATGTATTTAGTTTTTGTATACTTTATTTTCAGTCCTATTTTTTCCGTTTCCTACATAAATACATTTTTCAACATTGTTAAATCTTCTAAACTTTCTGCGAATGTCGCTACGTCGTCTGCAAAGGCTAAAACGTTTATTTTGGTCCCAATTTTGATGCCAAGGTCCATCTCTGCTACTTTTTCCAGTGATTCCTCAATTGCAATATTAAATAGAATTGGGGAGAGCCCATCTCCCTGCCTTACCCCTGTGCTTATTTTAAACGGCTCGGAAATATTTCCATTGATCCGTACAAAGCCCCTTGATTTTGTGCTGCTCCGCTTTGCTAGACTTATCCATTTTCTTGGGATCCCCAATTTATCCATTTTCCTCCACAATCTATCGCTATTTCTACTATCATACGCCTTTTGGAAATCGATAAAAATGCGTAAAACTCTTTATTGTACTCCCAGTATTTGGATAGACTTTCTTTTATAGAGAATATTTGATTTGTAGTCAACCTGCCTTCCATAAACCCTGCCTGATGCTCTTTGATAATTTCGTTCGTATAACATTCTATGCGACTACTGATTATTTTTGAGAGGACTTTATATGGAATGCTGAGAAGTGCAATACCTCTGAAATTATTATAATCTTCTTTCTCTCCTTTCTTGTGTATGGGTACTACTATTGCTTCTTGCCAATCGGCTGGCATCGCTTCCTTTTCCCATACTTTCAATATTATTCCCCATAGTCTATCAATTAAAATGTCACCTCCTTTCTTCAATAATTCTGCTGTGATTTCATCATCTTTTCCTGATGCTTTGTTGCCTTTTAGGAATTAAACAGCATCCTTCACTTCTTCTCTGTTTGGAGGTTCCACATTAGGTTGAACATGATAGTAGTTGGCCTGGTCGCCTTGGTTTAGTGGGGTACCTACTTCTTCAACGTTTAGCAATTCAGAGAAATACTTACTCCATCTTTCCATTACCATTTCACTTTCTATTAATAACCGTCCTTCTTTGTCCTTCACCCCATAAGGGCTTGGAATGTATCCCTTCTTAAAAAACCTTATTTTTCTATAAAATTCTTTTGCATTGTTTGCTGTGTTTTCTTCTTCTGCCTTGTCAAGTAAACTATTTATATACAATCTTTTTTTCTTCCTTAGCAGCTTATTTGTTTCTCGATTTATCTTATTTTAGCTTTCCTTAGCTTCCACACTATTTCTGTTCATCCAAGTCCTTTTTTCCTATAATCCGTTCTTCTATCATTCGCTCACATTCGTGGTCAAACCAAGGGTTTTTTGTTCGTTTTCTTCATCTTGCCACACACGCCCTCCGCTGCCTCCAAGACGGTTACTTTGAGGTTCTGCAAATTATTATCTATACTTTCGTCCTTTTCCTCCCTTCCTTCCAGAATCTGAAATCTATTTTGAAGTTCGAGCTTAAATTTCTCAGCTACATCGTGGTCTGCGAGTTTTTCAGTATCAGTTCTTCTGTTCACAATTCTCTCCTTCCTTTTCTGAGTTACTATTCTTTGCATCACTTTAACTAAAACTAGAGTGTGGTCCGTCCCATATTCTGCTCCTCTGACACTTTTAACATCAGTTACGTTACTTTTGTGTCGCTGATCCACTAAAACATGGTCAATTTGGTAAAAAAATACTAAAAATAAAAAATAAACGAGGAACTCTGAAAACATGTGAGGTCAGTCCAAGCTAATTACAACTGAAAATAAAATACGGCGAAGTCGCAGAACAATCAAAACAACACAGGGTCACAAAAAAAAACGAAAACTTTTCGGCCTTTAATATCATTTTATCACGATCCGAAATTAACGCTAGCATTTCCGAGGAAGGAGAAAATAAATTAAGATAACAATTAATTATATTCCAGCTCGAAATCGCGATGAATGTCATCTTCTCTGAATCGCTTTTAAATATTAAAAATAATTAAGAAAAAAGCTAGATATATCTTACTCATGACCAGAGACAGGAAAAATTCATAAACGTCATAGGTTTTTATCATGAAATAGACGGTTTTTGCCAAAAAGTCAAGAAATGCGACTTTGCGGATTAAATGTCATAAAATGATAATCATCACTTCAGGCTTAGGTATGTGGAACCTCTCCAGGTACATGTATCGAAGGGTCCAGTGAGGAAAAATATATTCTGACAGAGACGTAGGGAACTGAGGGAAAAGAGAGAAACGGCATAGGATAGTGAAAGGAATTATCATTCAGGAAATGTAAGAAAGAAAGGCGTGGAATACTTAGTTTTGGAGTAATGAAAGATTGAAAATGACGAAAATGGAGATATTGTGGTGTCATTTTGACGCCATATTGCGATTTTTTTTTAAATTCTGGTATAGGGATACGGACTAATTGCACATCTTATATTTATATGAACATACAACACCCCCCAACAAGGTTGCGGACGTATAGAGTGAAACATGGGTGCTAGGTGCGCGGCCTGGAAATGGTCATTTTAAATGCGAAAAAGGCATTTCTGGGTGTTGAGGAAAGGCAAAATTCAGTTATGAGAAAACGTGAAGACGGAAATTGATGTGGAAAATTTTTATTTTATTGATATTTTTCAGTGGTGAAAAACGGGGAAAAGTGAGTAAATGGGCATAGGGAGGTTAATGGAAATGACCATATATTTAAAAAATTCCCCGAGCGGGTTGGTGATTGGAGGGTGGTGTAGTTGTAGTGTGGTCAACGTTGTAGCGTATTTTAAGTTGTAGCGTATTCAAAAAACCGCACGTATTAGTTTGGTGATTGGAGGGGGGTGTAGTTGTAGTGTGGTGAAAGTTGTAGCTTATATTTTTAAAGAAATAAATCCCCCGACTGGGTTGGTGAATCGAGGGAAGTGTGGTTGTAGTATGGTCAAAGTTGTAGCTGAAATGGTAGGGGAAGATGTGTAAAAGACGTCATAAAGCGGGGATAGTATAAGTTGAAGGCGGGAAAAGTCATGGGTGAGGTTAAAAGAAACTGAGGCAGGCGAGATGTAGTGGAAAGAAACCTGATAGACCTGATGATCATGTACCTGATGATGACCTTACGGTTGAAACGCGTAGTAAAATATTAAAAATTTGTGGAAAAGTGCTATCTTGTTTCTTTGTGAACATGGGTGAGGTGTTTAAAGCAAAGAGGAGTAACTGCTCGACCGCTGCGCCATCTCGGGGAAATAGGAGGAAAAGGTCAAATTTTCGAACATGGCGTCGAGAAAGAAATGCACTTCACAGACAGGTTTAAGTGAATGGTATTGGAAAGGAAAAGGGTAAATGAAGAAAATGAAAGGTTAGTGGATATCTGAATATGTAGCATAGGAAAATATGTGAAGTATGTGGTTGAAGGCGTGCGGAAAGCAGGTGAATTGGAGGAATTCGCAGACTGGACACTTCGATACAAATACCCCTCTCCATGTCGGAAAATAAAAATTACACTTTGTAACGGTTCACTAAATTGATTTATTTCTAACGACCTGGGTTTCATAACGTAGTGACATCTTCAGGTACATTCATCACTTTTACATCCGTATATACACAGTAATCTTGGTTCTTAGGGGTAAGAGGGGAAGCGAAGGGGATAATTTCTTTTGAACCACTTCCCCTATATAGTAACTACACGGATCATAATATTGGCTTCAATTTTACAGTAAAATAAATGTCACATTTTTAGCTAAACCGTCACGAAATGACCGAATTTCTAAAAATAGACGTCATGAAACAGGAAAATAAAAGTCATGAAAGTCATAGAATAAAAGTCACAAACGTCCCGTCTCTGCTCATGACTGCTTGACCTCTCCATTAATCGCGTTAATTGGTTATAAAGTTTGCAGTGACTTTTTGATGTCGATCAAGTTACATTGGGAATATTTGTTTTCTTTGATGTAGTCACCAATAGCCTGTGTGCCCCCTGAGACTTTCATAAGGCACAATAGGCTGGTCAGGTCACGTTGTTTAGAAGCCAAATATAAATGATGGGATAGTTGCTGAGGAGACTAATCCATAGCCTCTCATTTATCAAACAAGCAACTCGCAAATTAAAATTGGCTTCATAGGGCAGGTAAAGGAGTTTAACTCTAAACAGAAAAAGTTATGTATAAACATAGATAGTACGATAGATAAAATTCCGAAAATTGCCTTCAACTATGCAAGCATCCATCATGAATGACAATTAAATCAATACATTTTTTTCGCAGAATATTTTTGGGGTAAAACCGGTTCCAGAGCAATGGTATTAATAAGTAAGTTACTATTTTAGGGTAAGAACCTCAGGTACCCCTCATAACTGATGTACCTGCGGTTGTCCCGCATAAAAACATTTGTGAATATTAAACATTTACGTAACTAACATTCAGTTATATATATATATAATATGCCAAGAGGGTGGCCGATAAAAATACAGAAACAGAAAAAAAGGACACTCACAAATAGAAACTTCCGATATTTCGGTGAAGACTTGCTCCACCTTTCTCTAGGGTAAGAGTAGGAATGCTTCCTACTCTTACCCTAGAGAAAGGTGGAGCAAGTCTTCACCGAAATATCGGAAGTTTCTATTTGTGAGTGTCCTTTTTTTCTGTTTCTGTATTTTTATCGGCCACCCTCTTGGCATATTATGTATATATACACACACACAATTAAAAGTAGTATGGATGACCTTGAACATGGTTGCAAAAATTACCTTTCTAATACCTCTATATCGCACATGAAACCATTTTGAAATAGTTTCATCGAAATTTTGTCGTATTTCTCCAACGCTTAACGTTAAGCTTATCTTACACGGCAATAAAAATCTGGAACGGTACAAGGGAAAAATAATCGCGCACAAATCATCAGCCAGTCATTCTTTTTTTAAGGTTTCACTCATAATTCCGACGGGTGCTCTGCTCCGGCCGCTTATTCTGGTGGCATGCAAAGTTTCACGAGTGCAAGAGTGCAAGGTGCCTCCAAGCTGGACGATCTCCAGCTGCAGAAGGCTAACGAGGTTTAGCCATTTTTTTTAGACTTGACGGGGGAACTTTCCTCATTAAAATATTGCGCAACCGCAAGTGACCACTCGCCCTTTCCAACCCTTCCACTTATTCACGCCACGAATTAATTACGTAATTACATCGTTAACCCTCAATCTGGAGAGGAAATTTATTTCGCAAAATGGGTGGTTTAAAATTTGATAGTAACTTCCCACTTTGGGGGATGGTTTATATACCGTAGTGATTTCTGTTTCGAAAGCGAGGACCTACCTTTCTAAAGTATAGGTAACTGAAACGAAAACGTAAAAATTAAACGTAACAAAATAAATAACAGTACTGATGAATAAATGCATAGAGGAAGAAATTGAAATTCATTAGCTGGACATGGTGTGTAGGTTAGTCACCAGGGAGCGGTCATTTCTTCGGGACATCCCTGTCCACGCGAAAAAAATTAAAATATAAAAAGGGGAATAAAATTCACTTAGCATTTTCCCATTATGAAACATAATCACAGATTTTTTTATTCCCAAAATAAATGTTCCAAGATTACAGGATTTATTAACTGTAGAGGGACTGGAAAACAAAGGGGGCAATTTAATCTTCGCAAAGAAAATTGCAAGAGGCAGAAATTGCAAAAAAAATTCATTTTCAACTGAATTAAATTAAGTAATGAAATAATTAGCGAATAAAACAGACTTCAAGATTCCGAAGTGCGTGACTCTCTTAGTAATTAAATATCAACTCATCTCCATGACAAGCGAAAAGGAATAACTGCACTATATGAAGTAGAGTATGAAGCACTGCATAGGTGTGAGAGAGGAAAAAGAGTTGAGAAGAAGATACGAAATAACGTAGAATTTGCCACAAGAAAAAAATCGCCCTAAGAGGATACAAGGGGACTGGATGTTAAGTCCTTGCGGTCCAACAAAGATGGCAACGCAAGGGATTAGCGTACTTCAAGGAGGCAACAACCCATGCGGTTGCATCCTCTACCAGCACGTATACCGTGCTAGGCCACGAATGAATATATTTAAAAAATTTGATTGTTTCAGCTTGACTTCGTGGAAGTGATAGATATCCATTTTTAATTTTAAAAACTATGCAATTTTCCACACTTTTTTTACAAACTGCGACCGATTTCACCATAATATGGCATCTTCTGGCACATTCTGAAGCTTAGGTCATACAATATATACCCAGAGAAAGTTAAAAAATGGCGGGGGTTGGTTTGAAATGGGGGAGAGAGGAGCAGGGCACGGGTTGGGGCATGGCAGAGTGAGAAGAGGTGGTGGAAAAATCGAGTTGCCCTTCAGTCACAGATGTTTGGGCTGGGGCTTTAACCAATCTTCCTTTTTTTTAAATAGAAAAAAGTATAACTTGGTGACCTTCTACTCCTCCCACTGTCCTCCCCCGATTCACTTTCCTTCCTTTCCTCTCGCAATTTTCCACTTCACCCCTTCTCACTCTGCCATGCCCCAACCGTCCTTCTCCTCTCTCCTCCATTTCAAACCAACCCACACAATTTTTTAACTTTCTCTGGGTATATATTGTATGCCCTAAGCTTCAGAATGTGCCAGAAGATGCTTTATTAAGGTGAAACCGGTACCAGTTTTTAAATAAAGCGTGGAAAAGTACAAGGTTTTTTTATTAAAAATGAATATATTAATGCCTGCCGCTAAATAATTAATAATATTTTTTTAAATAAATAATAAATTTTTTCCTGTGGTAATTTCTACGTTATTTCATCGCCGTATTTAACGGCAATGCATGAATATCTTCAAGATAAAAGGAAGATGAAAGAGAGAAGTAATGCAATCGAAAATACTAAAATAATTTCGAGAAACAAGACGTGCGCACTTTCCAGACGGAAGAAAGAGTCGGACAAACGGCGAGGATTGGTATTCCACAAGCATTTCGGTTGCCTCTTTGTGTTTCCCTTCCCGGCCTTGGGAAACCGCTTACCGCAAGCGATTTCAGAGTTGCGAGGGAGGAGACGGCCCACGAACCCAAACTGAATCGAATACACAGAGAGAGAGAGAGAGGTCGACGTAACTCCGCCACCCGATGCGGAACAAAGGAAGCGTCAATCAGGGGAAATGCATGCACCGCAACGTTGGTCGGAGATAATTCTACCTCGACGCCAAATTAAGTGACTTGAGTAAGTATTACAGGGCTGTCCTTCAGCGGATGAGACACTGGCGGGAAGCAAGTTGCCCGCTGCTATCGCAGTTCACTTCGTAAGCAGAAGAGACCCACCCATTACAGGCCATTTTCGATATGTTTTTTTAACACGGGGTTAAGAAAAATTAAACACCAAGGATAGTGGAAATATCATAAAACCCTAGAAAAATATTGGTTGTATCGTTGAAAAGTTCAAAAATCACAATGCATATGTTAATAATTGATAAATTCGACCGAATCTGGCGTTACGTGGCGGAACAGCATTTCAGGAATTAAATTAAACTGTAGGAGTTGTACTGCCCACTTATATTTAATGTATAATTTTACACAACACGTGTTTCAACGCTTAGGGCTTCATCATTAGGTACGATGACCCATTAAGTTAAAACACGTGTCGTGTGTTATTATACATTAAATATAAGTGGACAGTACAACTCCCACAGTTTAATTTAATCCCTTAATAATTGATGAAAAAAACCTTAAATCAAACTGCAGGGGCAGCAACATACGATGATATATTGCGTGAAAGTAACAACTGTGGGTCGCTGACGGGTAAGTTGGAAGCAATGCGAACAGCTCCAATGATATGATTTATTACAATACACGAGTTACACTCAGGCGTGGCTATTGTCGACTCTCTTCGGTGGCTTCTCCGCCGGTCTAGCTGCTGAAAACATCGCGTAGGGTTCGATGGGGCAGCCTCGCCGCGTTGGCCGTCTCACTTGCCGTTTTGACTTGCCACACTGGATCGGAGACAAGCTTGACTCGCCACAACACCCCCTTGGCCTACACAACTAGGTGTCAAATATAGAGTGAATGAAAATGTTATGCCCTCGCACTTGTAATTGGTAAGTAATTGAAGTCAAACGTCATCTCCTGAAGCTGATCTCAAGGCCATCAAAATAAAATAGCACAGATTAGGGAGATATTCCAATAAGTTACTGAGATACTAAGTTCTCAAGAATTGAACCGAGTTAACTTCAGCCAGGATTAAAATTATTACGAAAATGTGGAGGCGAAAATTAGAATGGTCCAGGATTCTCTAAAGACCAGTGTCTCACTCATGCCAAGAGTCCGTTCTATATAGAGTATTTTATTGGCGTGATCATAATCTGCATGGCGCTCCCATTTTGATCATCTCCAGAGTAGAGTACGGCGCATTAAATGCATCAGCCCCCGAAATTAGCCTCGCGCGGAGGGTGCTCCCGGCGGTATACGTTATCATCGTGAGCAGCGCCTGTTTGGGTCCGCCGTGGGCCCCAAGGGAGACCGCACCACCGACGACGCGTGAAATGGGACCGACGCACGTCAATGCCCTCACTTCACTCGCCCCGCGCGCGCCCCCTAGAGTCAAGACCACGAACACACGTCAGGTACACCGACACAACGCAATTAGAGGGAAACGAATAGGAATTAAGTCAAACTTTCACTCTCCTTCTTATCTTGTAGAAGTGTTTTTGTTCTTTGATGCTTAAATTATCGCTCATATCTCCCATAAAATGTTTGCATAGATTCGGCGACGTAGATTCAACCCTTAATCACATACATTTTCCTCGCTAGCGAGAGAGGCAATACGACAGATGTTGAAGTTTCATAGAAGAATTCCATAAAAAATGTTACCCAAAGGAGATTCTCAAGCTTTACTTCGTGGAATCTTTAGATTTGAGAAAAGAGGGGGAAAAACTCTGCCATTCCACATAAATTTTTTTTTTGTGGAGTAGCAGTTTTATTACCCTCTCTTCTGAAAATGTTACCCGATATTACTTACTTTGATTTCACCGGCATAAATAATCATCTATGCACACTACGGCAGTTTCTTCACAGACTGTAAGGTTTTATGGATTGATACACGCCTGGTCAACTCTGTTTTGCTAACGTTTCATTGAACCAACAATGTACACTTGGCACGGAAAAAATTATGACTCACAGGTAGTTATCGCGGCACTATCTTCGGCGTTTATTGCGTGTAATGTCTTCGTGGCTTGGGAATGCGCATGGGTTGGAATAAATAAATAGACACATCGCCGTTAGCTTTCACTGCTAGTACACTTGTAGTACGCGCTAACTCATTTGTCGCTTTGACTTTCTGTCGCTCCCGAAATTTTTCGGAACGTTCGTTGGATGATACCCTTGGCTTCTTACATCTTCCGAATTCGATAATAGGTATATTTTATCCTGTAACCTCTTCCTGTGCGCTTTTAACTTTCCTATTTTGGAGGTATTTAGACATTTTCCCGTACATGCACAATTGTTTCAATGTTTCTAAACTTGTATCTATTGACTTTAATCTTAACTTTTTGACTTCAGATTGCTTAATAATTTTACCCCTTTTTTTAGTAATTTTACCCCTTTTTTTTAGTAATTTTACCCCTTTTTTAGTAATTTTACCCTCTTTTTTTGTAATTTTACCCCTTTTTTAAGTAATTTTACCCCTTTTTTTTAGTAATTTTACCCCTAAACTTTCAAATGAACGTATTCACGTATTCCTCACACGATTTCACGCCAAGCTGCACTAATTTCACCCAGATGGCGGTACGTGATTTTATGCCCATAATTTGCGATCCTCTTCTTTCGTATGATGGAGCCATCAATTCCAAGGTCTGCGTCACTTACACTCCATTAAACCTTTTCTCTTTCGCATAATCGGCCTCGGTGGCGGCGGGGAAACGTCCTCGCCTGCCAACCCAAAGGTCGCGGGTTCGAATCCCGCTAGGGGAGGATTTTTCTCCTCCCAGGACATGGATGTTTGTGATTGTTCAAGATTATTGTAAGAGAGGACCCAATGGTCCTAAATACACTTGATTAAATAAAGACGCAATTATTAATCCTTAGACCGTTTAGGTGTTTCTAAAAGTTTCTGAAGTCAAAATAAATGTTCGGAGTGCAAAATTTTGTTTAAAATCCGCAAGCCAGATCTACTTAAAAATCAGTACCAATTTAAAATACGTTTCACGCGTAAAAACAAGGCTGTATAGCATAAATGTAGTTTGAGCGAAATATCACTTCGCCTAGAATTTGGTTAATTTGGCCTCATTTTAAATTAATTAAAAACTCCCATCTTTCCAATGATATCAAAATACTAACTTGCCGAAAAACTTTTCGATCAATTTGCCTAAAAGGGTAAGCTGTTTTGCATGGAATTGCAGATTACGGATGTGCGCTCCAGAGGGAGGATATTGAAAAAAATAGGAATTTACAACAACTAGGTTTCGTAAAAAAAACTAACGGTGTGTAGTTTGTATGTTTTCTCAAATATTTATAAAAAAATCAATTACTCATCGCAGTAATTTTTACAGAATCGCAAAAATAACCTGCTGCTTTGAAGGCTTTTGTGCCCTTCGGCGTGAAAAAAAATGAGTCATGTTAAGACTTATACGGATAAATTTATTTAACTACTGAGAATGTTGGCCATATATAACTAGATTTTTGCAACATAAATATTACAATATTTACTTCATACTTCTTAGAGACGCTGAAATTAAAATACAAAATTCGAATATGATCTCCATTATCACTAGGGAATGGACTAGGGAACTATGACTAGGGAAATATCTCGCTCAAACTACCTTAAATGGGATCCGTTTGGTTAACGAAAAATAGATTCCCACCATTCGACAGAAACGGTTAACTACTCCAGGAGTGAGGCTGAGAGGCAGCAGAGAGAGGCTGGCGTTGCCTCCAGGCGCGCCCCCCATTCCCACTAAGTACAAGTCCCACGTGATCGTGCACCCTGATGACAGGGAGCCTAGCTATGGGAGGGGTTGCGGAGTGCAGTAGAAGGGGTGTGTCTCTCCCCCTCTTAAGGGATAAACGCCAGGCCCAAGAGGTTCTCGCCCCCAGCTGGCCCGGAAGTGAACTTCGGTGGACACGAGAGTTTTATCCCATGACAACGCCGAGGCTCAATGAAAAAAAAGATAACTTCGATACAAAACGCATTCGTAGCGTTTACTTTACTCTTTAAACTCTACCTATGTCTTCAAAATACTTTGCATTATACATAAAAAAAGTATTCGCATTGAAAAAGACGCCTGATACTTTCATGCTTTATTACGGCAGGCTAAAGTATCCACTCAACCTTGATACCACAATGTCATATGGTAGTACGATCAAATGACTCTGGTTGAGCATACAGTTTTAACTTATACAGCATATCGATAGAGATATCATTGGTCGGCTCGAGCATGGAGTGTGAATTCAAACTTATTACGAAAGCTAGGAATCAGGAGGGCATCGAAACTTTTTTCGGGACCAGCGATGATATGATTAATTACGAAAATATGGATTGGTGTTTCGTACGATTGTTGCATTAAAGAGAAGTTTAAAAATTATTTGTCTAAAAAATAAATGAGGGCATCTTAACGTAAATGTATTGCGACTAACGCACGCAAATATAATTCCATAGAAACAATATTCCGGAACAGTGCCAGTATTAAAATCTACCGGTGACATACCACGGTGATCAACTCTCCAAATACGAAGATCAGCAGCAGCTGTAACTCATTGAATTTAAACTAGTAACCAATACCTACGGCTGTGGTGAATATAGAGATTCAGCCTCGGCCAAAAAGACTGACAAATACGAAAGATTCCAAAGAAGACAGTAGAAATTATTGAGCTTCCTCTGTACAGAACAGAGTCTGAAGCGAAAATGAACATTTATTTTTAATTCCACACACAAATCGGACGATGCAGAGATATAAAAAATCTTTGCCTAAAAACCAAAACGAGAGAAATGAGAATCGGATGAGTGGTGGTCACTCAGACTGACTCTGCAAAACGCACTGCCTAAGAGTTTCCATAGGTTGCATATTCTTAAAGGATACGAACAGGAATAAATCTCTCTTCAAGGACCCCTCCCATATTGCTACATTCATATCCTTAATCACACGCGCAATACAATAAGACTTTTCAACAACAATTTAAGCAAAGCATATGCTACACATACGATACATATGGCTGCGTCGTAGTTTACGAATTGAAATTACCTAGCAACGATCGGTGCGAAAATTACACAGTGACCTCACCACGTCCCAGCCTCCGCCACGTAAGCCCCAGATTTACCTCTCTATAACCTCCATAAAAGTGAAGGCGATTAGTAATTCACGGAAATCGTGAAAGGGAAATCATGGTTGTTACAAAATCTGAATTTTTAAATTCCATGACTTTTCCAGGTTTTCCAGGTGTTTGGCAACTTTTTCCCTGACCTTTTCAAAGATTAATAGTATTAGTAAAACACAAAAATTAGGTATCAGTAATTATCCTGTGGGGACGAGATGTGTTTTTGATACAAGACACTACAACTCCTCCATATATATCTAACAGTTCCTTATGCCTTTACCACTGCTTAAGAGTTTGAGAGAATAATATAAGTAAAAAGGAATTCTTGATAACTGGTAAAATTGCTCTTTAATAATAGGAGTTTTAAATTTACATGGCAACGTGAAACTTACAGAGGGCTTTACAACAACTTTAAGTCATTAGGAATGTTCTGAGAGACTTCCGAAAATACCACAATAAGATTTAAAGAGATCAAGTAAAAAATGAGTGAAATTTAAAAAAAATAAATAATTTGTTCATACTATTGAAACAATATGTGAGAAGGAAAATCTTACTCTCATCTGTATATGTATTTTTTTAAATGGAAAATAAGACTTAAATTTCGAATTAAAATGCATTCAGTTTAAGGCATAATGTACTAATTAGCGATTAGAAATGAACTAGAAAAATTATTGAATGGGTAAACAATTATTATTCATTAACTAGAGATCACATATTATTTGTAGTAAATATTCCATGGTAAAATATGAAATGAGAAGACTATCCAACAGCTATCAGCCTATGGGGATGGTCATGTCCAGAAATATTTTCTCAAAAACAATGATAACATTAAGATAATAAATTAGAAAGGGAGAAACAATTATGACTTAATGATTGACTCCTTACATTAAAATGATATCAGGAAAAGAAACTTAGACTTTCCTTCTTGATAGTGAATCTCAAAATAATTCAATGAATGAAAAAAATACATACAAATAAACTCAAGGATTGGCTATGAACGAATATGACAACTCTGTAACAGGTGAAAATGCATTCTAGATTGCTACTCTTAAGAACACTAATATTGTCATCAATGGCATCAACTTCCCTTTGGCTTTCAAGAAAAATTTTTCGTTTCTGTTCAGTTAGATCTCTTAACTGACCACTGACCCGTTTCTTCTTGCATCTTTTATTTTCTCTCTCAATAATTCCCTTCTTCTCCTCAACTAATCCGTCTGCATAATAAGACCTGGCATTCCTTACCCTCAGGATCATTTTATTCGTCAAATTCATGCAGTCTAAACCACCAACACCCTGCACTGCATCATAGACTAGTCGATGTGTAACAAGAGATTTAGGCAGCTGATTTTCAACAACTAACTCCTTATTAATTGAAAAGCCCCTCTCCTCAAATGCATTTCTATGGCTCAGTATTAGGACCTTGCGAAGGAAACTGACAAGGAGATCAGATGAAAAAGAATCAGACAACATTTTCATCCAGAAATGATCCAGCCTCTGATCCTTCTGTTATAAGTATTCATTACCTCCATGACTGTAGGATAGGTAATAATATTTTTGAACACCTTTTCCATATGATCTCAATTCTGGCCCGTTAGCCATTTCTTTTCTTAAAAAATCTATAGTGTTATATCCAACCGCACCATTCACATTCGGGAAAATCCTTGATCAGGGATGGATCAGCAAATTTAATCCCTTGATTGCGTAATTTATTTATCAATGGTGACTTTTCAGTCAATTTTAAGCACATAGTCTTCAAGAACACCCTTCATTCAAGAACACTCTTTCTTGAATGCAAATATTTCGGCATCTTTAAGAACTACACTGAGTAGCTTAGCTCTGACTGATTGTCCTAATTTTAAAAGTTTTACTGGGACTAGATTGTCACTCATTTCAATATTGACTTGGTCAATACTGCTAGCATTCTTGAGTATTTCTTCCTTCACAAACAAAGACATTCAATCCACCGTAAGACGAGTTATTTCTGTGTACAGAAAGGGGAAAATGGATCATTACTTTGGAAATAACAAAGGAAGGGCTCCACAATGCGAGCAAGATGAGAAAAAAGTCTAATATAGGTCCCATAAATTTGTCCTTTATTCCTTCGCACATTTCCTTATAGCTACGTGAAGTCACCCTTTTGCCATCCCTCTCCATGGCACTAATAAATTTCTCCAAATTTGGAAGAATTTTCAACGCGGTTTCTGCCACTTCCGCATTGGTGAGCCACCTAACTGGGCACAACTTCTTAGGGCATGTACAACTCCCAGTATAATATTTGTAGTCGCTCCTCCTCGCAGGCATATCTTTGAGCAAATTATAGCAAGCTCTAAGAAAGTGTAAAACACCCAATCCAGTGGCTTCTTCTCCAATTTTAAAAGCAATATGTACAATATGAAGCCCACATGAGCCCATGGAGACAAGCAAGGGATCATCAACATCATGGATTGAAGGTGTGCCTGCAGGTCTGTCACAAATTTGAAATCGACTTTGGGCCCATTCATTGATACTTGGAGGAGATTCTTTAAGTTCAGACCAGAAAGTTCATCCAAAATACCTTGCAGCAGATCTGTAGCTGTACTATGACCTAAGAAAGAGGAGCTGAAATCACGAGTAGAAACTTAATTTTTTGCATTGCTCCAAAAACGCAGACGAATTAAAAACAAGAAAAGACGACGAAAATTAGGCACAAAAACAAGAAAAGACGAGGGTGTGCGTCGGATACGCGTATTTCGGCCACGAGGTGGCCCTCATCAGCCAACTGAAAGGAGTGAACACTATGAGCAGATATGTGATTGGAAAATACCTAGCCATTATTACTTTGCTCTAGGGTAACGTAACTGCCAAGTTGCAGGGGAATCCGTGGATCTGTCCCTCCCCGCCTGTGAAATTCTCGCATCATCATCATTCCAAACCATCCTCCAGCCTTCCAGGCTTTCCTCTTCCAGTGGATTTCCATTCCATAGAGGCCCCCTTCCCTACGCCCAGCTGTGAAATGACTGAGACGTGATGGAGGGGGGCTTTATGGCTGGCGCCTCCGTATGAGAGAGAACTCATAAAAGAGACAAGAGGCCGCACATTATTCGCGCCTCATCCCTCACCAGCCTCATTACGCCTCCGCGTCGACCGATCCTAATGCAAATAGTACTAATAATAACGCCTCCCCCCCCCCCCCGACTCCCTACCCCCTTAACAACCACTCCCTCCACCGCCGCTGACACAGTCCCTACCACCGCCACAACCCCCTCGAGATTAGTTACGCACCGTGCATTTTCATGCTCGTGAAATGGCACACAAGCATCGAGCCGCGTCTCTCCCCCTGCACACGAGCGCAGCAGCGGCGCGGCGCGGTGGTGCGGCCTCTTCGTGAGTGCGGTCGTTTTCACGGACGCGACAAGAGGGCAATTAGCTGCGTGCTCACGTCACCCAGGGAAACATGAGGTGCCCCTCTGTAAAGTAGATACTACTGTGTGGTTAGACATGCATTAACGTTTCTCGCATGGTTTGTACCTTTTAATGAACTACACTTTTACATTTACATAACAAAATAACGCGCTCCTTAAAAAAATGGGCATTTGAAAAGTAAAAAACACAGGGTTGTTACAAGATTCTGGAAATCAAATTCACTGACATTTCCCTGACAACAATTGTCATTTTCCCTAACATTTTCCTCAAGCGTTTGTTTCCTTGACGTTCAGAGAGTAGTGAAAATTTAAGTGCACATGAAAGTTAAGAAAACACACCAATGTTACTTTTACTCATAAAATTTAATGACAAATTTATGAGACTAAGACAAAATCAGAAGATAGACCATTGACTCCAGCAACAACGAACTAACGTATAGTTGGGGTGCGTCGGCCACTGACCATTTCATTAACCTTCACCCTTATCCAATTTTTCCCTGACAGCTGGGCGATTTTCCCATGCATTTCCGTGATTTCCCTAACGGGTTTCAAATTCCCTGACATTTCCCTGATATCCCTGACTTGTAACATCCCTGAAAAAAGATGAATATGTGTGGCTTTACCGTCATAGAATGCGTTATATTTTCGATATTTTCGCTCGTCTAAAATCCCCGTTATACTCAAGCTACACATCATAAGACAATGACTTTAATTTAGAGTTAATCGTCACTAGTTCCAAACTTAGTTATTTTTTAAGACTCAGGAACCCCTTAAACGGCTTTTCCTCAATGTAAAGCCCTGGATTGCATTAACGCGACCGTCTCCGGAACATTTACGTTGATGAAAGTGAAAAACGGATACAACAACCTCTCTACAAGCAAAGCTGCGAGAAATTTAACTCTCTTTGAACTCACTCAAACAATTTGAATAAATTAGAAAACAAGTTAAGTATTTACGAAATACATCAAGTATCTTACACGAAACAGAGGTACGGACGGATCTTTCACACATTTGAAAGTTAAGATAAGCTGTACCATTAAAATATATTTCCATAAACTCTACTCTCATTCATACAACGTATGGGTATGTGTAAACTTTACACAACTCCTTTCTGGAGAAAGCAAAAACTAATTCAAATGGTATTTATTCTCGACCTCTTTATTTAATGGAGCAAATTTCATGAGTATAGGTCAAATAATTTTTTATTTTTAAACTTTTAGCGACGTTTCTGATGTTTATTCATCCATATTCTGGGCTATAAACAATGATGTATGATGATAAATGATTGACAGTTCCATTTTGGTTACATGATTGTAAATTTAAAGACATTAAATATAAAAAATACATAGGCATAGACATTCAAGATTTAAACCTTTAAAGTTTGGAGCTGTGTTTATTTATTTACAATTTTAATTTGGTTGCTTGGATATATTTCTTTGTTGAAAAGTTATGTGTCATTTATTAAATTATGATAAATTTTGCTTAGATAAGTAATGTCTGTTCTTTTATTGCAACTTCTTTTATTTCTGGATATTCTTTGAATAATCTTTTTGATAATTTTGGTTCTGAGTCTAAAATGTTGGCTTCTTCGAAATTAAATGAGTGACTATTTGAAATTGCATGATTTGCTAATGCACAAAGTTGAACTTTAGTTATAATTGATGCTTTATGCTGCGTTTATTATCTAGCTTTATTAGTTTTCAAAAACTAATAAAGCTAGATAATAAACGCAGAGCACAGGAAATTGGCTGGATGTAATTTATTCCACAATACTGTATCCTTAAATATCTTAATCGCTTCTATCAGATTCACATACAGCCTTATACAGCTACACATTCTTTCTTGTTCCTGAGACTAGTACTTTTCCTCTCAAGAATATTTTCCGACATTTAAGCTCATTATTTTCAATGTCCATCCCTTTATTCTCACACCACATTCCACTACTCCAAGAGGATAGGATCACATTAGGATTCTTTACCATCTTTGGGTACATTAATCAGAGGGAGCCGCCCAAATTCAGTTTCCCGAGAGCTCTTAGTGAGCGAATTGGCATGCATTGAAGTGCTGGTGTAGGTGCATTTGGCGGAACACGATAAACAATGTATTTTCTCCAACTAGTAATGCTTTAATCCAATTCTCATGCATCATATTCTTGAAATAAATCCTGGAATCTTGTTATTCCGCGTTGTTATAACAGATCATCCTTCGAGATTAGGACTTTCGACCGACGCATGGGGAAGACCCAAGTTATTTTTATCATAACAATATTTTTGGATTCCTTAAAGTTTAATTCAAACTCATTTTTATAGCTATTTTCACTAATTGCTTCTTTTTCAAGTCGAGGGTATATTTGCCCTGAGGGCACGGATTCCTACGAACGAATGTATACGCTTGAAAGGGTTAAATGCTAAGAGAGTAATAGGGACTCCGTGGTAATAAGCTCTCACTAATGCGTTAAGTATAAAGGCAAAGAGATCACGACGTCGGACCTCACAGAACTGCGCCAAGCATGCATGTATGTGAGATACGTTTTTTGCTGTGGTAATCAATAGAAAGAACTTTATCATGAAATTCTAAAAACTAGATAACATGGGTAACAACCTTGAAATGAAAGACTTAATAATGTTGATTCCAAGGTGTTATTTTAAATCATGATCCGGATTACGACGTCGGACTTCATCTTAGGGTCTACCAGGTCTCACGTCTACAAAGGTGGAATTACATGTGTAGCATCCACTACAGTCTGAATTAACCTCATTAATTACAGAATAACAGCTCGGAAAGATATTTCAAACTACTAAATTGGTGAGCATCTTCATCTCATAAGTTAACCAGCACGTGATCAAATGTACTGCAGTTCGGAATTCATTTCACACATTACCATTAGTTAACCTCCACCATTCGCAAGGACTGAATCAGTTCTCGGTCCTCACCTCTTTCCAGCCATACTATGTGACACTTGAGTACCAGATAATGGCATAAAATCAAGATAACTTGAATAAAACCCCACATTTTAGTCAACTCTAGTTGGTATAACGGTTTTGGACAGCGGAATATTATACCGACCCACAAACAAGGTATAAGGTATTCTCTTCCACGGGAAGGACAAAAAGTTATCAAACGACAGCGTTGAATTTTAACGTCAAAGCCAAGGAAAATCAACAGTATAGAATAAAAAATGAGATTTTTTGAGGCGATGACGTAACAACTGACAGCTTAGAGTACTTATTAGATTCATCAACATCCATTGAAATTAATGTTACATATGTGAGCGCGGGGAATTTAAAATCTCACGCAAAAACTCAAAACGTATTACATCTATCGATTCATTACACACATGCATGTCCTGGACCGTAACACACAATCTGAGGTACGTATTTAGGCAGCGTATCACACGAAGATGATTTCTCTCGCAATAGAAACATCCGCAAATTATTTTTACACCACTATGATTTTCAATCAAAGCAGTTTTTCGCGAAGAGGCTTTGAGAATGGTACAAATTCCTTCAATTTCTTAATTATTTCGATTTCGAGCGTGGGATGTGTTCCATCCAACCTATCCCATTTCCGACTTTTCACAGTAAATCCCCCGCACTCATTCTGCGTGCCTTCGTCCCTCGCCCATCATCCATTCGCCTGAATTACGAATGCGATCCACGCCACGTGTCAGGCCTTCAAGTTGCCCTTCCTCCACGCAGCTCACACACACGAAACGGTCAAAGTTTTCAACCTCATTATCCCACACTTTTATCCAAATTTGGAAACATCAGCTACGTGACGGGCATAAAGAGTTCCTCTAGTTACCTAGATAATCCCCGGAGTTTAAGCTTCTCGGGTGAAATAAGCAGAGACGCCGAAGCAGCGTAACTAAAAACAGACATTAACATGTTTATGGTGCAAATGTAATGAGTTTAGGACAAATAATATATTTTTTTAAACTTTTGCCGACGTTTCGGATTATTCTTTATCCATCTTCAGGGCTATAAACAAATGATACACGATGTTGAAAATGTTTTACAATACTTTTTTGATTACATAATGGTTAATTTACAGTCATTAAATATAAAAATACATACACATATTCAAGATTGTTACCTTTAAAGTTTGGTGCTGTTTTTATCAAGGAGGTTAGAAAAGAAATGGAGGCGACCTACCACTTGATTCTTGAAGCCAATGCCGCCATTGCAGTCGGCACAGTTTAGACCTACCTCTGGCTTACGTGTCCTGCGGTCGCGTTCGATTTTCTTCAAATCTAAGTTAAAAACCACAGGCAAGGCGATGTTTTGTGACTGGTTCGGCAACACCTACTCGGCACAAAACCTTTCCCAAGCACCCCTATTCTTGCTTCACTTTCGCTCATGAGCGTTCACGGTCATGCATACTCCATTTCATTTTAACCTCCTTGGTTTTTATTTACAATTTTAATTTGGTTGCTTGGATCCATTTCTTTGTTGAAAAGTTATGTGTCATTTATTAAATTATGATAAATTTTGCTAAATTAATGTGGTAATGTGTGATATCATAATTTAATAAATGACATATAACTTTTCAACAAATAAATGGATCCAAGCAACCAAATTAAAATTGTAAATAAATAAAAACAGCACCAAACTTTAAAGTTCTAATCTTGAATGTCTATATGTATTTTTATATTTAATGACTGTAAATTAAGCATTATGTAAACAAAAAAGAATTGTCAAACATTTAACATCATGTATCATTTGTTTATAGCCCAGAAGATGGATCAATATAGGTCCGAAACGTCGGCAAAAGTTTAAAAAAATATATTATTTGACTTAAACTCATGACATTTGCACCCATATATAAAAAGAAGTCGAGAATAAATACCATTTGAATTATTAACATGTTTCTCACAGTAGATGAATATTATTGAGATCCCTCTGTTGGGCATATTCCATACGATATCACCGGTTCGATGTTTCCCGGAGTACCAGCGATGACTCTACCGCGTTTCAATTAATTGTAGCATCCACCGTATTTGTATATACACCAACCTCAGTCCCGTAATATTAAATACAAGGAGAGAAGCATCTGATTTATATTGCCCCGCCCATAGAACCACCAAATACCACAACTCTTTCCTGGTCAAATCCACAAAATTATGGAATTTTCTCCCCATAGACCTAAAGGACAGTAAAAACAGGCAGTCATTCAAAACGAAACTTTATTCTTACCTTTCACATATAAAAATAAATCTCGAATTCGCATTGTTATATCTTTATCACCATCCGCTTCCTACTTTGTTCTTGTGCAATCTTCATTAAAATGTATTTTATTGTTAGTTTTTTTCGTTATTTTGTGATATGAACATTCATAATAATTTTTGTATTCTCTTTGTATTTATATGTTTTCAAATATGTTTGTACTCATTGTTTATGTTTGATACTATGTTGGCTGTTTAAGCTCACCCCAATTGTAATTGTTATATTGGTGCTCTTAGGGGTATTGTACCTAGAGCTAATAAATATTTATCTATTTTTTTATTTCGAATAAAAACATGATTTAGTTTTTTTCCCGCGGAGCATCATTAATCACTAATTGCCTTAACTTAATTAAATTCGTATACCTCAGAAATTTAATCACTTTACCATTGTCACTAGACCATGCCTCCGCGGCATAAATCCGCATGTTTTCGAAGCGTCAACCAAGACAATGTGAAGAAGTGGATTGTTCCAATTCTAAAAGACGATATTCTCTTCGCTCACGCTCGTTGAAGTTACAAGTCGCAGCTAAATCGTCACATCATCGCAGCTAAATTTCCACCCCAATCATCCCCTTCGCAACTTATAACATTTCCACATACTGCCTTATTCAAATATTTAATACATAAATTTAACAAAACTTGAATCAGAAACAAAATCCATTCATATTTTAGAGAAAGCACATCAAGGCAAATATCAATAGGGGATGTGAACACGTCGAGTAAAAAAACGGAAGCGGAAAATAAAAAACGACGAACGGCAGCCATGGATCTATCTGGCCCTCCAACGGCGGCGATTCCTGGTTAAGTTCATTTCGTCGTGTTTCCACCGATGTACTAACTTGGCCTTCTTGAGTACTCAGAAAGCGACGTGCGGGTCAAACTTCGATAGAGGGAAAGCCAATGGCCGAAATACAGGGCTTGACCCGAAAAGACTCGGCCCAGTCAGTCTCCGATCTCCTCATTTCTCTCAGAAATCCTCCGGCCGACGCGTCGGTTTCCCCTATTGAAGCTCCCGAATGGGAGCACCGATTCTCCGCCAAGAAATGTTTGCCATCCTCGACGTGGATTTTGAGCTCAATAAAACTCCCATCTCTACTTCGGAGAGGACGCTGGCACAAGCAGTTGTTACCATATTTACGCGTGTACCACCCGGGAAAGACGACGCACACTGTGCTAAGGAAGCAGCGAAAACTTTTCCTCATCCATTTTTACTGAATAAGGGGCCGTTCAAGTATTACGTAACACGATGTATGCCATTTTTGACCCCCCCCCCTATGTAAGACAATGTAAGATTTTCCCAACCCCCACTCCCTCTCAGTCTTGCGTAAGACGTTAGATATTCGTATCTACTCTTCGTTAAATGCTCGCTTTCTTTAGTTTCATCTTTACACAGAAGCCATCGTACAGCTTTGAGCACTGGATATGGTATAATTATGCATTGTTGGAGTACCTACCACATTCATTGAGCATGGAGGTAATGTAGCTAGCCAGCCAGGCGACAGAATAGGAGCATTGGTGTAGTGGTGAGATTACAGAAAATACGCCATTAACGAGCGGATGCTCCATGTCACTGCTAAATTTCATTCGAAAACGATACAACGCGTCAAGACGGACAAAAATCTTACGTAAATTCGTTCCAGACCTCCTGCCCCCCCCCCCTAGATAAGACAATGTAAGATTATCCCAACCCCCCACCCCCAAAAACGTCTTACGTAATCCTTGAATGACCCATAAGGAGCAGACGAGGCTGGGATAAAACATCGGCGAGCGTAACTATAATGGAGAATGGTTTCTTACCTTCTGCACATGATGCAGAATCTTGTATTGTGCAGGGAATCCATTTGACAGCCGTTCGCCAGGCTCGCGGGGCCCGGTCTTTTACCGGGAAAGATCTTTTACACATTCCTCCTGATTTACCCGCATCTGACCGTCGTCTGAAATGTTACTTGAAATGTCATCATCATTAATTTTTTAATTTTCAGGAACAAATAATGTACAAATTTCCCATTGCCTTAAATAAGTATGACCTAAAACGCGGCCCAAAATCTTCGACCTGAAGACGTAGGTAAGAGCGTCAGTAAAAGTGAAATTACCAAACAACGAACAGACGCTGCAGTATACCCAGAATATGAAGACACTCAACAATGAATTCGGCGGGTGCCTACAATCGATTATTTTATAAGGTCACTTTTTTAAATACGCTACAAAGATCTAGATGAGATAGTTTGTCTGGCACCAAAAACAGGGCACTAGCACATCTGGGTCGTGAAATGCGGGGCACGGAAATTTTCGCGCAGGTCGTCGCGGCCTCACAAATACACGGAATTCACTCATGTTCTTGCTCGCATCGTATTTATGGGGTCGTGGTGACCTATTATTATTTATTATTATTAAAAGGGAGAGAATTGGAACACCAATTCCCTCCCAATCCGTCTTCCCTCGCAAGGGTTGGGCGGAGTTCCTCTTTATTGTTTCAATTACAATAATGTTTGGGTTACCTATTATTAAATCCCCAACTTTCTACTTTTTACTTTTTTTTAACAATTGGTTCATATTTTACTTGTGTAGTTCAAGTTTCAATGTTTTTTCATTACATTTAATTTTACGAAGTGTATAATTATTTACAAAATTTATTTAGTTTTCTCCTTTGATTTCTTCGTCGGGTGTCTTGCGATTTTCTATGCTTGCTTTACAATTGTTATTTTCTTCTTAGTATTTCTATCACAAAGTTGTCTTCTTTCTTTTTCCTCCTTCTCAGCATCGTGGTGACCTAGTGCGTAGATCGCTTGGCTACCAACCGGAGATTCCCGGATTCAATTCGGGTGAAGCCTCTTTGGACAGCCCATCCGAAAATCATCGCGGCACGACTATCTGATTGTCAGAAATTCGTGGAAATTCGCAGGTGACCCAGGGGAAAGGACCCCCCCCCCTCTACACTGAATGTGTCAATTTAACACGCCCAAGTAATTGAAGGCTTCCCTTCAATTACAGAGCCCAGATCTTTGAAGTATGAATAGCACGGGGTGAGCTCTACTCTCACCTATCAAAAACCAACCTTCAGGTTGAAACTCCGTCGTCTCAAACGTCACTTGATGGAATTTACTTAGGATTGTGAATGAGAAGCAGTAACTTTGTACCTGAACCTGATGACGACGCGAACCTGTTGTACGCGAACCTGATGATGACGTACAACGTCGAAACCTACGTCGTTTCTAATAAATACACGTGGAATTACAAAGTTACTGCTTCTCATTAACAATTCGGGTTGAAACACTTGAGTGAGCGAGTGAGTATCGTATTCTTGCCTCCTAATGTGTAATCGGTTTGTTCTCCGTAGCGTTTGATTGTACAGGCCACCATTATTGTAATTTTTTCTTGATTGTATATATTTTATTCTTGTTGATTTATTTATTTAATTATTATACACTCAATATTAAAGGCTATTTGTGGATGTTTTTTTTTTAATATTTTAATAAGTAAATAAATATTCCCAATAGAACGCGGCCACGTTTATTTTCAATCGATCACTGAGTGTTAATATTTGAGCGTCATATTATATCACCCTGCAAACGGTGCGATTCCGTTTCCATCCACGTATCCCAATGTCGGTCTGATTGCAGACCGCAGAGACATATTCACGCAAAAACAAGATTCATAAGGGGTGAGTGAGTTGAGGAGAGGGTTCAGGCCGTTTTACACCAGGCAGTTCACTGCACAATCTGACGTACGCACGGATGTCGTTGAAAATTGCGTCTTGTAAAGCGATGGATTGCAAGAATGCACTCGCAAATGCACGAACGACAGGTGAGTAAATAGACCCTGCTCTAATTCCGTGTGAAACGGCCTTAAGAATCAAGGAAGGAAACGCGGCTTTCGGTGCGGGCTGACCTCTTAGCAGAAGGGCACATAGAAGAGGATGTACCATAAAAGGGAAGGGCGGTTTTTGAGGAAGTAAGCGGGGGTTGAGGGAGGGAATGAAAGGAACAAAAAAAAAAGAGTAAGAAACCCCAGCCTCCCCTACCGTCCCAACCCGCTGCTCCCACATAAGTTTCCCCACGTAACCACCGCGAAGTAAATCCTCCCCGTGGCGGTTGCGAAGAATTTTAAGAGAGAAGAGGGAGAAAGAAAGAAATACGTAAGACGCTCACGCGATGGCCAAACAACAATAACATGGCCACCTCTATTGGGGCCACGCCCTTGTGGGAAAAGAAAAGTTTTTCACCCTCGCTCAAACGGTTGATGAGTCCCAGAGCCCGCTTAAGAGGACACACTCAGGCACACGTATGAAGAGAAGTTTACATTAACGTGAAGAAGAATGTACACCACACGTCAAAATGATCTTGATCATAATTATCACGCTTAAAAAGGGGCGTGAAATACTGCTACGTTGTTAATTGCTCTGGTACTCGGGTGAGGCGACCGAAGGCTTAAGTCGTTTAAGCAATTAAGGATAGGCGAGTAGGTTGGCAAGTAACGATAGGTGAGTGGGGGATTGGCGAAAGAAAACCCACCCTCGGCATTAACTTACTATTCATGAAAAGCGCCATTAAGTCTATTCAACATAACATTCTATTCGACGGACATAGTTCTTCAATTGAAGTGCTCTCCACCTTTCACCCGCGAGTTCGTTGAAAAATTTGCCACCGGCGGGATGCAAATCTAGGCCTTCGGGAAGTGAAGTCACTGCATTCACTATCATATCAATCTGCTCCTCTGTTAGGCAACATCACTGAAGAAAGGCGAAAAAGTGACTTAGCTCCCATTTTAGCGAAGAACTCGTTATGCAGCTAGCGGCGGAGTCACTGAATAGCAAGCTGCATCACCAGATATCAATGATAAAAAATGTTTATCAAACATAACCCATATTTTTCACGCAGACTATGATTCTAATATGTAAAAGGGAGGAATGAATTATGTGCAATGAAAGAAGTTGTCGGTGATGACATACATTTTTGCGCCATCTCTGCATTTTATGAAGAGAAAAGCCTTTCGCTCCATTGTTAGCACAAAATATTATTATTATTATCGTACATAAACAGAAATGGACTACCTCATACATATTTGTTTGCGAGTTATCTTATAAACATGTGCGCGTGTCGGCCGACTTACGAACATATAAATAACGAAAGCACACATAAATACATCGAACGGCGAGGAAATGAATAGAAGGAAACCCCGGCGCAAAAAAAATAACCCTTTGACCCTCCCTTCGGTTGCCTGTCGGGGGGTAGGAGGGGAGAAAACCCGCTATCCAGCCCGGGAAAGAAGAAGAAAGGCCAGCCTCCATTTCTCCGGAGAAAATAACTCGCGGAAGAAGAAGGAAAGAAAAAAGAAATATTGGCGGGGTAGCGGAACAAAAGCCGCCCTCTCGGAGAGGTGAGGGGGTGGGGGGGGGAATGGGGGGGAGAGAGGAGGAGGGCAAAGGGTGGAAGGAGAGGGAGGGGCTTATGGAAGACGGAAAGTCTTCTGAAATGCGCCGAGGCAGGAGGGGGCGAAGAACGAGGGAGCAGAGGGGAGGGAATAGAGTGGGAGGAGGGGGTGAAATGAGGAGAGGAGGAGGGGAGGTACGCAAGGGTGTTTTATTGTTCTCAGCAGTTAGCCGGGTCGTGAGCATAACGACAATAAGAAAAAGGAAAGCAGAAGTAAATTTTCAACCCCTTCTATAAAAAAATGAGCTCGTTATCGAGAATAAAATGTAAATGAATGCAAATTATCCTGCATTTTGCGCGCGGTAGAATTTATTTAATTTAAAATTAACACGGGGACTCATAAAGAAGGGAAATGACCAAAGCGAATGCACCCATCCATGAGTTTCACCGGCACTCTCGGATCAAAAGCTCACTAAGGGCCAGGAAGTTGCCCTCTTCTCCATGGCAGGAAACGTCGGGGCGTCAAAAGATTTCAAGGGCGCAAAAGGTATGTCTACTGAAAAAGGGAGGAATCAGGCGAGATATTGTGGAATATGAACATAATAAGAACTAAGACGATGCAATTTTCCACGGATAAATTTTTTTTAAATCCGATTAAAAATTTTTACCCGTGGGAAATTGCATCGATTTAGTTCTTATTATGTCTACTGAAAAAATATGACTCTTGGCCACAACGGTTGTTAACGGTGAACGAGACACCGACTTGAAAAGTTAGCGTAACAGCTGGGGTAAGACGGACTATGCCGCCTCAATCCTCAATTAACGCGGCAGTAAGAACGCGATAAGTTAATTCGAAGACCATAGAACATTAGGCGTGGGAGAGTCTACTAAAAATTCAACTTCATGAAATGAAGGCATGGAAATCTTTTATTAACATACATATTTTAACATCTGAAGTATTTCCCGAGCTTTATTCTAAGTTACGGCATGCAGTCAAAGAGCTTAGTTATTGCTTTCAGGTATAGAAAGTTGGCTATCCTTTAAAAAATGTCTCCATAATGCTCAATCATTGCATGCCTCTTTCACTCTAAACGTTAAACAAAAGTACTACTACTACAAAACAAAACTTTTAGAATGAAGCCCGGTTCTCTGCGAGGTCATTCCATTCTAAGCTAGATAAAGGTATTACTAAAATTCACTAGTCATTGTTTCGCATAACTCTTAAAGGTCTTCTTGGCAGAAAAAATTCAAACGTCGAGCAAAATGTACAATAGAAAAGTGAAGCCAACACCTACCTCCCTAAGAGACATGATTATTCCTATTGACTAATTCAAATTGCCAGTTACTACCGTAGGCCCTTGGGAACTTCTGGTTTCGTCAATAAAATTTGGGAACCCTCACATATAATAACTAATACATTCACATAAAAATACAAAAGAAGAAAAATACAGGTAATACCAGCAAGTTCAGAATACTAGCACATTTTACAGCTTCTTATTTTTTAAAGAAAGCTCTTTTCGTTGTTTCAGTAACAAAAGAGCAGTTAGACAAGCACTCAAATATTTTGGTTTCTTCTGGATTTCTGCGATTAAACTTAACTTTTTTTAGCAACAGTTTCGCCGTGCCATTGAAATAGAAAAAAGACCTAAACAACCTAAACAGAGAAGATGGCTACAAACTTCCTTATACGTGGAAAAGACTTTTGAAAAACTCAAGTATTAATAAATCATGCTGTACATAATAACCGCTTTTAAGTTCGTTTATTTATTTTTCATCGTTGATTTAGATTGCCTGACGAAGCCGGCAGAATAGCAAGGTGAAACTGTTGCTAAAAAAAGTTTAGATTAATCACATAAATCCAAAAGAAACTTACCAAAATTAAAGTGAACTGCGAAAATCGACGAAAAAAAAACTCAAATAAATATGTGTATTTAACTCTTTTCACTCCTTCCACGAATTTTTTCCGGGTTGAAGAAGGAAAAAATTAAACACATTTAATAATTAAAAGTAAGAAAAAAATAAAATTTCCCATCGCATAGAAATTCTATCGTTGTGAAGGGAGGCAAAGGTTTAAACGTTTAAGATAGGCAAAGGGAGAGGAGGGTGAGAAAGAGGAGGAGAGGGAGGGGGTGGTGGTTTGGTGTCGGCCGTAAGGGTGAGTGACACACCCCTTCTCGGTGCTACCCTTCCGGTGGGGATAGGCAGGCAAGGGGGTGAACGGCTGTGAACGGGGCAGGGTGACGGGAGGGGGTAGTGGGCGCCAAATGACGCTGGGGGCAGGGGGGGGGGGCCGATTGGCGCTTCGCCCACACTTGGCGCCGCTTCAGCCCCTCTCCTGGGGGAGGGAGGGGATTGGTGGGGGGGGGGGAAGGGGGATGAAACGAGGGGACACCCACCCAGGGTGGTGGAGAAGGGGCGTGGGAGGAATTAGACGCACGCAGTGAGTCGCGTCCTCGTTCACACAACCACAAACACACGCACGTGATTAGTGATGGGACGGTCGTGAGTGATCGATTCACGAGACCCGGATCCCTTACAGGATTGGCTGACGATATCAATCTCGCAAATGATCGAGGAGCGCATCTTGACTGTAACGCTTGAAATTTACTTTATTTTTTGTTATAATTCGGAGTAATTTTTGTTTAAATGTTTAATTTATTTTAGTGTATAAATGTTTGATTGATTGTTGAAATGTTTTGGGTTATTAAGGGGTGGTTGACAAAAGGGTGGTTGGATGGGTGGCATGAAAAAAGACTGGAAGCTGGAAGAGCTGCTCTGTACCAAAGAGAAGCATTTCCTAATAAAAATAGAAGATAAGTGTTGGTTTATAAAATATAAATGTTGTTTTGGTGAATAGACAACACACCGACGCTACATAACCAATAATGTTAGGGATGAATGATATCACATCTCATCTCAATCACAGTTCTCGATTTAAGTAATGAGCTGTGTCCTTCTTACTCTTTTTTTCATCCGTTCTCTAATGAAAATTTCTTTTGAAAGGAAACAAACACAAGAGAAAACACGAAGTATGCGATTGCCAAGGAAGAAAATGTTCCCAAGCCGAGGCCCTCTGTTACAGCAGCACATATCGTTCACAAACAATTTTTAACTCATACCGATCGTGATCGATGAGCTAGAGTTCGAAAAGGATCAATCACGAACAGCCAGTGAGGATTGTGCTTGCTGTGAGTCTATGGGAACTTTCCATCCAAGGTGTTAAAGTTAGCGCAGACCGGAACACATCAGCAAACTTCAGAGCATACTCAAGACGTTGAATGGAACGACGTGCACTGGAAAACGTTTGGTAACCTGCTCGTATCAAGCATTCTGTAGGTGTAATACAGTCACGGCCAAATATTTGCCTAATAGTTCACGAATTAGTTCAAAATAAGTATTTAAAAGCGTACGCTTTTTTACCATATAGTAATTATCAACTTTCTATTTTCCATATTTGACGCGTTTACTTAAATTCAAACATCGCGGATACAATTATCGACGTTGTATGGTCGTTTAGCGCACATTAACTCTGCTCCCGATTTGTTTTGAAGTGCTCTACCCAGTGCGTAGAGTCTGAAACAAATAGAATGCAATTGCGCTCTTGTATTACGAAGTGATCATCGCCCAGAGAGAGTGGAAAGCTGCTCGTATCATTCTCGACTTTCTATAGAGATCTATGATCGTTGGCAGCTCATAGATATCATGAACTGCCGACACATTCATTCCGGAGCTTCATATCGCGATTGACTCACATGTGTGAGTGATCACAGTGAGTGAGATCACTCAAATCTCCATTTTGGAACATCACTACAGAGAACCGAATGACATGAAAGTGAATGGTGCACGCTTTTGCTAATCACGCGACCGACCGACCAAGAAGGGATTCGACCCACTTCACGATTCCGAGGACGAGGGCACATTTCTCCGCCGTTGAAGTGGAAAATGAACGTGGCTCGTGGGACTTGGAGGGAAAAAATTAACCCTTAAGGACTTATGCGGCTCTTGGGACCGTTTACCCACTGGGTTGGAACACATATTTTCCCTCGTGGACTCCTTCAACGCATTGCTAAGAACAGACCTCGGCCACAGCCCCGACAATAATTACTTCGCGACGTAAATCCTACGAGTATTAATACAATTTTCAGGTGTCGCTAAACTAACATGCGGTCCTAGACGAATTTTTAATTGTTTTCGTAACTTTTATCGTAAATTAAATGCTTGACAACGACCCGTTAACCATTTAGAATAATTTCACAACTATTTGCCAGACAAATTCTACGTAAGTTCCGTGCATCACGAGAGGCAAATCATTAGCGCATTCAGCTTCACATGTGCTCGTTAATCTAACCAGAATAAGACTTAACGTATTCCATCACGTGCACAAGTGAAAGCACACCTAGGCTCATCATATATTCATGAATATAGATACTTGAACACACAAAACAATTACTAGCAGGAGAAGCGTCGGGAACGGAAAGGAAACGGAAGGGAATACGAAGGGGGGAGAGGACAAAGGAGAATTCAATATCAACGGAGAGTGTTAGTGCCACTCTCTGCTGTTGCTATAGCCACTAGTGGGAACGTGGAAGGAAGGCATTTTTATACTAATCAGTTCGTTACTGTATTCATCTAGCGCTTCTAACAGTTCTACAGATATAGTTAGGGCTCAAAAAATTATCCAAAAGATTTGGGTTTATTGAGGCTAGGTCGGAAATAAAAAATCAGTAGCTCTTTAAATTGAATGGTTTGAGGCGTAACTTTGTGAAATTGCTTCATATCGGAATGAAAAAAAAAAAAAAAAACTTTGTAAATTCAAATTTACAAAGTTTTTTTTCATTCCGTTATGCAGTAGCTCTTTGCCAACGTTTCGAAATATAATCCAGTCCATCTTCAGGGCTAAAAGTAATAACATGAAGGTCAGCAACAACATCAAAACCACTTACTTAATATATATACAGCATACAAATCTCATCACCAAATTTACCTTAGAATACATTATTTATGACCTTAAGCATCGAAGTGTAAATATATTGGTCGTTTCTCGGAAAAAGGATATATAAAATACAAACGTAATTAATAGCAAAATTTTGTAAATTGCACTCATGTCTGTATTACGGAGACCTATTTGCATATATACGAGAATCACATATTATCTGTACACCATTTTCAAACCACTGAGCATCAAAATTATCACCTTGTGGTACATCTATTGTTTATAAGCAAAGGAAGAACAATTCCAGATATAAAAGAAACATTATCATGCACCCCACATTGAGCATAATATTTCAAAATGTGGGAGAAGTGTAACTGGTTTTTTTTATTTCCGACTGAACCTCGATAAAACCAAATCTTATGAAAAGTTGAGGTCGATATGATGAACATAGAATCAAAATATTATGCTCCGTGCTACATTGAAATTCACCAGATCTGAATTTTTTAAAAAGTAATCCAAGCTTAGCGTGAGGTCCGTATATTGTGCGATAGCGTGTTTTTCCTCTGCTACAAGTGCAAGGAGAAGCAGTGTTCCCTTAAGCATATTCCTGTATTTCCCATAGATGGGCGGCTTCGGGTTACAGTTTGAGGTTCGTGAGGCGAGGGCGGAAGAGGGGAAGAAAAGGAGGGGGAGGGGTGGGAGGGCATCGGGTCAGGGCAGCAGGAAGACAAACGGCCCCCTCTTGCCCGCTCTCCTCCCTCCCCACCGCCCCACCCCCAGAATCCCACCCCAGCGACGGCTCCCGTGGAGACGGGAGCCAAAGGAGGCAGGCCGGAGAGGGGAGGGGATCCTTCTCCTCTACCCCCCAGTGGGGTGGGAGTGGTTAGGGGAAGGAGAGGGAGAGGGAATAGGGGGTGCATGCATCGGCGACACACTGGCGGTGACACCCCTCTGCTCCCCCTATACCGTCCCACACTCAACCCTCTTTCGGGCACCGTATCACTCATCTCCATCCCTTGCGAAAAGATGTCACCACCGTAAAAAAAAGCACTCACACACCACAAGAGTACAATCGCGCTGCCCCAAAATTGCGGAGTCAACTTGAACATGCTGTATTCGATCAGGGTATCACACACTACATCTATATATTACCCTGCAACAATCCGCAAGGGCACGTACCACAGGCCACATATCATAGAAAGGAGAATGTAATCAGGTAGGACAAGGAAATACGAATGAAGCGGCACTCAATTTTATTCGCTATATTTGTTACGTGCAGTACGCAGGAATATATCATTCTAGTTCGCGTCTACCCGTGTTATTTTATTGCTTTTACCAATCTGATCCCATAGCTCAGTCCAAGGATCGACAACCTGCGGCTAGATAGCCAAATACAGCCCGTAGCTTGCGCACATAAAACCCCTGAAGTAAAATTTAAAAAATAAAATAAAATACCGTAGTTTCATTTGTGAATTTGTACTCAATTTTACTGTCATGGTGATTTATAGTAATTCAATAAAGATGTAATTAAACCTCAAACTTTTTACAAAATACATATAATTTATCCCACCTGCGAAAGTACATACATTCACGATTTTTGTATAGTATCTTACTTTCGTGAGATGCAGGTTTTGCTCAACCGTCCCTTAAGTCTGCCGACACCCTCGCTAGGTCTATCTGAGGTTCTAGACGGATTTCTATCTTAAGTCCACCGGATTCAGTTCCTTAAGTTTATCTTTCTACATTTATGTTGCTTGTAGCTGCCTCGAATGTTTGTCAATTGAGTGCATCATGGGAAAAACTGGGAATATTGAAGTAAGGGATGAGGGGGGTGAAAAGGAGGAGACGTGGGAAGCAAGACTCCCCAACTTTCTCTCGATGAAAGGCGAGAGAAGTGAAGCGAGGGTGGTCCCATTCCGACGAAGCGTGAGATGATGATGCATCAAGTTAGCGCTCTTCTCTTAGCGGGTCTACCCAATTAGGGGGCAGCGCAGCGCATCATAAATCGCCACACAAGGGCCGGGAATCGATCGCGAATAACCGTGTCAATCCGAACCTTTATCGCACCGCACCGTTGGACTCCCTCGTTATCCATCACACAATCCGCCCAGTGAAGCGTCACGAAATTTTGAGTGAGTTCCTAATGAAGCAAATCATCGAGCAACGTTTGAGATCTGAAGGAACGTGAATTCGGCGATTCCGTGAATTTCGAATCAATTCCTCTCACCAAATCGATTAAATTAACTACTATTGGCATTGCAGAATAGGGTTTCTCAGAGAACCGTTACCCATTAGACACATCGGAACGTTAAGACGGTCGCGTCCACTTTTAGAAAGTGTGCCATTCTGGGGCTTCATGATAATATTTTCAGTATTTATTGATAGTGGCCGATACTTGGTGGAATACCATTCCAAGTAATTGGGAGAAAAGAGGGTAGCAGGCGTATATACTTTATCATGGATGAAATTTGTTTATTAAGTCGACATGTTTCACTGCACTGCAGCATCATCAGGACTGAGATCAGGACACAGTCCTGATGATGCTGCAGTGCAGTGATACATGTCGACTCAATTTAAACAAATTTCTCCAGTAGAATTGTGCGAAGCATTTAACCTTTTTCCAATAATATTTTCAGTCTGATATGTTCTATCCTTTAGTGTATGATTGTATGAGCAGCTAAAATGATTTATAAACGCTCTGTTTTAAACAAACCAACTCATTTCACATCCTTCTTCTCTCTTTGGTCGGACATACATCTCACCAACTGCCACGTGATCTAAAAGACAGGTGCTTGAGTTCAGATTTAGTTCGAAATAGATTTATTGGTAAAGTAGCAGTAAGATAGATAATACTGCGGCTAGTTCGTGGTACCATCCATGATAAAATAAATACGCCTGCTACCCTCTTTTCTCCCAGTTACTTGACATGGAGGCCCTAAATAAACTCCCTGTTGCCTCTCTTCTGGAAATGTCTCTCGAAGCTTTCTAAATCACTGATAACCATCGACTTAACATTTCCTCCGTTTCCAGTCCAATTTAAAGTTCCAATATAAATGGGGAACCCCATTTATTTTGCCTTATTAAGTTTGGCTTCATGGAGGCACATTTTAAATATGAATATAAAGAGGACATTTGAGTTAATGCTGTGGAGACCGACAGTTGAAACTCCTTAAATCGGTTATCTGATATGTTTGTTACGGAAGAATGTAGGTATCCAAGACGGTTCTAAAACTTTTAATCAAACGTTTTAAATCCATGATTAAATACATCATCATTTTTTAATCCACATGCCACATACCTCCAGTATTCCGTTACTTTTTCCAAAGAGTTTGGGTTTTTAAAAACCTAACACCCGCAAACTTTTGAAATTAAGGGTTTTACATCAATTCTTCTACTTCCTTATGTCGGATCCCATTTATCATTTTTCTCCTATATAAACACACTCTTTGCGACAGCTTTTCTCAACCTATAATATTTACCACTAAATCAGTTTCTGTAGAAAACGCAGTATCTACTTTGCTGAAGAACACTATTCCTGCTGAAGAACACTATACCTGCTTCCATGATGGTGAGAAAAAACCTGGAATAAGCACTGGAAAAACGAACAAACAGAAAAGTATTAAAACTACGAGCTCGGAAATCAATAAAAGTATTTAGAATAATGAGGATAAAGAAATCAGTAGGGCCAGATGGTACCTCAATAGATCTACTCAAAATAGGAGGTAGCGAAATTTCTAATTAAGTTAATCGTTTATTCAATGTTACCATGGACAACAAAGTCCTACCAAACGATAGGAAAAAACACGTGACACCAATCTTCATAAAAAAATTATAAACCGGTTACCTTGACTCCAGTAGTCTGGACACTATTAGAAAAGATAATTGCTGATTATCTTTATGATTTATTGGAGAGCACCAATTGGTTGTTCAATCTCCAACACGGGCACAAAAAAGGGCACTGCTACGAAACGAAGCTACTGGGTTTCTACCAAAAAATCGCGGAATCTATTGGTGAAGAAATTGAAGTAGATGCAATTATAGCTGACCTGTCAAAAGCTTTTGATCAGCTAGACTTTTTCTCCTTCGTCGCACCGACGGGTTATCCCAAGAGTAAAATAAAAAGGTGTTACAACTGCGGTAGTCAACTCTCCCAGATTCTACGGGAGACACCCGGAATTAGACGCTGATTTTTTTTTAAATCTGCCACCTCCTGGAATGAGGCGTGTTCTTCTCGTTTTTAAGTTAAAATAAAGATTTATAAAATAGTCTCGCCGTTATTTTGCCGCTATTTATTATTTTTGCTCGCATACATGAAGGAATACCAAAATGACAGAACATGAGGATATAAATCAACAATTCGTGCTTTTAATGATTGACACATGAAGGTAATTATACAATTTACCAACAGATTGTAGAATCTACGCTGCTCATTCGTCGAGAAATCCTCATTCCAAGGTAGAAAATCTTGTAAGTCGATTTATTTCAGAACTTTTACTAACCACAGACTACATGTGGTTTGTAAAAGCACGAATAAGCATGAATGAATGAATAAAAGGACTTCGGAAAAAATAAACGGACTTCTCTTGATATCATATTCTGTGGTTAGTAAAAGTTCTGAAATGAATCGATTTACAGAATGGAAACCACCATGTCAATATTGAGTCAACTGAACATAGCGGGCATTAGAGGCCCTCGGCAGATATATGGTTTGAGAAACACATCGCAGATATGCAGAACCCCGGCACAAACCTTGACATCCGACGGCGACACCGTATGCCCCGGCAACAGAGGCTCGACGTCTTCCTCCGTTACAAGTATTCTCAACCCGGGAACCAGGAAAAAGGAGGGCTTACCTGTGAAAAAAATAAAAGATGGATTAATTAACTCAATCTCTTTAAACAGAAAGGGGAATTTTTATTTTTTAGAGAGCTAAAAATATTTTCGGAGATAGAATTTTTGCTCTACATAGGTAAGTTCCCGCATTTTTAGAACAACTCCACGCAAAATCTCCCTCCTCTTTGTGCGAAATATTAATACGAAGTCATCATTGGAACTAGTACGGATCACGGCCCCAACGTGAACATTTATTTCAAGCGTATACAAAAAATAAAACAAGTTAATCGAACACCGATAATTTACGGGTACTACATTTAAATATACCTCTACTTCAACCGTATTAAACAAGCTGAACAATCAGACATGAACCATCTTTTCTTCTTTGTAACGAATGAGGATGACATGAAGGTAATTCTACTGGAAATTATATACGGTAATCGAAATCAGTACATCGAAAATGTATATTATCTCCAATTCCTAAATTATGCCATTTGAGCAAGATGGTGAACATTTAAAAAAACATGTTTTGATAAACGCAGGTCAAAGTGGATAAAAATGACCTCTTCAGGAACTAAACCTGCATTTCCATTTCAATTCATCATCAAAAAAATACTGAGAATGAATTTAAAAAATTGGTAGTGCGTTTCTTGACCACGCAACAGCATCCAAGACTAAAGAGTAATGGTACTGTAAAATCAGCATAAAAGCATTTAGATAATACAATTCAGCTAAAATAAATTGATTCAATATTAAAAAAGTAGCCTAAATTTGCTATACTCATGGTGTTACTCGAAACATGCAGCACTACATGTACGCAACCGCGAGAAATATGATGACATAATTTATTCAAAGCCTGTAGAAATTTCATATAAATTTAATTCTCTAAGTCCTGCCAACCGATAGCAAAATATTTGCGCTAAAGTTGGATATGCACTAAGCTCTTTAGCGGGTCATCACGCACGATATGTACCAATAGATAGAATTCGAAAAAATATTGCTTAAACTCAGCGAGGAATGACTAAAAGAAGCACATAAGGACAGAGTAGCCATTTTCAACGCATGTCCTTAAAGTATAATTGACGATGAAGTTGCCAACCTTTGGCCAAATATGAATTGTTTCCATATTTTTTAAAAACCTGTTTCAACATTATTTTCCCAGATGAATTCGTTGAAAGCGGCTGCCCTGGAAATACTTTGTTCGCTATCCAAATGCACTAATTGTGTTAATAAATGATTATGCTACCGCTTCATAAGGTCAAAACATATACTTATTGTTGAAGATCCATGGAAATACATAATTAATAAGGGTTCTAGTATTCCATCAAGCGTTTTAAACTCATCACAATAATGGTATGTTACCTTAGCATATGAACACTAGTTACATGGTAACAGGTAAGATTTAAAATATTTTATTTTGAGACCGACGCAAAAGAAGACAAATCAATGAAAATTATACTTAAAAAATTGTGGAACCGGAAAGGCATTATTCCTAATTAAAGAGGATATGAAGTACCTACGTCGATGCTAATATCTATCGATGCTACGTCGATGCGTCGATACTAACTCTATTTAACGTTCAACGGAAATGAAGCATAGTAATCGGTTTTCATTGAATCCTAAGAAAATGCTAATCCTAGCCAGCTGACAGTCTGACCATATGAAATGCAGTCCCACTTGATATTAGCATTTTTCTCCACATTAATAAAAATTAAAAAGATTTATCGTCCGCCGATCGTTCCAACCCATTACCCTTGGGCATCAATCATCTGAGAGCTCACAAACTGCCGAAATCCTATTCGTGCCAAGCCACGCAATGACGTGCACGAGAGGTGGAACTGTGCTTCGTGAACTTGGCTGACGAAAAATGGGAGGATGATGTGCGAAAGCATCGGTTTTTGGAGTGGACATTCCGTGAATTTCAATTATTCCAGCCTATTCACAGGAGGAAGGCTTCTCTCTCTCTCTAACGCACACATACAGACACAAAGGCACAGCTACAACACGAATATCCATCACGGAACCAGGAATTTAAAAAAAAATGTATTTTTCTTTCGCTCGACTGTAGGAAATAACACTGATTAATGGGCGATCTGTGAATGAAGCATGACTGGTATTCCGACGACAAAAGGCAACCGAGACCGAGGAACCATTAGCGTCAACAGGCGGCGTTATTAATCGAAGAACTCCACGACAAGGGGGACGAATCACAAAACGCGTATTTGCATTCGGAGAATTCGTGAGCGAATCCACTAGGAGTCACGATTGAAATGCTAAAAGCGGCCAAAAACTATTTCATCCGACATAATAATCAATGGCCTCTCCAGTGTCTTTTTCACTTTCCAATAGGTCTCGGGCGGCAACGTCAGGCACGGACTTTCAATTCTTAAGACGCAGTTTCGTATTCCAAAAGGGTGGGCTTTTCACCACCCAGGAGAACATAAGCGTTGATTCCAAAACAAAAACATAATACAAGGATGTTTTTTGGAGAGTTAGTCCCCAATAAATTGTATCATATTAGTACTATACCATTATCACATTACTACCATTAGCATTAGTATTATTTTAAATTACTGTTACCATAACAAATGTTAATATACATAAAAATTATCTGCATATTCTGAATTATTAATCTAATTATTCCACCTTAAGGGATGGCGATGTATTTTTTTTCAATCACTTGAGTTAAAAACAATTCTAAATACATGTATTTTATATTACTGTTGTACCCCTGATGAAGAAAAGATAAATTTTCTAAACGTTGGCAAGAGTACTAATATGATATAATTCATTGATGACTAACTCTCTAAAAACATCCCTGTACAATTAAGTGGTCAATAACCAACTCTCACCAAAATATAATGCATTTAAAAATAACTCGCCCTCAGCTCTGCGCAATGCAGACATTAAAAAAAATTAGACTGAAAATATCCTCATTACATCTACCACATGTCCTGAAATAGGAGATGCTCATTTCGTATTGATCTTCCGAATGCGTACAACACATTGAAAAACGTTGACATCATGGTCGCGGAAGACTTTCGACCAACAAAAAACAAAAAGTATAAAACCGGGCATTGAAAGACAAAAGAATTAGGAGCAGTGGGTGTTACTACATATTTCAGTGGCGTAAATTTGGAATGAGTAATAAAACCTTAATGAAACACGACCACTGAGATACGGATGTGGATATTCATAAATGAAAATAAAGCAATTATCAGGAACTTCGAATAATAGGTTACAAAATCCACTACTTGATAACTTTCATTGTACGGTACCGTGAAATAAATTGGTGGAATAAAACAAAGTTTTCTTTTTCATTATTTGAAATAAACTTCCACAAAGTTGAGCCTGAAACCACGGAGTTAATCAAAATCCATGAATTTAAAAAGCAATCACATCGCAGCGAATGAAGTGCCTCCGTTTGCTCACTTCAGCACGTACACACAATAGCTTCACCGATTGATACATTAAGGTGTGAAGAGCCACTTGACTCCTTAATTGCAGCAAGAAGTTTTCTTGTAAATTTTCCCAACCCAATACGCAATATCAGAGTAATAAACATTTATGAGCATGAAACCAACCTCGAACTATTTGATCGAATTACCTTATTAAATATTCAAATATTTTACAAGGCTGACTTACTGCGGATGACAACTGACGAACGATATCAGTCGAGAATTTTGTGAAATTTTCCAGCGTGCTATCGGACTTTTTTTTCAGGTGGAGCAACCGAGCATTATGAAACGAAGAAGAAAAAAAAGAAAAAGCGACGAGAATAGCAAGGTGACGGATGATAGGAGAGACTTCGCGTGGCGTCTGAGGAAGTTTTCGATCGTCCGTTCGGGCAACCAAGGCTCTAATCCGTCACGGAGTGATATCGACGTGGAATATCATTACCTACACCGAGCGTTCGACGCAGCGTCGCGGTCGGACTAAAGGTATCACTCACTCAGTGATTCAACCCGAAGGTTGGTTTGGATAGTTGAGGGTAGAGCTCACCCCGGACCATGAATATACATATGGATCTAAATCTTCGGTACCACTGTACTGGCAGTAGTGTTGCCTTACTTTCCACGGCACAGCAATCGGCATGGTTTGCTTGTGTGAGTAAAAAAAATGGCCTGTGTTAAAAGGGAGGCCAATTCCGGTACCTTTATTACCAGTATCTCCATTTGAACTACGGCCTTTCCTTCGGCATGGTTAACTTGAGTGTGCCAAAAACGGCCGGTGTTAATAGGGAGGCCAATTCCGGTACCTTTATTTCCAGTATCTCCATTTGAATCACGGCCTTAAAATATTAGGACCACCTTCTCTAGAGTAGCGGCGCTTCAATCAATTAAAAACAATGCGGAATGTTTGGCAACACCCACTGGGGGCAAGTTTAGGATCCATATGTTTATTCATGCCCCGGACTAAGCCACAGGCGTGTGAATTTCACACATTCAGGGAAGGGGGGCCAGTTCCTTTCCCTGGGCCACCTCGCACTCCGAGCATTTTTGTTCGGGGGCGTCCAAAGGCTTCACCCGGATTTGAACCCGGAACCCTTTAAACAGTAGCCAAGTGCTCTACCCACTAGGCCACCACGTTCCCCGGACTATAGGTATGTAAAATAAAAATTCTCTATCACATTACTCTCAATGGAGCGTAACTATGGTCCATGCGTAAGATATAAATTCCAAATATCTGATTTAATTAATTTTTATATGTACGAAAGCGTTAGGAAATAAAATGCTAATAAAATTTTAAAGATGAGGACGTGTTTAGGCCACATCAAAGAATTCCAAACGACACTCACTCTTCAATCATTGAATCGTTATTTAATCTCGCATATGCATATTTGCTTACTTCCCATAGGATGCTAACTTTGGCTTTTTTGACTGATATAACTCTGTTTTTCTCTCTGTAATGTTTTCGTGTTTTATCATTTTACATAAGTATTCTACAATTGCCTCTCGTACTCTATAAGAGTAGTCTGAATAAAAAACCAAATAATGTTAACGGGATTGGGAGAAAGGTGGAGAAATAAGGTTGCGGAGAGGGGGAAAATATAGCAAAAGTGAACCAAAGCGATTTCAAATTATGGAAAAAGGAAAGAATCAAAGACGGAAATCTTTGCTTCAGACAATGGACTATCAAGGGAAGGAATCTATCTCGAAGATATGCGGTGATTTGTGACGATCATTCCAAGGATATGCCAATAAGTGCATTGAAAGCAGCCGTGCGCCATGTCGTTATTAAATCAATGTGTGTCAATGTAAGACTTGGTGCTTTCCTGGCGCACGATGTGAATGAATTCTTCACGTGATTCCTACCAGGTGAGATGTTCACCCAGAGCCGACGTTTCAATGATTAACTCTGCCATCGTTCTCAGGGCTTCTTCAACGCCCTGAGGACGATGGCAGAGTTAGCCATAGAAACCTTGAATAAAGTTCTCAGTTTATAAGTGACTTTGCATACCTTAATTTCTTCCTTCAAAACGATATCAATTGCTTGACACACCTCTGGGACAATCTTAGATATATCATCGAACTTGAAACTTGAACAAAAAATGAAGACATCTGTAGCTATCGCCAGCAGCTAAAAATCTCAAAGCTACAGCTAGGCGGACTTTGGCTCGTACCTGACGGTGTTCTTCATTTAGTTTCTCTTTTTTCTATCATTGGTTTTATTTTGCACAGTATGTAACTGAAATCAGTTCTACAAAAGTTTGAGAATTCTCCATAGTCTTCACAGAGCATTTCTAAAGACACACTTTCCATACTTCCATACATAGTCTGAAAATAACTAAAACTTATTTTTTTTCGCAATAGTTGAATTCATTTTTAAATCAATACAAATTGCACAAATTATTTATTTAAGTAAAGAAATTTAATAGTTGAATAGTTTTGCGAAATAGTTTCTACTATTATGGTTCTCTTGCCATGACATGCTATTTATCTACCATCGTCTACGGCGACGTCTCTGTTCAAAATTTTCACGAATAATTTCAAGGAAGTTGTCAACACTTAGCAAGTAGAGGGCGGATGCCACCCCACGACTTTCGCCTCGTCCAATCGCCTCGACTTAGTGAACTGAACACTCGGCGAGTGCGTAAACGGTCATTCGCGTTTCGTGGGGACGAATACACGAATGTCACTCGCGAATGTCGGCAAGTGACGAGAGGCGAATCACGAGTGCGAATGTATAAATGCGCTAGAGTCCCATTAAGAAGTTTGCCCAATATTTTTGTCCAAACGTTTCATAGAACGAAACGCAAAGCATATTTGCTTTACGGGTTTTCGATTGGCTTAAGGTGGTTTGAGCGAGATAGATCCCGAGTCATAATCGAGACCATATTCAAATTTCATTTTTTTATTTCAGCGTCCGTAAGAAGTATGAAATAAATATTGTAATATTGAAGGCGTTATAGTTATATATGAAGAAGATATAGTTATATATGACGAAAATTCTCAGTAATTAAATAAATAAAGCTACATAAGTCTCTAACTTGACTCATTTTTTCCCGCCGTACGGCTGAAAATCCATCAAAACAGCAGGTTTTTTTGCGCTTCTGTAAAAATTACTGTGGTGATTAATAGATTATTTTTTATAAATAGTTGAGAAAACATGCAATCTACGCACCGTTAGTTTTTTGACGAAATTTAAGTCCCTAATTTGTTTAATATTCTCCCTCTGGAGCGCACAGCCGTTATCTATCCCATGTAAAACAGCTGACATTTTTAGACAAATTGCTTGAAAAGTAGTTCGGAAAGGGGTTGATATTTTGATATCATTGGAAAGATGAGAGTTTTATCTTTAAAATGAAGGTAAATTCATCAAATTCTCGGTGAAGTGATTTTTCGCTCAAACTACCTTAAAGCCACATAATTCCGTCTTTAGTGTCACGAACACTTCTGAGAAGATAGCATCTTATCAACGTCACCTTTGTACCCTGATATGGTACTGAGTGGTCCGCAGAGGACACGTCTGATTTTTTCTTTGAAGGAACTTAACGAGTCAACATCGAGGTAATTTTTAAATGAAAGACTTTCGTGAAAGATCCAGCCCCTATACGTAGCGTCTAAGCAATTAGTTTCGTACATTAAATTTAACGTCGGAACACAAGTAAGTCATATGTAATAGATTGTCAGGCTTGACTTGGTGGAACCACTTAGCGAAGGGAAATTAAGTTTTTCACTCTGGGCCATAGTTGGGAAAGTTACCAAAACAATTAACTGATTAAAGTTAAACTTAAATCTCTGTAAAAATTAACAAGTTAAAGTTAAAATTTACTTTTCTAGAAAAGTAGCTGATTGAAGTTAGAGTTAAAAGAGTAACTTTTACGCTAAAAGTTATTTTTCAGTTACTTTTACTTTTAAAAAATTACTTTTAAAAGCTACTATTTTTCGCAATTGGGATAAAGTAAATACCTACGAACTTCAAATTCAAGAAAATGAATTTAACTTTTACTGAAAAATTCATTTAACTCTAGTAACAATCTCATTTCAAAATTTGTATCGGACATCCGTCCGATAGAAATTTTGAACTAATTGACGGATACCGGACGGATCAAAATTGATACTAATTTTGATCCGTCCGGTCGACAAATGTTTGGGGTCACTCCACTCAACTCCGCTGACGACGGGATGTCGCCGAGTAAGTTATGCGTAAACTAGCGCATTTTACAGATACGTTACTTTGAATAAATCCGTCCCACTCAATAACTGTCATGGGTTTTTTTCGGTGACCCCCTTTCTCATGCTCAACAATGTTGTATTGATAACACGACGTCGCCGAGTAAGTCATTCGTGCCCTCGCGGACATGGCCTTCGAGTGGTCTCGTGTTTTCTCATCTTGAGGGTGTATTCCTAAACTTTGGCGGTCACTCCACTCAACCACGCTTTTGTTTGGATGTTTTCGCCTGGGCCTATTCATTACATTCTTGCACAACTACCCAGCATTCTTAGATACCGTTTTATTTTCCCCTTTTTATCTGTTTGGCAAGCTTTGCGCCAAAATTCGAACAGGTTGACATGCGCCAAAAATTAACGAAAAAAATTAACTTAAGTTAGTTTTGTACCAGTTAGATAATGAATAATTTTAACGATTAAAATCTAAAAGTTTAACTCTTCTAATAATTAACGGTTAAGTTAAATATTTAACTAAATTTTTAACGATTAATTTTAATCGTTAATATTTAAATCGCTAATCCTAACTATGCTCTGGGCACATGCAAATATTCATAAGTTAATAAAATAATTCTCATTAAAAATAGGATGATTCAGAAGAGATGGACGTGAGAGCAATGCAATGCACAGATAATGGATTGCAGGCGTAGGGATGCCGACGTACGGGGAGTAGGAATATCTTGATGAATGGAAGTTGGCGAGCGGAAACGAGCAACAATGGATTTTAAAGTCCAGTGATATCAAACAGCGTTTCTGCGGAAAGGACGAAGAGAATAAGGAGAGATTGAATGAATGCAGAGAAGATAGGGTCACGAAAGGGAGTAGAAACTGCGGATTGGAGACGAGAGTTCGATTGTGGGCGACGTAGTTTTCACTGGAAGCGAATCCGAAAGTCTGAAATCCAGGGCCGCCCCAGTTGCCAATTACTGAATTTCACGGAGTTTTTTTTTCTGCGAGACTTTCTCGGGAGTTTTTTTTCCAGATGAAGAGGAATTTCACTAATTATAGGAGTGGAAATTTGGCTCTGCCGTGATCGGAATTGGCGGATGGCAGAGGAAGAGACGCTTCTCGTCGTTCCTGCAGCACACTTGGCTCCCTTGATCTCTCCCGAGTCTCGAGAGAAGCTCTCAGCAGAATATTTAGAATGCGAATCACTGCATCACTGCAGTGCAGTCATACCGCATAAGTTATGGAAGTGCGTGGCAACATTCAAAGGCTTCAGCTTAACTAAACTACTCAATGAATTGGTATTCCGCAACTACGAACTCGGAAAGTCTCGAGAACACCGTCTTTAGCTCATGAGCTAATTTAAAAATATTATTTCAATAACAGGATTTTATTAAATAGCTAAAATTCAGTGGCATATGATTCAACGTCCACCAATGATAATTTCACAAAAAATATGGTCTTTAAGAGCGTATGGTCATGCAAAGTTCTACATTTAGTTCAACCGGTGACTGATAATTTGATTTACGAAGATATTCTAAAGGAAAGAAATTAGCTATGAAGGTTTTCCATTTGTAACTATCAGAATTTTTCTGATTTTTCCAAAACATATACATGCATACAAGTAAATTCAATACAGACCGATTTATAATGAGATTAGAAAGTTACAACAAGTGCCCGTTTCAACAAGTATTTCGAAAGAAAACTTTTCTCGCCTTGTAAAACGGGGAAGGGGCAAATTGAACGAATGACACTCGACGAGAGCTTGCTCCCAAATGCAATTAATCGAGGAATCGATTAATGACACTCGGAAAAGGATCACGGGGAGGGGGAATCGGTGCGGGACGGTCGGCTAACTCTCCACGTCTCCACACAGAAAGAAAGGAGGCGCCACCAGTCACTCTTGACAAGCAATGGGCTGGCGACCACTACACGAATGCTGTCGACAGCGATACGAAAGATGTCTCTATTTGGATGCTTCAATCATTAAAAAAAATACAAATTTTGAAGAGAGAAAAGCAGTTAATTTACCCAAATAATTGAACAAGCAATGAGAACAGTATCTTCAAAACCAGAAATCGATTCCCCCCTTTCTAACTTTAGAAACTGAAAGAGAAGAGGATGTGAGTGTAGCCAATTAGAGTCTGCTCGCGCCGGTGTGCAACTCAGCGCAAAATGAAAACAAAGCACTCCAAATTGAAAACTGCATATACTCACGATACCTATTGATGCTGTTTACACGAGGAGCATTTTGTCGGCTACATAATTTTAATGGTCCAAGCACATTTGGTTTCGCGTTGAAGATTCATGAAAAAAATGCAGCGCACAAGCTACGAGCATCACATATTGTTTGCTCAATGTACACGTAAATCTTTTTACATCGGCCTTCAGAGAACATCTTTAGCTTACTTTAAACTCTGACCTTCAGAATAATATGGCGTACAAATGACTAATATTGAAAAATAATAAAAATTGAAAAAATAAATGTGAACACGTCTGAAGTATTTTGTACGCCATATTATTATATATAAATGTTATCGTGGACAACCTGATGTTAAAAATTTCGATTGCGATGGGGAAAAGAAAATCTACACCTATTTACTAGTAAAAAAAATATTTTGGGAGCAATTTATCTCTAAAACTGTAGTTCCTATATCACGGCTATTTCTTCGTCGTTGCTGATTTTATTGAGAAGCGATTAAAACGATCTCCAGCCTTACTGATAGAATATTAATTCGACTGGACAAGCCGCAGTCACATATATATTGTCTTGGTGTGATCACTCCTATGCATAGAACCTGTATTTGTACATATATTTGTTGTAAGTTATAATTACTTTGAATGCGATTACCTTAAATGCGATTGATCGACAGATTGATAACTTTGAATGTGATTTAAAGGATTTAAGGTTTTCCCGGCGCATAATATGAGTGAAAGTTTCTCGGGTTTCACACCGGGTAAGATTATTGAAATGGATCAACGTTTCGATGGTTGACTCAGCCATCTTCATCAGGATAATGAGTCGAGCGAGGATGCTGGCGGTGATACATATATAGCCACAGATGCCCCATTGTTGTGGGAGCCGTTACGCGTTCTTTGAATTTCGTCAATTACTGGGCGCCAAGTCCTACTTAAGTTGAAGCCGTTGTCTCTATTGATACATTTCAATTTTCTTACCCGGTGTGAAACCCGAGAAACTTTCACTCATTGAATGTGATTGTTTTCCTGTTCTGACCAATTCTGCCTCAGTTGTAATCGTGTTAGGAGTAAATTTTGAAAAGACTCGGGTGTGTACTTTGTTTTATATTTTCTTTAACCGCCATAGCATCTCATATAACCCACATCGCCAATGGGAGTGGGGGGGAGGGAGGGGTGTGAGGGGAGAGGGTGTGAGGGGTGAGGGAGGGAGGAGGCAGGGGATTCGGAAAGCGCCCCCTAGACTAGAGAGATCCCTGTGACTTCGTGTGTGCAGATACACGCGCGCGAGACGAAAGTAAAAAGATAGTTTGCTGCATAGTGATGCATGGAGAATATCGCTCCCTCCCTCTCCCACCACGACCGCCACCCTTTTGAAAACTTTAAAAGTCTCTTATTTTTAGGCCACTGCCGGGACGAGTACAAGCCATTGCCAAACAACACGGGCGAATAAGACGACGGTCGGAGTAAAAAGAAAAAAGGCACCTTGCTCCAACCATCCCACTCTCACCTAACTCTCTCCTCAGGAAGAGAGTGAGGAGGAGGAGGAGACGCGACGACTTTTTTATATTCCCCTCTTTATTTTCATCTCGTTTTTTCTTCTTCATCACCCTCCCGCCCCTTCCCCTTCACCCCCTCCCCATCCCCCACCACGCGGCGTGCTTAAATTATTAAGGCGGCGAGAGTTGAAAAAACTGCGGAACCGCCGCCACCCGAACGCCCTAGCGGAATTTTCCGGAGGAAAATATAAAAAATTGAAGGGAGGAAGAAGAGAGCGGCGAGGCGGCAACGCAAAAGGACGCCCTTTTTGGAAGCGGACCGAGATTTTTGAATTCATCGCGGAATTGAAGCAAATTGCAAGCGATAACGGTTGGGGCGATGCCAAGCGGATTTCTTCTCACCCCTACCCCCCCCAACTCCTCGTTCCATTCTTGTTTGTTTGTTTTTTATCATTATTTTTTTTTTAATTTCGGGGGTTGGAGTAGCCATTCGAAGAGAGCGGAGGGATAGAATGAGCACCAGTTCGTCATTGGGGCGAAATTGGGCTCACTCTCTCTCTCTTTTTATTATTCCACAGGACTCGCATTCGCAAATGAATTCATCCGGGTGAAATCATATTTTTTCCGGTTCGGTCACTCATTGGCGAAAATCAAATCGACACGTTCCTTTTCCTCTTCGGTTAAGCTGACGGAATGAACTTTTGACCTCCACGTGATGTCTACCATTTAGGTTGAATACACCAATCCGGAGAAAGCAAAGACGACAATAATAAAAAAAGAGACACTGGTGAGAACGAGTGTAGAATTCTCGATCTCGCCATCCACGGATGAATAGGGGCGCATCATCAAGATCCATTTCACAAAGGCTCACCCTAACGAAAGGCTGATAAACTGCGAATGAATGTCCATGCACTATGCACTACTTATTACTGTGGAACATTTTATTCGGCGATCTATCACAGACAGAGTCTTCATGTATTTCATGACCTTATTTATTCAGCTAATAAACTGAAGTAGAAAAGCCAATTGCCTTTAATTTAAACAATATCGATGAGAAGAGATGACAGGTGTAGGCTATACATGAATTACACTTCGTATTAAGGCGTAAATTTTGAAACGACTCCGGTGTGTTTAGCTGTATCTATTTTTAACCGCCGTAGTAGGTCATATAACCCACAGACAACAAAAATTGCCCAGAGCATTTGGGAACCAGCTTAAGTAAACCACGATTAAAAGAATAAAATCCAACGAAATGACGCTCGGTTCGTGAACACAGTATTTTAGTGACACTTACGTAGACAAGGGTGAATGAAGTTGTAAATGTACAACTACTCTTCGGTCGAAGCCCAATTAGGACACGGACACTTACTACAAGATTTAGTTACGGAATAAACCTATAGTGGTGTGGTGAGATAGGGGAAGCAGCCATGGATCCGTTGTTACATCGGAAGGACATAAATCGGTTTTGAAATATGAAGCAGACTCCTACACAAAAAGATTCACCGGATTTTTTTCATCGACAACTTTCCACAACACTAAACGAAGGTAAGATAAGATAAAAGATTTATTCAATGCTCTGGGTACATACCCCTAAAAGAAACAAATACGTAACGTACATGACATTTTGAATAGTTATTAAATGAAAACGTAATACAATTTACACAGAAACATAAATTAATTACATGCTCAAAAATAGCTGAAATATTATAGAGTAAAAAATGGATAGTTTGATTACTGCTGTAACAGGTAACTGCGGTAACTATAACATTTCTACTTGATGATTCCACAGTCCAGTCCAGTTCCAAGCAGCAAAAGTATATTTACATGACATTGTGAATTTGTATTAAGTAAAAACAAAAATAAAAACGAAAGATAAGATGTATTATAAAGAACAGATATAATTACATACTTCTAAAACAATTGCGACATTAAAGTTAAAATAAAGTGAAAATAAGGTAGTACTAACATATGAAAACACTTTCCAAATAGTCACATATTTTCTTCTCCTGTCCTTTCCCCAAGTTGGCGACCTCTTACTAAACACCCTTGGCGCGACTTCGAGGATATGATGTTGACTTAGAATGAAATGCTTCAATGTAGAGAGCGAAAACAACTAATTTCACGACGTTAAATCAAGTAAATACGTCACGCAAAATTTCGAAACCCTGATGAATTTAGACCAATTTCACGATGGTATTAATGGGGGCATTGGACTACACGAGAATTCCTGAAATATTATCATTCCATTTCCAATTTTGAGCTAAAATTTAATGACCTAATACACGAATTTTAAGAACCAGAATATTATTATCGGTAGCCAATCAAGGATGCACGTTACACTCGATTGAAGTTCATCGAATGAACGGCATACACTGCACAATGGTGCCTCACGCTAAGATAAATCCTAGCAAACTCGCGCGAATAAGATGTGAACGTTGAACTTAAAATTTAATGAGGGAGGAAAAATAGGAGGGTTGAAAACTAAGAAAATGATCGATATAGCACTCGGGGAACTAAATCTATCGAAAAAAACCCAAATACAAGGAAGGTACCGTGTACATTACAGACTTACAGTGAGAAACTACGGCCTGCCGCGCACTTTATTACAACTGGCAAATTTGTTTCGAGAAGTGCCATGGAAGTCCTTCAAAAGCACACGTTGCTTATGCTGCACACCTGGTCCACTTCCGAGGATGCATGCGCCCGCAGGAATCATGCAGAAGGAAGTTTCCGAGTCTCTACACTTAGGCATGCCATCTCGATGAAGACATCCCGAATGAAGAAAAATGGAGGAAAGAATCGAAGGGACGAATTACAAACGAAGATCGTGGAGGAAGTGAGCTGGGAGTCGTGGCGAATCAATTTTCGATTTAATAAAAAAACGACGCTGAAATTTGGCAGGAAGAAAGTGAGATGATGGAAACATGGCTTCGCGAAGGGCATCTTATGTTATCCGAAAGGGAATGCAGCGATAGTTATGAATGAACTCTCGTATTTTTCTGGCCATCTTTAACTATAAAAAAGTATTCTTCACGGCAGCAGGAAGGCACTCAAAGATGGGGTAAACAGGTTTCAATACAGTTGCTTTGTTCCATTTATACAGCTTTTATACATTTTATTACGGTTAAATCCAAGTGCAAACAACAAATTTCAGAATATCTATGTGCCCTCAAAACTCAGGTTTTCTTCAAATTTTTTCTTGTGTATGCATGCATGAGTTAAGCACTCTCTCTCACTCTCACTCAGTGATTCAACCCGAAGGTTGGTTTGGATAGTTGAGGGTAGAGCTCAACCCGGACTAAGCCACAGGCGTGTGAATTTCACACATTCAGGGTAGGGGGGCCAGTTCCTTTCCCTGGGCCACCTCGCACTCCGAGGACCTTGTTCGGGGGCGTTCAAAGGCTTCACTCGGATTTGAACCCGGGACCCTTCGATCAGTAGCCAAGCGCTCTACCCACTAGGCCACCACGCTCCCTGAGTTAAGCACCTAACGTATTTATTTCAGGTTTTGTCCATAAATGGCCTTAGTAAAACATTTTGAAATAAGGCCAATTTTTGCCGAGTGCGTTCCTTCTGTATCGACAGTAATTTTGAAAGAACACAGTTCGCTTGATATCACTAGGAATGATCCATTATAGTTAGAAACCAATGTTTAGTTCTTGCTTAGAGGAATCTAAATCAAGAGAATTTATTAAAATTAATCAGCAAAATATACAAGCAAAAAATGTTTCGGAAAAAGAAGGCATCGGAAACTATTTTACACGTTCGGGCTTAGCTTAAATTTCCCAAGTGTGCAACAACACTACCTCTCTCAACAGAAAGGTAAGGTTGATGAAAAGCGAGCGAGATGGAAGGGTGGTGAGATGAAGGGTAAGAAGTAGGGGTACAAGCGGAGGGAAGGGAGAGGGTGCACATCTGTTCGGGGTATATCAGGAGGGTTTCGACCTGATTTTGAGTCGAGTGGTAAGGAAGAATTGTGAAGAGGTCTTCGAGGATAGGACCAACGCCAGCATACCACCCTCAAGTCACTCCACTACCTTCAAACCACTTAGCAACGTTCCCGATATTCTAGGAACCAATAAATCTCTCCGTCTACGCCGAAATCCCTTGCTCGCACTAAATATCGACAAGATCCCTGCAATCGCGTGGAGTGCAAAACGTCCCATCCTCGAGAACACACTTACTGCGAGAAAAAAAATCGGTCGTAAAATCCCAAACTTCGTGCCTAAAAAAAAGTAGCATCCACGCACAGACAGTCGAGACTTTTTTCTCACAGCCCTAGAAGCATTTTTAGTACTGTCATTAATCAACAACCCGCAGCTCGTACAATTATTTTTCTTCCGACAGTCTTCCCCCTACAACAATTTTGTTCTGTCCACAACAGTAATTTAGAGACAACGCTTCAATCCGAGCACATTCTCCAAATTTCTGGAAAACCGGCCAGTTGGTGCCTTCAGTCCTCCGGGACTCGCTGCCACTAATAAGAACCTTCCAATTATCTTTTTTTTCCGTCTTCACACCACCTCCCACTCACTCTCGCCGCCTCTCCACTCCTCCCGTACCTTCACCCTTCCAACACTTCCACAACCAACCCCCTTTCCTCCCCCATTCTCCACCTTCGCGTCTCCTCCTCCCACTGTACTGAGCCCTCTCCAGGCCACAACGCCGCTATGCTTAAATAAATGGTTGATTCGCTGAAGAAAAACGAAAGGCGCTTCCTTTTTTGGTTGCGTCGTTTATAACCTCCTGCTATTAACTATCACTTTAAAGAAACGTTTATCCGTTAACAAAATAAAGTTTATGATGCAAATCTCATGAGTTTAGGTCAAATAATATATTTTTTTAAACTTTTGCCGACGTTTCGGATTTTCATTTATCCATCTTCAGGGCTATAAACAAATGATACACGATGTTAAATGTTTGACAATTCTTTTTTCATTAAATAATGGTTAATTTACAGTCATTAAATATAAAAATACATAGACATATTCAAGATTGTTACCTTTAAAGTTTGGTGCTGTTTTTATTTATTTACAATTTTAATTTGGTTGCTTGGATCCATTTCATTGTTGAAAAGTTATGTGTCATTTATTAAATTATGATAAATTTTGCTTATACAAGTAATGTCTGTTCTTTTATTGCAACTTCTTTTATTTCTGGATATATGGTACTTTTCTTTGAATAATCTTTTTGATAAATTTTGTTCCGAGTCTAAAAGTTTGGCTCCTTCGAAATTAAATGAGTGACTATTTGTAATTGCATGATTTGCTAATGCACAAAGTTGAACTTAAGTGTTAATAGATGTTTTATGTTGTGAGATGCTATTTTTTAAATGTTGGGATGTTTGGCCTATATAGCTACTGTCACAGTCTTTACATGGAATAGAATAAATTATATTGCTAGCTGTATAGGAGTATCTGACTTAAGTTATGAATATACGAGTTTATGCTGCGTTTTATGGTTTTTATGTGCTATTTTATAAATTGTTTTTTTGAATACCTTTGTAATTTTCTCTGATAATCCATTTATATAAATCATTCCCCGATAGATATTGGTTTGTATTAGTGTTTGATACATTTGTTGTATTTAAATTTAAAATAACGTTTATCCTATGCATGATAATTGTGTTAGTTACGAAACTTTGGTAAAAATGTTTGATTTTCAATGTTTGCAAAAAAGAAAAACCATATGTGATCTATCTTACTTATATAATTTAATTAATACTGTGGAAATAGTGAATTAATTAGCTAAATTAATTTTGTATAGCCTAGTAATAGTGTAAGGTTAAAAAGAAAATTCAAGTTGAGCATGGTAAAATCAAACTACTGTGAAAACTTACCAAATGAACAGAATGTGCCGAACTTTTAAATATTACTGTGATAAAATTGATTTATGTCAACAAAGAATTCTCTTTTGTAAATTAATATATGCTATAGTTTCTTTATGTGTTTCGAGAATTCTGTATAATTTAATTGATTTCACTTTGTTTTGTATTTTATTTTTTCCTGTAATTTTGTTGGGCGATGGTTAAACTCCATAAATATATAAGTGTGTGAAAGTTTCCAACATGTTACGTCACGTCAGTATGTTCACGGCGAGAGAAATAAATAAGGGGAAAATACACACGAAATTTGATTGCATTAGCTAGACATTGAATGGAACAAAAGATTAAGTACTTAAAAATATGACATCTTTAGGCAGATGGTTTAGAATGGAGCAGTTAACGCATGGCCACGATAAGATAAGGTGAGATAAGATAATGCTATAGGAATAATTTCCTTTGGAGGATGAGTATGCAATTACAACTCAGAAAGAATTGGTCAGAACAGGAAAACAATCGCATTGAAAGTAGGTAATCAATCTGTCGATCAATCACATTTAAGGTAATCACATTCAAAGTAACTACAACTTACAACAAAAATATACAAATACAGGCAGTAAATGATTAAGTACTTAAAAAACACACTTGGGAACCTGTAGGCTGTACAAGCAACGGGGCTCACGTTAATAAACAAGTCGTAAGAGAAGAAAGGGGAAAACATTCTCGGGGCACATAGGCAACTGACTACTTTGCCTTATTGGTAATCCGGCACTAAATACAGGTTCTACACATAGGAGTGATCACATCAAGACAATATTTATATTCATTCATTCGTTTCATACAAAATCTTCATATAAATAAAATTTCATTTAAATAAAGTAAAAACAAATATTTTGTTAATCTTTCTATGGCCTTGATACCCTTCAAATCTTGATGAATCGAATTCCATATATGACAGGATTTTACATAAAAGGAATTAATGTACATAGTGGTCCTGTGACAGAGTACAATTAATTTATTTTTATTTCTGGTATTCCTTATTTTTTAGCTAAAATATCAAAATAGGACTGGAAAATGTAGGAAGGAGTTTCAATTTTCAAAAGTTTATACATAAATACTCCGATTTGAAATTTTCTCCTTTTTTCAATTTTTAGGATTTTTAATTCATGGTAATATGGAGTAATATGCACGATCACTGTATCTAGGGGAGAGAACCGCGAATTATGCCTATAAGTATTTTATTCCTACTACATCAACATCTTGGGAATTCCTCAACATCATAAAGCGTTGAAAAAATATACTAAATTGGACTTCGATTGAATGACAATATTCAATAATGAACAGGAAATATGAATAAATTTTCCTAAAAATAATATTGGCATTAACGAAGCTTCATTCGAAGTTCATGGCGGTTAAATGACATAGCTGGCAAAAAGAGGGTCCAGAGACGACCGTAAGCGGTTAGAGTATATTTTGGAATTCTGTTACAAGATATGCTGGCGGAAACAATAGGCATGCTCTACCGCACATGCTCCCATGGGAGCCTTTATTCTCACCTCACTACAAAACTGCGCTAAATCCTATGCTTCTCTCTATTCCACCAGATTCCACATAAACATCCAACCTTTAACTTATGAAATTTTAAACGGCAATATTGCGTATCCAATGAAAGCGAACATTATCACGATAGAAAATCCATCAGGACTGGGAATCGAACCACGGACTTGCCGGGTCAAGATGTATACCACCACGCTGCTCACACACACACAGACTTCCCAATTTTCGAGAGGCAATCTTGGGATGATTCACGGTAACTAGATGGGTCATCAAGGATGGCAACGAAGGGGAAAGAAACATAAAAACTTACTTGATTTCTCCACTTGTTTTTCCAACTCCAAAAGTTGTCACGTGAATTAAGAACCCTGGGTAGTTTATTTGCCCTGCGCATTAATCCGGCAAGCCTAAAGTCCTTGGTTCGAATCCGGGTCCACGTGGATTTTTCTCTCGTGGTAACTTCCGCGTATTTTATAACCGTAATTTGGCAGATCTAAAACTTCCCCGAAAGCTCCAAAAAAGATCCACTTTTATCACAGTTAAATTCTTTCTATTCCATACTATTATTTTTACTTAAGGTCGAACATGGCTCCGGCACTCTGTAACATTATCTAGGTAGGTACCATCTTGATAACACACAGACACAGTGGCGAAACTGTAGTTGACATTTAGTAAATATAAAAGAGTGGAATAGAACGAAGTGTCTTATTTAACAATATGTAAAGATGAAAGTTTTCCACCAAGCTATGCCTGAGACTTACGCTTAAGATATACGCTTCCCGATATCGCTTTAATCGGCGTGGATATTTCGTTTCAATTGTGAAGGGGAAATTTGCCATGTTTGCAGGGAATGACAATCAAAATTTATTGAAACAACCAACGGCGAAAGAGAAATTTCTATAAATTACTGAGAATAATTTTGACTGTGACCATAGGTATCCCGATAAATGAATGCTACTATATTGACCGCGATAAGACTAAAGCGTTCCCTGGAGAAAAGTAAGTAAGTTTATTACTCCATACACTAAATACATTTCAAAAGAAAATTTTGAGTAACTTTAGGTGAAGGAGAACCTGTTTTAAGGCTACCATCAAATAATAACACGTGATGCTTACACTCCAAAATACATATAGCTCATGTAGTGAGACCTAGACAATTACTTAACAATGTGAGTGCGTACCTTAAGAAACTACTTACTAACAGTTTGTGGAGTTATTTAAAAAAACATTTACTTCAATATTTTCTCCTCATTCTCTTTGGCTCGAAGCCAAGACTGTACATTTTCAATAATATTTTTACGCATAAAAGTGCGCAACAACAAAAAAATCCATGTATCCTTAATAGATATGTAAGATTTTAGTTTTTTTTTAAGAGTATCCTTTAACGATGACATAATTATCCACGAGAAAATCGGTCCGATGAATGTCAGGACGGTGACTGGCGAGGAACGAATTTTCCATCTGTGAATGCCAGGATTTTGAGCAACGAATTTTCCATCTGGGAATCCTTGGAATAATCGAAGTAGCATTTACACACAGAGTATATCTGGTCACCAAAGCACTCAGTGCAATTAGGATAAGAGTGAAGATGTGGGGCACTGTGGTTAAGGGGAAAGCACGTGGAAAAGCGGCCGAGGCAAAATTCTGGATCACCCTCTGAAGTAACGAGAGTTCTCCAGAAAGCTGAAGATATAAGGGTCAGTGGGTGAGGGTTCTCAGGACTCCAGGAAAGGGCATAGGAGGGTGAGAGCCTTCGTGACAAGAGGCTAGCTCAAACGTTTCCCCCAGCCTCCCTTCAAGTCATACACTCCACATCCCGCACGTATATTGGGGTGGGAATCTCCTACTGATCGACGGGAGAAATATAGGTTAAATCTTTTGCGCAAGTTCGGAGCAGACAGTTTTTTGCCGGACTTTCAACATATTTTGCTAGAGCCAACGTACTACGGCAGAAGCGATCACAGGAATAAAATAAAGGAAATTGACTGCAGAACCGATATATCTTAAAATGTCATTTTTCCCACGTACAATAAGGCATCATAATAGTTGCGATAGATCAATCATATGAAACTCCCACCCTCAATACGTAGAGTAGAATCTTCACTTGTGCTTAATAACACAACATCATTACTAAAACTTCACACCGATCGATTTCTCCGGCATTATTTTATTTTGTTCTCTGCATGAATTAGCATCTCGTAGCATTCATAAATTAACGATGTCAGTAATACTAACCACTAGATGTGTGTATAGCATTGTTCTGCATGTTTGCATGTTCATTTACGTATCACTCTCCCTGTTTCCGGTTGGACTGCGCACTGTTCTCCTGACTGCTTTTGGCCTGCGCCTAGAGCCAGGGGGAGAGTGCGAGGTTCTAACTTGTGCTGGGACGAGTGCTGCATGCCTGTTGTGGAATCACCCCGTGCCACACACCCTAGTGGTGGCTTGCACGGTAATTCGTAGATGTAGATGTATATGAAGCCTTCAAAAGCTTTCGAAAGATGCGCAGTGGACGACAATATTCGTTTTTTTTTCTTACTGCTCCACCCGCAATTCGCCTACTATTCTCACTCTTACATGAAAAATCAGAATTCCTGAGGTAACTAAAAGACTTTTCACTTCCCAGCTTCCCCTTCGTCCCTTCTCATAATTAATTCTACTAAACAAACAATCTTCCGTGACTTAGTGCATCCCTCTGCTCCCTGCTTTTTCGAGGGCTGTAACTCAAGGTGGTCCCACAGTAAAATAACTTAAATACCACAAAATTATACTCAGGCAACTTGTAGAAAAATGCGTCCTCTGTTTGATATGAATAAGAAAATACTACCTTTCCACGCTACTTTTCTATTTTTAAAAAACTTGAAATTAAATAGTGTGAAATGCAATGAAGAGTGAAAATAATATTCCTCCACCTAATAGAAATCCCAATTCCTAAATAACTGCTAATAAGAAGCAAATACTTCAAGTGAATTGAATGGTAATGAAATACATCTCGATTTTTTTTACTTATTAGCAAATACCTGCAGAAAATGAACCCGAAATGCATTAAGGCCGCCACACACCGAATGCCATGCTAAGCGCGCTACCAGATTTCGCCACGTGTCTTAAGATCCCGTAAAGCAATTTCCCACTGCTCGCACACACCAAAAGCGAGCCACGCGAACCGATGCGAACTTCCATAGCGCTATATCGCAGGGGATCGCTCGGCCGGCGATTTCCTCTTCGCTTACGTTCCGTGGCGCATGCGCAGTATCTATTGCGGTTAATGAGCGCTTTCGTCCCGCCAGCCCAAATACATTTTTAACCTACTTAAAACAGAGCTATTACAATTATATTACGTACATTAGTTCTGCACACTATGTGCATTGTATAAAATCATTCTTCATTGCAATAACGTCAATATTAACGGAATAGTCAAGTGTCAAACCTAAGAAGTGCGTTTTACGATGTCCTCCATATTGCTACATAGCACGGCATGGTTAGTTTCTGGTGTGTGCCTTCACATAGCGGACGTCCGTTGCGAGAACAGTTCTCACGCTTAGCATAGCATTCGGTGTGTGGCGGCCTTTATTTCGATAGAAGAGGCGCAGCAGCCTGCTTATACGATGGGAAAAATCAGTTCATTAAAAACACAACCGTCGAATAATCTGCACATATTTATCTTAATCTTGTTTCCTAATACATAAGGACATTTATAAGCGAAGACAATGTTTGTTTAAACAGTACAAGCGAAAATGTGGAAGCCAGTGTTTGTTTTGACTCACAAGGTCGCATTGGAACCTCCTTAAGGCGGTACAGAGAAAGAAAAGGAAGAGAGGGGCATAGAAAGAGAGAACGAAGCATCGGTAGACATGTAATGGGAGAGAGAGATAGAGAAGAGAGAGAGGAGACGAAAGTGGAGTGAAAATCGGAGAGACGCGGCAACTAGCTCGGCAAATCGATATGGACCACCGCCACCGGCTTTCCTCTCGAGCAGAAAAGAGATCCCGGCGAAGACGGAACCTTAAGTGCAGCGAATCCCGAGAGCTACGTAAAATGAATGCATCCGATGAGTTAAACAGGAAAAAGGGTACATCCCGGAAGAGGGCGAGGAAGCGCTCCGATCGAAAAACGCACGAGAGGGCAGAGCGGAAATCCCTGCGCTCTCATTCCGAACATTTTCGGAACACTTCGTTCCAAAGATCTCCAGAGAGGATTCGTGATTTCTCGCATGAAGTACCTACAGCGAAGGAAGTAGAAGGGCAGACAGGAGAGGAAAAATTGCCCGGGAGACTTGACCTTCGAGTGGCATCGCTATGGTTGCTGGTTGAAGTTCATATTTAATTACCAATGGTTACCCATGATTATATATAAACCACTTATTCCTCTTCTTCTCTCGGATTGGCCATATACGGAGCACGCTGGTTTTTAATTCTTTTCGTGTTCTTCCTTTTTTCTCTCTTCCCATGCTCCTTCACTTTATTGCTGTGTCTCCACAGTGCCCGTCCTCCGTCCATTTCTACCCCGTCCTTGATTTTCCACCTCAAAGGAAGGCTGCCTCTTTGATCCTAAGAACGTCACGTACCTTCATGTTCTCCCAAGTGATTCCCATTTCTCGCAGGTCCTTTTCCAACTCCCTAGTCTCCCAATTACCCTCCCTTGACCTCTTCTCCACACCCTCCGTTTTCAAATCAGTCCTCAGAAAACATATTGCCGAGTTGACTCCCTCTATTCCATCTCCTTGTCCATAAACCCCAATACCGATTTTTATTTCCAATGTATTTCTCTGTTATCTTTTACATTTTTAAGGGTATATTTTGAAAAATGTCTATTTATTTGTTTGCTTGTCGACCAATGTAATAAGCCTAAGTGCCGTTTTTGGGGGTTTTAAAAATAAATAAATCCATAAATAAACTATGCACCCTATGCATATTTATCTAAGAAGTATTTCCAAATCCTACTGGTTAATTCCGTCATATCCATACTTACTAAGTGCCCATAAAATGTAACTCTCTCCTTTCGCGCATAGAATCCGTATTTTTTTTATTTCTACATCCAGGTACTGCTCGCGATTGCCTTCTACACACTCGATTGCCCCTGATTGGACCTAAAGTTTTTTCTTTTCAACATCTTCCCTTTCTTCAATTTCCAATTTTTCATTTTAGCCTTTTTCATCCATTGCAAGACATTCAGCTGCATAAAGGGCTCCTGGCCTCAATACGGTACAATAGTGTCTTAATTTGGAATTTATGGAAAAGTAAATTTTGCTGTATAACCTTTTCCTAAGTTGATAAGACCTTTATATTCGGTTAAATCGTGAAACTATCTCCTCGTTGTTCAGTCCCAACCATTCCCCTAGTTATTTGAAATTTACAACAAGCGCGATACTTTTTTCACTAAAATCCAGATGTTTTGAACCTTCCTTGATATTTGTCATATGTTTTGCGTTCTCGGAAGACTTTTGAAAATCTGTTTTTTTACCGCGCATTTATTCCAAAACGTCCCCCCATGAAATTCCTGTTCTCATATCCTCATTGGACCAAATTCTCAATGAGCAGACTGCTCAAATCCATTCGCCACTCGAATACAGTTTTCTTTCTAAAATGCAGTTGAAGAGCAGAGGAGCAAACCCGTCCCCTTATACCAATTATAATTGTAAAATACAAATTAAGTTAAGCGGCGCGACGATTTTCACCACCCGCCATGTGCGGAGTGTGCGGTGTTTGATCATAGATATGTACCTACGAGTTAGTTCTAAGGCGCCCATGGATGGGTTTCATACTGTGTTCGCTAAATTATTAAAATTCCTCAACTGAGGTACGCAAATTTTCCATGCAAAAACGCCCTTGAGTAAAAATAACGGCATTTTAAAATTTAAGTGACTGTCACTCCATCTAACTCGCTTTGTTCCCCGGAATTAATGAGTGTATCACTTCAGAGAGTAAGAAATTGCGTGAAAATATTTTTAATGGAAGTTACCATGACGAAAGCACAATATCTAAAAAGATAAGCCGGAAAAAACTGAAAAAAAAGAAAAAGAATTTTTAGCACCGAACTCCATACCTTCCACTCCACAATCTACAGCCTTAATAGGCAGAAAGGAATAGGCAGTTCACAGGGCATACATTGGTTTTCGTGACTGTGGCTCCATCTTACAGCGTTACAGAGTCATTCAGTCAGTGATGAGCGTAATTATATATACTAATAATAATATAGCACTTATAAGACCTTAAGATGGTGGAGTTAGAGGTTCGAAGGAACCAAGGACGAGGAGAACGACCGGAGTGTTAACGGTAACTGTTGCTAACAGGAATGCTACACATCCTAAATAGGCGGCGTACGTCATATACGGATGAAGAGCAAACAGATGACATGTACGACGATGATCAAGAGAGGATAATTTCTACGACTGCCGTATACCGGCGCTCATGAGAAGTGCCATTAGGTCAAAAACTTACAATTCTCATCTAAGAGACACCACACAGTAAACACTGACCTGAATACTACCGATTACGCCCATGAGATTGTGATTGGAATAATTAGAACATAATATACTTTTAATGTTGAGAGAAGCATGAGCAATAAAAGGAGAATTGCACTAGGGAAAGAAGCGCTGTCAAGAAGAGATGTAATTTTTCCCGCGAACGATAAGGGACCATAACAGCTGCCAATGAGACTTTTAACCAGGTTTGTCGATAGGTAGTGTAGCTCTTAGTAGTAGTTGTGGTACTCCCTAATACTTGTATCCTTATTTGCTACCTAGTACTTACAGCACGCCGTGCATGTTTTCAACATAACTCTTGAATCTCTGTCCATTTATGTAGTTGCAAAATACATATATACTAACGGTCCCTCTCCATTGTGAGCATATCTGTCTTGTAGTGAATGCTTGTGCGGCTTCGCCTCGTGACAAGCATTAGCGATTTATACTAATGCATAATTAGTCCTAGTTACACCAACTTTAATAGGGCACAGTGTAATGCAAGTTGGTGACTACTCACCCCCTGCCACACACACTTTAGGTGACTCGCAGGGTATTTTGTAGATGCAGATGAAACATTCAGCAATAGGAGAAAGCGGACGACGGGGACCTCGGGTAAGGATATAAAGAAGAGGCTGGTGAAGAGTTTAAAACGGAGCGTAACGTTGCATGAGCAGAAACGTGGAGAAAAGAAGATGGGAATAGGCTGAAGGCGTAAATATATGTGGGTGTGGAGGAGGAGCAAGAAGGTGCGGTGGACGGAAAGGAAGAAGAAGATTACCATGGCGGGTGAAGAGTGGAAACTTCTGGAGGAGATTAGGAGGTGGTGTAAAAGGCAGGTTGGAACAGGAAATGAGGGGCAAAAGGATGCTGAAGGCCGCGATCCATGGGAGGCTGTTGTATAAGGGGGGAATGGGAAGACTGAGAAAATTCTTTATGGACGACGGGATTAAGAGAGGTATGCTGAGATGAAGAAAGAAATCATGTAAGGGCTTGCGCCGGTACATGATTTTTACTCTATTCAAATACAACATATCTTAACCGGTAGGACACTCTAAAAACCTATAATTATCTTGCGCAACGGACTGCAGTTCTGTCGGCGTGTCATAGATACGCCGAATTGTGCGTCACATTTTTCTGTTCTCGCAACAAACTCAGCAGAAGACGGCAAAGAGGGGTCTGATCTAAAGCGCTTGATAGGAAAGTACGGTCAACTTTGCGCATCTAGCCATCGTAGGCCTTTCTTTACATGGGAGAGATAGGGACTAAACATGTTTTCACGATATAAAAATTAATTAACTATGTTTCATCGAATTTGAGCCATGATAACTTGTGAATGATTAAATTGCCTATAATACCACATCATTTTCATATCAAGTTTATCCTCCAAAATGCGGGAGTCCAGTATAATACGAGCCCAGCAGACGCCTCAAACGGCAGCAGACGACGTCGTCTGCAATATAAGTGGAACGTCGCGATATTTTCCTCGCTCGTAAAGTGACTTCTCGTTGATAACTGGCGGAATGGCATTTTAAAATATTATAATACTACCTAAATATTAGCTTACTTGTCAATTAGGTATCAAAATCGACTAGGTATAGAATATTTCTCTGCAATAGGAGTAAAACGTCAAGTCAATTCCTCGACCATGAAGTGAATCCCCATAGAGAGCAGACGGTGACCAACCTTGTATTGTCACTGGAATCTTAATCATTGTGCATAATGGTCAGTGCCTCAGTTAAACATGGAGTGCTGATCGTGGAAATCCTGTCAAAATGCTCACTTGACTTGACAATGACACTGCAGAACATAAATTAGATAGTAGATCGTATTAATACGATCGTATTAAAATACCATTCCGCCAGTTATCAACGAGAAGTCACTTTACGAGCGGGGAAAATATCGCGACGTTCCACTTATATTGCAGACGACGTCGTCTGCTGCCGTTTGAGGCGTCTGCTGGGCTCGTATTATACTGGACTCCCGCATTTTGGAGGATAAACTTGATATGAAAATGATGTGGTATTATAGGCAATTTAATCATTCACAAGTTATCATGGCTCAAATTCGATGAAACATAGTTAATTAATTTTTATCTCGTGAAAACATGTTTAGTCCCTATCTCTCCCATGTAAAGAAAGGCCTACGATGGCTAGATGCGCAAGGAACATGTAGGGAACCAATCAGAAGCCTCGATTGTCGGCATTTGCCGAGATCAAACGTTGACCGTACTTTCCTATCAAGAGCTTTAGTCTGATCGTGGAATACAAAAAAACACTGATAGAGCTGGAAGGCTCGCACGAGAAACGCTTAACAGGTAAAATACGCATTTTTTCTTATTCTCTTCGTCCTGCTTTCTTCCCTACCTCACCCTTCACTACCTCCAGTGTGACACCTTTGAAGGCTATGAGGGTGGCGATCAGATAAGCAACCGCGGGAGATAAGAAAGAAACACACGACAGGCTCAAGAGCTGGGGACGAAGGAGGGTTGAGAAGGAAATTATTAGGCAATAACGACCCCGATGCTAAACCCTCCCCCAAGAGATAAAAGGGCCACAGATGTGACGTCAAAGATAGCGAAGGACGAGAATAGAAACCTTTAGTCGTAAGCCGAATAACACTTTACACGAAAAGTGGAAGCCACTACGTTCAGAGCTGAAAACAGAATACTAACTCTAATAAAATAATTATTTAAAAAAATTAGAATGCTTCACCTGTAATTCCCATATTTACGCGTAGACAGAGCAACAACAAAAAGAACGTCTCCCACAATAAGCTCTCTTGTTATCGGGTCGGAAACAACTAAAGAAGATTACCATGGAGATAAACTAAAGAAGATACCAAAAAGTAAATATTGTAACATTAATGACGAAATAATATTTTTTTATTTGACTGAAATTCTCACTAATTAACTAAAGATGCCTACATAGGTCTTCAACTTGACTCATTTTTTACGCCGAACGGTGAAAATGGCTGCAAACCGAAAAATTTATTTTCTATTTTCTATAAACTACTGCGATATGTACCTAATCGATCTATGTTTTTAAATAGTTGAGAATTAATACAAACTACACACTTTTCTGACAAGGTCGAACTGTTGGAAATTAGAACAATCGTTGACGAGTTTACTGGGTGAAATTTCTTATTAATTTGTATTTTCCACACTACTTTTAATGCTACGTCAACCGATTTCGACGTTTTCACGTAATTATTTGAAGCTGTTTTGAAGCACTCCTCAAGAAAATGACGTGAAAACGTCGAAACCGGTTGAGGTACCTAGCATTAAAAGTAGTGTGGAAAATACACAAAATGTTATCTTTTATTAACCCGTATATATACCCACGGAAAATGGCTGGTATGTTTTGGCAAACATTTAAAAAAGTGAACTCGATACTCTCAGGCGTTACTTTGTAAAATACCATTTTGATAGAATCAAAATAAACTTTGTAAATTTTACAATGGATTTTATTCACTACGACCGGTTTCATCGCATAAGCGACATATTCAGGTGAACATCGGGTTTTCAGACGACATCGACACCTGAAGATGTCGCTTATGCGATGAAACTGGCCGTAGTGAATAAAATCCATTGTAAAATTTATAAAGCTTGTTTTGATTCTATTTCAAAAAGTGTTCATACAGCCGAACAGTAATGTCTCCCACGAAGACAATTCTTTAAAAAAATATAAAAAATATTAATTATGGAATTCCTCGCAAGAAGTGGCTGATACTTTGTAATATTTGGAAAGGTGTAACGTTTTCTTTGTGATGAGGCCAAATTCATTGAATTATGTGCGATATGATATCTCGGCTAAACTTCCTCAACAGAATGCACGTTGGTACCGAAAGGTCAAGACCACGCTAAGGGCATCACGCATCTCTGGTGGACGCCAAACGAGATATGTACCGTGTGCATCGAGGAGGGTGGGATCACAGAGCCAGAGGAAGTGCAACCCCTTCCTCTTCTCCCTCTAAGAGTTGTCCGACTCCATATAAACACAGCGCGAGAGAGAGCAGGAGGAGAAGGCCCAGCGTCCACATCCAGAGCGAAACGAACGCCAAGGGCTTCTTCCGGCCCAACCCTTCCTCTCCCGGCAATGAATTATTCAAATGAGATAAAGGCGGACACGGAAGAGCTCCCTTATTGCGGACGGAGTCCTCTCTTGCGGAGAAAAGATTGAAATGAAAACCGCATGCGAGGAGTAGGCGTGGCCTCACCTTCGTCCTTCAGAAAATCCTAGGGCGCCTTGATTTCCAAGCTTGATTTCGGACTCGCATAAATGAGGCGACGAATGAAATCAAAGGGAAATTACTCCGCACAATGAACAGAGTGACCTATTCTCCCACGCTTAAGGATCCCATAAGACGTCTAAGCCAATCATAAAGCATTCTATTTTCATCTCTAAATTATTAGAACTTAAGTTGTTGACGACAGTTCCACTGGTATTCCAAGCAGCGTCCTCAGGTCGAGTCGCATTGGGGAGACGTGCAAGAGCAATGCGAGTCCGCCTCCAGGAACACAGAAGGGCCACGAAGACAAAGCTGTTTCAACGTTCCGCCATTGCGGTGAGTGAGAACGGAGTGGTGAGCATGCCTGGAGTGAACCCGGCCATGAAATACCTTTCGACGAAGCAACGGTCATTGCTAGAGAAAAACAATACTACCCGAGGCTGATAAAGGAAGTGATCGAAATCAATACGACGCCCAAAAACATGAATAGAGAGGATGAATACCCTCTGCATAGCTCGTGGAAGAGGGTTCTCCGAAAAAGAACCAGGGCGCCAAAACACCCTACATAGAAAAAGGCGCCAAAATGCGATTAAGTTAACAACAACTACATGGTGTGATGCGAAACGTCATCGTGCCTATTTTCACTTATGTACCGGCCCCAGCGGTGAAATAGGGTTACATCCTGAGAGTTTTTTCACCATCCAGGGCATGGCTGAGTGAGTTCGCATGGTGTTTCAGGAGGAAAGTGTAAAACTTCTGGAGGATATTGGGGAAGTGATTTTAAACATTTTTTGTATGGGGTCGCAACTCCTTAGTTACCGTGCTATGGCAACGTAAACATTTTGTCACAAGCATTCTGCAGTTACCATGAAAACCCCAAAAAGCAGTGGCATCCAGCCATACTTACTAAGAAAAACTGGTCTAAGTTGTACTTAAGGTTTGTATCTTGCTTTTCCCGAGGAAAATTATGCGTATTGTTTCCAATTTCCAAGATAGTAACTGAAATTGTCAAAATGTATCTTCTTCAAAAAGATTACTTTTTAGAATAACTTTTTTATTTTGAGAAAAACGAAAAACGTGTCAGAAACACAAAAATTACCTAATTTTATTTCATCTCTAAAATGCATAAAATTATTTTCATATTGTAATTTTTAGAGAAGATATGGCATCTTAAATGGCACCGTATCATGAGCGCATCGTTCGACGTCTCACAGAAGTCAGCCGACTAAGAGAGGTAAATAGGAGTTAAACGACCGGAAAACCCTCCAAAGCAGAGTGAAAAATTAACACTTTTGTTTAAACAAGTTTTTGCTCCATTGGTCGAGATATACTCAAAACTTCTCCAAAATACGCTCAAGCTGCCAATTAGATAATTTATATAATTATCTAATTGGGGAAATTATTATTATATAGTTTCTGTAAAATAAAGGGGGTAGTAATTGACGAAAGCTGCTACTTACATGGAACTTATTTTTCATATTACGCCTCATTGAAAGATTTGTACTACGCAGATTTCAAGTAAATTTCTACGAAACCTTGATCTTGACCACATAAGACGAAGGGTGGTTTTTCGTGGGTTTCCACGGGTACAAAGCTCGTTCTACAAGCTGGAACTTACCGTAACTGACGCGATTCGACATCTGGGGACAGTGCCTCACTTACGTTTAAGCTTCGAGCGCGTAATACTTTCAGAGCCGGATTATTTCAGACCACCGTCTCATCAACCGACTACGTTCAAAACCAACGAAAAAAAAACTCGGAGACATAAATTAATTTCGAGACGGAAAAGATGATTCACCTACTGGAATTATTACTGCGTCATTTTGACCTTCATTGATTAAAAAAAAAGAATGTCGCGTGATGAGAGGCTTAAGTGAGGCATCGACCAACCACCCGCAGACGATGATGCCCGTTCGTGGGACTTAAGAATTAATCTCCACGTTAAACTTTGTCGGGATATTTAAAAAAAATGGGAACGTTAAAAATGTAACCGCTAGAGAGGAAGCAGATAGAAAAAACTATTACTCAAAGAGGATTTGAGAACCTGTTCTAATATGGCGTAAAAATTATATAAGAAGTTGCAAACACTGTTAAATTCTGCGATTAGATACATGTATGATATAAAAATATCCATGAGCATGTCACCCCTTATTACACTAAGTTGCAGTGGTTGAAACCTCAACGGAAAACAAAGCTCCAGTTATCTGTGTTTGTATACAAAATGTTGTCAAGTAAAACACCTGATTATCTCTATGATATGATTATACGTAGCCAGAGTGAAGCTTGTAGAACAGTAAGAGCTAGAAGACGATTTAAAATTCCAAATTGCAGAACTACAGCGTACCAATTATCAACCCTAAACTCTTCTATAAGAATATGGAATAATATACCGGACGAAATTATTAACTGTTGTACTGTAAATCAATTAAAAATTAAAATGTACTCATATTTGCTTGAAAAATACAATTGTAATTAACATTCATTGTAATATACCATTGTGTTATACAATATAATAGTAATACAACATAGTTTTCTGTAAATGTTATCTACTACGTAAGATTATCATTCAAATCCAGGTTTTACTCTTCTCTTTATTATTGTAAAATTTAATATAAATAAATATTTAATTCTGTAAAATTGTACCATCACATTAATGGATTATTTTATTGAGTTACCTTATCCATTTATCTTTTTATTTAGTTGCTTTATCTTTCCGCAGTTGTTGATTTCTGAAAGGGTAAATTAATCTGTTTTTCTTTTAAGTGTAATGTCATTTCTTTTTCTGTATTATTCTCTTTTGATTGTATACATTTAGTTAGGCAAGTATCTATTTCTGTTTTCACTGCAGAGTCTAATTGTATAAAATGATTTATGTTCCATAGGACAAGGTCCTTGAACAATAAAATGTATTATTATTATTATTAAAAATTAAAGGTAAAAGAAAAGGGTGTGAGTACAAATGAGGACATTCACAAGATGATCTTCAATCCCAGTGGGGAGACGCCATGCAGAAGACATTCATGAACTAATTCAAAAGTAGTCCACCACTGAATTATCCTGAGGATACAACCACATAACGTTCATTGAATGTTCAAGTGTGAACTATTCATTTGAGACTGTTCATAGATCGTTCATTGAATGTTCACGTGTGAACTATTCATTTGAGACTGTTCATAGATCGTTCATTGAATGTTCACGAGTGAACTATTCATTGGAGACTGTTCATAGATCGTTAATTTCCAGTCCACGAAGAGTTATTCAAAAATGCTTCTTGGTTGAACATTTAAAGAACATCTTTAAACCTTTCAAACAAACCATGTCAAGTTCAAAAATATTGTTTATTCACAATAATATTGCATTTATATTCGTACTATATATGGCATTATAGGTTTCAATTAATTAACGCCAAATAACTGTTATCGAGATGTGATGATATTTCCTCAAACTACAAAGGAATTGCCATTTAATAATAATAGTTCTCGAAGTTACATTTATCCACGGAAATGGCTAGGTAAATACGACTTTCTGTGCGTCAACACTGCAATATTGTGTGCTAAAAAATACGCGTATAGTCGTAAGGTGCCTAATAATACGACATGGGTACAATGACGTTAGGAAGATACAAGATAGGATGCTATAATGTACTAAAATTACGTACCGTAATTGCACAATCATAGTGAATAATTGCAAATTATAATTTTTTTATTTGAGAGAGCAAGGAAGTCAGTGGAGAGGTAATTCGATATGAATCGAGAATCATTTCACGAGAACTATTTTTTTTCATGATTCCTTCATGGTTCATGTGTTATTAATTCAAAAACAGTTCAGCCGCAATTCATCTACGTTGAACATTCTTTGAACATTCTATGAAGTATTCCAATGAATGTTCTTTGCACTATCTGTGAGTGCCAATTGAACGTTCACTGAATGTCCTTCTTGAAAGATCTTTGAACGTTTAAATAGTCTTCACTGAACGTTCTTTGAAAATCTTTTGGACAATTAATTCCCCACTGGGATAATTAAAGATCACTCATGAATCACGAGGATTAGTAGATAAAATTTCGAAAATTTTTACTCTAAATGCCACACGACATAATGACTTCTATAGACATTCATTTTCTGTCATCACTAAATAAATTTTCAAAATTTAAAGTAAAATCAGAAAATGTTTTCAAACATCGAGAAACACTATACCGAAAGACATTAATTAACCTACCTAAAACTAAAATTAACTCCTCTCAATAAAAGAAATAATATTGAACCGTACCAATGACACAAAGAAATCATTTAAGGTTATATTAAAAGGTCAAATTACTTCCTATGCTACCAAGCTATAGTTTAACACAGTCACATAAACTGTAAGACATCGTCTCTAGCACACCTTCATGTAATTTCTTCATGATATAACCATGAAAAATAAATTTGATTTCCACAGTGATTAATCATGAATGACAATGAACCAATGTGGATGTGCAAAAGTCATTTTTCATAGTTAGGTACAAACGTAAACATAATCAGTGTAAGAACAATAAAATGTTGAAAATTAACGCCACAATCGACGAGCACCAACGAAATCATCATATCACACCACAATACGAATTGAAGAACAACCAAAACTATCCAAAATATCAGCGTTTAATTTAACTACGAACATGACTGTTTGGGGAACACAAAACTAAGCACAGTATTACTTAATTATACGATAAAATAAGTTTTGAATAACAAGCACAGTTGGAGGTCCAACACCTCTAAACCTATCATAATTATCTTTTTCTTAATACTAATTTAATGCCAAATATAAAGTTGAAACGCAAGCAGCCTCCTTTGTGGAATCAATGCGGTAAAACATTCCGCGATCCGCGACGTATTTGCCAACATTTAGGCAAGAAAGATACTAGAAACGGAATTACTCCGGCTGGGAATGATATTAAATTAGATTTTCCAAGTTTATGGCAGACATAACTCGGTTTAAATGGTTTTTCGAAGGTAGATGATTTTCTATAACCACAATAAATTCTGATAAGTACTTAAATATTTTACATAAAATATATTGTCATTACATTCATTCCTTCATATTTACTCCACGTACTAGGCACGATTTCCCATCCCGCATTCGCACGCCATATGACCTCTTCATCTATCCTCGCATCTTGGGGGGGGGGGGGGGTCAGGAAGAAATTATAGATGCAGATTCAGCTTTACAGGCCTACCCACATTGAATTAAACTCTTACGGCTCTTTCTACCCCGAAAGGAAACAGCGTGATGAGTATGTATGCATGCAAGTAAGAAATATATATTTAATTTTCATTGAAAATGATGTACCACGGTCTTTTTGAAAGTCTTTTGAGATATGGCCTCACTGTGATGTGACAAATCTAAAAAGGATCAAAGCTAATCAGAAAAGTTGTTGAAAATAATGAAATCCAATCCATTTCAAGAAACTGGAGAGATTGCAGATGATGGTTATTTTAAAGAGTTCAATATTCTACCGATTGAAGGTTATTGCAGTATAATCACAGAATATTATTTCAGTGATAAATATAAAAAGAAAAGAGTGTACTATCAAAATACTGAACTTAGAAAGGTTAATAAATATGAAGTTCCAAGATATTACACACAAGGGTTGCAGCACAGTTTTTAGTGTTTATGCTCCAAAACTGTTCAACAATATGAGTATTGATTTAAAAAATATGGAAAACATAAGGGAAGTTAAGAGAAGGGCAAAGGAATAGTTGCTATGCACATAAATTATGTTGCTAGTAATAAATAAAAACACTACTGATAAATTATAAAAGGCACCTGCGGATAAGCCACGAATGGCTTAGCAGGACCATAACGTTGTAAAATTGATTAAATAGTGTACATTTTACATTATTTACATAATATTGCTTTTATATGAGTTTGCTTTTATATTTTAGGTATCGAATTTGTACATTTTTTTGTAAATTATGTTATTGAATTATAAAAAAGGTATTTTTTACGAATGAAAAATAAAAAAAAATATGGTGAGATGCCGCAGCGAAGTAAGAAAAAATGACGATCTCAGGTCACAGAGAGCGATAAATTTTTAACCCTAACGGTGGACCGAATGAGGGGAGGATCAGAAGAATCCAATTCGCTCTCTGGAAGATATTCCGCGAGTACTATCTCATCAGCAAATCCTTAACGACCCCCTGCATATTCCCGTCGTTCATCAGCAGATTCAAAAGAGAAAATAATTAGGAGGAATTAATGAGAGCTCGCTTGAATGATCCCAAACGGATTTCTAGATTCGGAATGCCCGCAAAATGGGTGGGGGGATGAAGATGAAGGGTGGGCCAGCAAGAATTAGCTCGGCTGAAAACGGTGAGCCAAGCGAATCTAAAATTCTCTGTTATTCTGCAAACGGTTACCAGGGGCACGCAGCAGAAATTAAAGATTTTTTGAAACACCTATAACGAAACAGAAATGGTTTCCTACTTCCACTTCCACTAGACTTGTTAATAAATGTCCTTAAATCGGAAAATGGAAAGCGGAGCCTGAACTTAGGATATTTATCTAGGTTAGAGCAAAAACTTAGGGATAACTTCAATTAATACGACAGTGACAATGACCGTCCACACAAGGCTAATCAAACTCAAGATATCTTAGAATCATTTGGCAGGGAACAACTTGAACACCCTCCGTACGCGTACAGTCCCGATCTAGCGCCCACTGACTACCACCTATTTTTGCATGAAGATGCATCTGGGTGGTCAGTGCCACGACGACGATGATGAGGTCAAAACGACCGTGTTTGCAGGGGTTGTCAAATCAGGCGGCAGACTTCTATGAGGATGGGATTCAAAAGCTACTTCTACGATACGATAAGTGCCTTAATATTCGTGAAAATCATATAGAAAATTATATTAAGGCACAGACATTCGTGTAAAAAATAAAATTGTTAACTAAATAAATGAAAAGGAAAACTTTGTTTTATTCCGCCAATTTATTTTCCGGTACAACTAGTTTCGACGCAGCGGTGTCATCTTCAGGTACCTGAAGATGACGCCACTGCGTCGAAACTAGTTGTACCTGAAAGTTTTTTTCATTTATAAAATGAACTTCCACAAGGTTGAGCCTGAGACGGTGGAGATAATTGTTAACTAAAGTAAATTTGTTTCTTTTTATTTCAAAACGGTACTTACTTAAAAACACGCCTCGCACGTATGTACTTTGCTCAAGATACTAACTTTACGAATCAACTAAATTCGTTACCTGCTGTTACCGTTAAGTTACTGTTAACTTAAAGCGTCACAATTATCAATCGTCCGAAACTAAACAACCACGAACTTTTGGGAAATAGTGGCTCCCAGTACTGTTGATGATGATTACTACAGAAAACGTGAATTGGACAATTTTTTAAGAATATATTCAGCGTAAGACACAGTACGCAGGCTCCATTTTTATCATTCCATTCTACTGCTTATAACCACATCGATTCATGCTGTTCACTCAGACAATATTTCACACGGATAATAATTCGACAGCCCGATCTAAAACTCGCATGTCTCCCGTATTCTCTTTCTACCATTCATATACGGCGCAAAAACACGAAATGCGGTCTCCTTTGCCGAATTTGAGGCGAGAACGTTAAGGTGCCAATGATTCTCAATGGTTTACCCAATAATTTAAAATATGTAGAATCGATCAGAGAATTAAAGGTTAAATTAAAAAAACACCTATTGGAGAGATCTGTCAATTGATGTTTTATAAACTATGTTAAATTATCTGATAATATTATAATAATACAAATGCGTAAATTTAAAGGTAGAATGATCCTTGTAAATAAACTTATAAAATACGATATTAAAATATTAGTAGTCTAATACTACAACATGTATGATTCTTTGTAATAAATGTCTGAATTCAAATATTTGTAACTTGCCGCTCTGTAATTAAATAAGGAACCTTCTGATAAGATAATGTGGCTTAGAAGGAACTAGTTTGTATATGTCTTATAGGCACTATAATAATAATAATAATAATAAATGTGTGAGACATGGTGGAAAAAAAATCCTTACTTCCGACTGAAAGCGTCTGTCGCGATGACCTCGCGACCCTCAAGACCCCCGAGAGACGACGACAAGAATATGGAAGAAACTTGAAAAGGGCGTCCCAACGTTCCACCCTCCCTCCCGAACCACCCTCCCCCTTCCCTTAAGGTAGTTGGAGCGAAAAATCACTTCATCTAGAATTTCATGAATTTTGCCTCATTTAAAAGGAAAAAAACTCCCATATTTGAGCTCCCATAAGCGAGGCTGGAAGAATGGTGTCGCGATGGGGAGAAGGATCCGAGGACGTGCATAAACAGTCAAATTGGCAACATCGCCGGCGCGACCCTCTTTCCCTTTTCGGAGGATTGATGGCCCAGGAGGAATTTCGGCAGAGCGGGTTTTGAACGAGGAGTGTGGGACTGTGCGGGGATATGTGCTAGGGATTTAGGGGAGGCTGGGGGAAGGCGCAGAAGGAATATTTAAGACGGTCCACGGACACACGTAGATAGGGGAGGGGGTGGGGAGAAAGGAGGACACTCTGTGAAATATCAAAATATTAACCCCTTGCCGAACTACTTTTCGAGCAATTTGCTTATAAAAATCTTAGCTGTTTTACATGGGATAGATTACGGCTGTGCGCTCCAGAGGGAGAATACTGAAAAACTTAGGAACTTCTAGCACCTAGATTTCGTCAAAAAACTAACGGTGAGTAGTTTGTATGTTTTCTCAAGTATTTATAAAAAATAATCCATTACTCTCTGCACAATCTTTACAGAATCACAAAATAAAACCAGCCGGTTTGAAGGATTTTTAGCCGCACGGCGTGAAAAAATGAGTCAAGTTAGAGATTTAAGTAGAGATATATAATATATATATATATATATATATATATATATATATATATATATATATATATATATATATATATATACTTAGAATTTTTTTCACTTGGAATCGGCCATCATTCCATCTTCACATCACCATTGTGTTTTCACATTTATATGTTTCCTATCCTCTTTCTTTCACCACCTGTTTGAACGAAATATTTATTATATATTTATTTAATTACTGAGAATATTTGTCATACATAAAACTGTATTTTTTCGCCATTAATATTACAAAATTTACTTCATACTTGTAACAGACGCTGAAGTTAAAAAATAAAAATTCAAATATGGTCTCCATTGTGACTAGGGGGGACTATCTCGCTCAAACTACCTTGGTAAAAAAACACCTTCCACCGCCCACCCCTCTTCTCGTCTCCTCGAGGGAAATGTGGGGTGGTGGGAGGGGTGGGGGGTGGGAGGCAGGATGGAGAGATGAAGAAGACACACAGACAGTCTCAGTCCTCCCATAATTGAACGGCCGGACGAGAGAGCCCGCACCCGCCGAGGAGACGTGTCTTCATTATCATAATAATCATGGTCCCTCCGTGAGCAGTCGAGCCCGCTCGAAACAGGGAAAATACGCCCCCCCAATTATATCCCTTAGCGGGCCTCTCCCGCGACCCAAGGACTTCCCCTCTCAAGGAGGCAAGCGGGAGATTTCCGGTGTGATGGAAAGAAATGAGTGAGAGAGACGAGAGAGAGGCGAAAAAACATTATGAGAAAGCGGGTCTCCACTAGGGATGCCAACTATTCACTCTCAGTTATCGATTACCTGTACACACAGGAGTTGACTCCTATACGACCAGCGGCCTAGTTCGATACTTGGACCGAATAGCCTTCGACCATCGGCCTTCAGGCGGCTTTACACACGGAAGTTGACTTCTATGGAAGTAGCGAGTGCAGTGAAGTATCGATTTTTATCGCTACCTGCAGGGCATAGCTCTGCTTACACATTACTTCCGGCCATGAATATACATATGGATCTAAATCATCGGCACCACTGTACGGGTAAAGGTGTTGCCTAGCTTTCCGCAAAAGATAGGTCGCGCTGCAGTCGGCATGGTTCCGCGTCTGTGTGTCAAAAATGGCCGGTTTAATAGGGAGGCCAATTCCAGTACCTTTATTTCAAGTGTCTCCATTTGAATCACGGCCTTTCCTTCGACATGGTTCGCTTCTGTGTGTCAAAAATGGCCGGTGTTAATAGGGAAGCCAATTCCAAGCCCTTTATTTCCAGTATCTCCATTTAAATCACGGCCTTTCATTATTAGAACCATCTTCTCTAGAGTGGCGGCGCTACTATCTGCTTGGTCCTGAATTTTCGGTGCATGCGGAATGTTTGGCAACACCCACTGGGGCCAACTTTAGGATCCATATGTATATTCATGCTTCCGGCTTATCCGAAAATAAATGAATAGCAGAACTAAGGAGGCGAAACGAGCTAAACTCAAAACAACCAATGAATCATTAAATCAAAACCCTGCAGGTACTAAAATCGTATATTAATACGGAAATGTTAGCATATAATTGTAAAATAGTTTTATTATACTCATTTCTATAGTTCATTTTGGGATAAATATTTGTTGATTATATCTTTGTTGACTTCATGATGTAATAAATTATGCAGAATATTTTGTTTTCATCAACATACATAATTATCTATTGAGTTTTATTAATCTAAACTTATCAAATAAACTCATGGGTTTATGTAAACAAATTTTCTCTCTATGGCAACTCTATTGTATTTCAAGTATTAATTTATATTAACATTTTGATAACTAATTTAGTACTTCATCATTGTTAAATTTCAATCTTAAGAAAATTCTTATTTTATATAATTGTGGTTTTTCAACTGAGATGAACCAGGCAGAATATTTCACCGGATGTTTTGAAATACAATCGCAGAATCGAAATGCTACTTGCAGGCAAAATAGAAGCTAGTCTATTTTCCTTGCAAGTGCGAACCGCGGTCGATTAGTTCCGCTATTGACCCATACTGCCGTTGAAGTACGTGCTTACACATCGAAGTACCACTTGCAATCGACTTGCAAGGCTACTGTCATGGAAGTAACTTCCATGTGTAAAGCCGCCTTTCCAAGGGGAGTCGGACATCGTAGTCGACGCGATATAAATCGATCAGATAGGAGTCAAATCCTGTGTGTATCTGGAGCTTCAATTCGTAATACCTATAATCGATTATAATCGGAAGTTCGTCGATAGATTACGCCGATTAATCGGAGGATAAATAATGGATTAACGTACTATTTACGTCGCGTGTTCGCGTGAATTTTCTGACACGCAACCACAAGTTTATTTTGAACACACTTGAGGGTTATCAGAGTTACTATCACGGTAGCTCTTCATCATCTCCATGCTGCCCATTGAAAGTGTATCTTGGATATGTATCAGATGACTGAGTATAAGTAGAAAAATGTTAACTGAACAGCGTCTCTGTAGGTCAACCCCAGCAATAAAACTTCCTTTCGAAAACATTCAATCAAGGTTGCAAACATTTCTATTGATATAATACTTTTTGAACCTGAATATTAAGGAAATAGTTCAGAAATGGAATACAGCAACCACTCGCATTTATATCACGAGCTTAAAAAATTGCCCACGTAATTATTAATCGCCCAACTTTTCTGTGATCTCTTGCTGCCAGAAGTTAAGACCACAGCAAAAAAGAGAATTGCAAAATTAAATGAGATTAAGCTTAAAGACAATTTAATGAATTGGAATCAAAATAATATTTTATGAAACTGCTCCGATGCAAATATTTTCTGTGATAGATTTGTTGAGGAGCTCAAGCATAAGTATAAAGCAGCTGGGGATAGAATATTTGTGGACAAGTACACTTCTGTATAAGCAAATAACTTTTAAAAAACATTCGATGACCCCAGAATTGCTGATTAAATTAAGATAAAGAGATAAATTATTCAAGAAATGGAAGACTTCTCCCAGTAATAACTCTTACAGGCAGAGGTATACAAGATACCGAAACAAGGTAAATGCTGATATTAGAAAAACAAAAAGGGCATATTATAAACAAACCTTTATGAAAATGGGCTATACAAATCCAAAAGAAACCTGGAAATTGATAAACAGGCTAGTAGGGGTAAAAGGAAAAAAAATCTATTGATGACCTATCGAAGCAAACCTTTGTTGTGGTGCATAAAAAACACAGCTTGATGTCGCGAACGACTTCGCAAGCTATTTTAAAAAATGTGTATTAGATGGTTCGCATATATGTGATGGAAAATTTTTAAATGAGATCAAAACTAAGAAATACAAGTTTTTTAATACCCATAGTAAATAATAAAAATGGAGAAAAGGAAAGGAAGTAAGTTCTCCCAAAACTATTAAATAAATATAGAAAATACATAGAGATACTGTGTAAAAATAAATTATTCTGCTATCAAAATATTGTTAAAGAGTGATCCATAGAGATATATTATTGCAAATGTAATTGTGTATTCTTTTAACTACTGGTGTATGTTTATTGTAATAGTGAGCCTAAGCTGCTTGAATTGAATTTTTTTTATTGTGAGATTAAATATGAAATATGTCCCGTCGACAGACATTGCCTGACGGAACTGTAACGTACAAACTGATAAAAAAAGCTGGTGATGTCAACATGACCTAAGATTAAAGTTTATTTGGTCTATGAAATCAAAGTTTCTAAAATAATAATTAAATAGTATAATGATTTTAATTTAAAAAAGTGATGGGAGTCCATCCAGATGAAAGTTCCTTATGACGATGAACTTATATGATGAACAACGATCACTTATTTAATCATTTTCTTATTTTTTACATAACAAAATAATGGCAACCCGCGAAAGGTTTGTAAAATTGGTACCAACTCATCGATTACAGGTTATAATCGGACCTTCCATAATCGATTAATTTTGGTACAATAATCGATTAATTTTGGTTCAATATTCGATTAATTATGGTTCAATAATCGATAAGTCGTTTAAGGTACTTGACTACTTGCATCCCTAGTCTCGACACGCCGGAATCCGAACTGAATGGGGTTAATACGGAAGCAGACGAAAAAAAAGACTCTTAGAGAACGTCTCCATATGTCCTCCTGCCTTCCGGGTCCCCTTACGTAATGTGGAGGGTTTATCGCGAGATGGAACGGACCAGAAGGGACATTATTTCTCCATTAGAAAATGGGAGCAAGAGTTTCTCCAAACAAAACCAGCGAGGCCGGGAGATGGATATTCCGCGGGGGTATAAGTGTGATTGGATAACCAAGAGAACGAAAACACACTACCCGCCTCTCCGATTCCCAAACTTGCAGCAATAAACTATAAATGTTTTGCCACGACGACAGCAACAAATTAGGACACATTACGCCTCTTTAATAGATTGAGAAGGAGAATTTGGATTTGTCAAATACTATATCTCAAGTCATTTTCGTACTTATTCATTCAAATAAAATAATTTGTGACACATATTAAAAATAAAGCAAATAAATTAAGTTATTATTGAAAATTATTTTCGCCGGAGATGGCGGACAAATTTAGAAATACAAGGTGAAACAGAAAGACGAATTTACTGGCTGACTAAAACGCCACGAAGGAATCGTAATAAACTATTTATGAAGTCACCTAAAGAGAAAATATAAGGGGTAATTTTCTGCTTATTATGGACTTATTAGGGTCTCACCTCGTTGGCGCGGGGACTGTCAGTATTTTTACCCTTGATATGCTCTAAACACATCCCTGAAGTTGCGTCTTTGTCCTCTTCCATGTTGTCCACAACCCTTTTGAGCGTTCATTGCCTGAACTAATAGGGCGAGTAGTTCACTGTCATCTGTTGGTGGAGTTTTGCCGGTGCGGACAATAAGGGTAACGCAAAATGTCGGCAGTTTCCAGTCCTTTACTTTCTAAGTTCGTGATTACAACCCATTCCTTGCTCATCTTTTCATCCACTACTATTTCTTGGCACAAATCGAATCCCTTCCATCGCTTGCTCTATGAAATTTATTTATCCCTCACCTGCCTCTGCAGTTCTACTCTACAGCGGTTTTACTGCCAAACTGTATTCGCGGCTCACTACCGTAATTTACCTTCTTCCCTCGTCACTGCCTTTCCAAAGACGTGCGCTCACACAATGAGCCGGATTTTTACACTACGATTGAAGTTGGACAGTCATTAAAACTAGTATGGATGGTATGTTTTCAGTAGCTAAATACCAAGTAAATATGCCTTAGTCATTGTGACTGATTTTTTTCCGTGCGTTACTCGAAGAAGCATTTGAAATTTCGCAGAAATGAATGAAAATTTATATTCTGTGTGTAGGATAATTTTAGGCTGATTCCAGCGGCAAATAATTCCTTAGATCATGAATTCAATAATATATTTTGTAGCTTAAAAGACATAAAATTCTCGTATATCACACCAAGTGACCCCTTCACTATTTCAACTCACTATAGTGACTCTTCACTATTCCACCACTGATTTTGCCCATTTTGTTCATAAAGTAAGACTGCCCTTAGGTACACACCATGTTTATTAAATTGAGGGCTATTTTGATAAGTGGATTGTTCCATTAATTAACTGTACTCAGGGGCAGCAAATGACTCTATGAGACCGCTTACACTTCCCCAATCATATGCAGCCACTATTATGAGCCACTAGCCCATGAATGGTCATTACTAGACTCTCCGGTGACCACACGGGCGCTTTCAACTAACAGAAAAGCAATTACCGCAAATAAAATTTTATCGAATTATTACGATATGCGCCTCACTAAAAACAGTAACGGAAATAAAATACCGCAGTCTTTCTGGGTGTGAAAGTTATGAGCAAGTAGACAAATTACCACAATAGTATACTCCTGATTACTTAACAAACAGCAACACCATTTCGCCAGGTAACCTCTCCAATCAATATCTCGTTTTGCGTCAAGCTTTAGGGTTCTTGAAAATCTGGCAAAAAGGTTCGGAAAGTTCATCTCAGCCTCCAGGGGAAAAAAGGCATTCATCACCAGGAATGAATTCACGGCTTCCGAAGTTACTTAAAAAGGGTATCCCTTTGGAAAAGTAAGTAAAACCCAAGACAAAAAAATGGACGGTTTCGAGAAAAAAAATAATAAAACGAACCGACCGATTCCAAGAGAAACTAGAGAGATGTAAAACATTTGGCAAATGGAGATTTTTCCAAACGCGAACTGATCTTCACTTAGGTCAGTTTAAATGAATGCGAAGGAAATATGTGAATACCGAATATGTAAGGCAGTCACGATAAAAAAGATGAGAGGAATCTTTAATTATAACCTGGAAGTTTTTCTTTAATTCAAGTACTTAGAGAAGGCATAGGATTAAGGGTAGAAAGGGTTAGCATGATAAATGTTTGACAAGGTAAATTAGGTCGGAATGATGCAAGAAACCTTTTCAGCCTGTTAAGGAAGGGCTCTATGTCTTTTAACAAAGCAGGGCAAAACATTCCCAATTGATAAATCTTTTAACTGCCCCGCAAAGAAAATCAATGAATAGCTAGAAAATAAAATACAGGGAGTATTCTTACTCTACTCCCATCGGATCTTTATTTCGTGAATGTGAAATTACATACGTTAATCTCGTTATTTTGAGATTCTTTTGTTTTGTTTGCCAGAAATAAAGTTTCAATGAAAGAAAGAAAATTACGCTACACATAACATTTACTCATCGAAATCATTAGTACAAATGGCTAACCTATGAACAATTGGTCGATGGTAACTAATATTTTCTGCTTTCCAATGTTAATTTTATATTCCTTGTGTTATTGACGTATAACTCACGTTCTCAGTTCTCCGTAAACACCTCGATCTTTAAAATCGACCTACTCGTTCCGGAGATACAACTGAACTGAGTGCGCGCAGTGCCCACACAAGCCCAAATTTAGACCCCCATGCGAAGCGCTGTGACGTCACCTCGCAACCCTCCCCCATCCGCCCGCGACAAACCATTTCCGGTAGTCGACGAAACGGGCTATCCAGTCATAGTTTTAGATATTCTGTAATCATCATAGTTTTTGCACATGAGGCCCTCGAAAGTACACACATATTGGTCGCGGCAAAACCATACATGACATCGAGAACGAACCATAAGATGTTCATTCGTATTCACATCAAAAACACAAAACAGAGAGGAGGATGTAGGATAAAGATAAAGCATTACAAAGGGATAGCTTTGGGACTCTACCCCTGAGGATATTTTCATCATTTATTAAACTGAGTGAAAACATATCCTACCCTATGAAACATCACTCATATGGACAGAATTCAGCGACGAGGATAAAAAGTGACTACTAAGAATAAAAATGTAAAACAATCAAAAGAGGAAGAAATCCGCGGCTATTCAAAGACAAGACATCGGTCAATAATAAGGGAGCTTTTCTTCTCATAGCTTCACTTTCTTCAAAAGGAGCTGACGTCTCACCCAAGTCCTCACGATGGGAAATACATCGGACACCGAGAATTTGAGTCACGAAATGAAAACGAAGGAGAGGAGGAGATGTTGTGACCCGGAAATCGGTGGTGCAAGTTTCTATATATTTTAAATGCGGCTGTTGTTTTCCAATATTCGCTTGAATGCATTATCTTGGCATTTACTTGTATATTTCTGTACAGTTATTGAGAACAGCTCAGAATAGCCAAGGGAAACTATGCCTCTCGGGAGAGAGACCGTTCACTTTCCCTGACGTCTATTCCTGTTCCCCCTACTCCCCAAATCTATTGTCATCTTGCAGAAAGCATTCTTGTCTCGGCTTCCCCTATCGAATGGCACGCACACGCGGGAAACGCAAATGGTCATTCATCGGTCAGTTAATGGTCAGTTAATGGTCAGTTAACGGTCAATTATTGGTTAGTCTTTGGTCAGTCATTGGCAGTTGACATCGGGCAGTCATATAGCCGAATCGGGAGCTGAGGTGCGGGCCAAGCGGCCCGTGCACTTACGGCCGCCGCGCTAACCATCCGTGCCATATCCCGAGCAAGAAGGTTAGAAAAGAAATGGAGGCGAAATACCACTTGATTCTTGAAGCCAATTCCGCCATTGCAGTCGGCACAGTTTAGACCTTCCTCTGGCTTACGTGTCCGGCGGTCGCGTTCGAATTTCGTCAAATCTAAGTCAAAAACCACTGACAAGGCGATGTTTTGTAACTGGTTTGGCAACACCTATTCGGCACAAAATCCTTCCCAAGCACCCCTATTCCTGCTTCACTTTCGCCCATGAGCGTTCACGGTCATGCCTCCTCCATTTCATTTTAACCTCCTTGCTCATCACGAGCTTCTCTACTTCCCGAGTCGTGGTGATATTCTTGTTTGGCTATTCTGACGCACATGTTGGTTCTTGTGTACTGTTTTATTCTTGCCTTCACTAGATTTTAATGAAATTTAACCCTCTTTCCTCTCAATCACCTGATTTTAAATGAATTGATTCATATTTCCCTCAATACCTCCGGGTGATTATTCGATTCCCGACGACCAAGGGCAAGGACCCAGAGAGTCGTGTTCGAGTTGCCGTCACCACGAGGGCTCGCTCAAGACAACAGAGAGCCGAAGCATTTGGGTTTGAAGAGTCCTCCTGACGTTCGGAGTCGAGACTTTAGTCAACCAAAGCTGGACACGCAGCCGTAAATCCCGAAAATGGAAAGGGAAACGTGCATCGCTGATTAACCTTAAGGGGATAATTATCGCATTTTATCCCCATGATCCGCAGTAGCACTGCATGCGTCTCTTCCCCTCTTTTTACTCCCCACCCTCCCGGCAACAACCCCTCCTCCCCAACATCTCCCCCCACCTTGACTCCCGCCGTTGCCAGGGCTGACCTAATGGCCCACTCTAACCCCTTCCTCTTGCACTGGCCCCAAACAACCAACCCCTTCCCCCAGGACCCAAACACACCCACCCACCCACTGGGGTTTCCTTTCCTATCTATTACAAGTTAGTTGTAAGGAGCATAAGGTGCCCGTAGGATGATGATGAATATAACAAACATTGATTTAACACACACGAAATATTCATTAAAAATTTAAATTCGTCACCATATCCCTTTATTATAGCACCTTGACGAGGCATTGACCTCGTATCTTATGGAAGATTTCGGCCCCGGACAAGTGAAAACATTCGCATAAAAAGTACATTCAATGCTCATATTTACCGATTGCAGGCGCTATTTCTTTCGCAGAATTCATTTGTAAATTATCATAACACAAACTTGAGAGATACACCAGCGGTTATAAAATTTAACGAAAAATCTTACTGTTATCGTCGAATCCAAATATGGGATCAAAATTACTGGTGCTTAGTAAAATATGAAATTTGCACAATAAATCACATTTATACCATCTGATTGACGGCCAAAGACATTATTTAACTTGCTTATTTTTAGAATACATGGGGAAAATATGCCTATCACACAAAATGTTTTTTAGTTCGGACATCTAGTCCTTTATTTTGTTCTTCGATGAAACGGGCAATTTCCATTAAGTAAAAGGATATGAAGTGTAATATCATTTTATCTTCCGTATGAACAACAATACACCATCATTTCTAACTTTTATCCCTTCCGTTGAGAATCATCGGGTATTTTCGCTAGTTAGTAATGTATAAAGCTACAAAACTGACTCACTAACTCATTGATACAAATTCCTGGGCATTTATAATCGAGATTTAAGGTTGAAATTATTAGGAGAGGGTTGGAATTAGGTTTCGAGTCAGGAAACAATCGAAAATCCAAATATTTTTCATTCATTTCTAGCCCAGACAGGATTTTGTTTTTTAATGGGATCTAACGGGAAAAACGAATAATTTCCGTGTAGGGTAAATGTCTTTCATTCATTAAAATATGAAATAATGAAGATAGAAGTTTCATGCTTCAACCAAAATGAGGCAAAAGCATCAAAAAATTAAATTGTTGCAACCAATATTTCCTATCGATCGATAAACTGAATTATTTGAACTTGTTTAACGCAAAATAAATGCAAATTTAGATCTTTTTTCCTTTCATTTTCGTTGCCATGCAATTTTCTCCTTTTTTGAGGCTTGGCGAGCGTTATAGAGTCAGTCAGTCAGTGATGGGCGTATTTCTATTTAGGCTAATTTTTTTCATTCCCTTCCTCCCCCACCTTCCTCTCTCTATCTCTCTCACTCCCCACCCACTGAAATCTCTATCGACCACGTGGTGGTAATTTAAAATCGATGAGTGGGGTGAGGTGGGAGGGAGGGAGGGTGGGAAGGGATGGGGGGGGAAGGAAAGGGGTCCTCTCCCCCAGAATGGTTTCGCACTGCGTGCCTGAATTATTCAACACTGCCGCGTTTTGTGAGGAGCAGGGGTTGCGGGATGGGGAGTTGGGAAAGGGTTGGGAGAAGAAGGGAGGAGGAAGGGATACGAGTAAGGGAGAGAAGAAAGACAGAGGGCAGTGAGGGGGGGAGTGAAGAGAGGAACAAGGTGTAACGTCGTGTCGCGTCTTACCCCACTAAAAAATTATCGCGTTGATTTGTTTTAAATCGAAGTTTTGTTGTTCATAATTTAGTTATTGAATGTTTCGTTTATTTTAAGCTATTAATTATAATTTTATTGACGTTTTTAAAGAAAATATTATTTGTTTATTGTTGAATGTTGATTTTTTTTAAAGGGTTGATAAGAGGTTGCTGTTTTCAGCAAGAACAGGAGATTGTTGGGCGAGAGACTATTGAGAAAAGGTTTATTATGTATCGGTATTAAATAAAGAAGGGTTTTGAACTTTAGAACGTGAGTAAATAATTCAAAAAGGGTCTCGACATCACAAAAGAAGTAGCGGAAGGGAAGGAGGAAGATGTATATATATGACAGAGAGAGAGAGAGAATAAAAATGAACATATATATATAATAAAAAATACACTGGACAGGGGGTGGGGAAAGAAAAGTAAAGTAAAAAGAGACGACTTACTGGGAACGTTTCGGGCATGTAAGTCGTCTCTTTTTACTTTAATTTTCTTTCCCCACCCCCTGTCCAGTGTATTTTTTATTGTTGTGGCCTATTGGCGAAACTTTCCCTGTGTGTATATATACATACAGACAGAGAAGGAGCGAGAGGGAGAGAGAGTATGGGGGCACCATGTGGTGCTGGTTGGCGCCGTGTGGGTCCGAAGGAGGGGGGAGCACGGGGAGGGCAAATGGGAAATGGATGGGTGAGGGTGATGCAAACTATGAGGGCAAAGAACGCGACTGCAAAGGAGAGAAACCTTCCTCCTCGAGAGAAATAAGAAACTACGGCCCAGAGACTCACAAATAACCACTTCCCTTAAGTGTGAGAATATAACTCAGAAAGCAATCGATTGCTCCGAGTAGATACATTCAAGGGTAAACTTCACGTCAGTCCCTACTGGCGCAGGCGCAACCAAAAGCTATGATTATTAATGCTGGGCCAAGGAACGAGGCTATAAAAAACCAATTCCCGACAAAGAGCCCTGTAGTTACATTCCTATTTCGTTTCTCAAAGTCATTCCTTCCTTAAATGCAGCCTTCTGTGGAATTATTACATCCCTTTCGTCCCAATCGTTTTTGAGCTATAAAACGAGACCTGCGTTACAGCGAACCGTGCTGTTACGTCACATTCTATCGATAAAGTTTCCACTGCTTCCACCAACATTTTCGAAATCCTTACCGTTAGCAACCGAATGCAATTTTTAGATAGATACTAACCCCTCAAGTCCTAGGATTCCGAGTACTCCTTCTCCAGAAAGTCTTCCACGGTGGACCACCTCCCTGGTATAGCACTTCTTCTGAAATTATTCACTCATCTACCAATTAGGGAATCTGTTTGGTGATTCTACCGTTAACCATAATGCACACACAAACTTATCGACGAAACAATACTCTACACTCAATCCATACTCATTCACGACCCAATCATTTTCTTCCAACATTCCAGCGGAAACATTTCGCAGGTGTCCCATAACAGCCACGTTTAGTCGAAGTCAATGCCCAACTTTGCACACTTGCTTCACTTTCCTAAGTTAAGTAAAGAGACGCGTACTTCTTAAACACCACTGCGCACTCTTCACCAATTTCCCATCAATGCTTCTTTGTTCTGCCCCACAGACGCGCGCACAGCCGTGCTTCCAGCATTCACCCCTCTCCAACTTATATACAAATTTTCGCAAACGTTTGCAAGCCAAGGCATAGAGAATATTCCACCTTTTCGAATGATTAATTTCATTTGTCAGCATTGTGCACTCTTTCATCCCTTACTGTATATTTAGCACGGCAACTGAAATTATCTACTTATTTCTCCAAAATACTTTTCTCACCCATATCTAGATAGATATAAAATCAAACTGGATGACCTCGTAAATATTGAGGACTATCAGAGGACATCGCATTACCAGCGTGAATTAACTAAAAAATTCACAACTCCAATCATAATCATACTGCCACTCAACATCCGGCCTTAAAACATACGTGTATGAAAGAAAATTAAAACAAGTAATTAAATTAAATGATAAAATTACAAATTCTGTGATAGAATAACCGCCATCATATACCATGGATTAGTTCCCAGTTCGACCAAGACATTTACTTTATAGCTACATCATACAGTTGCAAAATACATATATATATTAATGGTCCCTCTCCATTGTGATAATATCTGTAGTGTAGTAGTGCATGCTTTTGAGGCTTCACCTCGTGACAAGCATTAGCGATTTATGCTAATGCATAATTAGTCGTAATTACACTAACTACAGGGTATAGTGTAATGCACGTTGGTGAATACTCACCCCCTGCCACACACCCCTGAGGTGGCTTTCAGGGTATTTTGTAGATGTAGATACCTTGAACACTAATGAAAACTCAAGAGTAACAAAAAAATAATTTTCTCTGCTATAGGACCCAAAACACATTTTATATTTCCATCCCATGATTTACCAGAACTCTCTCGTCTAAGGATCAAATGTACGATTATTTCCTATTTCTTTATTTTGCACCTAGTCAAAAAATTAACGAAGGAAACATTATAAGTTTACAGATTTTCGACTTGAGCATCTTTACAACAAAACAAACAATTGTGAATTTTGCAGCATAAAAAAAGATGTGGCGATCAGAAGGACGGGAATTCCAAAAAAGCGGAACCCTCTTGCGGTTTCACAGAGACAGATAAAAGTTGGGGCCGTCTGAGGGAAGAAAACTTTTTAATGCAGTAATGAGGCAAAAGTTATCCCTTTCAAGAGCCAAAGGCCCACACCATATTTCACGGCAATTTCCACGACTAGAGGAGACGCGGAGAGTGAAATTAAAAAAAAGCAGAAGGGATACTTACGTAAGGGGCGACGGGCACAAAGCGCACTTGCCCCAATTACGAAGGAGTGGAAATGCTATTAGAAAAATTATATCCGAAAAAAAAACCGGGGGCTGATTGCTCCCGTCATCGATTTGATTGCTTTTTCATTAGAGTTCAAATTCGTTCGAGATGTCGATGAAAATCCGTGATGAATTAATTTAGGAAAACATAAACTCTATCGGTGGGGAGCGTGGTGGCCTAGTGGGCAGATTGCTTGGCTACTGATCGAAGGGTCCCGGGTTCAAATCTTTGGACACCCCCGAACAAAAATCCTCGGAGTGCGAGGTGGCGAACAGGGAAATGAACTGGCCCCCATACCCTGAATGTGTGAAATTCACACGCCTGTGGCTTAGTCCGGGTTGAACTCTACCCTCAACTATCCAAACCAACCTTCGGGTTGAATCACTGAGTGAGAGTGAGAGAGAGTGCTTACCTCATGCATGCCTACACAAGAAAAAATTTGAAGAAAACTTGAGTTTTGAGGGCACATAGATATTCTGAAATTTGTTGTTTTCACTTGGATTTAGCCGTAATAAAATGTATAAAAGCTGTACGAATGAAACAAAGCAAATTAAAGGGAAAATTACGCGAAATAAGTCAGTCCTCTCGATTCACGATTCAAAAGAGACGAGATTGAAAATCATTAGGTCTCCTGCAGCAACACAAAAACGCACAGAGAGAATTTTCCGTTGCGAAGAGGAGGATGGGGTTCCAGCTTCCGCGAAAAAGAGCCAGGGTTGAGATAGGGTGATTCCCGTGGGAAGCACTCATTAAGCCATTGGGTAATCCAGGGTAATCACCTCTTATCTTCCTTGAAAGGTCGCAATCACAAATTATGGCTGCTTTGAGCGTTTCACGAACTTTACTAAACCAAGAACACGCTTTAGTCTAAAACATTATTATCATCTATTAAAAAAAACTAAAAAATCACGTAAAAGTAAACATTATGAAGTTGAATCTACGAAATAAAGCAAGTGAGCTCCTAACAGTGGTTCGCCGATTTAGTGCTATTCCGAAAATGAGTTAAATAAGATTACCAATTGATCGCTTGTTTCAGTTTTGTTCAAAAATCATCTCATGCTTTTAATAACTAGTATACTCAAGTAACCAGAAGCAGTGTAATCACTCGCTACGTTTCACTGAACCATTATTACAACGCGATAAATTTTTAAAATAAATACCAGAGGCGGTAGCAACGTTATTTTTTTAAACAATAGAAATAAAAAGAGGAGTTATGATTAGGTAAAATGAATAAAAATACCAGGCCAAGATATACCACCAGTGAGAAGATGCAAGCGTGTTAGCAATTGCTTAATGCACTTCGAAGGATGTGTATGAATGAATGAATGGTTTATTGATGCTCAGGGAAACTCGTAAGAGCGAAAAAGAAAAAAATATAAGTACAGAAAACATTCTGCTCAAAATACAATAATTATGAAATAAGCATAGCATTAACACAAGAGCAATTGAAAACAAAGGTTCTAACAAAAATCAAAGTAATAAACACAAAGATTCTTACATTTCAAGACAACAGTGCTACTGTTTTAAATATTCGTACAATTTCCTCTTAAAAGATTCCGGAGTGGAGGAGCATTTTATTGAGGGGGGTAATGAATTCCAAAACTTGGATGCTATAATCAGGAAGGAATTTAGGTATAGGTTGGTATGGGCATGGGGTATGTGGAGAATGTATAGGACTGCCCGAGTTCTTCTGACTAAACCTGTACTAAACCAGATAGTAAAACTTAGCTTTTAAAATAAAAAGAAAACCATATCTTTCAGGGTTTCCAGAAGAAGAAAAAAAAAGAAAAAAAATGAGATATTGACAGAAGAAAGAAAAGACCAACGGAGAGAAAGAATGAAAGTGTACTGGAAGGACAGAAAGGAGAAAGAACGTAAATACTGGACACGCTATTTTACGTGGTCCATAAATGGCCAAATTCGTAGAAATAGGAAAAAGGGATATATTAACACATTCAAGTACTACATAAGTTACACATAAGCTCAAGATAAGTAAACAAATAAATAACTAAACGAATAAATAAATAAATATGAACTTTAGTGAAATGAGAGTACTGGAAGAAAAATTTACAAGATTAAATAATCAACAACTTATACTCTCGCTATTCCTACTATAGTTAACCACGAAGATAAGCAACCACGCCATAGTTCTCCTCATGACTCGGTTATAATTAGTATCCTTATTCCTTGAAATGTCTTTTCAATTTGGAAATTGTGAGTAAAGCGATTTTGAGACATAATGGCCTCTGGAAAGCAGAGATGGAGGGAGAAATGAATGGGGAAAATTACCCAGAAAGAACAAGAATAGAATATGTACATGAATGAACTCACGAGTGATGCCGGATTAATGAATTTCGAAGTAATAAGCGGTTAGCTGAGAGTGGAGTGGAAAGTCACAGCAAACCAACACTTGGAATTATGACTGCTGACCAAGTTGAGCATAAGCAAAACCAATAAGCTTAATGCGTTGTGTAACAGCAATGAGAATAAACTGTGGATAAAATTAAAATAAATTGAATACGTCCGAATAATTTCCCAGTAGTGAGCAATAAATCATCAATAGGATCGAGAAAAGATTGTCTTGCTTCATGGAGCTATGACAGTATTTTCACACTCCTCACATTCATTGGCGTAGAAATATCATAAATAAATAGGTACGATGAGTAGGAGGTACATATATTTCAATTTTGGACCAGAGTGCTAGATTAGTACATAATTCCTTGCTTAGTCCATATTATTTTAGGGCAAGAATCCTTCTTCCATTTCAGGCTACAGGCATAAAACAAAATGAAAGTCAAAATTAATGTTACAATAGTTCGCGAAGAAACTCTTGACTTTCAGCTCAATTTAATCAATCGGTCCGATCACTCATTGATACTAGGATTCATTAACATGATAAGACAAACCGAATTAATAGAACAACTTGTTTTTTTTTAGTCAGAACAAGTGGAAATGCCGAGAGGTGTTTAGAGTCATGATGGGATACTAGATAATAAGACTAGTTGTCACTTGCTCGCCAACCTAAGTGGTGCGCTACGATATTTGCTGATAGGCATAGTAGGATTCATTTACAGCAAGTAGGATTCACTATCAAACATCATTCAGTAGTGGCCTCAGAACGTGTCGTCGTGTTCCTGAATGATGTTCAGCAGGTCGACAATGGGTAGCGCCACTTGTGAGCAGAACGTTGAGTCGCAACCCTTTCGCGCGACACGGTAAGTCCCGCGACCCAGTGCGGCAGGAGTAATTAATTACCCTGTGTAATACTACTTACTCCCTTGGATCGCGCGACTCCGGTGAATATACCAAGATGGTCCCGTCTGACATTTGATACAAGTTTGCTTTTCAAAATTGGAAGCAACAAAAATATTAAAAGTCAAATAAAAAATGGCTAACAATTTCACGGGACCCCTCGAATCGTCAGCCTGACTGGGGTATCTTAACGAGTTCTTCGATGTTTCTCCATCATTGTTCTCGCTTACATAAAACTTCGCGCTAATTACGTGATTTTTTATTCTAGTTCGGCCTCGCAGTACATTAAACAAGCGCGCAGTACAAACAATTCGCGGCGCTGACAGCAACGGGCACGACGAATTCCTCGGAGTTTAGAACTCCCGAACTGCATTTCCTTCGAAGTCTCGAGGTCGAACGCATAAATAATATTCCAGGGCAGTTCTCCCGCTCTGCGTTGCCATGGAAATGGAGAGTGCAAGCGTCGGAGGCGGAGAACAATTGCCGCGCGCAACTCGCGACGAAAGGCGGCAAACGAACCGCACTTCCGACTGGCTCACGACTCGACCGAGTGTAACGACGGCCGAAATAAAAGAAAGAATAATGATAAAAATGAACACGCCTCTAAATATGCATGTATTCGTAGTTGAGGGCACAAAACGCGCCCCTCATTAGATTAAGGGGGAGGAGCGGGTTGGAGGCAGAGAGAGAGAGAGAGAGAGGCGCCGCCTCCGGCTGGATTCGGAACTGCGATAAATAAATGTAACGCCCATGGTAACGCCCCCTCTGTCGTCGAAGAACAAAGCACGATCGCACTCGACGCCAAAGTTGACACGATATGCGGCCGGGAAATATTAATCAACGCCCGAGACAGCTGCGAAGGCATTATTAACGCTGAAAGCAAAAGGAACAAAAAGTAGAAGTCGTAAATTAAAAACCCAGAAGTCGTAAACGAAAAACCACGGATACCGAACCGCCAATTTTTTTTATTCACTACGGTCTATCCGGAAATTCAAGTCAACGAAGACAGGCTCAATCATAACAATGCATGTTTATAAACTATTCGAAGTGTGAGTCAGGAGAATGAGGGTGGTAGAAAAACAGAATATTATATTTAAATAATGCCACAGAACATACAACGCTGAATGCCAATCACGATTATTTGGATGTACGCAAAACCTCCAAATAACCTACGAAGGATTTCTCAGTAAAATTCAGAAGTGTACCTCAGCACGGTAATGTACGAAGTTATTCATGCCTCCCGCAAATACGGCGATGAAATACGTAGAAATTGCCTCGACCGGTAATCGAACCACGGCCCTTTGGATTGCCTGGCCAATTCACAGAACACTACGCTACACATTTCTTCATTCCCGTGGCAATTTAGGAAGATACAAGGGAACTAGATGTTAAGTTTTTTTCTCGTGGCAATTTATACGGTGTAATCTCAACAAGGATTTTATAAGAAAAAAAGCATTGAGCGTCTTCCATACAAAGAAAATGAATATAACAAGAGGTGATAAGGGATGAGGACAAAAATGCTTCAGAACGGTCGATCGACACTGGTCTAAGTCAACACAGGAGCCGCCCCGGGATCCGAAGCAGATTCCGGTAGAAGCATATTCCATGTCGTTTTTAGGAACTGCGTTAACAAAGTAATAGTTCACATCATTATTATCAACCATCTCTGTATGCCCCTTGCCCCGTGTCATCGTCAGTAATCGGCCCAGGTAGCTACGGGGTTAAATCACAGAGTATATACGAAGAGGCTAAATTTGTTGCTCAGAACTCTATTTTATTCAACGCGTGTTGCGCGCACCTAGCCACTACTTCAGGCGCAAATGTTTAAACTATTGCTGTTCGCTCGGTGATTTTTGATGAACAGTGTTCTGGAGTGGTACAAAATGAAAGTAGTGTAAAAAGTTCATTCATACCTAACTCCAAGCAATAGCCATTGGGCAAGAAAAGGAGGTAATTCACCTTTAAAAAGAATACGCACCAGATAATCTGCAAACTCTACGATTTTTTAGAGGCGACGAATAAATTTATTTTGTGTGTATGTCTTGTTCACGTGGAAAAAAAACCGATGGAAATATTGCCAAACTTATTCATCAGTTTCTTATCAAGTACCAAGGTACTTATTCAAACAGCAAGAGTATCGCTTTTTCCCGTCTTGGGTTTGATCCCAAAACGAATTGGGTTAGACTCAAAAACATAATCGTAATGAGTTATGATGCTCACGTTAGACATTATTTCCGAGGTACAGTAACCCGTGCTTTTGAGAAATCATTACTCTTTTAAAAGCCGGTTTCTCTCAATATTTTCCTCTACTTAACTATCGACTAGGCGGGATGGAACTAGCTAAGAACACGGCGGATTGTACAAAACATTATTACAGCCAATGTCGCTTTTGGCCTCCCTTTAAGTATGTACCTACTCTGAGATTAAAACCCTGCCTGTTAATTCAGGGGTTGCGAGTTCGGGTTTAACCTGAGTTGGATTTCAGGGCATGGGCGTTTCTGTCGAATAGACCCCTGGGAAACTTGATGACAAGCCAAGGGGTTTTTTAGAAATCGCACGATACGAACCAACAGAACCGTCTAGAGATAAAAAGAACGTATCTATGTAGGTCCCTTATCATTCTTAGCAATCGAGTTAGAATGCTACATGCCATCAGCCATCAACAAAATGTTCTTGCTCATAGATTCCTACTCCCATTTTAGTGAAACGACCTACAAACAGTGGCACTACTCATGCGTCTGACAATGAGCGACACAAAACCAAGTTTCCTGTAAAAAATGACCAATTGTAGGATAACGCATAGTAACCAGCTTAAAATATACCATGAGGAGTAAATTATAAATGTACCAACGAGATGCCTTTGCATAATTCATTGGCTTTGGAAGGGAAAAAGAGGTCAAGGAAGGATTCAAACCTCCAAACTAGATTAATAACCGGATCCTTCAGGAGACGACAAAAAAGAGATACGACCGAGTCCAAAAAACACATCAGCAAGCAGGATCATGAATGGAAAACAGAGGCAATTAGAAATGGTAATTGAAGTGGATGGCCAAGCGATGAAATAGGCCATTTTCATGCAAAATCCCGACAATTTCGGAGGGGCGAATTTCGATGAATCCGCTGCACAGACGTGCAGCACCAAGCGTGGTGCACGGCAGACACATCATTTACATAATCAGGTTTTGGTCTACAATGCGAGAGCTCCACGATTTTAGAGCACCATGGACTAGTTAGCTCGATTAGATTCCCTTAATTCTAATTTTTAGCCTTTATCTTTAATTGATTCCCATAGTTTTTTCACCTGAACGAGCATCACATTTCGTTGTCATTGTTTTTATGTGAGACTTACAGGTAGAAGTTTTCATGAAAGGATTAACGTAAATTTTTCTAATGTTATAGTACACTTAAGTGAAAATACGTCATAAAATACGGAAAATTAAGTCATTTGACGCAGTTCCACTCCGCCACCCAGGCGGCGTGACCCTATTCGGCTCCCAAGTGGTGATCTGAAGGTCTTTTAATTGACTCACCCGCTTTTTCTACTCTTGATCCGTTTTATTTGCATCCGCCTTTCATAAGTTCTAAATAATAAAGTCATCTAAAAGTTCAGAATAAATGTCTATATAGCCAAAAGTTGAAAATAAATCGTAGATTGTTGTCTTTTCATTACGAAAATGTTATTACATTATAAATCTGACGGTTAGATCGACATGCATTGGAGTGACAGTCCGGAGCTGCGGCGCGCTAACTTGTGATATTCGAAGCGTCATAACTTTGACATTTATAATTATTGAGTGCTAATATTTAGCAGATTGTCTTTTCTTGTTGTATTCTTTCTTTGTGCCAAAATTCGTGAGAATCGAATATGGTCGAGCCACGGCTTTGGTTGAGTTCGCGTGGAATCGCCCCAAAGTGAATGAAAAAGACGCGTGGCTTCGAGGGAGTGGGGGAGGGAGGGTTCATTGAAGGAGGGATGTGAGTGGGAGCGAGGCGAGAGATAAACAAGCTCGCGACGACGTCACTTCCGCCTCGACACAACGAGACGGAAAGAGGTCACCAGCTCGCCTTGCAAACACATTTAGAAGAGGTGCGAACAGCTGCCTTTAACCGCGCAGACCGTGCAAGCGCCCTCCACGGAGAGATTCTGCAACAACTCAAGACTCACTCAGCATACGCAAAACAAAGCGCACGAACGCTTTAGAACCGAAAACACAAGGAGAAGAAGAGACGCAGAAGGGAGTGGGGGAGAGGAGAGAAGGAAGAGGGGTGGTGGCAGACGCCGCGTAACGCAGGGGGGGCAGGGGGTATAAGCGCACGCGTACAGGTCCCCTGCTACTCGGCAGTGGAGGGGTTGGAAGGGAAGAAGGGGAGGAAAGAGGGAATGCATTAAAAAAAGAAGGAAGAAAAGGGAAAGCGCAATTCATTCCTCTCTCCGTCAACGCGGGAGGGGTGATAGAGGGTAGGGACCCTTAAGGGTAGGGGGGGAGGGGGGGTAGGGGAAGAGTAGACGAGGAAAGATCGCCGTGGAAACGACTTCTGTTTGTACACTTTCCCACAGATCCCTTTCCCAAAACAGTGTGAAATTTTTATGGACTAAAAGTCAAAAGCGACAATTGATTACTTCCATAACGTCAACGATGTTAAAATATTGAAAATAAAAATAACATGACATTTCGGTAATATAGTTCGATGGTTCCGGAAACCCAGTGGACTGAAGAATGGCATATGCAATGTTTCTGAAAAGAGAATGCCTGGATTGGTGAAATCAATCAGAAGGAATGAAAGATGTGACGGGGTTGTCCATCATTATGAGGAAGCTATTACCACAGTGTATACAGTCTCGACAAGACGGACACAATTCTTGCAGCTAGCTGTTAGTAGCGCCCCAAGCGGTGAACGTGTATAACTACCATAATGTGGGGTGAATACATACACTTGCGCCCACAGGAACTAGAACCTATTTTCTTCTTCGCGAAGTATTGTAATTATTTTTTTCTATAGAATATTTTACATTGTCTCCCATTGAAGGGGATACAAGATTAAATTGCGTTAAAAGGCAACAGTGAGAATAAAACGCCGTTTAAGCGTACTAGAAACAACAGCTCAAACTCATCCTGTATATCAATGTCATGACACATTACGATACTTTGGATGCAGTACCGGCTTTGATGGAGACTGTGTGCTGAGTGCTGTGACTACGTACAGTGTTTTTACATTTAATTTGTATTAAATAATACTGCAGCAGAAATCGGGAGTGTCTTTTTTCGATTCTCTAAATATCATAGCAGGTTGGTTGGTGAATATCGATATTTTTTGAAGCTCAGAAAACGTGAGCGCTCTCTAATTCTTTCATTTTAACACGCAAATATCATTTATTATGATCATTACAGGTCCATGTGATGGATCATCCATTGTAGAAAAGATTGAGACGGGAAAAATGCCGCTTACTTGTGTAAAATCTTATTTGCTCTGTTCGGGACATTTTAAAAAGAGCCAGTTGATAAAAAGAGATTGGTGTCGACCGCTGTCCTCATAATATTTTATGTACCCAATAACCCGCCTCTAATAAGCTTTAAAGGGATGTTGCATGCCAGAAAGACAGCCTTCCCGAGGAAAAACTCTAGATACCAATCCCCTCTTATATCTAAAGAAAGTATCCTTCGATGGTTATTTAGCGTTGCTAACATGTTTCTCTTTCACCCAGTTTCTGCCGATCATGATGCATTTTGCCTTGATATACAGTTACAACAGAGTGAGTAATTTTTAATTGAATGCCTATATAGTTGGAGACCAGGCAATTGAAGCACTCACGCAAGAGAGCAAGAGATTAGATTTCTTGTTTGAGGAATAACATGGCAGTTCTCCGAATTAAGAATAAATTAAGATGTACTGTTAGTAGGTAGGAGAAAGGCAGGACAATTAAAGATTCAAGACATTGCGATAGTGCAAGATATGGCCAAAAACTGTTTAAAATCTTTTTCCTGGAAATTGATAGATGGTCTCAGTGGTCCAGTGATACCATATGTTTTTCACTGAGTCTCCTATATCGCAGTCCTTAAGGCCCCGTTTCCATTACTAACATTCTACATTATTTCAGCCGTCATAACCTACGTGCGTTCCAATTAGCCACTTCGAACCCTAGTAAAGCATCGTTTTGTGACGTAGAAATACCAGTCTAAAGGACAATTGAGGAACGATATTTAAAAGCGTACGACTTCTCGTCTTAACCAGAAACATATGTTATCAATATTATGATCGCAATTGTGTTTTTCAACAATTAATCTCGTTCTATACACGCACCTGTGAAGTATCAACCTTAAGATTTATTGGTAAACTTAAATAATTGTAGTACAATCTAAATAATATAAGGATTTATAAGAATATGAATTCATCTTTTGAACACTTGCTTTTCTGGACGGCTTAATCTTCTGCTCTTCTTCATCAGATTTGCAGCCCATATTACATTTTAGCGAATTGATAATTCGTCTACCATTATCGGGAACAAAAACATTAGCAAAATATACATTGTTTTCAGACTGTGGTACCCCATTATCCATACGAAATGAAGGAACCTTTGATTATTTCACAAAAATTTTCATTTCACCTGCCGACTAAGGTTTCGACTTGTTAAGTAATTTTCAAGGGCTTGGTATGTAGTTAACAATTTGAAATCTCGGTCGACAAGCGAAATAAAAACTATAAATAATAGTATGTAAATAAGAAATACACACAGTCTAAACAAATACTTTAGATTGTGCTTTAAGGTTACACATTTTTTCCGAACACTGTCATCTACCCTCTGTTCGTACGTGGTAAAAGTATGTTTAGGGATTACATACCAAATGTAACCTGGATCTAAGGGTGATTGTGCTTTTGAAAGAGAAGGCAAAGAACTTGAAGGAGGCACAAAGGTTGGTTAATCTGAGCCTAGATTAAATAGCAGTTGTGAGGCATTTATCGTACAATAATAGTGTAGATTATGTCTGCGGCTTAGAGGACTTGAGTTTCTTCAGAAGCAGTAATATAGCAAGTCCAACTCTACTGCTAATGATATATAGATCATTATATAACTTAAGACAGCCTATAGGGTATTTCTTTTTCTGCCAGTCTGTAAAATAAAAACATTTTCAAAAGTTATTCAAAACTACTCTTGAAATGCTTTCTAAAGGATCGTTTTTCCGTGAAGACATGTGTGACTGACCAGTCAATAGAAATATCAACTGATTTATCTTACGTTAATTCAGGGAATCAGACTTTTTTATAATATTCCACATTTTCTGATTAGTTCCAGAAATTATCTATTTAAATGTGATTGGTTCCATTTATTAGAAAGTTGAAAGAGAGTGTTTATCTCTTTGGAGGTCATTCCTCAATAGTTCTCCCTGGATTCTAAGAATACAGTCAGACTTGCACCCATAGTTTAAAAAAAACAGTAACTCCCCCTGTCTTCTCAAAAATTGAAGGCCAGTTCTATTGGACATATACTAGGTCATTCTATCTGCCATAAGCACTCATGTTTCTTGTAGATTAATGTCTGTTTAGTCACTGGTAACACCAAAATGTGTTAAAACGTAAATTATTTAATTGATATTTTCAACTTCCACGGCATTATTTCAGCTGCGACACTGATAGTTACTATCACAGGTGAATATGAACACATTGAAGCTCTCGAGGCAATGAAAAATTGACTAGGATCAATAAGGTTAATTGACCATTATGAAATGATAACACATAAAAAGTAAAATTTGTTGAAGTTTGGTTTCTAAATATCAACTCTTTGCAAAAGATTTGGAAATATCTGAGAACCAAAGCCCTTTAGATAGATGCCATCAAACAAGAAAAATCAAACAAGACTTATTGGAGAATGTTTCTCTGTTGTCCGCTACAAGGGTGGGTATTCTTCAAACACAAATGCAATGACATTTAACTCCTATTTCAATCTTTGTTTTTTTAATCGTTTCTGAAGCCTAATTCTTACAGCGACTGTGAAATATTCGATAGCCAGGAAGGAATCCTTGATGATTTGAAAGAAGTGGATGGTCAAAACATGAGTTCTTGTTTTACATAATTTGTTTTCGAGCAGTCAAGAATAAATAGATTAGAATACAGAAATGATATATGTTTATGTCTATTTTCTGAGAAAGCTGCTTTCACTTCATTATTGTGGATGTAAGTACTTCCTCATGAAAAGAGAAGAAAATATCCGAGGGGAAAAAATTATTAACATACTTTAAAAACTTTCAAAGTAGTGAAATTTCCTCAGTGGTAGGTCTTATATTGTGCAGTGAGGAACTGAATTCCTTTTTCAAGGAGTGTTCATCAAAATTGATGAGTAAAACACAGAGTGTTGTAAATTATTACAAATAAAGCGTCTTTAGGGAATGTGATTTGTGAATCAAACAAAATGCCCCCTCCAGAAAGATGCAGCTCAGAAGTGAAACATTTCCTTGTTAGAATCTTTGTTTAGCATGAGTTTATTTTATATTTTAAAATTAAAAATTCAGGGTCTCTCTAGCTATAAAAATAGAAGGTATAAACAGTACTTAAAGGAGAATAATAAAGGTTACTGATTTGAATTAAATGTGCGAATAAGCATTCTTTCGTGAATCCTCTTGTGTTTTCATTCCTCACAACAATTGCAAAAATGTAATAGTGACTTTAAGAAATGCTCGTACATGTGCTTCCTGTTTTGTCATTATGTCACTTAAAAAGTCGGAATAGATGTACGTCATGTCAAAAGCCATAAGTGCTAGACTGGGGTAACAAACTACTCGGTACGTATTTCAAAAATTGAAGAAAGTTTTGCCCCTTCTTTGAAATGTCTAACCATTGAACGGATCATTTGTTCCGCGAACGATAGTGTGACATCGGTGCTCTGAACGAGATTACGATAATTTAAAGAGGATGGAAAAGCCGTCACCATAAAACATTACCCGCAAAAATCACATGTTTATAAGGCAATGCAAATGTTGGTGAAAGTGAGCAAAACTTAGCATCATATACACCGCATTGCAAGTAGTTATACACGTTCACCACTAGAGGCGCTTGCTTCGGCGCGCTGCAAGTGTGCATAGGGAAAATTACATGGCTTGACGCGACTGTATAGACTGTGCTATTACTACTGCGTAGAAATGGGGATATTAACAAATAGTGAGGTGACTGGGGCATATGAAACCGTTTGGAACCATTCTTGACGCACCGTGTTCTCACGAAATGTTAGATAAGAAGCATACGCAAGACGACAGGGTGGATCGAAAAATCAGAGACGATATTTACGAAGAAAATTGGACGCGAAAGGATAATTTTACTTAGATAGTATGAAGAATAAGGAATCGGCGCGCGGAAATAGGTATCAAAAGAAGTGACAGAAAATAAAATGAACATAAAAAACAACGAAATTGATAACAAATTTAGCAATACAAAGACTTTTTTATTTATTTTACGAAGCTTCACCAAATAATTATTTCCTCACACGTGCTATATTCTTTTCGGTATGAATAATAAATCGATTATAGCAATTCTTGCTCCACACCGCACTCCTGACACGGCACACTGCTTCACTATCTAGCACAGCAATCGGGAGAGATTCATCGATAAGCAATTCATTTTTCGTATCCGAGTCAGAACAGGGTAGTTCATCATTTTTATAATTGAAACATGAGACTACCGATTTAATACCCATAATTTTTAATGGAAAGGCAATTCTGACACGAGAGAAGTTGGCGTAGATGGAAATATAGAAACTGGAGGAATTTGGAGTAGAATTTGATTTTGATCTCCCGGTACTTCGATGATGAGACACCTACTCCGGAAGACCCAAATAAGTATCGTAACATCCAGCGGAAATGTAACCGCACTCGGCTGTTTACTTGACCGACGAATTGATGAAAAGCAAAAAAGCGTTCGGCATAATTTTGGAATATAATCCGAAAGGGTATTACATTCGTGACCCATGCATGGGAACCCAGAAGTCAGCAAATGAAGAAGAAAAAGAACATTTGCTTTTTATTAGTATAATTAAGTTTGTAGCGGTGTCCGTCAGTCAGTCCGTCAGTCCAGTCGGTTTTATTGGGTTTTCTCGCGATGGTTGAGAACTCTGGAGGTGGAGAAAAGTGCGTTCAATGCAGAACGTATCCGCACACAATATATCAGTAGTTTTAGATTTCCTTTGTTCTTTCTTCCCGCCCAAAAAATATAAAAACAATAATTGTGTGCGGGTTGAAAACCTATCAGGATGTTTTTACTTTCAGTCCAGTTGGTTTCCGTTTTGTTTATTTCTCTCCTATATTTTGAGCTAGAATAGTGAGGTTTGGTGCATTGAGTGTAGATTATCTGTCTTCATGATTTGGTAGTAGTTTTATATTTTCTTTTTTCCCTCCTTCCCGCCCAAAAAATATAAATCCAATATTTTTACGCGGGTTGCGAAACTCCCAGGCGCATGTTGCGAAACTGCCAGGCGCATGTTGCGAAACTCCCAGGCGCATGTTGCGAACTTCCCAGGATGTTTTTAATAACCAGCCTTATATCGATCTCTTGAGGTAGGTTAACCTATAGACTGCCTGCAAAGCAGGCAGCATGTCTGCTAGTTTCCTTTTAAATGAGCAAATGAATAGGAAAATAGCACGATTATAAAAACAAATGAAACCATAGTACTTTCCAAAAACGCCAAAGTACTTTCAGAGCCGCGAATTCGTTTATCTCGCGAACGAACTTCCACAGGTATGAATACATAGGCTCCAAAAGGAAAGCAAACATCATGTGGTCACTACATCAGCTTGTACAGTATTAACTGGTCACACAATTAAGAGACGCATTCTAAAGATGATTTAGAAAAACAATTAAAATAATTCAATTTTTTCAGTTCTAGGAGGACTGCCATCGATCTCAAGTGAGGTATTTTACTGTGTCATTATTATGGAGAAAAACTATGAAAAAGTGCATAGCAGAGAAAATATTATAAAGGATAACTGAAAATAACCATTCATTTTGTTCAATGGCCTTGTACCAGGATGAGTTTACCGCAGTGGAAAGCAATGAAACACAACACTTAGAACTCAAAAATAAGAATTAAATACCATTAGTTACAAATTATGAAACCAAAACTTCATTCCTCCATTGATGATTTTATGGATTGAAATTTAGCGAGAGGTTAATTTCTACAAGAAAATGACCTAAACTGAGAGTTGAAGTAAATTTCTTCACATAAAGTCCTTGATTTAAGAAGAGAGTCTATTCATGGTGAAGTGGCTCAGTATATAAGCTATCGTTTAAAGCGCTAATCTCTTCTCGTAAACGTATTTTTCCTACCCACTTAAAAATGACCCCCACCACCCATTCACCCCTACCGTGTCCCTATGGCAATGATCCCCGATAAACCCACCGCCTCCCTAACCATCCCCTTACAGACCTCCCCAAAACCTATCCACTCCATCAAACCGTTCCTCCCACTCCAGCTATTCCCAAAAAAAACCACAGGAAATACGCTGACATCGGGCAAAAAATGATCAATGTATCGAAATCCGTCGCGATTAAATAGATAAACAAAACTGTGGAACCAGCTAAGCTTTATTCTTATTCTGAATAATCAGTGTTTGGGAAACTTTTCTTCACACTGATTGATGCCTTCTACACGCCTTCTAGTAAGTCTGTTAGGTATATTTACTTTATAAATTTAATGACACTAAACTTATTTTGGGGGGTAACTATAAACAGGGTTGCAAAAAAACACGAGACTATGGAATTCCAGGACTTTTCCAGGTTTTCCAAACAAAATTTTCATTTTTACAGGTGAAAATACCCGATCTTTGGTATTTTCATATTTAAAAGTAGGTATGTAAAATAATAGGAGCACTGCATATTAAAGCATGTTCTATGAGGGTATAAATGTTTTGAACAAACTAAGCACCGCCATCATCACTCTGCGGGTTAATCGGATTCCTCTCTGATAGTTATATTATTTTCCAAGGTCTCCGCCAAAATGAGGGCAAGGAATTACTTTAATAAAATCTGAGGAGAAATAATGAGAAATATGCCGGCCCCCGGTGGCGGCGGGGCAAAGTCCTCACCTACTAATCCGAGGGTCGCGGGTTCGAGTCCCGCCTGGGTCGGTTTTTCGCATGCCCAGGGCATGGGTGTTTCTGTCAAGCTCTGGTGGTTCGGCCCCTGAGAAACCTGACGACAAGCAAATGGTTTATCGGGATCGCAGGGGCATACGGATGGCAAGGCCAGGGGCATGCGCAGGGCCAGGGGCATGCGCAGGGCCAGAATCGTCCGCGAGAAAAAAAATGTCCATCTTCTCAGCAAGAAACTGAAGAAATAGTCCTAAAATTCTATTTTGGGGGCACAATTAATTGCTTAACACCAAAATAATAGATCCAATGCCTCATTCAGGCAATGTCCTGGAAAATTACAGACTCTGGAAAATTACTGACATTCCTAAGTCCACACACCAACATTCATTCATTTCAGTACAGTAATCTACCGGTTAGAGGTAGGTTGTGATGAAAGTCAGAGAATGTCCAACGAACTCTTACACGTGCCGTGCCCTTTCTACCTCTAGTATTTCTTTCTTCATCTCAGCATAAGTCCTACCTTTCTTCATCCCGTCCATAAATCCTATTATCTTTCTTCCCCTCCCCCTCTTGCCCAACATCCAACCCTATATCACGGCCTTCAGCAAACCATCGCCCCTCATTACCCCTTCCAGCCACCTACCCTGTCTTCTCCTTAATATCATTTATAAGTTTCCTCTCCTCGCCCACCATGTCAAGCACTTCCTCATTTGTCTTCCTTTACGTCCAACGCACCTTCTCCATCCTCCTCCACACCCACATCTCGAAAGACTTCAGCCTACTTTTGTCTTCCATTCTCAAGGTCCACGTTTCTGCCCCACACAACGCCACACTCCATATCAATGCCTAACATAGTACTCGTGACTTATTGGTATCAATAATATTTTGACTTGGGAGAGCTAATTTCCCATTTCCCGTGACTATTCTACGTTTTCCAGGCTCATTTTCGATTTCCATTACTTTTACAGGTATTCCAGGTTTTCCAGACCAGTAGCAACCCTGATGAAGGACCTCACGGATACACCGCCCACCTTAGTGACGACACGTGTCGACGGTATGGCCGGTTTCCAATAAATTGCCGTGAAAATTTACACAGCAACTTTAGTCAACATACAAATACCATCGTTCTATCGCAGGAAAAATAAAAAAACAAGCTTTTCTAAAAAATTAACATTTTATTACAATATCTATAAAAAAAATAAATATCTTAACATCGTACTAAAAAAGAAAAAGTATTAATATCTCAAGTGAATTAAATTTTAGCCTAGTACTGGAAATTTTTAAATTTAATTCAAATTGTTTTGAACAATATAAGATGCTTAAAGTTGTCTATCACAAAATCGCAACGAAAAGTATGGGGTGCTCTTTCATATTCGAAAACAACATAATTTCATTTAACAAGAAGATTTTGGTATTCAATGGAATAGAGAGCTTCAATATACAATTTATAGAAAATCTTTAAGTGAACTAAAGTTAAGGTGCGAAATATAAATGAGGTCGCGCCCCATGCTTTTTCTTGTGTCCATGAATAAATAGACATCTTAAAACATGTTATATTGTTGAAAACATATCAAAACAGGGTTGTTAAATTGCTATTTATGTTCATAGGTAATCCATTGTGCGGCTAATTTCCTTGAATTGAATTTAATTATTTCCAGTACTAGGCTAAACTTTCATTCAATTGGAAAAATATAATTTTTTTTAATACGATGTTATGACATTTATTTTTTTAGATTTTTTAATAAAATTTAATTTATTTAGAAAAGCATGTCAAAATTTATTTTTACTTTTTAGTCTTTGCTAATATTAACAGTGGTTGTAACAGCAACTAATAGTTAATAAGCTAGGATTTTAAAAAACTAGGACAGTTTACTAGAAAATATTCGCCAGATTGTGGAGTAGATGCGATGACTTTCTATTTGTTCCTCGGGACGAGAGTCAGATGCCACTTTGTCTCTGTCAGGATGAGGAGGAGGAGGAGGAGGAGGAAGAGGTGGAGGAGTAGGAGGAGGAGGAGGATTAGGAGGAGTAGTAGGAGGAGGAGGAGACGGAGTAGGCGGAGAAGGAGTAGGAGGAGGAAGAGTAGCGGGAGGAGGAGTAGGAGGAGGAGTATGTGGATGAGGAGGAGGGGGAGGAATAGGAGGAGGAGGAGGAAGAGTAGGAGCATAAACTATTCCACCTCGAATCACAATGTAGGGAGGGAGTCATTACATAATTATTATTTAGTGGTACATGAATCCATGGTTACATGAAGTGGTAACCATGGATTTATGGAAGACCGAGTTAAAGAAAAGCATGTAAAAAAGTCACAGCATACCTTTTTAAACACGCAAATGACAACGGATTGGAGAGACGAGAGGAAAGAGGCTTGATTATTTTCTCCCCTCCCACATACCCTCGCGTCCGAAGCAACAGCATGTGCATGAATTATTCGCCTCCAATCAAGTGCCAGGGTGGAGGGGTGCAGTGCAGCGGGAGAGGAGGGAGGGGAAGAGGTGGTGGGGTGTAGAGGGGAAAGGAAGGGGGAGGTGGTCATTATCTTCAAGGATAAGCACGCCCAATTAATGAATATTCATTTCATTCTAGTTTCTCCAGCGGTAGACTCTACGCAATTCCATGAAATACAACTAAAGATATCTAATTCAAAGTCAAAATCCTCCGTGGTTATGCTGCATTATTTATTCATTTATTTAAGTAATTGCTCACACACGGCATTAATGCCAATTTACAGTGACGCAGTAACAAACATTGAATAAAGACAAAATCAATCAATGAAAACCATGGGTATAAGGTGAAAATAATAATAAAAATACAAATAAAACGTAGGTGGAAAGGGAGTTAAATGGGAGAAGTATTATTTATTAATAGGAAAATGGGACATGGTGAGATTGATAAATGAATTTGAAGAGAGAAAAAACGGATCAATATTATCAGGTAAAGAATTCAGAAGAGAGGAGAGGCGGTAGTGAAGTGAGTGCTTGACAAGGGATAATCTGGGGATAGGCATATGGAGTAAAGGAATGCGTACGTGTGGATCGACAAGAGAATTTAATGGAAGAAAGCAATTAAGGACAATCAATGTGTGTTTAGAATATTTTAAATAAATTTTAAATCGGTTTTAATTCTTTGATGGCAGAGATTGACAGAGAAGATAGGATCGAACAAGTAGGCATGTTGCGGAAGTGTGCAGCCCCGTGTTTTACAATTCTGGCGAAGAAGCTAGTGATATTAACACAATACCAACGGTGAGGGTAAAAAAACCCTGCAATTCCACAAAATAGTATATTGAAATGGCCATGATTTCGATGCAGTGCATCATCTTCACCTGAGAATGTTGCACTGCATCGAAATCGTGGTGGTTTAATTATATTCTTATGCGGAATTGCAGTGTCTTATTTACCCTCATCATGAAGAAATACCACGGAGTAAAGGCAGACATTGTCCACCTTCACAACACCAACGTTTCACCTTCGTTTTCACTCGCTCATTTGCAGAGAAATCATCTTTTGGATTCTAGTGTAGCCTGCTGGTTATGCAATCCAGTAAGCGGAATATTTGAGACAAGTAATAGCTAACACACAGGGCGTTTCAGGAGTAGTATGATTAATTTCTGGAAGTGAAAGAGTTTGTTTATATCGTTTATTACCCAATGTTTATATAGTTTTCTGCCCAATGGACATAGGGTCGCAACTCCTCCATTACGAAACTAAACGCTAACATTTTTTTCAGCACTTTCGCAGTTGTCATGAAAACACAAAACAACGGTGACCTATTCAGCGATTGAAGAGAACTGAAACCTGTCTCAGTGCTGCTAAATGAGATATGTTTCTTGAATGAAAGTGAAAATTTCGTACTTTTCCACATCCTGATGCAGACAAACTACATACATGTACATGTTTTCCTTCAAAGAAAATTGTATTGCGAAAAACATTACCTGATGATGATGTTATAAGATATCAAAACCAGCCGTTGTTTAAAATAAATCTGTGGAAAAGTGTGAAGCTCTCACTTCATTTTCCGTACGAGCTTCCACATTTTAACACCTGAATCCGCGAACGTTACACCGTAATATAATAATAATACACCACGAATAACACCGTAAGATACGTATCGTTCATTCAATGTCGTCAACTCAAACTTATGGTAACTTATTTTCAAGATGGCACCCGAATATAGGGAGATTTCATGGCAATTGCTAAACGTGCTGAATAAAATGTATGTGCTGCCATGGATCGGAATAGATAAGTAGTTGCGACACCATGAGCATCAGACGAAAATTGGTCGAAATCACATCTCTTATCACCTCAGGAAGTTACTTAGATTCATCACAAAATACCCTGTATTATACTACATTCTTAAATAAGTAAAGTAAAACTTCCCTTTGAGCGAACATTCGCAAAAAATTGTTTAAATACACCGAAAAAAAACATAATAAGAACTTAGAAGTAGCAATTTTCCACAGATAAAAATTTTTATTATTATTATTATTTTAAAAAATATTTCTCACTCACTCAGTGATTCAACCCGAAGGTTGGTTTGGATAGTTGAGGGTAGAGCTCAACCCGGACTAAGCCACAGGCGTGTGAATTTCACACATTCAGGGTAGGGGGGCCAGTTCCTTTCCCTGGGCCACTTCGCACTCCGAGGATTTTAGTACTGGGGCGTTCAAAGGCTTCACCCGGATTTGAACCCGGGACCCTTCGATCAGTAGCCAAGCGCTCTACCCACCTGGCCACCACGCTCCTCTCCACATATAAAAAATATTTATATGTGGAAAATTGCTACTTCTAAGTTCTTATTATGTTCATATTCCACAACATCTCGCCTGATTCCTCCCTTTTTGACCGAAAAAGATCGTCCTAATTTATCGATCACATCCTTCACTGCCGCGAGTTCGACAATAATAGAACGGAAAGCACTTTTGTGTGGTTCTTTCACGATAAATAACTGTGAAAATAAGATTTTAGTAGGTATTCTTGCAATCACTAAGACGGTTCCTGACTAGCCCAAGAACTTTGGAATTTCGGTATTACTTCATAGGTTCTCGAAAACAACATAAATTTTTCGTTCTCCTTAAGGAGCAATGCACAAAAAGTTTGAACTTTTTCAAACACGAATATTTTCATAATATGCCCGAGATCATCATCTAGACCGGCGATAAAGTAAAAGAGAGGTTTTAGTTCAATCTCAGTAGCCCACATTTGGAGTGATCTATACAGCAAATATTTGAGGGGTGGGGTAGGTAGATGGATGGATAGACATTATTTTGTGGGGCAACATTGAAACCCTAGAGCCCCCTCTTCCGCCTAACCACTAGTCACGTGGAAAATGCAAATTATGCAAGCAATTCATACAATCCATAAAATACTGACATATTATGTAAGGGCAAAGGAACATTTTTACCAACTTTACAGAATACGGAGATGAGATCAGCAGGGAAAAGTACGTCGATGAAAATAAAAAAAATACATTACCAATATATTAACATGTCATAAAGTGTATGCGCTATAAATTAGCCATGAAAGTAAGTACTATACTAACAAAAATAGGAGATATTAAAAACCTTTGCAGGAAATAATAGAGGATTTGGCTTTAATCCTTAAACATATAAAACCCACACTAGGAAAACACACTCACAAAAATGGGGCTGGGAAAATATGCAAAACGGAACGCATGACGGAAATATTCAATATTACAAAACAAGAAAGCCGCGCGTTTTACCAAAAATCTCCCACGAGCGAACAAAAAAAGGTTGAGAAAGAAGCAGCTAGAGACTTGAGGGCCTCGCACGCTACGCTAAAGTTACAAGGAAAATATAAAAAAACACGAGTTTCAAATTGATACGCGAGATGTATCATTTCATTCCCTCATTGAATCCGTAAGACAGAAGAAACAGATAAAAAATTAAGAGAAATCCACCGCCGAACAGAAAGGTTCGAGAATATTTTCTTCCCACGCACCATTCACGACTTCAAAATGTGGAGGATCAAATAAACTACACAACACAGAAATCGTCTCTTTTCTCCTCAAATTCACCTTTCCTATAGCCTTCTTTTTTATGGCTGGTGTTCTAACAACCCCTGCCGCACGCATTTGCGCCGGGTAGGGCGTAGATGTAAAACAAACGTATACACATTCCGAAAGACATTCGTTGAAGCTACGGTAGGTGTAAAAAACATAAGCCATCAGGTACTGTTAAAAAAAGTGATTTCCTTTAGCAAATAATTATCTACAACCAAAGATAATGGGCTACGTTCGTAAAAGGTTTCTCGGGTTTGACACCGGGTAAGGTTATTGCAATTCATCAACGATTCGATGGTTGACTCAGCCATCGTCATCAGGATAATGAGTTGAGTGAGAATGCTGGCGATTATAATTATATAGCCGCAGATGCCCCAATGTTGCGGAGGCCGTTACGAGTTCTTTGAATTTCGTCAATTACCGGTCCCCAAGTCTTACTTATGTTGAATCCGTTACGTCTATCATTGTTATATTGTTCTACCTGTATCAATATGGCTTCGTTTGTTATTCTTTCCCAATATTTGGACGTCCGGGAAAGTAGCGTGGAATTAGGGAAATCGACACGACGACCAAGGGCAAGGCTATGCTCTGCTAATGCAGAAATTTCTGGTTGGGAAACCCTAATGCTCCTTTCATACTCTTCGATTCTTTTCTCGATGGCCTCGAAAATGGGTTACGTCTTAACGATCGAGAGCTCATTATTGACTTAAAATAAAAATAAATAATTAAAACTTTAATTTTTCTATTAATACTTACATTATGAATTATATTGATCAATAAAATAAAGAGTGTGCGGCAAATAAAAAATAAAGTAAAAGATTCCACATAACTCACTGATTGATACATGTAATACAAAATATTAGTAGTTTAAAGAAAAGTACATGGCGTAAGGATAAATATTTTTCGTGTTACTTAAAAGAGAAGTGCCTTAAATCTTTAGGTTGAAAAGATTACAGCAGCTTACATTCATCAGCTTAAAAGGACCAATAAAACTTATTTTTTTAAACAAACAAGTTAAAAAAATCAGAGAATACAGACTGCAGAAATGCCTGAACTGAGAAAAATAGTGGACAAGACAAGATTAGACATGATTTCTAACGAAAATATCAGAGACATGTGTAAGATACCTCCAATAACAGAATAGACACGCAAAAGTAAAGAAGAATGGAATGAACACATATCAAGAATGGACGACTCAGGAATCGTCAAGATAGCAAGGGACCGAATACTATTAGGAAAGAGGGGCATAAGTCGACCACGCAAGTGATGGTCCGACAACATCAATTAATAAAGGCATAGTCATAAGGAAAAGGCAAAAATGCCTTCTAAGAAGAAGAAGATAAAGGGGTAAGAAATGACCCCGCCATTGCAGAGAAAAACCCGCGTAGTCAAGCAATGCCTAGGATTGGAAGGTGACTTTGACTTTTTTATTTGTTTTACCTGGGGTGAATGTGGCCCCTTCATCCCCCCCCCCCCCAGGGATCAATTTTTACAGAGAATAACTCAGATAAAGTCCAATTCACTGAAAATGTTCGTTTTTGGCTAGATTATTGGCACACGAGCCGGATATAAATTTATTTTCTTGGGCAGTTTATTTGAATTTTATAGCGTTCTTTTTGGCATAGGAGTGATTGGCATACGCCCATATGTCACTCTGGTTCTGCTTTCATCGGTATAGCTCTTGCCTGGACGTAGCTAACCGCTGGTCTCTAATGGACGACCGTCAAAGTCGTGATGTTTTTCTGGGACATAGTGGTGGCATTAGTTCATATTCATAAGTGTTACGTCTCGAAATAAATGCGTAAATGGATAGATGTATAAAAACGTAACACCCAGTATTGAGTTATTTAAAAATGAGAAGTGTGTACAAGAGTGTGTGCCTAATTTCAGCTCGATTGAATATTGGGAAGTGGGTTAGATTTCGATTACAAGATTCCATCCAGGCAAACCAACAAAGAGGTGAAGCTTATGAGATGACACTGCTAATGCTACTAATCGCAACCATCAACGAATTACAACAGCGCTGACTTCGAGTAGACAATGTGATGCGGGTTGCGTCATTTAAGGATAAAGAAATATAAAATGTAAACCATTTAATTTTAGTAGATTAACTTAGTAATTAGTAAATCTAATGATTTATTCACGTATTTTCGTCGAGATTAAGTAAGTGTGCCACATTCCAGATCGACTGAACTTTGTGAAGTCGGTTAAATTTCTATTAATAGATTCCATCAAGACGAACAACAAACCGGGCAGGTTAAAATTAGCGAGGTAAAGAGATATCCTCACGAACTGGAAGAAAATGAAGGAAAAGATACTTCATTAACACTACATCACAAAGAAAAATCAAATACATGGGAAAATCCATAAGGGAGATAGGCTTCACTACAAAGTTCTCTCTAGTGTAAAGTGCAAGGCGAAGGACCACCGGTGAAGAACGTCCAATTTGAGGAAGGTATGGAAAGAATAAATCTCGAATCTTATGGAAAAGTTCAAGATTTGACTGGAGGAAATAAGGACATGATTGCATTCATGAGGCGCGATCGCTTTAGAAATGCTGATGATGAGCAGCCCTCGACTAAGACCTTCCCATTTGGTCCCGTTTCAATCAAGTTATTCGACGGATAAAGTGATATGGAACCGCAAAATGATAACGAGAAATTACCGAAGGAAAATCCACTGCTTGAAAGGTGATATGGAATAATTGTTCTTTTCCCTAAGTTACCGAGATGCTGGGCGAAAACTCTAAAACCAAGGCAACTGACAGGAACATCATGAAAAAAAGGTCAGATCAGATGTATTATTTGTTCTTAATAATTAATGATGTTACAGCACATTCTGCGAAAATAGACCGCATCATTTTTTTTGCGTACATCATCTCCGTTTTTTGTGCGAATCATGTTTTCAACAAATCTTTTTATACGATTGGCCTCATGACTCTTCACCTATATTAACATTCCCAAAAATAAATTCATGTTTCATGCTCAAAGCATGGTGATCACAGTAAGCATTGTTTGAAGCAACGTCAGCTCTCTGTCTTTCAGATATTATTCTTTCTGCCCTTTGCACACTATACTATAATCCTTACATGCCAAGGTACCCATAAAGGAGTCCACAAATAACTTGTCTAAAATGGCATACATTTTACTTTTCATGTTCAATTTCATACTTTGTATGGTTTCTATCGAGATGTTTGTTAGAAAATGATTAAATCAACCCCAAGGTAAATCTTTATACAAATGATCTGATGTTATTCAACTTATGTTTCTTAGACTTAGTGCCTATATAGCCCTTAAGATGTTCGTAAAAATAAACCAAACGTTGGCTTTGGAATTATAGTACTACTTATGACCAACAACTCGATAACACGAGGAAAAAATTAATTAAAAGTGGTCGAGAACGTACACAATTTATCTAGAATAATTATTGGCAGCCTTCGTTTAACCGTAATATAAAGCAGGAGGTAGTTTTCAATCAACGGTAGGCCCATTGTCACATGTACGAGGGTTTTTCGGAAGCATGCCACTGGGAGGGTTCGAAAATACGTTAAAGATGTAAAAAAAACCTGTCATCGAAATAAGTATTGCGATATTCATGACTACATTACATCTGGGAATGGATGTTTTCCATCATACCCCTGTATATATGTTACCACGTTTCTTCCACACGATAGGGTTCGTAATTTTTGGGCACAGGAGGTACTTGACAAAATCATAACGTGGGATGATAAAAAAGGAAGGGAAACAAAAGACTCTATTGGAAGCAAAACACAGAAACATGGTATTCTCGATTCTTGAGAATCGAGAACATGAAACACGGAATGAGAACGAAACTCAACTCTCTGATTTAGCGGGCAGTTTTGATACTTCCGAGCACCAACATCTCCTCGGGGGCGCGAATTAAGTTGGATCTACACTGCCTATGTGAGACAAAGCAAATACTTAATGACGCATTTTTATTTATTTGGTTTAAAAAATCCTGCTTTCACTGATGAAATGGGTTACCTATTGAAAACCAAAATTAAGGCATACCTACAATATGAAGATTATTCCAATAATATATTTTTAATTACTAAATTTGTCTAGCCATGGGAGCGCAATTTGTATGGCAGAATTACACAATTTTTACTTCAATCACGGCAGTAATTCGCTAATAACTTAAAGAAATAGGTGGAAAGATTCCTATATTTTATTTTTATTCAATTTCCCAGGACTTCTCGCTTCTTATAAACAGTAAAACTTTCGAAAATATTTCAAATTAAAAGCTTATATATGTTTTCTTGTTCAAACTAATGTTTTTCTGCTGTAATATGAGCAATCTCCATAAGAGCCTTTGTTTGATTCTCCACTTTCAAGGCTGAATTACAGAAACACTAGCCTGGGGGTTGAGTTTAAACCGCTCGGGATAATTTTGATCACGTAACTAACGAGACACGTCGCATATTAACGAAATGTTCGAGATTTTGGTTTGTATAAAACATTACGACGGATAACTTGAGCGTAAGATATGTTCTAATCGAGATATTCTACTCCATCAACGATATCACGGTGAAAAAAGTCGATCGGAAAGCCTGCGTGAATTTTTACGAGTGGTTTAAATACTTCACATTGTCGAACCCTTCGTTATTGTACCAGGTGACTCCTTAGTAACTAACAGTTCAAACAAAACCCCCCAGAAAGCCCTATTCTTTTCATCTCAGTTTATAAAACGCACTGCAAAGATGCTATCTTCTCCTCAGATCCAGGGAAAAAAACTCTAAATGTAAATTGAAATTTTGATAGATTTTACATTCTAAGACCTTCAAAAGGGATAATTTGCTATTACTTTGCCTAATTTACTTATGACGTCATAATGGGGTCATGTCCCTCAATTGGGACAGTGGGTCACATTTTTTTAGAGGAATGATTTAACTATTTCTAAACGTAATGTGAACTTTTTTCACTCTCAGGTTGGTCAACATGTTTTAATATAGCAGCCTTTTTGTAAATACATTACTAAATACTTAATAGTAATGTTAATTAATGATAATTAGTAACAATAATGTGATTTAATTGTGACAGTAATAATGAAATTTTTATCATAATTACATCGCGTAACACCATATACGAACAAAATTAGGAGTAGTGATTTTTTCGCAAGTTCAAGCAGGCACAATTTATTATTATAACCTCGACTTCTCGCTATGCCCACACTGTGCTTTGATTATGGATCACCCACCAGATGAAATAAATTTTCAGAATTTCTGGAATAAGTGACCCTGAGGCCAGAGCCACCTTAACGACAGCAAGAACTCATCGAGACAGCTTTTGATTTGACACAAGAGGCAAATAAAATAAGTTTTCATGCAGCCACGGAGAATTTGGATGAAGAAAAATAGGAAGCGGCTCCTCCAGGTCTGAATGCGTACAGACACAGAACAGAGACCTACGGAATCAGAATGGACACTCCGCCGATTTCGCGTGGATATTTTTTTCTGCACATGCGCGAAGTCGGCATTTTTGTTGGAGAGTAAAAATGTGTGGATGGTGTTGTTTTGGTTTTTAATTTGAATGGTATTTGAAGAAGCATCGCAGTGTGATATTTTCTGCGAACAACAAATCATTTATAACATACTATTCTTGGACTTCAAATGTTAATAATGGTCTAGAATGCCGTGCAACGACATATTGGAAGATAGTTTCGATCGCACGTCTTGTTACGTTTACGTCCAAGTGAAAGGGTAATATTTTTTGAAAATTATGCAATGTATTTTGTTTCATTACGCTTCATTCAGTAATTTTCAGCAATCTTTTCATTTTCTCGACTTGATGTCATTAGAAAGTATTGTTCCCCTATTTGAGTTCCGCTGCGTGTGCCTGGAGAAACAGTGGAAATGATTAAAAGGTGCCTTATATATCTCACGGTAAGTAATCATATACCATACTAATATATAAAAATTGAATGGTGTCTGTCTGTCTGTCTGTTGCTCAATCACGCAAAAACTACTGAACCGATTGAGCTGAAATTTTGCATGTATTTAGAAAATGTATCTGGATGTAACATACGCTATAATAAAAATCCCTCAGGGCCCACAAAAATCCCTGGTGGTCCCTTGTGGTCCATGCTAAGCAATGGTTTCGGTGCAGAAGGTTATACTTGGATGCTCAAAGACATGCCCACCAGCGATCTCATGATCATTTCCCCGTGGTGTTTCTCGGGTTACGCTAAGAACCGCACAAATTTCATCCTAACCCAACCTACGGATGGGTAATCAACTATAAATCTAGTTCAAACATAGACCCATCTATTTCGAAACTCCAATCTTATTTAAGATGGTGGAATTATAATGACGTCACTTCATGCTTCTTACCCGAAAGAAGTACGGAAATTCTGCGCAATGAACGACATCCATGCATGAAAATCGGAAAGTGCACTAAGAATTACCATAGATTTTTTATTTAGCAACCGAAACCAATAATTATGGATACTCTTTATGCCGAAGGCGCAGTCCGGGTGATGGATGATTCATAGGTCAAATAAACATGGCTGCTACTTCAAATGCTCCTTTTGACGCTGTAAACCGCTGGATTGTACCCTACTCTCCGATCCTGAGTAAGATACTCAACGTACATAACGATGTTAAATTGCGGAACTCAATTAAGTCATTGAATGTACATATACTTACGTATACAAGGGAAGCGATCAAGCTGTTAATCACTCAGAAAACGGCTCAAGAAAACTTGAGGGACGAGGTGACCATCTATCAACCTGGGTACTATTTAAGTAGTAATGAGTCTGCGTGACCCAAATTTGGGTTTCCCATGCAAGAAAGAGGACCAACAGTCACCCAGCTTTCCGTGCACCTGGAAAACGGTCAGCGTGTCTACTAAAACGAACACAACGTACAATATAGATTACGAACTCCTCAAATGACTACGCTGACAGTATTCTTCAGGCTTTGTGGTTTTTTTATAAAATACATTCAATGTTTTTCACACCCATTGATTTTCAACGGGTACCTCCCGCTACTCATAGATAATTGTATTAATTATATCAAGTTTGCGGCACGTTTACCGTGCAATCTGGGTACGCACGGAACCCAGTGTATTAAATAACTTTCTAATGTCATCTTCGAATTACGCATCGCTTGTCAGTCAGTGGAATGTTTGCCTCAACTCATCGTTAATAAAATAATGTTTCGATCATAAACAAGGACTAAGATGCCTCCTGAAGTATAGCAAATTCATGACCAAAGATATTAAAACTTTACAGTGTAATTAGTTATAAGTCGTATGCTATACTCTCCAGGAATATGGCTGCCGTAGTTCCACTTTTACCTGCCAGGTGGAATCTTGGCCACGGCAACTTACATGTTGTTTCTTGTAAGTGACCATTCTGATTCTGATAGGTATCTATTCTGTGGTACAGATGTTTCGGCCTGAAGCACGACCGAACAACAATTCGCTCCGAGACGGAAGAAGAAGCGATTGGGGGTGAGGAGGGGAGGGGGGAGCCGAATCAGAAAGGGATGAGCGGAAAGAGACGGGGAGCGGGAAGAAAGCGCGCGCGATGACAAGAAAACAAAAGAAAGGAAGCGAGCGAAGTCAGCGGAAGCGAATCAAAAGCAAAGCGCCCGAGCGTAAAAAAGAGAGACGCGCCTGGAAGAGGAGAACAATTGAACAAGAATGAGAGGCGGAGGAGCATCCAATTGAAAGACGGCAGAGGTGAAATCGAAATCGGAGATTGTAGGAGTCAAGAAAAAGTTTAAATAATAATATACATAAAAAAATGCTTTTTAAAAACCACACTTATACTCAAGTGTACTAAAAAGTAAAAAATATTTTTTTCATCGCTCTCCTAATAAAAGGTGGGCGCTTATTGATATAAATGACAGAGGTTGGATGCTAATTGGGAAAAAAGCACCCCCACGTTTATTTTTCGTAATAATAACATGTAAAAAAAATGTTTTTTACACATTTTTTTTAAGTAAAAGTTTTTTTTATATTCAGCCTGAAACTGTTATATTTTTTACACATTACTATTTTCATTTAAGTCTCAAACGAATCTTGTAATCGACTTTGTAATCTCCTATAATGCAGTTCACAATTAGTGATTAAATAATTGATTTATCTGATTATTAATTTTTGCATTATCATCTAAAATACGTTTCAGTCCAATATATACTTATTTTGTAATTTATAGTCTTTATATTAGTTATGCAGCAGTTCTTTGAAGTTTAAATCATAAGCATTACTTCTCACTATAAATGATAACGTCTGCTAGCGCCATCTATTGGAAAAAATACTTTTTTCCAACGACTGATTCATGCATTGTCATCGAGAGTGAGTTTTCCAAATTTCAGCTCGATTGTACATTGGGAAGTGGGTTGGATTTCGATTACAAGACTCCATACAGAAAAAACCAACAAACAAACAGGTGAATTTAAAATAAGCGTTGTAAACAAAGGTCGAACGACTCGTCCCGAAAATGCAGAAAATAAAAGAAAACGGGTTGCAGATTAAAGGGCCCATGAAATGAACCGCGCCGAACCCTGTGTACAGCACTTGCCAAATTTTATGCAACACTTGCCACATACCATGGCAACGCTCCTTCATAAATCCCACTCGCAAGCAAGAAGCCTGGGTGTTGAATGAGAAGCAGTAACTTTGTAATTCCACATGTATTTATTGGAAACGACCTAGGTTACGACGTAGCACGTCATCATCAAGTTATTATCAGGATCTGATGATGACGTGCTACGTCGAAACCTAGGTCGTTTCCAATAAATACATGTGGAATTACAAAGTTACTGCTACTCATTCAATATGCTAAGCAAATTCCATAAAGTTACGCCTGAGACAACGGAGTTTAAGAAGCCTGGAACTGTATTCTCCGAGAAAACAGCCAGCCCCTGCTCCACATCTCACGCTAACCCCCGGCACCGGTACAAAGCTGACTGCCTGTCCGCGAGTGTTGCGTCGGAATGGTCCAGCATTTGTACACCCTTCAAAGAAATTAACGCAGGGCACCGCACGAGTGGTCTCTCAACGACTCTCCATAACGCAACAAAGAAACCTAAATTCTTACGCTCCGAGTAAGACGCACGTGTAGCGGAATAACAACTGTTCCGCATATTCCAACTAATCACCTGTTCAGGGTACGCAGACCGTCGAGGAAATTTACTACAAAAGGTCGCGGTGGATGACACCCTAAATGCGTAACATGAATGTTGGTAGTGAAATGTGCACGGCAAGGGAAAGAGACCTCGCCACAGCCTCGTGCAGAAGGACCCTTTGACCGAGATATCCCATCACAACACCCACGCGACCCACCCCGCACGTCAGCCAATGGGAGCGGCTGAGAGGGGGGGAGCGTGATACATCCTGTGCTCCTCAAAGAAGGGAGAGGATAAGAGACGGACGGAGTCGTCTCGTGTCTGCGGCCTCGCGGGTCGAGCGGCGCGGGCGGAAGAGTGCATTCCGGGCGTGCGGGGGAGGGATCAGAGGCGACGGCGGCGTGCGAGGCGGAAACAAAATAAACAAGGGAACGGCGGAGAGCGAAAAAAAAACACGGCGCGGAAGAGAGATGAAAGAGGGGGGGAGGTAGTGTGATGGGAGGGGGCGTGTTTCCATAGCAGCGCGGAGAAGAGGAGGAAGAGACGTACCTGAGGCAGACGTCGACGCGTGCATCATTCTGCTTGCTCCTTGTGGCGGATGCTGCGGCTGAGGTTTAGGGCAGGAGGAGACGGCGGGATTCGAAAGCCCTTTTTAGAAGACTTCCGCAACAAGAGTGCGTGTTGCCGGGAGAGGTGGTCCGGCCGAAGGCACACTCGGCGGGGGGAATGCGTTTAAAATCACGACGACGATATGCGATACACGGCTAAACTAAGAAAAAAAAACACATCAACGGCACTCCCTTCCGTATTATTATATACTTTGCGATCACTATGAAAAAATAATATATATTTATTATTCCAACCCCCACCTCTCCACACAAGGGATTCTTTTTTCTTTTTGTTAGCGTCGTCTCCCTTGACCTAAACTATCACACGGCAGGAATCTATCCACCGAAAACGGAGGGACTATGCATGCGAGAAAAGACTTTTGAGACAAGCCCTTTTAAATCTTACTTAATCGACGAAAAGCAATCTTCTTTTTTAAAAAAATCGAAGCACTCACTTTCTAACTCGACTCAATTCGCGTGCGTATTATTGCATATTTCATAACTAAATATTATTATTATTATTTATTGTAACGATAATTATTATTTTTCTTAAGTGCGCTTGGCCTCTCTACCTCTAATATATCTCCCCTTACTCGACCCCGCCCCCAGCGAAGAACTCTTCCTCACTCCTTCCCCCTATAGATTAAGACACAAAAGTTTCCTACGGCACGTCCAACGGGGAGCGGACTGGACGCCCTCCACGGAGAGGAGAGGCTGCTGCTCTTTAACCCCTTTATCCGGACTCCCGGCGGGATCCGGCTGGGGTCCGTCCGGCGCCCGGCTGCGCCCGGGGCGACGCCCGCGAGGACGGCGGCGAATCGGCGGAAGCGGCGGCGGATGCCGAGGACGCGGCACCCATGTCCCGGCCAAGTGAGGAAAAGGCCTTCCCTTTCACCACCCAGGACGGAGAGATACGCGAGGAGGCGATCAAAAACACACACAGAGGGGGACACCCCCACCGACCGCACACAGCAACACACAGAGACACTTGGCCCTACGAAGGGGAGAGGGGGTGTGAGTGATTTGGCTTCCGCGGCAATAGCTTGCTTAGTTGAGGACGTGCAGCGATAATATCGAGAGATAAACTATAAGCGAGAGGGGTGGGAAAGAGCGTGAGAATAAAAGCGATACTCGTAGTAAAGGGACGGCGGACGGACACCCCTCGCACTTAAGGGTGCCGTCTTGTCCCTCTCTCTCCTTCGGGGCAGAGATGCGATTCTTTAAGGAGGTGGCCACGGATTCAGATTCACGGAGAGGAGTTATATTGAGGAGAGACGAAAGAGACAGAGAAGCCGCCCCGGAGCCGCGGCGGCCGCTCAGAGGACGGCCCCGGAGTTGGGCTCCGGTAGAGGCGAGGGCCGAGAGACGAACGCGGTCGCCGGAGGAGAAGCGGCCAACACGCTCAAGGGGGAGAGGGGAGGGGGAAGATGGAGGGGGAGGAGGGAGGGTGAGGGGAGGGGAGGAAGGAGGAGGGGGGGGCCGACCCTGCGGTGGAGCGAGATGAGGGGAGGGGTTAGGAGGAGGAGGGTGGTGTGCAGCACAGGAAGGGGTGGAAAGCGAGGGAACGGAGGGGTAGCGGAAGTGTGTGTGGAGGGGGGGTGGGAAGGGAGGGGGGCTGCAGAGGGACGGGTGGTGGCGAGGCTGCAGAAGAAGGAACTCTCTCTCGACACACCTCTCACCCGGGTGCAGGGGCACGTCTTTACTCCTCCTTTCCCTCTTCTTAACACGGGTGCGGAGAAGGGTCGACCGAAAACAAGACGAACCACATCAAAGGAATGAGGCGGACAATAACACGAGACGGAAAATCAATCGGACGCCATGCGACGCTCAGATGTTTTTCTGGACACCAAATCAAGGGTTATGCCTCCCCGTTCACACCACTGACGAAACGAGCGTGGTCCGTACCGTGGTAGGCGCAAACCACCGCGTGAACGTGCGCTGGTTACCGATGGGAGTATAGTTGTTCATAACGCTGCCACTTAACAGTGGTCATGCGCTGGAGTCGCGAGTTGAAGCCGGAAATGATGAAGGACGATAGTCAAAATAGTGAAGCAGATGGTGCTGCTAATTGATGAATAAGCAAATAGGAGTGTCGTTTGCTTTGTAAACCATTTCGAAAACCGCAAAAGACCACAGTTACGTGAAAATTTCTTATTTTGTTCGCTTGCTCTGTACTTGTTCGTCATCATTCCTGGAGAGGGCAGCATTTGAGTTACAATAGTAGTGTGAATGCATGTAGGGTTGCTAAGTTGGTTCTTACGATAGTATAGTCTGACGCAGATGTACATCGGGGGGGGGAAAACCGAAAAACAAGTGAAAAGCGGGCAGGGTTGCTACGTTGGTGGTTACGATAGTAGTGCGAACAGGGCATTACGCATGCCGAGAAATAATAACCGAATCACGAAAGGGAATGCCCATCATCATGGTGACGTTCTCAAAGAATCCATAAGAGAATGTAAAACATCTCTCCCACGAGCGACATAGATGACGAGGGAAAAAAACAGCATCAATCTTGTATATTTATCATGTAAAACTGATGATCTCAGCCCTGACCTCGTGGAAATTATGGATATCCATGATGAGAAAACCACCTTTGTTATTTCCAAAAACTTTCTTACGCTGGCACGACGCCCCTTTCACCACACTTTGGTATTGCACCACACTGTGGCACTTGAGTATGCCACAGTGTGGTGAAACGCGCGTCGTGCCAGCGTAAGAAAGTTTTTGGAAATAACAAAGGTGGTTTTCTCATCATGGATATTTATCATGTTATAGCAATACCACCATTGCTTTACATTTACAGCATCTGAGGACTCAGTATTGCTTCAACGATAATAGAAAAAGACTATTTCTAAAGATTTAATTATTTCTGAATATGCCGTGTTTAAAAAACTACCCTGGTTCATCGTGACTTTACTTGCTTCAATTTTTTTTATTATTCGAACCGTTGCTTGTAAATGATGTAAATGCATTGAAACCGGACCCGTTAAAAACTGATTTTCAAAAAAAGTGGAAAAATGCATGAATACTTTAATTCACGTTGAACATCATTTGCTCTGGTTAAACATTAGGTTTGGAAAGACCAGAAGATGAGGGCCATTGACGACCGCAATGCCAACCCTGTACACCTGAGTGAATGGATCAGTATCCGTACACTACCTTGCTAACTGAATCAAAGACGTGTGACAGATATGTTAGGTTAGCAGCATAGAGAACAGAAAAATATAATCATTACAGAAAAGGGATACGCTATTTGATGCGTTATTGTTTCGCTCTATCTCTGTTCAGACCGTGAATGACGCACGGGAATAGCAATATTTTTGAACCATCTTTTCGCTAATCTAAGATACTATCCTGTCCCTCCTCAACTACTTTATAGGCGTACTTCCAATGCATTTACCCTGGCTAGAATATACCCTCCACGTCAGCTTCAAATTTGTAAGATTAAAATTCACCAAGCACATAAGGTCTAGCGGTTAACCACTGAACCTCGAGCTGCTCTCGATTTGTTTCCCTCCGATAATCACGTGGCTCTTTCAGTTCGCCTATTATACACACGAAACTACTGCTTAGCCGTCAATTAGCAGAAGAAAAAGGAAAATGGAAAATCTCTATAGAAGTTCTTATATTGCTTGATGAAAGTGAAAACGCCGTTGAACGCGGGATATACTTCTTCACAGTTTTCATGCTGATAGTACACACGGCATCACTGATTCGCAAATCACAACTATGAATGGGAAAAAATAGAACGGCAAAAAAAATTTCCAAACTCATGGGATGTTAAGGAATCAATGAATAATATGTAGAGCAATATTGTCGCCTCGAGGAAACAAAATAAAGTTATACCTGAACTACCAACATCTTATCCAAGTTAGCAGGTAGATTGTTACACGTTGAATGTATATTTCGAAGGAGAGGATTCTAATAAACACAATTCCCAACAATATTACGCAATTAGCAAAGGCACATGGGGAGATAAATACTAAATGAATTCATGAAATTCCTTCAAAGGCAGGGAGGTGAAGCATAAAAAAATCACGAATTATTACGTTGCGTTAAAAATTACGCCAAAGTTGGGATAACAGTAATTTCTAAGTGAATCTCAAGTTTTTGGATCAGGAAAGAACAGAATACATGGAATAGTAGAAATAAAACATTGCAATCCGTATACTTTCCCGCCGGTCTCGTGAATAGTAAACGACGAGCGAAAAAGTTCACTTGAGCGATCAATTAAAGACATTCGTTACCAAAACACGTAAAACCTGCTCTCAAAGAGGAGCGTTTAAATAGTTAGGTTTTCCGAAAGATAATTCCATTCCAAGTGTATGGCGCCAGGTCAAATCTTTTGGTGGGCGATCGCCCCTTATTCAACGACGCACCATTTGGAGAATTGTGGCAGCCAAAATGAGACACACAGATTCGGATGCCTTCACAATAGACGTTTACCCTCCGCTTGAACCCGCCAATAACCCATGGTTTCCTGCTTCGCCGTATTCCAAGGCCGTCTCCAGGATTAGGGTAACATTCCCGAAATTCTTCCAACTCCTACAATAGGATTCCATTCCCCCCGCGAAGGTGGGTTCTCGACATTGACTCAGTCCGCCTTGTGCGGCCCCCCAACCCCATCCCATCAGAAACCCTTACTTCCCAAGTTCTCACTCCCCGAAGCGCAGCGAAAGGCAAATGGGAATACCCACAGAGAGTTCTCCTTGCAGGTAAATATTTTTCCACGACCATAACCTCGTGCCTCCTGTTGTTTCAATCCATGCAATCATAATATGTGCCCGTATGACCTTTGACATGTCCATTCGACGCCTAAAAAGGTAGAGCTGAAAAGCATTTAAGGTTCCTAAAGCGGCAATTCGCACTCAGCAAGGACTTATAGGGGATTGACGATAGCAAGGTGATAAGCGATATCTGAATCATGGATAAAAAATTCGTTTTATTACTCAGTTATATTAAACAACTTCTGGATGGCAGTTATCTACGTATAACACCATAATTTCTATGTATCAAAGTTCGATTCTCAGACAATCGTTTCGCAAAACTAGGTGAGAATAAGCAATAAACAATCTTCAATCATACACAAACATATGATGTCTACGATTTTTAATCGCAGATCTTAACCATTCACAACCTATACCAGCGCAATAAGCTGAGAGGAATAACATATTTAAAAACATGACATTTCCAGAGACTATTTGATCCAAAATGAATGAACAGCCAACTGGAGGATTGTCAGCATACAATACATTATAAATATTTACAAAATACATTAAAGAGCAATCAAGAGCCAAAAATTGTTTCCAGAAATGTAAGTGCATTTCACCAAAATTGGAAAAATGAGTGCAAGACTTCTTTTAAAAATCCGAATTACTTTTTTAGCTCGCCGAAGAAGGAGGAAATTTGTGGTTAAGAAATAATGTATGTTGTGAATTGCATTCAGGGCCGGTAAACACGTGTTAGGATAGCACTCGTGCTCGGCGCGACCCCGCGCAGACGTTCAGCAGTCGGCAGACTCCGGTCGCGGATTCTCCGCGCAGCCGCTGGACACTCCCTATCGATTCCCGCCCCTCCCCCCACCCTCCGCCCCCCTTCCGCCTCCTCCCCTACCCTCACGACTGCTTCCTCCCCCTTATTTCTCTCCCACCACCCCCACCCTCTGCTGCAACCGCCCCTCCCCCTCAACCCTTTCCTCCGTCTTACACTACTCGTCGCCGCGCGCCGAGAGTTGGCAGTGACGTCGTCATTCACTCGTCGAGTGGCGTACCCCAAGGTCGAGTCTTTGAACCAGATTATTTTTTCTTTAAAGCAACCACAAGGTATCCGCAACTCGGATCGAATAAAATTAATTCAGACTTTCTCGGAAGGGTGAGCAATTTAACGGATATGCCGGGACCTAGGGCGGCCAAAGAAAAAAACTAATTTGAAGGCACATCAAAGAGGGAAAATTATGGAAAACACAATTTTAAGGACTGAAGAATAAGGCTATCAGCTGGCTAAGTCAGGAATCTCTATAATCTAGTTATCACAAATGAAGGAAATTCAACCGAAAATAGAATATAATTCAATGCATAATTAATTAGAAACTTTCGGCTAGCAATCTTCCTTTTCTGGCTAATTCGACTAAATTCCTATAAATTGGAAGATTACATTAACGTCGGTCGAAACCAATAAATTCTTTTACGAGAAAATATCCTAGTTCGAAAAATAAATTCCTATTATCAGAGCATATAGTAATGCCATATACAAAGAAGACATTGACTGCTGAATTAATGCTTAAGTTTTAGTGTAAAGTTTCAATGAATAGAATTTCTTTAAAACGGAAAAACATCAGATAAAACATCAAATAAGCCCAAAGAATATGCATAGGCCAATTAAGACCATTAATATTGTAAAGTCGGACCACTTTCAATGAATTCTGCAATTCACAATGCAGGGATTTCTTTATTTTCATTACAATACAAAGCAACTTTCTTACGAGAGTCCGCAGCACATCCTATCTCACTACCAGCCATCCCAACAATCACCTCTCCTCTCCTCCGTCAACAAGCCCCTCACAACCAACCAGCAAAAAAAAACATTGCTACAATTAAGAAAACTGAAACTCTTTTAAAGTAATAAAAATACAATGAAAGTAATAAGAACAAGTCCAAAAACAAATGCCGAAACATCAAACGTTAGAATATACTCATTTCATTCAATACTTTCGTATTCATCTATTTGAATTCTATAATCCAGGAACTAAGTGAAATTATTCGGCCACGCCTGAAAAAATACAATGTTTTTACACTTTGCAGTTAACCAATTTCTTAAGTCAGCTTAAAATTCCAGGAGTACTTAATACCAGGAATGAGCTTAAAAATATTAATTTACAATCATCTATTGCGCGGATTGGAGTTATTAAATACATATAAATGAAAGAATAATGATCACATACTCTACAGATAATTATATAGGAGATAGAAATCATTCGCAAGCTAATAGTTGTATTAGCCCGGTTCAAAAGATTGATAACAGCGGCAATTGTGACAAATTGAAGCTGGAAGTTAAGAAGAAATATAAATCACCGGAATGTATTTCGAAGAGTAAGTAGGTAAGGGATAAAAAAGTAAAAATAAAATAATGGGGGACCTCTTATAATTGACCATAAAAATACAAAATCAGCCCGCATTTCGATCTGATTGCCCTAAAAACTACAGTACAGAGAATCCTTGTACAAAAAGGTCCCCAATGATTCAAAAAGAAGAAACGCGCGCAGGTCCTCAGGTCCTAGTTTTTATGAAACCAAAGGTGCACTGGGCGAAAAAAATAATAGACACTTTAAACGTTCCAAAGTCATGATTTCTGGGGGCACTCATATCATATAATTCGTCTCCAGCATGAATGACGCTTAAGCTAGTTTGAGCGACATATTCCCCTAGTCACAATGGAGACCATATTCGAATATTATTTTTTAATTTCAGCGTCTGTAAGAAGTATGAAGTAAAAATATTGTAACATAAATCTCGCAAAAACATAGTTATATGTGACAAAAAATTCTCAGTAATAAAATAAACAAATCTACATAAGTCTCCAACTTGACTCATTTTTTCACGCCGTACGGCTGAAAACTCCGTCACAACAGATTTTTGCGATTCTGTAAACGTTTATGTGGTGAGAATTCGATTAATTTTTATAAATAGTTGAGAAAACATACAAAATAAACACTTAGTTTTTTGACGAAATCAAGGCGTTAGAAAGTTCCTGTTTTTTTTTAATATTCTCCCTCCGAAGCGCACAACCGTTATCTAACCCATGTAAACCAGCTAATATTTTTAGGAAAATTGTTCTAAACGTATCGCCAAGGGGTTAATATTTTGATATAATTGGAAAGGTAAAGAGTTTTTTCTTTAAAATGAGGTCAAATTCATCAAATTCTCGGTGGAATAATTTTTCGCCCAAGCTACCTTAAATATTTTTTGTTAACTTCCAAATCTGCTCCCTGCAACGGAAATCAGTCTTTTCTCTTGGAATGAAGAGATGCATCGGAATATTTTCTCTATTCCACTCACCCTCCGATCCCTTTCACGATTGGCCCAGTTCCCCGATCATATTCTTCCCGGCCGGCGACTGGCCAGCCACACCTTCCCACGGAATCACTTTGTCTCATTGCAAAAAACGTATATCAATGCATACTAGGGACACTCAAGACAGAGGGGGCCGATGGGAGGGCATACTTCTTGGTTGGCAGAGGCATTGAGCACGGTTCGCTGACACCAATCTGGAATTATGAAAACAATTTTAAGGAGTAATAATAAGACGCCACCCGGGGCTAGCATACAGCTACCGAGTTGCAGATGGTGGATCGTCCACAATATAAATGTACAGCTTTAACAGGTTCGGTGGTTTCACTCAACTTAAAATAATTCAATGAAACTTCCTGAAAGTATAAATAATATTGTTATAAAGCTACCTGCAAATTTTAAGAATTATTTACCGCAGTTTTTTAAAAGATATTTGATCGAGAATTGGGCATGAAATTACACGTTCTTATGCCTCTTCTTCTGCATCCTGTAAGATATATGGATCTACGTTCAAGTACCTTTAACCGTGGTGCCAATTTCACACGATCTGCAACGCGCGCGAGGGATTTCTTCAAGCGTTCGGAGTACAAATCTGTTATATATACATTTTTCTAACGATGATATAAATTATTATACATTGAATAATTAGAAAAGGTTCTTTCTGAGGAATAAAGCCTTGCGTTCCCATGACAACCCGTGTATTTTCATGCCCACTTCTCGTTCAAATATCTTAAGAAATCTGCGGCAAATAATTCTGAAAAAAAATCAGGTAGCTTTAAGACAACCAAATTAATGTTTCCAGCAAGTTTCATCGAATTATCTTAAGCTGAGTAAAACCACCGAACCTCCTTATGAAACAACACGACTTATCGAAGGATTTATTGCGGATGGATCGACTGAATCTACACAGCCCACAACCGAGCGAGTTCACTCGGCGATTAAGCAGTCAAGAGGAAAGAGCAGCCAACTCAAAAGGGTATTAAGGAACTTCATTGAGTAAGATTCTTGCTCTTTGCTAAGATTTCTTCAAATTTTGCTTGCTGTTGTATTTAGCAAAAGACTATTCTGTACTCCTACTTTTTTTGTTAATTATAATTTTGTTGAGTTGGTTATTGACCACTTTAATGAATGCGTATTTTATTGAGAGTTGGTCAATGTTTTTTTTTTTAATCTCAACTTCCATTTGCCAACGTTTCGCCCTTTAATTGAAGCATCATCAAGGCTTAAGGTGAGAACATTATCTTGTTGAGAAAAAACTTCTTGTTTCTTGTTGGCAAAAGGTAGTTGAGATTTTTAAAAAAACATTGACCCACCCTCAATAAAATACGCATACGTTAATTATAATGTACTTATTATCTTTTACTGTACATCTGGCAAAATGTTACGTTATAATCCGAGTAAATATTCTGATTTATATGTACTTGTTCTTATAGGACATGCCCTAGAACGATACATTTTCTATCTATATATCTAAGATGGCTTCGATATGCTGCATCAACCTAATAAGATGCCGTGACTTTGCGAATGGCTGTAAACAAACAATAGGCGATCAATAATGCCCCTAAATTTACTACTAAAATCCCTGTACTTTTTCTGCAAAAAAGGATAGTACGTGTCAAAAATGCATAAAAACCGTTTCAACCATGCAATCCCATTGTTCTTGGAACTGAAAATATGGCCTCTCAGATACTTGTTTTTTTAATAAGTATTAAAAACTTTTTATTTAAGAAGTGGTGACGAAGCAAATTTGTTACATAAGTCACACATCATCAGTTTGCGTCAAAGAAATAATGTTTCTTTACCAAAAGCCAATCTGACGTTGTACCAAAGATGTTTTTTTATACATCTCGAGAAAAATATTAAAGGTACTTCCGACACACATCAAGGAAGAAAAAAACGTCCGAAGGTTTCTTTATGAAATAAAATCCTGGCTATTTCTTATAAAAAAATATAGAGGTCTTTTTCTGTAATATTCATGTAGTAAAAACTGAATTAATTGCAAAAAAATGAAAGCTTTTGAAATTATTTTGTTATTGTATTTGTTAATGTTCTACAACAGGTAATCATGTATGTATCTGTCTAACTCATAACCACTGTTATCGGTGTTTAATCGTTGTGTCAATTCCCCTATTATTGTCATATTTGCTTGTGTACAATTCTACTCATGTATATTTTGTTAGCTGCTTTGCATGGATAACATGATATTAGCCCCAATACAGGTGTATTCCTTAGGGATTACCCAATTATTGTTTTTATATTGCGCAAATGTCATGACTTTAGGTCAAATAATTTTCTTTTTTTAACTTTTGCCGACGTTTCATACCGTTATTTATCCATCTTCAGGTCTATAAACAAATGATACATGATGTTGAAAATGTTTGACAGCTCTGTTTTGATTACATAATGGTTAATTTACAGTCATTGTATATAAAAATACATAGACATTCAAGATTGTTACCTTTAAAGTTTGGTGCCGTTTTTATTTATTTACAATTTTAATTAGGTTGCTTGGATCCAAAATTTCTTTGTTGAAAAGTTATGTGTCTATTATTAAATTAAGATAAATTTTGCTTATATAAGTAATGTCTGTTCTTTTATTGCAACTTTTTTGAATCTGAATCATTGTTTTTGTAATAATAGATTGAGATAAATTCTATTGTATTCTATTCTAACAGGGAGGAGGGGACAATAGAACTCTTCCATCATTTGCGAAAAGTAAAGACTTGAAGAGAGAGCAGGGGCAGCAGCACCCATTGCGTGAACCGGCGAGTCAAGGGGTGAGGGGCATGAGGGGCGGCGACTGACATACGAGCCCTCACCTCTCCATTCCCTCGAATGTAAAAATCTCAATCTCAACACCCCCCCGAGCAATTTGAGAGAGGAGATGAAAGAAGAGAAGGAGGCGCAAAAGAAAAAAGAGAAATCATAAATAGTAGACTAGCGGCGGGAATGGGAGGCGTAGACTGGAGAGAAGAGAATCAGGGGAATCCACACGCACAAACACACGATATCCGGCAATTGCCTGATACCCTTTTTGGCCCTCCCAATTCCCCCCCCACCCCACTCTTCCCCATCCATTTTTCAACTCCCGCAAGACTAGAAAGTGGGCAACAGACGGGCGGGCTGCTCTATTCGATGGGCTCCCGATTTTTGTTGCATAATTGAAAAACGGAAAAAAAAGACCTTCCCATCTAATTTCCTCAAAATCCTACTACAGCACTGCGCGAATATCGCACTTTTATTTTAAGGGAGGTCGAGTGCAAAAGAATACGAAAATAAATTCATTCAGTAAAGGAAAATTTTTGCGATGTTATAATTCCCATCCTATTTATACGCATCTCCAACAAACAAGACTTTTGTTTAATCATTATTCAGGCATGGATCCCGAACGTATCCAAAGAAAACTAACTTCACTTCGATTATGCGTGCACTTACCTCGACTGAAAATCCTCCCGTGTCTTCATTACAGACTCCTTGGGGATCGGTGCCCACAAGCACAGCTTAAAAAACGGTGAGTGCTGAGCGTTAAAATCCATACCACTTCAATAACATTACCGCGTCGCGGCAAATCCGTCTCCCGGCGCGCGGAGCCGAACCCCGACGCGCGATCGAAAAATTAAATTTATTTCCGGCGTCGCAAACGTATTTCAAAGTTAACTGCATATAAACCTTAAGAAGCCTTCAAATAATGCTCTGATGTAAGTCACTTCGCGTGACTTTGCCATAAACCCATTTGAATCTCCTATATAATGTAAAATTTGGTCTAAAAACAGCTTCCGCCATTTTGTAACGGTACAGCAAGATTGTATCGAAGCTATTCTTTAAAACTACGGAATTGTAAAGAAAATATACCTTGCTAACAGATAATATCGTTTTTTATTCCATAAAAATTCTCCTTAAACTTCACCATCAACTTAAGTCGGAAGATTTTCCGAGAAAACCGAAGACGGGCATTTTCCTGGAAATTTGCTCATGTTTGAGCCTCTGTATCTCAGAAACGGGTAAGAACTAAACCAAATGAAGTGTTATTCCAGATAGATGAATTGTTTTTGAGTTTTCATGCGAAGTTTCTAGTTCATATCTCAAAAAAAGCCATTTTGGAATTTTGGCCATCTTTTTCCGATTTCCGACCAACTGTGCGATGAATGACTCGTTTTTTCGAACTCTAACGGTCTTCTACATTGAGTGTTTTTAACACGTATCAATGGGTAAACACGAACACCCACGTCCTGAGTGAAATCCACTCAGGCGGGAATCGAACCCGTGACCCTCAGTTTAGCAGCCGAGGACTTTACCCCGTCGTCGCCGGGGCCAACAAAACGTTCATGTTGGAAACATTTTACAAAGCACATTAATTAATTTTTTTAACCTACCTTTTTTTACTCACATCAAAATGACATTAAACTCGATATTTTTATGGGCAGAAATACAGCTATACAATTAATTTAAGTATATGCATTACTTCCGAGGTAACTCCGTAACTCTAGGACATTTTCACTTCACCGAACGTCAAGATTTGTTTTTAAGTAGGTATGCAAAATAAAAAAGCCCAGGAAACATAGGCTCATCCTATTCCAAGTTGCTCAAAATCTCAGTCTCTATTATCAAAATCTCTTTGGTCACGACTGTTAAAGAGAGGAAAACTGATGCAAAGTTCTGCGAAAGAGGGCAATGAATTTGGAATGTAACTTGTAGTTGAAAATGAATGGCGAGGTGGCTAGAGCTCTTACGCCGTGCTGGCGTACCGCCCCTCGGTTTCGGATCTCGGCAGTGGCGGAGAATTTCAAGAGGAATCCCGATTCTTACGATCCCGATTATACACATTTGAGAGCTATCTCTCACGTTTTAGAAGTTTTTCTACAGTCTCTGCACCACAAATGAACAAGAAGTAATCGATTGGGGTGATACGATATAAGGGTTCAAATTTTATATCAATCCAGTAAGGCCTCGGATCAAGAAAGCCATACACGTCTACCTCTGAAAATAAAAAAAGAATATTTCTTCCTCTGCGCCGTATTGCCTTTGCTCCTGTTGAATGACTAACTAAAACATATGCAGATGCTGCTCTATTCTCTGTTGATAGTCACTTAAGGATGTCCTTGGTCAAGCGCGAAACTTATCGCTTCTTCCCGATCCCCACAGAAATAAAAAATGAGTGGCGCGATAGTAAATTACAGCAGAGCTGTCACCAGGAACTCGGAAATGGTAACTCAAGAGTACATTACTATGATATCTCCGCTTTAAGTGACTGGGCAAATTGTTCCAACTCCACAGGTAACAATGCAAAGAGAGGTAGATAAATTCGACGTAAGATGGTAGAGGTTTCCTGGGGAGGTGACCCACAACTGAGGCCATAATGTTGGGTGGAATGATAAGATTTGGATTAATTGGGCTTATGGTTTGGGCGGTGAGAAACCTGACATTGTCGCTGTCATTCTCCCAACGAAGGCGACCAAGACATCCATATTTTAACATCCCATTTGACGGATAAGAGTACCCTACTTGAAGTTCTGTCATCATGGTGGCCAAAGAGAGGTCGGTTTTCCACAGATAAAAACCTGCTCCATCTGTGCCCATCGCGATACAAAGCCAGTACAATAGCCAGTAACACCAACCAGAAACCCCAAATTGGAAAAATGACCACTAATATTGCACAGCCGTCGGCTAATCACCATCCCAGAGCTTCGCTGAGAGCAAACATTTTTTCAATCAACATAAATAATAAAGTGGGACTTCTACAATTTGACTCGCAGTCTCAAGCGCGTCAACTAAATATTCTGCAACCGTAAACGCGATTTTTTACTCCTCCATTGGACATATTTGCGTGAAGTACATATTTTTCTACTTCACACAAGTGTAAAAGAATTCATTCGCACACTTCCGCTACCTACTTGCGTTCCTGCGTACCGAAACAGGCATCATCTCACATTCCGAAGGACCCTTTTCCGGCCCCTCCATTGAAACCCTTTTAAGGGTGCTTCCCAATCCACTCCGACGGGATAGATAGAGAGATAGCGAGGGAATGGAAGAAACGGAAAACAATAATAAAGAGGGCGTTGGAGAGGAAAAAAATAAACAAAGGAAGAGCGGCAGCCGCTTTTTCACCCCCGCCTCTTCTCCCACCTCACCGCTCGAGTCTTTCCATCGAAATGCCCTTCTTCCTTTTCTCTCACTCTCAACTCGAAATCAAAACCAATAAAAGCCGTAAATCCTTCCGCCGTTGGCCCGCCCGCCCTCTCTCCTCTTCATGTTCCCTACGAGCCCCACCCTTGGAGAGGTGTAATGAAATCTCTCCCCCTCGATCCCAGTGCCTCTAAAACAACTCCGTCTCACTCCCTGAAACCCCTTCCCCACGAACCCTCAACCACCTAAATCGGAGCAGAACCTTCGAGAGGTTATATTAATTCTAAATTCCAAGTTTTCTTCACCTATCTTACATAAATACATATAAAAATTATCTGAAAATTACATCGTAGAAGGACAATATCTTTTTCGCATCAAGTTATTTCACTCAAGGAAAAACAAACATTTGAACTGTGAATGGATATAAAGATAAAATATTCTCAAAAAATTGAAAACAAGTTTATTTATTTATCGATGAACGTAATTATCACCACGTAGGAAAGTGATTAAAAGAGATTCTTTATCTATACATATCTACATTCCATATGTACGAATAAGAAAAGCTCCCGTCAATCACTCGCTGACTCAGGAACGCTGTAAGATGGATTCACGGTCACTAAAATTTTAAAATGCCGTTATTAGATGGAGCCACAGTCACTAAAGTTTTAAAATGCCGTTATTAGATGGAGCCACGGTCACTTAAATTTTAAAATACCGTTATTAGATGGAGCCACAGTCACTAAAATTTTAAAATGCCGTTATTAGATGGAGCCACAGTCACATACATTTTAAAATGCCGTTATTTTTACCCAAGGGCGTTTTGCTTGGAAAATTTGCGTACCTCAAAAATGGAATTATAATAATTTAGCGAACGCAGCATGAAACTCACCTATATTATCGGTAAGACGAACTTAATTAAAGTTGCAATTAAGTTTTTTTTAGTTGAAGTTAATTATATTAAATCATAAAATTTCAGAATTATTTTATAAGAAAGTAGAGACCCTTGTATTATCCGTATAAGTGGGCTCCATCGGCACCTTTTAAAACCTAGTATACTAAGAGTTTGATAGAGGGGAGTTACGAAAGACTAAGACTGTGGTAGGGAAATCTAAGTGGGGAGGAGAATGCTTGGAAAGGGAAAAGGGGGAAGCACTTTTACCAACACACTTTACTAAACATATATGTACCATGTTCTCACGTGACAATGAAGCCTAAACAATAAATGTTGCAGAGCAAAGCAAAGATCGGAAGCAATGAAAATGTGGTGCTAACATAGAATGATGAAGATCTAATGGGCGGAGAAAAATCACCAAAATGAAGTAGACCTACGACTGCATGAAGAGTTCTCGGGTTTCTCAGATCTTACACAAGTCCTACGAAGAGTTGGCGAAGTATACCTACGAGAAAATTCTTAGGAGAAAAAACTTATTGGGCACATTTAGCTGCACAACAGCTTCTTGACAACAATATCGGATTGAGAAATGGATGGGAAGAATTACCGAGGAAGATCAAAAAAGGAATAGATGGGAGCAAATTAAGGAGGGCAGCAATGTGAAGACTTATGAAAGAATGAAAAGGTTCAAGCGAAGGCTTCCGCGGTGCGTAAGATGAAATGGCTTCATTTTCGGGAGAACCGCGTTGTTTGTGGAAAAGCTGTGGAAAGTCCTACATCGGCCAGACTGGCAGGTCAAGTGCCGCCTCAAGGAGCACCCGAGAGCGATGAAAAATAGACAATACCACCTCTTTTTGGTGCAGGTGAAACTCATCGTTACTATATCTTTACAGTCCATCAAAACCGACCTTCGATACGAATGAGTACCCAAGTCAGTTAACCACTACTTCGGTGTCATCGTGCTGCACGTGACTTAGCGTGGATGGGACAATGATTTATAAGACCTTTGTGACCCGGCCTTATGACCAAAGACCACTCACTACCGATTTCCGAGAAAAGCTTTTGGCACGCGCTACTTGGCAATCGCAATCAAGCGTCACTGTTTTCCAAGTAAGATTTTATCTATTTCAGGTGATGGCATTTTTATGATTGTCTTAAAAAAATAGACAGTGGATTTGTAACGAAAACACTGAAAATTACTATGCCGCACCGGAATATGCAAATTTTCTAATGAGAAAATTAGTGAGTAAAATTAATATGAAGATGAGACGAATAAAATAGAACCTACATTTAAAAGCTAGTGTCTTACCATGAGACTGAGTAGCAGAGATGTTTATCAGCCCAAAACATCAGAGGAAACCAGGATATTACCTAAAAAAAATGAAAAAAAAAATTAGAACCGCAAAGAAGGCCTTTGACGAAATACTTAGGTACTAATATCAAGTATTGTCATTCATGAATATAGTGTTTAAAGCACTCGATCCAGCATTCCCGTCTTCGCACTTTTCCTGGACGATACCTTTGATCTTCGTTGCACACTTATTATTTTCATTTTTTCCACCATTTAAAACATAGATCCTTACTTTCTTTGAATAATACAGAAATATCTCAAAATTCCACCGCCATAATTTTCCTCTTGCTTTCTTTCATTATATTTTACATTAGGGAATCCTCTAACTCCAAGAACACATCATTAACTTTCTTTAGTTGTTCCTCACTTCCAGCTGCAATAACATCTGGCATTCCTCAAGGGTTTTATTTTACAAAAAGTTTTTAATTATTCCATAGAGCACGATTTTCTTCGTATTTTCCATGCCAGTAATACTTGGTATTCGTTAAAAAACAGTTTTTGTAACCCTATATGATCCCAACTAAATAGCATTTTTAATCTGGGATTGAAATACTCTATGAAATATAATCATATTATTATTTTGCTGGACTGCAGTTCTAGGAATAAAATAACAGCGCTGAAAACTCTATTTGTGATAACCTTCCAGAATCAATACCGTGACCCTTAAGTGATAACTGATTTTTCAGCCCGATTCAAGATTTTTCCAGGATTTCCCTCATTCTCAGTTTCTAAGAATCCAAATATCTCCGGGCTCCCTTGCTCCTCCGAACATCTGTCGTAAAGCACGTCTGCCATCCCCACCCACCCCCATCCCCTCCCCGCTTCCCTCCTAAACCCCCACCCCCACCCCTAACCGTCCGCTATGATACGTGTCGTGCGAAGGATTCTCACGTTCAGTGTGGAAAGTAGTATAGTGAAAAGAGTAATAGGTCCCGGTTGAAGTGAGCCTGAGACGGCGAAGAAAAACCAGACACGTGAGCACATGTGGGAAACTTCAGAATTATTCTGCAAAAAATAACAGAGACTTACAAAAGCTTCGTTAAGGTTAGTTTGAGCGATATATTTCCCTTGTGATAATGGAGACCATTTTCGAATTTTATATTTTAATTTCAGCGTCTGTACGAAGCGTGAAGTAAATATTGTATATTAATGGTGCGAAAATATATAGTAATATATGACCAAAATTCTTAGTAATTTAATAAATATATCCACATAAATCTCTAACTAGACTCATTTTTCAAAACGGCAGGTTTTTTTGCGATTCTGTAAACCTTACTGCCGTGAGTAATAGATTAATTTTTATAAATAGTTGAGAAAACATACAAACTACACACCGTTAGTTTTATTTAACGAAATCTAGGTGCTAGAAGTTCCTAATTTGTTAAATATTCTCCCTCTGGAAGCGCACAGCCGTAACCTATCCCATGTAAAACAGCTTATATTTTTTAGGAAAATTGCTCGAAAAGTAGTTCAGCAAGGGGTTAGTATTATGATATCATTGGAGGGATGAGTTTTTTCTCTATAAAATGAGGTCAAATTTATTCAATTCTAAGTGAAGTTATTTTTCGCTCAAACTACCTTGACGTCGCGACGCCAAATGAAAACGTATTGAATTCACCCTAAGAAAAATCGAGATTATCTGGTACCACGTGAGACAAAGGCGAGTGGCACAGGTCAAAGGAACCTGAATGCTTTCTCCGGAATGCGATTCGGTGCTTGAATCGATAGATAATAAAAAGATAGTTCACGCCACGCACATACAAAAGCGAGTTGATAGGTGAAGCGATGTTCTTTCGAAGTTGCATCGTCTTAACATGTCAGCTTGCACTGATGCGCAAACACAAGCCCATGAAATAACCCGTTCTAACTCTTTAAAGATGTTCTCGCAAGTGTTAACGCACCTAATCGCACGGGTACATGCATATATTTCTTAGTTTATTAAATACATTTTTTTAAAGCTTAATTTTTATTTTGAATTGTATTTCCATACCTCTTCCAAAAATAAAAAAATGTACACAGATATTTGTAATACCTCTAATTACAGAGTTGTGTTTCATTGTAAAGTATTACAGTAGATTTAATCACTAATACATGTATAGAGAAGGCAAAAAAAGCTATGTAACACCATACGGTGATTTTAATTTGTACTTGAGGACCATCTGATGGGCCATAAACAGGCTCAGGAGGACTTTTTAATTATTTTTCCCTGGTTTTACAAAATGCCCATATTTTTAACCGTATTTTTGTGGAGCAAACTGTTTGCATTGGCATCATATTTTTGTTAAACACTTAAATGATAACACATTTTATACTGTTATGCACAGATTTGTGATAAATTGCATACTTTCGCATTTTGTCATTACTTACGGATCTATTTCAAATGCTCAATAAATGATTTTTCCAATAAAAAAAAATTGTTAAATATCGAGCCCACGGAAATTTAAACCACACAATCTGGCTCACTGGCTACAAAGGGTTGCACATGCCTAAACGTAAACAGTCCTGAAGAATGTAAATAAGTACATCACTTGACAATAATGTCATAACGATGATGCTAGATCGATCCACAAATACCTCAGGGGGTATGGGATTAATATATTTCAGCCGTCCAGTCCACACTTTTTGAACAGAGATTCTTGCAAGCTTCATTGCGCACCATTGTTTCTTGTCATTTTTTGGGAGTTCAGCGGAATAAATGAGGTTGATAGCCTGTCTTCTCGGATTTTTAAATTAATTCGTCATTGAGTATCCACTGACGGAAGCAATATGTTTTACTATACCCACTTCCTTCTTAAAGCCTTCTATCGAAAGGGGGACACATTGATCAGCCAATGAATCACGGAATGAAAGGTCGTTAGTTTATGAGAGAAAATATGTCTTGAACCTGATGGAACAACATGGTCGGGGTAACAGGGTTTAATACATAGTACAATTTCAGCCAATGCAGTAAATTTTAATTTTAATTTGTGTGTGCATGTTCAATACTTTTGCTGTGCAAAATTTAAAATATAAACCCAAGCCATTGCCAGGGGGATGAGAAAAACAAACGGACAACAATAAAAGTGGATAATTAATGGAGAGGTAAGGGGAATCTTAAGGAAATAAAGGAGTTAAAATAATATTAATAGGAATTTAAGGGAAATCATAAGGAGCAAGAGGAGATAGAAGAATTAAAAAAAAGAAAATTAATATGAACTTAAAGAAGATATAAAAATAATAATAGCGTTGATTTAGCAGTAGCTATTCAAATAATCAATTAAAGTATACATTACAAATACATTTTCCAAGTGACAGTATTCCAATAGCAAAAAAATAATGTTACATTATTTTCAAACAGAAAATTGTGATAGTTCCAGTACACTTTATACAATGACTTCTTATGAATTCAGTACACGATACGTTTAACACCTTAACCTCAGTGATTTGCGAGCATCAACCATTCTTTTACCCTTCTTCTAACAATATCCAGATTGTTAATAGTTTTTAGTTCTGAGGTCATATATAATGACAAAACACTATAAAATAGTGAGGCCTGTGATGATGTCTTCTTTCTCATCGGTAGGTAAAAATTACTATTTAATCATCTACAAAATACCCTGCAAGCCACCTCGGGTATGTGGCAGGGGGTGAGTATTCACCAACATGCATTACACTATACCCTTAAGTTAGTGTAACTACGACTAATTATGAATTAGCATAAATCGCTAATGCTTGTAACGAGACGAAGCCTCACAAGCATGCACTACACTACAGATATTATCACAATGGAGAGGGACCGTTAATATATATGTATTTTGCAACTACACAAATGGACAGAGACTCGAGACCTATATAGAAAACATGCACGGAGTGCTGCTAGTACTAGGTAACAGATAAGGATTCAAGTATTAGGGAGTACTACTACTACTAAGAGCTACACTACCTATCGACAAACCTAGATAAAAGTCTCATTGGCAGCTTTTATGGTCCCTTATCGTTCGTGGGAAAAATGACATTTTAAATCTGTCCATTCTGCAGTCTAGTTCCATAATTTTACTCTCGTGATCTGATCTACCGTAGTATGTCGGATTTCGTAAAATATTATCAACGTCGTCATAAAATAGACCGTTTTGGAACTTACATAATAGATTGAGTCAAAATTTTAATTGACGGTCTGAAAGCTTTTCCCATCCCAGTTGCTGCAAAAGGTCAGTAACACTAACGATAATCTCTATCGTAACGGCCTTTAACGTATCTTTCCGATCTTCGCTGCACGCGTTCTAACTCAGTTTCCAAGTATGTATATCTCATAAGGATCCCAAATACTGGCGGCATATTCCAAGTGGGGTCTAACGAGGGAGAAGTAGCTGATTTCCCTAACTTTATCGTCGCACTTCCCAAGTACTCTTTTAAAAAAACCCAATTTACTATTAGCTTCACCGGTAGTTTATTTTAGTATTATAATTGTGAAAATCATGGTGAAATATTACATTTGTGCTGTAAAAGAGTTGTCATAAAAATTGCCAATAGAAAAGAAAATACAAGGTAACCTCATGAAGATGAAGTAAAGTAACAAGGGTTTTCTATAAATGGAGGAGTGTCTTTCACGCTTATTTCCTCGGAGGTTTTCCTGTTCTTCCTCTCGGCTGGAATTGTCTTCCGCAGATATTACAGCGCCACCCAGATGCGTCTCTCCCTCAATCATAGCAGTCGGCCCTCACTATGCAGCCGAACTGACTCTCTCCCACTCCGTCTGCGGCATATATAGTGCGTGGAGCCGCACACATATCCTCCGCTCCCTTTATTAACACGAGAGCGGCGGCGCTGTTAACTGCGGGTGCGGCATGGGGACCGCCGCCGGATGGTGCCGAGCACCCAAGTGCCGCCGTGAAACCCTTGATTGCCGCCGGGGGACAACCTTCTCTCGCCCCACACCCAATAAACTCCCGTCCGACCCCCCCACAGGAGCGGCAATTTCCTCCGACCAACCCCACAAGAGTGAGCACCCCCACTGTATCCTCTCCATATCCTCACCCACAATTCCACCAGAGTCGCGCGGGAGGCCAACACGGGCGTCAGGGAGAACTAACCGTTTCACAACGTTCTAATGCCTTTTTTTTTAATTAAGCGTTTCTCACATCTGTCACGGATGTGCTATCCTGAAAACATTGGGAGTTTCCAAATCAAGTTTTAAAAATCATACCGAAACGGCACATATCAGCACCACATCAGCGCACATGAATGAAGACCAATTGAACGGTTTGTTCGTTAACCTGTTATTCAGCAGAATTCTGTAGGTTCACAAATAGTCAAGGCGAATATGGGGGCTTTCATGTCAAGGTATTGAAGTTAGCGCACATCGGAATACAATCGAATACAGCGGAGGGCAGCAAGATTTGTGAAAAGTTGTTATGATAACTTAGCAACGTTACCGAATTGTTGAAGGAATTGGGGTGGGAATCTCCAACTGATCGAAGGGAAAAATACAAGTTAAATCTTTTGCGCAAATTCGGAGTAGACAGTTTTTTTACGGACGTTCAACACAAACTACTAGAGCCAACGCACTACGGTAGAAGCGATCACAGGAATAAAATAAAGGAAATTGACTGCAGAACCAATAGATTTAAAATGTCAATTTTCCCACGCACAATAAGGGATCATAATAGTTGTGATAGATCAATCATATGAAACTCCCACCCTCAACAGGTAGAGTAGAATTTTCACTTGTGCTTGATAATACAACATCATTACTAACACTTTACACCGGTCGATTTGTCCGGCATTAGTTTATTTTGTTCTCTGCATGAAGTAGCATCTCGTAGCATTCATAAATTAACAGTATTAGTAATATTAACCACTAGATGCATCTATAACATCGTTCTGCATGTTTGTATGTTCATTTACGTATCACTCTCCCAGTTTCCGGTTGGACTGCGCACTGTTCTCCTGACTGCTTCTGGCCTGCGCCTAGAGCCAGGGGGAGCGTGCGAGGTTCTGACTTGCGCTGGGACGAGTGCTGCATGCCTGGTGTGGACTCACCCCGTGCCACACACCCTAGTGGTGGCTTGCACGGTACTTCGTAGATGTAGATGAATATCAGTGCACTTTGCATACGAACGACGTTGAATGAACGATGTGCGCTGGCGAAATGTTTTGTAACCTGCCTGTAGTTTCTGTTGTTGTTTTTTGTAACCATTCTGTGGTTGAACAACAGTCACGGCCGAATGTTTTGCGTAAATTTGTAGAATTCGTTCAAAATAAGTATTTAAAAACGATAGCTTTTTGCCACTGACTAATTATAAAATTTAAAATATGCATGTATGATGCCTTTACTGAAAATCAACAAACTTGACAACAATCACGGATGCAGTTACTTCCGTTCTTTTGTTGTTTAGCACACATCAACTTTGCCCCCGATCTGTTTTGAAGTGCGCTACCTAGTGCGCAAGGTCTGTAACACGAATGGAAGGCATGTGCGCTGCTGTGTTACGAAGTTATCAGCACACTGGAGCGAATGGAAGGCAACCTGTATCGCATCTAGTCATCGAATTCGTTTTAAATACGTATTTAAAAACTTAAGCTTTTTACCACACAGTAATCAAGAAGTTTACATTATCCATGCTATACGCTGAAATTCAAAACAAAAGATGCGATTATGGAAAAGTCTTTTTATTCACATGCGCACAATTTGTTTTGAAGTGTGCTACGTAGTGCACAGGGCATAAAACGAATGAAAGGCAAGTGTGCCGTTGTGTTACAAATTGAGCAGTGCGATAGAGCGAAAGGAAAGCTTACTACGTTTTAGCATTAAATTCGGTATTGGACCCGATTCATGCCCAGTTCACATCAACCGTGGTACGCACAATCTAAAGCGCCTCACGCCGAGTAAACCACGTCATTGGCCATTGTAACCAGTAGTTCCTAGCGCTGGCAACTTACTATGGTCATGACTGGCATAGCGGGGGGATACCGGTAAAAGATGAAGCACTATAATCAAGTACTAGTATTTTAGTTAAAACGTGCTTCGACAGCTGAGGTTATTTCGTACATACTGTCTGTCACGTGCAGACAGGGGCAACAGCACTCGCACGAATAAGAGAATGACCCCTTCAAATTCGATCTGAGAGCAACGATACATCGATCTGGTGAAGGCCCATTAGCACACTCCAACTTTAAATACTAGCAGAGAGATTTTCTCGTCACCTGGTAATAGTGAGGAGTGGAACGTGGTCTAGGGAATGGAAATGACCCCAACGAATCCCAAACACAAGAAATTCACAATCCTTCAGCGCTACTAAGAGTAGTAGTAGTACTATTTTAGTTTAACGTGCTTCGACAGCTGAGGTTATTTCGTACATACTGTCTGTCACGTGCAGACAGGCAAAACAGCACTCGCACGAATAAGAGAATGATGACCCCTTCAAATTCGATCTGGGCGCAACGATACACAACTTCGGTGACCTATCGGAAACCCCGGTGTTTCCATTGTGGCAGGGCGTTTCCCATTGTAATCAAACAAGGCAAGCAAAATGGAGAAGGATAAAGCGTTATTTTTCGATGATAGAGCAATGAGGAGTGTCGGTTTCTTTTTAAAATCATTTCAAAAGTTTCCAAAAGTCACAGGGATGAGGGACTTGAAACTTCGCTCTAAATGCGTCACTAACAATTTACCTTTTCGCTTTGATTCCTAGAGAAGGCAACATTGATGATGGGGACTCAAGGATTAGTTTGAATGCACTTCGGCAGGTTACACTGGTATTCATGACGGAAGTCTGAACCGGGTGTGCGATGGGAAATCATTTGAGAAAATATTAAAGCATAAAATTAGTTTCCATCATATTTCATGAAACGAATGCACGATAGTCTGGTAAATAAGGTCTATTACTGTACTGGAGTGTTCTTGACTTCAAATCTGATGAAGACCGCCCATTAGCACACTCCAACTTTAAATACTAGCAGAGAGATTTTCTCGTCACCTGGTAATAGTGAGGAGTGGAACGTGGTCTAGGGAATGGAAATGACCCCAACGAATCCCAAACACAAGAAATTCACAATCCTTCAGCGCTTCTAAGAGTAGTAGTACTATTTTAGTTTAACGTGCTTCGACGTGCTGAGGTGATTTCGCACATACTGTCTGCCACGTGCAGACAGGGACAACAGCACTCGGACGAATCGGAGAATCACCCCTTAACAAACTTGAGCCGAGACCAACGATGTTTAAGGAGGCTCCGCCGCGACTGTGAGAGTAAAAACAAATATTAAATTCCACATTTTTTTATATATTTTGTACAAAAAATCCTGCTTTCGCTGATGAAATGCGTTACCTATAGAAAACCAAACGTAAGGTACAAAATATGCAGATTTATCCACGAATTTATTTTTAATGAGCTCTTTTTTCCAGCCCTAGGAGCCGACTGCAGAGCCATTTCCTACGAATTACCGCATTTTGACTTCAATTACGGCATTAATTCTTCAATAACTAGATAAATAAGGTGGTTAGATGCCTATATTTTTTTTAATTCTATTTCTCTGGATAATTTCCTTCTGATAAATAGTTTTCCACAAAAATGGCATTTACATTTTATGGAAAACTACTATTTTTCCCGTGTTTCTCTCATTCCCCCATTGGACACCATGTAATTTCAAGTTCAATTATAGAATAAAATAGCGTGGAAAGGTATCATTTTGTTGTTCATATCAGATAGAGGACAACTTTTTCTACAAGTAGACAGAATGACATTTAAGTCATTTCACGGTGGAACCACCTTAACTTCGGTAGCTGATCGGGAACAGGTGTTTCCATAGAGACAGGCCCACGCTTCTATATGATGAACGTAGTCTCACCAATCACATTCACCAACCAACTGGTTTATCACATGGATATTGATACAGAGATAAGTGGTGTTTCCTTCATCAGGGTTGAAACGTTCGACAATATCAGCAGCTATAATTCTAAGAAGCTTCCTAGATAAAATAGGCGCACTTCCCGACTGAAGTCAGAACGCAATTCAAATACTAACAGCACCAAGACTAGCACGAAAAAAAGAGTAGATAATTTGAAAACCCTAGAGAAACATGAAATTAGGCGTAGTTTCTTTAGGTTAAATTTGTTGTAAATATCTACATAATACTCCATGGATGTACACTCTCAGGCCCGAAGGACAAGTTGGCTCGTTTGAGAACATTATCCGTCTCGGAAAGCAATTGAAAAAGATTTCATTGCTTCACGCCTTGCGATGCTTTTGTTTACGAGTTTGATACGTAATATTTAAAAAGGTGAAACCTGAACTAATGGGCTGAATAAGCCAATGAAAAGCTAATATTTATCATGTACTAAAAACTTTCCATTACCTATCCACGTTATTTACTGTACGACAATTGACTGACTCTCCACTGAGAATACGGGATTCCCTTACACGGTCCGAGTACATTCCCTTATCTGTCTAACTAGCTGGCGTGGAAGATCACTGTGCGATAGGAGGCCTAGCCTCCAAACCCCGCCGTCAGGGAGAAAAGAAGGTATTCCTGCAATATTTGCATCCATTATCCTCCCTCGACTTAGTTTTATACCAACCCTTAAAGTACTCTATAAAGCTTAGTAAATCGTCCTGATTCCATCCCACGCTCATTTTAAACGGTTTTCTCAATAATGGCGGGGAATCGAATTACTCTTTTCAGGAAGCCCAAAACCATTCTCCCAAGAATTAAGAATTCCATCGCTCTCTCCACCAATCTTTTCTTGATGGTTCTCAGCATTTCCTATACATGTCGCATAATTATGTCGCACGTAAAATTATAGTCCTTTACACATCACTGAATTATCATTTTGCGGAACGGTGATTAGAGACGATTTAAGGCAGTCTGGGCGAGATAGTTCCCTAGTCATAAAGGAGACCATATTCGAATAGAAGTATGAATAAAATATTGTAATATTAATGACGCAAAAATATTGTTGTATATGACCTAAATTCTCAGTAATAATATGAATATATCTACTTAAGTCTCCAACTTGACTCATTTTTTCACGCCGTACGGCTAAAAACTCTGTCACAACAGATTTTTGCGATTCTGTAAAAGTTTATACGGTGAGAATTCGATTAATTTTTATAAATAGTTGAGAAAACATAAAAAATAAACACTTAGTTGTTTGACGAAATCAATGCGTTAGAAAATTCCTATTTTTTCAATACTCTCCCTCCGAAGCGCACAACCGTCATCTAACCCATGTAAACCAGCTATAATGTTTAGGCAAATTGTTCGAAAAGTATCACCAAGGGGTTAATATATTGATATAATTGGAAAAATAAGAGTTTTTTCTTAAAAATGAGGTCAAATTCTACGTAAAGTGATATCTCTCTCAAACTATTTTAAGAAATTTTTTCGGCTAGAATTCTTCCTCATCTGCAGACGAGAAATCAAAAATGTAGTATCGTTACAAGTTTTCCTCGCCGATTCAACAATTTGAAGGGGATATAAATATATGCCATTGCGTTTTCTGACATCATTTATCCGATTTCCACTTTTATCTACCAATCAATATCTGGGTACTTGATTGGAGCAACTCTTATCTACAACGTTTCTCCATCCTATATACACCAACCTGGGCTTATTGCCTCCTGAATTCACAGTGACATTACTTCAAGTAAATACTTTCTCCACTTTCTTGATTAGCTTCAAAGTAAATGAAACCATTTGCAGTCATGAGAAGAACTTATTTTTCATCTTTAAGTTCAACTTGATTAGAATTGATCAATATCATATAAAAATGAAATAATTTTTTGCTCCATCTTTCACCAACTTTTACGTCACTTTTCACCATTACAGTTTAAATAATAACGTTCACTTTAAAGAGTAAATATCTCACGTTGCGGACCTGAACTCATTGGTCATTTCGCTGATTTCGGCCGAGCAATGTCTGGAGCCTTCATCTTCTCGCAACAATGGTTCAACCCTTTATCTTTCCCTCCTACTTCCCCAAGAACCCCTCGTCCACCCACAAAATCCCCTCGACAAAACCCTAATCCATTACCCTCGTCCTCAAACACTCTACCTCCCCATAAACAGTCCGATTCCACCAGATTAAAAGGGCATCGCGATATAAACTTGCAGCACCGAAAACCCGAGTCTGCTTAAAAGGGTATCCGCGGGGTCGTATCTCGTCGGGCGATACGACGGCCTCCCAAATGACCCCTGCCGCTCGCAGCATTAAGGGGACGAAAGGCTGACCCGGAGGGAGAGAGTGCGAGAGAAAGAGCGAGTCGCGATGGCCCTACTCCGGGAAGAAGAGCCTTACGACCGGAGATAATGCGAAAGGGTAAGCTGCCGTCGCCGATACTGCTGCCCCGTTACCCTAAAAACCCTGCCTCCATCCCTCCATCCGACCCTATTCATACCATCCCCTCCCACGTCGCCCACGGCAATAATAAAAAAACTATACAGCGCACTCTATGGCGCAGGATATTCCATCCCGAGATTCTTTTAATGAAGTCGACAGTTTCGATTCAAATCAACTTGAATGAATCGAAGGGACGCTGCCGAAGGGTGATAACGAATGAGACGTCATGACCACATCGAACGAGCGGTGTTGGAAGTTTCGCGAGCGGAATATGAAGAGAGAAGTCATAACTATGCCTTATAACACATCCACAAAACCCCTTACTAGAGGAATCAGGTAACAGCATCTGCCTACTAATATCACGGAATCGTGGGTTAATTCGTCTTTTCTTCCGTCGCTGTTATCCTTACACTCCTCGCCACGAGCATTTGGAGAAACTTGCGGAGTGTTAAGCCTCGTTCACAACAGATTAACTCGGCGTAACTTGGCTTAACTCGGCGCGATTTAGGAGTTGTGACCTTGAGAACAGCGTCTGCCAGTTCACAGCGACTTAAAGCGGCGTAACTTGACTTGACGTAACCTTGAGTTGAGCCCAGCTCAACCTTCTCTTAATTCCAGCCAATAGCAAGGCCTGCAGCACTATCGATAGGCGCAAATCTCACGCACTCACGCTATCGATAGGCATCATCCATCGATTTTACGGTCGACTTTGGAAGTGGAGTGCTGTGATTGGTTAGAAATTTCACCAATTGGTTCGCGGTCGCACCGAGTTAATCCAAGTTACGCCGAGTTAAGTTGTTGTGAACGAGGCTTGAAGCAGTTGCAGATAGACGGTCGAATTATGGAAGAAGTGTTCAGGCAAATTATAAGAAACAACCATGGAACATATCGCAACATAGACAATGAAAATTACCGTCAAAGAACTAGCTGTGCATCTAAGGGGGGCGCAACAAAACAGTACTTCACTTCCTCCGAAAGACTCTTCTCTTTGAATAACATATAAAGAAGTCTCTTTTCAAACATCGCAGACGATGTAAACCTACTATATTCGTTACACCAGCGTGGTCCGAAGACACAAGGTAATGTATTTTATCTCATGATGCGCAGGCCTGCACGAAAACTCGTGCCAAATGCTTTATTTTCTTAAAAACTTTATGAATGCTAACATTAAAGAAAACCTCCGCATAACATGTACAGGGGAAGTAAAGAAACTTGCGTGAACGATGTTCCTATCAAATCGTACACACGATGCCAAAATTCATACGTTCAGATCCCGATGCAGCAAAAAGGAACGATAAGAAGTCGAGCATTGACGTGAAAATCACCTCGCATCTGTTTCGCGAAACTCTCTCCTTAACTCCGGCGGATGCGTGGCATGCCAAAATAACATTTCCACTTTTTTTAAAGTCGCCGAGAATTTCTGATGCCGTAGAGAAGGAGTAAACTCTCGCCCCGTAAACCCTTCCACCCACATGGGGATGAATTTCTCCCCAGGGGATCGACGTTCCTCCTCCGGTGCCATGCGAATCACGTGCGTCCCACTCACGGCAAATATGAAATAAAAAACTTTCCACACAACCCCTCACACCCTTCATCCCCCTTCGGTTAGGTTTCCCATCTCACAGCGAGGGAAACCTAAGAACCCTTCCCCTCCCTCCCTCCCTCCCTTCCCACAATCGAAGGGGTTTTGAGGCAATAGTCAGTCGTGCTAAGGAGATTGGAGTGGAACAACGACGAAACATGGTATAAAAAACAACCATAACAACAGCATAGAAAATGTTGAGGATTACGAGATTATCCTCGGTATTACCTTTCACGGAGTCACCCCCATGTGCACTAAACTCCACAGGGGAGGACTCCTCGGTAGTTTGAGCGAGATATTTCCCAAGTCACAAAGGAGACCATATTCGAATTTTATATTTTGATTTCAGCGTCGGTAAGAAGAGTGAAGTAAATATTGTAATATTAACGGTACACAAATATAGTTATATATGACCAAATTTCTCAATAATTAAATAAATATATCTACATAAGTCTCTAACTTGACTCTTTTTCACGCCGTACGGCTGAAAACCCTTCAAAACAGCAGGTTAATTTGCGATTCTGTAAAAATTACCCCAGTGAGTATTAGATTATTTTTATAAACAGTTGAGAAAACGTGCAATCTACACATCGTTAGTTTTTTGACGAAATCTAGGCGCTAGAAGTTTCTAATTTTTTTAATATTCTCCCTCTGGTGCGCACAGCCATAATCTATCCCATGTAAAACAGCTTATATTTTCAGGCAAATTGCTCGAAAAGTAGTTCGGCAAGGGGTTAATATTTTGATTTCATTGAAAATATGAGTTTTTTCTTGAAAATGAGGCCAAATTCGAGGTGAAGTGATTTTTCGCTCAAACTACCTTAAATGAACTGCTTCCTTATTTCCAAAATTATGGTACTGGCTGTTAGTAGATTTTATCCGGTAGAATGCATTTCTTAGCTTTCTACTCAGCTCACAGTGCCTCTCATTCCTTCTCCATCCACCACAGGCGATCCTACTTCCCAGATAGCACATTTTTTCCACAAGCTGCAGTTTCTGTAATCCAAGTCATTTTGTCTTCAGGATTTATTCCACTTATCATTGCATTGGTTTTATTTACATGAATCTTCAAGTAGTCTTCTATTCACGGAACTTCACATGCAGTTCATCATTCTCATGGGATCTTATTTTTTTCTCTATCAGAAATGTCATCATCAAAGCGTAGTAGCATTCTGATTGGTGTGTGATAATTGCTAGGAATAAATAGCTGAACAGCCGACTCCACAGAATGAAAAAAGTATACACCACAAATTATAACTGTCGACTAATCAAAATTTTCCGTGAGTCTTAATTTTACCAGTCAATGACCCAATTTCAATTTAAGCACTAAAGCAAGGTAAATATGTTTTTTTTAAGTGTTTTCAAGAAACTGTTTACCAGGGTCTTAACTATTTCTTATCCCTTTCAATACATGAAGGGAAGAGTTTTTCCAGGCGAAAACTTTTCCCTCAAAGGAAACCATTCACTGTGAATTCCCAGAAGGAATGACAGAGTAACAAAGAAACGCCCGTCTAAAAATACAAACCCCTTATTCCAAGCATAACAGTAAGTTCCATACGTCAGTCTTTCCCGTCAAATTCAGGTCAGCCTCATCTAAATTATTTGGGAGATTAGCGGGTCTTAGCAGGAGTAGAGATATTTCACAAGGAATAAGAGCATGTCAAAAACTAAATGAATCTTTAAATAAGAGGACAAAGTGAAAGCTAGACTTAAATATGCGCCAAAATGATAAAAGAACCAAATGAACAATTCGAAAATGCCCGGCGAAAATGTCCCGGGAAGTCAATGGGAGAGAGAAGAAAGTAGCTCAAGGAAATCTCCAGAAATACATAAGGAACAGATAAACTCTCCGGGCACATGTTGTGAGGCACAACAGCTTGCTGAGGAAGTACACAAGCCGTGCCGAAAATAAGTCCCTTTCGAGGGCATGTTCAAGGGGGGAGAGGGGGTTATTCTCAGACAATGGAGTCATGCAGCACACCACAACCGCCCGCTTCTTCATTTCAAAATGTACCCATACTCATTCCCATTCAAGACGCCAGAGGATACTTGTGACTCTCACATTAAAAAGACAAATGAGCTGCAATTATATCCCTAGCATCACCAATCGAATTACTGAAACAAAATATGATGAAACAATATGATAATGTATATCCGTTACTCTAAAAAAAATGCCTATTACTGTTTTGCTGGAGTCTTTGATGCAATAATGCTGCCTAGATGTGAGAGGTCAGGTACTTCCAAAAAAGTACTAAAAGCATTGGGAATATCCACAGTAAGTCAGCAAATTAAAGAATAATTATTTCATCACTGGACTTCGACCTACCTTAGTTAAATCCAAAGGAAGAAGAATACATTTTACCTTCAATGGGATGAAAAAGAATAACTTTTTTTACCATTACATTCTGAAATCGTTAAAAAAATCCAGATTTCTGGCGGATTTCAGCACAAAAAAAACGGTAATTAATGTCAATGATTTGGAACTCGCATTTCAGGTGTCTTCATATTAGAGGCAATGTAGGTATATATTTAACTACTCCGATTTTAAAAGTTTTCCTGCCTTTTTACCCATTTTCAACACTGCTCTCCCTCACCCTCGCTCAAAACCGGTGGCCATAAAAAGAGGAGGGCTTCGCCCACACGCAACGATAGGGGGCTCTCCGACGCAGAGGAGGGTGAGGGTAAGAAAAGGGGTCTCTCTTCGATCTCATTTCGGCAACACCCTGCCCTCCCAGATGCCGGTCACAAAACTAATGGCCCTGCGAAACCCCTAGAGGGTTCCCCGAGGCCCGCATAATGTGTATAATTTTCTAATCCCGAACTCCTAAGTTGCCGGAAAATTATGAATAGTGGATCCGCCTCTCATCCCATACGGAGAAAGCGAAGTGTGTACCGACCTACACAGGGTAAGCGCGCCATTCCGTGCCAACACGAAGTGCAGAAGAAGTACGCTTGCTCTGGCGGATTTCGGCCCAGCGATCGACGATAACATGAAGCCTCTGGAGTGTCTAAGGGGAGGTCGAATGTCCTTGAAAGCGAAAGGGATATAGCTTCTCGTTGTTGGGCTTGGAGGCGCGTAAACATTACGTTATCAACGCCTGCAACGGGATCACATGACCTAACAAGGCTTTATTCGAACTTACTGGTTCACTAGAGGATTGAATATGCTAATATTCTTTGCTAATTAGAGCCATTTCCTGCACAGAGAATAGTCAAAAATCGTTAAAAATTGAGTTACATACTTTTAAAAATGTTTAAGCACGGTCAATTACGGACAAATCGTCTCCTGAAGCTGGGTAGATCTGGTCTGGGATTTGCAGGGCTCTTCGAGTAATCCGGTATCTGTCGTGGCAATCCATAATGATATGCTTCGCCCTTAAAAGCACGCTGCAAACCTCACATTGAGGGCGTTCTTCCCTGCGTAGTATGATGGCGTGTGTGAATGTGGTTTGACCAATTCTGAGCCAAGTAAGTTTTACTTCTTCCTACCAATCCTTCCCATGGCAGCTACTCCAATGTTTAAGGTTTATGAAAGGAATATTGAGAGACGACCAACAAAAAGTGGTGAGCAAGTTGGCGCATTTCAATGACGATTTAAGATCAATTTAATTCGAATTAAAGAATCAACTAGATATCGTTTTGTAACGTCTTTCAGCTAATCAAACCATTATTGAAGATAAGTCAATAGAATGGAAAATTTCCTATTTATATGATATGTACCAAGGCCAGGGGTATTTAAAACGTTTCATAACGTTGGTTTCCGTGAGTGCAATGATTTATTTCCCACGCTTCGCCGAACGACGAAGTGGAAAGATGAGAAACTGTGATTTTCGTAGAAATTCTAGCGGAACCCACAAGTAAAGATCTATCACGAGGAAAGAAATGAATTTTTTTCCGATTGGTTATTGTGTGGCTATTCTCTCTTCGAAACGCAATTAACAAGCGCTAGACATTATTTCTTTAAACTCAGCAAATTACATAGGTAGATTTGTCAGTGGAATGCATTTCTTTTACCACGGAAACATGCATAGACCGCAACCCATTCCATGCAATTCGAAAACTACTCGCAATGAAAAGACGTAGATGGAGTCGAACACTTCGAACATAACTTACACTTGAAATGCGAAAAGAATGTATGATTTAAAAAAAACAATTTTGGAGAAGTGGTTACGCAATATTATAGAATGCGAACAGATTTATTCCGGGCAATCAAGCGCTCCTTAAACGAGTATTCTACTAAAAGCTTGACTTAAACATCAACAAGGTTAACTACAAAGCCGCGAAGAACCTAGTTTTGAAAGGGGAGATATGCAAAATGAGTAATGGCACGCATGCTCCACTAAAATAGGTATTTAAGTTAAATATTACCAATGCCAGTGCCATTTTGGGCCAGCTTTAGAGTGATAAAATTTATATAAGCCTCATTGACGATAAGATGAAGAGTTTTCTTAACATATCAATCAATAGTGGTTCACAACGATAATTATTAAATAATAACACAATTATTATTACTGTAAGTGAAAGGCACTACAAAAATAGCAGCTAAGTTCTCTGTGCATCCATTTACTGATCTACAACAATATTCATAATAGAGTATTTGCACACTTTTGGGAAGTGACATCTAAAAAATCTATCGATACTTCAGACACTAAATTTTCATTCTGACGCTCGAGAGGCTTTTCGTTAATTTTTTATTAGCTAATAAAATCTAATAAATTATTGTTGCGCCGAAACACTGGTCCGCCATGTTTTGTAGGCTCTGACGTCATCTCCCATAGTCGACCATTTGTTGATTTGGAGATTGTGTGACTGTGTAGTCTTAGCGTGCGGACGAAACTTTAGCTATTAATTAGCAAATATCGAAATAACTTCGAAGAGGCAAATACTATTTCACTCTCAATGCACAGCTAGGCTATTTCGCTTCTGCTAATATGGGAGATGACGTCACACTACGAAGAACCAATGGTTGGGCGTTTAGACCTAGACAATTTTGATGCAAAAACAATGCATATTAAAAGCTATTTATTAAATTAATTAGTTGGAATTATACCTCGGTATTTCGTGGCATTTCGAAACCAAACACTACTCGCTATAATAAATTTCAACAAAATACCTCACTTACGCAAATACTCTATTCTTCCAGACAGGAAAATAAACAATAAGAGTAACTTCTACTAGATGAACCTAGGTGAGAAATATTATCATCATAATTAGTTATGGTAGGTTCAAATGGAAGTCAGTAAAAATCCTCCAGATTTTTACGTGTGCATGGTCCTATCTACCTATAATATGTATTTCTTCTTCTCGTCATACGTCCTATCCTTCCTCTTCCCTTACATGAAACCAATTCTCTTTCTTGCCCTTCCTCGCTTACCCAACATCCTCCCCGCTATCACGGCCTTAAGGACGTTCGGTATCGTAGCGTTGATTATCTTAATCAGGATTGGACAGTAGAGTACAATCCAGCGGTTGACACGTCAAGAGGAGTAATGGCAGCAGAAGCCATGTTTATTTGACCTATGAATCCTCCATCAATGGGACTGCGCCTTCGGCATAGCCATAATCATTGTAATTTCCGCCATCTTAAAGCTGATTGAAGGTTTGAAACAGATGGGTCTGTATTTGAACCAGATTTAGAGCTGGTTACCCGTCTGTATGTTGGGTAAGGATGAAATTTGTGCAGATCTTAGCGTAACCCGAGAAACACCACGGGGAGAATCTCATGAGATCGCTGGTGGGCATGTTTTTGGCCATCCAAATCTAACCTTTGTCGTTTTTCTTTCAAGGGTTCATTTTCTCGCAAATAAGACATTCATTTTGTCTTAAAATATTTTTTCGAAAGGTTACTCTTTTTTCTATTAGGCATGTTGATGGATATATTTTTAAGTCCAAGGAACGGAAACATAGCGGCAAGTGAGAGTCTAGAATAGGCAACTCGATGATTGAGTGAATGTACCTAAGTTAACTGCACATTAACACTTTTAAACGCATAAATAATTCGTGACGTTACTGATGTGGGAATTGGTCTAAAAACAGTTCGCGAATGTACTGAGAGGCAGACGGTTTCACTATGTGTAATACACCTGAGTACTAAACGATAATAAACAACGCCGTGTTTGTTGTAGCAACAGAGGCATTATTACCATTGATATTCGCTGCACGTATATATTCTTTTAAGTGTGTAGTCTATTAATTCCTTTATGTGTAACGTTTACTACGTTACACATATATATGCCCCTTTGAGAGCTACTTTGAGAGTAGACGTTGAAGAGTATACTTGTTAAATATGCATTGAATTTCACGATTACCCCCCGAAGCAATCTATCATGGGGGCCTTGGGATTCCAGGATCTTCTTATACGAATTTTGTTTCTACGTACTATCATGGGCCTGCAGGAAAGCGTGATATTAAAATGCTAGAGGCGTGAATATTCTATGAAAATGAAATCTCTGGTTGTCAAGGAAATATGTTATTGTTGATTTCAGGGAAAATGTGAGATTTTTCAACTTTAAACATGAATTTCAGACAAATACGGAGCGTAGAAGAAAATCGATTGATAAAATTAGAAATTATATTGATTCAGCCATCCGATAAAAAAAATTCCAGCCCTTTATCTTGAGTGAATGTACTTTTAAAAAGCAAAAAATGAAACCACTGCACCGAACACAATGCTTAGCATGGACCACCAGGGGGGACCTTCGGGGGCCTTTGGGGGCCCTTAGATCTTTTTAATATAGCATATGATACAACCAGATATTTATTCTATCTACACGCCAAATTTCAGCTCAATCGGTCCAGTAGTTTTTGCGTGATGGAGCAACAGACAGAAAGAGACCATTACATTTTTATACATATTAGTAAGGATCACACCCTTAACCCTGAAAAAATAGAGTTTCGGTTAATTGAACCCTACAGTGTTTGTTGTCTACCAGTAACAAACATGTGTTCCAAATTTCATCAAAATCGGCCCTGTGGTTTAGGAGGAGATGTGGAACATACATACATACATACATTGACTTTTATATATATAAAGATAAAGATGTGAATGTTACTGACGCATACGTAAAATACGCATATAAATGGGTGATTATTATAGTAGATTCCGTCACATCAATTTATTCAGCTTGCTATATTTTTGCGTTGCCTTTTTTTCTCACCAGGAAGAGCTGATTTTCTTAATTGGATCAATGAGTCAACTCAATGTTCACTTCCAGAGATATAGTTTATTTTTCCTCCACAATTACCAATTCTACTTCAGACATAGAAGTTCTCATTTCAAGGAAAGGGTTTTCATGTTTGGAGAATTAGCGGCTTGAAATACCGTCCCTTTTTTGGGACACAGTAACTTACAAGTACAGAATGCCGCTTCTCCCAACAGGTAACCTAGGTTTATATCGTACGTTGCTTCAAACATTATTATACACTTCATGTGTTATTTTATTTTATGTTGGTAGCACGCCAAGAAGAAAGGGAAAAAAATGTATCCTCTGATTAAATACTTCGAAATTAAATATTCGTAACGCAATTAACATGCGCTAAGCTATACTTCTTTAAACTCAGCAAATTACAAAGGTAGCATTAATTGTTGGCGAAATGCATTAGCTAGTTGGAGGTGATAAGATAAGATAAGAATTATGATGGATGATGATGAAGAGACTCATGAAGCCATATTCATAAAAAGTAAGAATATTATTCTCTTGTCTACTGTTTTCAGTTTCTTTCACAATTACTTTTAATCTTCCATATGCTGAGACAAATTGAAGAAAATTGATTGCTGAATTTCCCGTAATATTGCGCAAATATCCCACGTCAAATCATCAAAAGTATTGTCATATTTGCATGATCGCAATGTCACAGATAAACCTAATCCCACGAATAGTTATCATTGGTTTCCTATACCCATACTCATAATTTAATTGCATTAATTAAACCCCCATAGTTAAATTCCGTTCAATTACTTACATAAATATAAATTTTATGATGCCAATATTCCAGCTTCCGAGAAACATGATTACGCTGGATTCATAAATACATACTAACATTGGACAACTAAGAAGAACAACACATCTGCTTGTAGATTACATTTCACTATATATAAACTTTTGTGATTAATTCTTTTATAAAAAAAATATTCGGCCGCTTTTCTTAGAAGGTACGTCCTAAAATTAACAAAAATGTGAAATATTTTATTAAATATGTATAAACCTTCATCGCACGCTGGATGTTCAAACTACAGTTCAACCGATTCCGATTTGGTTCTCCTTCCAGGGACAACTTATTTCATGAGAGACACGGAGCAGCCTCTTGCGGAATGAGCTGGAGTTATTAGTTCAAGATCGTTTCATTCACCAACGACAATTGAGAAGTGGCGACTGACTATCTGGAGAACAGCTCGTGGGAAGACACTTTAGCAGTACTTCTGCAATAAACTTCCGGGATCCTCTCGTCTAACGCTGGACATGTGGTGTCGTAATTTGACGGACTTTTACCGAACAGTATCGCTCGCTCACTACAAACCGATCAAATGGGTCAAAGATCAGGCGGGTGACAACCTGAACATATCTTGGTACGGTGAACAATGACCCTGCCCGTGTCACTAGCCCAACTTATCTTAGAGGGATCTTTTCTTAAGATAACCTGAGAAGTTATGATTACCAGAAAATAGGAATTTTTAAGAGAGGGGTTTTTTTATAATTTTACTCAGATCAGGGACCGGAGCCTTTCGGTCAGCGGCCAAAAGGTCCACCACACACCTGGGGATACCACGTCTCCCTTTCTCTTCTGGGAGAAGTTTCCCATTTGCACTTCAAGCAAACTGGCTTGTCGGGTGGATACCTGCGTGGAGGGTTGCCTTGTAATTGAAAAAAAAAGAAAATCATATTTGAAGAAAAAAGGAAGGAGTCGGACAATGAGAGAAGAAGATTATGTAAGAAATGTGTGCGGTGATGTTCATCAAACAGAACCAACGTCGAGAGGTGTTGAGTCTCAGCCAGCTCAGGTGAAACGCTTGAACTCCTTGAGCGTTCCTATGGGAAGGCAGGAGACGGGTGGGATTCCACTTATGGTATTATTTTTTTGGAATAGCGCTCGACGGCAGAACACGTTGAGCAACTCACAAGATTGGAGGGAGTTGTCCGGGATTTTGGAGTAGATTTGGGAAGAGAGCGTTGTTTTTTGTAGGACCGGAAAGGTTTGTGGGGCATATGAAGGCAACGGAGGTCTATTTATTTATTTCAAAGTCTCCAAAAACGGCACAAAGGCTGATTGCATAGGTCGAAAAGCACACAAATAAATAGAAGTTTTAACAAAATACACCCTAAAAATGTAAAACATAACAGATGAATAGAAAAATACGAGGAGAGAAAGATTGGTATTGGGATTTATGGACAAGGAGATGGGATAGATGGAGTCAACTCGGCAATATGTTTTCTGAGGACTGATTTGAAAACGGAGGGTGTGGAGAAGAGGCCAAGGGAGGGGAATTGCGAGGCTAGGGAGTTAAAAGGTTTTGGGATACGGTAGAATAAGGAACCCGGGACATTGAGAGTCTGAATTTGGGAATGTCAAGAAGGGAACTTTGCTTTGGGAAAATCTTTGGGAATTGCGTAGGGAACGAGGAGGGACATGAAGAGGAAAGAGAGGAAGAAGGCAGTTGGTACGGAGAGAGCCACTCAAAATGCTATGGAGGAACTTCATGTCGCATAGTACATGACGGAGAGAGAGGTTTGTGATTGAAAGGGAAGAAAGGATGTATTCTTTTGATAAGTTTCTGAGGGAAGGGATTCGATGGCGGGAAAAGAAGTTAATAGGGCGATGGAGCGTATTCAAGGATGTGGGGCAAGCGGTTGACCAAATTGGAGTACAGTATTCTAAAATAGGAAGGACACAACCAAAAAATACTGTCCTGGAGATAAATAATGGAGATGCTTTCAAGCAATGCGTCGACGGCGGTCCCTCGAATATTGGGACCCTACCTACTCCCCCCCCTTATGCTATTGGCCACTGCTACGAGTAATGAGCCGCGAAATTTGATCGAAGAAGAGCATTTTCATAAGAGACGAACGGAGCTATATTTTATTGAATCAAAGTGTATGGTCGGGTTTTTTTTTACTACTCCGGAGGGAAAACGAATGTAAACATATCACACAAGTCGACAATTAAATTCCATACGGTGCTTATTGGCTTTCAAGACTATGCTTCGTAGATTTTCCACGACCCCATTTAAGCACTTTTAACCTAGGCATAGTACTGCCATTTTAACACTATCAATGTTGCGCATTGGTTAAAAAAATGTACTAATAATACTACGATATTTATGATTTGATAGTATTGTTCTAATCGTGTTTTTATGTATATTTATCTGTTTCTATTACATTATTTGGTTTTAAATCTGTTTTTTTTAATGTATTTAATATGTTTTCTGACAGATCAATGTTGTATATTTGTTAAAAAAACAACATCAACTTTTGGTACTTATACTAAGGAAATTATTATTTGATAGAAATGCTATAATTGTGTTTTGTGTATATTTATGTGTTTTTATTACATTTTAGGTTTTAAATCTGTTTCTTTTATACTTTATTAAAATCTGTTTTCTGACTAATATGCTGGTTCCTAAAACATTATATGTGTTTTAAAATAATTTCTCTGCTTTGACTTTTGTATGAATATTTGATTGGTAAAATCCGGTGGACACTATAAAAAGAGCACCTTCCGGCAAGCCATAGGCTTAGCAGGACTTGATCTGTTAACATTCTAGGAAAACATTGAAAACTTATGAATAATATAACAGTGTCTTTTCTTCTTTTAATATATTCAACCATATTTTGTTGCGTATTAGTTGATGTTATTGTAATATTATAAATTGCCATGCTAGATCATTATGCTATGTCACTTATTACCTTCATAATACCCCTGAAGCTACCTTGTACCTAATTTAATATAAATAATTTAATTAAAATGATCGTGATACTGAATTATTTGAGACTTTGAGCGTTTGATAATGTCAGCCAAGGTTCTCAACAATTTATTCCTACCCCTCCTCAGCACATATTATTCCCACCACTAATCTTCACAGAAGAGAGAATACTCAGAGGAGGGATGGAAATTTTATTCCAAGGCTTAAATATGACTCACAGTCAGATGTAACACGTAAGAACAGTGTAGGGGAAAAACCAAGCGTGCAGTGTCTAATGCCTGTTGCTCACGGTAAAATTTTCCATAAAAGCGTTTTATAAAAATTTTTATTGAAAGTTTTATGAATCGTACGTAAAACGTACTTGCTTGCTCACGGTAAAACTATTCATAAAACCGCAATGTCCTGCCATCTATGAGACGCTTTGCCGATCAGCCAGCAGGTGCTCTTTTTATAGTGTCCACCGGATTTTACCAATCATCTATGAATCGTACGTAAAACGTACTTGCTTGCTCACGGTAAAACTATTCATAAAACCGCAATGTCCTGTCATCTATGAGATGCCTTGCGAACACGATAAGTGATAAATGCACTCTCTTTTGGATGACAGTTAAGTTAAAAACTATAAGTATTGTTAATTTACTTACTTTCTGATCTTACTCAATGGTGCTATGGCTCTAACACATTCTTCTAACAAGAAAGATACCTACTGCCTCAACGTTCCATGAACTTCCAGCCATGTTTGTTTACGTTTTCCTTGTTTCGATTCCCATGGATACGATATTATCATCAACGCGATGAGCGAAACTTCTCATTGGTTGTTGCATAAAACGGTTTTATGGAAATAGAACCTGTGCTATTCCGTAAAACGTTTTATAAAACTAGGTTTTATACAACGGTTTTATCGTTAGCGTGCTCATTTTTATAAAACTAGTCGATTTTATAAAACATTATACCGAAAATTTTACCATGAGCGTGGTGCAGTGATAAAGAGGTGGGCGAGACCGGGTGGGCCTTTTGACCAGCGCTCTCTTACATGTAGATAAGGATAACGATAAACGATGAGGATATGACGAGAGAGGAGCGGGAGAAAATTAATTTAGTTATTAATGATGAGGAGCTGACAACGTTCACCTTTATGGATGGCCGAGCATAAGTTAGACTGTCGGACAAATGCTGGAAACGTTTTTAAGGAGGCTAGTGGAATCCTCTATATATCTGATTCTCCACACATATATTAGAACTCACAACAATAGATAGACGCGTTATAACCTTTACGGTGTCAGCCGCTGAATACGTACACCAGAATGTGCGGAACACACTGTGAAATAAAATCGTTCACCTGGACTGGGATTTCAGTTCAGACGAACGATAATTTGTTGTCAATTTCGCACCCTCAATGTTGCTTGCATTGCACTTTCAACACTGCTACTAGAGTAAGTAGAGCGCTGTGAATAGGGCTCAACTATTAGCTTAATAATAACACTTCTTCCTCAGCTCTACAGCAGCCCGGTGTGGGCCTTGGCTTCCTCAGTTAAACATGCCCCAATTCGGCTCTCCTTCTTGCTTTCTCTCTCCATCTTCCAATCCCCTTTGTCTTCAGGTCCTCTTCAACATCTTGTAGCTCCATCTTTTGCGTGGTCTTCCTCTCCTCCTACTCCCTTCCATCTTGCTATTTATTGACAATTTGGGCATTCTATACTCTTCCATCCTTTCAACATGGCCCAACCATGACAGTAGCAATGACTTCGAGAACCTAACTATATCCTTCTCTTCCAATATTTCATTTATTTCATAGTTCATTCTTAGTCTCCACGTTTCTCCTTCTTTTACTGGGCCATAGATTCCCCTTATTAATTTCCTTTCAAATCTTCTTAATGTTTATTCATCTTGTTTGGATAGGACCCATGTCTCTGAGTCATATGTAATTACTGGTCTTATCAATGTTTTATAAATTTTCAATTTAGTTTTCCAGGACAGAAGAGTTGATTTGAGGAGGGGAAAATTTGCAAAATAGGCCATGTTACCTTGCATTACCCTTTGATTTATCTCCTCAGAGATCTTATTTTCATTTTTACTATTTCTCTTAAGGTAGGTAAATTTTCTCTAATAATAACACTACCCTTCGGCAAATTCAAGAAAAATATTTCAGTTTACTCCTGCGCACACAGTTTCATTTATTACCGCATGGTGCGCGTGAAAGAGCGCTGATGTGGTTTAATCTCGAAATGACGTGAAAAAACTGAGTGGAAGGTTTCCGATACGGAGCGTATCATTTGTGCACGCAAAGAACATTCCGGACTCCCAAAAACGACCGCAAATAAATAACCGAGCGACACAAAAGACCCCCGCGAACCAAAGATGGCTGACCCCGCCGCCCTGGCGACCGCCACGCCCTCAATGTAATCGCCTCCCGCCTCGACAGTAATGATGTTCTCTTCGTTCTCACTGAGTATCGCGGCGGTGGAAAGTTATTGCCTCTCTGCGGAATCATTTGAGAGCCGTCAACGGTGAAAAAAAGAAGGTGCACGACGCAGTTCGCGAAAGATGAAAGAAAAGGTGATGCAAAAAAATAAATAAAACGAGCGTTATTTTTTGTTTTTTCGATTATTTCCCGGGGTCAACAGATTTGAGAAACGAGGATTCGACGTCGACGTGCTCTTCCATTGTGAGAGAGCGTCCTCGGTACTTAAATCACCGCTTTTAAGCGAGGGACGATTAAGGCGCCACGTCGAGTCCGTAATGCGAACGAGGGAGTTAATCCGAGGCTCAGCGGCAGGGGGCGGGACAACTCATCCGCTGCCTACCGCTTCCGAGGCCTTTGGATAGAGGGCAGAGCTTTCAAAAGCTCTTTTAAAATGCCTCCCTCCGTACTGCCATAAAAACTACTCCTAGCGTTTGGCGACGTCGAGTTCACTGGAGGACAAAACCAAATATAGGATACCTAAATTAATAATTTGTTTAAAAAATAAAATACTTTTACAAAAATACTTTTTTAAAAACCACGCTTATATTCTAGTGTACTAAGAAGTAAAAAATAATTTTTCATCAGTCGGAAAATAAAAATAGATAGTGATATAAATGACAAGAGGTTGGATGCTGATAAATAAAAAGCGCCCACGATTTTATTTTCCGAGTTATGAAAAAATTATTTTTTTTTAACTTTTTAGTACATTTGAATATAAGCGTGTTTAAAAAAAGTATTTTTTTTACATATTATTATTTTCTAATCTTTAGCCGTAAAACAAATCTTGTAATCGACTTTGTAATCTCCTATAATACAGTTCAAAATTTGTGATTAAATAATTGACATATCTGATTATTAATTTTTGCATTATCATCGAAAATACATTTGTGCCCAATTTATACTTATTTTGTACTTTTTAGTCTTTATGTGAGTTTTGCAACGTCTCTTTGAAGTTTTAAGTATTAGCATTTATTATCACTATAAATGCTAACTTTCACCAGCGCCATCTGTTGCCACAAGCCTTTTTTCCATATAAAATGTGAAACATTTAATTTTAGTAGATTGACTAGGTAATTAGTGAATTTAATAACTGATTAATGTATTGTCATCTAGAGTAAGTAAGTGTGCCAAGTTTCAGCTCGATTGTACATTGGAAAGTGGGTTGGATTTCGATTACAAGATTCCATTCAGAACTCCGCTATACCGGTGGCAAACTCGGGGCCTGTCTCTAAGAGACAGGAAGGAGGAGTCGGAGGAGTGACAACCTTGTAAAAAAACCAGGGTCCATCTGGCCCGGACGGTAGCACCCCGTAAGGGTCCCTAGCCAGGGTCACGGTGAAGCTCTCAACGGCAGCGAAGGCGGAGAAGATGGACTTCGGTACGGCTGAACTGGCGGAAGAGGAAACCCGACTGACCAGGGTATAACAGGACAGAGACCATTGCCTTGTGGTGAGAAGAGGGATATTTGAAGACTAAGGGAGACAACCCAGACTGAAAACAGCTAGCCGGTAGGCTTAGGAGGCAGCCCCTCCAACCGGCTAGCTCGGTAGGGCTAATAACCCACCTGAGTGAAGTTAATTATTCAGAGTATAACAGAGAGAGCCGGACGGATTAATAGGAATCGAAAGAGCGAACGAACGGACACGATTTTTGATACATGGAACATAACATCACTCACTGGAAAGGAGTGTAAAATTGTAGATGAGATAAAAAAAAAGTACAAACTGAGGATTCTGGGTACAAGCCTAGACATTGTGATTTTCAATCTCCTTCTTATTTCCAGGTTCGGTTAGCTTTAAAATGTGTGTCTACCTTTGTCTGACTGGATCCAATTTTCTTGTCATTTTTTGAGAGTTATTTTTCTTTAATTCGGCTTTGAGCTTCCGGTGTGTCTGGTCTCGCCTCAACGCATTTCCCAGGTATTCGCTTGTTTCATGAATTTTGAGTTCTTCCAGCACCATTTCTTCCCTCACTACGTACTTCAGATGTTTTTTCGTTTGCAATTAATTTGGGGTACGGAGAGCAGGGAGAGGAAGAGCGGCACAACAGCTGGGTGGGTGGAGAGAGAGAGAGATGCTCGCACATTGCGTCCGCACCCGACACACCCACGCCGCGTCCTCTGGCGGCGGTTAGACTGAACCGCGTGACCCGGAGACGACAACGACAGCAACGCCAACTATCGGAGGGGATGAGGAGGTGGAGGAGGGAGAAGTAGGGGAATGGAGAGGGGGGTGGGGTTAAGGGAAGCGGGGTGGAAGGGGGGACCCTCGAAAAGAGGGGTAATAGAGGGGTTTGGGAATGAGGGAGAGAGAAGGGGTTTCGCCGCAAACAACATTACATGAAACACATTTTTCATTCAGTCTCCTCATTTTAACAACATAATTCCCTCAATTTCAATTCAATAAACTCACACTGAAATATAAATCATTCCCGACCCAATAAAAATATAACAATGCATACAATTGAGAGTCAGTTGTAATTTCCCCCGTGAATTGTTTGAATGCGATGCGTTTCGTCATAATTACATCATAATTACATTAGTAACTGATGATGACGAAGTTACGACAGAAAGCGTCCCATTAAAACGAGTCAAGGGGGAAATGACCACAGACTCTTTTTGTTTATAACGAATAATTTTCGCTACGCCTCGCCTAAAATAATCAATCTAAAAAATAAACAATGGAATACATCTGGTACAAGAACGGTAACGAACCGTTGACAAGTACAAAAATGTTTCTATTTAGTACCATTGTAGCGCAATACAACTACACATTATAAAACCTGTTAGAGATATTCATATTTAATTCGAAGCACCGTAGAATTAAATAAAAAATTGTTGTACTTAAACTTGTTTTATATAACACGTTTCAACAATTCAGCGTCATCTTCAGGTACACGTAAAAAAAACATTGATATGTCGGTACACCCAATCTCGCCCAATACGGTTGAATACAATATACCGTGTTATTTCAATTATTTGAGACCGTTTGAAGCATTAGTTCACAGGATAAATTAATCGGAGGACTAACAGAACTAAATCGCTTCCTTTGACAGTCTAAGTTTGATCTATGAACATCGGCATCTATATCCTATGCAGCAGCAGAAGAAAGGGTCTCTTAAATGATCGATATTAACCTCCGACGAAACCATTACCTCGCAGGGATCGATACGGAATTGTTATGGGTTGATTCTATTTCGGCAGTCTCATTATCGTAAAGTAATTATTAATAAGAAGTCGGCAAAACGGAGTGGAACACTCTAAGGAAACTACGTGACGGTAAAAAAACGTTTTTTTCGGGACATCGAATAGACAACAGCACCAAAGAGTGTATAATAAGAACACAAAAATAATTCTGTCGGCATTCTACCCGAAGAATAGTCTACAGGCAATCAGCAACTCTAGCTTGGAAGTAAGGGAAAGACAGTTGCAAAGCAGAGTAGATAGGTAACCATGGAAATGTGGTGTCATCGAAGAATGATACAGGTAAAATTGATAGAGAAAATCACCAATGAAGAAGAATTGCCCGCGAAGAGTTGTAGAGAAAAGATGTTTAGTAAATATTCTGAGAGAAAGAAGAGACGAAAATTCTGTACACACTTTGCGGCACAGTCTCCTGAATACAATAATGAAAGGAGAAACGAATGTGTTTCATAGGAAGACCATGGTTATAATGCATGGTAAATTATGAAGGACGCCTAAGAGAAAACCTACGTGGGGATAAAACTATTGGGTGATTTGAGAGTATAGTAGAGAGCTGGAGCAATCCAATATTCGTGATGATGTCTGCTGATAATTATAATGAATAATTCTTACCGTATTCACCATATCGACTTCCATAATGAATGGGATGAGTTTATCGAGCTCAGAAGGTCAGAAACAATCAACCACAGCTATTCTTTACCACCATTTCGGAACATGCTTTACTGCATGAGGGAGAAAAAGTCGACTTTTACAAATACCGCTGAGTATTTATTGACACTCGACCCGGGTTTCGACGTGGGTTCACATCATCATCAGGATAAACTATAAAAGATGCGCAAGCCTTATATACATGACATAGCCAAGTGAGGGAGGGGGGGGGAGTGCGGTGGTGCGGGGGGGGGGGGTGTTAAAGAAACACGGGAGTAGGGTAGGGGTGAATGAATGCTAGAGACGGACTAAGAGGACAAAGGGGAGGGGGTTAAAGCTTTGAGAATGGGGGGAAGAGGCCGGCAACATACATTCATTAACAAGGAATTTATCACAGTCAGATTGTTTTTTTTTAAATCTCCAGCTGTTCTAAAGCATTCAGCTTACGTTTGTCATCGGTAAATGGAGAGGCATCATAGAAAAATCACTTTAATGTCCGTGGGTTAAAAGATATTTGGCGAAGTTGCTTCCGTTAAAATTACAAATTTTTAAAATCCCTTGTATGCTTTGTTCGTCTGATTTTAAAATTTCTGCACGTCTGTCCAACATACCGTCCACCGCAATTACTGCATTCAATTAAGTGAACACCACTTTTCTTCTGAGGGTCAATGGGGACAAAGGTTCTTCACACTAAATGGAGTTTTGAATACCACTTTAAAACGGTCACTCGGTATCAATTTCACCACTCGAGAGGAAATCTCCCCAAAATAAGAAATCGAGCAACTTTATAACCGGGGGTCCTGTTTTGTCACTGGTATTTGTAAAAGTTGACTTTTTCTCTCTCTTATGATGGAATACCACCAAGTAAACCTTGCAAAAGTAATGCTTTATTCCATCTTCAGGGCTAAAAAAATATATATACTGAATGTCAATAACAACAGCGATCAAATACACAACAGATACATCAAAACCTTGTCCTCAAAACATATCCACATATCAAGTACCTTAGAATAAAAATATTAAAGCCATCAAACATCACATCACAAAGTACACCTTGTAACATTGTTTTGGATTACCTACCCATGATTATTCGCACCATTTTGTGCATTGCATTCCAGTCCGTGTGTAGTAACTGGCTTCACAATATCAGCACACTAATTTTTAAAACCTTACTGACCTTAACTCGACTAAACTCATCCCGATATTTCTTACTGTGAGCACAATATCTGAACCGTGAAATTATGCAAAAATAGACTTCGCTTACATTTCTTCTTCATTGCTACGATACCAATTACTGCCATAACTGGGGCACATTGGAAACGGGAGCCATGCATCAGACGCGACGATACCGAATCATTAAGATATCTGCCGACGCCATCGGTTTCATGGGATTGGAGTGGCATGGGGGGCGGCTGCAGCAAAACCAATGCCCTCGACGGCTTAATCCCGCTGGCGAAGAGAAGAACTGTGACCAGAGGGAGCGGCGCGGCGCTCGCTGACATGCTTCCCCCTTCTCCTCAGAGCCGTGACAAGCGAAGGGTTGGGGAATGTGTGGGGAAATGGGGAAGTGGTGGTCTATTCTGCCGTGTGCCACATGATATACCGTCACCAAATCGATATTTCCCTCGAAATTATTCCGTCGATAAGGCACAGAAGAAAAGAACTGATATAAAAACCGCGTGCATAATTATCTTTCAAATGCCAATACATATGGTACAGTAGGCATAACATGTACAACAGAATCGATACATCTATGATTACATCAAATTCAATGTGATGTAACAGACGCGACTATCCATGATTATCACCAATAATATGGGGTGATTTCATCTGTAATTATATTCTAGGAGACAAAGCGGGCGACACTGTCAGATGAGTCGACGTTGTAGATAATTTCAGAACTTAATACGATATAGCCATATGATTGGTAATCTCAATTAAAATCACTATAGTTCCGCTTGTTCCGATCTTGCTCGATGTAATCTAAAATGATCGTAATGACGTATCGTTTCTTGATCACTTGTAGAGGAATTATTGTCTATTATTGTACGATATTTCACATGCGTATTCATCTTTTATTTGCGTATGATATAGCCAAAGTGGTTCAAGATGCGTTCAGATCACGCAAGTCTCAAAGTGGAACGGTGGTTATGATGTTTTAACCCGGGACTAAACCTTTAGAACTGTTAGAAAGGACAAAATAAAATTGATACATTTCCGAACTGAAAAAAAGGTAAAGAAAAGCAGGCAACAAAAGTCCTTCCCAATCACCAATGGTGACTACAGCAAAAACAGGGCGAGACAGTAAGACACTCCGATTGGATACGTTTCACTTTTTGTCCTTTCTCTTCCGGTTCATTTGCCCTAATCCCTACCTTGTTCATGGCTAATGTCCTAACACCCCCTGCCACATGCGCCTAGCGGAGGCTAGCTAGTTAGCCAGTGGACGTAGATAATTAACGTGGTTTCGAACTTTATTACTTTATCCACAATTAAGGTGAGTGCACATTTTAATAACTTTTCAAAAAAGTCAAGAAAAATTCTACGACCACATTATTTTAGTGCAGTTATCTATTCAATGGAGTGCACCATTAAGGCATTCGTGGAAGTGGTACAAGAATTATACTTAATTGTTTTTCCTTAATTAAGGCATGTTATGACAAATTCTTTCGGCGCGGCGTTCGGAATCTAGACGAAATAATATTGAAATGTTTTTTTTTTCGAATATTGGACTCGGCGTGACGCCTTGATATTTGCTAGCAACAATTATAACAATAAGAAATGTATTATTTCGCATTTAGAAGAAAAAATGTGCATATGTAATCGAATTATTTCTGCCACGTACCTCAAGGCTTCGTGTTAAAATGCATTGAATAGCCAAAAATCCAAATCGGGGATATACAATTTTTTTCACTTTTATTTATAGAATAGGTTTTTAAAAGACGCCCGTGGCGCACACTGAGAGGAGGGGAAGATATTTTAAAAAAATGAAAATTGATATAAATATGCAGGAATCACTGGAAATTGCCGTCATCGCAAGATGAAAGGGAGCGTTGTCTCAGTCGGAGCAAGATCAATGCGAGGAATGAGAACCGAATCGCCTTTTTTGCACTCATAAATGATTCTCGCTTTTGTGAAATTTCTTCTGTCTCCATCTTATAGCGTTTTTGAATCAGTGAGTGAGTGACAAGAGCTTTTCTTATATAGAATACCATTAACGAGAACTCGTGTGCAGATTTTCACGCAAAACTGTACATAAGCCAAAAGCCATAGCTCCCACTACATTAACTGTGTCGCCGCCACTGTAATATTTGCATCGCGGGTCGATCTACACTAAATTGCGTGTCGCGCAGGCGAAGGTGGGTCCATTGAAAGGGAGGGGAGGGGGGAATTGAATCTGAGAGGGGGGGAAGGAGGCAGGAGGAAGGATGGGGGAGGTGGGAGGGAGAGGGGGGTTGAAGAGGATGAGGGGAAGTGCATTGAGAATGCAGCAGGGGGATTCGATGGGAGCTTGAGAAGAAGGGGGAGATGAAGAAGGCCGCGGGAATGCATTACGAGGTTCATTAGGCGCATCCACGGGATAAAGTCGAAGAAGGGAGGGATGGGTGAGATAGGGGGATAGGGATAGGGGAGGTCCATCAGGAAGGGCTCGAAGTTATCGAACCTCGACAATGTATAGAGGCTGTGACATCACATCCTCCACTAAACTTTCTGATGCAACAACCCTGACTTATCGAGGCTGTGACGTCAAAATTTCGTCATAGCCGAAGCTCGACAATTTCAACTCCTTGGGGGCTATTCAAGTATTACGTTAGGCGATTTTTACCACTTTTTTAACCCTCCCCCATGTTAGACAACGTAAGATTTCACGAACTCTCCCAATCTTACGTAAGTTATCAGCATTTTTGAAATCGATGGACACTGATAGTAAACTACGGGGGATTTTATGTCAAAAGGCGCAAAGACTCACTTCATCACGAATATCGATAACGGTTTTCGATATTTTGCGATTCGCTGTACGCACGACTCGCAAAACATGTGATCATTGAAAATGCGACATCTCCATACTAATGAACGCAGCGAATTGGTTGTACTTTTTTCTCTATGGTTTAGCATACATTTAGGCGTACCGCCGCGGTGGGGATCCTAAAAAGTACGATTTTTCCTACAAAAATAATTTTAGAAAAGCCCATTCTCCCCAAAACGTCATACGTAATACTTTTGAATGGACCCCTGTTTAAAATGGCACAGAGGATCGATCGGGTGTTTGGGCGCGAGGAGGACGGTGCATTCCAGAGGGATTTCCCGGTACATTGTACCGATAAAAAAACCGAATTTGGAAACTTGGTTTCAAGATTATTAAAGCTTCCATTATGAATAGCCAAAGCTTTGGGACATTAATGCATTTTACTAACCTGGGGTCTGGTTAGTGTTTTGGCTAGTTCTGACTTTCCATTCACACCAAGGTGCCTGGGTTCGAGTCCCGGAAGTAGCGGAGATTTTTTCAGCGGAATTTCGACGCCTACTTGATTGTTTCGTAAAGCTCTTTCAAGTTCAGTACTCCGTCAGTCGGATGGGAATTAAACTGTGGTCCCCCTGGCGCCTCTTGTTGAGAAAAGACAAGCCGACGCCGGATATCTGTACACCATTTCTTCATTCCCATAACATCCCTTCCTTAAAAACTAATAGCTACCTTTTGTGGCAAAAATGACCTTAGCTTTCGGTCCCTACTCCAAATAATCAACCACACAAAAATAACCCTCTTACTGTCCAGAGGACACTCCCAGTTTAAGGATTGAAAGGTCTAGAAAAAAAAGAATTGAACCTAGCAGTACCATAAAAGCTTCTTTGGCGCGATTGGGAAAGGTTTCAAGGCAATATCAATGATAGAACTCAATCCATACGCCAACCTATTAACCCTTCCCCTGCTCAGGGCGTACATAAGTAAACGCCCGGAGGAACCCATGCCCTACGCACTAACAGTGCACACATACGCCCGGCGTGAAAAAGAATAATTATTGAATAAAAGCAATTTTAAAAATAATACCTACTTTAAAATTTTCAATAACATTCAAAAATAAAAAAATATTAACTTATAACTACGCCAAAGTTCGTGGAAGACCCTTATTGCTAAAGATGGTCAATAAAACAACGCAGTAATAGAAAACAGCCACGTCAGAATTTCCAGCAAAAGAACGAACGACTATCGTCAGGTATTCTGCAGCAAAATGGTTAAAACGAAGTTATGACATACAAATGATGTACTACCAAAGGAGAAGTTAAACCAAGAGGAAGCTGGAGCTGAGTTAGACACGAAATAACAGGAATAATTTTAAATACAGGAGCAATAAGAAAACAGAGTTTTAACAAAACCATCGAGCTACCATACTGGGATCTCGAGGGAAAGATTCTAAATATATCAATCAAAAGTAATGCCAAACAATGAATGAACAGAAGAATAAATATGGTTTCATCTCATCACAGGCCACACAAATAAGGAAAAGGCAATAAAATAAGTGCAACACACAGACACTAAAAGAAGGAAAATAAGGAAAGGAATAGAGTATGGCACGCAGATAAACTTTCGTTGGCGACAGAAAACTAGGTCGATTTATTGGACTGCTTCAGAGGAGCAAGATCTTCTTCTTACTAATATATACTTCTTTACTTATAAGGAATGCAGAAAAAGAGGTACACCGCCAACGGGGGGCACTCTTATGGGAAATAATCGAAAGAATGAGAAGGAAAATAGCTCAATCTTCAGAGGAGTCAATTGAAAATACAACAAAAGCTTTCCGATATGTTGCATAAGTTGCGAACCTGAATCAAAGATCTATAAACTCAATCGGATCATGAGATAATAGAATCCTGGGATTTATGAACGTGAATGCTAAAGATCAAATGGACAGGTGACAAATGATAAACGAGTACCATACACCGCAAAGAAGACTATGGGAAAAGGTCACACGCAACCCAGGATTAAAGAGCTAGATGGCGTGCACGCAACATTTACCACGAAGTAGGAAATCACTCAGGAGGAGGAATGAATCCAAAGCACTGGCCTTATGAAGAATAGCATAAAATAATTTAATATAAAAAATTGGGTGTGTTTAGGACCACACGATGGAAGTGAAAACTTCTTTGACCGATTTATATTCCCAAATAAAACTGAATAAAAAAAGAGAATAAGGTACAATAATTTTTTAAAATTAATATTCCATTTATTTAAATTTTATTTTTTGTCGACAAAATAGGTATTTATCTGAAAAATAGGTATTTTACATGCTAATGAATAATATAACACTCATTTATATCTCTTATGTTAATTATATTTCTATTCTAATTATTCTAATTAACAATTCTCATCATCATTGGTTACATCTTCAACAACTATTTCCTCATTTTCATCATTTTCTCGCATGTTATTTTCATTATTCTCATTATGAATAATTTGACTTATTTCGTTACTATTTCTACAGAATTCTAGGAAAGAAACTATTGGCTTATGATAACTAAAGTTTATTGAGAACCTTTGAATTTCAAGATTCGGTAAAGAATACGAACAGGGAAACATGGTACGCGATTTAAACGGTGCACTTTTTCCAGCTTACCGCTTGTTCTACCATCTGGTGGCAGTTAAGCGCACAGTTAGGACAGCTGTGCTGCCGTCTGACGACGGTATTGGAACTACGTCGCCGAAGCAAAAAGTGTGGTACGGTATTTGACGCGAGTTTGCTCTTTATCCCCATCCATGCCAAAAGTGCCCAAAAAGGCCAAAGAGAAGTTATCACTTCAAAAATACTTTCTTTTAAAACCACGATTATATCGAATCTCATTATAGCGTTGATTCGGGTCATAAAGCGTCCGCTAACTATTACTGGGCATCGCTCGTCTTTATATAAATTGTGCAACGATTCTTTGAAATTTATATTATAAGCATTTATTCTTAATAAAAATGCTAAAAAGATGTTTGTAATGAATTGCGACGGCGCTGACAGCGAGTAGACAATGCGGTGCGGGTTGCGTCATGCTAGGACAAATAAATATAAAATTTAAACAATTTAATATTAGTAGATTAACTTGGTAATTAGTGAATTTAATGACTGATTCATGTATTGTCGTCAAGGCTAAGTAAGTGTGCCAAATTTCAGCTCGATTGAACATTGCGAAGTGGGTTAGATTTCGATTACAAGATTCCATCCAGACACACAACAAACAGGGCAACTTAAAATAAGCGTAGTAATTTACCTAGCAGCACGAAATACGGAAAGAGTGAGGGTCTGCAGGCAAATCATTCTCAGAATGAAAGTTAAAATAATTAATACCTAGTCATGTTCCTTTAAAGTAATCGTTGAAATCCCAATTCGCCATTTTGAAATGATTTCGAGTACGAATATATGTAAAGCTAAAATACTCGCCCATCCACAGGGGCTCTTTGACTTAAAAGCAGCCTTGAGTGATTTGAAAGGCTTATTCACCCACAAAGTTGGGAGTTTAAACTTGATAGTCTCAATCCTACGGCTGCACAAATCCAGGCTCCGTGGCTATCCTTTTCAAGGTTCATTAAGGAAATAAACTTCAAGGATGTGTTAGGAATTTCGGGGATTTAACAGGTTTCGGTTACTCTGACAAGGGGTCTCAAACAGCCGATTATTCTATGGCATAAATCCTTCTTCATCAAACGACTCAAATGAAAGACGATGGAATGCGAATCATGGAGAATATAGTTTTTTAGTACTAACATCAGAAGCGGAGCTCCAAGTAAAGAGGAAATCGCTAACTAGTTATATTTATAAAAGCAAAGCATTGAGCGTGTCCTTCCGGTGATCACGTGCTTCCTTCAGTGACTGCACGATGCATAAACTAGAGAAATTAATGAATCGTGTCATAATATATAATTGCGAATTCAAAATTTGAAAAAAATAGCCCAACGGTGCCATTTAGTTTCTAGAATGTCTGGTTTTGGGACGCTAACCACTCCCACACAAGAACCCAACTAAGTTCCTATGCGACGTATATTTTCCATATCAAGACCAGTCAGTCACAGTGCGATGCATCATCCAAAACCATAATCGTATATTCATCATCATCATCTCGCAGGAAAACTATACCATTTGGTGACATTTTTCTCCCCATCGAGTCGCAGAGTTCTAAAAGGGTGAATGGCGAAGGTACGTCTGTTTTTGCCACGCCTCGGGTGGGCGGGAGTTGTGCGACTCGGCGTGATAAAAAAACAGCCAAGGGAGTCGGCGACGATCATCTCCGAAAAGAGAAACGAAAAATAGGTGGGAAGCTTCGAGAGTGGATCCCTTTTCCAGGCGCAGATAGATACAAGCACTCACGAAAAGAAACCAGCCGGGAGCAGAGCGAATCCGACGCCTGCGATTGGTTCAGCACTGCAAAGCTCGAGTTTCCCTCGGGGGCATGTCGCTCTCGTTAGGTGGAGAGAGGCAAGTGTCTCGTTTTGAGCGAAGGACCAAGATGTTTTCGGCACCGCAGCGGGGAAGGGGAAGTTGGAAAGGGAATCAGCCTCTTCGAACGAAAAAAGGGCGCTCCGTACTAAATCCAAAACAATTTTAATGCATCCAGAAACCTACTAGATGTTTAACAGGAAGTAGAACTGTATCTAGAGAGTAAAATAATAAATGACGGCTATCCGTTGAAACCTGGGTCGTCATTGTGAATAAAAGTGTGGATTAATACTATTTGAAGTTTATTTTTTCTTTAATAATGAAAGAGTTCTATCAAAATTGAGCCTTTAACTATTTGTATAAAAATAATAGAATTACTTGAGCATCAGCAGGAAGTACATGGCCATTTAATGAGGACTAAAGATAGATATTCAATGCATAGGCAGCGGGCACGGATGCAGTAGGACAGCGGAACTAAGGTACTTAGGTTGGTGAGTGGAGATAGGGTTTCAATTTAAAAGGGGAATGCTAATGGAATGTTACCAAGCTTCCATTAACTTACCCCATAAATGTGACCATGCCTGAGATTACAATAATTTGGCGAGTATTACGAACGGGAAACTGCAGCCGATATATGTGCATAAACGGCACAATAAAAACATTAACATAATTTCGGAAATCCAAACTTCAAAAATAACAGACTTGAACAAAAATTCAAAATAACGAACGATTGAAATATTGTATGACTAATTTTAAACGTGTTCCAAATTTTACTACGACTTCGTAATGCAAAAAACATCGCATTAATAAACCGTGCGCAGTTATTTAGGCTATATCAGAAAAAATCAATCATGGCATAGCCATAGTGGCCGATTGAAAGAAGTAAACCAATTGAATACCGGTATATGTGGCAAAAATTAAAATAACCCCAATAAAATATGAGATTTCTACAAAAAATGAAATTCAGAAGTTGAAGTGAAGGCCATCTATTTCATTGAGTAACATGGTGACAAACGTTGAGTCCCTGGTTGCCGAAGTCGAGTACTCATCTACTAGGTACTCGAAATATTACGGTGGGTCTATACTTCCAAGCCAACACAAGTTAACGGTCGCCGCCTGTGGTTGCCTACTGGGGTGGTAGAAGCCCAACGGGAAACTGTGAAGGCGGCACTGACAAAAATGGAGTGGGGAACGATTATGATTGGGTGGGGATGGAAAAGGTCTACTCCGTTGTCAATGCAGGCTTGAACGCTTAACGTTGCTATAGCCTCAGTACGAAAACAGCATCAATGGTTGTTCATTTTTTGCGTATATGAAAGATGATCCTTTGATTTAAGTGGGCTGAAAATCCTCATTTCGGAATCTAGCCTTCGCAACGTGCCCCGGAATATTACCAAAACATTTCGTAAAAATCAAAGTTTTGCTATTTTTTATAAAAAACACAACCACCTCATGGTAAAGCTACTCCACTTAAATCAACAAATGACTCCTCATCTACAGAATACAAAAATTGCAAGTCTCCCGCTGTCACGGCAAACCCGTTACTGGGTTAGAGGGAATCGTCTGAAATGAGCTTCTTATCCCCGGTATATAGCCACCTTAAGCGAACATTTACCTCGGGCAGATTAAAACTAAGGACGAGCAATGTCAACTAAAACAATTTTTATCAGATGGAAACCTTCACTTGTGCCAATCAGCACATATTTTAGTAAAATTTGTATATTGGGACGGCAATAAGCGTCATTCAATGAAGAGTACGCAAGCATGAGTGATATTCAAAATACAACCTATAATATGATACAGTTTTTCACGAAAATTCCATTAAAACTAAGGATCGATTTTCTTAAATTTTCACGGAATAAATGTTTTCTGAAAGTCGAATAACGATGATTTACCATCTCTCGAATTATTTTGGCGATATACTAAATTATTAAATTATTTTTCTTGTTTTTTTAGGACTATAACTTATTAGTGCGTCTTTCCTAATGGTTTCGCAACCCTCTTGAAGATTTTTGACGATGAATTGTTGACCATTGCCTGGATGGACCTCATATTAGTTTGAAACGCGGCATTTTTCTCTCGACTTCCTTTCTCCATCACCCAACTTTTTATTCAAGTCGTCACTAGAGTAACATTAGGTTTTTCACAACGTGATATCTTAAGGTGGCTGGAGCGGTAATCGTGAGTCGTTGAAGGCACATTCTGATAACTTTTCAAGCAAGTCGAAAAAAATATTCTTGGACCGCATTTCACTTAAGTGCACGTGATTATACGTTGGAAATCGCCAACCATGCAGTAATGTATATGATTCAAGAGTTGTACTTCAAATTTTCGCCTTAATTAAAGCATTGTTTTGACTTGGATTTTCGGCGCGAAATTCGAAATTTACGAGAAAATCATGTCTAAATACTAATTTCTTATTCGGCATGATACCTTGATATTTGTTAGCAGCTATTATAATAATATGAAACGTATTATTTCGCATTTAAGGGAAAATCTGTACATAAGCAATCGAATGATTTCAAAATATATGCCGTGTACCATAAGAGTACTAGTTAAAATATCATTGAATAGCCAAGAAACCAAATCGGTAGCATGCAGTTTTTTTCACTTTTATCGATAGATATTACTAATAAGGACACGTATGCAAAGTTTCACGCAAATCTGTACACATACAAAAATCGCTCCAGCCACCTTAAATTAATTAGGATTAGTAAGATGGTTATTATTCCAGTGAACGCAGCCATTTTATTACTATCACAGAAAAAATCAATTTTTTAATGCAATAAAAGACTGCCAAATATCTGACTTAATTTTTGTAATGATTTAAATATGGCACATATACGTTGTCACCATAAAGGGAAAGAAAGAAAACTTCACACGTCATCCGCACGATCCACCACTCTTCCGAACGGCGTCTTGAAGGCCAAGGTGATGCGTAGGCAACGGCCCTCAACGCCCAAGGCCTTTTGGAGTTAATTATCCGGGATGAGGAAAGGGACTGGAGTTAAGTCAGTGGTGAGCTCACCCCCAATAAATCAAATCCTCGCGGTGGCATTCCTCCCATCTAGGGTGCATGCATACCCTGTACCCTCACTCTCCACCCCCTCCCTAAACCCTTAACCGCCCCCTGGCCGACCTAGCCCCATTTGCACCCAACACGTGCGCCGAGATTTCCCAGCGCGGTCGCGTAATAGCACATGGCAATCCATAAAGAGGGCACACGTTTAATTCTCCCGTAATGAGACGTTTATTCAAGGCCGTACAAGGTTCACCAAAAGGGATCAGAGCAACGAATTAGGTTATTATCTTCGACCACATCTTCGACCTCAAAGCGTATAAAAAAAGCTGGCACTAGCCTAACGTTTTTCACCGATTCCGAACATGAAATCATGGCATTTATTACTAAAGAAGGTTATTTCGAATATAGAAAAACCACTCAGCAGACCAAAAACCATATTTATTTTCAACATTTATACAGCCGCTGAGATCACTACCTATAGCGAATAGCATTACGTTTTAGCCAATTTTCAACATCTTTGTATGCAGTTAGTGCCTACAGTTGAGCCATAAAATAAAATAAAAAACCTCAATAAATTTATCTGGTACTCACGAAAACTACATCAACATCAAACCATACTTTCAAAATGTTTTACGTCGCTCACTTAATCCTCTTGGTTTTCTCTCAGCCACCAAAAACAATATTTCCAGTAAAATGGCAAGAAAATAGGAACGATATGGGAATAATGATCTTTTAAAGTCTTTCAAGAGTTGAATCAACACCTTACACATTAAAAAAAAACCGTATTGAGTGATATAAAATCCACAACTCGGAGAGCTTTTTAATTCCAACCAACGGACAAGCTTCCACACGATTTAGGATCCAGCAGGTATTTAGCAAATTTATTCTTCGCTGCCAATGTCCTCAGTTAACGTTCGATTCGAAGCAGTTAATTTTTCCATAGTATTTGCAGGGGTAAATGATTAGAAGAAACAATCATAAATATAAATTAAGCATCCTTAACATTCCGAGGACATCCTTCAGTAATGAGGACATTGGAACTTGGAGTTGTAAAATACATGAACTACGGCCAACAAAGTTGCAAAGTTAATTACTTGTATGCCCTTCGCATCCAGGGGTTCGTTAAAAAAATATTGTTGAAGAAAAAACAATAATCCCAAGGGGATTCAATGACTTTGAAAGATGCAATTAGAATATAAAACATGGCAATCCTGGATTATATAACTAACCCATTTAATAAATACAAGTTGTACAGCGATATACTTTGAAGAACGCAGCAAAGGAGAAGCGTAGAACCCAAATCTATTGAGGAAACTGTTCTAGTACGAGGACAAAAAAGCCTTCATGTAAGGTGACAGTCAATTTTTTTAATATTGATTTTTCATACAAAACTGGTCAAGCGTATTTGACTCACGGTCTAATACCTGAACTATTAAGGTTGTAAAACTTATAAATAAAACCACACACCAAAGCTCTCATGAAACTAAATTTCAAGATTTAAGGTAGCACACTCATGGTGAATTTATCATTAATGGAAAATCAGAACAATCATTAACTGTTCGATCACCGACCACTGAACGGCAAGTTATTGAAATGGACATGAAAGCACTAAAAATTCAACATCAGACGTAATCATTACAATCAAAATAATTAACTCTTCAGCTCCGGAAACATCCTACATCGCCAGAGTGCGTAAAATAACATTTTAATTGCGGAGTTATCAAAACTGAATGCACGTTATTATATCTTCCATTAAGCTCCAAGCAAAAACATTCAATAAAATATGAACCCCGACACATACGGCAGCCCCGCACGTCAAACTTGTCACCCGGGTTGCCTAGTATAGAAAAAATCGGGCTCCATGGATGAGGGAGGAAGTTCCAGGATTTTCCGGTAGGTGGAGGGCGAGAACTTCAAGAAAGAGACGTGAGTACTCTCGCAACAAAGGGACGATAAAAAAAAGTTTCCGCAGTTAACTTGCGGCGGGTGCGACTGTGGAGGCCATTAGCGCCGTCTAGAATTAGAGGTCACAATTAAAGGAATTAGCCGGGAATAAAAAAATTGAGCCGCTTGAACCGTTAGCAATAAACAAGTCAATGTTACAGACCTTGAAAGAAAAAAGAAACCGTCTTCAGGGGAAAAACTTCGAGAATGAAACACACCACTCAAGTCACCTTTCCGAAAGCATATGAGGGGATTACCAAGCGCCCAACGCCTTACATTTATTTTCTTTTGTCTTTTCGCGATTCTTAAGCGTTCCGAGTTGAATATGGTGCCCTCTCGTCGGCAATAGAATAAAATCCTAGATCATTGTTATTTCATTCCTCCGATTATTTTTTTTAGAAAAATAAGTATAGATATAGCGAAACTTGACGGCAGTCAGATGCGCAAAGCTTGGCGACGGGGAGGGGAAGGCGCGCGTGGAAGGGGTCGACAAAGGAGCGGAGGGGAGGGGAAAGCACATGGTGCCAACATGACTGCACTAAACTTTAGAGGGCGAGAAATTGTTAACGGTACGTTACACGGCAATGATACGCGATCCAAACTAAGCCGCAGCAAAGTAAATATGCTGATAGATTTCGCAACGCGTCCGTATAACATTGAAAGGCTGTATTTTTTCAGATTTGGATATAGTAAAGTCTGAAATAACTTCATTAGTAAAAAAGAAAGCATTAAAACTGTTGCGTAGTCAGGGGAGGGGCCCATGAGGTTCGGACCCCATGGATCAGAAATTTTGAATTTATTTAAAATAACGGCTATAAAGGTTAAACTTATATTTGCTTTATCAAAACACAGAATGTTGATTTGATTTATTCTTTATTCTGAATACCTTTTCAATTATTATGCTTCCAATTTTCAAATATAAAATACCGTGGGTATTGCATTCTTTCAGAAATTAGCACACAAAAATCTTTTTAAAACGGCTATTACACTTCAGTTGAAATTGCACTCTTTAATGCCTAAAGACACAATTTCGCTACTGATTTACAAATCCATTCCGCCCCGTCCCCCGAAATGAAATCAGCCACTGATTATAAGGAACAGACAGGACAATTCGTCCCACAACTCAACTTTACAGCACATACGCGCGCAACTATGGAAATTTTAATCTCAAATTTAAAAGCCCCAAAATAAAGACAGTCGGACGATATTTCATCGAAAGTCATAGCGGTAATGAAGGTAGGAGCTTTTATTCCGTGCGCATAGATAAATACTCAGAACGAACTTTTAAGAACAAGAAATTATTCATATAAAAAACGCAACCGCAGACATAATTCACGCGTTAAATGCCAGAGACCTCCACAGGTCTAAAAATTTCAAAAGAAGCACACAATGTTCTTACTATCTATTGTGCGACATGGTGTCCCGTCTCACCGATATCTCGCCAACACCGAAAACAACACTCGATATTCAAAATTGCAAAGGTGCAGAAGGTATTCAAAATTGCAAAGGTGCGACATTCACTGTTGCAAAGGTGCAGAATGATATCCGACCTTACATTTTTCCGTGAGTTCACGAATGGTCACTGCAGATCCAACAAACTCCACCCTCCATCTTCATGGGCGGGGGCAAGGGTGGGCACCGCCCACCCTACAAAACTCATTGCCCACCCTAGAAAAATCGACAGGATTGAAGAAATGTACGGCTTTGTCTAGTTGTTTCAGACATTCACGTTTTGCTGCGGTTAGACCCGTTTATATTTAGTACAATGCTTCGTTACTTCCAAAATTTGACATTCTACTTATAAGTTAGTTGATATCTAATCGGATTAGTGAAATTGAAACTTTGCGGTGGCTGATAAGCTGGACGGCTCCCCCTCCCCCCTAGGAAAAATCCCTAGTTACGCCAATGCCCATCTTCTTACTTCACACTCCACTAAGCACAAATCGATGCTCAGTTCTATTTCCTATCTCCCACTGTCACCTTTCGGCGACCAAGAGATCCTTAACCTAACTCTAGCCACACACCACTGACTACCTCCATCCTCTTTTCTCAGAAACAGGAACCTCCTCTCCAAAATACCAATTAAATCACTGATAAACTAACTGCCTTTCGCATGAAGTTCAATTATTCGCTCCATGTCATGACCAGCGACTCATATTATAAAAAAATTTGTTATGTTCATTTTTGATTTTTGTTTTTTCGCTTGTTCATTAATTTATTCAGTTATTCTGTTAACATTTTACAAAAATAACCAATTTAAAGGTCAACTTGGTTGTTTCTGGATTGATTATTTAAAAAATAGATACGCTACAAAATTCAAGAAACCAAACAATAATGACAGGAAACGTGTTGCGAACTCGCAGTTAAATTAGATTAATTTAGCTTGACTTAAAAAAAATAGTTCGAAGTCAGCCATGGAAGTAGAAGAGTAGAATGCGAAAATGGAACGCATTATACTGTGGTGTTTTTTTAAGGGAAATGGTTTTGAGAGGCTTAAAGACAAAAAAAAAGAAAGTGCGGAGCTGTGAATGATTTTTCGCGAGTGATTTAAGAGGGCTCTCCCGCATGGACCGCATTCTCCGCACGGCGCTTTTCAACTTTTTTTCCACATTCCTTCCGCAGACTAACGGTAGGGCTATCCTTCACCCTCTCATTAGCGCTCGTTAATCAGCCGAAACGACCGCGGCCAACGCCACGAACACATTCCCAGCCGATGATTCTTCGGTCAATTACGTCGCGCTAAATACGGACAAACCTATACAGACCCCATTCCGGAAGCTCACTCAGCCAATGCGCCGAAGAATAAGTCGTCTCTTTCTTATCAACGAACTGTCACTGGAAATAGGTTGGTGATGCGATTAAGGTGGTTTGAGCGAGATAGATCCCTAGTCATAGTGGATATCATATTCAAATTTTATTCTTTGATTTCGACGTCTGGAAGAAGTACGAAATAAATATTATAATAATAATGGCGCAAATATATAGTTATATATGCCCAAAAATCTCAGTAATTAAATAAATAAAGTTACATAAGTCTCTAACTTGACTCATTTTTTCCCGCCGAACGGCTGAAAACCCTTCAAAACAGCAGGTTTTATTGCGATTCTGTAAAAGTTACTGTGGTGAGTAATAGATTATTTTTAATAAATAGTTGAGAAAATATGCAATCTACACATCGATAGTTTTTTGACGATATCTAGGTGTTATAAATTCCTATTTTCTTCAATATTCTCCCTCTGGAGCGCTAAGCCATGATCTATCCCATGTAAAACAGCTTATATTTGTAGGCAAATTGCTCGAAAATTAGCTCGGCAAGGGGTTGATATTTTTATATCTTTGGAAAGATGAGAGTTGTTTCTTTAAAATGAGGCCATATTCAGCTAATTCTAGGTGAAGTGATTTTTTGCTCAAAGTACCTTAAAGAACCCGGAATAGTGTCGGGACTGGCTGTGGAAGGATTGTTGAAGTGAAAACTTCTTATGTCGCGTTGAGCACTTTTGTAGATGGGTAAAAGACATTGGACTCGCGTCACCGTCACCGCTACTACATATATGTATAATTATGTATATTCTGTATATACACAGTATACTCGCTATATACACAGTACTTGTGGATGGGTACAAACCATTGGACTCGCATCACCGTCACCATCACCGCTACTAAATATATGTGTAATTGTATATTCTGTATATACACTTTTGTGGATGGGTAAAAGCCATTGGACTCGCGTCACCGTCACTGCTGCTAAATATATCTATAATTGTATATTCTGTATATACACAGTATACTCGCTATATACACAGTACTTGTGGATGGGTACAAACCATTGGACTCGCGTCACCGTCAAACAAACTAAACATAATTTTATTCATATTACATTATATATATCTAATATACGGTTTAGTTCATTCAATTTGGGTTGCTACAAATATTGTGCCGGATAATATAATAGTCCATACTCGTGCAGGAGAGTGTACTCGATACAAGAATAGTGAAGGTTAGTACAATATAACTCAATTTCTTTTAATACGTTCAATTTGAGTAGCTTATTCATATATACATAAACATAAACTTTGCAGACGATAAAAATCTACCATTGATTTTTAAATAGTGAGTTTGGTTTAACGATGTCTAATGATCGCAATCTTGGCACAACGAAATATAAAACTACTATTGATGCAGTATTTACAAGACATTTAAGCAAATTCGAATCAAAATTATTCGTTTCTTACTTTAGTTACCATAAGCCTATTGTATCAGTTTTAGATATTGCCGATGATGATGGCGGTGATGATGAAAAAGTTGTTGAAATAATGGATGAAAGTTGATTTTTCTGAAGTTTACAATTTTTATGTCAAATAATTGTGTACAATAGCGCAATAAATGAATATTTAATTTATTATATACATGAAACTACTTTCTACTGATTAATAAAACACTTCATTAGAAATTATTCCCTACATTCAAAAATGCTCACGTTATTTCAAGTTTTCACTTCTGTCGGCACTCCCGGAGTGCCTTTCTTTTTTTTTTCAAGCGCATGCATATTAACGCAAAGAAAATCAAAGTAATGGTTTGCGGAGGATATCCAAAATTGGATAAAAGGGGCGTGCCGCTAGGAACGAGCAACGGAATAATTACGAGGGAAGGTTCAGGGGGGGCAGCAGGAGAACGTATAGTACTCACGAGTGGCGTACGGAAGAAGGGCACAGAGAAACACACACACATGCGAATGCATTATCGACCTACCCTCTTCTCCCGCTGCCACGCCCCCCACAATCACATGTGTGGGGTGGTTGCGAAGACGGGGGAGCAGGAGTGTGGTATTCCAATACCCCTATTCTCACTCTCATTTTCTCACTTCAATCGAAAATTATCTCTGTCTTAACACGAACAAAATAGAAAAGTTTTCACGCACTAGTATATATACCATTCCTAGTCACCTTTTGTCGGGGTTTCGCGATAAGTTCCATATAATATTCTCTGAAAATTATTTCCCTTGGTCAAAATATGACCAAGAGATTTTTCCCATTTTCTTTTGCTTTATAGTAACCCTAAACTCAGACGGAGGACTCTGTTGCCAATACAACCAAAAATATGAAAATACAGAATTATGAGGTTTGATATAAAGCCCCAGTAACCCCTTCCCCCCAGTAACACGCTGGCACTCGACAGGGAGGATGCGTATTAGTGTACGCGACACTCAATTCACGGGACCTTCCCACGGACCGAAAATATTATTATACTCGAGAAGGTTTTCGCGCCGTTATCTATTAATGTTCTGCACTTTCGGGGTCTCCATCTGCGTTCATTGACTTTGGCTGACAACAGTTTCGATAGCCATCCTGCTATTGTCTTCAGGTCGAAGGTGGAAAGAATCATGTATTTGTTGCCGCGCCGAAAGCGCGAGTATGGTAACCGTATCGAAGAGTGAAACTCTCCACAACCACTCTGTGTTCGCAGGTGCATTTGAGATGTCGCGGGTGTCTATGAGCTTCATAATGTTTGTTTGCGAGAAAAATAAACTTTATTCTAGGAAGAACGATGGATTTAAAAAAAATTAAAGTCCTTTTCCATTTGTTGGGGATTGATGCGTAGCATTGTAATACATATTTTTTAAATGTTTTTGTTGCCGAAGATTTATTAGAATTTTTATTATTTTTTTGGAATTTTATTTCTATATAGTTTTTTTTATTTTCTTTTTATTATATATTTTTTTTAATTTCTTTATTTTATTTTATTTTTGGTGGAAATAAGCTGCTTTGGCCGCCTTATATATAGGTCGTCCTGGTGCTGTGCTGCGATTGGTTGGAGCGGATGCTCCTTCCCCATGAACTGCTGAAGGGATTTCCACAGAGACATTGGCTCTCCCCAAATAATATATAGTAATGGAAATATAATGACAATAAACTTATTTTTGGAGGTATTATATACAGGGTTGCTATAGACCAGAGACTATGAAATTCCAGGACAGTTCCAGGTTTTCCAGGCCAAAATTTTCAATTTTCCAGGGAAATAATCCGATCTTTGGTATATTCGTATTTAAAAGAAGGTACTATAATAGGAGTACTGCATATTAACGCATGTTCTACGAGGGTATAACGTTTTTCAACGAACTAAGCACCACCATCATCTGCGGGTTAATCGGATTCCTTTCTGATAGTTGTATAATTCTCAAGTCTCCACCATAATGAGGGCCAGAAATTACTTACATAAAATCTGAGGAGAAATAATATGAGAAATGATATTCCCTTTTCCTCAGCAAGAAAGTGAAGAAATGGACCGGAAAGTTTATTTTAGGGGGACAATCAATTGCTAAGCACCAACATAATAGCTCCAATGCTTCATTCAGACAACGTGCTAATATTCCTCAGTTCACACACCAGCATACATTCATTCATTGGAGTGATCTACCGGTTAAAGGTAGGTTATGATGAAAGGTAGAGAAAAATCCTCCAGATTTTTAAACTTTCAGATGCCTATCTACCTCTAGTATTTCTTTCTTCATCTCAGCATGCGCCCTACCCTTCATATTACATAAATGCAGCGCGTAAGGGTTGTGTGTGCTGTGTTATATTTAGGAGCTAATTGAAGCTCAGAATAAAGGGCCATTATTATTAGTATTACCTTTCTTCATCCCATTACATAAGACCTATTCTCTTCCTTCCCCTTCTCCGCTTGCCCAACATCCTTCCCTCTATCACGGCCTTCAGCAAGCCATCGCCCCTCATTACTTCTTCCTGCCACCTACCCTGCCTTCCCCTAATCTCATCCACAAGTTTCCTCTCATCGCCCACCATGTCAAGCACTTCCTCATTTGTCTTCCTTTCCGTCCAACGCACCTTCTCCATCCTCCTCCACACCCACATCTCGAACGCCTTCAGCCTATTTTCGTCTTCATTTCTTATAGAGTCCAGGTTTCATGCACCATACAACGCTACACTCTATATTAAATTCTTTGTCAACTTTTTATTTATGTTCTTACACGAGGTCCCCGAATTCAGCTCCCTCACTGAATGCTGAATGCCCCTTTCTCTAGAACGTTTCTGATTCTAAAGGAAGCAAGCACCCAGCAAGTTATTAAAGACGTTAATATAAAGAACTATGGCGTAGTAAGGTTATAGGGGTTAGCTGCTGATGGGAGAGTGGATTGGAGAGATGCAGAAAACTAATCTTCTGATTAATAACTGCTGGTGTGATAGAGATGAGGAAATATTGGAGTCAACCGTACCCGGCGAGATGCGGTGGAAGAGCATTATCAAAAATTAAAAGCAATCGATGTGATACTGTCCACTTTGTTTAAAATTCACTACACGTGTTTCGACTTTTTTATCTTCAGGTAAAGTGACTGTACCTCATCAAGATAGCTAAGTAAAAAGGCCGAACCACGTGTAGTCAATTTATAATAAAGTGGACAGTACCATGTCGATTGCTTTTAATTAATTTTCAGGAAATATTGAGTTTCGCAGAAGCGTTACGTAAGTTTAGAGAAAATCAAACAGCATCGAAAATACCGGAATAACGCAGAGTAAAGTAACCACGCTAATGGCACTCTATTCTGTCACACCTTGCTCGATTTCGTCGTAGATCCAGCAGGCAGATACTCTTGTGGAAACAGTCGCGGTAAGGATCGCACTGGAAGACACTTCACACATTTTAAGGTAGTTTGAGCGAAAAATCACTTCACCTAGAATTTGATGAAATTGACCTCATTTAAAAGAAAAAACTCTCATCTTTCCAAAGATATAAAAATATCAACCCCTTGCCGAACTACTTTTCGAGTAATTTGCCTCAAAATATATGCTGTTTTACATGGGATAGATTATGGATGTGCGCTCCAGAGGGAGAATATTAAACAAATTAGGAACTTCTGGCACCTAGATTTCGTCAAAAAACTAACGCTGTGTAGTTTGCATGTTTTCTCAACGAGTTATTAAAAAAAAAATCTATTATTCGCCGAAGTAATTTTTACAGAATCGCATAAAGCCTGGTATTTTGAATGGTTTTCAGCCGTATGGCGGGAAATAATGAGTCAAGTTAGAGACTTATGTATCTTTATTTATTTAATTACTGAGAATTTTGGTCATATATTACTACATCTTTGCGCTATTAATATTACAATATTTATTTCATACTTCTTACAGACACTTAAATCAAGAAATAAATTTGAATATGGTCTCTATTATGACTAGGGAACTATCTCGCACAAACCACCTTAACTCCCTTCACCTCTCAAACGACTTCCTCATTCCCACTTCAATGAGGAGCGGTCAACCTTGAGTTGGCGAGGCGATTTCTGCGCCACCGCCCCTCCCCCTACTCCACTGAACCCCACCCCCACCCATCCCTACCGCCCCCCGCCCTCGACGACACGTCCTCAACGGCCACTCGCGGAAATGAAATCTCAACGACCCCATCCTCAGAGAGAATTTCCCGAGTGCCGTCAATCGGTTGGAGATGATCGAAGCGGTGGAATAATTATAGGAGAATTCTTAAGCGAAGGCGCAGCGCCACAGCAGCTCTCGTTCATTCACACAGTCGCGGCTTCTCGACGTCGTGTTTCAAAACTTTCGTTCCGGGAGAGAGAATCGACGACCATCGAGCGTAAAATAAACGCGCCCGGAAGAGAGAGAGTTAAATCCCGCGAGCGAATAACAGGACGCACCAAAGTGTAGAAACGACAAAGGAGAACAATTGCGAACAAAATGTTTTTTTAGTCCCATTTCTCATGGGCTTTCAAAATTACTTCATTAGATCGGAAAAATAACTCGAATGTTACCGATACACTATTTACTCACTACACTTGCGTCATCTTTCAGCTAAACGCACAAGATCGTGACAACTTGACATTCAAAACAGGCTAACAGCTGACTTAGCCTTTCCTCCTGCACTATGCCATTCGCACAGACACGAACCCCTTAGTACTGAAGAAAGTACTGAGGTAGGAAAAGGACCCTCATCTGGATACTACATTTTAATTCACACGCCTCAAAAACCACATAATATTTTTTTCGCACAGTAAGTTAAACATATGACAAGCGTATGCTCATCTGGTTCACGTACTTTATTCACATACAAATGTGAAGTACTCGACCAAATAACAACTACGAATAGAAATCTTGATCGAAAGTGGGTACCTTCTGTCTTAAATGAAGGAATTGTACGAGTAATTCGACATAATTCTCGCGCTATTGAGATAACCAGCCTCCAACAACTCTTTCGTCATCGTCAATCTTTCCATCAAGAATTGTATTCCATCATTCCTCCACATCCAATACTAATTCCAAGTAGTTCTTCTAGACAGTCTTTTTTCCCACATCCCTCTTAGTTTGTCCGAGGTATATTCATTGATTTTACCCACGAAGACTCCCGTAGTATAATTCCCAAAAGCAGGTTTCTCACAAATTCACTGTGTACCAGTGTGCGCCCGAATATAAACTTTGTAGCGGCCAAATAATAACAAAGGCCCACTTCTCCAAACCAACCAAATGAAAACAGTGAAATATCAGCAGGGTTAGCGAATGATCAGGTAATCTGATTAAAACTGAGGGAAGAGATGAATTCAAGAGAAAAAAAGTTGATCAGTCAGAAACCTAAAAGGAATTCAGAGGTGATATAAAAAAGCAAAAAGAGAAAATTTCACAGAAAGATACCGTATTCACCTCGTTTCTAAAACGATATTAAGTTTCCAGTAAATCCACCTACTACACGAAAATTGAATGTATATAGCAGTGGACCTTGAGAAAGGAAGACGAACATAGGCTTGAAGGCTTTCGAGATTTGGGTTTGGAGGAGGATGGAGAAGGACGGAAAGAAAGACAAATGAGGAAGTGCTTGACATGGTGGGCGAGGAGAGGAAACTTGTGGATGAGATTAGGGGATGACAGGGTAGGTGGCTGGAAGGGGTAATGAGGGACGATGGTTTGCTGAAGGCCGTGATAGAGGGAAGGATGTTGGACAAGTGGGGAAAGGGAAGGAAGAGAATAGGTTTTATGGACGGGATGAAGAAAGGTAGGACTTATGCTGAGATGAAGAAAGAAATACTAGAGGTAGAAAGGGCACGGCACGTGTAAGAGTTCGTAGGATATTCTCTTACTTTCATCACAACCTACCTCTAACCGGTAGATTACTTTAATGAATGAATAGCATCATGTGAGGGTGAAGACTCAAGGGAAGCTGGGAGTGACAGTGAAATTTCAATCTAGGAACAAAATCAGTAGCTGTCAATTTTAAATGACAGCATAGATTACCGTTTTTATAGCCCTCTGATACATAAAGACCATTAATGATAATAAATTGATTTAAAATCATTATTTCGACAATTCCTATGATTAACGTGAAAAAATGTTCGGCCAATACACTTGCAAATACAATAACTCTAGGCTCAAATTTTCTTCCACGTGGAATTTTACGGGATATAACCCGTAAAGATATGAACAAATAAACAACACATACGTTCCAAACCGCAAATGTTGGAGAGAAATATTTTCCCATCAGTGTGCGCCAATTAAATTTCTTACAACTAATTAGCTGGCGGAGGCTCGTTTAAAAAGCAAAATGAGATACGAAGGGTCGAGGAGGGAGAGCCCATCTTACTGAAACTCTCCTCCTTCAGGCAAGGTGTGTACCACGTACAAAATTCTACCAAGTAGTTTAAAGCATTGAGACATTCGCATCCATCTTGTATAAGAATAAGGATATTAGATGTTTGGCTATCTAAAATTGTATTTACTCCCACATAATTGGTACAAATTGGTTACAAACAAAGTAACGGGAGCTTTAGGTGGTCTCCAAGGTCATAAGCCCTGAATTAAGCCACCGGCAAATTAAAAACAAATGAATGCCATTGAAATAAAAGAAGTAACTGGTACATTGAAACAATAGTTCCATTGATCCATAGGCCCGCAACCTTGTTAGGTGGGTGGGTTAAGGGCATATTATAGAAAGGAAATTAGTCATATCCCCCTACCGGATGTTCATAAAACCTTCAAATATGGCGTCGAATACGCACGAAAAAATCGCAAAATTGGTCATTTTCAAACGTCAATATCTCAAAAATTACTAGTCACACGGGTATGATTCTTACATTTTTACAAATGCGCATTCTTCCTCTACTCCTAGGTATTGCATTCAATTTAGTCAGTTTCCTACGTTTTTCAAAAAAAAAATTTAAGTGAGAGACGAAAGCTCACATTCACCGAAAATACCATCAAAATAAATGTTCAATATTTTCTTGAGAAAAATTATGAATTCTTATTTCGTGGAGTGAATTATAACACGAAAAAAAACAGCCAAAAACGTAATAATTATGTGCGTGCGTAATGAGGAAACACTTATTAATTGAAAAATTAATTACTGAAATGTTCAAGCATATGCTCGGCTTTATGAACGAGTTGTGACGTCACTTAGTTCACAGTTTAAGCTCGAGGCGCTCCGACAGACCACAACCGCGGCAACGGGTGGCGCGCGGTGCACGGGTGCTCGTCTCGCCGCACCGCGAAACCGAAACTTATGCACCAAGAGCGCAACGCCATCTCGCGGTTGACGATGGCTGCGCCGTCCGACGAAGTATAGGTACGCTCCTGTATCTAACTCGGACAAAATGCCGCGGCACGGACGAGGGCAGCAATTTTATGCTCACGGCAAACACTGTAAACAAGTGAATGGCGCACTTGCATCAACTCGTTGCACTGTTCGGATTAACGCTAAAAAAATACTTATGCCTGTTGCTCACGGTAAAATGTTTCATAAAAGAGTTTTATAAAAATTTTCATTGAAAGTTTTATGAATCGTACGTAAAATGTACTTGCATGCTCACGGTAAAACTATTCATAAAACCGCAATGTCCTGCCATCTATGAGACGCTTTGCAAACACGTGAAGTGATAAATGCACTCTTATTTTGGATACTGTTAGGTTAAAAACTATATCCATTATTTATTTACTTACTTTCTGATCACACTCAACAGTGCTGAGGCTCTAACGCATTCTTCTAACAAGAAAGATACCTACTGCCTCAACGTTCCATGAACTTCCAGCCATGTTTGTTTACGTTTTCCTTGTTTGGCTTCCCATGGATACGATATTATTATCAACGCGATGAGCGGGAACGTCTCATTGGTTGTTGCATTAAACGGTTTTATGGTAATAGAACCTGTCCCATTCCGTAAAACGTTTTATAAAACGGTTTTATCGTTAGCAAGCTCATTTTTATAAAATTAGTCGATTTTATAAAACGTTTTACCGAAAATCTTACCGTGAGAAACAGGCATAAGGAATTAGTCATGTACTGCGTTTTTTCGCAGCGTTGTTTGGAATTTGCACAAATAAGAGGAAAACCAGCACGATTGCGCCTAAAAGGCATCAGAATTTAACGCTTACAGAGAAAGTGAGTAAGGTTCCATACACATCACCCTTACAATATATTCACTCAGATGCTGCTATAATCAGCGTAGATATAATCTTCGGATATTAGGGAGCACTGACAAATGAAGAAATGATAATCTACCTAAACTTATCACAGAATTTATTCAGAAATCGTTAACAGTCAAACCGTTACGGTTACGGTTATTAAGGACGTTTCAAAGAAGGTTTCAAAATAAACTGAAAAGTAAAACTTTTATTTTGAAATTATTACAAAAATTACTTTATCTTTAAGTAAGGAGTAAACAACGCTGACTAGAATTTGCCAATACGACTTCCGCATACGTATGTCACCAGTGGAGTGCAAAGATACTGCTTGCTCACTGGCGTAATGTTTTTAATATAGTCAGTGAGCAGCGTCAAAAAAAATTATTCGCACAAACTGATCTATTACAATGAGGCGTGTACGATCCTTGAATTGGCAACATTATTTATAACATCGGACATCAAAAAAAGCAAATAAAAATAAATTTCAAATTAATGTATGATATACGAAGTTATAAGAGAGCCAATGAGAGAAGAATGGAACATGTGTTACGCTTAAGAAACAATTTCCTCCGCACTTACACCGCAAAAAAACTTCCACTTTCCAATTAGTCTTCACCAGTCTCAAACTCAAGGCCAAATTTAATTTTAAAAATGGATCGAACGTGGCACAAATACAAGGAATACGTTATTGCCTTCTTTGATTCATTCTCACGGAGCAAGTCTAAAATTGGTGTGAAATTTAGATGCTATTCGATCGTAAGCCTAGCACAGTATCCGCTTTAAGTTTTTCTATTTAGTGGCTCCCTGGACACGAAAATAGATCATCTCCAAGGATGTCTAGCAAACAATCGCGGAAATCCCGAAGCAAAAGGCAGGTTTGGGGGCTATCGGTTTTAGCCGCGTGGGTGTCGTTCGCGTGAGGGCACTAAGAATGACTTGGGATTACGCTCACTGAATGTTTTTTCATCCCCGATGTAAAATACAAAAAAAAATAATAATAAGAAAGGAAGAGGAAATTCGTTTCTGAGAAAACCTAGATTATGATCGACTCCAAAGAGGTTGACACAAAAAGGAGAGAGGTGATGTCAGGGGGGATGGAGAATGTACGAAGATGACGAAATGAGGAAAGAAGAAGAATAAGGGTGGAGCGCTGCGTTATAAAGAGAAGCAGGAGACGTGGAGAACTTTGAGCAAACATTCTGCACACGTCTCCCGGCGTCCTTTCCCCGAAACGATCTCTCGTTCCCTCTCCAGAGTAAGAGAGAAGTCACGCGGCGTATTTCTCCTCTCGGAAATCGGATTGGTGGAGGCAGCAAGTAGGGGAGTAGAGGGGTAGAGGATTGAACTTTGGTGGGATGAGGGATGATGAGGCACCCTGGTGAAAATAAACCGTGACAAACAGTGTTACAACTATGTGCTGCACACTATGCAAGTGTATTAGTCACAGAGTATGCACACTGTGCGCACAGTGTGCTTCCTTTAAAGCGTGATGGACAGTGTGACAACAATGTGCTGCACACTGTACAAGTGTACGATTTTTCGGTAATTTGAACACGATGAGCGACTCACCCTCCCCCTAAGAGAAGGGTAACTATATTTTTTAAGACAAAGGACCTTTAGAAGAGGCCACATACCGGTTTTGAACGCAATCCAATCCATGTAACTAATTTTTAAAAATCCCGAAAAAAAGTCATATTTTTTACGATTTTTCGAAACTTCAAACGAGATGTGCGACCGGAAGATGTTGTCTGATTTCAAAAATGTTTCTTTCTTTGTGATCAGGGTGACGAGTAACAACTTTTCCGCGCTATTGCGATTCAATTCGGACACTTTCGTGATTTTCGGCCCACCCTACTGCACAAGGGTATTAGTCACTGTAAGCACACTGTGTGCACGGTATCCTCACCCTGTGTGCACGGTGTCCTCACACTGTGTACATGGTGTCCTCACGTTGTGCACACAGTGTACGAACGCTGTGCACACATGTCCACACATTGTACCCTCACACTGTATATCACGCTTTCTGCACACTTAGGAGTCCAAATTTACGCTTTTGGCACACTGCATTCACACTGTGGTCACACTGTAATCACACTCTTGTCACATTCTACGCACACTGTGTTCACGCTTCTGTCACACTGTCTATCACGGTTTATTTTCACCAGGGCAGGAGGGAGGAGGGAAGGAAGAGGTACAACGGGATGCAAGGAACGGCAACAAAACTTAGCACAACAAAAACCGCGGAGTCATCTCAACCTTTACACCCAAACAACCCAACCCTCCTCTCCATGGCAACCGACTCTCTTCCGGGGCGTGCACATAAGTGTATGTATAAAAAAAAAGAGGTTCCCGTTCTCCGGATATTTTCGATACCTCACCGTTCCGATATCATCGACAAAGGATGACGCGCAGAAAAAAATATAAACTCCTCCCTGACTATAAATAAGTTCGCATGCGCTTAACCCTTGAGGAGTGACGTCACCCGGAGCATCAACTAGATCGGTGATCCCCGGATGCTGCTGGTGCGACGCGCCTCATTCGGCGGTGTATTTAAAGCGCGTTTGGGTGGGAATCGCAGGAGCCAGCTACACAGGGACATGACACCGAAGAGCTAAGGTACCCTTTAAGATGATCGTACAACAATCGTGGCGCGATGATCGGGGATGTACTATTTTGCTCGGTGCATCTACATCTACACGATTTTCGACCAGACTGCCATCTTGTTCACCGGTCACATATGGTAGAAGTATCCCATGGTGGAAGGTAGAGTCGCGAAAACATGGCTATGAGTAATTTGAGTAGGAGTAGAAAATTGATATTAAAATAACTTCTAGTTGAAGACATGTACTTCTTCTCCAAATGTACGGGGAAAATGGGATAAAAGACACCGCATGTTTGCATTGAGGAATGCAGAAGAATTATTTCAAAAGCTAGTTGCAAACCATCTGCGTGAAGACAGCAAATAATTTGGCAAATTTTTCCGTCTTTCTGTTGAACAATTTGACTTCCCCGTAGAATTGATCAAAGACGACCTATCCAAAAAATCTTACAACAGAAACCTATACCCTGTGACGCTCGAAGAAAAAATTGCCATCTCTTTGTGCTACTTCTACTTCCAAGTACTACTTAATACTACTTCCAAGTCAAATGATCGTTTGCGACTACGATTAAATATTCACCCTCCAACCGTGCGACTAGTCAGAGGGCGCGATCATCGTTAGCAACTCTAGCTGCAGTCACTCGGAGCAGAACAGCACCATTCAAAAACAAAGGAAGTAGTGCTTCAAAAATCGTCAAACGAACATCGTTGAACCCGGAACGATCGATCATCGTTGAGCGATAATCGCACCGTGCAAAAATTACCACAAGGACGTAAGGGAGTTAGCAGGGGCCCAAGTAGAACGAAGGGCTGTAAGTCATGCAATCTTAGGATTGAATGATTAATGTTGATGTGAGACTCGAGAAGGTTTAAAGTATTTCGTTCCAGCAGAGGAAATGGTATATACAACTTTCTAAGAGAGCAACTACGGAGACTTAAAGTTTCCTTCAAGAAATAACTCCGTAATGGCAAACGTTACCACGAAAGGAATAAATCGGCCTTTAGTTTAACTCTCCAACATAACTTTGCCAAGATCGTGCCAAATTTTCATCAGATCTTCAACGACACAAATCCTAACAGATATGTAAGACTTAGTGCTTTCTTGGCGTGCGCACGATGTGAGTGAAGTCTTCGCGGGTTTTCCATCATGTCAGTTGTTCAGCCATGGCCGACGTTCCGATGGCTGACTCTGCCATCGTCCTCAGGGCGTTGAGTCTCTTCAGACTCAACGCCCTGAGGAAAATGGCAGAGTCAGTCATCGAAACGTCGGCCATGGATGAATAACTGACCGGATGGAAAACCCGTGAAGACTTCACTCCTAACAGATATAATTTTATATTTAGCGATATTGCGGCAAAAGGAAAGCTATACTATTTTATGCCTAAACCTTGAATATTTATTCCATAAAAGTATTGCAATCCATTATAGCACTCTGTGTAATCGAAAAATATGGAAAAAATTACTCGAATTAAACATTTTCATGAAAATAGGAAAGAAAAGTAAAAAAGCTTTTATTCTAGTGTTGAAGGACGTTGGATTTCCTTAAGAGATGTATCGTTAGGTTAAAGAATATAAGGTTGGCGATCCACCGTAGCAGATTGTACAGAATTTATGCTTTCCTTGAGAAAAGCGCACGAAACACTGCCAAGATTCATGCCCCAAATTACATAAAGTTGAGTACATATATAAACTATCCACAAAGGTTTCACGAAGGGAAAAAATCAAGACACGGTAGCTAACAGATTTAGATTTACGTAGGGAGGCCGGCGCCAGAAATCAAAGCCATTACTCTCGATCGGGGGTCCTCAAAGTGGACGATATAGACCCAAAGGGGTCGATATGACATTGAGAGGGGTCGATACGGGCTCGGGGGTCGATGGAAAAAAGGTTGTAGGAAATCATATCATCATATATAATAAACAGCTAAGTATATATTATTGCATTATATCATACATTTCGACGCCACAGGCATCAATTAACGTGATCGTTTGATTAATAAATATACTTTGATAATTATATTCAGTCGGCCCCGGTGGTGGCGGGGTAACGTTCTCGCCTACCAACCCGAAAGTCGCGGGTTCGAGTCCCGCCTGCAGGGGCGTCGGAACTATTTTCACTGGGGAGGGGGCACCTTGAAAAGGGCCCGCATTTGTTTGCGAATAGGAGGGGGTAGAGACTAGAATTTCGCTAAAAGAGCATATGAAGGTGTGAGAATGTTTGGCAGAAGGGAAAAAGCAAGCTGGAATCAAGTGAAATTTAATTTTTATTAATGAAAACTTAGAGGGAGCTTGGTGGCCTAGCGGGTAGAGCGCTTAGCTACTGATCGAAGGGTCCAGGGTTCAAATCCGGGTGAAGCCTTAGAACGCCCCCGAACAAAAAAAATCCTCGGAGTGCGAGGTGGCCCAGGGAAAGGAACTGGCCCCCCTACCCTGAATGTGTGAAATTCACACGCCTGTGGGTTAGTCCGGGTTGAGCTCTACCCTCAACTATCCAAACCAACCTTCGGGTTGAATCACTGAGTGAGTGAGGAATGAAAACTACTCATTTCTTAGAAGTTTTCATAGGAACTATATTGTTCACGTTATTCGATTAAGATTACAAAGGATTAAAAGCAATTCCAAAACTTTCCTTCGTTCAGTGGTCCTACTCACAAATTCACACATCATTTCCTCCAGCGACAGCTTCAACATAATGTCTTTATGCGTATGGAGTAAGAGCAGATGTGTTAATCTCTTTTGCCGCATAGTGGATCGCATACAGGTCTTTAAACTTATCAGACCACTGAAGGATCTCTCGAATGAAGTAGATGTAGCAGGTACTGCAGTCAACAGCAAAATAACGAGGCGAGTCACTCGCTCGTGGAGATCCTCCCTCATCATAGGCGACACAAGTTACAGTGAATCGGCGTAATACTTTAGGATATTTGATTAAATGAACATGGTGTCCGTAATTTGAAGTTGGGAGGACAACTTGGCTGCGTTGAAGTCACTCTCATGAACCCTAAAGTGCCTCCTTGAGTTCCGTGACACCTCTGGGACCACCCGGAAACAAAATTTGCTCAAGCTTGATCAGCTGATTCATACCGGGCTGATCAAATCGACGCGTTAGATCGGACTTTACCCAATCCAACAGAGAAAGAACTGTACTCAACCTTTTCGCAACAACATACTCGAGTCTGGATTTAGTTCCCTTTTGTCAATCAAGACAACATCTAGAAATAAATTACTTGGGTGCACAAGCAGACATACGGATTACTACGAGCGTCTGACCACGTTTAAAAAAAAGTTTTTATGGAAAACAAGAAAAAAAGGTTCATGAGCTAAGTTGGCTAGAGGACATTTTAACATAAGTTTTAAGTTAAAAAAATAAATTTCATGCATAGATGTATTTTTTTTGGGTATATATATATATAACTTTTAATTTGTTCCGTATTGATAGAATGATTAAACATTTGTAATGTTCCACACTGTTTTTATTAATGGTACAAGCCTGACCGGTTTCAATGTTCACACATCATCATCAGAGTCTAATATTACGAAGTACAGAGGTGGTGGCTGGAATATATATACTGGGTTCCTGGGGAAGGAAGTAAGGAGGAGGAGGTTGGGATTGGGGGGGGGGAGATATTAGTAACGAGACGGGGGTTAACGGGGCAAGGTTACGGGAAATTAAAAAACCAACAGCGTCAAGAGTTAAAAGGGGGTGGGAGAGGCACGGTAAAAAGGGGGGACAATTTCTCCGGAATAAAATCATTTAAGACCCTATGACTAGATTTTTTAAAGGCTAAAACAATTTCAAAATTTTCTAAAAAATCCAATTTGGCACCTTTGTCACAAAAATATAAAATATTGGTGTTAAAATTAGAAGTATGATTGTGGTCAAACAAATGCTTAGTAAACACAGAGCTGTTGTCATTATTTAAAAAAACACTTCAAATGTTCGGATACTCTTGTCTTAAATTTGCGGCCAGTTTGACCGACGTAAAAACAGTTGCATCCGGGAGAATCACACTTCAGGGAGTACACACCACTTCTTTCCAAATAGTCATAGGGATCTTTGGAGTTAAAAAGGAGTTTATCGATGGTCACAGGATTATAAAAAAATAATTTAAAATTGTCCTCAGGGCAGCAATCGGCTAAGTTTGTAACTTAGTAGGTTGGTGAAAGGTAGCTTACACCATCTCCTAGGTTTTTCCGGGGGAAATCATTCTATCATGTCGAAATTCCACAAAGTAAACGCTTCAACCATCTTGTATATTTTTCTATATTATTTTTTTCTTTTTCATGTTTCAGTTTTGTCTTTATACTATTAAAATTGATCATAAAAATTCGTTTTCGTCATCTTCACTTTCATTCTTAAATAAATAAATACTGTAAGGGGCGCGAGAAAAAAATAAATTTTTAGGGGTGTGAGTCATAAAAAAAGTTTGGGGCCACTGATTTACGAAAAATATTGAACGAGAACGAGTTTCAAGAATCGACTCCTCTTACTGAACGACCGATGGATGAGTCGGTCATCGGAATGAACGATGTTGCACATCTCTATAAATATTTATCATATTCAGTTTAGGTCAGATCGCCAACAAACACTTTTGATTTTATTTTAAAATACGACGTACAAGAAATTTTTCGACAAAAAAATAAACACTGCAAAATAAACAATCTAAAGATCACATAGACGTCTTTTTTGCATGTCCCAGTGAAAAAAACGTAATGTATATAAGATGAGGCAAGATAAAAAGTTGATGATTTCTTCAAGGGTTCGACGACCAAAAAAGTTTGGGGTTTATGGGAGCTCCTGCTCTAGACAGCAAAAAATAACGCAAACATATAGCGATACGAAAAAGATCACTCAGTACATATCCTTAGAATAAGGATATAAATCTTCCATTGTATATAAATATATAACTTGACCTCTTTTTAATCATCTCGTAAATAAAATCTCATTCCTCTTCGGTTCTTCGAGAGCAGATCGGTTTGCCGCCGCTCCCCCTCTGCCAAGCTTTCCACATTTCAGAGTTGAGAAAACGGCCACTTTTATGTGATTCATGCATAGATGTCGCGGTTCCCCGTCAGCAGTTCCAGTCCAACGTTCCCTCCCACCTTCGGCGGTACAAGCCAATCCATCCAGAGTCCCAAAAAGTGCCCTGTCCGCGAATCCCCTTCGTCTCCTCCTCTCTTCGGAATCTTTTTCAATAAATCACGAAACCCTTCCATCGGCACTCTTGACAGAACCTCCTCGCTCTTCGACGTCTCAACCCATCGCATCCATTCGATCGTTCTCCGCCCACGAAACACCTCCCAAAACACCCCCCCCCCAAAAACCCCCTGTGACGTCACATTCCCCCTTCGTCCACGATTCACCTCCACACGATAAAGGACACACCACACACAAAAAAAACTTTAAAAACTTCATTCTTACTCAGCTTACACTGGAGCTCAGATAGATAGATAGATAAACGTCTTTATTGGGGCGAGATAGAGACTTGAAAAGTCCCTTCTTCCATCTAACCCCTCGTCAGCCTATGAGTACAGTAAGCATGACCAACATTGCAATACACTGGTCTCTCGGTAATCCGGCAGATATCGGACCAGAGCACTGCCGGATTACCAAAAAAGGTCGGATTACTGGAAATTACTAATAATGACGCCATTATACGACAGAAGCTATATTTTATTCTATACGTACATGTATATAATATATTTTATTATACACTAAATTAGTAAATACACGCAATTGAAGTGTTAACGTAAAGTAAAAATAAACTAACTAAAGTAAAAGAGTTGGACTAGGCTCACCTGCGAAGTCGACCACTCGAAATTACCGAGCTACCCGCTTGGTAGCTGCCAAGGTATAAAAACGCCGGATTACTGGCAGGGCCGGAGAAGTGAAGAGCCGGATTATAGAGGGAGTACTATATATAAATCAAAGAAATAATACTACAAACAAAATAGAGATGTAATTTTATCGCGACATAATGAAGTATCAGAAATAAGTGTAAAAAGATGTGTACAATTGTGGGAAAAACGTTGAGGATTTTGGCGTCACGGAAAAAAAACCCACTGTATGAAAACACCCGCACATGAAGGAGCCTGTGAAAAACCTACTGAGAGAAGTTAATGTGACTCATGATAATTAATAATATAAATACACAAGAGGTTAGCAGAGAGGTTAAGGTGGCTGGAGAGATAATCTTGATTGTGTAAATCTTAATAAATTTTCAAGAATTAAAAAAAAATCTATTACCAAATTACACTCAAGTAAATCCGTTTATGCGGTGAAAAAATCACCACACCCGCAGAAATGGGAACGATGCAAAAATTATACATAAAAAATTTGTTGTGACTTGGGTTTCCAGCGCGGAATCCAAAATTAAAGCGAAAATTACGTCTAAATAACGTTCAGGGGTCAATTTACGGTACCAACCGACGAACCACTCGGAAAGCTGCCGGACACATTTCACTAATATAGAGCACTAAAAGCAGGTGTGGCAGAAAAGAAGAGCGCTTCTCTCGCTCTTCTAGTTACCGAACAACACGAATTCCAGGAAAATTCCAGTATTTCCAGGATTTTCCAGGATATTTTCGTTATCCCACCCGGGAGCGCTTGGGACTTTTTATATGTTCCTCTCAAAGGGGTCCTCAACACAGCTAAAAACCGGCTTTGTTATTATTTTTTTCCGGGTTAAAACCTAATTTTCCTGGGCTATATGGAGGTTCCGCCGAGACTGTGTGAGTCAAAACAAATACTAAATTCCACATTTTTTATACTTTGTCCAAAAAATACTGCTTTCGCTGATGAAATGCGTTACCTATAGAAACCCAAAAGTAAGGAACAAGATATGCAGATTATTCCACGAATGTATTTTAAATGATCACTTTATTCCAGCCTTAGGTGCCGACTGCAGCGCCATTTCCTACGAGTTACCGCATTTTGACTTCAATTACGGCAGTGATTCCCCAATAACTATAAAAATAAGGTGGTAAGAGGCCTGTATTTTATTTTTATTCAATTTATCTGGATTATTTCCTTCTTATAAATAGTTTTCCGCAAAAATGCAATTTATATTTTATGGAAAAATACTATTTTTCCCCGTGTTTCTCTCATTCCCCCATTGAACACCACGTAATTTCAAGTTCAATTATAGAATAAAATAGCGTGGAAAGGTATTATTTTGTTGTTCATATATCAGATAGAGGGCAACGTTTTCTACAAGTAGACAGAATATTAATAAAATGACATTTAAGTCATTTCACGGTGGAACCACCTTAAAGTGATCCCAGTGGCAAGGTGGTGGATTGTAGAGTTGAAGTTACGGAGTTCGATGCCCTGCTGTGGTATATACTATTATTTTAACACTTTTTTCCGCTTATCTTTTTATATACTGTGCTTCCTTCACGGTAACATCCATTAAACATATTTTCACGCAGTTTCTTACTCTCTAAAGTAATACACTCATTAATTCCGCTGAGCAAATCGAGTGAGATTGGAGTCACAAATCAATGTGATTGTTGTATTCATCATCAGTCGATGGGTGCCTTAAGCACCTTACAACTAACTAGTTAATCCCAGACTGTCAATAGAAGCAAATGAAATAGACTCAGGTGCACGCATTTCAGTTATCCAGGTGACCAACCACATGGAGAAGTTTTTATCTCCACATCCAAGTGTGGCCTCGGGCCTTAAGCCTCGGGAAACTAACATGTGTTCACGAGATTAAAAACTTCTCCCCGTGGGTGGTCACCTGGATGATCACCGAAATGCATGCACAAGAGTCTATTTCCTTTGCTTGTATTGACAATTTGGATTAATGTTTTATTTAAAGTAGCATTACTATGCGATCTCGTATGTATTGCAAGGCGCTGACAGTGAATGTTTCTCCCCGTTTCGTGAGGCGGCGCTCTTCGGTATCGAAAGTCTGGCCACACTGCTGATGCACAATGCATGAAACTGGGTTCCCAGGGCGAACGACAAGTCCAAAAAGGTCGCAAGAGACACCTTGCTGGAGTAACATAGACGGGAGAGAGATGAGGAGTACGGGTGTTGGATTCCAGGACGAGGTTGAGGGTCCAGAGGTCAGGTGGGAGGAGAGGCGCCAGAGGGGGAGGTGTGAGGGGGATGCTGGCACCCGGTGGCGCCGGGTAGCGGGAAGGGGGAGAGACAGCGGGGGCGACTGGCGACGTCGGCAACCGCCCCCACGCCCCCGGGAGAAGGGTGGGGTGTGGTGGAGGGGGTGGTGCTCCCGGGGGATGATTTCTGACGAAGGATGGCGCCCGGAGAGAGGAGGAGGAGGTCGAGGCGGCGTGAGAGGGATGACAAAAGAGTCACCGCCACCGCTCTCTTGGAAGGGTGCAGGAAAAAAACAAACTTTTGGAACTCTGGGAAACGAGCATCAAGGGTAATAGCGGGGGGATAAAAGGGGGAATACTTAGGGGGGAAAGGCGTTAGCGTTTCCTCGGGGAAGAAGGCGCGAGGGGAATGGGAGAGTGGGGGGGAGGGATAAATATTCACGAGGATCGAACGACGTGGGAGGTTGGGTGCTTTGACTTCGTATTCGCAGAAAAATATGAGTATTTAAAATATAGATAAAAACATATAGGTGGACAGAAGCAAAACACGCGGACAACACCAAAATTGTCAGAACAAAAGTCAACGTAGGTTTAAAAACAATATGAGGATTTAAAATATAGATAAAAACAAATAGGTGGATAGAAGCAAAACACGCGGACAACACCAAAACCATGTCCTGACACATCATCCTTTGAAATTAATTATTCGCGCTTATAACCAATTGATTTTGATAAAACTGAGAATATCCTAAATGGTTCGAAGTCTTCCTTTTATTTCAGCCAGCCATAAAAATCGCCATTCCAAAATTCAAGCGCGGATTAATGTGAATTTTAATTAAAACTGAAATTAAAACCGTGGCGATCTTATCCACACCAAGAGTTTTCTCATATGCCGATCGAAATTCATTAAAAATTAGAGTCGCTAATAGGCGGTGAAATGATGGGTGATGTTTTAAACGGCAATGAAAAACTACGCCAAAATTAATCGAAGAAGAATATACGTGGTATTACTTAAATTTGAATGAAAGCCAGTCAGAACAACGGTTACAATTGAATATAGGGTGATTCACGTAGAACCTTCAATAGTTTAGGAGGTGGTAGGGGAATTGATTTTAAGCATTTTTCCTCCCACGAACATGAGGTCGAAACCACTTAGTCACCACGCTAAGGCAACGAAAACATTTCGTCTGAAGCATTTTACATGAAAACGCCTAATATCATTGGCGGAAGGAAACAGTTACTAAGTAAAACTTGTCCTAGCTGTAGGTACTTAAGATTTGTATCAATCTTTCCTGTCGAAATTGACGCATAAATTGTTTACAATTTTGAATATGGCAATCAAAATTGGCACAATATTTTCGTGTTTAAAAATTACCTACTTTTTAAGGTTCCATTTATATTTTCAGGGATAAGAAAAAACTTAAAAGGGTAAAATGTTTTAGCAAATATCGTTTTCTCTCCACTCTTGGCCTAATTATTTCGCTATCCCCATGAATTGAAATGCATTAGCGGCCACTATGATACACAAGTAAAAACCCTAGTACTTATGCGTAAGCTTCAATATCACGTCAATCACACGTCATCAAAATCATTATCACTTAAAATTAAGTCTCAGGGTCTTCACCAATGGATTGTTAAGGGATGAAAAAGCTGGCCAAAAAACCGAACTGCTACACCGAGGAATACCACAACGTCAAATGACAGCAATCTTTATTCCACAGTAACGTAGACAGGCTATTTCTAACCCTCCAGCGTACCGTACAAGACAGAGGTTGCGCAATGGTCGAAGAGACAAAACTTTCCGCAAGCAGAAGGACGAGAAGGACGACATAAAATGACGGTAAGGGGAGACCAGGAAGCACCGGTAACTCCGAAGTCACCATTTTCCGGGTCCGCCACCCCTGCACCCTCCGGCTTGTCCAACTCTATCCCCCATTACGGTCTCACATAACGGCCCGGGAAAAAAGTGGAAGCAAAAGTTGATTGCTGTAACAAATGCCACGCGAAACAGGGGTCGTAAAGGGGAGGGGGCGCCCGTAAAGTGAGTGGGGGAAAGAGGGGGGGTGGGTTGGCTTCCCCAGCAGCTCCCCTTCTGGGCCATTCGAGTGTTACGTAAAAAGTTTTGGATTGGGAGAAGGTTTAGGGCTCTACTTAAGGTGGTTTGAGCAAGATTTTCCCCATATTAGAATGCTATTTTTTTATTTTAGCAGCTGTAAGAAGCACGCAGTACTCATTGCAAAAAATTGTATCATACGACTGAAATTCTCTTTAACTAACAAAATATGCACGCATAAGGCAGTAACTTGACTAATATTTTGCGTGTCGTACGCTGAAAACGCCTTCAAAACCTAAGATTTTTTTACAATTCTGTAAAAAAAACTGCAGTGGGTAATTGATTTATTTTTTAAATAGTTGAGAAATGATACGAACTACATACTTTTTAATCTGACGAGATATACAATGTAAAATACTTAATTTAAAAAAAATAGATTCTCTATAGAGTGCATACGCGTACCAACTCCCTTGGAAAATTGCTAGTATTTCATGGCCAATATCTCGAAAGGTATAGTAGTAAGTGGTAAGTATTTTGCTATCATTGGAAAGATAAGATATCTTCCTTTATTATGAGGCCAAATTTCTTTTTGTGGGAAACCTCGTAAAGGTAAATACCGTGGCTAGTCCCGGTATCTTCAAAAATTGTCAAATTCATGGAATTTTATATGAAATGATATATCGCTCAAGCTACTTCAACATTCGTCCTAAGAACGAGATCTTTGATATTTTTCATGACGATCACGACTAATATCTAATTATTACAACAGGCACCGATTAGGAATATTCTCAATTATTGAAAACTTCGACATAAAAAAAACTTTTGATAATTCCCGGTTCATTTTACAAAGCCATCCCACTAAGACCCAATTCTTCCAGAAGCATGAGTTGATCTGGGTACTCCCGGCCGCCGAATCGTTCAAACTAGCGTTTGCCTTCTGCCTACATGAAACGATTACATGAAACTATTACATGAAACGATTAAATGAAACTATTACATGAAACGATTAAATGAAACTATTACATGAAACGATTAAATGAAAAGATTAAATGAAGCAATTACATGAAACGAATACATGAAAAGATTAAATGAAAATATTACATGAAATTATTACATGAAACGATTAAATGAAACGATTAAATGAAAGGATTACATGAAACGATTAAATGAAACGATTAGATGAAACGATTACATGAAAAGATCAAATGAAACGATTAAATGAAACGATTACATGAAACGATTACATGAAACGATTACATGAAAAGATTACATGAAATAAAAACATGAAATTATTACATAAAACTAGTAGTTGAAACGATTACGTGAAACGATACTGCCTACATGAAACCTAGATAATGGTACTGTGTGCCGAAACCAGGGTCGGTCTGTCTTAATTTGTGACATTAAAGTGTGGAAGTTACTATTGTGTTTCTATCGACATGGATATCACATTCTTCCACGAAATTAATCCTGATACGCTTTTATACGAAACGCTAGTTTCATCGCCACACACAGCTCAAACAAAACCGATATCTTACAATTAGTGCTCCCATGGGTAATTGAAACTGCGCAAAACATCGTTCATCGAAAATGCATCGATTTACAGAAAATATTATCCGATCCTTTCGTACGATTCACACAGAGTCATTAAAATACTAATTGAGTTACTTTCATCTCATATTGATATATAAGAAAGCCTTAACACTAATAGGACTTGATAAAATATCACCATGACAGGTTAAAAATGGCTAATATTTAATTTATTCATATCCTCAAAATTAGTTAAAATTTGTTATACTTAATTTATTCAAAGTCCACGCGCGAAACGTGTATTAACGTAAAACGATTTGTTTAAAAAACAAACCACAGAAAAAAGTTTTTTCTGTGGTTTGTAAAAGTTTTTTAAACAAATCGTTTTACAGAATGGAATACCACAATATACAAGATGGTTGAAGGGTTGACTTTTTGGAATTTCGACATTATGTAATAATGAAAACTTTGTAATATTCCACACTGTTTTATTATAAGTACAAGCCTGACCGGTTTCAATGTTAACACATCATCATCAGAGTCCAAAATACCACAAAGTTAGCAGTGAACTCATTTTATTTATACGTGTATTAACGGCCTGCCAAACGATCTAGGTACTCCCGGATCTTAGTGTATAATTTGGTTTTTACAGTAAAAGTAATGCAAAAATTCTGTTAGTAACACAGGTTTTACCGTAGTAGCTACCTCAATAATGTGATTTATTTATTTTTTGCATCACAAAAAATATGCAAAATATTACTAATTTATTTTGAGAGTAATTATCGATATGAAAAAATAAATTTTAAATAAAAACACGGGAGGAAAAACCATACAACAAAGCGCCGAAATTAACACTGTGTCCACAAAAAATATTAAGTGAATATCGTGTATTTCTGCCGTATAGACTACATCACTGGACGGGTTCATTCTACTTGATTAACCAAACAATGGACGATTTTACAAATGACGTCACAGAACGCTTGCGTGCGGAAGAAGTTGGTACTATCGGGACAAACAAATCATATCCAACCATTGAAGTCTTGAGGGAATCAAGTTAAATAATACTGAATTCCTCTATTGATTAATTTTTGTTTCAGTTAAACCTGGAGCCTTTGAACTAATCTTTTAATCGTTCAAAACCTGTGACGGTGGCTCAAAATTTAACTCCAAACATAAACTCCACTCCCTCCATATAGGGCTTATTCCTATATCTCGTGTCGCTTTTGCACAACCCATAAGCACACCTTTTCACCATTTTAACGCAAATAACAAATCAGCGAGATGACCTTTCCCAATGTTAAACATACAAAAACACGATTTGTTTGTCCCGATAGTTACAGCTACTCCCGACGGCGCTACTATCGACCTTCAAGTGTGAAATCGTCCATTCAAAGGACATTGGTTGGTTTATACAGGCAATTGTAGATAAATAGGGGTCTACGAAATAATTTAGGAAAAAAAGTTCGAAGAGTGTCATCACGAAGTTCTCCCCAGATCACCTTCACGGTATTTCCAAAACCTTTCTTCGCCTCCCACTAATTATCCGCCAAAGTGTGCAACTTCACTGGAAGAAAACTTCCAAGATAATCCACAGCGTCCTGGTCTGAGACTTTCCAAAACATTCCGGTGATCCGTTGCAATGTATTTGTCTTAAAAATCAAAACACAGCATTGTTTCCTGTGATATTACCAGTTTCACAGTCCCGAAATAATAATAAAAATACCATTACTTAAAATTTGAGTACTCCTTCCTCATTTTCTCCTGCAAGCTATGGAATTGTTTACCTGTAAATCATAGAACCTCTTCTACAATTTCAATGTTCAAGAGAAATATGACTGATCATTTATGTAACTTAGCCTAATCTTCTCATATATCAAATCGATATGATCAATTCTTGAAATGTGATTTCATATCCGTGCATTGCAATGTTGAATGAGATTCGTCATGCCCTATCGCATTATCGTACAGTTTGGTGTTGTGTCTATTACTTTATGCTTCCATTATGCAAAATGCATAATGTGTAAGTAATGCGATTGATTATTATCTAATTATGCTGCCTGTTTTAATTTCTCAATCCCTAATGTGTGATCTTAACTCTGTGAACTGTTGCCCTGATTTTCACATTCTATTTACTATCATATTCATTGATTTTTGTTGGTTTGTATGTGCTGCTCCTTAACGAAATTAGTATATATTGTTGACGCCGTTGACCCCATTTGTTGCGGCATGTAATTATGTTTCAATGTTCCAGGGAGCCCCAGAACAATAAAGGCTTTTCAATTTAATTTCAATTCCCGGTTTTAAGAGCCTCTGACTCTCCATTACTGGTAATTATCTCCACGTTTCTATCGTTAACTCATGATCTACAATCCAATAAAATTCTAGTCTATAGTCTAAAATATACATAAAAATAAAAGTCACAAATTTTAGACTCAGAACCAAAATTATCAAAAAGATTATTCAAAGATATGTACCATACATCCAGAAATGAAAAAAAGTTGCAATAAAAGAACAGAAATTACTTATCTAAGCAAAATGCATCATGATTTAAGAAATGAAACATAACTTTTCAACAAAGAAATATATCCAAGCAACCAAATTAAAATTGAAAATAAATAAAAACAGCACCAAACTTTAAAGGTAAAAATCTTGAATGTCTATGTCTATGTATTTTTATATTTAATGACTGTAAATTAACCATAATGTAATAAAAAAATAATTGTCAAACATTTACCATCATGTATCATTTGTTTATAGCCCTGAAGATGGATAAATAAAAAACCGAAACGTCGGCAAAAGTTTAAAAAAATGCTATTTATGCTTACAAAAATGAAGCCATTGCAACTTTCCTTCAGTTAGAATGTTTCAAACGATTTTCATATGGATTCACAAAGTTCATTGCACATATCATCAACTCTGAAATACCTCAGGTTTCAGTCGCACATGGACAATTATTGCGAATTCCCTATGTGACAAGATAGAAGAATTAGGCCACCAAACAATTACTTGAGTAAAACTCTGGACAAGAGTTAGATTGAGACAATCTAATTCAATGAATATCTCCATAGTCTACCGAAACACCACGAGTACCACATTCCGAAATGCAGCCAAGTGTGAAAGAGATAAGGCGGCCGAAGGATAAGTTTGTCGTTCAAGAAAGCGTGGATGGAAGGATTAAAAAAGTTTGTATTAGTTCAATTGCGTGTTTAGTAACCACAGGAGGTACGAAACGTGGATATGATTTGCCTCGATATGTGAATCAGGTCATCTTCACACTGGTGGGAAACATGCGGCATTAACAGGGAGAGGCCACTGGTTCAATAAGGTCAAATTCACGGTTATTCGCTGTTTTTTTTAAGGTTGAAAATCACCATTTTCACGGTATTGTTCTAGTTATATGGAGTCATTTAAAATGTAATGTGTTTTTATCAAGTACGATCTGATAGGACAATACTAACGATAGAGTAAGCAGCCTTCAAACCACTGTTGTTACAACTCCTTCCGTGAGTCAATGTATCAATGAATCTAATTCAGCGAGTAGGAAAGATACCATTGGTATATATCACATTGAATTTGTTTGAGAATAAGGTCAAATAGAGACATGGTAGCGGTAAAAAAAAGTTAGCTTTGGATCCAACAGCATGTCCTTCAATGCTTCCAACACTCGCTGAAAACTTGTGGATACTGGTGTCTATTTTAAAAACGTTTTTATTATGTAGAGCTCTTATCTGTCTGTTCGGTACAAATTTTACAATCGATTTTAAACTAACTTCCCGATGATCTAGAGACTTTAAACTTTAAACATAGCTCTTAACTGGATGACAATGCAATAATATGTAAAAATATATGCTATACAAGTTAATGTATTAAATATTACAATATATAATTAATATATATTATAAATGATACACACAATATATACATAAAATGATATAAAATTCTATAGTTATTAATATAATAATTAATTCAAACTTTAAAACCTAAAAAAACGTTTTTATTGTAAAAAAAACGTTTAAATCGTTAAAAAAAACGTTTTTTTCGTTAAAAAAAACTTTTTATCGTAAAAAAAACATTTTTTTCCTTTAAAATAATTTCTTTTCTACCTTCTCCACATACATCCTTATGCTGGGAAGAATTTGAACGGCCCGGCAAAAAAATACGAAGAAAAATCGATAGAAGCAGAATTAAAGGGTTAGAAACGACACTGTGGCGAATACTGTGGCATTCGCCGTAGCCCGCCCAGATTCTGTTCCAGGACGAAATAAAACTGACTCTTGTGCCATTTCAATGCGTGATAAAACGATCGAAGGCCCAAAAATAGTATCCTAATTAATGGTCAGCGCATGAAGTTCACGGCTTCACGGCGGTTCTCATTGCTATACGGTTAAGTGGCCACCCTGATTAATCCGTGGAAGTGATTCCAAACGACAGGAGGGAACCACGTTGGTCACACTTGGTCACAGATTGCGCAGCTGATATAAATAAAATATGGAAGCTTTCCAATATGGCAGATTGATAAACATTATCATAACAAGAGAGTCCCATCAGACTTAGAATTTTCTGAGAAATGTCTATTATTTCGCCAAAAATTCATTTTTTTCAAATATTCCACGCCGATGTGTAAGATTATATGGGTCCGATACATTTAGCGCCACAAATCAGCGTCAATATGAATATTACCAATAATTATTGCATGAAAAGTGACTGACTTCATGGCCGACAACGACAGAGTAACTGGTCACTTAACCGTACGGGTTATGGGAAAATCATTCGTTAGCGCTGGAGACTCGAGATAATTTGAGCATAAAAATGACTAAATTATGGATAATATCAAAATAACTTGAGCTTTTCGTCTTTTACTAAACACTTTATCCTTCCTAAAGTTGTAAATCGTGTCTCTTAACACTGAGACTTGAGGGAAAAAGGCAGTAATAACCATTTTGTCTCGCAACTGAAGTATTCCGTGTCTCCGTCCCCTCAAGACTTTAACAGTACCCTAGTGTTGACACATCGAAATCAATAATAGCAAGCCAATAACATATGGTTAATAGGAAATTGAGCTGCACTCCTTTGTTCATATCCGTTCTACATAGCTACGTAATCACTTCCACTTCATGATCAAAATAGCAATTTTTTATCATATAGGTCATCTGAAATTTCGCTATTTCCTGATACTTTTGGTTCTTCCAAGAGGAGACCGGCTGACTTCAAAAACAAAAATACTGATGATAAGATAGGCTGACAGAATAATTGGTGTTACATCATATAATACACGTTATCGAGATTAATTTACCTTAAAATCACTGATAAGGAAAGTTAGAGATAACGGCTGCCGATAATTATTTTACCAGAAATTTCAATCTATAGCTTTTGATCAGGGATCGAATAATTATAAATAAAGATCGAGGGCTAGGAAAATCTATACATGTGAGTCAATTTGACAATCAAATATGTACTTATATAGCCTACGCCAACAGTCAACAATATAGAGCTATCAAATGGCAATTTTTCAATGATCAGCAGAATGATTTAAGGGGTAGATTTGCAGGGCCGTTGTTGACAATCCTTATTCGTGCAAGGCAAATTTATTTACTTACCTATTTATTTATGGAGCCCCATAAACGCAAGAGAATATGACACGGGAGATCACAGAATGCCACGAAACCCCTCAATCGCTTTGAAAGAAATATTATTAACTTTTCACAAGGGATAACGGAAAAAACTAATTTTATTCCATCAGGAATGGTCATTTTTGTTCTGCCTACGGTTTTTAAGCCCGTGCTATCCAAAAAAAAGCTGCTATTTACACTCCATCACGGAAAAAATTCTAAATCCAGATAAACTACTTCAAAGCTTAGTAAAGCTAGATTAATGTTAAGTCAATGAGAAGGCCCATAGAAAAATGATAACAGCAAAAAAATACCTATTTTTATAGTTGTAGTGCTTTAGTTTAACGTACTTCGAATAGTAAGGTCGTCTAGCACATACTGTCTGCTACTAACAGACACGCACACGCCTACAATCACGGATGAACAGCATCATAAAAGACAGGAAAGTTAGCTATATGGCGCACAGTACATAAAGCTAATCAAAACAAGGATTAATACAGTGAACTCTCGATTATTCGAGTTTCGATCATCCGGTTAACGGATTATCTGTGCTACTCCCTCCTCCTTACACGTCAAAAACTTCGGTAATACGTCAATCGTAAAGATAAAAATGAATGCTGTGAAACTTCGATATAGTACCTACCTAAAAAGAAGAAATTTTTAAGTTCTTGAATCTTCATTTTTTTATATTCTGATCACAAAATCAATGGAATTATTCTAAACAGTATCTTTAAGTTAGTCATTTTGAACGATCAGCGGCATTATTACTTCCAAAATTCACTTTAACTTTTATGACTTAAGATCTACTTATTGCGCAATACGCAACTATGAACAATGAATGCCACGATCATTTGTTTCTTGGTAAGATCGTATTTATGTGAAATTTATCGAAAGTAACAATTTAATGTTAAAATTTCAATATTTTGCATAATCCATTCCTTCCTTTTATTGTTTCCTCCACATTTACTAGCCCGGAAAATTCCTTATCCTACCTCATCTAGGACAAGCAACTGTTTATATACTTAATGTAAATAACATAAGTTTAATTAAGCAAAAAATAAGTTCCAAATTACCCACACGTCATTATTTAAATCGGTATCAAATGACGAATACGAATCATTAATTCGTCGATATTCGCACTTCATCAGTCCGTTGTTTTATCCATCGCTCTCACTAAACGATTCCTTTGGCAATATGACTGTACGTTCTGATATAAGTACATTTGTTACTTATACGGGGTAATTTCACCCTCATAAAAATGGGAGAAAACTGTGTTTTCCATTGCTAAAAATAACTTCCATTGATAACGAGGAGTCAGAAATAGGTGAGTCTCCACATAGGTTGGCAAAAGAATATGACGTTGGAATGCAAACAGTCCGGGATATAATAATTTCAAAAACTTGATAAAGTTCACCCCAACTTTCGAGGTCATTTTGAATCTTCTTCTGAGTGATTTAAGATTCAAACAGCGATATGGGATTCGCGAAACAGCAGTTATAGGGTGGCGTAAAATTATAAATGTATCATGCGAGGATTCTTTTCTGTTGGATTTCGAAAAATATGCTAAGGAAGAAAAGTTGGCACCTGCTCAGATATTTTTCTGATGAGATAGGTTTGTGTTGGAAATGCCTTCCGACATAGATAAATATTTAGCATTTTGCAAATACAGTTCTGCTACTGGACATAAATCTTCCATAGAGAGAGTCATAGCGTCATACCGTGGGAATGCATATGTGAGCAAATTAAGGCCTTATCTTACGACCTTATTACAACCAATTTTTTCCTCCAGATTTAATTGCAATTAACCAGCCGATGGATCTAGGTGTGATCGCAATAATTTAACTGCAATATCGAGCTAGTCTTTTAGGGATTTCAGCTAGGGCGGATGAAAATGTACACCAATCAAAAGTAAACCGTCATTCCTAGATGCAATAGTGTGTGTACAGTGCATGGGCCTCTACGAAGGCCTGCCTGCAACACTATTTCGATCAAGAAAAAAAAATCTTCCCGATCTCGAAGAGCACTACTGCGGTTTTTACAATGAGGAATTATTAAATACATTGAATACCGATGTGTCTCTTCTATTGCAGGCAGTGAAATATTTTGAAGTTGTAGATTCTGAGAGACGAGTGCGACTAATTTGAATCTGGATTCCACCAAATGAATGAGAAGGATATTCTAGACGGAATCATGCAAAACGTTGAAGGCAAAGATGGGAGATGAAGAATGCAGTGATGCGAGCTTCCCATTCGCTCTAGTGCGCGGCTCACTTCACAACAGTTCACGTGCTTCCCTTTCGTTTGAGGCCCGGCGAAAGCGTTCAATAATAGAAGGGAGCTGATGACGGGAACTATAAGTAAGGACGTAAAAAAGAGGCTGGTGAATAGCTTGTTGCGTTGGAGTGTGGCGTTGGAGGAATATATGGAGTGTGGCGTTGTATGGGGCAGAAATGTGGAACTTGAGAAAGGAAGACGAAAATAGGCTGAAGGTGTTCGAGATGTGGGTGTGGAGGAGGATGTAGAAGGTGCGTTGGACGGAAAGGAAGACAAATGAGGAAGTGCTTGACATGGTGGGCGAGAAGAAGAAACTTGTGGATGATATTAGGGGAAGGCAGGGTAGGTGGCTGGAAGAAGTAATGAGGGGCGTTGGTTTGCTGAAGGCCGTGATAGAGGGAAGAATGTTGGGTGAGCGGGGAAGGGGAAGAAAGAGAATAGGTTATATGGACGGGATGAAGAAAGGTAGGTTTTATGCTGAGATGAAGAAAGAAATATTAGAGGTAGATAGGGCACGGCACGTGTAAGAGTTCGTAGGATATTCTCTGACTTTCATCACAGCCTACCTCTAACCGGTAGATTACTTTAATGAATGAATAGCATCATGTGAGGGTTAAGTATTAGAAGAGAGCTGATGACGTTGACTGTGGGTGAAGATATAAAAAAGAGGCTAGTGAAGAGCTTGATATGGAGTGTGGCGTTGTATGGGACAGAAACGTGAACATTGAGAAAGGAAGACGAAAATGGGCTGAAGGCTTTCGAGATGCGGGTGTGGAGAAGGATGTAGAACGGAAGTTGGAAGGAAAGGAAGACAAATGAGGAAGTGCTTGACATGGTGGGTGAGGAGAGGAAACTTGTGGATGAGATTAGTGGAAGACAGGGTAGGCGGCTGGAAGAATTAATGAGGGGCGATGGTTTGCTGAAGGCCGTGATAGAGGGAAGAATGTTGGGCAAGCGGGGAAGGGGAAGAAAAAGAATAGGTTTTATGTAATGGGATGAAGAAAGGTAGGACGTACGCGGGGATGAAGAAAGAAATACTAGACGCAGATAAGGCGACCTGTGAACACTTCATCGCGTTAAAATAAAAGATTCCGCAATTTCCAGTAAAACACTATTTTTTCATTCCTTTGTTTCCTTTCCGAACTAGCCACAGGCACTTGTAAACAAAATACTTTTTCATACGAATTTAAGCTTAATGCATTAATACACCACAACATTTTCCGTGTTTTTTGGGTATCCGCGCTTCATCATGCATCCATTAGCACGGACAATCGAGATCTTATACCGTAGATAAAAAGCCATTTTAAAGATGTTTCCGAGTGAGCATAATGACTATTTTAAGAACGTGAAGTCACTGCGTTCTTTTCACCATACGCACTGAAAGACTCACCGACAAAAAAGTGTAGCTGAAAAATTAACTTTGTTCGCATTCTGAATGATGCAATAAACTGTCCAATAGCTATACGTTTTAGCCACAGCTGTAAATTTGAATAATAAAGAGACAGTCATAAACATTTTATTAATCAAGAAAAATATGTTTCAATATGAACTACATACAGTTGAGCGTACGTCCTTCACACTCCTTTTAAGATCATGACTCTTCACATATTGTCGGATGGTCCTTAGTAGCAAATTATAAGTAACGCACTCACATGTGTACAGTAACTATAATTTATCGATAAGAAGATAAAAACGTACACCGAACGAATCCAGGGAATTCGGCTGACAACACAATAAATTACGTTTGTAATTACGATTAGTAATTGCACTTTCATTTTTCCTCTTTTTTTATTAAAAATTGTATTCACAAATGCTACACCTTTAGCCTCATTTAAACTTAAATGCGCCCTGTGGAGTCCACGACAGGGAAATAAGAGGTTGCTGAGATAGGCGTAGCTCCCCTGGTTTCACACGAAACGCCAACACCTTCAGTTTTTTTTCGATAATTTTAAAGATAAAGAGCTTAAAATTAAAGGTGGATGGGTAGCATGCAAAGGGCCAAATATAAGTACGGTGAGAAGAAAAGGCTATGGAAGGTGATATAAGAAATCTGCCGCATTACTCTATCTACTACTGCCTCGCCGGCAGCGTAATGCCGCTAAAATGCTCCGTTGTTTAAGAACTTGTTAAAAATAAGGTCCATATTTTGGATTGACTATGGTTATTGTCAACAATACTGCTGCAAAGAGCTTTAAAACAAGACCAATATCAAGTTTTCGGGATATTTAATTACCAAGAAAAAGTTGTCTTATAAAATTGATAACAACTATTCTATGGCAAATAAAAATGATCTGAAATTTGAGATTAAAATTAAGAAAGGATTTTTTCTTACAGTATTGAATATGAAAAGCAAAGTATATACTGTAATCATGACCGATGCGTACAGCTACCTCGTTTAGTGCCGGTTTTCGTGGAGTTGTTGGTAGTTCTTCGAAAACAATTGAAGGCACAATTGTGCAATACGTTCGAAGCTTTGTTTTGTTCTTACACAGCGTTCTTGGTTTGTGATTTTAAGCTTAATTAAGAAGAATATTATAAATATCCCTCACGATTACAAAATCATTGAAGAGTGACATATTTTATGGACCACAAATTATTCAAAACTCATTATAAAAACCAATGATAAATAGTAGCATGGAATGCTGCGGAAGTGTATTTTTGAATGTAGTTTGAACCAATCAACGTTTTCATTTTGCTGCAAGAATTTAAAGCAAATTATCAGACTGTAGCACTTAAATTCATTTTCAATTACAGTCGGTATCACTAAGTTTCACTTGTGCAAGAGACGTAATATTTGTCGATAATATTGAAACGAAGGTTTATCGTGTGTTTAAGTGATAATGCAATTATGGAAATTCAGTGATTACAAATGTTGTATGTACAAAATGTGCTGTGATGTATTGCGTGTGTTCTAGTGGTGATATTTTTACATTTAAAGGTGATTTGTATTAGGTAGACTAACGCTCCTAATGAATGTCTTATGACAAGAGATGAGTTTAAAGTGTTGCATAATCTTCGCAAGAGTCGGATAAGACTGATAACTGCAATTAGTTCGTTGTTTCAACTATTATATAAAATTTGGAATCAATGCGAATTCAAATTAAGTTATTGACTACATGGATGCTCTTGAATTTTAAGTTTGGCAGTTTACATCCTCAGTGAAAGGATAATGATTTATTTGTGTACCTAAGCGATGTAGGTATTATAGATAGATATTAGTGCATAGTTTTTTATCACACATCTTTCAATAAATTTTGCCACCTCAGAGTCATCTCTTTATTTTAGCTCATTATTGTTTGGCCGGTCTCACATCTCGTGATCGATACTTGATGTCATACAATCATTCCTATCGTTATCGGTAAAGATGAACTCCTCGGTCGTTGGAGAGATCCAGTTCATCGATCAATCTTTTAAGAGAACTTGATCTCGTGATTCGATCAATCACGACCGACCCATCACTACACCTTACCACCAAGCACTTCCTCGTTCACCTACCTTTCAGTCTACCACATTCTCTCCATTCTCCTTCACACCTACAACTTACAACGCCTGCACCTTATCCACGTTCTCTTTTTCTCGTAGTCCAGGTTTCTACGCTACACTCAACTTCTTCAACGCTACACTCAATATTAAACTCTTCGCCGGCATTTTCTTTACATTCTAGCACAAGGCACTATCCATTAAGACGATCACTAAACAATCCTCTACCTTCTACAAAGTGCACTGACTAAATACATAGTGATATCAAAGTTAAAAATTTTATGAACAAATAAAAATCAAACTATTCCAATGAATTCAAAATAAATATCCGCGGCCAACGATGTTTCGACGCAAGCCAACAAGGGTTATTCCCCTATCTTTATTTATAAGATCAACCAAATGAGTCCACCTCTCGCAAATATTCTACCTCCAGATATCTTAAATAATTACGCAAATGTTTCTCTTAAATTATGAAATGAAACGTGATAGTGTCGTGATGTTAACATAGCTACATCTACAAAATACCCTGCAAGCCACCTCAAGGGTGTGTGGCAGGGGGTGAAACTAGGTGATTGATCAGATATTCCGTCATCATGTGGATACCAAAACCTAAATTCATTAAATATGTTTTAGGATCCGACTCGTTCGTTTGAAGGTTCAATGATTAGCTGATCGTTCATTATTGCGGTTGCCATAAGGGTGAGGTATAAATTCAGAACGACACTTCGTCGCAATTTCATACTAATGACATAAATATGCGACTTTATTTTTTAGGTAATTCATTCTGCTGCATTTTAATGGTGATTAAAATCACCTTGTAATATTCCACACTTTTATTATTCAAATTACAAATTGTTTTTAATCATCATGATAAACTTCCACAGAGTAAATTCACCTGCCATTAACTTTAGTGAATTTTTATCATTTGTTTCACAAAAACATAATGCACTTTTTGGCTATTCATGAAATTGATCCTTTTTTAGTACTGTATTGCAACTGTCATTATAAAGGTTTTGAAGTCTTTCATTCTTTCTATTCCTTATTACTTTTATTGAACTACTTATTTTTTAGGATGCCTCTCGGTAAATTGAATGAAGGGTATTTTTTTTTTTTTGCTCCCCGACGATTCTGGTAGTCCGTATGGCCCTGAAATCCCGATAAGCCAATAAGAAATATTGGGTGAGAGGTATTGAATGTGTGTTAAAAGATACTTTAAAAACGTCGTCACTACCCATAATAATTATTTATTTGACAAAATTTGTATTAAGTAAGAACGAAATCAGGTTTTTTAGAGGAAACTATGTATTCATGCTTGATCAATGATCATTACCTAGGATCATTTTCATGGTTTATTTGCTTGAGCAATGTCCCCGTTCCTTAAGTATATAGTACTTGTGGTACTTATATAACTTGAAATAAAAAACATTTCTGGTAATGATATAATGAATAGGAAATAGTTCAGGATCAATAGTATTACACAAAATTTGCAGTGTGTACCCTAAGATGTAGCTTTTGCATAAATCCAGCACTGTATATATAAAGCTTGTATTTTTCACCAAGATTTACAAGGGGGGCTAATGTTTTCATTTTTTGTCACAGATGGTAATTGAACACAGACATGGGTAAATATATCATGATATATTATGTGGTAGAGCAGCAGATTACAATTTCGTAATTAAAACTTAATAATGTAAACTAAAAACGTGACGAATTTATGCTAATACTCAAGTTGTACCGATCTGCAGAAGTGACTCGATAGTTTCAAAATTGAGCATGAAAAAAAGCTTAAAAACGCTTTAAAATTTAAAACGGTAATAATACGTACGTTTCCATGGATTATTACATTTTTGAGGTAAACGTGTTACGTAAACATTGATAATTAATGAATGTGCAGTACACTTTGCAGCACGTAAAATATTTACAATGCAAATGAATTTCCATTATTTCAAAAATTATTTTACGATGACAATCTATACATGAAATCATGACAAATGCCTTAGTTTTAGCTGACAGAGCCGAAGACCATGACTGAGCCTTTAGAATGGGGGTTAAAGCCCCTAATTATCGTTCTAGCTAGCTCATTACTTAGCCGATAAAGGTTAATGATTTTTTTTAAATAATTAACTTTTAAATGACTGCGGCATTCATAAGCCCTGATGATGGCGAGCAAGTCGCACGTTGAAACGATGTCAGAAATGAAGCCTATAACCTGGTGTGAAAGCCGAGAAAAATGTATTTATTCATTTTTTTATTTTCATGGTCAAAGGGAGATTATCACTCATGGACTGCGTGAGGCCTTAGCCCTTCCACCTCTTCTAAATCCGCTATAAGTTGTATTCTGAGGCAAGCAGCCGCCATTTCGAAATAACATTTTTCCCACGCACAATAAGGGATCATAATAGTTGTGATAGATCAATTATATGAAACTCCCACCCTCAATAGGTAGAGTAGCATTTTCACTTGTGCTTAATAACACAACATCATTACTTAAACTTCACACCGGTCGATTTGTCCGGCATTACTTTATTTTGTTCTCTGCATGAAGTAGCATCTCGTAGCACTCATGAATTAACAGTATCAGTAATATTAACCACTAGATGTGTCTATAGCATTGTTCTACATGTTTACATGTTCATTTACGTATCACTCTCACAGTTTCCGGTTGGACTGCGCACTGTTCTCCTGACTGCATTTTGGTCTGCGCTGCGCCTAGCGCCAGGGGGAGCGTGCGAGGTTCTGATTTGTGCTGGGACGAGTGCCGCATGCCTGGTGTGGAATCACCCCGTGCCACACACCCTAGTGGTGGCTTTCACGGTACTTCGTAGATGTAGATGAACATAAATCTCGAATGTTCGATAAGAATCTCATCCGGTTTGAGGGAGTGAGTCGTTTTCCGAACGTACGACACGCTCCCGTCGGTTCCGGCATAGTACCAAATTCACTCATCGTATGAGTAAGCGTCACGTGACTCACGCGAAATCGCTCCCTCGCATGCAGGTGAGAACTCTATCATAGGCATGGACCTTGAAAATAGGTAGATGGCGCTTCACAATGCTTGAGCATAGGCGGCCGGTGAAGTAAAAACGAGATCACGTGCTATGTGGCAAAGAAGTGGCGGCGTTCAAATGCTGTGAATCCCTTCGGAGCACAAACCAAGAAATTCCTGCTCAATGAAACCAACATTTACTTTGAATACGAATTGTCGCTTTGCATACGATCACTTAATGAAGCATTCATGTTTTTGCACATCATTTAAATTTTCTTTTTACTATAATAATTCCTATTTTTTCCCAAGATTTAAACATGCATCCGCTTAGCTAAAACCTCGTCTCATGATGCAGTATTTTATCAAATGATGACAAGTTTGATTAGAAAAATAAGTGGGTGACATAAAAATGAAGCTGACAGCGACTCGAATGATAGAATCATAAAAGAACATGAAAGCTTATAACCCTGAGACTGCGAAAAATATCCGTAGCAAGCGTAAAATGCAGTTCATAATAAAGTAATAATATGATATAAGAGACGAAAGGGTACTTCAATCGGGAAACATATTCGGGAAATTAGCGGCCAAGATAATCGTAAATTGGAATTTGTTAAATGAATACTTGGCAAGTGCGACGATAAAGTTAGGGAAATCAGCTACTTCTCCCTTGTTACACCCCAATTGGAATACGCTGCCAATATTTGGGATCTTCATGAGGTAGGCTTAAAAACCGACTTAGAACGCGTGCAGCGAAGATCGGCAAGATGCGTTGAAAGCCATTACGACAATCTCGTTAGTATTACTGACCTTTAGCAGCAACTGGGATAGGAATCGCTTTCAGAACGTCGATTAGAATTTAAACTTAACCTACTATGTAACTTCCAAACCGATTTATTCTCCGACGACGTAAATAATATTTTACGAAATCCGACATACTACGGTAGATCAGATCATGAGAATAAACTTAGGGAACTAGACTGCAGAACGGACAGATTTAAAATGTCATTTTTCCCTCTAACGATAAAAGACCATAACAGCTGCCAATGAGACTTTAAACTAAGTTTGTCGATAGGTAGTGTAGCTCTCAATCCCTAATACCTGTATCCTTATCTGCTACCTAGTATTTACAGCAACCCGTGCATTTTTTCAGCATAATTCTTGAAACTCTGTCCGTTTATGTAGTTGCAATATACATAAATACTAACGGTCCCTATAACATTGGTAGCATATCTGTAGTGTAGTGCATGCTTGTGAGGCTTCGCCTCTTGACTAGCATTAGCGATTTATACTAATGCATAGTTAGTCGTAGTTACACTAACTTTAATAGAGTATAGTGTAATGCATGTTGGTGACTACTCACCCCCTGCCACGCACCCTTGAAGTGGTTTGCAGAGATTTTTTTATTATATTCAAGATCTATGTGCATAGGCCCCAGTAGGCAGTCACAGTCGAAAGAAATTCTGGACTGCGACGCAGGGGTGCCACCCCTAGCAAGTTAAGTCGACGGGGATGACCTCCAAGCGCCCACACACGTCGCTCACACCGAACTAATGCCGACTCACGGGAGAGGGGGAGGGGGCGGGGGGCAAGGGGGGGTTAGGTTTCCGTAAGAGCGGCAGTGCGTGCATGCACCACTCCCACCTGCGCAGCACAACCTTCACCGCGACTCACGACGAAGACAGCACCGCGTGAGAGATTGTGAGCGGGAGAGTGACTCTCCCGCTCACAATCTCTCACTGCCGGAACTCTTGAGGGGGGGTCACCGTAAATTTTAGAGTAAAATAATAATATGCAAAAAAATACTTTTTTAAAACCCACACTTATAATCAAGTGTACTATAAAGTAAAAAAATTATTTTTTTCATCTCTCTCCTAATAAATGATATGAAGGAAGAAATAAAAGAGGAAATGGTAAGGGAGGCTTGGGGGGGGGGAGGAGGAGGTAGGAATGAAGGTAGGAGGGGAGCTGATAAAATCAGTGAGATTTGCAGATGATCAAGCATTGGTTAGTCAGTCTGCCAAGGGGTTACAGTCAATGTTGAATGCGTTAGAGGAGCAGTGCGAAAAGTATGGAATGAAGATCAATCACAAGAAAACGAAAGTAATGAGATTTTCTAGAAGTAAGAAGGCAGGGTTGATTATAAGGGTGGGAGGGCAGAAGATAGAGCAGTTTACGTATCTGGGTAGTATTTTGCAGGAGAATGGGTTTAGTGGTAGGGACCTCAGATGCAGAATTGCGCTAGCTAAAGAAACATTTTCGAAGAGAAGGGAATTGATGAGGGGGGGGGGTCTGAGAAGAGACGTAAAGAAGAGGCTGGTGATAACCTTAATATGGAGCGTGGCGCTATATGGGTCGGAAACTTGGTCATTGCGAAGGGAGGATGTGCGTAGACTTAAGGAGTTAAGATATGGGTTTGGAGAAGGATGGAGAAGGTTAGCTGGATGGCGAGAAAGACGAACGAGGAGGTATTGGATATGGTCGGAGAGAAGAGGAAGCTTGTGGCAGAGGTTCGGAGAAGGCAGATGAGATTGATGGAGGAGGTTTTGAGAGGAGAGGGCATGTTGAAGAGAGTGATAGAGGGGAGAACACTGGGGAAGCGTGGAAGAGGAAGGAAGAGGATAGGAATTCTGAACGGAATTAGAGGAAGTAGAAGATATGAAGAATTGAAGAAAGATCTAATGGTGGGACATCCTTAGGAGGGAAAGCGAGACAATGTGTATGAAATTTGGATGCAAAATGGGGATTGTCCAAGAACCTACCAATCAGATGGTATAATACTTGAATGAATGAATCCTAATAAAAGGAGGGCGCCTGTGGAATAGATATTGATATTAATTACAGAGGTTGGATATTAAAAAAATATATGATTAAGAAAAAACGCCCACGCTCATAATTTACGCGTGATGAAAAAATTATCTTTTACTTTTTAGTGCACAACAATGTAAGCGTGGTTTTTTAAGCATTTTTTTACACATTTTTATTTTCTACTTTTTAGCCTTTATATTAATTGTGCAACGGATCTTTGAAATATAAATAATTAGCATTTCTTCTCATTTTAATACACGATCAACTTCTAGTAACGTCATCCATTGGCAAAAGACATTTTCCGTTTTTAATGTAAACCATTTAATTTTTGTAATTAGTGAATTTTTAACGACTGATTCATGTATGGTTGTCATCGAGAGTAAGTAAGCGTGCCTAAAAAGCGTTTCAGTTTGATTGAACATTGGGAAGTTGGTTAGATTTAGATTACAAGATTCCAAAACCAACAAACAAACAGTTGAAGTCAAATTATCTCGGTGATTGTCTCCGTGGATTCACTATCGATCACATGCGTTGAGAACCATTGTTTAGTTTCACTCAACATAAAATAATTCAATGTAACTTCCTGAAAGAATTCATAATATTGTTCTAAAGCTACCTGCAAATTTTCAGAATTATTCGCAAGCAAGTTTCTTAAGATATTTGATCGAGAATTGGGCATGAAATTACACTGGTTCTTATGCCTTTTCTTCTTCACCCTGCAAGTTAATCATCCGCGTTCAAGTACTGAACTCAAGTGGTGCCAATTTCACATCGTCGTCCGCAACGCGTGCCAGGGATTTCTTCAAGCGCTCGGAGTAAAAATCTGTAATAAATTTTTCTATAGATGATATAAATTATTATACATTGAATAATTTGAAAAGGTTCTTTCTTTATAATTAAGTCTTACGCTCCCATAAAAAACCCGTGTCAATTCATGCCAACCTCCCGTTCAAATATCTTAAGAAATCTGCGGCAAATAATTCTGAAAAAAAATTCCGGTAGCTTTAAGACAACAAAAGTAATGTTTCCAGCAAGTTTCATTGAATTCTCTCAAGTTGAGCAAAACCGCCGAACCTCCTTTAGAAGCTGTTTTAACTAACACTTGTCCCCCAGCATCATTATCACACGATACTGTAAAAAAAGCGAGCATCCTCCAACTTTGCTCGATCACCTGGATCAAGTACCGCATGAAACAGGCATTTATAATTTCCTATTCAACCCTAATCAAGGTGACTTCGCTTAGCAAGGCACTCTTCTAGAGTTCAACGCGAAACATTCCACTCCCGACTCTTATAACTCCCGACCTCACACTTGGCGAACGAAAGGTCCCCTGACCCCTCTCGCCCGAGGGAGAGAGCATCTTGAGGCGCTCTCTCAAAGGACTCGGATAAAAAGACTCGGCCCTCTCTTCGGTGGAGAGGTGGGATAGCTCGGGAAACGTGTTACGTCACAAACTCTATGCCCTCTCGCTACCGAAGAGCACAAAGAGAATCTCCGCTCCAACCCGTGACGAGGCAACGGGCGCGGCGGAAGAGGGGAAGACGCCAAGACCGGAGAATTAAAAAAAAAAACAGCACAAAAGCGGGAGGCGTTATCATCGAATCAAGGAGGTTAGAAAAGAATTGAGGCGATATACCACTTGATTCTTGAAGCCAATTCCGCCATTGCAGTCGGCACAGTTTAGACATTCCTCTGGCTTACGTGTCCGGCGGTCGCGTTCGATTTTCGTCAAATCTAAGTTAAAAACCACTGACAAGGCGATATTTTGTGACTGGTTTGGCAACACCCACTCGGCACAAAACCCTTCCCAAGCAACCCTATTCCTGCTTCACTTTCGCCCATGAGCGTTCACGGTCATGCCTCCTCCATTTCATTTTAACCTCCTTGCATCGAAAATCCCTTTTGTTTCCCGCGAAGGGACTTTTCAGGGATGTTATTCAGGTAAAATTCGGAATACTCGAACCTCGATGACATCGAGGGTGTGACGTCAAAGCCTCGACAAATCCCACGTATCTTTCACGATAAAATCGATATTTTTGGTAGTCGTGACTTCAATACTTCGTAATCGTCTCCAGAGTCTCGGAAAATCATCTAGCAATTCCGCAACAAGGCCGTGGGAAGGAGAGTGGGAAGGAGAGTTGCCAAACTCAAATCATATCGGATTATGAAGTCAGCACCCCGACAAATCATTATTTTTCACGCCACAATCAGGACTTTCCGAAGATCTTCCAAAAAAAATTCCTTTTCCCTTTCTCGACCAAGAGACATGGGATTTATTCAATAAAAATTCGATATAAATTAAAAACTAGAATTATCGTAGTCATAAATGTAAAGGTCATCAGAAATTAATGATTTTTTTAGGTTCCTAACACGTCCATAAGAGAGTAACGGAAACAAAATTTAAACGCATATACAAATCGGATGCACAATCTAGCACGTGAGTTAATCCCTAAATAAAAAACGCTAAGACCAAAATGCATGACGCTCCTCTCCCTGATTTGTCGCAGATAAACGGAACCAAGCGAGGGTGGGATGGAGGGGGGAGGGACGAAATACTGGCGCGAATTAGCAGCGCCGGCGGCTACTGCGAAAACCACAATGCCGCAAAATTGTTGGCCCGATGCATGAATGAGCTAATCCCTTAGCAACAAGAAAGTAAATAAATTTATCCCCAAAAATTAACACCCACATACTAATGCACCTCCAACGGAACGTAGCGAAACTTCTGGCGGGTTAAAACCTTAAATATTTACGCATTAAGGTGTTCAACATCTTATAACAATTCCTTGGCTTTTGTTCTAGCCACCTACATGTTAAACTGAACGTTCGCACATTGCGTTTCCCACAAGTTGTTTCAATTGCGCCATTTCCGCTACTGCTATGGTGCCGAGCATGTTGTAATTAGGGTAAAACGTGATTTAATTTCAATAATCACACTGTTACAGCAAGCGTAAACAATGTTGATTTATTTTCAAATCCAAAAACTACACTATTACAAAATACAGGAGAGCAATTAATTTCTTTAACATTTGTGATGTTTCAAAATTAGAATCAAAATAATGTCTGCCGTTTGGATGCGAATGTTCATCTTCTCCTCGTAAGATTTATCCCCGTACACATTAGCACAATAACAAAATACAGAATCTACATCTTTTTCGCCTTATTCCTCTCCTGCCATCAATAGCATTCTCTACGACAGCTTGCAGTGTATGCGCGCGCCTTCAGTTAACCAGGATTCAGAAAAAAAAATCTATCTCCAAAGATCCAGTGGTCTTCTTTTGAACATCAACGTTCTCTCGTCTTTAATTTATTAATTTAAGTTCAATTCCGATCTTCAAAATAATACCATATAATACGGGATGAAGTAACATTTATAGTTGCCCTATCTTTTTGAAAATGTACTCAACGTGGGCTATAACGAGGAGAGAAGGTAACAAAGCAACTTGGCAATGTCTCGGAGAAAACTATCGCAGCAAAAGAAATTTCAGTGCTATTTGCTTCACCTGAAATTTTGAACCTGACTTCTTATTTCTCATATTAGTGTTTTTTTACTAAGTGGAAATTAAGTGGAGTATTGCGCTGTTTTTTAAAACAATAAATCAAATAAAAGTATTCCAATTTCGCAATGGGAGGGGGAGAAGATTGCTATAAACTTCGAGCATCTATTTTTCCTCAAAAGTGAATTTGGACGAGATTTTTTTTCCTCATTTTTTTTATAGATAAATCTCAGTCAAACATTTACCTGGGCTGAAACCTCGTCGTAAACTCGCCGAGCGACAGTGGAGATGGCCCATAAACACTTAGGAAGCGAACTTTAATTTCCCACGATCACGATAGATAAGATAAGATCACGAATGAAGAAGTGCTAAGGAGGATTGAAGAGGAAAAAAGTATACTGGGAGAAATTAAAAAGAGAAAGGCAAAATGGATTGGATATATTTTAAGGAATAACTGCCTACAGAAAATAATAATGGAAGGGAAAATAGAAGGGAAGAGAGGAAGAGAAAGGAGGAGGTACGGAATGCTGAGGGATATAAAAGAAGGAAGGAGTTATGCAGAGATGCAGAGAAGAGAGAGAGGCCCAGGACAGAATGCTGTGGAGACAACGCTACCGTTGAAACCTGTCTGCGGACAGATGCACCAATGATGATGTTGATGATGATGACGCTTCACTCATGCGCCAGAGTGAGGCTGGAACTCAAGGAGGCTGGAATTATTTAGCAGAATATTTTGGCAGAGAATACGAACGCTAGGAAAACGGGTCAGAGGCCGCCATTACAACATGAGATAATTGGCCAGATAATAAACAATGCTCCATAAAGGGAAGGTAAACCGCGAACATCATATCTCCAAGTCAAAATTATGAAATGAATTAAACTTAGCAAAAGACATATGGACATCACAACTATTGTCCATAAAAAAGTCGAGTCCCTCGAGTTTAGGAAGCTGTATCTTCAAGTAGGGTTAACGGATTTTTACGAGATAAAAACCATGTGATAGAATGATCATTCCTACGTTTATCGATGCGTGTTGAAAAATTTTCCTTTACTTATCTTCCCTTTTACGATATTTTACTATTTGGGGCGCTCAAAATCCGATTTCCCAAATTTGTGTTATCACTGTTCTCTTGACATCAGACATAGAAACTGGCAATTCTGATTATAGTTAGCTAAACATGTTATTAACGTAATAAAAGAAATAAATTGTTTATAAGTGGAGTTTTACACGAGCTGGTGTAAAAGTTGTTAACCTCCGCTTATTTCTAAACTAATTATGCAATTGAAATTTATAAGTCGTCACCAGGAGTAGCAGGAAATCTAAAATAATAATAATAATATGTTAAAAAAATACTTATTTAAAAACCACGCTAATATTCAAGTATTTTTCTACTTTTTAGTCTTTATATTAATTGCGCAACAGTTCTTTGCAATCAGTTTGATCTTTTCTCCTCACTATAAATGCTAACTTCTACTAGCGACACCGGCGGCCGTAGGCGGCGGGAAGGAAAGCTCAAAGTGACTCCGTACAGGATTCAATGACAGGAAAAGGACGAACCTGATAGGGGGGTCACATTTTCACTCTACTACCAAAACGGGGCCGACACAAAATGTAAAAAAAAAACTATTAACTTTTAGTATATTAACTTGATAATTACTGAATTTAATGACTTATTCATGTATTGTCATCGAGAGTAAGTTAAGTGTGCCAAATTTCAGCTCGATTAAATATAGGGAAGTGGGTTATCCTGCGTCTACACTGACCACTTAAGTATACACTTGAGTGCAGTTTTCACGTAAGTACACCGTGTAGACGCCCTCTCATCACTTAAGTAACGGGTCCACTTAATCGGACTCGGGGACCCCTATTTAAGTGGACTTAGATGATATCGATAGTGTACCGTTGAGGTGGTCGAAGTCTCGTCATCGATAGGTCGAGGATTATCGATAATCATACACCTCATTCATGTTTTTACATCAGTTATATGAGGATTTAAGTAATTGTGATGGAAATGCGAAATCCGCCTTATGATGGAAATGCGAAGTTCTTAAAAGCACCACAACGACTCACAACAATGGGGTGGGATCCGTTTTATGGTACTTTAAGCGAGATTTTGCTTAAGTCAAAATAGAGACCGTAATATATTAATTTTTATAAATACTTGAGAAAACATGCAAACTACACACCGTTAGTTTTTTGTCGAAATCTAGGTGTTATATATTCCTAACTTTTTGAATATTCTCTCTTTGCAGCGCACAGCCGTAATCTATCCCATGTAAAACAGCTTACATTTCCAGGAAAATTGCTCGAAAAGTTGTTCAGCAAGGGGCTAATACTTTGATATAATTGGAAATATGTGAGTTTTTTCTTTAGAATGAGGTCAAATTCATAAAATTCTAGGTGAAAAACTTTTCGCTCAAACTATCTTAAGGCATAGGAGACGTCCACCACTCTATTACACACACTTCCGAGACGGGCAGCGCTATAGAGGCCTAAGTTACTCAGCTGAGAAATTTCTAGGGATAAGAAAGCAGGAGATAAATTCACTCAGGAGTGTTAACAGTTCATCCGAAATAGATATTCAAACAACGATTGTACAAACTCCTCTTCCCAGAGCACATTGGGCGCAATTGAGAAGACATCTCGACTCTAGCTCATCTTTGCAACATACTTAACCCGCCCTATGATGGAAATGCTTCCAATACTCTCTGCTCTGCAGCTGTTATTGTCCATGCTTCACTGTCATTAACGAGATTCCAACATAAACTTAAGGTGGTTTGAGCGGGATAGTTCCCTAGTCATAATGGAGACCATATTGAAATTCTATTTTTTTATTTCAGCGTACATAAGAAGTATGAAATAAATATTGTAATATTAATGGCGCAAAGAAATAGTTATATATGACCAAAATTCTCAGTAATTAAATAAATAAAGCTACATAAGTCTCTAACTTGACTAATTTTTTCCCGCCGTGCGGCTGAAAACCCTTCAAAACAGCAGGTTTTTTATTTTGCGATTCTGTAAAAATTACTGCGGTGAGTAAAAGATAATTTTTATAAATAGTTGAGAAAACATGCAATCTATACACAGTTAGTTTTTTGACGAAATCTAGGTGCTAGAAGTTCCTAATTTGTTCAATATTCTCCCTCTGGAGTGCACAGGCATAATCTATCCCATGTAAAACAGCTTACATTTACAGGAAAATTGCTCTAAAATTAGTTCGGCAAGGGGTTGATAATTTGATATAATTGGAAAGATGAGAGTTTTTTCTTTAAAATGAGGCCCAATTCATCAAATTCTAGGTGAAGTGATTTTTCGCTCAAACTACCTTAAAAGCACCACAACGACTCACAACAAAGGGATCCGTTTTATGGTACATTGAGCGAGATTTTGCTTAAGTCAAAATAGAGATCGTATTCGAATTTTATTTTGAAATTTAAACAGTGTTAAGAAGCATGAAGTAAATATAGTAACATTGAATTGTTTTTTACGACTGAACTTCTAGGTATTAAGTGAAGTAGGCATATTTTAAGATTTAACTTGACTTATTTTATTCACGTCATACGCTGAAAACGCCTCCACCAAGCAAGTTTTTTGTGATATAATAAAAAAGTATAATATAGTGAGTACGAAATTTATTTTATTTTAAGGATTGAGAAAGCGTGCAACCTAACAATTTACAATAATGGTTTTCATGGAAAACGGCTTCCATTTTTTTTCTCGCAAGTGTGTATCTCGAAAAAGTAATGTGATAAGTGATTGTAATTTTGGTGTCATTAGAAAGATGAGATCTTTTTCTTTACAAAGAGCAATAGATTATTTTTATAAATACTTGAGAAAACATGCAACCTATACACCGTTAGTTTTTTGACGAAATCAAGCTGTAATAAATTCCTAATTTTTTGAATATTCTCCCTTTGGAGCGCACAGCCGTAATCTATCCCATGTAAAACAGCTTATATTTTCAGAACTATTGCTCTAAAATTAGCTCGGAAAGGCGTTGATAATTTGATATCATTGGAAAGATGAGTTTTTTCTTTAAAATGAGGCCAGATTCATCAAATTCTAGGTGAATTCAATGAATTTTAGGCGTAGTGATATCGCGCTGAAAACCCATTGAACTGCGAATTCGCGGAAATGAATCCATAACTAATCAGGCAGGCACTATCGCTTTGAATTCGTCATTATTCCACGACTCAAATACACAATAGACACGACAGATCAGAGTAATCTGATGCTCGAAGGCGTCCAGGTCTTCGTGAAATATGCACAGACTATTGGAAGGCTTCTCTTTCGAGATCGAAGGCTGTCGCGATATCCCACTCGCACTTTCACGCAAAACTTGGCAAACACACTTTGACGTGGCCTCGAAGGCCAAGTTGTGCGCCCGGCGGCGGCGGTGCCAACTACTCCTCTTGAGCCAACAAACGCCAACAAATGAGTGGAATTCCGAGAAAGGGAAAGAAATACAGGGTTGATCACAAAGTGGGTGTATCACGATTTTTGCTTTTTACTTCATCGTGCAGGACTTCATCGTGACCATGACAAATTGATCATTTGCAAATCATCTCTTAAAGATTCCAGAAATTGCCAGAGATATTGAGAGTCTAAAAGTTGAATGGACGGGCAACCTTCAAATAACGGCCGTGGCGTCATTTCATCCATCGCTTCTTCTTCCCTCTTCTTCCCGATACATTCTAAAAGATGCCTTAAAAAAGGCTTTTGTGAAGATTTCCACTTCTACCGGAAATACAGCAGAATAAAGATTTAGAAAATATCCTGAAAAAATATCCGTCTTCATCGGGAATCGAACCACGGGCCTTCTATAGAAGGATTAAATGACGTCACTGAGGTCGTTTTGCGGAAACAAAAAAAATTCAACTATCTACGATAAGTTATTTGGTTATTATACCTTAATGTTTCGTAGCAACTCCGTAACTCTACAAAAATAGCCCAAGCAAATTTGATTTCAACAGTAATATCGAAAAAGCATTCGAAAGGTAATCCCCCATTTTCTTTTAATTTTTTTGCAACCGAATGTCAATGTAAAAAAAAGAAATGCTGATGATAAACAGTAGTCATATGTGAAACATAAAGTTAGCTAAAAAAAGGCACTCTATGAGGTCACAATTTGAAGCTGCGCCGAAAAATAGCACGCGGCATAGATTATTTTGATTGTGACGTCATTAGGCAGTAAACATCGCGGCTTCGTCGTTAAAAATGTAAATTAACGCACAGAGATGCGCTACGGCTTGGTGACGTAATTCACTACATATTCACGTAATTCACGAATATAAGGCATACAAGTTGGAAAATTGGCATTGGATTCTAGGATCCCTGAAGACGACGGGCGAATCGCTCGTCGAAAAGTCAGAAGTTATGGAGAACCTGACCCGGTGTGAAACCCGAGAACTCTTCATTCGATTCGATTAGAAAGGTGGATCTTCGAAGAATGAGTGTCTTAATCTGCTCTTACTGTAATTAATAATGGTGTACAGGAAGAAAGAACTTTTAAACCAATTTGTTTGATGGTAAATATTTCTTATTTTGTCAATTTTTCCTTGTGCTACAGATATTGCCAGGGGGTAAAAGAATCTCTGACATGTTCCACTGATACTCATGAGATATGAACTTTTCTAGTAACCTAAGCTTAGATGTAACCTACAAGACTCCAGAAGCTCCCAACTTAATCCTTCAAACAGTTTATATTGCACCTTTTGTTCGATTGGAGCAGCCTTTAACTTAAAGGGCTTGGGGATAAGATCTTTCTGCCCTAGGTCCCAGACACCTTCACTGTACTCAAGACATGGCCTAACTAGAGTGAGATAACACCTCCTTTTTTTCTTTTTTCTTCTGAAGTTCTTCAAACTACCTACTTGATGAATGCTAGTAAATTTTAAGCAGCACCATAAATATCCATAAATATGAAGTCATGGTAATACCCAGTTATTTGATTAGCTTTATCGGAAAAGGTATTGCTACCAAGACACGCTGACATCCTGGCACAACTATACCCTGAGGAGAATGGAAACTCAAATTTTACACAAATACCACCACCATTGAGCAAATAGATCTACATACTTATGTTACTCATGTCACCTTATTTGCACTAACATTAGTATAATACCTCAACATGCACCACACTCATATTTTATACACATCGGTACACATTTAATCAAATGATAAAAACTAATGACCTTTTGATCAGCTTAAAGCATAAATTACACAAACGTGAACGATGCCCAATTCTCTACAATTACATTCACTCTCTGATCAGGTGAGTTTCAGTAAGGTACGGAGGGTATTATTTTAACCCCACACTATAACTTTTGAACTGCTAGGAGCAACAAAATACGATGGATAAATTGCCGAATTGAGAGGTACAGAAATTCCTTCTTTCTACGCACCATTTGTGATGATAACAAAACCAGGGTGACACTAACTTAAGACACATTGCTAACGTACAATTCCCCTGTGTCCTCTCCCCCTCCCTTTCCCTATTCTCCCCCCATTTCCATGGCAGGTGTCCTAACACCCCCTGCCACACGTCCCTGCAGTGGATGGCAGGGTAGTACGTAGAAGAACAAAGTTAGATCTTACAATAGGCAATCCTGAATATCAACAAGTAGAAGAAACTTCACTTAGACCTGGCAACCCATAAAAATGATAAGCCTATATATAATATGCCACGTCTTTTGGCAGGCTTCCCCAAACCATGGTCTGTGGAAAGTTAATACCTAGGTGTTCTGCGAAAACCAGGAATGGTTTTATATGCTGCAACTTAAACGGAATGGTTTTATGCATGCAAAATAAGCAAGGTGTTCCATTAAAAGTTCAGGATTTACAAATAGTTCCATCACAGGAAATCTTTGGGAAACCCTAGCTCATGGCATTACGGCCAAATTTGTACTACCTAATAAAAGTGTAAACCATACCACCCGCACAGCCTAAACAGAAGACAGAAGATTAAACACAGATGTATTTCCTTACCTTGTTGCTGGAAGTAGTATTTGTGGTGGTCAAGCATGTTCTCCTCGAGCCATTGGTCCACTTCAGATTTCTCACTGCCCTCCGCATCCACCCAAGCACTGATGAGAAGTTTGAAGAGGGAAAAGCAAGCGAGGCAGACAATACCAACTGCCAAAGGTGGTAAGTGCCACTGGTCTCGGATGGCCATTGTGATGTTTCACTGTTGACTTTATCTGCAGTTTCCAGATGAGGAGGTGATATTCCATGAACAGTTCACAATCACATCCATATGGCATGCTCTGAAATTAAAAGGCAATGGTTAGTTGATTCCTCCTTAGATTGTGAGAGGAAACTATAAAATGTGGGCCTAGGTGGTTCTCCGATAATATGTGAGCCCACAACAAAATAAAAAAGATCTTCCATAGCTTTCAACAACAAGAAGTTGTCTCATTTGACTACTGACATAGGAAACAGAGATTGACATACATCAATGAAAAGCTTTCAGCTCTAAGCATAAACAAATAATGGCAGCATGAAATGTACGATGAAGATGACCTCAAAATAATTATCATCATTCGTTTTAAATCTCCATCTATTTGTACTTGTTTCGAGAACGGCAGAATTTCTTATACACACTGAGCAATAATAGTCAATTAACCGAGACTCGAGTTCCCTCAAGGTTAAACTCACAATCAGACGTGTGATTATATCGTAACGTCATCGATTACATACCAATGCAACTATCTACTCCACGAAAGGTGATATAAAAAAATTCATATGAGGGCTACTGTACTTACCTGTGCGCTAATATACCTAGTGCGCTTTACCACAATTCTAACAAAAATATGAATTCCCACAATACGTCCATTCAAAGGTTTCGCCAAAAATGAAGACAGAATACAATTCACACGTTGGCTTGTCGTGTAAAGAGCAACGACGAATCTTGCTAGAAGTCACAATCAAATTATAGCAATCAACAGTGACGAATGGCCGTCAAAATGAATTACTTCCTCTTGACTCAAGAACATCCCGAAAGCAAAAACCCTAATGGATAACTGATCATTTCCTAAATACTGCGGGAGCAGTCAAGCAGTTCAATTAACTGAAAATACAAAATTCCTGAAAGAGCTAGACTGTTGACATTAACACTAACTACACATGAAAGACGACTGATCCCACCGTAACACGAATCTACCAATATTAGAATAAATATATCGATTCCAGAAAGTCACAGATGAAAGAAACTAGTAAATTCCATTCTTAAACTTTTAAAAATAAGGGTAACAGACTCCACCAAATGAAAAGGAATGCCATGTTCAAATACATCAAAACATAAACATATATTAAGAATGAATGAAACCTCTCACCAACGATAGAAAAAGCTCTCCCCCATAAACGACAAAGAAAAAACATTAGGTTGGCAATTCAATCCACATCGATGGGAGAAAACACAAGCGGATAATCAAGGAAACAATTATCGCAAAGACTCACCGGTTACAAGATCCCATCGTATGCAGAATATTACGCGGAGGACTCACAGGACACCATCGATAGAATGCATTCTGAATATTTACACTTCATTACGAGCTATCATAACCACAGTAAATTCCACGGACTACATTAAAATACAGAATTCACCGTCAAAGTTAATAAATAAACGTTAGCTATTTCGCAACCGGACGAGCTGTGGATTGCCAATGTCAATTGTTTTTACAGAAGCAGACGGCGCTCGACACACGCGGGAGGCTCAAATTTGTATACAGGGCGCATCGCCAAAAGTAGATGAAATTGATAATAGAATTTTGACGTTACCAAAATACCGACAAATACAGCTTTTATAAACAATATTCGAAGCTCAAATCAAAACATTACTCATTGAAATAATTATTATCTACGAATTAAAAGCTCTTCTTAAATTAATACTAATATGAATAATTAATGCTGTCGTACTTTGAAATGCTCCATGTTTTTTTTTATCTTAGGGTAATCGTCAATTTTAACTCGTAGCAGGGTTGGTAAAATAAACTTATGTACTGGAATTACTCACTCAGTTAAGAGTACTCACTTGAGAGATCCTTTAAAAAATTCTATACATTTATGGTGATTACAGTAATACCTACCGGGACAATTACAGCAGTTATTACACAACTATAGGAACAAGAATATATGTGATCACAATAATTTGCCATACTAATAATTTCTATATTTTAGTTCCATAGAATTGTTTTCTAAGGGGATAGTGCTTGCACCAGTTTTGTCAAAAGACAATAAATACATAATTGTGTAGGCATGGCTATATAATTATAAATGTGTTGTTAAAATTGTGCGGGGGACTATAGTATCTATAGTTGCTGAGATTGCACATATACCGTAATAAATGAAAGAAAGCGAAATTATTTATTTGGGAAGAATTCTAATAACTTTAATTTCTTTCGGCAGTCAAAATTCATTTGCTGATTATTATATTTTACACTTATTTTTAAATGGAGCTATTTAAGCATTTCACAAATCGTTTATTCAACTGTATTGTGCTAAGGAGATAGTCGACTTCTTAATAAAGGGGATTAAAATCATCTCTTTGAAGGTTAAACATTAAATTATTATTTATTTTTAAAAATAATCCTCTACCTCGCCATTTTGGTCTACTCTTATATGCTGCTTATATCCTTGGCTGCTCGAACACATGGATCCATATAAATTTCCCCGCCATCACAAGTTTTGCCTGCTAGAGCACATGAATGCAGATGAACAACGGTGAAGATGTGTTTCCATCTGCGTAGTGCAGATGATGTCACAAATATGATTGGAACATGCTCTGCGCTGAACAGATTAAAACAGTTTTGTGCAAATTTGCATTTAGAAAGCACCCAACATGGGCGTACTCAGCAAGGGGTAGCTGTCCCCCCACTCCCAGAAACTCAAAAATAAAACCTAAAAATGTAAAGAGAGTAGGTAAATTGATTTTAAAAGAATTGCATCAAATAGTATTTCGTGTTGCTGCATATTTTGGCTAGCTGCTGAGCAGAAGACAATATAGTGACCTAGCTTTGTGTATTTAAAAGAAACACTAAGCAAAAGCACCCTGCCACTATCATCACCCCATTTAACATGATCAATGTCCCTTCCTAGTTATGATCCTGAGTATGCTCCTGGCTAACATTATACTTTACTAAATTATCTAGATTACTTGATAATGAAATTCCATGGTGCATGAGTGCACCAAAGTAACAGTTTTTATATTATCTTGGACACTATAATATTTTTTTTAATGAGATTATAAGCCTGATAACATACAGTACACCTTGAATTTTTTAAGCACATTAACACTTACCTTCTACTCCTTTCTTAGTTTCTCAAATCACTTCTGTACATTATGATAGGCTGAGTATGTACATGGTGCTCAGCTTGACAAAGCAAAAACCTTGAATATCCATTATGAAAGAATAAAATGGTTGTATTCATTACATTCAACAATTGCAATGTTACTTAAAACAAACGTCGAACTAGTCGAATTAATACAGTACATAGAATTAACCCTTAAACGTCGAAAGTGCCAATATTGGCATGCCGTTTGGTGCTTCTCACTGCCGAAAGTGCCATTTTTTGCTTTGATACAACAAAAAAACTTTAAAAGGGCCAACTTAAATCCAGCAGGGAGGGAATTCGAAGGACATTTAAATCCGGCGTTTAAAGGTTAATCGAGTCTGTAGAAACTACAAGGTTATTATAATGTTTTTTTTTACAATTTTATGTCATTTTAAGGAAGTTCTTTAATATTGTAAATATTCGATTCCACTGGTATCATGAGTAATTTCCACATGCTTCTTCATTTAAATATGTAATTAAATAAACCAACAGATAAATATAAAAAGCAGTTAAGAGTTATTAGCAGTTAACTAATAATAGGTTCATAACCCAAAGCATCAAACTTTTTTTTCCAGAGGGAGGTAATGTTCCAACTAGTATGTTTACAAAATGTGTAGTCTAAAATTTGAAGGTACGCAGTATGCAGATGAGGAGGGAACCTCTGAAAATACACACTGGGTTAATTTGGGGTGAGTGGGTCACATGTGGACATCTTCCACAGGTAATCTTCATGGCTGGAGCCAAGGGGACCAGAGAAAGGATGAAAATGGGGGTAACAGGAATTGTAGGGCAAAGTATAACAAGATGGGACAAAGACAAAGTGATGAGTGCATGGAAAGGCAGCGTGTGGAAGTGGACTGTGGATGTCATTTTCATGGAAAGGGGAATGGTTGCAAGACTCAGCTGTGGTACACGGGCAGGACTGCCAACTGTCCTCATTTTACATATCAAATTCTTAGGCTTCACTTGGTGGAACCACATTGGGATGGTTTGTAAATAAATTCACTTAGTAATGTTCCACAATAGTTTTGTATTATTTCGACCTAGGTTTCAACTCAAACCTTGAGAATGACTTAACTTGAATCAAAACCTAGGTCGGAATAATAAAAAATTGTGGAAGATTACTAAGTGAATTTATTTACAAACCATGTCCTCATTTTCCCAGGCATGTCCTCATTCCAGAGAGTGTCCAGGAGGAATTCAAATACGTCCTGAACTTCAGCATTCAAAATTTCAAAAAGACCTCCTTATCAATGATTAATTTGTGTAACTGCTTCAAAAGAATTGACCACTAAAGGTATGGTAATCATGATGGTAGCGAACACACACTCATGGTATCCCAAAGTTCAGGGTTTAGAGTTCTACATTGGGCATCGCTGCTGAATTTTTCTTCGGATTAAGTTCTTCAGGTTAGACGGAGCTATCTTACCTTACTAGATGGGGAACCTAAATATCAAAATCTACTTAATCGATTGTGGCAATACTTTTGTGCAAATTGAAGATACAATTCCTTGTTACAAACAAACGGTAAAAAATTCCACTAATTATTTTATTGCTGTCAACTGGTTTCGACGACTAAAGCGTCATTTACATGACAAAAAACTTGTTTTGTCATGTAAATGATGCTTTAGTCGTCGAAACCGGTTGACAGCAATAAAATAATTAGTGGAATTTTGTAGTGTTTTTATAACAATGAATTATATCAAAATCTACAACTATGTTTTTTTGAAACCTATAAACTTTTAACAGTTAAATAAAACAATACAGATACAGAGATGATTCATGATGTATTACGGATATGAGTCCTCAAAAGTCTTCGTTGTTCGACCCTAATGTCCTCATATCCAACAGAATATAGTTGGCAGCCCATTACAATGGATGTGGTAAGTGGTTGCAGGATACAGGGTCGGGACCAAGACGCATGCTGGATTTGGAAGTGGGACTTGGGGGCGAAACCTGAATATGAAACCAAAGGAAATTAATTGTTGGCTATACCCAATGATGTGACCCGAGATCTCGGGTAGATAGATTGTTTGTAGGGGGGACCTATGACAGGAGCCCGGGCACTTAGACCTTCTCGGTCCATTTTGCCAACCCCATGCCTGTCTGCCACATGCAGATAGGGGACAAGAGCACCACGGTGAAGGTATGTATGGTCACCCATCCAACCTCCATCCGGGCCCAACATTGCTTAACTTCGGTGATCTTGTGGGAACCGGTGTGTCAATGTGGCTGGGCCCTTGCCCCGAGATCTTGGGTAGACTCAGTAGAGTCTGGGAGCAGAAGTTGATGGCCAAACTTTAGTGTGGAATCTATGCATGAGTTTAGGTAGGACACATGTAAAAACTTTGAAGGTGGTCCTCAAGAAACCTTCAAACTTTCTGAAACCCAAGTTTCATCTTCCACCTATCAATGTTTACATCACATCATTCATTGGCAAAGCAAGGTCTAAAATGATACAAAAAAACTCTTTTCAAACACCAGCCCAAAACTGAATGCACCTTTACATCTCAGGTCAGAAACATCATTGAAATACATATGTGAATGCATCTTCGGTCTGAAGGTAAACACACAGTTCCACATTAGATCACATCCCTGATTTTAATTTACAGTCCTTCCATCTGAATTGTCCACATTCCTTCAAAAAACCTCATCAGTCCCAACGGCATCCTTTTTACATATAATTTTCACTGAAGATTGTCACTGTATATAATTGAATAAATATTATCTTTTGTTTATACCATGCAACAATTTGCAGACAGCTCTAAGGCAGTGCAAGGGTTTTATAAAGTTGCAACAAAGAAGGTGAGAATAAAAGAAATGAGCAATCAATTTAATCATTATCACCTTTTAATTAAATCACAAGGAATACAATACATCAAATAACAATGCAATGATGTACAACATTTTGCAGGTACTAGTCAATGCATACCGACATCACTATAAAGATTGATAAACGGCCATGCAGAATCACATAGGACTCTTCTTGACAAACAACAATAAGTTATAAACAATAAGACATTATAACATAGTACAAAATTTCAGGTACAGAGATTGCAAACGATAGGTTCCTTCTTGACAAAAAGGTATCATTATCATTCATACAGATAGACCAAATCTCATGAAATTTAAATAAGTTAAAAGCTTTCAAAAGTCATGTAACGAAGAGAAACATTACCTATATCAGCCTTTTTTATCTTTTTATTGCAGGTACTTCAGATTTCATTACAAATATTATTAAGGGATGAAAGGGAAACCCTACCTGTAAAACAATGGGAAGGCACCGAATAGAAATATGCAACTTCTTCAGAATGCTCACGAGAGAGCCACTCAGTAGTTTACCTAGGATTTCTGACACCCCTGACAAAATGGAAGGGCTGGTACCCTATACCCCCTTCACTTTTATCTCATTATCTACTTTCCTCTTTTTGTTATTACTTTATATTCTCTACATTTTTATAATTTGAAATGCCAATGAGATTATTTAATTCAATATTATCCTATCTCTGGGGGGGAAATAAATCGCTGTGCCGCCCCCTCTCTGATGACGCCCCTAGCAAGTGACAGCCCCACCACCCAGTCTGGTGCTCCACTGGTGCCACTCACCCTACAATCACCAAGTTCAGAAATCTCAACAAGACAGGCATAAGAACAAATGAAATGAAATATCCATACACAAAAACTATTCCAATGGAATACATAAACCACTCTTAAAACCTAACAGCAAAACACTCCTAAAGTAAATGATTATCTACATGCCCTTTAGGATCTGACAGTGATACTCAATAGTGAGTTTTCTGGACCAACTGCCACTTACCCAACAATGAGGAGTTTACAATGTACAGAGTATAAAGGAGTTCAATGTTATATCAAATTATATACCTACTATCCTTGAATCCTTAAATATCAAATACCTACTATCCTTGAATATAGGCTTCCCACCTCAAAAGTTTTACACCAATGGAAAGTAAATCTACGGCTTAGTAAGATTGGACATTTTCATGGCATATCAGTTGAAGAAATTCCCCTTGGGTCTTCCACCAAGTCAAAGGTTGAATCATGCCAAATATGCGGATGCTCAACTCAAGGATCCTCCTCAGAGTAAATAAGGAGGAAAAACCTTTTGACTCAGTGGAATATACATACAATAGGAATTTCAGTAACTCTATACCACCCTTTCACTTACTCTATGGCCCAGCTTCAGCCCACTGTGTAGTTCATACAAGCTATCCTCAAGAGACAGAGAAAGGAAATCAGAGAAAAGAAACATATTGCATGTGGAAAGTCAATTGACTTTCCACATGCAATATGTTTTGCTATATTTTTTATTTCTTTGTTTATTTTCTACATGTTTTATTGCATTAATGCAATGAAACATGTAGCAAGTGCCTAATAAGATATAGATTTCCCATTTATTTTTGAGTTTAACCAGATTTAAAAATAAAGCACTCCCATAAGTACACTTTGTTCACAATAATTCATAGTTTTCTCACAGCCATAGCATTGAAAGAGCCACATCAGGCATTGATTGACCTTTCATTAACGATCAAAAGTGTCAAACTCAAATGCAGCATTTTTATAACATGAGTGATTCACATTATTTTCACTCTGTACATTAGTGATCATTTTCTTTTTCAAGTGTGCTGGTCCCCAATCTTCAGTTGGTTTGAGGAGTTTCATCCCCTTCTGTCAAAACATAAATAAAGATAACAAAACAGCTTTATTAATTATCTGCAATTAACAAAAAGCAGCAGGTGATGCTTCATGGTCACGACATTTATGACTTTCAACTTAGACATTCCATGTTCAAGCACATCTGGCATATAATTACTTAAAAGTTAAAAGGACAAAAAATATGATGAGTCTATTTGAGGTTAATCTTTAAATAACATTTCTGTGCTCATTTCAGTGTTGACGATAAGCCAAAGGAAAATCTATGGAATTTTTTATGCCAGAGTGATCATACAAATGATCATCATTTAATGATCGTTCACAGACAAAATTATCAGATCTATAGAATCTCTGCTTAACCCTTTCGCGACGGGGACGTGGAAAACTTTTTTGCTTTGCCAGTACGGAGCTTTCACTACGCTAGGATCTTCACCGGTACCTATTTCCCTAACTTGAGTCGGGGGCTAGAGGGGTGTTGAACCTTTTGCTCGACCACCGGGCTGAGATAATCTTCGCTCTTTTCCGCTTAGGGTGGCCATTACGGCATGCGGTCGAGGTCAACTATTTTTTATGCGATGGTTTTGCTATAAAAATTGTTGCTACAGCCTCGATATTTATTTAATCATAAATTAATTATTCTTGTTTTACAATGAATTTACAGCTTTTAAACGAAATTCTATCGTTAATATTAAGCTCTTTAGCAACATAAATCGTATCAATGGTAAAGATTCCTTTACGCACAAACTACGTTAAAAATAACAGTAGAACTCCGTTTTAAATTTGTGGTTGTAGTTCAAAACATAAGCAATGCACTTATGATGCTCAGTTTGCCAATAACACAAAAACCTTTAAGTTTGTTATTCCACTACACCAGCAAGCAACTGACCGCGGACCCCTGCTGTGAGTGGGGCTCGCACTGCGAGGAAGGGTCGAAGTAATCCCCACCCGCGATCCGAGAAAGGGTACCAACGGCGTCCCGAGAAGAAGTCCTTTATAAGAGGTTTATGGCACCAACTGAACAGTCATACCATAGTTTATAACTTTTTAAAGTGAAACATTAATCGCATAATTACGTTCGTCTTTGTGTCGCGCTACTCACACTGATGAAAATGGTTTTTTAATCGCAGTAATACGATAAGTTTTAACCATTTTACGTGCTTTAGTAATTTAATGTATATTAAACTGGCTTGGTTTACTAATGCACGTAAAATGGTTAATATATATTGTATGACTTTGTTTAAAAACCTATTTTTATCAACGTGAATAGTCCAACACAAAGACGAACAGAAATGTGCGATTAATGTTTAACTTTAAGAAGTTATAAACTATAGTGTGACTGGTCAGTTGGTGCCATAAACCAACCGCGGTGAAGGGTCGGACTCTGAGTTCGGGTGCCTTTTCGGGTCGCATCCCTGTTTATAATACACACCTTTTAGGCTTGCTTGGGGCTAGCTTAGCGGCACGACGTGCTATCACGTCGTTCGTTCGCTTGCGTCGAAAAATTTACGACGCTCTATCACGTCGTTCGTAGCGAAAGGGTTAATAGAAGTTGGGGTTGTATGACAGAAAATATTTAGATTTTCAGTCGGCTAGCTGTCAATGCAATCATACTCAGGATGCTTGTTATCAGTATCTAATATTACTATATTTCACCCATGTAATTGAGGCAATCAGAGGTACACTAAAAATGAGTATTTGCACAAAATAATGCACGTTAAAATTGCTGCAGTCTTGATGAGCAGTAGGAGGAGTGATGGTGAACAGGACCATTGTGTATGGATGGGGTTGGAAGACTTAGATATTTGAGCCATATAGCATGCATCCAGGGCCGTCCCAAGGGATTAGGGTGCCCTGTGCAAATGAATGTCTGAACCCCCCTAACTTTGCATTCTCCTTTTGATATTGTAGCATATTTCATGGAAAAAGGGAAACTAACCTACAAAATAGTTAAGGAGTTCATGAAATTTACATATGTACTAAGTAGTAGGTAATTTCGGGTAATGGGCAGGTTTCCCCACACCGTCTGAAGAAGGCGATCCCGGGCGGGGCCCCCATAAGCACAGAGCCCAGTGCAGCGACACTAGTCGCACTACCCTAGGGACGGCACTGCATGCATCTCAAGGGCTGGATACACAAGGTAAAAACTTAAAGACATAATCAATGGAAGAGGTTTATTATTTCACTCGGTAATCTTAATACTTGGAGTTGGTAGCTATCAGCTACCAAATGCATCCAGCAGGATGGTGGGTCGATCTCTATATATAGACATTAGCTGTGGAATTAGCAAGTTTAATCAACAAATAAGCTGTTGTGGAAAAAACAAGGTTTTTTTCTTGAGGGTTTAGGGGGCCTCCCTTTGGTAAGATGGTTGAAAGATTTGACAAAAACCTTTGAAAATACTGTGCTGCCAACTAAATGGCAGAGCCATTTTTCATCCTTTCGTGCCTGATGTCAGCTATAGATGTCATGGAGGGTGGGAAAGTGACTGCCGCTCAAGCATTTGGGAAGGGTGTTCCCTTGACCCTTTGAGTCCCTACTCAGTGGGTGGCAAGACCCTTCCCTGGGCAACTATGCTCGACCCTTGAGCCCTTTAGTGGTCTTTCTCTCAGCATATGTTAGCCATCACTAATTTTATGTGCAGCGGATTTTCTAAATAAATATTTGTTCGCCATCCCAAAATATCAACCATTGAAATGGACCAGCCATACTTTCCCATTAATATCATAAAATCATCAATATTACAGCTATAAATCCATTTAAATTTTTTAAATGATCAAGTTAACACGAAGAATTCATTTCAGACATCAATTCTCTCACGTTTGCAATAAATGATTGTTTAAAAAAACCACTGTGTATACAAAAAAATGACCACAACCCCCAGCTGTGAGTAGGTCTGCTAATGGGATGGAGGGTCAAGACCAGTTGGCAAGGGAAGGAATGGGAGCCCCGCTGAGAAGGGAGGGAAGGGTGGGGTTGGTACGTTGGAGAGGATATTCGCTTTGAAATGCCTCCATACAGAGATGAGCTGAGTCTCCCATGAAGCTCAGGATACTAAAGATATTTCCATGAAAAGTTCATCGGCGCAAAAGGGTTAATACAGTGATAGGACTATTAACAGGAGGACTGAGACAAAACCTACTGACACAGTTGTGGTCCAATAATGTATGAGCACATCAGATTTTGAGGATAATAAAGTGGAAGATATTTAGGATGGAATAGAAGAAAAGATAAGAAATGTGAAAGAGAGTGAAAATGTAATTATTCTTAGATACTTTCATGTGGACATGGGAGGAGGTTACACACGGGGAAATATGGTTTGTGAAAATATAAGGGAGGGGGAGAGAGACTGATGAAGTCCGGAGTAAAAAATGGCCTTGTGATGACAAAACATTTTTCGCAACCACTTACAAAGAAAATGCAAATGAAATATGCCAGGAGACAGAAGAAGATTCTGAATTGATTCTATTTTAGTAAAACAGTGATTTAGAAATCAAGTAAATGACTGTAAGAGCTACCTGTGAGTGGATATTGGCAGTGACAGTATATATATGATGGACCACTTCACATGCATTGATGGGATTATCTTCATGACTTGCTCACATGCTTTAGAGATCTAGACTGCCTTGAGGACAAGGGCGTAACCAGGGGTGGATAGGCCCCCCCCCCCTCCCCCAATGATGGAGAAAAAGCGGAATTTTAATATCCCACATTCAAATTTTGATAAATGTAAATCAAGCACGCATAATCTGATTTGACATGTTGTAGTAAAGTTCTAATTCAAGGTACGTTTTCTAAGGAACAACTGTGGCGATCATCACTGTTAAGAGTCACCAAGGGGAGGGGCACAAATACTAATCGCCCCCCCAAGAGCTTTCCCTGGTTACACCCTTGCTTGAGGATGCCCCAAGTTGACCCAGAATTTATGGTTTTAAATGTTAATTACTATTAGCCACTAGTAAACTGTATGCACTTATATACTAACTAAATAAGAAGAATACAAGAGTAAATTTACCTCTTTTCCTTTGAATATCTGATATAGGGCCATAACTGGAAGGGGTATCACAGGAATTATTCCAAAACACAATCCAAGTCCATGAACCCATTGAGGAAAAACATAGCTTCCATAATTTGCTGGTGAGAATTCAAACAAATTGAAAACTAAAACACCCTGAAAGAATGGATTCCATTAGAGAGGTGGCCAGCTTTTCACATCACAATAGTACAAGCGAGGGTTAAGGCCCGTTGAAAAATATAGAAAGAGATAGTTTTAAAGCTTTGACCATCAAATATCAACCCCACAATCATGATTTTATCCACCCCACTATTATTTAGAGAAGGATCATCACTCATTGGATCACTAAAAGACAATACATCAATAACGGTTGAAATTAAACTGGATAATCTGTATTAACATAATCATCGGTAACATGTTCACATTCCCATGCAGTAAAGTTTTAACACGTTCGCGGCGAACGTGAAATTGCCGTTTTTTCCCCTTGGGCGAACGTGAAATTTGCCGTTTTTTCGCCGCGGGCGTCAATTTTCATAAAAATGAAATCGATCATTTAGTGTTTTTTATCAATGTACATTACTTTGGTAAGATTTAAAATGATGAATTTCAACAAATTTTGGCAAACCGATGCGCCAACATCGAGTAATTAATTAATCCCCTTTGGTGTATGCAACCACTGCTTACGCGTTGAATTTTCTTTGAAAAAATGAAATCGATCAATTAGTGTTTTTCATTAATGTATATTACTTGTATGAGATTTAAAATGATGAATTTCAACAAATTTTGGAAAACTGATGCGCTAATATCAAGTAATTAATTAATTCCCTTGGGTGTACGCAACCACTGCTTACGCGTTGAATTTTCTTCGATGTATGTTTACGTTCACCTAAAATACCTTAAAAATATACAAATGAGCAGTGTTTTTAGGTATGGAAATTGATGCAGCACGAAAGAATTCATGAATATGTTGTATCGGAACAAATTCAGTGTTACATCGTTTCTAGCAACTGCTTCGAATTTTTCTTCCAGAGCCTTCACTAAACCCTTCCTCTTTCGCTACAATGCCCTTGTTTGGTTTTATGGCTTTGAGAACAAAATGCAGCGGTAGGACAACTTAGTCTTATCTATGAAAGGACTAAACTGTCCTCCTGCTGCCATTGGTAAAGGGTCTATGGTGCATACTTGCAGACGGTCATGAAAACGATTATCCCAAGCACCCACCAGGAAAACCTCTACCCTTGTGACGCTGGTGACCGACACGACGGCTCAGTCCAGGGATTATGCCAGGGTTGCCTTTTCTTGGGATTTCCTAGAGGATGGCGACCGGCCTCTCCGCACATGTTCCACCCTTAGCGTAGACGAGGGCTGAACAGATTCCTCACGCATCCTCACGCCTCCTATGGGAGGGGTTTTGGTAGAGGTGGAACATTTGAATCTATATTTTCCTTTCACGGCAAGTAAGAAACCAAATTTTTTATCTTCATAAGCGAAGATTTGCTTCCAGTTTTTTTGCAGGCAGACCCGCACATGGGTTCAGCTGTTATCGTTAGAAGGCCGCTTACCCACAATTGGGTGTTTTATGTAACCACTAGGAGACCAATCTGCAGTCAGTTTCATTTTTTACATGTACAATAATAAAAACATTTTTTTTGCATAAGCCGTGGGAGGGTTAGCCTTTCTATCTTCCACATTGTACTCCACCGAAAAATAGATTCTTCAGAATTCTTTAGAAGGTTTATGACTGTGCGGCTGTTCAATGCCTCGATCATCCCTATATCCTTTTACCGATATTCTAACTTATTGGTCATTGGACAATTTTCACTCCTATTTCACCCCCTCTCACCCCCACCTACCACCCACCCACCACTAGCTCTCTATATATTATTTTAGAAAATTTTGGAGGACTCTTAGTCTTGGCTAATATTCGAGTGACACACGAGATATAAGAGTTTATTTTGCTGGGTTCCTTCTCGGGAAATTATTTTTTGTGATTTCAGTGATAGAATAAAATTAGAAGCGATGGGTGATTCAGATGCATCTCAATATAGTTCCTCTGACTCCGATGATTTTTATATGCCATCCGATTTCGAAAAAGACAGTGATTCTCCGCATTCAGAGGAGGAAAGTGGAGAAGATTTTTCATCTGAAGAGGAAGAGCGTGTGACTTCATCGTCAAGTTCTGATGAATGGGGAGACTGTACCAATACTATGAGAAGATTTACTTTTTATGGTGGTGTTAGCTTAGGCATACAATTGGACCTTTGAGATCCGGTGGGTATTTACAAACATTTCCTAAACGACGAAGTGCAAACACTTATAGTAGAAGAGACTAATAGATATACAAGTCAGTTCATAGATTCTGAAGTGATTAGCCAACGATCCAGGATTCAGAAGTGGAAAGAAGCAAATGAGGGTGAAATACGCAAATTCATTGCCATCCTGATTGCGATGGGTATTAACCATTCACCCAAAATGCTGCTATATTGGTCTCAGAAACCATTGTACGGAAATTAATTGATCAGGAATATCTTGATGCTATCGGGATTTCAGCTAACATTGAAATATTTTCATGTCGACAACAATGCTGATTTGACGGCAAAAACTGATAGATTAGCCAAAGCGAGGCCACTCCTCGACCTGCTCCGTGGGGTATTTCATTCCACGCTCACTCCTGGGGAAAATATTGTGATAGATGAATCTATGGTCATTTGAGATGTCCACTACATTTGAGGCAATACTTCCCAGTAAAGGCTCATAAATATAGCATCAAATTCCGTAAGTTGCGCACTCATGACTCATTCATGCATAATCTCCAGGATTAGGTACACAGGGAAAAGGGAAGCGCCTGAGCCGAGGGAGAATGTTGGTCATAGCCACAAAGTTGTGCTACAGTTGACTGAGAGACTTTTAGATGCTGGGAGGAAAATGTTCATAGATATTTTTTACGTTAGTGTGGGTCTTGCTGAAGAACTTTTGGGAAGGAGAACATAGGTTTGCAGCACACTACGAGTGAATCGTAAAGGTAAGCCACCAGAGGTTCGCCAAAAAAATTGAAAAGGAGGCAACACTTTGCTAGGGAAAATGGAAAAGGCGTCAGAACTATGAAATGGCAGGACAAAATACCCGTGATGATGATTTCCTCTAATCCTAAGCTTGTTGAGACTTTGTTTACAACAAAGTCAAAATCTAAGCGAGGGGAGATCAGAATGAAACCAAAATCCATTATGACATACAATAGTGCTACAAAGGGGTTACATATTTCAGACCAAATGTTTGCAAACTATAACTGCATTAGACGATTCCTCAATTAATACTAGAAATCGACACAAGAACTGCTTCTTGTAAGATGCATGGTCAATTCATGAGTGTTATACAGCAATTATGGCCAAAATAAAAAAATTGAAAAGCTGATTTTTCGAGAAAAGGTTATTGAAGGACTTTTGAAAGATGAAGTTGACTCTAGCGAGGCCACTGGGAGGCCACTCCGTCTTCGAAGAAGAGAAGGGATCCCACCATAGATCCCACAAAAAAATACGAAGGCCCTGCAAGGATTATTCGGAAGAGATGCCTCACTTACTATGAAACCATACGGAAAGAAAAGGGAACAAAAGAAGCAAACTCAAAAGCTAAAAAAGTAAACACATTTTGTGAGGAATGTGATGGGCATCCTACGATGTGCTCCGTTTCTAGCGATGCATTATGCCTCGAAAATAGTAAAGTATAACTGTACGACATTCTACATGGATAATGTAAATTAAACCTAAGCAAAATTTATTTACATTTTGATAACTATTTATCAACTGGATCGACATGGTAAGGCATCGTACAATTTAGCGTAGTGTGATTGCCGTGTTGTAGAAAATAACGGCTCAATAACGGTTCAACTATGTGTAGCTCTCGACTACCTTCCATATGACTGCCGTATACTTTATTTTATATCAAAATGTTGTTTTGTTATTGTATAAAATTCATAAAACTGCTAACGAAATGAATACAATTGAGAATTTCTAACGAGACGCAAGTCGCAGAAATGTTGTTAACCCCTGTAAAAGATGGGTAGGCAATCTGCAATACAAGGAGTACGTACGTATTTCAAAACGATTTGGAATCTAGTTGTTACCACGTTTTTTAAAATTCCAATTTCCAATTGCGTAAATACAAAATACTGATAATAGTTAACATATAATTACAGATAAAATACTCGAAAAACTAAATCTTTACTTCACTGCCCATCATTTTACTTACTACCTTTCTGTTAGTAAAAACATCAGATTGTCGTCAGTAAAACCACTTCGTGGGCGGAAAAGGACGTTGCAGTCCGTCCTCATAGGCGTACGTGGACGGAAACTCCTTTAATTCTTTTGGCAGGCATGACCCACCGGTGGGTCATGCCGCCCAGAGAGCTTGGAAACCCATGACCCACCGGTGGGTCATGACGCCCAGGGGGATAGGCAAGCCATGACCCACCGGTGGGTCATGCCGCGCTGAACGTGTGACTGACAGTATTTTCATTGAACTACATATGTAATTCCAAACTGAATTTACCATTCTAGACTTTCAGCAGCAGAACTTGAGGGGGTCTCCTTACTTTGAGCTTTCCAACAAAGCTCGCTCCTTACGGTGTTATCTTTAGTAATAACCTTTCATGGACCGATCATGTTCTTACTAATAGTCATAGGATTAATACTGCACTATGGCAATTAAAATTTCATCGAAATGTTTTACCTTGAATTACGAGAAAAATGCTCTTATCAATTTTGGTTTTTCCTATCCTCGACTATTGTTCCCTGGTCTTTTGAGATTTGAATAAAGGACTTAACCTTAAACTTCAACGGGCCTTAAATTCATGCATTTATGTTTGACTTCCATCAAGATGAGCATATTTCTACTTATTGCAGGGAGTTGGGATGGCTTAAAACAGAATGGCGAAGAAAATATTTTCAGGGGACTTTTCTGTATAGCCTTTTTCAAGCCAATGAGCCCACAGATATGTTTGTAACAAAACCAAATAATCTTGCTGTATGTACCAGAACTGATCCCAATTATTTTTATTATCCTGGGCATAGATTGACTTCATACCATAATTCTTTCCGTGTATCCGCTACTTCCTTGTGGAACTCCCTACCTGTAAAACTAAAAAATTCCTCCACCCCTCATCTGTTAAAACCCAATTTCCATAATTTACTGTTGGAGGAACAATATCTCATGAAATAACATGTGAATGCTTCCATTTCTTTGTCATATAATTTTGAGAGTAAATTGTTATTCATTGTTATGAGTGCCATAATCATGATTGCTTTTTTTGATTAACAATTTATTTTTCCATTTCTTGCTTGTTTCTTCCATATATGTATTTTTTTTATTATTCATAGCTGTATGTAATTTCAATATTGTTATCCCCTGGAGAGTTCATTTACTCACTGTATTTTTTTCTCACAGGAGCTGCTGCTCCAGGACGATACATTGTGTTCAATTCAATACCTATACATGTAGATGACTTTCTATCCAAAGTTGGAAATGGACGTTCTAATGAGTATGGTTGCACCCTTCCATGCAAGTGCATCATTTGTAGGCCCAAGGAAGTTGTAGGGGAACTGACACAGAAATTAAAAGGTTTTGGGATTGCATTCCCAATAAATCAGGATTACTAATTTCTTAGAAAACTTTTGTGGTGTTTGACAAACTACCCAATCCATTAAAAATAAAACAGCTAATCTTTATATGTATTCAACTGTGAGAGGCCCAGTTGGGATAGGACGAGCATGTGGGAGAGATGGAGTCTGTGGCCGAGGAATTTTCCTTCTCCAATTGCCGTTTCCCACAACCACGGTCTGGTACCAGCTGTCTATGCCAAAGAGGAGCCTGGACAGCGGATCCACGTCCCAGCGCTCTACTATCAGAGGCGCAGCATCTGATAGGAGGGTTGGTGCGACAGCCTGCAGTCTCATGCACCGTCGCACCCCCCAATGCAGAGGGATGGGAACCACATTGCTCGAGGTCCTACGCCATCTCTGAGAGGATCGCACCAACAGCTTCCACACCCCCAACAAAGCACATAAGTACTGTCCAAATAAATCTCCCTTTTAAGTGAAATACCTACCAGTACTGTCCCCCTATACATGTACTCCACACTGCGAATTGCATGTGTCAGTGCATCATTTTAAAAGAGTCTAAAAGAACCAAAAAACGATTGTTTATTAAGAAACTAATTCAGCTCCCCATGGCAAACAATCACTTGTAATTTCTCCCGTCCAGAAGGTTGGCGAGGAGCTTGTAAACCTAAACTCATTGGAATAATTCCATTTTCATTTTGTCGTTTATTCTTCACCAGTATTCATTAAAATTGTGAGTGTATTTCTTTCTCCTTTTTTTCTGTTTTAGTAATCACAAGTTGATTTTTTCATTCATGTATTGCCTTAACTAACAATCACCCCACAAAATTCATTATTTTTAAGGATTTTTTTCTTATCCAGTTATTGCTATGTCAGTTCAATTTTTGGTGTTTCACGATTCATTCATTAAAAGTTTAATAAATGATGATGTTCCTGAAACTTTGTGTGAGTCGTCTCAATTACAATGCATGATGCCTCAACCTATAAAACTTTGCTACCACCATACATCAGAAGGGTGCATTCCCAAGTAAAAGAATCCCCTCTCTAGATAATCTTTCCTTGCTCTGTTAACATTCGGCCAAGGTCCTGCATGGTGCCCCTTTTTCAAATGAAAAAGAAATTCTTCTAAATTTACTTTCTAGGGATCAGCTTTTTATTAAAAGGAGAGATCCTTGGATGACTGGGGATGGAGTGAAGCGTTCCATCACAATATAACTAATTCATGGTCAAGTCTGTCTGTCTATCTGCCTGTCTGTCAGTCATGCCTAGGAAGTTGAAATTTGGCACAAATACAGGTCGTAATCTAAAACTGACTGGAAAACTGTGTAGTAAAAATCCCAAACAAAAATTTAAAGGGCCTGTTTTTACTCCATACCGTTAACTCTAATTGTAAGCCCCATAAGAAAAACGTTGAATCAGTGCAGGGGTTTCCTTATTTGCTTTTTAAGATTATTTGCACTCTAGATATATGATTGAAATTTACATTAATGGACAGCTGAAAGAATGCGGAACCAAGTAAATACATATATAGTTAAAACGACAGACATCAATTGAAAGGGGCTGTTTTTACCTTGAGTTGGTAAGATTTTAGCCCCATAAGCTAATCATTGAACTTGGTGCAAAGGTTTTGTTTTGGATGTTTTAAACAATTTGCACTCAAGACAAAAGGTTGAAACTTTCACTGTTTATTTGCAGAGCTAAAGGTTTGCAGTTTTTAATTCTTGCATTTCATTTTCCTATACACTCTGATTTTATCTGAAAATTATGTTTATGGCTCCAAATAGTCCATTTTTTTGCTATTTGAACAACATGAAATTTATGGCAACCTTGGCCTTGGCAACCACAGCATGGGCTATAAATGGGAACTTATTCCCAATTTCTTTATGATTAAATTGATCAATATGAGAATTACAGGGAGATTTTGGTTGGGGTTTTTTCCCAACGGGTGGTCAATGAATCTTAAATGATTTAGGTAGATACACATTTTGCAAGTCACATCATTGGGAATCTTTTAATCCTATGAAAGATTTATTTTTTCTTATTCCCATTAAAGTTCAATGGGTACCCTCTCCTAGTATGATATAAATAGGGAAAATCATTCCTCCAAACAGCACGTTATTATAAATCAAATGGTAAAGACATCCAATAATAGCATTAAACTTCTAAGACCATGCTGCCCAAAATTAAACAGTTGCCTAGGGCTTCGAACACCATTAATGTAATGCTGAACAGAAACAGGGCAGATTAGTCATGCCCTTTTTATCAAAGTTATGCAATGAGAAATAATAAACAGCATTAGTTCATTTGCTCACTCACCAGAAGCAACATCGGAGTCGCTACAACCCAGCAAATCTTCCAGAACCACTTCACCACCCAGGGTATTTTTATTCCCATTTGTCCAATGTTATCCATGAAGCGATTAGGACCTAAAAATTAGATAGAAAAGAAATATGAAAGGGATAAGATGTTAAAATATTTAGCATATTCATTAATATCCATTAGTTTTTTGGTAATCAGCTGGTTTTTTTTCAAGGAGAGAGACGTCAGTTTTGCAGGTTTTCATGAGGAGAGATAGAAAATTGATGCAGGTTTTACTCACTCATCGATTTCATTCAAGGCGATGTATGAGAATAGCAAGGCAAGTGTTAAGAGTTAATGGGGCCTTAAGTGACTGGTTTGAAATAAAGCAGGGATGTGTAATGTCAAGATTGTATGCCACCCACAATGCAATTGCATCTTATATATTTTTCTGAACATAAGAGCTACTGAGGCACCTGTTGAAAAAAGACTAACAACTTTGCTCGTGATCACTTTCATCAATGGATCCAAGAATTTGCAAGCTACTTAAATTATCTCATTAATTTCCCTTTATTATGACGTTGTTGCAGCCCTTTAATGCTCCATCAAAGATACAATACAACCTTATGCAACCCCCGATACAATATATATGTACGTATTTGTGGATATTTTTTCCGCACATTATACCTAGGTATTCACTAAAAAGATGACCAACATTGTTCGCTGTTAGAGCAGATTAATACAAAGGCAATTCATAAAATGAGAGGAAATATGAATCGCACTATCAATACGTATAATTAATTCCAAGATTATTATGGTTTTGTTTGTTATTTTAAGGCGGGGTGCGACCAGTGGTGCTCACAAATGGGCTCATGACGCATGGTGCATCACAAAATTATTTTTTGTTGGGGAAAACCTGTAATTTCAGGAAATTTGGTGGGGGAGATAAAATCTATTTTTTACGAAGGGTTAAGATTGAGTCAGTGAGACTAGGGAGGACCCTGTAACACTGCGACCAGCAATTGAGGTCCCTTGCACCATTAAGAAGTGGGAAGTACGTTAGTAAAAGAAGGAATATTGGGGAATGAAGGAAGGATGGAAAGGATCCAAGTTAGCCTTCTCATAACAAAAGGCTCCAAGAGGATCACGGGTCAACATCGCATTGGACAGAGTATTTGCATGTGCTTGAAGTGATCTCAACATGGCATCAAAGTCGGGATCGGGATTCCACAGTAATACTTTCACCACCACGGGATGGCTTCATTCAGGCATGATTAATATTTTCAATTGATAGGGATAAAAATTAAGAAAACTTGCATACACAGGAATGACAAACTGATCAATCTCGATCTGTGAAAAAATTTTTATTTTGGATCTTCAGCATTCATCAAATTACAGTAATAAATGCCACCAGAGTTACAGCCTGAATCATTTAACACCCATGTTAACCCTTTGAGTGCCGTGGAGCGCGATCACGCTCCTCCCGTCTCTGGCCAAGAGTGCCAGGAGCGCTATCGCGCTCCATCTGCAATGTCACTATTTCGTATATTAATATTTTTTCAAATATTAATATACAATAAAATCATTAAATATAATATGTCAAACGCTAAACCAAATATAATAATGGTTTCCTAAATTTTTTGAAAACGTACTTTTATATATGTATGATGCATAATTTTTTTGTAAACTACTGCAAAATCACCAAAAATTCCACAGCAATTTTAGCATAATACCTAGGAAATTGCCTGCACTCAAAGGGTAAAAGATAGTGAGGAATACGATACTGGGGATAAGTAATTCTCACTTGAAACTTATCTCTAGAGGAATGACAGACCTCTTACGCCCCTTGATGCATAAAATTAATAAGCCCATAAAGGAGCTTGTTGGCTTGGCATAACAGCTTGAATGCCACATGTATAAGTTAAGTGGATGCTGAATCTGCCAGTTAGTTGCTCATGTATAAAAAATCAGTTAAAATCATGGTGAATGAGCATTTTCAATTTTTTAAATATTTATTTTATTTATTTCCACATCCCCGAAAACAGCACGAACGGCCTTTTACATCGGGTGTATTAACATGTAACAATGGACGAACACAAACACCTATGTCCTGAGTGGTGAAAAATCCACTCAGGCGGGACTCGAACCCGCGACCCTCAGTTTAGCAGGCGAGGACTTTACCCCGTCGCCACCGGGGCCAACAAGTATGCTCTGGAATGAAGGGTAGCACAGGATAGAATTTACTTTTTCTCTTTGAGTATAAGTTTATTCGAGTATGAGTTGGTATTATTTTTGGGCCGAAAATATCAACTAAAATCCACGACTAGAGTATAAGTCAAGGTGAAAAAATTGCTCAACCATCTTTACTTTGCGATTAAAAAAGATGAACCATAAGAGGATTTGTCAATTGACAAAGTGTAAGCACATGCACATTATCCCTCATAATATACATATGAGCCCTCAGACATTGAATCAAGCATGCCTAAGGTGGCCCCAGGGGTGAACCCAGGAATTTATTTTGGGGGTGACACTACCATCAGCATGCCAACACTGTTCCATCTCACTCACATTGTAACTCAAAGATTACAATTGGACGCCTCAGGAGCCTAGATGACTCGATGCTAGGACCCAATTACGGAGGTCCAGGTTCCATGTTATATTGGAGGGCCAAGGAAAAGAGTGAAGCCAGAAACACAATAATAAAGTTTTCAAAAATTCGTTTTTCACAATACAAATTAACGATCTCAACTAAAACAGATTAAAATGTGTGTATAGAGACGGACCCAGTTTTACCTTAGGAACTGAAATTATTATCTCTTCATCCCTTCCCTTTGATCCTAAGGGTGGAGATTGACTAACTGAAGCAGGCCTCCAGCCAGACTGCCACCTTAAGAATGCTTATTTTATTATTAGCATGGCATTCTTCAGAATTTTCCCAATCCTTGGATTAATTCCATGGATGTAGGGAAGTTTCCAAATGCTTTTTTACCCTCTATCCAAACCCTCTTTTACCCTGATTCTTTTATCTGCCTAAGATTCCTTGAAACCAGCTCCGATAGCACACATTGGATTTCCTCTCTATACATGAGAGTATTGGCCTAGAGTAGATGTCACTGAGTCAGAAATTTCCCTCGGTATCGTTTATGTATCCTCTGGATTGATAAATATACATTTTCATATCCCACCCGTTAATGTTGTTTCACAGTTTTTATTTGAGTATTGTACCTGCTACTCATTTTGATATTCTACCAGCTGATTATTAGGTTTTTGAACAGTCCTCAATACACCTTTCCTGCCCTCTTCGAACTTCTGCCACACCATGTACGTATTATTTCACCTTTTCATAAAATAATTGTACTAATACATACTAGCCTTTAAAACGTATGCATAACTTTACGTGGCTTTGCAATAGTTCACTTTCTTTCTAATGATCACTTTCCATCACCGTATGCCTATAGGCATCATTTGCACCAACATCATTTTTATACTTTTTATATTCATTTTCTTTCCACCGCAAGTTATCATCATGAATCGAATAAAAATTTAATATGCATAAATTATCAATCCTAGAGCAAGAATTTTGTCATCAAAGTGATACTGGTGTTTAATGCTTCATCCGTTAATTATTCCGCAAAGGTCTGTAACTCATTTCAGGGCTGATTCAAAAATAAAGAGTAAGTTATTAAAGAATAAAGAAATTAGAATACAAATGAATCAGAAATGTACATTTCTGGCAATAAAACTGAAAAATATTCATGACGGAAGATTATAATACGACGAGATATTTTGTCTTGTCCCAAAAGATCGGTGCATGGCAGCGAGCTAAAGAGATCGAACGACCCGAGTGGCTAAGCCGTCACTCCTGGGGTTTGACACTTAAGAGTTGAAGCTCAAGCGATGGTTGATTAATAATTTATTAAATGAGGATACAGCAGTTTATACCGACCGGCAGAGCCTCCGGTGCCCCTGCCCCCCTGATGAAGGAAATCCTGGGGCTTTTGTATGATTTTCCAGGGTGCGGAGTGGGGGAGTAGCATGGGAGAGATCAGTGGCGTGGCAGAGTATTTTTGGGGGTTGCACTCTAGCAACTAAAAGCCCTTTTAGTGGACCACTTCTATGGTTATCTATGAATACCAATTTGTATCCATAAAAGGTTTAGGCCATCTATCCCATTCTCCTTTAAGATAGGGAAGACTCCGTGATCTCAGACTTTAGTTCTCACACTCCGCTCAGGAAGCTGGCGACTCTATTATCCTTAGACGCCCTTGAAAGGTGCCCTCAAACTTTAGGGGATGGGTGAGGTTTTGGTGCACTCCCACTGAGTGCAAGGGTACATAACAATTTTTCTGTACAAGACTTCAGTATAGTCACAGAATAAACTATCTTTACTGCTATTTTCAGTCATCCTAAAAAAAAACTATTAAACTACAGCAAAAATGTAATAGACAAAGACGTTAATAGGAAGACATCTAGTTGTTAAAATTGTTTCGCAAAACCCAAAATTTTCGGGGGGTTCCCCTTCATCCCACTGGGTTCGCCCCTGGGTGGCCCATAACATGAAAACCATCAATAACAAATAGGTATGCCAAAAATAGCTCACCATACACCCATCCAATGATAATACATTCTGCAATTCCAACAATTATCATGGACCATGCAGATATATGCCAATCAAACAGAGTGAATAGATAAATTCCACCTTCAAAGCACATGGGAATATCTGCCAGGAAACCACAAGCACAAGTAGCGATTCCAACCAAAGCCTTGTGCGCTCTTAATTTTGGCCACCTATCCATGATTGCTGTGGTGATGGCCTCCAAAGCAGTAACCTAGATGGGACAAACATATCACTTTAAGAGACAATTAGCCATGTTTGACAGCATGTGAGACACATTTTCCCCAAAATAATCATTTGAAAATCACCCCCGGGTCATATATGTGTTCTATGCCTATGCGTCTAATATGCCATCAAAGTCCATACATCAAGGTCTGTATGAATGTTCCATCTGAGTGCCAATAAAAACATGAAAACATGGAATGTTAACAATAGTCATGAAGGAGATGATTTAATGTAACTTTTACAAAAACCACAACTTAAAACACACACACACACACGACCCGGGTTTCAACGCTTTAGCGTCATCTTCAGGTGCTTTTTTAGGGTTTTCAAAGTCTTATATATAGCTTGGAAGAAGGGGAGGGGGGTGGGGTTTGTGAGGATTAGGGTGGTGTGGATGCGGGTTGGTCAGGAACAGTGATTGGCGGGGAGTTTAGCGGGGGAGGGAGGAGGGAAATTCGGGAGGCGGCTGTGTGAATGGGAGATGAGGAAGGTTGCAAATACTCATTTAAAATTTTCGAATCAGGGTCGTATAAAGTCTTTAAAATTTCGAGCTGCTCAAGTGAGTCAAGCACACGTCTGTTGTTTGCAAAACATAAAATGTCAAGATTAAAATCACTGTGGTGGTCATAGTTTAAAAGGTGTTTGGAAAAATTGCTCTTGAGTTCACAATTATTAAAATAGGCTGATTGGTGCTCTTTGACTCTAACATTAAAGTTGGGGGCTGTTTGCCCCACATAAACACCTTGGCAGTCACCACACTTTAAAGCATATATGCCACTTCTCTTCTTAGGATCGAACGGGTCTTTGCTTTTGTCGAATAAAGTTTTTTAAGTTTCTTGGGGTTCTAAATGACACACGATATTTTTCTCGTGGGAAAACTTTGGCGATCTTTTCACTGATTGGACCTAAATATCTCAGAGAGCACCATTTTTGAACAGTTTTGGAAGAAAGATCACCGGAGAATATTAAATTTATGGCCGCTTTTTTGGACTTTTTAACCACTAGTTTATCTATAAGGTGAGATGGGTATCCATTGCTTTGCGCTATTTGTTTAATAATTCGGACTTCTTTGTTGAACTCGAGGTGACTGAGAGGGACATTGAATAGGCGATGAATAAGGGAGAAGAAGGCCATCAGCTTTTGGGCGTGGAAATGCCTGGAATCTGCCGGAATGATATGATCAGTGTAGGTCGGTTTTCGGTAGATGGAAAATTGGTGCTGGTCATCGGTGATGGAAATGCAGAGGTCAAGAAAGTTAATGGTCTGGTTGGAGTCTTTTTCGCATGAAAATGACATTTTTGGGTGGAGGCTATTTAAAAAATTGGTGAAATTATCTAGTTGCCTCTCAGTGCCTTTCCAAAGAACTATGATGTCATCTACGTATCGGTACCAGTAGACGATTGAGTGTAAAAATTTGTTTTTCGATTTAAAAAGGTTGTTTTCAAAATTATCCAAAAAGATTTCTGCGAGAAGCGGAGAAATTGGCGAACCCATTGCTAAGCCGTCAGTCTGTTTGTAAAAACAGTTGTTGAATAAAAAGTAGTTTTGCGATACACATAGAGACAATAAGGTGGATATTTCCTGTGTGACTTTTGGAGGAACGGATGCTTTTTTGAGTAGTTCAGCCGTAATATCCAAGGTCTCGACTATTGGTACGTTAGTAAATAGATTAGCTATGTCAAAGGACACTATTCTTGCGTTGTGTGGAACTGTAATGTTTTTGACCTTGTCGACCAAGTCCAGAGAATTCAGAGACTCACTTGAGCAGCTCGAAATTTTAAAGACTTTATACGACCCTGATTCGAAAATTTTAAATGAGTATTTGCAACCTTCCTCATCTCCCATTCTCACAGCCGCCTCCCGAATTTCCCTCCCCCCTCCCCCGCTAAACTCCCCGCCAATCACTGTTCCTGACCAACCCGCATCCACACCACCCTAATCCTCACAAACCCCCCCCCCCCTTCTTCCAAGCTATATATAAGACTTTGAAAACCCTAAAAAAGCACCTGAAGATGACGCTAAAGCGTTGAAACCCGGGTCGTGTGTGTGTGTGTGTTTTAAGTTGTGGTTTTTGTAAAAGTTACATTAAATCATCTAATATGGAATACCACAAAGTTAAAAAAGAACTTGTATTATTTAATAGTCATGAAGTTTAGTTTAGCTCAGGTGGTGTATGTGAATGGCCACATTCATTCAATAATAGTAAAATAATAATAATGGTTTTTAAATAAACCCTATTAAAATCTTTTGGGGTCATATCATCATCAACTTGACCATCCTTAATTATACAACTCAAATTATTTCCTTGATCTATTTTTAAGATCTTTCAGATTCAGCCATTCATTTTGTAATCGTAAAGGTTCCCTGAGTACATCAGCATTTTCTAGACCTCACTCAAGGTGGCATCATTTTGCAAATGGGCGATTCCATATCGAAACCCACAAGGATTGACATAAACACCTCCGACATGTTCCATGTTTTCCATGACCATAAACCTTCTAGAAATACTAAGAAATGCCAATTTTACCAAGATAACGATAATCAATTCCAAGATATGTATGATGATACAAAATTGACACAACTCGTAAACCATGAGGAGATCCATTATGAACTTCTGTATCTCCTAAATTAATCAACATAAAGGGCCAATTTTAAGCCTTTCGTAAAGGTAGTACATACAATGTTCCTTATTTTAAACTAAACCTTTATTTGTTTATAACTATTTATACATATTTGTTATATTTTCAAAGTACAAAGAACAGTCAGCATACTAAGAAAAATAACAACATAATTAAAAAAAAATAGTATTTTGGAGGAGGGGTAGATAGTACAGGCCATTAGGGGTAAAATTTGCCAGCAGCAATATGTGTCAGGAATGAATTTAACCAGCAGAAGGACTTTCCTTTGCATATCAGACCAGGTGGGTGATTTTTGAACCATTGTTTTGGAAAAAAAGTGCATCTTACATGCAGTCAAATAAGGTTCATGAAGTCCAGCCAATATTAACTCATAATTGGGGCCATAAAAATATTGGAAACCACCATCATGAAACAATGTGTACCATTTAATTCAATATTTATCAATAGGGAGGTTATTATAGCATTATTTCACATTCCACTAACTCTATTTTCAAATTTTTTGTTGAAATGAATAAACAGTAAATTACCTGGGTGCCAAGAGCAAGGATGGTGAACATGAAAAAGAACATGAAGGCCCACAACTGGGGCTGAGGCATGTGGAGCACAGCTTCTGGATATGCCACGAATGCCAGCCCTGGACCAGATTTTACCACATCAGGAACAGACACGCCCATGTGGTGAGCAAGGAATCCCATAATGGCAAAGATTGAAAATCCTCCAAGGAGTGATGTGAAGCAGTTGACCACTGTCACCACAACTGCATCCCTGTGGAAATGAAGTATCGAGCCACGTTACATTTCTTTTTACGATGAATCTAATACGGCAATCATAAGCACATTTTGCCATCACTTCCAGTTGGTGTGAATTCATTTACAGTTTTAATTTTTAAAAAATTTGAAAGAGTTCCAAAAAACTAAATCAAGTTCAGCATTTATCTCCTACAGGTATATCATGGCCACGTATGTATTCGCATTAGGGCGGCCTTCATTTTTTAAATGTTTCAAACGCAATAGTCTTACCCCTGAATTTTCTTTCCCTTCTCACTTCATTGCAACAGAGAATGTTTCATGCCCATTAACTAATATTTAGATATTGTGCAACGATCTTTAAATCTCAACATTCTCAACAGAGACAACAGCCAAATGGCAACAAGAGGAGTGAGGATGTGAAGACAACGGTATGAACTCTCCTCTATAGGTCAGTGGTAGGAATTTTCTTGTCTGTTTGCATTCTTCATTCCCCACCTTATCAGTATCCCCCATAGTCCTTAAGGGCAAGGGTCTATTCACGAACTTGTTTTGTATTTCTAGTCATATTTGTATTTCTAGTCGTTTCGTTTCGTATTTCTAGTTGTTTCAAAAATATTTCTAGTCACGTTGAAACACCGGTTCCTGTCAGATCACCCAAGTTAACACTTTCAACGAGGCAGCATGAAATTAAATGGCCTTAAAAAGGCAAAGCGAGCTTGGATGACAATTGTCGTCCGTAGTCCCCGGATAGCACCCGGAGGACGACAATTGTCGTCAGTCAGCGTTCAACGTGTTAAGCAATGTTGGGCCCGGCTGGGGTTGGAGGGGTGACCCTCCTTCATACCTCTACCACGGTGCTCTTGATCCCTGTCTGCAATTGGTTTGCAGGTTAAATATGGGATGACACAGTGGATCAAAAGGGGTCTAAGTGCCACGAGGGCTCCAGAAGGCCCTCGCCCACCAATACAATCCCCCTTAGTCCAGCCTCGTCTTTCACTATCCCCATCTCCCAATGACAATAATAGACTAACCGACCACCAAGAAAATAACAGAGTCCATGTGATTACTTAATACTGAGAGATAGGAATATGAGTAGGAATAGAGGTGCTCATATTAAATGCATAGAGATATTTTGCATATATATATATTTGACATGGCGCTCAATAATAATTTCAGTAACTGTTTTGCAAAGCCTGTAATTTTGATTTACAACCACTTGTACATCTAATTTAAATAGGCTTTATATATGTATTTATTTATCTGTCTATGGATTTATAATGTCTGGTTAACATTAACTTGTTAGTAGTGACCGAGAGTGCACTCACACCAAACTTTTGCTCGCAGGCCATACCGGGAATGGTATTTCCTTGGAAAGATGTGAGACAAAGGCTGATGTTAAAACATCGTCAATGATTCGTATCGATTACGAGTCTTCGCGCAAACCCACTAGTGAAACAAGTGCAACAAACGGTGTCTCGAAAGATGAATCTTTTGTTGACAATCGTTTAGATGTTAAGACAAGTCCTCTAAGCAGTGTTGTGACTGAGGGCGGGAAAACTTCTGAAAAAACTGACTGGGTTAAGGTGACCAGAAATCGTAAAAAGGACAGTGTCAAACCTGGCAAGCGCTATCGCGAAGTTTTAGTGGGAAAAAATACAACGTCAATTGATCTTGTTGGCGTAAAAAGGGCATGGTTACATCTAGGCAAGCTGGCGGGTGGAACTACAGAAACAACTGTTGACAGCTTCCTAAAAAAGAACTTTTTCCTCATCTCACAATAATGGCCAGTAAGCTTGAGTCTAAGGGTGTAAATACAAGCTTCAAAATTGGAGTGCCCTTTCACACCCAAGAAGAAGTACAGTGAGTACAGGACATCTCCTATTTCAAATATGTTTCATCAATAGATCTCGATCATTCTCTGTCTTGTCACTGATACATCATCCAACGCTTCTAACCAACCTGTGGCAGTTGTTATGGAAGTTGTTATAGGAAGATAGAGCACCAAGAGAGCCACACCCTAATCCCAGGGCATAAAAGACTTGCGATGCTGCATCTCCCCAAACATTTGAGTCGGACAGCTTCTCCCACTCAGGGCTGATGAAGTAAAGGATGCCTTCAGCAGCACCCTCCAGCGTTGCTCCTGAACATTAGGAGTCGACAAAAACATTTAAGGTCAGCTGATCATCTTCACAAGTGACATTAAATTCAAACCAATGATTCATTTACACTGTGTAGATATTGTATTAGGCTAATGAGCCTCGGCCATCTTTAAGGTTGCACAATTATCCTCAACAAAAATGTGTATTTCTTGATAATTTAAATGTCAATATAAAATGGACAGTAATTCATTTTTAATTGTAATTATTACCACTCCGCAAGTTTAATATGGCTAGTCATATAGTTAAGCAATAACAGGGTTCTTGAGTGCAAAAATGGCTTTGCATTGTGAAATTAAAGGAAGAATTATAACTGAATAACTTCCAAAATAAACTTTGAAAAATTTTTTTGAATGATTTCACAAATAAATTATTTGAATCCATCAAATTAGACAAGTGTAAACATAACGTACATGAAAGAGAAAAAGCATTATGAAAGAGGAAACTCAAAAGATGAACACCTGCATGGAACTAACCTCGAATAAGCAATGCAAACAGGACGACAAATGGGTAGAGAGCCATGAAGTACATCACTTTTCCGACTGAAGCAATGCCCTTGATGAGGCAGATGGCAGCAATGGACCACGCTGCAAGGAGGCAAACGAGCACACGCCATTGCAGCCCACCCCAGTGCTCCCAGTCAGCACCAAATCCAGCGCCCAAAACATAGCGGCTGTATGGAGTACATATTTAAGAGAGCAAGGAAAATAATTAATGTATTTAAAATTTAGTGATCCTCCTTTAAGTTTGGAGAGGACATTAAAAGAAAGGGGAAAAGGGTATGAATTGTTTTATTTTCAGGGTTACTACATTTTATGACACACCTTACTGCTTTATTGGTAATATCAATTTATTTTTTATTTATAATTATCATTATTTTATCTCTTTCCATAAGGCAATTCACATGCCATGGATGAAGTCACAGGAAACTAGAGAATGTTAATGAAAAGAGTGGTTTTACCCAGCCAAGCTTATTCATTTTTTTATGTTTCTTTGCAGTCCATACATCTACCTAATCTATTTGTTTGCAACCTGAAGGCTGAGCTATGTTCAGTCAACAGCAATAGTAAATGTGGGAAGCCATGTACCATGACTCAGACCAACCTCAAGCCAATTTAAGTGTATGTGAAAATTTTTCATTGTGTTTATAGCGCATTTGAAAATAGACATGGCAAGAAAGATGGAAGAGTAGAGAGTGGGGGAGGGAGTAAACAAGCCATGGAGAGACAGGAACATGGCTTGTACACCTCATAATAATAATAAAGTTTATACGCCCAAGGATCATGGTACAACTGTCACTTACAAAGTCAATTTCACATTATATAAGGCACGTCATAAAATCAAGTAATTTAAAAAACATAGAAAATTATACGTACATTAAGTTAAAAAACGTTCACGTGAACAGGTACCTTTCATTATTTTGAGTCAATTAATCTTAAACAGGTTGATGCAGATAAAAATTATACTAAATAACCACAGAAAGATGAAAACATTCACGTTTATTTACAATTAATCGAGATGCTGTTTTACATTTACTGATAGTACATTTTCTGAGATAGATATGTTTTTATTTAGCTTAGACTTGAAAATGCATTAATTTCCTATTTGTTTTAGGTGGTCGGGCAACTTATTGAATAATTTAATACCCATTTCTTTTGGTCCAGTTTGTAAGGATTTTGTTCTAACGTTTCTGTGGTGAATAACTGTTGATGTTCTTGTTAGATGGTCATGATAAGTCACAATTTAATAAAAAATCATTTAAAATTAATTTTTACATAGATTACAGCAATGAATATGTATATATAGAGGTGAGTGGTAGTAATTTTAAGTCCTCAAAAGTTGCAAGTGCAACTCACCAAAATTTCGCTCTTTTTGAGGCATGAAAAAGACAATGTTTGATGAGGTATTCTGGGTAGGATGGATATTTTTCTGCAGCTCAAACCTTCCAACGATCAAAATCAAAAATTTTAGACTTATCAGTCAAACACACAATTGAAGAGGCAAGCATAATGATCTCGTCCATCACTTTTGAAAATGACGCACAGGAAGGTTGACAGGGTGGTGCATGCTAGTTCCACAAGCCAATTTCTAAGTAAAACCATATGGTATAAGCATCACTCAGTGGTGTAATATTGCATGACTAATTACCATCCACTCTCCGCTCAATATATACCGTGATAAATTTTCATCCAAATTGTCAGCACATTACAAATGAATGAACGTCGCAGCAAGAGATGGACATTCTGTGGCAAGACTTTGAACAATTGAGTTCACAGATGTAGGGCGTACGACACCCATCCATGGTGGGCAGAGTCCCGTAGTTTCCAGGATACAATTCTTTGTGAATGACTTCCATTCTTCTGGGAAATAATAGTTAATGAGGTTATTCCTAGAGATGGGCCACTCCGAAAATTACCTCGGTAAATTTCGTAAATTAGTGGTATTTTTCGTAATTTACTGCGTCCCTTGTAAATTACCCTAATTTTTTAGATAATTCACCCATGTTTGAGAAAGTTTTTCATACAGATAAATTCCCAACATGTTCTTTTAAGCCAAGTTCGCATGTCCTACGTGTTTCATTATAAATTGAGGCACGTACAACTCATTTTTGGAATACTTTAATTAAATTATAACATTATAGAATAATGTATTAGAATATTCTTCTTGAAAATTTCTCATACTTTGACAAAAGAAAGCCAGATTGCGTGTAGCTGCCGTAGTTCTTTTAACAATTTTAAAAATTTCTAATACATTAATGTTGTATAAGGTATGGTTTAAACATGGTCATTCCCTTCCTATTGCTATTGGCTTTCTTATTTAACAGTACATTTGCTGTTTAATACTTAAAACTAAAAAATACAGGAAAATTACCGTAATTTACCGTGGTAATTTACCTCAGATGAAAATCACGATAATTTTCACATCTCTATTTATTTCCATTGCCCTTCACAACAGCATTTTAACATAACACCATCATTATGAACTACCTTTCATCTGCCTCCTACCCTTCGACTTCTACTTGGAGCAAAAATAATTGCTCCCACCTGTCCAGCTATTGGAGTCTTTGGAACGCGCAAGCCCTTCCACCACGTCAAGGTTGTGGTCCAAGGGAAGAGTTCTTAAGATTGAGAGCTCTAAACATATTAAATGGATTGTGTAAGGGTAAACAAGCTAAGAAGGGAAGAGGTCACGTACAGTATACATAAACATACCAGGGTATTTACTTATTGGATAAAGGTCATATGACAAGATGAAACCAAAACCATCGGAGAACTCATGAATTTCAGAAATTATCTAAATATGTATCTCAAAGTTATAAAAAAAGGAGCTATTGTCACAATTACAATACTTTAAATGTTCATAAATTATTACTATGAATTTCTACCCACTAGTCCCACCTGAAAACGATCTTAAATCCAGTGCTTTACATTTAAATGAATACCTACCACTTTCTCAATCAGTAGCATTCACAAATTTAAAAATGAGAGCAGGAATGCTCAGCAGAGCGAAAAAGACATTAAAGAAATAATTTATACTACCATAATTTAAACCAAGGCAAAGAATGGAACAGACACAAAAATAGCATAAGCCATCCTTAAATTTGTAAACACTTAAAGATATCATCAAAGGCCTGTTTTAAGAATCAGTACAAGAAATACACCAGAAACACCCTCGGGTGGTAACGTTACAAATTTCTTGGGCTGAAGAAACTTATTAGATCACCTATAGCATTTTAGAAAATTCATATCTCTAAAGAGAATGGGAGAAATAACAAGACAATTATACGTTTTGAACTTTTAATGAAAAAGCATTTCCATCAAAAATAACTTCACAAGCAATTACATGGGTAACCTTTGATAACCAAATTATAACCAGATATTTCACATAAATCACATATTTCAGACAACATAGAGCAGGAAATTAAAATTCTCAGAATGAGAGTCACTGATGCTTGTGGCTCACATTTCAAATCACTTGTAATTGATGAATACCATGGCAACTCCACATACACCAGCCTAAACTGCATTAACAGACCCTTTTCATCAAAGACTATAAACATATCTTCAGGTACTACCCTAAATACCATTCTACCTGTTTACCTAAATATCATTATAAGTCCAGATGACTAGGAAAAATATTAAAGTCTGCTAATGCTTTGTCAGCAAAATAAAGATGAAGGTTTAGAAAACACTACAATTCCACAAAATAGTAGGTACATATATGTATTTCAATGACCTTGGTTTCGATGCAGTGCATCATCTTCACCTGAATATGATGCACTGCATTGAAACTATGGTCGTCTAAATAGATAATTTCTTGGAATTGCAGTGTTTTCTTTATCATCACCATGATGGAAATCTGAGTAAAGCCAGAGACTGTCACCTTCAGAAAAATAAAATCGAATGAGCACAAAAAAAAACTTTTTATCATCAACAAAGAAAATTGTCTAATCTCAAAATGTGTTAATTATATAAAGGGGGTTTATTTATAACTCCCACTTTTTGTCTAAAAAAATCATTAAATTCAAGCAAAATAAAAACAAGATACATATTTATGTACCTATGCCATTTAACCATAAAATGTTTACTTTGTAAATACGTCCATAGTACTTTGAATTCATCGTACACACCAGCCAAAAAAATATTTTGTCAAGTTTAAAGTAGTATACATCCTGAACCACTGTCAAACCAAAGTATATGATTACAAAACGGAGCCGTGGATGAATTTTTATGCATATAATTTCCAGTATATGATGGATGCCTCAATGGATGGTCAGAAATTGATGTACGTACAGTAATTATAGTGTCTTATTCATCTCCAGTTTTTAGGACTTCTTACAAGCATAATTGTTTGCCAAAACATTTAATTAAAAGGCACTAATGTCACATCCATAAAGTTTACATCTGAGAATGATTCTGTGATATTATTGCTTATTTTCTAACTATTGCATTAACTCATTTTCTTCATTAATTTACCATGTTGGTCCAATTATAAGCTCCCCACCCCAACCAACCTTTCTTCTACATTTTTGGAAAAATTCAATTTCTATCATGAGATTTTCCTCCAGTGCAAAGTGCAATTTTATAAAATGTAGAAAACAGTAATTCACAACCATTTTAACGGAATTTTTTTAAACAAGAACACATGACTGGAATATCCAGCAAACCCAGCTATCAATCAAGGTTAATTAATGCATTTAAGGGCTGAAGAAGACTTCCTATTCCTCTATGGATTACAACCAAATCAGAAGGTACATATCCTTTTTCACACAAAATATATGACCGTTAAATGAATCAGGATCAGACGTTTACAGCATTTATTAATGTAAATTGATGAATATTGAAGATCCAAATGTCTTTCAGAAAAAGATTGCTTTGTTTAACAGATTTACTATGCCATTTTTAAATCTGCATCCCAAAAACGTCCAAGCACTAACGCCTGAATGAAAGCATAGCATAGTCAATTATGCTACCAAAGCTGCCATCAAAAATGTTCTTTGACTCAGCTAGCAGTATATCTTCGAGCATAAGTAGAGGTGACAAAATTGCTGAATATCCTTGTTTCCTGTTGGTTTAGCAATGTTTGTACAATACAATTGGCCTTGTGGAATGCATTCATATCGAAAAAGGAAGTTTCAAGAGTATTTGTAAGTGGAAGGTCCTAGTATGAAACTTAAAACATACATTTTAATGTATTTATCAGTTAATATTCTCAGAGGCTTATCATTAATAGAGATAAATATGGTTTTATGCAGCTGACACACAAATATTGACCCTCAAAAAGCCAACATATATAGTGACTTGACTATAAGCCAAAGGTATTTTTTCACTGGCTGAATCAAAGAAGAAATTTATCGACTTGAGTATATACGATAAATTTAAAAAAATTGCGTTGCACATCTCTTTAAAATGTGTAAGTAGACCTAATGAGTGGAGAACCACTCACCACAACTGTATTGCAGGTTGCGTAATGTCTACAGCACTGTTGTAGGGCTATAAGATCCTAATGTAGGAAAATGAATGAGATTTCTGTTTGAGGCTTTCGCAGCGTTGGATTGCAGTTCTCTCCATTGGTTTCAGGTTAGCTGATGCAGCTAACCCGAAAACAATGAATGAGATAATTAAAATGTTTGATGACAAATCCTTGGAACCATTGTTGAATTCGTGAGCGAAGTTGTTTGCCTTATTTTCAAGGAGTGCCACAGTTTGTTCTCACGAGCAGAAAAATATCTATGACACATGTTTTATATGTATGTACATTTATTTGCCCAGCAGGTTACATCAGATTTTTCCTGAGTTACCTTACAGCTTTAACACCAATGTTAGGAAGAAAGATTTAATATATAAGAACATTTTTCACAATTCTTAAAAAATAAAGGCTATTTACTGACTAAGTTATATTATCACTTTATTATTAATTTCCCTCCGTTATTTTTGGATCATAAGAGATGAAATTTCTCAGTGGTTTTCTCTCTTTGTGCACTAAAATATCCCCCCTTACACTTACGTCAACTGATATTTGAAAAAAAAGAGATGCTTATATAAAGACATACACGATTTTCAACTTAAATGCTTGGAAGCAGAAATTCAGTTATTGAAGTAATCAATGCATTTATGAGTGTCTTAGCATATCATTATGCCATTCAAAAATATTTTAATCCCTTGTATTAAAAATTCACAAAAAATAGTTAGCTATGTGTTTACTATTATACACATATGTAGTTCAGTGCTGTATATTTTGAGTGACAAATTTATGCATGCACCACAATTTGCCTTCCAATCAGTTAATTGAAAACAAAAGGTGGTCTAAGAGACAACAAGCACATTAGAAAAACATCCATGAATCTTCACCAAATATTTTTAATTTGGCAGTTAAACTATCACAGTGTAAGCTCCACAACTATTGCTGAACAATAACACAAGTGTCTTATTTTAGCTGCTTAGCAAGATATTCTTTTCTTAACATTTTCCCCTCGACAGTCCTACTCTTTGACAGCCTAAACCACTCTCCAACACTCCTCTTGAGAATGCAGACGTCAAAGTATGCTCCAGGCACTGCTTTTGCCTTTACACTATCTGCAAGATGATTTCAGCTTATTAAAAAAATAATCTCAACTTAAATAAAAATGATATGTACTGGATATCAAATGGGTTCATCCAAAAGCAATAAAATTGGTGCTTATGGTATTCATGCATGCCAAAAACCCTATGAGTGCCATATGATATTTTGATCACAGCAACATTGGCACTCTTAGGGGTCAGGGATACCATGGATGCGGTTGTGACTTAACCCTTTCACTTAGGATACCAAGTTAACCTGATACAGATGCTACCACACATGCAAACAAACACGGTTTACAGATGGAATGAAATTTTGCATGCAAGAGAGCAAACACCATGATAACATGGCTCTGTGGCTAAGTGACACACAACCGTACAAACCCTTAGGCCCCGTTTCCACTACTGACATTTCTACGACGGTAACTCTCTACCCGCACAGTGGAAACGCTCGAAAATGGCTACCATGGTAGATAGTCCTACTAGCATTGAGTTACCCTCGTAAGATCAGGGAATAGTGGTTACCGTCGTGTCTCTTTGTAGTGGGAATGCAAGTTAGTCAAAATCCTGGTAAGAATCATGGGAAAACAGTTGAATCACGGAAAGCGTGGAGGGATCACGGTTTCACCGTCTGCACACAATATTAAAAAGAATAAATATTTATATTCTACCGATATGGTTAAAAGTGATTAAACGTTGCCATGCGTAGTTAAAGAGAAAATATATTTTATTAACGGTAGGTTACACTATTCCAGTACATCGATAATAATATGAAATGAAGGAAATTTTGTCTTGTCTACAATACTACTTTGTTTCACTACCTGTCCAAGGCTTTGGCCTACGAAGACATTATCAAGGCCTTAATTTGTATTTTTAATTATTATTTCTAACTTTGCTTGTCAACCAATGTTTCAACTTATGAAGTCAGTGCCTTGAAAATGATAAACGTTGGGGGATCACCATTAGATATCCATATATATTTCGCATGTAACGCATCTCTATCCTTGGTGAAACTGACCTTGACGCTTTAAAATAAGATACGGGGGCCTGTTCACCACCCGCAGGTCTACCGACTGCCAGTGAAATCAACATCTCCCTCGTTAACTGTCAATCTTTACTGTGTCATATCGACGAATTCCGTGCCCATTTTTCTTCCAGTTCAAGTGACATAATCTGTTTGACCGAAACGTGGTTAAAACCAAATATACCTGATAGCATGGTTGAACTTAGTGAACACTACTTGCTCAGACATGATCGGATCGGGAAAGGCGGTGGCGGGGTTGGTGCCTTCATTCATCATAGATTGAGTTCGTCGGTGCTGGCGACCTCTTCTGCGACCTATGAATGCCGACCTGAGTTCATGGTAATTGAAGTTCATGGTACAAACCTTTCCAAACTTCTTCTATTTGTTTTTTATAGACCTCCAAATGTTGGGTCCTTGACTGATATTGAACAAGCCTATACAACCTTTAGTCCAAACTATAAAAACATTGTAATTGTAGGTGACTTTAACGCTGATCTGCTACGGGATAGCTATCATTCTTCCTTCGTCAGAAATTTCATTTTTAATTATAATCTTTATCTTGCCTCTACGCAGCCCACACATCACACAAAAAATAGTCATACTCTTCTCGATCTCTGTATCGTTGATTCCCCTGAAAAAATCTCTTCATTTTCACCATCCCCTGTGCCTTTTCTCTCCGCACACGACAAAATTTCATTCTCCTACACATTCAATTCCCCTTGCCTTCCTATACCCAAAATTTTCTACCGTGATCTTAAAAACTTCGATGCAGCCAAGTTTCAGGATGACCTTCTCACTTTTGACTGGAAAAATCTATTTAGCTCCTCGTCCATTGATTCAAAATTAGAATTCTTTAATCTGAAATTCTTAGAGTGTATAAATTGTCATGCCCCCCTGCGTACATGCACACCTAGACGACCTTCAGCCCCCTGGCTGACTAATGACATTAAGCAAAAAATGAAGGAACGCGATGTTTCACGAAGAATTTTCACACGAACAAAAAGCCAGACTGCTTACACTGAGTTTATCGTTTTGCGTAATCAGGTGAAGCATCTTGTCATAGAGGCCAAGAAAAAATATTATGTAACCACCTTCTCCAATTTGACAGAACCAAACCAGGTCTGGAGGGAACTTAGAAGTCTTGGACTCGTGCAGCGGCGAAACAAGCAGCCCATGCATGAATTCTCTATTAACGATCTAAACAAGCATTTCACTCCCACTTTTGCCTCTGAGGGAAATAGCATAGCAGAAATAGTCGGTCTCTCTAACCTTGATTCACTCGTACCCTATAACGAGAGTAATTTCTTCTTCCAACACGTAACCCCTCATAACCTACGTAAAACGTTATCTTTCTCTAAATCCAACTCAATTGGGGTCGATGGAATCTCAGTTAAATTTATCAAGGCCTCGTCAACTGTACTTCTACCTGTAATACTTGATATTTTTAATTTTTCCTTAATGTCATCTGAATTTCCGATTATATGGAAATCATCACTTATTACTCCAATTCAAAAGGTTAAAAAACCAACTTCTCCCAGTGATTATCGACCAATCTCTATTTTGTGCTCTCTTTCTAAATGCTTAGAAAGGATTGTTTTTCAGCAGGTTACGAATTATCTGAACCAAAACAACTTGAATGATCCATATCAATCTGGATTTCGGAAAAACTTCTCTACGCAAACAGCGCTACTCAAATTAACGGATGATGTACGTCGAGGAATTGATAAACGGATGGTCACAATTCTGGTTTTATTTGATTTTACCAATGCTTTTGGTCTTGTTAATCACGCCAAACTTCTCCACAAGTTGAAAAACCTTAATTTTTCCTGTTCCACACTTAACTGGTTTTACTCCTATCTAAAAGATCGCCAACAGGCAGTCAAGGACGCGAATGGGAATACATCGCAATGGACCACCGTCCATTGTGGTGTCCCGCAAGGGTCAGTTCTTGGTCCTCTCCTATTTTCCTTGTATGTCCTTGATCTGCACAAGTGTATTATAAATTGTAAATACCTTTTATATGCTGACGACTTACAGATTTATCATCACTGCCATTTACATGAGCTGAATGATGCAATTTCCAAAGTCAATCAGGATGTTCAAGCCATCAATTCATGGGCTGTAGACAATAACTTTGTGCTTAACCCCAGAAAAACAAAGTCTATGTTACTCGGTACCTCAAAACTACTCAAACATGTTGACTTTGATGTTTTGCCAAAGATTATTGTTGGTGAGGCGGAAATATCATATGCAAACTCCGTTAAAAATCTTGGGGTCATATTGATGCCCAATTTGTCTTGGCAAAACCATGTTCAAGCCATCAGCAATAAGATTAACATGATCCTGTTTCAGCTAAAAATTCATAAAAACCTTTTGCCCTCTCATACCCGCAAGCAACTGGTATCCTCGCTAATATTCCCCCATATTGATTACTGCTGCCTTGTTTATCATGACCTAACTGAAGAGATTAACACCATGATTCAACGACAATTAAATATGTGTGTCAGGTTCATTTATGATCTTAAAAAAGATGATCATATATCCCCTTATTTTTCTAAGTTAGAATGGCTTAAAGCTAAAACAAGGAGGGAATACATGCTTGCCTCCTTTTTATATAAACTTTTCAATTGTCAACAGCCTGAATATATCATGCAATTTTTTCAGTCTAAAGAGAAAAATCGAAATGTTGCAACTCGAATGTCACCAGATTTTTTAATTGTCCCACTACACCGAACCACTACATTTAATAAATCCTTTTCTGTTGTTGGGACAAGGATATGGAATAGTACTCCCGAACTAATCAAAAACTCCAAATCGCTGATTGCTTTCAAAAACATACTGTTCAATAAAATGCTATTACAGGAAAAAATTTAATTTTTCAATATGCTTGTATTTTTTGTTACCATTATTATATCATTTATTGTATGTATCCAATTTACTGTGTACTCGAGCTCTGATACTAATGTATACCTTTGTATGTTCTTAGTGGACCAAGGGTCCAAGAACAATAAATATTTCTTTATCTTTATCTTTATATTTCACTGTCAGCATTCAACATTTATAACTTACATATATATAACTACAACCTATCGTTAATGGTTAGACATCGCCGTCATTTTTCAAAGGGAGGATAATTTAATATTTGGGACATGGACCCTTTAATCAAGTATCTATACATGATCGATAATAATATGAAATTAGAGAAATGTTGTGCAGTCCAGAATAGAATTAATTCTTTCATATGCCGAACTACTTAGGTTTCGATATATGAAGCCATTATCATGGCCTTTATTTCTTATGTACATATTATTATTTTGCTTGTCGACCGAGATTTCAAATTATTAACTCAATACCAAACCCTTGAAAATGACTGAACAAGTCGAAACCTTAGTCGGCTAGTGAAATGAAAATTTTTGTGGAATAATCAAAGGTTCCTTCATTTCGTATGGACAATGGGGTACCACAGTCTGACAACAATGTAAATTTTGCTAATGCTTTTGTTCCCGAAAATGGTAGACGAATTATCAATTCGCTAAAATGTAATATGGGCTGCAAATCTGATTAAGAAGAGCAGAAGATTAAGGCGTCCAGAAAAGCAAGTGTTCAAAAGATGAATTCATATTCATATAAATCCATATATTATTTAGATTGTACCACAGTTATTTAAATTTACCAATAAATCTTACGGTTGATACTTCACAGGTGCGTGTATAGAACGAGATTAAGTGTTGAAAAACACAATTGTGATGATAATATTGATAACATATGTTTCTGGTTAAGGCGAGAAGTCGTACGCTTTTAAATCTCGTTCGTCAGTTGTCCTTTAAACTGGTATTGCTAAGTCACAAAACGATGCTTTACCACGGTTAGAAGTAGCTAATCGGAACGCAGGTAGGTTATGACGGCTGAAATAACCGTGGTAGAATGTTAGTAATGGAAACAGGGCCTTGGGGATGCTGGGCCTTTCCACAGCCTGCAGGCTGAGGTGATCTCAACCCTTCATCTCAGAGTCTGCCCCACTCATGGAATGTGTCTGCCGTCAACTATTTGTTAACACAGTTGATTAAAACAAACAAATATTTGTACCTGCATTCTCGGGAAATACAAGGCTCATAAGTGCAGTCCTCATGTTTTGTTGTGCATTCACAAATTTTAAACTTACTCAACCATTATTATTAACCAAGTTGTTGGGAGTGGCTATTACACAAGAAATTAGTCGATAATAACAGTAGAGCCCCATTTGGTGTTTGTAAATTGACAGGATAACATAAAAAAATGTACTAATGATTAGTTATTTTTAGAGTCTGCAACAAGTTATTTTTAGCAAATGCACCGTGTAAACAAGCAGTTGACCATGAACACAGGCCGTACGTAGGCCAGAAATTGAAAACAAAGGTCAAGATTACTTCTGCCTGCAGGCTGAGGAAAGGGTCTGGAATCCCACATACTTGGGTCTCAAGATGACCCTGTGAGATTCCTTGCCTAGAGAGAGCTACACACAGAAGAGTAGAGCGAAATGCTCGTGGTAGGGAAGCACTGAAGTATGGAAGGCCAAAAAGTTGAGTTTAGGAAGAATGAGGGTAGATAGAGGGATCCTCCTCTATAATTGTTACAGTACTCTTAGACTTAACCGCGTTTTGGATGATACTGCTGCCGTAAGGAAAAAATGAGAATACCTGAAAACAACTCCACAAAAAACCCAAAACAGAACAATCCATTATATGGAGCCACATCCTTGTCCTGGGACCTTAGCGTATGCAGTGCATGCAAAAACACCCTTTGGCAAGCTGCTTTAGACGAGAAACCTCTAGCATGGATCCACACACAAAGCACACTTCTCAATGAAAAGTTTTGAAGTGAATAAAGTCTTAATTCTCTGCATTTTATTGGCATGTCATTATCAGTAGGTAAAGTGATAAAGCATGGCATCTTTAAAAAACCATGCAAGGCAGAATAGGCCTGAGTGATTATTTGATTAATTGAATCGTCGATTCAATTATTCTTACAATTGATTGACTATTGAAGCACATCGATGTCGATTGTGGTATTTGACTCGATTGTCAATTATTGTTCAATTGTCAATTATTATTTAATTCATAATTTTTGCCCGGTAATCGATTAATTGACTATTATTGATTCGCTATGCATTGCAAATAGTGCATATATACTTGCTTTAGTTTACTAGTTTGGAGTAAACTCTAAGCACGGACAAAAGAGGTTGTTCAGTCATGGTGGGAACATTCTCATCGACACATGCCAGTGTCTGTCAGATAAACACGTTGACGATCTCATCTGCCTGTCTTCAAATAGCGATGTATTCCTTTAATTAATTAATATTAGCTTACTGATTGAATTATTTAGTTTTTCAAATAAACTCTCATTCTTCTCATTGCCAAAGGAAAGCCTTTGAAAAGAATGATCCAATTGAATTCTGTCAATTAATTGGTTGATGTCAATTAATTGAAACACTTCAATTAATTATCATTTCTTCAATTCCCGACATTTGGATCAACCACATTTGCAATTATTCTTATAATTGATCGACATCGATTTTTTTCGATAATCGCACAGGCCTAAGGCAGCACATATTAATAAGAAAAGTAGAGTGCACTCTAGAAGTAATTTAATTCAATGTTCTTCGATGGTTAAGGTCATTTCACACTTTCGGACTGCCACTTGCATCGGAGGTTCGTCCCTCCAAACGTGAGCAGAGCCCAACAAGCATAGCTTCAGTGATTGAGTGAGAACTGTTGTTTCCTCTACGGCTTGCTGTTGCACAAAAGCAGAGTGTACAAATACAACAAATTTCCTATTATCCAGCATACACGGAACATGGGGGCTGCCGGTTAAATGAATATGCTGGTTGCATGAGATAAACACCTTCAGAAATCAAATAAAATAGGTTAACTTCTATTTAATCTATATTAGGCATATAAATATAAAAAACAATGTAAATTAAGTAAAACTACAATTATAAGCCTGTGAAATATAATTCTTCCAATTGAATCATTTCACTTCTCATGTCATGAAATGCCTGCATGACGAATATGTAATGCACGGAAAGATTTCTACGCTCCTTGACATAAGGGATGACAGAACGACGATCTAAATCTGATCTTCATACATTATACTTCAGGTTAATACCCCACTATAGTAAATTCAATGTTTCTAGTTTAAGGATTCAGATTACATACTTATTTCAACATAAGGAAGGGCATCATGGTCTTGAACTAATTACAGGTGGTCCTCGACTTTCGTACACTCAACTTTCACACAATTCGCACTTTCGTACATTCCAAATTGATACCTTTTACTTGACTTTCGGACACCAAATTTGGACATTTCTCGAACAATATTTTTGAATTTCCCACGATGGAGCATGGCCAATCCTGGCCTTCAACTGTTTCATCTGCATTCTCGCTCGCTAGTATAGGAGACCGTGGGCTGTGTTAACTTAGAGCAAGGTATAACTTGTTTATTTACTGAATTTAATTAATGTCGTATGATAAGATTGAGTAGAAAACATAAATACGATGTGACTGAGACCAACTAAAATACGCGTAGGTTGCATAAACTTAATACTGTCGAGCAAAAGTTGGGAATTATTAGACACGCTGAACTGGGAGGATCTTTTGCTGCAAGACAATCATTGAACTAAGCCGCTCAACTGTGCGTTCAATAGTAAAGGGGAAAGATAAAATTATAGACCATGCACGAAATGCTAGGAAGTGCAATGTGAAATTCACGAAGTTGTGTATGGAAACCTACCTATGTACCTAGGAAACATCATTCTATTTTCGTTTGTCTTTTGTCCAGTTTAGGAAATTGCAAAATTTTGTTGTTTATCTAATTGTAATAAATTAAATGACATTGAGTTTAAGGTTCCAAAAATGAAATGTTGTAATGCTTCTTGTTTCATGTCTTTATAGTGATAGTGGAAATTATCAGCAAAATATTAACTTCTGCTGAGGAAAAATTAGAAAAGCGTATGTTTACTCAGTAGACAACTGTATTTTTTTAGAACCGTTTATCAAGACTGTGTAGTTTTTAAAGTAATTATGTATTTTTATAAATATAGTTAGTGTATTTTAAACTTTTGTACTAAAAATAAAATTTCCTTACAATTGGTATGAGTTGTTATGTACTATATATATATTTAATTCTCTGGGAACGCCACCCCTAATTAGTATGGGACTCTATTGTTCGACTTTCGTACATGTCTTCAGGAACGCATTGTGTACGAAAGTCGAGGACTGCCTGTATAGAAGTACAATTTAGCATTAACATAGTTTTACTTCCCAGGGAGAGCATGAAAGAACTATTCTCCAACTAGTGTGGTCAGAAATTTTTTTTCCGTCAGTCCAAAAATCAACTGTAGTTGAGGCATGGATATAACACACAATATGAATTTGTGAACAAAGAGCATGCATATTGTATAGCAGTAAATTGACCACCAAGCTCGATTTTGGGCAACTAATTATAAAATAACAATAAAGTTTTAGAGGAGTCACCATAGAAGGTTGAAAGTACAAAAATCTTGATTGTGCATGAAAGGTATTCACATCAAATACGCAAGGACCACATGATATGGATAGAAAGATTATGGAATTAGGAAGGAAAAATTTAGCTGGGTGCACAAGCAACTGTCCCATCACATGCACTTACCAAACATTACATCAATTATATTTTTGAAATGCACTTCAAAAGCAATCTTCTGCTCAGACCTCCCCTTCATACAGAAGTTGACAGCCAATTCACTAGACATGATAAGTGATAACATGTCATTCACAGTTTTTTGGATTCCTGCAGCCATCTGCTTCTCTGAATTGCATTTGTACATTATGCAAGATGATCTATCCTTCAGGTAATAGATCTGTAAACATATAAATAAAAAACCTTAGGTTTTGGCATCCTCCAGGATTAACTATAGCTAGGCCTGCTATCAAGCCTCAATCTTCCACAAAGTTCCTCATTTTTATGCATCTTAAGCCCGTTTCACACACGATGCTTGATCCAGCACAAGACCTAGTATGCTAGCTGGTACTTGATATTGAGGACGGAACCCAGTATGATAGAATCCGTGATAGAACGTTTCACACGATCATTGAACTAGTGCTAGCGATGGAGCGGTACTGTCACTCACTGTTGAAAGAAAATGAAAAATTTCCATGAAAGAAGGAGACTTTTGGCTGTTGCAGTAAAAGCAGGGATTGTCGAGACATTTTCACCGCCAAAGAGTGCGTAAACCCGTGATAAAGTGAGGTGCTGATTAAAAAAAGTGAAGATCACACTGCGACCGTAAAAGCTAACGTGATTGGTCGACGGCTACTAGACCCTACTGGGAGCTATGTAGTAGCAAACTAGTACCGCATCAATTACGAATCAAGTAGCCCAGCGAGTATAACAGCTATCATACTTGTTAGCCAGCATGCTGGTTCTATATCACACGGTACTGGAAAGCTATCATGCTAGCAAGTATCCTCGACATTGTGCTGGATCAAGTACCATGTAAAACAGGCTTTAGGACAGTCCAGGGGGAATTTCTGAATTAAATTTTTGAATGACCACAATTTTTGCACAAAAAATGTCTTTTTGATACAGTGCATTCCATTGAGGGAAATGCACCATGGGTGAAAGGAATTTATCCAGATGAGCATTAAGCCACTTATAATTTTTAGAGTAATTAACAGTTAATGTAGGTTGAAATGGATGAGAGTATAAATCTTCTAGAGTCTTACTAGTGCAGACCCATATCTCATAACATGATTTCTTTCTTCACCTCAGCTTATTTCCCACCCTTCTTCAACCCATCCACATAATTATTATCTTCCTTCCCTTTCCCCACTTATATCCTCTTTCATTGCCTTAGGCAACCTTTCACCCCTTATTACCTTGTAATGATACATTATGTTCCCAAGGTCAGCGTGATCAAGGGAGGTTACAAGCGAACTGTCAAGGATTCAGGAGCCGTAAATAGGGACCAGAGTTGGGATTAACGATTTCAAAAATTATCGATTAAAACTAATCGTAAAAATGTAGTAAACCTTTTAACTTAACCATTACTTTTTAGAAGAATTAACTTTTTAATTGTTAAAATTATACATTAACTGATACAAAACTAACTTGGGTTAATTTTTTTCGTTAATTTTTGGCGAATGTCAACATGTTAGAATTTTGGCGCAAAGCTTGCCAAACAGACAAAAAGGGGAAAATAAAACAGTATCTAAGAATGCAGTATAGCTGGGTAGTTGTGCAAGATTACAATGAATAGGCCCAGATGAATACATCCAAACAAAAGCGGACTCGAGTGGAGTGACCTCCAAAGTTTAGGAATGCACCCTCAGACGAGAAAACATGAGACCACTCGAAGACCATGTCCGCGAGGGCACGAATGCCTTACTAGGCGACGTCGTGTCATCAATACTACATACGTAGAACCTCTATTTTAATAAGTTGAAGGGACCCAAAAATTTGATCTTTGTAATCAGAGGGTTTGTAAATTAGAGGTTATCTTCCAAGCAATCCAAACCTCAACAATCCCAATCCAGTTTCAATAGCGAACTGCATAAAGATAAATGGGATTAAGAGGTAATATTTCAATAAAATGAATTACACATTCAGTTAAATGCTTAATACAACAAAAAAGAAATATAAACCTACATTTCATATATATAGCGGCATAATTTTTATGGTCTCCTTGACAAAAAAAAGAAAATACTGTCAGTTTGCAATTGAGGATGATAACCTATATTTGAAAAATGCACATTTGGAGAAATATTGTTTAGATATTTCTTTAATGATCATGGCAAGAGTGAAGATAAAAAATGAATTGTACGACAAATTGCGTTTGACCTCCTGAACTTCTTATATTTTAAAGTAATCGTCATTTTTTGTTGGTGTTTTTGGAAATTTCTATGAAGGATGCGGTGATGTTTTCAATAGCTGAAAGGTGATTGTTGAAGGAATGAGGTACACCATCAGCATGCAGCTGAAACTTGTGAGGGATTTTTACAGCGTGTCTTAATTCATCCCTTGTAGGGGGAAGGTGTTTCTGGGTCATCTTCACAGCTTGCACAATAGCTTTCTAAGCTCACTTCTTCCTCATGTTCTTCATCTTCACTTAATGTGTTGCAATTATGCGTCATCACATCAGAGTCACACTTGACATATGGCTCAGCTTGAGGGGATGCATCTGGGATGTATTGCTTTAGTTGAACCATTTCTTGACTAAGTAGATCCTGTAGTGTGGGAACCTCCACTAACTCCTCTGTCTCCTGAACTGATGTGTCACCAAAACCACCTGATCTCCAACAGTTGGAAATAGTTTTCACAGTGACACTATCCCATGCACTGGCAACACCTCGCATAGCATGGATCCAGGGCCATCCCTGGGGATTATAAGGGGCCCTGTGCAACCGAAAGTCGGGCCCCTTCATAACTTTGCATTCCCTTATTGACACATATATGTAGTATCATCTTTGAAGCATATTTCTTTTATAATAAACCCGTGGGAAGAGTGCGTGAGTGAGTGCATGTTTTAATTTTTATATTGTATCTCTTTTTGTTCTTTAATTGTGTGAGTGGGTCACTGGCGTAAGTTAATTCTTCGCAAACCTGTATGTGTGAGTGATTGAGCCCTCGCGGTAATTTGTTTCTCCAGCAAACCCGTGAGAAGAGTGCGTGAGTGAGTGCATGTTTTAATTTTTATATTGTATCTCTTTTTGTTCTTTAATTGTGTGAGTGGGTCACTGGCGTAAGTTAATTCTTCGCAAACCTGATTGTGTGTGTGATTGAGCCCTCGCGGTATTTTGTTTCTTCAGCAAACCCGTGAGTAGAATGCGTGAGTGCTTGTCTTAATTTTTAATTTTTGTTATCTTTTGCTTTTTTGTCCGGTCTGGTTAACGCCCCAACTAACCTTTCAACACCCTATTCATCCCTTCTTTCCCTTCCCGATTTTCACCCATCAAAGAGTACGGCCTTGGGGAATTCATTTTCTTTCAATATTTTAACGGCCGTAGAACGTTCAATTGTTTATATACAATAATGTTGCACTAAACTCAATACAAAACCATTTCAAACACTTCGTAAAACAGGGGTCAGTCACTATTGGGACCAGCTTTTCACTTCATAAATCAATAAAATGGAGGTTTCGTAAAACGGAGGTCATGTGGGAGTCTTTGGTGGGTGGAGGTTTGGTTGAGTAGGGATTTTTCTGAATTTTTTGATGAAGGAGGGATTCTGGGTAACCACGCTTGAGGAGGGAGTGGTGAAGGTTGGCGAGGTATGAGAATTGAGGAATGAGACTCTTCACCAATGTTTTCTTACATATAGTCTTACATCATCCTCCTATCGCTGAACTCCTCCTTGGCTATAATAAATTTCTTTCTCATGCACCTGCTACTATTCCCTACTAGTATTATGATCTAAGTTTGTATGCACCCTTCGAAACCTGCCCGAGTTATTCACTCTTGTTCCTAAACCACTGCCTGACCTTCATTTCCATCCCTCCCTTCCCCTACCACTGCATTCCAATTTCCCATCACCCTTCCCTGCCGTCTAGTCCTAACATTTCAAGTTCCAATATTTACCACCACTTTCTCATGTTCCTTTTATTCTTCTTTGTCATAATCTTTGTATCCACTGTGGCTGCCACAATTGAGCGAATATTTCATGAGATGATAACCTCTTAACCACTTCCCTGACAAGCCCCCATATATTCGGGCATCGAGGTGGTGCAAAATCTGACAAGCCCGAATATAGTCGGGCAAGTCCGCGATGTCCGTATCTTTTTCTTTACGCCCGCATATAGTCGGCCGAAGCTAGTAGTTTACGTTCCTGCCGCCTCCCATGCTGTTGAAGGTCCAGAGCCAGCGATGCGGCAAGCGGCGCTCTTTTCAAACAGTCATTTCTAATGTTAAAACAATGGTCATTTTTTGGTAATATTTCTAGCAATTCGAGGGTTATAATTTTTTACGCACTGAAAAGTTATCCCCATACGGAATTTCATTCACCTACATTGCCATTCGTAACCATCCGTCTATTTACTTCATGCATGGAGTTTCTTTTGCGAACGTTTTAAGAAATTTACAATGTCAATTTTAGTCATTTATAGATAATTATTGCAAATTTATGATGCAAAACTTTCGTTTTCGCATGACAAAAAACTTTCTAAATAAGTATATAATTTTTAAATTAGTTATTTTCATTGAAATTTCGTCATTCACTCTTCATGAGCATTCAATTACATTTTTTTTTAACATTTTAGCGGTCATTATAAAAATTGCAATTTCAATTTTGCGCTAATTTTCACTGCTCCAATGAGCAATTGGAATAAAATATTTCTATAGCAACAGAACATGAATCTTTCCTTGCCTTATTTGTTACTATATATATTTGTTACCATATATGTTTGTTACTATATATATTTGTTACTATATGTATTTGTTACAATATATATTTGTTACTATATATATTAACTAATTCTATATCGTTCGTCTGCACATTTTACTTCCGGTAATTTTTATATATGTTGGAAATGCCTATTGAACCGTTCTCTTTAGATAAAATGGCATAATCGTAAATGTTTAGATATGTTGCGAATGTTAATTCATCAGCCCCTTTCATTTTTCTACTTCGAATACTGGCGGAAGTGGTGAAACATATTTACGAAAACAGCTATACGATGAAGATGTCTAAAGGTCGTACATTCTCAATAGAAACCAACACAAGTGCCCTGTGTATGTGCTACCATAGCTCACATGAGTACAGAATAGAGATAAATCTTAAACATGTGTAATGCCTTCTATTGTCATGTTTGACACTTTCCTGAGGTCAGAAAACACCCGCTCGAGAGCCGATGGCCCGCTAAGCAACCTGGCGCCCGGTTTCATGTCATGCTAATCTGCCACCCTTTGCTCCCCGGGCTACTTTCCCACCAGCCAACCCTTTACTAATGGGTTTTTCCCGATATCAATTTACCGGTAGTTGGAAAATCCATGCTGTTGCGGTACGCACACATGTTTATTTTCCAAGAAATGGTAGGAACGGAAAAGAAAAAATTTATGATGAGCATGGGATGGGCTTTTCACACTGAGGGGCGAGGTCCTTTGCATATTGTGATTGTTTCCATGAGTACTTTGCCGGAAGGACGATGGTGACAATCTTTTGTTGAGTTTCAGAGCATAAGCATCCTTGATTTTCAGAGCGCACGCACTTTTTTGCTGAAATTCCATTTCAAGTTAGAACATTTTCGTTCTAATACCAGTGGTTTAGTAGGAGTGAATTCTATGGCAAATTCTTTGTTTTCGCTCGGTAAAATTTGGCAATCAGCAATGGATTCCGGAGAGGAATCAGTGTTGACCAGCAGTGATTCCGAGATTATGGACATTGAAGTTACTGGCTCCTAGTCGATTCTCCTTGGAGAAACTAGCTCTGAATCAGAAGGTGCAGCAGAACATTCACGGGAAGCGGAGTGGGAGGAAATGCTTTCAACGAATCCTCTTCCGAAACAACCTAGGTTTCTTTTTGAAGGTAATTCTTCGATGAACTTCGACCTGGTTCCCGACTGTGGTTCCCTAAAATATTTTTTTCAATGATAAAATTGTTGACTTTATAACTTGGGAAACTAATCACTGTGCCAGTAACACATTGCGTGAAAAAGCAGGGCCGAGCAGTACTAGCGTAAATCAGTGGCGAGCTGTGACAAGCTCAGAAATTCGTATTTTTTGCCCTTGTAATGCTACAGAGCAGAGTGTGGAAGCCAGATAATGAGTTTTATTGGTAGACGAGACCTATACTCTCCTCTCCCTTTTTTGGACACACAATGTCTTACCGATGATTCGTAAAAATAAGGCAATATTTACATTTTGCCTATAATAACGATTTTGATCCCCAAACACACCCCAAAGCCAAACTAAATAAAATATGGCCGATTTACCAGAAGCTGGAGGAAAAGTTCAAGGCACTCCATACACCAGAGACGGACATTACCATCGTCAAGAGCCTCCTCTTGTACAAGGGAAGATTGGGGTGCGGCAGTTCATGCCAATGAAAAGAGCTTCATTAGGCAAATATTTGTTCTTTGTGAATCAAGAACTGGATACGTGTGGTCAACGACAATTTACACGGGAAAGGGGACTGTGTTGGATAAAGACTTTGCCCATTTACCCATGGCCTCAAAAGTGATGATAACTCTAATGAAGCCATTATTTGGCCTATGATATTGCCTGACGACGGATAGCTTTTATACGTCTCCAGATCTAGCCGACTAGCTCGCATCACACTCCAGACTCATATGGAACACTGAGGATTCAAGATCTCTTCAAAGAGAATCAAGTAAAAGAATTAAAGTTTCTTGATTTTTGCCATAAAATGAATTTTTCTATATCATTTTCAGGGCAAAAGTCATCGTCATGCGGGTTGCCTAACTCCCATGAATGTTTGCACGTTGTTTCTTGATGTACTATGGACTGAAATTAATAGTTAACATTAACTATTGTAATATAAACTAAAAGTATTCCTCAAAAGATGTCTAACTAAGGTTTACGGGAAGGAAAGTTATACTGATATGCAGGTGGCCCAATTCTCTTAAGTTAAGGGGAAACATTAAGAAATTATTGAATAAATCATTAGTTATTTGGAATAAAAAATAAAGGAAAACATTTTCGGATTTGCCTCCCAAAAATGCTTCTGAATCTAAAATAAAAAAATGACTTTTTTGACCGTTTTGGTAAAAAAACCCATCAAGGAAGTGGTTAAGGCCTTGTCTCCCCCGCTGCCAGGCATGACACCCACCCCAGAGAGTAGTATCTCATAGTTGCGAGGATTCAATTCTCGATTATCAGTCTCCATGCTCAGGGAAATAGATAATCAGGTGGACTTCTTACGGCCATTCCAACAGTATTTTTTTTTGTGGTCTCCTATTTTTTCTCCCTTACGTGGTCTTCTTTTTATCTGGCTCTAATGCATCCATCTATATGGCATCAACAAGTGGCCCCCTACCACGATCAATCATTATTGCTCCCACTAGTTCAGCTCTAGGGGTCACTGGAAGGTGTACGCCCTTCCACCAACACAAGGCTGTCGCCTGCTCTTTCCCTTCTGCGCTTGAATTATGCTTGCAATACTTTTCCTAACTTATAATTACTCAACAGACAATTTTCTTTTTTGAAATGCATCACTAAGTAGGTAAAGCACTACAACAATTTTGTCAGAGAATATCTACTAATTATTAAATTACCAAAAACTTTTAGACATTTTTGGGGGTGGTTAAATCTAGCTTTGGCTGATCTATGTTCAACTAATACAGTTTTGCCATGACTGGGATTGTAGCCATTGTATTAGATAATCAACTATTACTAAGTTTATACCATGAAATTCACAACAGTAACAGGGAAAGGTGTCCTTAAAGTAATTTTTAGCTCCTTAAGTCCATAAGTAGTTGGCAGCCCTAACTGATATAAGGGTTTTCATGAAGTCAATTCAGTAAAAATTTTATCATAAAAAAACTGAAGATGCACTGAAATCAAAAGTTTTCGAAACATTCTATCCACATATTAAAGTGGCTTGAACTGAGCTATTATGTATGTTGAAATATTCTTGCAAGAACATAATTGCATAACTTTATGATTGGAGTTCAGTGGAGATCAAGAAATCATGATAAAATACTGTTTCACAAACGTGACACAAATGAGATGAATCCACCAAATACCTAAAGCAAATAAAATTAACAATGCTATTGAAAACATAAGATAAACAAACTTGAAGACAGACCATGTATTCCCTGTACTTCTTGTTTTCTGCCAAGGTTGTCTCAAAATTCAAAAGTTGTGTGAAATCTTCAATTGGCAGTGAATAGAGCTTCTGTAATTCACTATCTGGTCTGTTTGATACATTGGCACCCATTTCCATTTGCTTCAAATTTATCTTTGAAGATAAAGAACTAAGGGCCTCTTGATTCTCCAAAATGTGTCTGGAAAACTTCCTCTTGAGGTCGCTTATTTCCTCTTTAATGGAAACCAGTATACCTGTGAACAAAGTTCTTCGGTTAGACTATTGGCAGCATTTTCATCAGTATCGAAACATCAAAACAAATCAACGGCATGACACACCAATTAATGATGAATTTTCCTCTAAACCTGACACCTGAACAGCCTTATCAGCCCGCTCAGGGGTGTACGGCTCCACTTTTGGATATATCAACTCTAGGTCACATAAGAGCCCATTATCATCATTACTACTCGAGTTCATAGAATTTTCTTCCATGTTCTTATCCTCCATCTCAATTTGAATCCGCCTGCGTTTCTGCCTACTTGTCAAAGCACTAAAAGGCTTGTAATGAGTTCTAGGCATTTTCACAAAACTTATGAGAAGCAGCACTCAAAACTCCTCTTTTTGATAAGCGTTCACCTCACTCTGGAAGGTATTTGGGGCCAATCTAAAGCAAAACACGCATGTACGTTATATATTTTCAAATTATAACATATTCTTTAACAGCAACCATAAATCGTATACATGACTCAAAAGTATTAAGTACTTAGTTGTATTCACTTACCTTCTATTCCTGCTGAAGTTTCTCCCAAGTCCTCTCCAACACCCAAGTTTGGTCTGCCGGTTTCTTCTTGGTATCCTCGTTGCAAAAAGCAAGTGCACTCGCGTCTCATAGGTGAGGTTATTGAATAATTGCTGAAAAATACTGACGCAGACTAATGATTCGAAAACAACTTGGAACGGATAAATCCACTACAACGTCCGAGAACTTTTTACGAAATCACCGACATTGAAACCAAATACACCCAAAACAATCGAGGAAAGGAGGGCGGTATGCGTTTTACCCACAATGCAGTTATCGATGGGCGCACCGACAAAAGTGGACGAATTCATTCACTGCCTTTTAAGCTGTCATATTTACGTATTAGCAGATAACACGAGACTGTTTTGACAAAAATACTACGTCAATATAATTTCACGGAAGTATAGCATACGCTGCCCTGTTCCATGACAATACATGGATACTATATAATTTGGTATTCATTACCTACTGCGTATCACTTTCTGTGCGTGACTAAAATGATTTGCTCTTGGGGGAAATTTTTGTTTTTCCATAGAAAACTACCTCTGCACCACTAACTGAATAATTGTGTCGTTCTGCATGTAAAATTAACGTTAAATATGAGATTTAATGTTCGGAAAATGGACGAGGCGATGCATGCTTCGAAGTCAAGTCATCCATAGGTTGTCAGCATATGTAATGTTGACGTCAGCTGTCCATAGGGCTCACGTCTCGTAATGATTGCGAAGTTGAAAATATCCTACTAGCAATGATATTGCCCTCCTATTTAATTTCTATAGTGATAAAATATCTTAAACTAATTTCATTGGTTTGATTCGCCGTGTTAAATTGCTTATCAGACTCAATTACAGGTTGAAAATGTTCTATTATTCGAATGTGAATCTCATTTGCATATCATGATTGACGAACTGCACTCTTACTTCTCTTTTACTTCTAATTCCCTGAACTTTAACTGCCTAATTGACTAAATGTGATAAAATAGATTTGATTATACCCACATTATCACTAATTTTAGCAGTTGAATACATACCTAGTCCTTTCAATGCCCGGAGACGGGATTCTCGGGCCCCTGGGCATTTGCTCCCCCTTGGCGCCAGCCCTGCTTTCAATGACATAATCTTCCAGACAGTTGAGAGGTAATCATTGAGTGTAGCCATATAATCTTATTGAAATTATTTCTTACAATTACTGCCGTACTGGACTATTAAATGTACCACTTAACCGTCTGTGATCCAATGCAGGGGCGTGTTGCTGAGGTAGTTACGACACAGCCATGAAATGGGGAGGGTACCCTCCCCTTTTCACATGTATAATATTATATATACGTACCATATATGGTACAAGGAGAATTATGATATGATAAAGATAATTGAATGCTTACATGTTGTCTACCTCTGTATTTGTTATACATATAGTATCTCATATGGTAACTTAAGATGAGTAATAATTATTAGTCGTAGTTAACTACAGTTAACTAACCCTAAAGTTATAACTTTAGGGTTACCTAGTTAACTGTAGTTATACACTAACTTTAGGGTTAATGTTAAATGCATGTTGAGGTGACTACTCATCCCCTGCCACACACCCTTGAGGTGTCTTTCAGGGTATTTTGTAGATGGTGAGTAATAAATTTTTGTGGCAGCTCAGCAGGGCACCTCAATCCCTATCGGTTTCTATCCTCCATTTCATCCATGCACTCGCCTGGTCTGAAATTTTATATTAATTAATCTTATATGTTAGCCTATCTTGTAGGTTCCAAGTCTCTAGCTGCTCCCAAAACCTTGCTCATCCACCAGCTGAGTTAAATTCTTTGTTCCTCACAACAATTTTCAACTAAGCACAAGTCTTTCCTTTGTATTTTGTCCATTTTGCAAATTAAAACTTTCTTATCTGCAGAGCATTAAATGCTTGCAGATTCAAGACGTGGTTCAATATCCATGACAGATAGTCAAATTGCCATGCTTTAGGAACTGAATCCCAGCAGTCTTCAAATTCCTGGTAATTTTTTTCAGATAAGTTATTAAGATGATGCATCTCATACACTTACCGTTTAGGTTTTATCACTTATTTGTTCTTGATGCCATCAAATATATGTTACCATTCACCATCGTAAATCTTATCATCATCATCTGAGTAATCTACCGGTTAGAAGTAGGTTATGATGAAAGTCAGAGAATATCCTACAGACTCTTACATGTGCAGTGCCCTATCTACATCTAGTATTTCTTTCTTCATGCCAGCATAAGTCTTATCTTTCTTCATCCCATCCATAAAACCTATCAACATCCTCTCTATCATGGCCTTCAGCAAACCATCACCCCTCATTACCCCTTCCAGCCACATACACTGCCTCTCCTCCACTGAAACTATTGTTTCCTCTCCTCTCCAACTAGGTGAAGCACTTCCTCATTTGCCTTACTTTCCATCCACTGCACATTCTCCATCATCCTGCACACCCACATCTCGAATGCCTTCAGCCTATTTTTCTGTTCCTGTCTCAAGGTCCACGTTTCTGCCTCATACAATGACACACTACATATCAAGTTCTTGATGGCCCCCTTCATCAGCTACCTTCTAATATTGAACGATTCCTTCCTTCGCTAGCACTATTCCCCTCCTAATGTCTTTGCTACTATGCCCATTTTCTTCTAGCATACTTCCCAAGTAATTAAATTGCTCCAGTTTGTGTCGTCCTACATTTATGACCAGCCTCACTTTCTTTGCCCAAGAGAATCTCATTACTTTCATTTTCTTATGATTAATCTTCATTCCGTATTTTTGCACTACTTTTCCAATGCCTCTACTAAAGCTTGGATTCCTTTCGATGATCCACTGGCCATCGCCTGGTCATCAGGGAATCTAACTGACTTTATCAGCTGGCCTCCTACTTTGATTCCCTTATCTAGCTCTTCCCATGCCTCTTAACATTTCATCTGCATAGAGCTTAAAAAACAAAGGCAACAACGAGCACCCTTGCCTTACCCAGCTACCTGTAACTGCCCACCCTGATTCACCATCAGTTACCCTCACCTGACCTGAGCCCTCTGACCAATGTCTAAGTTTCGGTTGAGTCTCCTATCATACCAATCTATTCCTGTTTTCCCTAGTATCTGCTTTAGTTTCTCCTAGTTTACTTGGTCAAATGCCTTTTCGAAATCCTCAAAGCAAGCAAAAACATCCTGATTATACTATGTTTCTATGTATACTCATATGTACTCTATGTGTCCTCATTACTGCAATCTTATTCCGAGTTGCCCTCCCCTTCCTGAACCCAAACTGGTCATCGCCTAAATATTCATATGCTATATTCTCCAACCTTCTATTTAGTAATATTCTAAGAAAAACTTTTTCCGTGTGCGAAATTAAACTAATTGTTCAATGTTCCTTGCGTTCTGATGCTTTCTTCTTCTTCAGGATAGGTATTAATACGGTTTTCATGAAATCCTATGGCCATTCTCCTTCCTGTAGATCCTACGATTGAGTTTGAAGAAGAATTATTTCCCCTTACTACTTAGATCCTTCAGTAGCTCCCAAGGTAGGTTATCGGTTCTCACAGCTATTCTACCCTTCATCTCCATTGATGCCCTCTCTATTTCACTGTCAAGTAACTCTTGTCTTAGGTTATCCTTATCTATTGTTCCTTCATCCTCTAGATCTAGGTTAAAGGGTCTATTCACACAGTCATATAGCTCCTCTACGTATTCTCTCCACCTTTCCTGGATATTTTCCTGTCCGATTAATATCTTCCCTGTTTTTTCCTAAACTTCTGGTATCATTTGCCCTCTCTTACCACCCGATAACATTTTCACTTTGGCATATAAAGCACCCACTTCCCCCTCTTCCTGCCGCTTTCCCATTTCCTTGCATTGTCCCTTCCTCCCGTTTTCTCTTGCGTTATTGGTCACTTGCCGGAGTTTATTATTCAATTCCTAGTGCTTCCTCTTGCCTAAGTCGGTGCTGACGTTTTTCCATATCCTTCTCTCCTCCATTTCCTTAATCATTTCTTCTGTAACCCACTGATTCTTAACCCTCCTCTTTTCCACTGTTCCTATTGTTTTATCTGCCGCTCCTACTATGCTTGTTTTTATAATATCCCATCTTCTCTCAATTGTTGCCAACCACTTTGCTTCACCTATGTTCTTTTCTACCAGCTCTAGGTATTTCCTCCTTTTCAACCCTTTCAATGCTTACAGGTTCCACCTCTTTATCTCCCTACCTTTACAAAGTCTTTTGAATCTAACTTCACAGTTCATCATCACCAAGTTATGATATGAGACCACATCCGCCCCTGGATAGCTTCAGAAGTTTTTCACGCTGTTCCTAAATCTATGCCATTGAAACACCGGTTCCCATCAGAACACCGAAGTTAAGCAACGTTGGGCCCGGACGGTGGTTGGATGGGTGACCCTCCTCCATACCTCAACCAGGCATGGATGGAGAGATGACACTCCCTCCATACCTATACCGGCAGGCCTGAGAGGCCAGGCCAGGCCATACCGGGCCGGTTGGAGGGAGGACATCCTCTATACCTAGTACTGGGGTGAGGCAGGGGGAGGCCAATCCTCCATACCTCTACCGAGGTGCTCTTGTCCCCTGTCTGCAAGTGGCAGACAGGCATGGGGTTGGCACAATGGACCAAGAAAGGTCTAAGTGCCCGGGCTCCTGACGAAGGCCCCCCCAACAACAATCTAACAATCTAAATCTAAATCTATGCCCTACCATAATGTAATCAATTTGGCACCTCCCAGCATCACCCGGAATTTCCCATGTGTACCTACGCCTGGGTTGATGTTTAAGCCAAGTGTTTGTCACTTCTGATTTAGTTCTTCTACAAAATTCAATTGCCTTCTCACCGTGATCATTTCTTTTCCCTAGCCCATGCCCTCCCACTTCAAATCCGTCTCTCCCTTCCCCCACCACTGCATTCCAGTCGCCCATCACTATAAGGCTTTTCTTCCCCAGGACTTCTCTAATTATTTCTTCTAATTGCTCGTACACCTCATCCACCTCTTCCTCTCTATGGTTGCTTGTAGGCATGTATACCTGGACCACTATGAAATTCGTCGGGCATGCCTTTATTTCTACCACTAGTATCATGTCGCTCATTTTGTATTCAGTTCCATACCAATACCACGTTGACTCTCATCTCCCCCACTATAGATTACCCTGTAACTATCACTCCAATAGTCCCCGCTATCCTTCCATCTCAACTCACACAATCCCAAAGCATCTATTTTCCCCTTCTCCATTTCCTGATTAATATTTTCAAGCTTCCCGGCCCTCATCATTGTCCTTACATTCCAAGTTCCTATTCTTACCACTGCTTTCCTCCTCCGCTTTTTCTTTTTCTTCTCCATCCTTTTCCTTGTATCCTCTGATGACGATGTTGTGCAAGGATTTTGTGTGATGATGACCACAGAGCCCTTACTTCCCCCACCGCCGAGCACGACACCCACCCTATTGGGCGGATTCCCGTAGTTGCCAAGATTCATTTCTCTGTTAATGACTTTCATATTCTGGGTGATTGATAGTTTTCTTCCTTGACAGGCTTCGCCCTCAGGAGCTCCCGCTGCCTCCGCAGCACGCCCCCTGTCTCCCATCCACTCTCATGCTCCGCCCTCAGGAGCCCTTCCCCGCCCTCTCCTCAACTTCCAAGCTTCGCATTCAGGAGCTCCCGCTGCCACCGCAGCCCGTCCCCGCACAACCCCCCCCTCAGGCCTCCGCCCCCACCTCTGCTCCCTCTTCTCGCCCTACTCTCTACTGGGCCACTATTTCTCGCCTTCCGCGTGCGAGTACCCAGGCTAACTTCTATAAAGTATGGCGGAGGGCCTTTCCCACACTAGGATCCGCGGACCTTGTTTTCAATCCCTCCACCCTCACCGCCCGTGTGCGTCTGCCGGAGCAGGGCCTCGAACTCCTGCAGAGGGAAAAACCGAATTTGGCCTCTCTGATTGGAGAGCCCATCGAGGTGTCCTGCCCCCAGCCCAGACGCCCACGACAGCCAGTCCAACCCTCTAATCGTCCTTCGTCTTTCTCCTTCGTCATAAAGGGGGTCCACCTCGAGACACCGGTGGAGGAGATGGAAGGGGAACTGTCGAGGATGAACATCCCGCTGGAGTGTGTCTGGCGAATCCGAAGCAGGAGGAATGACCAGCTGATAACTGTCATCCGCGTCCGCACCCCGACACCCCCCCCACCAAGAGAGGTTCCGGACTCTACTCCGCGACGAGATCCGGCTCTGGGGCAGGATCTATCGTGTCGAGGCCTCCAACCCCCCGTGCAGTGTACCCGTTGCAATATCTTTGGTCACGTGGCACGCGGCTGCACCTACCCTGTCCGCTGCGGAACCTGTGCCGGTAACCACTGGACCAGGGAATGTGGAGGACAGACGGTGCGCTGCAGGATCTGCGGCGGCGAGCACCGCTCCGGTGACCGGAGATGCCCTCAGCGTCCATCCTCTCCGGAGTCGCTTGCCGCCACGGCACCCATTTATGTGGATCCTTCTGTTTTGCAGGCTGTGGAGATGGACACCACCAGTACCGGGGAGACGGTGAGCAGAGGTGACCTGCTGCGACTCCTGTCTGTCATCTTCGCCAACCTGCACCCGGGGCAGAGACAGCAGGTTGCTGCCATTGTAGACGACGCGGCCAAGGCGGTCCTGGGAGTCGGTGTCACGCCGATGTACTCCGGACACACGGTCTACAATGTCGTCACCTCCACCTACGCTTCCCGCACCCGTTATGGCAGCTAAGTCTTCTTGTATCTCGTTCCTAAATATTAATGGTGCCGTGGGGCGTAAAAAGCCCCTCCTGGAACATCACATAAGGGCAAAAGAGGTCGCCATCATGGGTCTGGTGGAGACCTTCTTGCGCCCTAATTCAAGTATAAACTTATCCACTTTCCAGGAATTCGGCACCCAAAGGACAGGCAATCGTTCGGGCGGGACAAGTCTTCTCATCAGACGAGATATTCCTGCCACTCGACTCGACATCCCCGCAGCCTGTGTCCCACCCGGAAACGAGGCAGTAATGGCCAAAATCATCCTCCAGCGTCGGCAGATCAATATTTGTGTTATATACTCCAGACCATTTGCCCCCCCCCTGCCTGTTCAACTCTTAAACTATTTAAACAATCTTAATGCCCCTTTTATTATTTAAGGAGACCTCAACGCCCGCAACACAGCCTTTAGAGACCACACCACGAACGCCAAGGGAAGAACTCTGGAAGATTGGATGCTGGATAACGCGGCAGTAAGGCTGGATATCCCTTCCCCTACCAGCATAGGACGAGGATGCTCTTTCCCCGATCATGCAATCGTGTCGGCCGTTCTTACGGCCTTCACGGGGAGTGTGACCGTGGGGGATTGCCTCACGTCCGACCACCTTCCTTTCACCTTTCCCTTCTCACTCACCACTGACCTCCCGCCCCGAACCTTTATCCGGCCTAACTTCCGCAAGACGGATTGGAAGGTCTTCAACGAAGACATAAAAGCGCAGGTGGACAATGTCGACGAACTCAGAAACACCAATGATGTGGACGAGGCCCTGAAAATAATGGAAGACGCCTTCTCTGCTGCCTCCAAGAAGACTCCCACCATCACCATCGATCCATCCAAACCCCCCTTGCCACAGCACATACTGTCGATGATAAAAAACAAGAGGGCATTATACCGACAGTGGGTTAGGACTCGGGACCCGTGGGTGAAAATGGAATGGAACCGAACCAACGCCCACATCAAGAGGGAGGTAATAGCACAGAAGGAAAGGAGCTGGCAACAGGCATGCCAGAAACTGGACTTCCGGGATGGAGCCGCCTTCTGGAGGCAATTTAAAATACTTACCGGACAACTTCGATCCAACAGAACCTCTCTCATCGGACCCGATGGTGAGCCAATTGCGGACTCAGAAGGACAGGCAGAAGAATTCCGAAGGGTCCTGTCGGAAGTATACTCACCGCTGGAAGACCCATTGTTCCTGGAGGAACAGACCGAGAGAGTTACTTCCCACCTTCAGGACATCCAAGATGCCCTCCGGCCTAAGGATACTAGGCAAAACTTCGAAGAGGACAGCGATGATATTATTCGTCCCATCTCAGAAGAAGATATGATGGATGCCATGCCTAGGAAAAACAAAGCCCCCGGAGAAGATAATATAACAACGCTGCATCTCAAGAGGGCCCCCTCATGTCTTCCTTTACTTAGGAACATTTTCAACACGCTGCTCGCCATTGGCTACTACCCTAGGACATGGAAAAGAACGACCATGGTGATGATAGCCAAGAAAGGCAAGGACAACAGCAGAGCCGAGAACTACAGGCCTATAAGCCTCACCAGCACGGTGGGGAAGTGGTTTGAAAGAATAATCGCCAGAAGAATGACCGACTTCTACGAAGATATAGGGGTCATGCCCCAACACCAATATGGTTTCAGACCCCACCGCTGCACCACTGACCCTCTGGCTCTTCTCACCAGTACCGCCATGGAAGCCATTAACAGGAACAGATATACAGCAGCTCTGTTCCTGGACATAGAAAGGGCGTTCGACAGCGTATGGCATGAGGGAATGTTATATAAGATATCAAGGATGCCAGGAATGAGCCCTAACCTCCTCAGCATAGTCAGCAGCTTTTTGGTGAATAGAGAAGCTAGGGTAAGGGTGGGTAAGCACCACTCTGCACCCTTTCCTATTGCAGCAGGCGTTCCCCAGGGAACCGTCCTCTCCCCCCTACTATTCACTCTCTACTGCTGGGATATGCCGACAAATGAGACAGCTAAACCGGTCACCCAGTGCCAGTATGCCGATGACACTGCACTGTGGTGTCCCGGAAGATCTCCGGAGATGGCAACCAAACACCTGCAGGGCATGGTCACACGCTTGGAAGGCTGGTTCCGAAGATGGAGGATGAAACCCAACGCTGCGAAAACCCAATTCATTATTACGAAGCCCTTAGGAAAGAGGCCACCCCCATGCAGCATACAACTTTGGAACCATCGAGTCACGGATGCAGGAACAGCGAACTACTTGGGAGTCACCATCGATAGGCATCTCTTTTTTATAAAACATGTTCAGGAGGTCCGGGCACGGTGCAGCAGACGAAGCAACCTGATTCGTGCGGTCCACGCAAGGGGGCGTGGGGTGTCGTCGAGGTGCTGCTTGCTCCTATATCGGGCTTTTATTAGACCGGTAATGGAGTATGCGCCCCTGGCCGTCCTCCCATTGCGGCGGAACTTGTTTTCGTACGCTACCCTGGAACGTCGGTTACTGCGACAGGCCTTCGGCTTGCATTACCGCACCCGAAGCAACACTGTTTATAACATTACTAATTCAGAACCTATCCTCCACAGGCTATGTCGACTACGGTGCAACGCGGCCAGAAGGATCGCTACCAACAACCAGGAGCTTCTACAGGAAATAATGTCTAAAGGCAGTGGCCCCGTACCGAAGATCAAAAAGACGAAGCTTTACTCCACTCCAAGATTCATCGCTGACCACATGCACCTGTATTATCCTGACATCATCCTGCCTCCATCCGACATTCGCCCAGTGATTCCGGCACCTCATCAACTCACCATCACGCCGGGGCTCCCGCTGTTCCCAACTAAGGAAAGGAGACGAAGGACCACAGCGCCGGCGGAGAATCCCCCCCTCCAAGCCCAGTGATTCCCCAGTGATCGACCAGTGATAATAAACACTAGCCAAAACTTACATCCATAAATAAATAAATAAATAAATATATATATATATATATATATATAATAATTTGAACAAAAGGTGAAAGAAAGAGATAGGAAACATGTAACTAAAATTGGACGAAGACACTGGTGATTTGGAAGATGGTACAGCCGAGAAATCAGAGGGTAAAAATGTGCCGTGACCGTGACCGGCACATTTTTACCCTCTGATTTCTCGGCTGTACCATCTTCCAAATCACCAGTGTCTTCGTCCAATTTTAGTTACATGTTTCCTATCTCTTTCTTTCACCTTCTGTTCAAATTATTATATATTTATTCGCCTAAAAGGCGGTGTGTGAGTGAGTGAACGAAATATATATATATATATATATATATATATATATATATATATATATATATATATATATATATATGCCACTGTTAATTTTTAAAATATTTATCTCTGTTGTACCACCAAGTGCAAACCAGTGAAGTGAATATACCAAAGAGACTTGCCAAAGACTACAAATAATATCATATTGTTATATATCTACATATTTATTCGTTGTTAATCTTCAAAGTTTATACCTGTTACTATTTACTATTTCTTTCTCGTTTTGTTGTTACTACTTCTGTGTTACGACCTGACGACGGTTTTCGCGGGTTTCCCGTCGTCCTCGGGCAAATGCCGGGTCAAGCCTTCCCCGCTATAATCCAGTGAAATATCCAGTGAAAGGTATCACCTGCCCTGAAGAGGCGAAAGCCTATAACAGGGTCCACATTTGCGTTGTTATTTCTGTCTTGTTATTTTGTTGTTACTCTTCTATTCTCTGTATCTTTTCATTTTGTTGATTTTGTTGTTGTTATCCTTCTATTTCTCTGTGCCTTGCAAATGTGGAAATAAACACCTTTTGAATTGAATTGAATTGAATTGACCCTGGCAGTCAGAAGAGAGGAGGGAGCCTTAAGGAAGTGCATCGCAGCGAGACTACTCCTCGGTGCCTCCCTTCGCCTGCGCCCTCGTTGCCGTCCGCCACGGTGCTTCCCGCGCCCTTGCGGCCCGGAACCCTGTTTCTCCTCCGCGCCGGCCTTCGACCGCACCTGGATGCCGCGGAAGTCGCGTCCCGCCCGGGACCCCCTCTCCAAGCGCCGCCGCCCACGCACGCCGTCACCAGCAGCAGGAACGACTCCGACCGCAGCTAGACGGAGCACCGCACCCACGGAGGCGAAATACTGGGAGTGGCTCCACGAGCTGGGACGGAGTCCGTGGCCCCTCCTCAGCCCCCTGACGCCGCCCACGCCTGTCTACCGCCTGCAGCCGTTGGAATCGCCGGTGACGCCCTACCGGCACCAGGAGCCGCTGCCTCGCCGCATCCGGAACCCGCGGGTGACACGAGTCCTCTTCGGCTCCCCCCCCGAGAGGCCCGCGAGAACGCCAAGGGACTCGCCTAGAGAGCCCTAGTCACGCGGCAGCCTGCCCGTGACTCGCCCTTCAGGCACCACCTGTTTTTCGGTCCCCTTTTAGGGGACCCCTCTTACCATCTCCATGTAACCTACTTAATAAAACATTGCCCCAATGTTTTAAACCACTTCATGTGTTCCGCCTCGTTATTTTTCTCCTCCCTACCCAGGCACCCTCGAAGGTCACTCAGATCGAATGAAGACTCGATCACGCGTTCCGGGGTGGGTCGCTCTACCGGACGCGGACGGTGTGACAACATGACTTGAGTTAAAGTGAGATGTTGAAGGTGATTTAAGATGAACTTATGGTGAATGGTTCATGGATTTTAGATGTATGCATTGTAATGATCACAGAAATCTGTTTTTGATTTACATTTTATATTCTGGTACTCACATCCAAAATGAATTGAAAACCAGCTGAATCTCACAAAGTGCCACAAAAATTTCCAAAGTACACATAAGAATTTGCTCTTACAAATAGCTGCGCTAGGAAATTTTAATGGTTATCAATAAAATATGATCAAAAACATACCTGTAGAATTCTTCAGAGCTCAAAACTCTACCCAGGAGACTATGGAGAGATGTTGGTCTGGCATTTGGTAATGTTGAGTTTATGCAGTGCGTTCGATTGTTTGGAAGTGCAACTAATCCTTTGGATGCGCAAAGGGAAGACACGGAATGACAACTCTGGTTCCAGAAGGTCATCAAATGTTGTTTTTTATTCTCGACCAAAGTGACATCACTGGTGTTCCATCCCAAAACCAGAGCTTCAGATATGGGGACTGTGGCATCATGTCTGTACCAATCGGCTCTAGTGCTTTCGCCAGCAATGCACTTCAAATCTTCCAACTGGCTGAAGCAGTCTGAAATGGAGAGGTCAAAGCATAAATTAAATGGTAAAACATTTCTCAGTAAGGCCTGGTTTTAACTGGAATAGTTAATTTTAACAGTCAGATAACGTAGCATTTTAGTTAAAGTGATGTAAGAGTTAAGGTTGTGCTGAGTGCATCATACTATAGGTTGATAGACGTTATCATAATGCTGTTTAAGGGTATTGATTAAAGAAAACCATACTGGTTTACATTTGGTTGAATTGATTGCATTGGATATCTTGGTTACTCAAGTCATAAGTGAATAAAAAACTCATCCACTCTCATCAGATATCACTTTGAAGGTCACTCTTTGATGAGCCTACCCATTTGGTAACTCTGGGTAGGCTCAGGCCCAATTTCATTCATGTTTTTATTGTTCACCCCTTGAAGGAGTGTGGACAAGCTTTGTCATATAATTTTTAACTAATGAACATTATTTTCTTTAAACCTGAAATGTTAGTATTTTTGTAACAGATCTGCACAGCACAAAAAGGCTGAGAAGTATATATTACCCCCATTTGAGGGTTTCGAAGCCAAATTATGACAATGATTTTAATGACTGTCATATTTCACACACTTCATACTTAAAAAAGGCCTCAAAGTATGTAGATGCTATCTACATCTTTAAAGAGATACATGAGAAGAAGTCTCACAGTATTCATGAATTTCATCGAAACAGGATTATATCCTATGAGAACATGTATTTATATCTCCATAATAAAGTTCAATTGGCAATATTCTGATGCAGAGGTAGGTATCGGTGGGGAGGCTGTGAAAGGAAAGGGGAAGATAGAGGAAAGGAAGGGTTAATACTGAGGGCCTAGCCAGAGGTTTTAGTGTTTTCATCTACATGCTACCCTGTGGCAGGGGTGGCTCCAGACCAGAGGTTTGGGGGGGGGGCACCAGAGGCTCTTTGGGTATGGAATACCCCCCAGGAAAAGGGGGGTCCGTGGGTCTCGTCCGGGTAATTCGTAACAAACTATTTTCAAAATGGCACATTATAAGTGGTTTGGAATCAAAAGTTTGCCTTTTAACCCATTCCCTTCTGAAGTTTAAATGCCTCTTAAGTCGGCCGAAACAAGCCATAGATTCTTCTCTCTGGATAGTGGGCATTTAAATTCGCCGAGCCGCCAGAGAACGCCATACGGCCGGTTTTGGCCGAGTTAGGAGGGAGAGGGAAGAGCAAGGTTTTACTGTTTTTACTAAATGTATATTTCCCTTTTAGATTACCACCAAGTCTCCACTAATTCCAAAATTATTTTGATTTACATTCACATTTAGCTTATGGTTTTAAAACCCGTTTTAGTTTATGTAAAATTGAACTGGATTTTAAAGTAAAATAACCAAAACTTCATTAACAACAAAATAATTTAGGTTTATAATTTAAGATCTATGACAAAGAAATATGTACGTTGGATTTTGGTGGGGGGGGGGAAATTTCCCCAACTGCCCCATACGCCCCCTTTGGGGCTGTCAATGCCCTGTGGAAAAGCCACATGGGCATGTATGGCTTGGGGTGTTAGGACATCACCCATGAAGACAGGTGAGGGAGTAGGGATTTTAAACATTATTCAACATTTTAAAAGGACAAAGACGAATACATATGTATTATCAAAACATGACAGGAGTAAGAGGAATACTCACGCTCTGTGTTGAACTCATTAGCACAAGATCCCCATGGCAACTCGCTTTTGAAGGATTCAAAGGTAAACAATAGGACCCATGCAATAATGATGTGGAAGTAGGCTGTGAGAAATATATTGACAATCAGTGAGGCATAACCAATTCCTGGAAAAAAGACGAAAAGAAATGATTGACTATTGAGTGAGTATGTAGGTACCTATGTGCGGGAAAAAAATCAACAGTTGTTGAATTTATGCCACTATCAATGTCAGGGCTTGACCCTCTTGCTCCCATAGTATTTAAATTTTTCACTCTCAGAAAGCCTGTGCTTACCATTTGAAAAGATAAATTATTTATTTAAATATTTTTGTGTTTATTTTTTCACCTATAGTACTTACGTCAAACTTTTTTTTTAATGCATATAAAAAAAATTTCTTCTAACTGCTGTTTTAGTAATCAACACAAAAATGCAGTATTAATTAATATTTTTAAACAAAGTTTAAGTAGGAGAACTTATTTTAAGAGCTGATACATATATCGCTGATCAGCACCTTGATTCATAAGGGGTGACCTGAGGATGCTGATTTATTGGCACGTTGAGCTTTTAATGGTAAATGTAGGCAAGTATTAAGTAAACTTTTTTTTTCTATCATGTTCAAAAGTAGTTAGTTAAATTTAAACAAGTTAATCTAGGGAATAATTTTTGCTATTGGAAGGCTCCCAGATATGCAGTTAGTATACTGAATAGCATTGTAATAATTCTCTTGCTTAATAAGACCTAAGACGAGACTAAGAGATCGTCTTAGTTCTTATTATATTCATATTCCACAACATCTTGCCTAATACCTCCCTTTTTGTAATTCTCTTGCTGCTATGGCAACAATACACCTCTGGGAGTATTTACATAGGAAAAGAATCTCGACTATAAGAGGCCAAACCTATGCTGTCTGATACATATGGCACACCCTACCTACCCCAGCACAGAGTTAATTGAGGTCCTGAGTGTCTAAGTAATACAAGTGGCAAATATCGTCCAGTGTCACCTGTATCACTTTACTCCGGTAAAAAATGACACCAAGTAAAGTAGCTCAAGTGTTCGGTGGCTAGATCGCAGCACCATATGTTCGAACACTTGTATTCCACTACCTGTAGCCACCTGACGGTACCAACCTAGAACATATGCACTTGTATCGTTTTTCGTGTTGATGTTACTTGTATTACTTTGACTCTCAAGCCCTCAATTATGTTCACCTAATATTTGAATACTTAGCAAATTTTAAGCTAGAATGTCGTAAAATGCACATAGTATTAGAATGTATGCGCATGTTATTCACTCAGTGCTGCGTGGTAGTAGAAAAAAGAGCACTGACCTTGGAACAGTGGAGCCATCATCTGGAAAGCTTCACATGGACCCAGACTGGAGTACTGACCGACAGCTACCTCCACAAGAACAACTGGCAGGCCAGTCACAAATATCATAATCGTGTGGGGTATCAAGAAAGCACCTTCAAAGGAAAGGGGAAATGAATAACCTTTATAAATTGTCAATAATAATAATACATTTATTTCACCATTGGCAAGAAGTACAGTTGCATGGCTACTGTCAATAGAGATTATATGCTAAATGGAAAGGGAATGGCTCCATTCAGAAAGTTCAGGCAAATTAAGTGATCACTTTCTTAATGACTACCGTTTTCCGAAAAAATTGGAGAATGTAAGAAAGCTGTCAACAATGAATGTATAAGCAACTTCGGCAGTGCAGAAAGAATCAATGTATAATGAGGAAAAAATTTTTTTATTCTTGAGATAATATCCGTTGATTGATTATATTGACTAGAAACAAAAGTTTCAAAAAAGTAGTTCAGTGAGAATTATTGCGGTGTAGACGTAAAACAAAAAAAAATCAAAAAAGGTGTGGACGTCAAAAACATCAGCTTCAGGTGAAGACCTTCCAGAAGAACACGGTGAACTGGTGAAAGTTCGCCGAACGCGTCTTCGCGCAACGCGGATTCAAATTTTGGCGGTTCCCAAAAATGTCCCAAGCTCCTCCGAACACGGGAAAGAACTAACTTATGAATGCCATTGCTAAAAATGCAGTTGTTACAAACGGACACACAGCGTAGTGCCGATGCCGATGGAATTGTTTCTCTGGAATCCAAAAGTCGGGTCCCTACCGGAAGCGTAAGCGCTACCAAACAATTTTGAGCCACATGATATTTAAAATCTGTACACGTTACGTTACGTTACATACGCAACATTCTGGTCTGCGCTGCGTGTTTCGCGATGTTATGTACAGTTCTGTTTTTAAAAATCGTACCACTTCGGTACCGAAAATTTTCTAAGTCCCGAGTTGATGACGATATGACAACGCTAACGAACCACACCCCCTTGAGCGGGGAACAATAAACTCTCCAAGCAGAACAAGGGCCCTCCTTCCGAACTCACATGCAGGACTTTGCATAGCCTCCGGCTGGATACGCATAGTGCATTTATGCGCAGCATTCTCACGCTGTCGAAACTCGAAAAACTCACTGTACATCTACATCTACACACTACCCCGCAAGCCACCTCAATAGGCGTGTGGCGGGGGTGTTAGGACACCAGCCGTTTACATGTAAAAATGAAACGCTATAGTGAAATTACGTCTTGCATTTATTATAGTCCCTTATTGTTCGGGGGAAAAACGAATTCCCATACCTATCCGTTCGGCAAAATGTCACTCTTAATTTATCGTTTCTTTCGGACCTGGAAATATAGTGGGGTTCTAATATGATGTTCTCCGTGTCGCTCTTAAAGATATCTATTCTTAATTGCTCAAGTAATCTAAGCCTAGCGCGCAGCCTCCGAGTCTCTAGCGGCTCCCAGCCTAATTCGTTTAACATCTGTGTAACGCTGTCAGGACAGGACGGGCGCCCAGGGTCTGCGGGGCTCGCCTCTCCCCATCATACCTCAGCCCCCGGAACCAACCCCCACCTCGTGTCGAGTGTGTTTCCTTAATTGGACAAGTATTCGCGAAGCATTTGAGGTTTTAGGAGTGGTCCACCTGGACTGGGAGTCGAACCACGGACCTTGCCAATTTGCCTATGCGCAGTCCACTAATGCTACCGAGGCTTCCCAATTCTCGTGGTAGTTTTTGAGGGTTTAAGGGAGCTAAATTATATTCCGTTTGCGGTCCATTTAGGTAGTCGCTTTACTTAGAATTTGATGAATTTTTACTAATTTTAAAGAAAAAACTCATATTTCCAATTATATCAAAATGTCAACCCTTCGTCGAACTACTTTTCGAGCAATTTGCCTGAAAATATATACGCTGTTTTCCGTGGGATAGGTTACAGCTGAGCGCTCTTAGAGGGCGAATATCGAAAAATATAGGAATTTATAGTAATTAATCTATTACTCACCGCTGTAATAATTACGGAATCGCATAAAAACCTATTATGAAGGCGATTTCACCATACGGCGAGAAGAAATTAGTCAAGTTAGAGACTTATGTGGTTATATTTATTTAAATTCTGAGAATTTTGGTCATGCATAACTAGACTGTAGATGTGCCTTAGATGGAGCAAAAGATTACTTACCGTAATTGACGGCAAATACGATGCACGTGGATTGAAAACTCACCACCCTTGCCTATGGGACGGATTCAGGAAACAAGTTTTTACGGTCCGCACTGAATTGCAGCACTTAAAATTTTTAAGTCTTAAGGCGATAAAATACGATTCGGTGACTACACTATTTTTTAAAAACCTCCATCGATGGGGGACATTTTTCTAACAGTACGGAAATATTTCAATTTATCGGCCAATTTATTTCAAGTTATTTATAGTCGGAATAGCATGCCATTTTTTAGTGACTGTTTTTTTCTGGGTTTACTAGTAAGAGGGGCAAGGTATTCCAAAGACCAATTTGGCGTAGGATAGTTCTTAAGTGGCCAAAATTTCAGGAAACGCCGAAAGACCTTCCAGCGAGAAGAACCAAGGCTATTGATCATGAACTCGTATCCGTCAAAGTAGTTCTAATAATATTACTCTTACCTTCTCCGATATCGCAGAAGCCAACAAATTATATGTGTGGCGCTGCAGTCGGCTCCTATGGCTGGAAAAAAGTGCTAATTTAAAATACATTCGTGGAATAATCTGCATTCTTTCTACAAGACTTTTGGTTTTATGAAGGTAACGCATTGCATCAGCGAAAGCAGGATTTTTTTGGACAAAATATAAAAAAATGTGGAATTTAGTATTTGTTTTGACTCACACAGTCGCGGCGGAACTTCCTTAACGAATTAATACTTAGCATTTTCCCGGACCTTAGTCAACTGCTCTCCACTAAATGTCAACAACCTTACCAAAGAATGATCTTATGTCATAATCCCCGCTATGTTCTTCTATTTCTTCCTTCCTCCCCCCCCAACTTTACCTTTTAAACTTTTATACCTTTTAAACTGAAGTTATTTTATACATTGGGTTCCAACTTGTATCGTAAATAACAGGATCGTTCATTGTCTATAAAATACCTCACAGAGTGAGAATAGATGGGTGGATGCCTATTATTGGGAATATTAACTGAAGATAAGGTAAAATACTAGTTTTTTTATAGCCATTCAATTATGGAGAAGTATCTCTGTAACTGTAGGACACGATTCAATAAGCACATCAATTGTGCGGAAAAAGGTGACATCTTTTCAAACTTAACCAGTGATTTCAAACATGACACAAATTACAACTCCGACGAAAAGGTGATAGAATGTTTGGGAGATGTTCATAGTTGTGAATTCATCCAACATATCTTTGTTCAGTGAATATTTATTTGGATGCCACTCCCTTTAGTTATCTGTTGCCCTTCCTTCCAGAAGTGGAGTTTGAGTCACTACAACCACCCTCCCACATTAACCTTGATGTATTTTCGTAAAACTTACTGACTTATTTGTTTTTACCTTGTATAGAATGTCTTATCACTCTTTATCTGTATTTATTTCCGTGAGTTATTCACAATTCTCCTCCACTCCACTGGAGGTTATTTTTGTTCCCAAGTCAACCTTCGTCCCCCTAGCCCTCCCCCCCATCCTTCCCCCCCTCCAATTTAACCCCCAAATCCCACTTTCTCCAACAGAAGTGTATACATAGCAGTTCATTTGTTGTTCTGGCACGTTGGAAATGCCCCGCGTGATTTTACTTTCTCCATGAATCTCGTAGCATGTTTGCATAAAAATATTAGTAAGAGTATACTACTACTACTAATGAGTATAGTAGTAACATAATCCGTAAACTGCATGCTTGAATTTTCACCTGATGAATCTCTCTCCCACTGTCCATTAAAAAAGTCGAAGAATCACTCGAGTTTAGGAAGCTGTATCTTCAAGTAGGGTGAACCGATTTTTACGAAATAGAAACCATGTGATAGAATGATCATTCCTACGTTTATCGATGTGTATTGAAAATTTTTAATGTACTTATCTGCCCTTTTACGATATTACATTTGAAAAAAGTCACAAAATACGATTGCCCAACTTTACGTTATCACTGTTCTCTTACCATAAGACATAGTGACTGGCAATTCTGATATAAGCTAGCTAAACATGTTACTAACGTAATAAAAGAAATGAATTGTTTATATGTGGAGTTTAACACGAGCTGTTGTAAACCTCCGATAATTTTGAAACTAATTATACGATTGAAATGTGAGGTATACTGTTTTGAAAGCAATAACGCCAGCATTGCAAAAATGTACATAACAAAAAATATAAATTACTGGTATTCTCAACATCGATATTTATTTATATCTATTTCCTGGTTTGGCGGTGCAGAGTTCTCCGGAGTGCTTTTTGGTCTGCGTCTAGCTCCCGGGGAGCACTGGATTGAGCTTGAACAGGGACGTACAATGCATGCCCTGTGTGAAATCACCCCTTGCCATACACCCTGTAGATGACTTGCGCTGTATTTCGTCGAAGTAGATAAAGGTGATTCGTTAATCACTGTCCTAGGACTACCTGCCTGTCACCTTTCGTTGAAATCCTAGACGCGGCTATTGGGGTATTTCATGGGGGAACTGTATCAAGATAAAAATAATATCGCTCCTTCATTTTGTCGTCACATTTCCTCTGCATTCTTTTGATAAATCACAGTTTTCCGAGATAAAATATAATTATGAAATTACCCTACTTTTGAGATCCTTTTTTGCCTTAGGGTTTTTAGTATTTCCACTCCTAATATCAACTACGAAAGCCATGTGTAGACGACTGCATCTTGAAGTGAGATGAACCGATCTTTATGGAATAAAATCTATCTAAATCCACATAGTAAGTACCCTGCCCTAATGAAGACCATATTCGAATTTTATTTTTTAACTTCAGCATCCGTAAGAAGTGTGAAGTAAATATTGTAATATTAATGGCACAAAAATATAGTCATTCATGACCAAAACTCTCAGTAATTAAATAAATATAACCGCATAAGTCTCTAACTTGACTCATTTTTCTCGCCGTACGGATAAAACGCCTTCACTACAGAAGGTATTTTTTGCGATTATGTCAAAATTACTGTGGTGAGCAATAGATTAATTTTTATAAATAGCTGATAAAACATACAAACTAAACACCGTTAGTTTTTTTGACGAAATCTAGGTGTTATAAATTCCTAATTTTTTTCAATATTCCCCCTCTGGAGCGCACAGCCATAATCTATCCCATGTAAAACAGCTTATATTATTTTCAGGCAAATTACTCGAAAAGTAGTTCGGTGAAGGGATTAATATTTTTATATCATTGGAAAGATGGGAGTTTTTTCTTTAAAATGAGGTCAAATTTTAGGTGAAGTGATGTTTCGCTCAAACTACCTTAAGAGCATTCGGGACTACCAATCACCAAGGAACGTATGTACTTAAGAGCTGGAAAAAACCCGACTTCACTGCATTGGGAAGAAACAGTCGACGGCGAAGTGTAAGAAACATGTTTCCAGACCTGGAAATTCTTATCACTAATTAAGGATAACCCTGAAATCTTCCCATACTGTTGTGCCGTGGAATTAATAGGAGAAATCTCATTAAGACTATTTACCCCGCCCGGCGATAACGGAACCTTATTACGTCACTTACTGGCTCAATTGTTCAAATAATTTGACGCCGCCGCAAGTCGCATCTAGTGAATCGAGTGACTCGCGGACAGACTAGACCAGTGACTCACGAAGTGGGCGTCAAACCCCCTGTGGGTTCTTTAATCTACGGGGCGGAAAGTCACAAGGGGGGAGGCTGGGGGGGGGGGGCGCGAAGGCAACCTTTTTTTCAAGCTTCATCAAGCCCATTAATAATAATAAATTGTGATCGAATTTAGTAGAATTCTCAAATTACTCCAACACTTTGAAAAACAAAAATTCAACAGTCACTCAATTCGCTAAACTGATTCAAATAAAAAAAATACTGCATACAAGATTAACGTTACATAAACGTTGCTTTCTCTATATGGGGCCAAAGATATTTAATTTACTGCCCGCTGAAATTAAAAAAAATTAAACTCTCAAAAGAAATGTCAAAACTTGCCAAAGACTGGCTTTTTTCTCAAGAAAATATTGAACGTTTATTTTGATGGTACTTTGATTGTAACAATACTTATGTAACAGTTACTGCGTTTATTTTTATGGCATACATTTTTGTAATTTGCTGGTGGCTCAATTCTGGTCTTATGACCTTGGAGACCATCTAAAGCTCCCGCTCCTTTGCTGTTACCAGTTTATGCAACAAACATTTTTGGGAGTAAATAAATTATTATTATTATATTATTTCTACAAATTGCAAACATTTACGGTACAATGATATAATATAGCTTAATTTAGGTGAAGAAGTGTGATGTAAAAATTTTGATTTATTTCATACAATAATTTGTTTTGATAATTTATTTTTATGATCGCTATAAATTATTATGAGAGCCCTTACTTGCCCTGTAAGTGCACATATATATCCTTAGATGAATTAACAATCTATCTGCTGGATTTTATATAAATATTAGATTAATCGTTATTGTTACACTTATATTTTTATAATTTTCCTGACTTTGTCATGTAGTTAATTATTCTGATTATTATTTTACAGGTTACGGTTGGGAAGGGTTCTTGGACGGTTGGGGTACGTTTGATCGTAGGTTTTTTGTGGCTCTGAAAATGTTTGGGAAACACTGGACTAGGATAAAACACGGAAGAAAAGAAACATGCAAAAATATCTTTCATGCACTACGTTTACCAATCGATCTCAGATCGATCTGACCGGCTCAGCTCGGTATGGTAAACGGAGCGGGCTGGCCAGATCGATCTGAGAAGCGAGCCGAGTCAGCCCGCTTTCCCTAACCGGTCTGAGATCTCAGATCGATCCGAAGAGGCCGGAGCGTGGCGCTCATCGTTCTTCTTTTGGTTGCCGATGGTAAACAAAATATAATCGATATCATTTACGGCGTGACAATTGTTGTAAGAAGGGAAAGGAGAGAACTGTGCGGCTGAAATACGCAAGAAACCTCAAAATAATTCAAACTGCTGAATTCGATAGTTCAATATCGATATTTTCAGACCGTGTTGGTAAACCAGGCGATCTGAGTCGGCTCTCTGCTGAACTTTCAGATCGGTCTGAACTCAGACCGATCTGAGATCGATAGGTAAACGTAGTGATGGTCCATGTGGGGGCTATGCAGGATTTATTCATTTGAAGGAAAGCAAGACGAGACAAAAAGGACAAGGGAAACAGGGAAGAGAGTCGGCTACGTGAATATCGAAGAGAACAGTAATACCATAACTGCATTAATGACGGTGCTCACCCAAAATCCCACAATTCCGCGCGCGGCGTCCCTCCACCCAATCAGTAGTTCTTTCACGGACTCCCTTACCCACGGATTATAAGGGTCATTCTACCTCAATCCAACAAACGATTGTCCCTTAGGGCCAAATTAAACCATGTTAAGGGCAGTGGGTCAATGAATGTATTCAGAAAGAGGCTTTGGAGCCTTTTAAGCAGTGATAATAATTTTTAGCTACAGTTGTACATTGTATAACGATATATTACCACAGTAATTATTGTATAAGTATTGTAATATATTGTAGTTGATCACTGAAAGTGTTCAGAAAGAGGCTTGGAGCCTTATAGGCAGTAATAATAATTTGGCGCTACAGTTGTACATATTGTATAACTATATATTGCTTAAGTAATTGTTGTATAAGTATTGTAATATACTGTAGTGGGTTAATGAAAGTGTTCAGAAAGAGGCTTTGGAGCCTTTTAGGCAGTGATAATAATTTGTAGCTACAGTTCTTTTAACTTTGGCCCCAAAGAGTTGGTCGATACCAGTAACAGCTGTCACTATTCTGGAAGCACCTCTAGTGGAATAACGGATTCATTAAGATGAAATTTGAAGGATTCAAGAAATGAATACATGGCATCACTCACAAGTTAATGTAATAAAGACACAAGTCACTCAATATATAACGGCCACACGGCCACGACTACGCCAAGTCTCCTTACTCAAGTCTCAAATGAAAACCATGCGAGCTTCGGCTTGGAAACTTTGGGCTTGGGAACCTAGGATAAGCTGCCTAACCTTTTGCTTTGGAACCAGACAGATACCAACTCAAGGATTCGGAACCTTGTCGAAGAAACCAAATTGCAGGCTTGGGATTATCAACCAAGAAACCCACCCGTGGCTGGTATTATACTAAAAACATAAAACGCAATATACTAAAAATGTCTACATAAAACAAACAGGACGACAAACAACAGAATGCATTTGGCGCCACCATAGCAACGTTCTCAACGTTGTTCATATTTTTAGGGCCGTATGTGCTCGCGATGAAAAACCTACTATCGCCGCAAAAAAGGTAGAACGCTGAACTTGAAGCATTTGTATGAAATTCCGCCGGATCTCCAAAGAGCCGTGTAATATATCGTTTTACTCCTTGTTTAAATGACTACAAAATGCATTCATTTAATAGTGTGTAAGTATAAAAGTTTCGCTCCTACGGTCGAAAGAGTGAAGATAAACACGCGAAAAACTAGGAGAACGGCGAAACGGTCGTCTTCTTCATCTCGTCACGGCCAAAATATTTAATTGGTTCACTTTATTATTTTTTTACGAAGACGACAACATCTCCGCATTACAAATATACTTTTAAACTTTTATTTTACTCATTCTTTGATTTTTGAAATGGCCGAAAGCTAGATTTCGATTTCCGAGGTGTGGAAAAGTATATGAATATCGACATTATGTATGCTTTATAGAAAAAATATTACAAAACTTCTCATGTAAGGAAATTTTTATATTCTTCCCGTTACTTAAAATAAACGACAAAGAAGAAAATCGCCCCGCGGCAAAAATTCTGCTTTCACTGATGCAATGCGTTACCTATAGAAACCCAAAAGTAAGGTATAAAATATGCAGATTATTCCACGAATGTATTTTAAATGAGCACTTTTTTCCAGCCATTGGAGCCGACTGCAACGCCATTTCCTCCGAATTACCGCATTTTGACTTCAATTACGGCATTAATTCTTCAATAACTAGAAAAACAAGGTGGTAAGATGCCGGTATTTTATTTTTATTCAATTTCTCTGGATTATTTCCTTCTTACAGACAGTTTTCCGCAAAAGTGGCATTTGAATTTTATGGAAAAATACTATTTTCCCCGTGTTTCTCTCATTCCCCCATTGAACACCATGTAATTTCAAGTTCAATTGTAGAATAAAATAGCGCGGAAAGGTATTATTTTGTTGTTCATTTCAGATAGTGGACAACTTTTTCTACAAGTAGACAGAATATGAATAAAATTACATTAAAGTCATTTTACGGTGGAACCACCTTAATTAAAAGTATATTTCGACCGTTTTTGATGCATTTACATAATTTTCAAGGACGGTTCTAATACCAAACAAATAATATTTACATATTTAAAGATATGTCATATTTAATTATGTAAATATCATTTGTTTAGTATTAGAACCGTCCTCGAAGATGATGTCAATACTTACATCGACACCGGTCACAATACACCTATGATTAGTATAAAAAAGTGTAAAACTGTTAATTAATTTCATTCATAATGCATCAACTCCACCACATCTGCCCTAAGACAACTTTATAAATGAGACAAATCATTATTTTCCCTCATACTCATCCCCACCACATCATTTCATGTAGAAAATTACCAAATTTGTCGGTCTCAGTCCCCCAAATACATCTACATACTACACTCTGCGAACTGCCCAAGGGGAGTGCGGCAGGGGGTGTTTTGAAATCAGCAGTATATAAAGAGGAGGGAGTAGGGAAACGGAATTTGACGAGGATAGAAAAAAGTGAATTTTGCGTCAACGGACATCTACATAATACCCTGCAAGCCACCACAAGAGTGTGTGGCAGGGAGTGAGTCGTCACCAACATACATTACACAACTCTACATTAAAGCTAATGTACGGCAAACTACGGCCATTGATGCATTAGCATAAATCGTAAATGCTTGTCAGGAAGCGAATCCTCACAAGAACGCACTTCACTATGGGCATGTCAACAATGTTACAGAAACCATTTGTATTACTGTATTTTGCAACTACATAAATGGAATGAGGTGCAAGAGTTAAACAGGAAACATGCACGACGTGCTAGTCGTACTAAGTAGCAGAAATTATACAGTATTAGGGAGTAAATCAGCTAACTAGCTACAGTATATATCGACAAACCTATTTGAAAGTCTCATTGACAGCTGTTGTTGTCTCTTACGTTCGCGGGAAAAACGAAATTTTAAATCTGTCCGTTCTGCAGTCTAATTCCCTCATTTTATTCTCATTATCTAATCCACCGAAGCATGCCGAAATTTCGTAAAATGTTATTAACATTGTCATAAAATAAATTTGCTTGTAACTTACGCAATAGATTAAGTCTAAATTTTAATCGACGGCCTGGAAGGCATCCTCATCCTAGTAGTCGCAGAAGGCTTATAATACCAACGATATTTTCACAACGGCCTTCAACGTGTCTTTCCGATCTTCCCTGTATGCGTTCTTACTCTGTTTTTTAGCCTATCTCACAAGGATCCCTAATGCTGGCAGCGTATTCCAAGTGACGTCTTACAAGAAAAAAGTTGCAGATGTCCCAAAGTTTAAACGATATGATGACTATTACTGGAGTGAAATAGCCAACCAACCGACGATTAATACTCGGGAGTGGAATCAAAGAGGATAAAGAATTCAAAAAAACAATTACAAGCTGCATTACCACAGAAACACTTTGTAAATTTCCACAACAAGTTTATTTTACCAACCTAGGTTTCAGCAAAACATTGGCATTATCAAATGGTATTTATTTTCGACCTCTTTATTTAATTGTGCAAATTGCATGAGTATAGGTCAAATAATTTTTTATTTTTAAACTTTTGCCGACGTTTCGGATGTTTATTAATCCATCTTCTGGGCTATAAACAAATGATGTATGATGATAAATGATTGACAGTTCTGTTTTGGTTACATAATTGTAAACTTTAAAGGTAAAAATCTTGAATGTCTATGTCTATGTATTTTTTATATTTAATGCCTGTAAATTTACAATTATGTAACCAAAACAGAACTGTCAATCATTTATCATCATACATCATTGTTAATAGCCCAGAAAATGGACGAATAAACATCCGAAACGTCGGCAAAAGTTTAAAAATAAAACATTATTTGACCAATACTCACGAAATTTGCACCATTGGCATTATAAAGATACCTTGATGATGGGCAATGTTTTGCTGAAACTTAGGTCGGTTAAATAAACATTTTTGTGGAAATTTACGAAGCGTTTCTGTGATAATGCTGTCCGTCACACATTTACACAAATTATCGCCTGATACTCTAAAAATCCAATCACATACAAGCCTCTGAAAAAATATGTGTTCTCTCACCTCCACCGTTCTTGTAGCACAGGTAAGGGAACCTCCAGACGTTGCCCAGTCCGACGGCGTAGCTGAGGCACGAGAGCACGAACTCGATGGGCGAACCCCACTTGCCCCTGTCCTCCGAGGGCGACGCCGAGTTTCCCTCCTCGTTGGCCATTTCACTCGCTCTTCGAGGATCAAGAAGAGGAAAAGAAAAAAAACTTGTCGGGGAGGTAGGTGGACCACGTTCACTGAACAACAACACCTCGATATCCGCACCTCCGCTTATCTCCGAAGAGAATCACACAGGAATCGTTTCCTTTCTCAAACGAAGGAGACTACAGAATAAAAAAATATCTATTTATCCTTTAAGATGTGCAGTGCGCGCAGCGACAGCAGGTCTATCGTAAGCGTAGTTTGTGCTCCGAACACCGCGGCTGCACTGAGCGAATCAACTCGTGATACGGATTTCCTGGTCGACGCGACGGACGTTCAAGTCGCCGCCAGAGCGCTCTGCCGCGGCGAAAATGTCCCGGAAATAAGTAAAGCGAATGTTTTTTCTTTTTCGCCCGAATATTTTGTCGAAAATATGCGGTGACACTGGAATTTTCATCTGGAGGAGGTCGAAGATGTATTTATAAATATTGCGGAGAAATAATGTCAAGGTCGTGGGAGTAATTTTCGACAATTGATATATTCGCGGCTGGGGGGAAGGGGGAACGGGTTGTGTAGCACTGGGGGAGGGAAGGGGGCGAGCGATTCTGGCTCGACGAGCGAAAAATAAAAGAATTCAAGTAGTTTGAGTGAGGTATCCATTGAAGGCCGTTTTAAACGATGAAAGATTTTGTACAAACGAACGTACGTGATATTGTACGTTTGTCTCAAAGAAATTATAGCAGGTTCTATTTTCCATATTCAGGCATTGAGACATTCGCACAAGCGTTCATACAATTTACCCTTTTACACGATACATTTTGCCTCGTCCAAGATTTCACGGAAGAGTTTGTACAAACAAATGTACCGTGTAAAAGGGCCTTCACGCAAAATCCAATGAATTTGGCCTCAGCGTAAAGAAAGATACATCACACTTCCAATCACAACAAAATATCAGACGGAAGAATTAAAGTAACTAAAGGTAACTCCGCTAATAATTTATTATCACGACTCGGGGTTCAACACTTTATGTCATCTTCAGGTTAATAACTAATAAATAATTAGTGGAGTTAACTAAGTTATTTTAATTCTTCCGCAATGGATAACTTCCACAAGAGAAAGCCTACAACCGTTTCCTTTGTGAAATATCAGAAGACACTTACAGAAATACTTTTCAAGATATTTGCCAAAAAACAAGCTGTTTTTCATGGGAAACTGTACGAGTGTTTACTACAGAGAGACGTTACTGAAAAACATCAGGAACTTCTTACGCATAGACCGCGTCAGAAAATTAACAGTGTATAGGCTGCATGCCTTCTTAACTATTTAAATAAAATAAATAAGTTGCTTACCGCATTTATTAATAGCAGAATTGCTAAACAATATTGAGTTGTGAAGCCGTTTTCATCGTACGGCGTGAAAAAAATGAGTCAAGTTAAGTACTAATTCATGCGTATTTAGTTAATTTACTGAGTATTTAAATAAATTAAAACAATATTTTGCGTAATAAATATTTTATTAACTTCATGATTTTCACGGTTGATTAAATTTTAAAAAACGATCTCTGAATATGGTCTTTATTATGACTAGAGAAAAATGTCGCTCCAACACTTTTGAGAGGTTAGACGAAGAGGCGGGCAAGTTGGCGAGGGGGGGAGAGTTGAGTTGGGTGATGTGAGGGGTGTGCAAAACGTGAAGGTTTATAAGGATGGACGAGAGGACTACCCTGAGCGGATTGTTGGAGAGGGGGAGGGGGAGTGACGGGGAGGAGGAATGCGTTTTTTATAATGTTTTGAGGAAGAGCAAGTCATGCTGGATCATTTTCAATGCTTTTGGATTTCGATTTTTAAAAATGAGAATACGAATGAACATCTTATAGTTCGTTCTCGGTGTCATGTAAAGTTTTGCCGCGACCAATATTTGTGTATTTTCGAGGGCCTCGTGTGCAAAAACTATAGGGATTACAGAATATCTAAAACTATGAATGGATAGCCCGTTTCGTCGACTACCGGAAATGGTTTGTCGCGAGCGGATTGGGGGTTGCGAGGTGACGTCACAGCGCTTCGCGTGGGGGTCTAAATTTGGGCGTGTGTGGACACTGGGCGCGCGCTCAGTTCAGTTGTATCTCTGGAACGAGTTGGTCGATTTTAAAGATTGAGGTGTTTACGGAGAATTGAGAACGTGAGTTAGACGATAATAACACAAGAAATGTAAAATTAACATTAAAAAGCATTAAGTATTAGTTACCATCGAGTAAGTGTTCATAGGTTAGCCATTTGTACTAATGATTTCGATGAATAAATGTTATTTATAGCGTAATTTTCTCTCTTTCATTTCACCTTTCTTTCTTACAAGAAAAAACAAAAGAATCTCTCAATAACGAGATCAACGTATGTAATTTTGCATTCACGAAATGAAGGTCCGACGGGAGTATCAAGTTTTTTTCCCTGTATTTTTTTTTAACTTCTCCCTCGCCGTTTTCTCCTCTCTCTCTCCGAATTTTTTTTGCCGAGAAGATCAACTTGAGGCAACCTTGACACCTTGAGATCTGGACCTCAAGGCTAGGATGTTCATTTATGTACAAATTTCCGGGTAAGAAAAAAGACTATACCATTAGATAGAAGCAAACTGAGGAGAAAGATAAGAGCTTTTAACCGGCCTACAAACGAGTGAAGAAGTACCTTCTTAGCATGGGAATCGAAGATCTAACACCCAGCGCCGAGTTACAGATGGTGTAAGGATGAGGAAACCACATTTCATGTCCTTTGCGTACACCCAGCCATTGCTGGGACTCGGAATTGTACAATGAAGCATAGATTTCGGAAATTTTCCACTAGATAATAGTTTTACCTAGTGGAAAATTGCCATTTCTATGTGCTTCATTATGCTGAAATTCCACCACATCACGCCTGATACTTTTCTTTTTGTTGGAAGTGTAGTACCTTTGTAGGTACTTCCCTTGCGTAACACATCTAAATTGGGGATTTACAATTTGGATTGGGGATATCCTGGCCTCCGGCAAGGCTAATGTCCTCCGGTGCGGCTTGTTTATTTTTTTCTCGGATTCACAATTACAACCTCTCAAATTATGCTATGGATTAAAGAAAGGATACCATAAAAAAAATTCGGCGCGATTAGTTAGCATTTACATATGCATAATGTCCTGCGAGCCGCCGCATGGACGTGTGGCAGGGGGTGTTAGGACACCAGCCGTGTAAAAGTGTAAAGGAAGAATGTTATAGGTGGGTGAAAAGGCGAAGTGTATTTCTGCAGTGTTTCCAGTGGGTCTCAGTTTTTATTAAGGCCCCTCATTGTGCGTGGGAAGAACGAATGTTTGTACCTAGCAGTTTTTAACGAAGTTCGGCGATGTATTTCTCTTATTTTATCTTTCCTGTCGGACCTAGAGATGTAGTGCGGCGTCAAAATGATATTCTCCGTGTCACACTGAAATACAACCTTTTCGCTAATTTCTCAAGAAATCTAAGCCTAGCGTGTCTAGCCTCCGAGTCTCTTAGAGGTTCCCGACCTACTAATCCCTCTAAAATATGTGACACACTCTTTTGTTCGCTCGTAGCAGTTTTTAACGAAGTACACAACTTTCCTTTGTATTTTATATTTTTCGCATCGAATCTTTTTTTCCAGGGTCCCAAATGCTGGCGGCGTATTCGAGGTGTGGCCTAACCAGAGCGAAGTAGCACCTCTCTTTCACTTTTTCATCCAAGGATCTTCCTACTATACCCTTGATGAATCCTAGTTTCTTTAGTCCTGTGCCGCATATGTTTAGTATGTGTTCTCCACGATAGGTTAGAATTTCATAGGTGATTCCCAGATATTTTACTTCATCTGACGACTTCATGTTTACTCCACTCACAGTGTAGATATGGCGTTGGCGTGTTGACTTTCGCAAGAAGAGTACTGCAGTACATTTACTGAGATTCAGTTCAAGCCCCCACTCCTGGCTCCACGAGATTAAGTTGTTTACGTCCGATGATAGGACTTCTAATTCGCCGATTTTGCGATAGATAACTGCATCATCTGCAAATAATCTAAGGTTACTGTTAACTCGTAATTTAGAGGTCACTCAAATTGAAGAGGCATAAATGCAATGACGTTAAATTTTCCTCAATTGAGGAAAATTGAGGAAGCATTATTATTAGGGGTAACGCTCCAAGTTTGGCCCTTTTAGCGCCCATTTTAACTCCATTTATTCATACATGAATACGTTTTTCATATATAAAATATTTTCGCGGGGCCTACTGCCGCGCGCTCCATACCTAACGCCGCACTGGGTGCGCGCGGGCCGCAGTCCTGATCAGCTGATTCCTTCTGCACCCTTCAAAGCCCTCGCAACTTCCTGAGCTGGTGTCGAAGGAGCCATTTCCTTTGGGTAACACTAGCATGACTGCTAGTTACACACACACGAAGTTACAACCCTAACAGGATCGACTTTCAGTTCTAATTTATGCATACGCAAGCAATCGTTTACTCAGAAAAAGATTCTTGCGAGCGATGCTTCAGGCGTACTGCACACGGCGTGACCATAGTGGGCGCGTTCCGAAATTCACTGTCAGTACTGCCTGTGCTGCCTTGAAACGGAAGCGAAACTGTACAGCGGCTGCTGCAGTAGCATGAATTTCGGAACGGTCGGCAGTGGCTTGAAATTCAATATGGCCGAATTGCGTGGTTATTTATTATAAGCGATCTTTCAATGCGGTAATTCTTAATGCTAATCCTTATGACATTGATAAAGGGCATGCTAATTGTATTCTAATTTTCATTGTCTTGCTACTTAATGCTACTTCATACTGATTGGTTACTTTCTCTGACGAGAATAAAATGAATTCGCGTCAGCTGCCCGAGCATGGAGAAAAAACCCTGTGTTATAATAAACAAATCTCCGTTATAATTAACACTATCGAATTTATAGTAAGCAGTTTGAATCTTGGGCTTATAAACAAGTCTTAGAATATATTTTTCAAGCCCTGGATTTTCTTCATGGCCAGTCGTACGAAGCGTTTCCTAGAGTGATATCGATAATTAGGAAAATATACGGGTTGTTGAGGATTGCATCGCAGAATATTTTCCCTAACAATTAAATTTATGCAACAAATTACGTTTCCCGACAATTATTGTACACACCAGTGTTGTGCTAAGTTACCACTCTAGTAAGGGGCTGTATATAATTACGTGTACCACGATTATTCATGACACTAAATTAATTTTTGGTACCTAATTTCACAATTCGCTGACATTCGCAAATATAATTGCTTCTCTACTTGTATCACTTCTGATGTTGTTCACTCCCTCATCATTTTATTAACGCTTTCATCCTATTGAAATATTCACCGGTACTACTTGATAAATAAATGCGTTTTATAAACTATTATACGCTAATCAGATGTTGTTAGCTATTTAAGTGCATCGAGACTTTTATCTCTCGCCGATATAAACATTAAAATGTTCGAAGCAGTGTCTCTAAACTCTTCTGATATCATTTATTAACGTTGTAGATTTGATTTTTCCGCCATTTGTTCGATGGCCGTCTGCTGCTACTGCCGCTGCTGCTGCTCTTGGGCCGCAGTAGCGGCAGTAGAGTTCACAGTGAGAAACGTCATCAATTGGCTGACGTCATGGATCACTGTGCGGTACTGCCAGTAGATTTCGGAACGGTTTGGCAGCACAGCCAGTACTGCCAGTGAATTTCGGAACGCGCCCAGTGTCATGTCTCTCCCCTCTCCCCAACATTAAGGAGTCAATGGACCAATTTAGATGGGGTCAAGAACGCAAATGCATTCAGGAGAATAGAGGAAAACAAAAAGAGTCCATCTAAAAGATATGAAAACTCGCAACTTCGATTTCAGTGTCACAACACTAGCATTCCTCGATTCCGATCAGCATCGGCCGTCTCATAAGAGCCGGTAAAGTTTATAAGTCCTGCACTTTTATGCATTTGTCGTAAAAAATGAGAAAATTGCTTATAAGTGAAAACTTTCTCGTTACTTTTTCGAATGATTACATCAGACATGAATGATTCACTGAAAAAACTTGTTTAATTTTATATATTGTCATAAATTCATAATATAAGTAGTAGTATTTTATATACTACCAAAACTTTAATATTCTTATCACACAGATCCAGAAGATACTACTCTTTAACTTAGAACCTGCGCGAGTCTATAATAATTTTTTGATAGTGAGTAGTGCCGAGAGGAAAATGCTGGTAGTTTTCTTTATTTTTGACGCAATGCTCCTGTTAAAAGTCCCCATCAACTTGATAGCGCGTTCAGCATGGTCGTTTACCTCGCGCAAAACCTGCAGCAGCTGATGTGACGAAAATTTGGTCGGTGGTTATTAAAGTTGTGGACATTTTACAACTGTTTTAATATCTTCAAGATGGCTGGGGTTTGATGATTTCATAGTTAGCATATAAGTTAACAATGACTTGCAGAAACATTCTGATTTGGAGATTATATGCGCGAGTCCGTCAAGGATGCATTATCGGTCCACTTTCGTTGCCTCTAGTTCATAAACAGTATCCACTTTTAAGGAGGTTCCGCCAAGACTGTGTGAGTCAAAACAGGAGAAAAACTAAATGCCGCATTTTTTCAAATGCGTTACCTATAGACACCCAAAAGTAAGGTACAAAATATGCAGATTATTCCACGAATGTATTTTACATTAGCAGTAACTTCAATAACTAGAAAAATAAGGTGGTAAGATGCCTTTTTTTGTTTTTATTTTTATTCAATTTTTCTGGATAATTTCCTACTTGTAAATAGTTTTCCGTGAAATGGCATTTATATTTTTTGGAAAAATACTATTTTTCCTCGTGTTTCTCTCATTCCCCATTGAACACAATGTAATTTCAAGTTCAATTATAGATTAAATTAGCGTGGCAAGGTATTATTTTGCTGTTCATATCAGATAGAGGACAATTTTTTCTACAAGTAGACAGAATATGAATAAAATGACATTTAAGTCATTTTACGGTGGAACCACCTTAATAAAATAAGACTATATTGAAACAAACTCTTCGGAGACTCCCTTAGGATCTCGATTATATTTTGTGGAAGAAATATCAAGCAGCGTCGACAGAGATTCTATTTTTTCCCCCCGCTCTGGGCATTTTGACGTATATAATGTCTCATGAAGATGAACTTGAATCGTGCCATAATTATCTGACCGAAAGCCTCTATGCACGCCAACGGAACAATGGTGTTCCGCATGTGACCATGTATGGGCAATGTTCCAGAAGAAGGAACTAATTCTTCGAAATCACGTGACCTAATAGTCTTCTGCGTGCATTGCGTGCTGTTTTTCGACTTATTTTTTTACTACTTCCGTCCTTTGTTTTCTATGCGAACTTTGGAATTCGTAATCCGCCGAATATGCAGAGATTTCCGGTGGCACGTTGCGCCGCAAGCGATTACGGAGAACTGCGTCATTATTCGCGTCGATTTTTCACAATTTTTCTCTCCAAATAGACTATCCGTGATCACGGTATATCAAGCAATCTTTAAAGTTTTTTTTGTAGATTTTCGCAGCTCATTGTTTATAGTATTCAGGCTTTTGGTTCTGTGATTAATCATTTAGTACTAGGCAACAGTTTCGCCGTGCTAAGCTGCCGGCTTCGTCGGGCTTTTAAGAACAACAATGGCCTTTAAAATAAATAAATAAATAATTCCAGCAGTTGATGATTTTGAGAAGTAAAAAACTTAATTTCGAATTAGTCTCTTCCATGTATAAGGGAGTTAATAACTATCCTCTCTATTGATATTATTTGGTCTTTTTTCTATTTCAATCGCCTCCCTTATGAGCCGCGGAAAGTAACATCTTTCTTTGTGTAGTACTCTTGCCGTCTCGATGTCAATGGCGTGACCTAAATTTGTTTATTTATTTTTTTTAAAGACCATTGCTGTTCTTAAAAGCCCGACGAAGCCGGCAGCATAGCACGGCGAAACTGTTGCCTAACACTAAATAATTAATAACGCAGAACCGAAAGCCTGAATACCATAATCGTTTATGTTATTTATGAAAACCCTTCTCGTTGTTGACAGGCAACACCAGACGTCATTTTGATATGCTATTTATGAAATTGAAACTTTTAACACTAGTACCTACGTTTCAAAATAAACTCACTTGTTTATGCATGCTTTGAAAACAGTCCTACATATTATTTCTGGAAATTGCTCACTTGTTGACGGGCAGTACGAGACGACATCCCGGTATGATATTCAGTTATACCGATAGGCCTGAAATTCTACGTAAAAGATTTGTTTGGAATTCAATTTTTCACGCAGTAGAAAAACGAGTACAAACCTTCTTTATGGAATATTATAATACGCACTGAGCTAATTTCTCTGCATTCTAATCTGTCTGTAAATTGCTCCTTGTAAACTCTCTTATTCCACCAACTCATCTGAATGTTTCTTTTCTTCATTTTCTGAAGAAGGTTTTTCATATGCTCCTCCTTAAGTCAATTAAAACCTCTACCTCTCTAGCTCGAGAGCATTTTTCTTTTTTCCGTTAAAACGTCTATATCCCTCGGTATGAATAAATGACTGCCCAAAACTAATGCTATTATTAATTGCTGGTGGTGAGTGCGATTAAATACGTTCCCAAATGCTTCAAACATTGGTTTTACAGACATTTTTTCGTTGCCAAACAACTTATTGTACTATCCATATCTTTTAGGAGTACTACTAGCCACCGTTTGGGTTACTATTCGGAATAATCGTTGGTTTTTATTATTCCAGAACTTCCTCCACCAGGTGTTTTCTCCCTTATCGGTGAAATTGCCATCGAAAAGTCCTATTGGTGAAGCTGGTGGGGCAAGATGCCGCAAATCGATTCGAGATTAGCTCAGTCCCAAATATTGCGCCATCAGTGTTGCTAAATTCAAATCGATTTTTTCAAGCAAAACTTGTGTAAGAGCCCAAATGTTACATGACGCCGTCATCCAACCCTCCACGTAAGGACACTAAAAATACATATATGTACTTGAATCACGAATTTTAGTTTCTTCTGCTGCAGATGAAGAAAGTATAGAAGTAGTATTTACAGACCGAGTAAAGCATACTTTTTTACATGAATGTGTGTATCGGTAACCCCTAATGATATATCCCTAAGAGGTACTAGAGTTACTAAGGATGATTTCTAAGGATTTTCATAATGCCCATGAGCTACAGCACATAAGGTGGAGTATAACAATGTAGATGCATATCGGCAATATACGTTAAAGGCCGTTATGATAATCTCGTTAGTGTTACTGACCTTTTGTTCAGCAATTGGGATGGGAATCGCTTTCAGACCGACGATTAATATTTAGACTTAATCTATTATGTAAGTTCCAAACCAATTTATTCTCTGACGACATTAATAACATTTTACGAGATATTACATACTACGGTAGATCAGATAATGAGAATAAAATCAGGGAACTAGACTGCAGAACGGGCAGATTTAAAATGTCATTTTTCCCGCGAACGATAAGAGACCATCTTAACTGCTGCCAATGAGACTTTTAAATAGGTTTGTCGATAGGTAGTGTAGCTCTCATTAGTACTCCCTAATACCTGTATCCTTATCTGCTACCTAGTATTTACAGCAACCCGTGCATTTTTTCAGCATAATTCTTGAAACTCTGTCCGTTTATGTAGTTGCAATATACATAAATACTAACGGTGCCTATAACATTGGTAGCATTTCTGTAGTGTAGTAGTGCATGCATGTGAGGCTTCGCCTCGTGACAAGCATTAGCGATGTATGCTAATGCATAATTAGTCGTAGTTACACTAACTTTAGGGTATTGTGTGATCCATGTTGTTGGCTACTCACCCCCTTCCACACAACCTTGAGTTGGCTTGCAGGTTATTTTGCAGATGTAGATGAATCTCCTTAGCGTCCTAGAGGTCTTCTCCATAAAGCCAGTGTGGTGAAACCAAGGCTGAACATCTCCTTGTTTATTTGAAGCTATGCATCCCGAAACCATTTGAGGAGAGCAACATATTAGACCGATGGTTCTCCGAATGATTTGCCGCAGACAATGAGTAAAATGATTCCATAGACTTAGTACATGGTTAAGGTGGTTTGAGCGAGATAGATCCCTAGTCATAATGGAGACTATATTCAATTTTTATTCTTTGATTTCAGCTTCTGCAAGAAGTATGAAATAAATATTGTAATATTAATGGCGCAAATATATAGTTATAAATGCCCAAAATTCTCACTAATTAAATAAATAAAGCTACATAAGTCTCTTACTTGACTCATTTTTTCCCGCCGTACTGCTGAAAACCCTTCAAAACAGCAGGTTTTTTTTGAGATTCTGTGAAAGTTACTGTGGTGAGTAATAGATTATTTTTTATAAATAGTTGATAAAACATGCAATCTACACACCGTTAGTTTTTTGACGAAATATAGGTGTAATAAATTCCTACTTCCTTCAATATTCTCCCTCTGGAGCGCTCAACCATAATCTATCCCATGTTAACCAGCTTATATCTACAGGAAAATTGCTCGACAAGTAGTTCGGCAAGAGGTTGATATTTTGATATCATTGGAAAGATGAGAGTTGTTTATTTAAAATGAGGCCAAATTCAAAAAATTCTAGGTGAAGTGATTTTTCGCACAAACTACCTTAAAAGCAGGTTATCCACTTTCACCACCTGCTCTTGTCAAATACAGGGAATGCAGGGTGGATTTCAGAATCACCGCACTTCCTGTTGTCACCTCACAGCAACATGAACCATTTTATTGGATTCCCAATCCTCCAGCACCCAATGCACGGCAATGACTTCGTATTTCTTGCACCAAAAGAAACAATTGAAACCTCAAGAAGATGTTCTGTTCCCCTACCGGTAGCTATAGCAGACAACGTAACACCTGTCTGGCAGGCAGGCTGTTTGACTGCGCCTTGCGCATTTCCCGTCTTCTCAGCTTACGCTGTTTGACGTTGATGGGATATGTATGGAAGAGGATGAGATGACAAGCAGGATGGGATGTTTCGGATTCAGACGTGGATTTTTGGTGGTGTTCTACGGCGAATTTGGTACGATTGTCTAATTTTATCAACACGGTATAATCCGAAGAGAGTCCTCGTCACGAGCATAGGCTACGCGCTGGCGGTTTTTCGGGTATCCCCGGGATAATTCCCCGGGCCATACGTATCTCGCGTTGACATGCCATTTTGTGTGATTGATTCATTCATTCAAGTATTCTACCAGCTGATTGGTAGGTTCTTGGACAGTCCCCATTCTGCATTCCAACCTCATAGACATTGTCTCGCTTTCCTTCCTAAGGATGTCCCGCCATTAGATCCCTCTTCAATTCCTCATATCTTCTACCTCCTCTTATTTCGTCCAGAATTCATATCCTCTTCCTTCCTCTTCCACACTTCCACAGTGTTCTCCCCTCTATCACTCTCTTCAACATGCCCTCTCCTCTCAAAACCTCCTCCATCCATCTCTTCTGCCTTCTCCGAACCTCTGCCACAAGCTTCCTCTCCTCTCCGACCATATCCAATACCTCCTCGTTCGTCTTCCTCGCCATCCAGCTAACCTTCTCCATCCTTCTCCAAACCCACATCTCAAACGCCTCAAGTCTACGCACACCCCCCTTTCGCAATGACCAAGTTTCCGACCCATACAGCGCCACGCTCCATATTAAAGTTTTCACCAGCCTCTTCTTTACGTCTCTTCTCAGACCCTCCCCACATCAATTCCCTTCTCTTCGAAAATGCTTCTTTAGCTAGCGCAATTCTGCATCTGATGTCCTTACCACTAAACCCATTCTCCTCCAAAATACTACCCAGATACGTAAACTGCTCGACCTGCTCTATCTTCTGCCCTTCCACCCTTATATTCAGCCCCGCCTTCTTACTTCTAGAATACCTCATCACTTTCGTTTTCTTTTGATTGATCTTCATCCCATACTTTTCGCACTGCATTCTAATTTCTAATGCATTCACCATATAGCGATGCGAAAATCCTTTCAAAAGGTGCCCCTGCGGTTTTCGGGTCGTGCGTCCTCCTGTAGGGGGGTCCTTTCCATTCTTCCTCTGGCGTGGGTGTTGGGGTTGGCCTCCGGAGCGGGTCTCCCCGTGGATGGGGCCGGGAGTGGCATTGGCGGTACTCAAAAAAGTACCTGAATTTTTTTACGAGTATTAAAAAGCAATAATACTACTCGCCCGGTATGTACCTACCGACGAAAAAATACCGGCAAAGCGGTATTTATGTGATTGATTAAATATTTTAATTAATTACAAATTAACATAAGTTTCACCATAATTTTCCAGTATTTCGGCTATTTATAGTATCAGCCCAAAAACGATACACGGAAATTTCCATCCATCGGCATTTTTAATGAACCTTCATCGGGAATATATGTACATCGGCTATTCAGTGTAGACATTTATTTTTTAAACTGCATGTTTGCGCTCGTCGCTGGAAGATGACATGTTGAGAGTTCACAATTCTTGTATAAAAAAAAGCAAGCTTGTAGCCCCGGCAATTGACGCATTATCAGCACTCAATTATTTTCGTAGTTAGTTCCGTTATTTGACGCAAGAGGCAGCGCTGTCTAAATACCGGTATTACTATTACCGGTAGTGTTTGAAGTACCGATATTAAATATTGGTAGTTACTGCCGGATTAAAAATAATAGTAACGGTGCTATCGAATACTGGTATTTTTGCCGGTTGCTGGTGTTTGCTCTGCGAATGGGGCTGCCCCGGTCCTCCCTGACCTTGGACGGGCATTGATCGCGTGCTGTTCTGGTGATGTCTCCGAAGAGGCGCAATCGCCTCCCCTCAAGAGAGGCGCAAGCCCCATTACGGGTAGGGGGGGGCCTTGTACCCAGGATATGGCGTCGTCGAACATGGCTGCACACAATTTTTCGCTAATGATTGAAGGGAGCATTTTTTTTGTCTAATTAAATGATTTTCTCATCCAGCTCCGTCTCAGCGATTGCTATACTCGTTGGTTAGCAAAATTAAAAGCAATCAGAAATGCATCGACCTTCATATTTGAATTATTTAGGCAATTTGATGCTTATTATACTGAATACTTTTCTCCTAAACTTAAGTAATACTAGATTTCTATGTTTTTTATTCCTTATGGCATAGACAATTACGATTTAAATGTAATCAAATCTGGAATTCCACAAACTTTTTTCCTAAACTTAAAGAGTACTATTTTTATTTTAAAAACCTTGTACTTTTCCACACTTTATTTCAAAACTGCGATCGGTTTCATCTTAATAAGTCATCTTCTGTCACATTCTGAAGCTTAGGTCATACAATTTATATACCCAGATAAAGTTTAAAAATGGCGGGGGTTGGTTTGAAATGGGGGAGAGAGGAGCAGGGTGGTTGGCGGGCATGGAAGAGTGAGAAGGGGTAGTGGAAATATCGAGTTGCCCTTTAGTCACAGATGTTTGGGCTGGGGCTTTAACAAATCTTCCTTTTTAAAAAAATAGAAAACAGTATAACTTGGTGACCTTCTACTCCTCCCACTGTCTTCCCCCGATTCACTTTCCTTCCTTTCCTCTCGCTATTTTCCACCACCCCCTTCTAACTCTGTCATGCCCCAACTTTAGGAGAAAGTCCATTTTTAGGCCTTTTGGCAACATATGTAGAATTAAAGGTTTGAAAGCACTGCTGCGGTTACACTCTAATAGATGCTGGGCAAATAGGGAATGACCATCAGCATTTTTGAGGGAGCGTTCATGCTCCTTAATACGTGTTGACACTCCTCTTCCCGTTAGCCCAACATAACAAGACATAAGTACTTACATTCGTCACACTGCAATTGATAAAGAGCGGATTTCATATGTCTGTCAACCTTATCCTACCCACTATAGAGCATTTTCCCTAAGGTAAGGGGGATTAAAACGCTGTCCTCAATTTTTTGGGCATTAAGTTACTCAATTTATATACGAGATTACCCACGAAGGATAGAGACCTCCATTTTTCTCTGGAAACACAAATAGAGTTGAAGGAAACTATCTCTTTAATCGCCATCTGTTTTTGTTTTGCCCTTACAATTTTTTCCACCAGTTCTATCGAGAAACCATTTGTTGTGGCAATGGAATACATTGTTTGGAGCTCTGTATTATAACACTCAGGTGACAGGGGAAGTTGGACGAGACGGTGTTCCATTGCATGGAATGCGGCGTGTTTGTGGGAGAAATTATGGGAGGAATCTTGGGGAATGATATGATCCGTGTTGGTAGCCTTTCGATAGATTGAAAATTGGTGCCTCTGTGCTGTAATTGAGATAGTTAGGTCGAGGAAATAAAGACTGCCATTCACGTCCTCACTCTGTCATGCCCGCCAACCGCTCCTCTCTCCCCCACTCCAAACCAACCCACACCATTTTTAACTTTCTCTGGGTATATATTGTATGACCTAAGCTTCAGAATGTGCCAGAAGATGCCATATTAAGGTGAAACCGGTCGCAGTTTTTAAATAAAGTGTGGAAAAGTACAAAGTTTTTTTAAATTAAAAATGGATATCTATCACTTCCACGAAGTCAAGCCTGAAACAACCAAATTTATTGAATAGTACAAGTTTATATTTCTGTGGAATAGATAATTACGATGTAAATTTAAACAATTTTTAAAAATCCACAAAGGAAATATCATTCAACCTTGACCGGGTCTCTGGAACCGGGTCTCGGGAACCGAATACTTCGATTTCGCGCCAAACACTTAAAGCCAGTTAATCTACCGAGCCTCGGTATTATTGGGTATTGGAGGCAAATGATTTTTCCTCTTTGGAATATCGCACTTATGTGCACTTGCGGGAGACTCCGTAAAATTAATACCGTGGCTAGTCCCGGCATCCTCAAAATTCGTTAAATAACTTTGACGTACTATTTTTACCTTGTTTTTTTTACTTTGACAGTGTGACAAAAGATTTACAGAGACACTCCAAATTTCCTACAACTACTACTACCACAGAATCCTTACAAAAAGCTCATGAACTAATCTTAAAAGCAAACCTTACCCAAAAGGTTTCGACTGAGTTGAGTGCTTTGATAAAATTGGCAGTCAAAGATATGTTGACGATATCATCTGCCTCTGGACTGGAAGTGACCGCCAATTGGATTCCTTCCTTAAACCATCTTAACTCCCTCCATTCTAACATTTCCTTTACCATGAAAAAAGATGTCAGAGGAACATTGAATTTCCTTGATTTGTCGATTTCAACTACAAGGCATAGGCATGAATTTTCCATCTACAGGAAACCTTCATACACAGACCACATCATTCCTAGCTATTCGTTTAATCATTTTTCCCACAAAAATGCTGCTCTAAATTCTATGATTCATCACCTTTTAAATATTCCCCTTACCCCAATTGGATATAAAGCTGAACTGGATACTACAATTTCTATAGCCACCGACAATGGCTTTTTAACCCGGATTTAGTCTACAAATTGCTTCGTAAAAAACGAAACGATTAGTATTTTTTTAATGATGTCGTGGAACCCGCTGTCAAGTCCTTGAGACTTAGCGGGGCCTAAAGTGTTTTGTAAATGGCATTAATATGTATTAAAATGAAAGTCGATCAATAAAAATATTGAGACACGAAAAAAGAAAAAAATATTGGCTCTAAAACAGATTTCCTCCGCAGAGCCAACTAAATCGACAAATTTTAAGTGGTGCTCTCTTCCTTTCTTGGTAGTCATTTCACATAAAATTTCGAACAACCTACCAAGCTCTTTGAAAGCCACTTTTTTACACACCCCTAACCCTATCCAAAATTCTAGTGAACGGTAAAGAGAAACAGGATAAACTTCTTAAGTCGGGTATTTATATAATTAAATGCAATAGCTGCAATATAGCTTATATTGGTCAAACCGGTCGAAATTTTAAAACACGCATAGAAGAAAATATCCGTAGTTTAAATAATAGAGATTCTATCTCTCTTTTTGTTAAACACCTTATAGAGTGCAATCATGTCAGTTTCACTTTACCCCTGACATTTTACATTTCCTTCCCAAAGGTTTAAAAATGGATGCATTAGAACAAATTGAAATTATCAGGCATTCTCCAAATCTATGCAATGAGCAGCTTTTTACACATACCTCCCCACTGATTTCTGGAAAATTTTCGCTATAAAACGTTGACCTTTCAAATACCCCCACCCCTTGATTTCATTGTTTTTGCAAAGCATTGTATATGTAAATTTTTGTTGTTATCATTTTCATGTTAATACTTTTTTTGCCCTCTTTTCATTTTTGTTTCATTTCCTTTTTGTAATTTTTTAATGTAAACATGTGTTTAAAATGAAATTTAATGTTCTTTATCTAACAACAACAACAATATCATGTGTAAACAAACTACTACACCTGACGATGTCATAAAATTGGTGAAACGCGTAGTGTGTTTGAAAAATAAAAAGTGTAGAAAATTACAAAACTTTATTGTAATGAATACTCCAAATTTGTTAAGATTCAAGTAAAAAGAGAGGAGTTTTACCGCTCCTTTCTTTATCCGCTTTGGATCGCTTCCGCCGTTATCCTTCTTGTAACCTCCGAAGCAGTTGTTTTGTATTTGTTCTGTTAACAATATCCCTGTTCAAAAATACTACCCAGTATTCATTTTCACTGATTAGAAAAACTTTCGAGAGAGATTATTCCTCAATGTAGAGCTTGGTGTGATTTCGGACAGATCAGATCAGACGCGCCGCAACGACTGAAATTTATTTTCCTATTTGCAATTGGAAATCGGCTAGTAGTTTTCTTCAATTCTCTCCGCTCCTGTTAGTCCTATAAAATGTTTGGATTTGCACGGAGTTTCCAGAGAGTTAAGGAGGTTCCACCGCGACTGTTTGAGTCAAAACAAATACAAAATTCCACATTTTTTATATTTTGTACAAAAAATCCTAATTTTGCTGATGGAATGCGTTACTTATGGAAAACCAAAAGTAAGGAAGTAAAAATGCAGATTATTCCACGAATGTATTTTAAATGAGCACTTTTTTCCAGTCATAGGAGCCGACTGCAGCGCCATTTCCTACTAATTACCGCATTTTGACTTCAACTACGGCATTAATTCCTCAATAACTATACAAATATGGTAGTAAGATGCCTCTATTTTATTTTTATTCCATTTCTCTGGATTATTGCCTTCTTAGAGACAGTTTTCCACGAAAATAGAATTTGTATTTTATGGAAAAATACTATTTTTCCCCGTGTTTCTCTTATTCTCCCATTGAACACCATGTAAATTAGATACTAAATTAGCGTGAAAAGGTAACATTTTGTTGCTCACATCAGATAGAGGACAACATTTTCTACAAGTAGACAGAATATGAATAAAATGACATTTAAGTCATTTTACGGTGGAACCACCTTAAGTTCGAATTGGGGATTGAAATTAATTGTAAGAAAAGGGAATATACAGTAAATTCTCGGAAAGGCTTATTTGAATTGAAAACAAAGATGGCATGCACTACAGTGTGAGGATCAATATGGTTTTTCGGCAGTATTTCGAACAAAAATTGGCCAAGAACTGTGTACATTAGAATGGAAATTGCATTATACTTCGAGACACTTGTCGAAAGAAGAGATTTCAATGACCGGAATCCCAAATTAAGACAATTACGATATAGTTTCATGTTGATTGCGGTCTAGTATGATATATGAACCTGGTGTATGATGGGAAAATATTAGTGAAGATACTTCTGAGACCCTTTGGTATGTATGTGGGGATGGAGAAGTATGGAGAAAATTCTTGCGACGAAAGGAGAAGCAACCGAAAGAGATATTGTTTTTCGGCGCGATAAAGAAGGATAGATGAGACATAACGATGAGTTCGCCATGTTTGAGTAAGATCTCCCCACGTGGTTTAAGAACAACAATAAAAGTCAGCCATGTTTGTCACTCCTCCTTCACTTAGAATTCCCGGGGGATGGGGTGAACAATTGCCGATATAAATATTGCGGTCGCTATGAAACAAGAAAGCCAATAGGGAGGTGTCGTAAAATCACATGGCAAGGAGGAGGGGAGAAAAAGGACGCCGACTAACAATTAAGGAGGTTCCGACGCGACTGTGTGAGTCAAAAATTTATTTTGACTCACAAAAAATTGTGAGTCAAATTAAATTCCACATTTTTGATATTTTGTCAAAAAAAATCCTGCTTTCACTGATGAAATGCGTTACCTATAGAAACCCAAAAGTAAGGAACAAAATTTTCAGATTATTCCACGAATGTATTTTAAATGAGCACTTTTTTCCAGCCACAGGAGCCGACTGCAACGCCATTTCCTACGAATTACCGCATTTTTACTTCAATTACGGCATTAATTCTTCAATAAATAAAAAAATAAGATGGCAAGATGCTTGTATTTTATTTTTATTCAATTTCTCTGGATTATTTCCTTCTTAGATACAGTTTTCCACGAAAATGGCATTTGTATTTTATGGAAAAATACTACTTTTCCCCGTGTTTCTCTCATACTCCGATTGAACACCATGTGATTTTAAGTTCAATTATAGAATAAAATAGCTTGGAAAGGTATTATTTTGTTGTTCATATCAGATAGAGGACAACTTTTTCTACTAGTAGACAGAATATGAAACTGACGATGAAATGACATTTAAGTCATTTTACGGTGGAACCACCTTAAAAAAGGGTAACGAGGAGGAGTTCTCACACAGACACCAAAGAGTAAGGACGTGGGAATGGCTCGCCCAGATTACGTAACCAGTATCGATACCACTGAAGCAAATAGAAGCATCTACAAGTGAATGCGGATAGAAACCAGGCAGCTGTGTAGCAGATCCGACACTACCAGGCGGCCCCAAAGACCAACTGACGTAAATAGCAGAGGACAACGTCCATTGGAATGGAGAGTCGAGGGGATAACGGCTTTCCTGTACGAACCTGATCCCACCTGTGGCGTCCTGTTTTTGGTGAATCGTAAATGTCACCATTTACGTCATTTTGGTTATTATTCTTGCTATGCGGTGATATAAGATTTAAGTGAGTAAGAATTAGATCTCACGGCCATCATTCATACATTGGCTATTGTACTACCTGTGGCTAAGTTAATTATAAAGAACCGGGCCGAAGTGTGGACTTTGACTTGCATAAACTTTTGATAAAAGGAAGAAGAAAATATTCATTGTTGAATATATGTGCCAACTTTGTGTCAAGGCAAACGAGTTAAAGAAACTGACTTCCATGGCCACATTAATTGAAAGCAAGATATTGAAATTGTTATCAATTGTGAAGTAAATACTTTGGGTTAATGTGTATGGTTGATTTTAAAGGTTTTTATGTAAATACTATTAAATTTAAATCCATGCTTTAAATGGTCTCATGTTCTGAATTGCTGAGCTAGCCGAGCAGAATTAGAAACGACGATAAAGGTAAGGAATGTATAGTGAAATGAGGGGGATGTGTTACGAATGGCTCTCAAAAGAGAGGCAATAATTAAATAGATAATTCTCCTTACATCGAGACGTTACAATAGGAAGTTGATGGAAGAAAGTCACTTCGGATCCTCCGTATGGTTGATATTATTTAACCCTTACGCTGCATCTGTTGGATAGACAATAATGACTAAGGCCCATTTTTATAATGTCCAGTTAACTGTAACTGTTGGATGAATGAATGAAATGATTAATTTACGTTAACGTGATGTCAACTACAAGCAGTGCCGGATTACCAATAAGGCAAAGTAGGCAGTTGCCTACGGGGACGGACTCGAGGCTTTGGGAGCCCCGGAGGGGCACCGGGAATTTTTTTTCCCTTTATTCTCTTGCAACTTGTTTATTAACGTGGGCCCAGGCCCCCAAGTGTGTTTATCCGGCACCGACTACAAGTTAAGGTTTTGTGAAGTACATAAGCCTTTGGGCTAGTTGCTATCTCGATCATCATCAAGCGGAGAGGGTATCAACATCGGATAATTTACCGATAAAATGTTTAAGCCATCAATCCTCAAGGAGGAGATTGAAATGGATTTTAACCCATTAGCCAGAGGAGATTAAAACTTTTTGACGCTCTTCGTAAAGCAGTAAGCAGTAATGCATACCTGAATAACTAATTATTCAATGTATCTGAAATTTTTGTGGTTTATCAGGGAAACTTAAAACATTCGCATACATTTTTCAAAAACATAATAATGCGATTTTTACTCGTACAATCGAAACTTGTAAAAATTGTTAAACATTAAAATTTATCTTGACCAAAAAATTATTATTTCGAACAACATTACATGTCGGGTGTTTTTTGCGCAATACGGTATGAAGCATTCCCAGATACTTCCTTGTACAACAGCGAAAACTGTGGTTTTAAGGTTTAAAAAAAGACCCCGACTTTCAAATTTATCGTCTTAGCAGTAGGCCTCCGTTTATAGGCAGTACGATAGAAGAAAATGAGCACAGTGGCAAAGACATTAGAAGGAGAATAGGGCTAGCGAAGGTAGCGTTAAGTATTAGAAGAGAGCTGATGACGTGGACCTTAAGTAAGGATATAAAAAAGAGGCTAGTGAAGAGCTGGATATGAAGTGTGGCGTTGTATGGGGCAGAAACGTGAACATTGAGAAAGGAAGACGAAAGTAGGCTGAAGGCTTTCGAGATGTGGGTGTGGAGGAGGAGTTGGACGGAAAGGAAGACAAATGAGGAAGTGCTTGACCTAGTTGGTGAGGAGAGGAATCTTATAGATGAGATTAGGGGAAGACAGGGTAGGTGGTTGGAGGGGGATTAATTAAGAGTGAAGGGTTACTTAAGGATATGAAAGAGGGGAGGATTTTTGATATTGATATACATAGGGGAGGATAAGCTGGGAAGAGGAAGAAATAGAATAGTGTTAGCGGCAAGAATTAAAATCCGCGCGGACGGACGAACATCACAGCGGAAGGATACCTTATCAGGGGAGAACTATCTGGCGCAGCGGAATGTGTGCTACAGCCCTGAGTTTGGAGAAGAGGAGCTACCTTGTCTGGAGGCGATACATAGCTGTATGAGCCCTGGCCTGGGAAAGAGCTCTTGGAGTCTCAGAGACCAAATAAAGTTCTGAAAAGATACAAGTCCTTAGCTTCCTTCATTTGAATCTAACAATAGGTTTTATGGACGGGGTGAAGATGAGTAAGAAGCATGCTGAGATAAAAAAAGAAATACTAGTGGTAGGTAGGGCCCTGCATATGTAAAAATTTAGAGGATATTTACTAACTTACTTCCATTTAAACCTGCCTTATCCGGCAAAACACCCAATGACAATATAAATTTATTTTTTCAGTTTTCAACGTGAAATGGTGTTGGATCATCCCTTGTTCCGAACGCGGAGGTGGCTGGGCATGTCATATCGGGAATGTAGACGTGGAAGATGTAAAAAAACATATTAAAAACACTGTGCCCCTTTGGTTGGTTCATTTGAATACCCAACAGAGGGAACAATATTCTTGTTTTATTGGCAATAAATATATCACAACAAGTAATTAAGGTGAAAATGTTGAGAGTATTAGTGATCATTGATTAATATTATTAACAAAGAATTTTTTAAGTATCTATAAAACATTAAACAAAGAAGACTATTCTACATTTCCAAAAAAGCTGATTTGAATGCGTTCGAATTGTATAAAAACGTGCTAAAAATTAACCAAAATAACTACTTTTTTAACATTTTGGATAAATACGCAGGAGCACGCAGGCTGTTCTAATGTGCATGCATGCGTCTAATAATAACAATCAAATGCACCTCGAGGTCTTAGCAGTGCTTAGTGTGGCCAAAAGATGAAAGTCGCGCTTGATCCTATTCGAATCAGCTTGTTTGTTCGATGAAACACCAACTGCTTGCATAAGAAGCTCGCAAGATACCACTTTTAAAAACTCCACACAGATAACAAACTAACAACCGCGCGACATAGCCGTTAAAATGTTCGAAATTTTTTTATCGCGAATGCCGCGGCTTGCCATACCAAGGTGATCACTAAGCGAATAGGACTTATTATTTTATGGTTGTGATGACTTATTCCGAGCAGCGCTGAGATTACAATCAGCATTGTCATGGCGACGTGCAACGTATTGAAAGTGTCAAAACATTTTGTCTAAATTGCCTCCATTTAATGACCGATTCTTCGAATGCGACCAGTTCACCGATAAGGCATCTTGATCGGGAGCACAAGGAAGAAATATACCTTCGCTCACATGCGGTATTATGTACCCATCACCCTTACGGGTTAGGGCACACAGTAAAATAGCTTACGAAAATAAAATCTCGTAACCCTTCAAATAACGAAAATAGCAGAGTTCGAAACAATACACTAAATCCGATATTATTTTTATGTTTACAACATTCTACTTCGATATTCATACTCTTAATGGTCATGTTTTTACCTATATCAAATTTCTTGTGAATACACCGGTAAGTTTATAAGTTATTAACGTAAGAAGTGGTGCTACCGTTTTTGTACGGGCGAAAAGCGAGCCTTTTTTCATACAAGCTCACATTTAAAATATATAAACAGTACTAAAAAATTGCAAAGTAAACCAGTTGGACGGAAATATAAATTATCTTTGATATGCAGTTTACTGTTTTGCAATTGGTTTATTGGTTAATGAAATATAACATCTCAAAATCGGGTAACTCGACTTTTTGCATGGACAGTGATTATTGCTATTAGGACTAGGAAACCAATTGTCCTTTTAATGATTTCCTCCATAGCGCCTCATGCTTGCATACACCCTTCGCTTCTATTACATTCATGCAATGCTTCATACGGCTCTCACATTCTTATGACTTCTTATATTCCTCCTCTTAAGTGTACCTTCCATCACATTCACCCATGACCCTTCCTCTTGTAGTACATACTACCATTAACTTAACTATCATGAATCTCCGAGTCGCTATGAATAATGGTAGCAATGAGAGGTCATTTAATGTGGCTGTATACCACGGCCGAAAACGCTTCTGCAGACGTCTACGCGCCTGTATTTTACGACTCTGCATTGCTACATAAATCAAATCTTTTTTCGCAGGCCTACAGAATAGGATTAATATTTAGCATAAGTGTTGTAACTTTTCGCTTGTTGCTTTCTACATAATTCAGAATGGCTTAGTCTAAAAAAAAATGTAGAAATCGTGGCGCAGGTACATAAAAAAATGATTGTTCTAAAGAAAGGATCTGTACTTCGTATCCAAGGAATACCTTTTCCGTAGTAGCTGTTAACTGCCGTAATATAAAAGATAAATTCTCTGATTTTCACCATATCTCAGTTTAAACACGGACGCTAATGTATGAAATATGAGGAGAAAGCTGGTTATCGAATGACATTACAAATACCGAGATCTTCCCCAAATCATTCGCAATCTATAGAAAAGATTTGGTAGCACGAACAAGAGGAGAAGCATTTATTGCAGTCAAGGACGATATCGTAAGCAGAGCCGAGATATTTCCTGAGGGTGAGTTATAAAAGGAATGTGTAGTGTTCTATAAAATGCTCGACAAAAAGAACTAACTGAAGTAGAAAACTGATAACTAAATATGCGCTGACACGTTTGGAAATTTTCTGAAGGATTTTCTGAAAATCTATCAACAGTTTATTTATTATAAAAGATTTGAGGTTTTCCCGGCGAATAATATAAGTGAAAGTTTCTCGGGAAAGGTATATTGGCGAGACAGGAAGGACCATCGATAAAAGAATCAAAGAGCATGAACGAAGTATTAAGGCTTTTCCAACCAGAAAAGTCTGCATAGCCTTGACCATGGACATCGTGTCGATTTCCCAAATTCCACACTACTTTCCCGGGCGTCCAAATATTGGGAAAGAATAACGAAAGAAGCGATATTTATACAGATGGAGCAAAATAACATCAATTGAGACAACGGCTTTAACTTAAAGTAGGACTTGGCGCCCAGTAATTGACGACATTCAAAGATCGCATAACGGCCCCCACAACAATGGGGCATCTGTGGCTATATATAACCGCCAGTATCCTCGCTCGACTCATTATCCTGATGACGATGGCTGAGTCAACCATCGAAACGTTGATACCTTTAAGTAATCTTACCTGGTGTGAAACCCAAGAAACTTTCACTTAGTTTATTTTAAGGGAAAAACTAAAAACATACAACGATGAATGCTAACATAGATATGATGCAACGGTGAAACACGGCAACATTGCTTTCGGCTTTGGTTTGTTTTTCTATCGCCTACTTCGAGGGAGACACTATTTGTTTATTTATCTACGAGCAAATAAATAAACAAATGAATTATATTAAATAACTGCAATACTTAAGAGAAACAATAATTAAGAGAAAATTACATAGTACGAGCAGTTCTTACCTCGAGTACGTGGTTCCGTAACACGTTCATTTTGAAGCGTGAGGAGCATAACCGTTTGCATGGGAGAACTGCATTGCACTTTTTACGGCTGGTGTCCACCACCTGCCACATGCCCTCTCGGCGATCGCATGGTTTTGTGACGATGTAGATGAAGAGACCCTTGGGGTACTCCATGATAATTGAAGAATAGGCAGATTATGCAACGCACGTAACTTAATGAATATCACAAAATAATTCGCACTCGTGAAGACACCACACTAATCTTCGCATTGATCACTGCTGATGATATAACGCATCAATTTTGGGATAAATTAACGACACCGATTGCACTGATTCACACTGGACTGACTGATTCAACTGACAAAGGTACGCCACAATCAAACAGTACACTTGAGGTGCCTTGGAGACTCAGAAGAAATATTTATTTACGCCGCACCATCTACAAGATTTTCCCCTTGTCTTCCCGTGGTGTTCATCGCGTGACTGGTTTCGAACCTAGAGAGTGAGAGACTATAGCCTGCTGAAGCACGTGGTATATTTATGAATCTCTCTTTACAACTCTCATACGTTAGCACAGACAAATGGAACTGCGGTTATTGCCGAGTGACAGTCAGTTGAGGGGCACTCCCAACTGACTGTCACTCGACAATAACCGCAGTTCCATTTATTTTCTGCTTCAAGCGTTAGGGCCTTCTATTGTCAAATGTCGCGCGTCACCTAGGTATTCCGTCAACACGGACCCATCATCATGGGCTGCGTAATAATGCCAAAAATGAACTGCATGTGACCCAATGCCGTTTGAACATAAATCGACGGAATTATGGCCAAGAAGGAGATGCCCACCGGTGGAAGTGTTTTAAGAATTTGAGGTAGAGCACTGAATCCAGTAAACCCTGGAAATCGTCGCGTGAAAATATGTCCTGAGTCGCCGCAGCTGTCAAGTTTAGACGGAAAAGTTTTAGTATTCAATGCACAACGCTTATTGGAAAGTACCAATGGGGAAAAAAGCCTAAAAGGCGTGTGTTGATTGAATAAAAATCCTTTTTAAAAAAATAGAAGTATTTCCTATCTCCAACACGTACATGGTGCAAAATATAATGTCACGGGTATAAAAAAAGTTCTACTCGTTCATTCCCTCACTAAGATAGGTTTATCCTCACCAAACAGATCTCTGAGAAAATAGAACAAAACTCAGCCTTGTATTACCCACTCTCATATCTACCTATTAAAACAAACGTTATACACGAAGTAAACTACGAACTTCACCCGAATTAAGTCCCGAATAAAGAACCCGTTTAGCTGAAGGCAATTGGATTGTGACACAGAAAGCATTGCATACACGTGGCCCGGGTCATGTTTATGAACAAATCGCATATAAAAGTCTTCCGCCAAATTCAAACAGCGCCAAACGGATCTAATTTGTTTTCTGGACGCCTACTACTCCTATAGTCCGCGGGAAACTCACACGTTAAATGGATCATACACTAGAATGAAAACTTAGCGAAAGTAGTCGTTACCAGAAAATTAGTGGTTGAGAGGTATCCAAATACCTACCTTCTACCAACTCACAGAGGTCAAGACCCAGCAGTCGAGTCCATGCGACCCAATTAACTTTCATTAATTTCTTCGCAACGCTCAAGAAACGTTTCTTCGAAAGATACACGGTCGGGTAAATGTAAGATCATTCATTTTTTAAACTTGATGAGATGAAACACAAGTACAGATCTCGCGAAAGCTTATGGCGTTTGTGTTGTCCGCGTCATACAAATTCCATTTTTTGAAATGCACTCATGCACGCCACAAATTAAATGTCTTCGCTTTCCCCTACATCCCTTTTTCCTACCCCTTCCACCAAAATTTACCCCTCCACGACGTCTTCTTCTGCGCATCCGAACGCCATAAGCTTTCGCGAGAGCAGTAGCTACCCAATTTCGGGTGTATAATGGTCCAATATCATTTGCCAATGCTCCTATGTCGGCAGCTGATACAGGTCCAATGTTATATATAATCATCACATTTGGCGTCATTTAGCCAATATTGGCCTGAAATCGTCAGTCAAGATTTATCCAGGGTACCAATATTCACCCAATATTGACCCGATTTTACTAGCCAATGTCGGCCCAATGCCAGCAGGTGATATTAGCCCAATGTCATAATAATATTTGTCATCATTTAGCTATTATCATAGAGATCTATGCTATTATTAGCTGCCAATATTGGGCCAAAATTAACATCGAAAATTCACCCATAAAAATTGGCATCAATTTAATTTTCGCATTGCTAATTCATACCCTAGGGATAAAAACTGTACATAGGAGTATCTGAGATATGCCTGATACATAATATCATTCATCTTTCAATGTTAAAACTCCTAGTGGCTCCAGAGGCCTATATAGTTTGTACACCTCTGGGCACTTGGTGATCAGCCGGCGGCAGCCTAATTCATTTACAAATATTTTATTAAATGAATTTCAACATTCCCATCAAAATCAATACTTAGAATGTGTTTTATTTTCAATTTTCTTTGATGCAATGATCATAAACAACTATTTATCATGCCTACCTTATAACTTAAAAATATTTTTTGAATAAATATATTTGGTATCATCTAGGAGTAGCTGTAAATGAAAAGTACAAAGCTAGATAATAATATATGAATTTTATTACAAAATGGTTGATCAATAAATAAAATTTTACAAAAGGGAAGTCATGTTTTAGCATGAAGGCACAAAGGTTAGGTATTGTCATATATGTTCTCCATAAATATATACATTTCCGTGAGTATCTCATGGATCATCATATATACAAAACAATCGCTTCTTTTACAAAACTCAGCTTTCCCATTCCAATAATAATCCAAATTTCTAATCCATACTTTTCATTTTTCAAATCAAGAAACCATTTCACCAACACATCTAGTTATTTAATCTATGCCTAAGTAATCTCCCATGGCTTGATCAGTAAGGATTCAAGAGACATTTGAGCAACAGTATTCCAAAATGTACTGTCCAGCAGTAACCTATGGAATTCCACAGCAACAAACTCGGTATGCACATCTTTTAAAAAATAAATGCTTTCATTCACCATACATTTCAAATGCATCAATAGTTAATAAAACACTTAGCACATAGTGTTTCTACTGAAAGAGGATGATAAAGTTACAAAAATGATGGAGCTATTTTTTTTACTGGTAATCAAAAAAATCTTTCAAACAAAATGCTATAATCTACTTTTACGACTGTCAATTTTCATTCCATGCTCTTTGATAAAACAGGTTTCCCTCACATAACACAAATTCGTTTAACACAATATTCACTTTAACTTAATAAGCCCGTTGAGAACGTTATCACATGATGCAAGCAAGTTTTTGGTTTTAACATGACAGGTGGGGTTAATGATTCATGTAGGATAAGTTCCATTTACCATTCGCTCTATTTTTGAGTGCAGTAGAACCAGCATTTCATACACTACCGACACAAAGTTATCTTTTGCTAGCAGCTTAAACTCATGTGCCCCTTAAAATCCATCTCTAGATGAGCGATCGGTACAGTCCTAACAATGGCAGCAGTAATTTCAAATTCTTTAAAACATTACTCTGTGAGATATGTAGCTCTATTGTTACTAAAAATATACTATGTAAAATTTCTCAGACTTTTTCACTACCCTGACTTGGGATCCAGAGCCTAAGCATCACAACCATGGACAGAGGTATGTATGTATTGGCTTGTATAGTTTTGGTATGATAAAGTGAGTGGAATGTGAACTACGAAGTTTTATTTCACAATGGAAGAAATACTTTGCCCTTATCCATTTACTAGCGTCAATATGAAATACATATTAGCATTTTCATGTATCTGCCACATTGTGCCTTAAGAAAATAGGCAAGAATAGTCTCCAATTGCATGCTGTAGAACAAGATTGACCATCGCCATATAGCAAAATCACGAAAGGACAATGGGGTTCTTCAAATACTCAGCATACTTCCTTGGCTGCAGTCTTAAGGAGGTCATTAAAATTCCTTATGCAGTTAACAATTGGCAATATCGGTGCAAAGCTAGTGCAACAAACCAAGAGTGATGGGCCAAGGAAAAGATTTAGAAAAACTATTTCATTGGAAACGAAAATATAAGCTATTTGAATGAATTATGTTTTGGTCTTACTTTTCTCTGCAGCTACTTTCCTTAATTACTTTGCCTTGCAGTTACTTTCCTTAAGGAAAGTTTTAAAGAATTTCTACTAACAATTGCTTGGTTGGCTGAATATAACCATTGATTATTGCTCCAGAGCACTAAGGGTTGGACATTTTTCATAGCTGTTGTCCCTTTGATTACTCACCGCTGGCCACTTATGGCTCAGTGAATTATTTCTCCCACATATTACTTATCAATTACCTGTGAATTCATTCAATATGACAGTTTTAATGAATGCATCTCTTGGGTTAAGCAGGGTATGCCTGTACGTACTCAATTGATCACCTAAGAACAATTTTAAATCTTTTTACTCCTCTTTATGGTCAATGCATTCAAAAGTCATGAAATGGTCTCTTAAAATATATAAAATTCCCTACCTATAGTTACACATTTATTAAAAATAAAAAAACCTTATTTCTTATAAATTCACATTGGTCAAAGTCTTTAAAATAAGCTTTTTACAAAATCACAGTCATTGATTTAAAAAAATCAGGAACTAAAGTATTGATTTAAATATGTACTTCTTGAGAACCAATGACGTCAAATTCACAGGCAGTGTTATCATAGTCTAAATAGTTGAATTTACTTTCCCTACTATTTGAATCGTTCATCATTTTCTCTCTCGTGTGAGCTGGACCCCAGTCTTCAGTCGGTTTCAACAGTTCCATACCCGTCTGTTAAAAATAAAGACAAACAATCATAAATATTGAGGTACCAAGAGATTGAGATGCAAAGATAGATGGGACTTTATTTATAGAGAGATGAGTCATATCCAGAAATTAATTTCTGAAGTTTACAAATACTAGGATGATTATGCAATTTATAACTCATTAATTTATAATGAAATTTGGACCAGAATGACCGATTGCACATCCCTGGTGAAAATAAACCGTGACAGTAGGGCAGGGGCGGATTAAGGGGGGGGGGGGCGGCCGCCCCCACGTAATTCCCGGGAAAATAGAAAAGATGGTAATCATTAAGGTGGTTATCCAATGGAAGTTTTTATTTCACCAGCTCAATATACAATGTTTTAATATAATTGGAATGTGGTGTAAAACACAGGAGACCTGCATCTTCACAAGAATGGCATTCTTTACATCGTTTGTAAACGTTTTTCAAATGTGATTAGAGAGCTTTACTCTATAATTTATCATTTATACTATGTAATATAGCCACACCAAAACTACGTTCCAAGCGCTTCATTTCTTTTAACTTTCCAAGGGAGGTCCGCCTGGACCCTAGATTCGTTGAGAGGTATTGCATACCCCCCAGGCGCCGCGGAAAGTAGTGAACCGCCCCCCCCAAAACAACGACCTTAATCCGCCCCTGCAGTAGGGTTACCATATTTTGAAACCCCAAAATGAGGACACTCTCAACGGGATTGATCAACACACTCTGGTAGCCAAACTATGAACTATTTCCAACCCATGGTAGATCATTACTGCCATCTATCAACAGTTCGTTTAAGTTTTTGTTCCAACACGAAGCACCATAAATGATGCCCCCTGGATTCAGCTAAATCGAAAGCACCCTAACAGATTGCTAACGATGTAATTCAATAATCGATATAAAATTATATGTAAATAGTTAGTGACATGAGATGAAAAAAAAAATCAAAAGATATTACTTCCCAAAATTTAAAAATGTGGACATTAGCAGAAATCGTAAAAATGTACATGGACGCTACATTAAAATTCCAAAATACGGACATGTCCGCATAAATGAGGACGTATGGTAACCTTACATGACAGACAGTGTGACAACAATGTGTGGCACACTGTGCAAGTGTACTAGTCACAATGCAGGCACACTGTCCACACATTGTGCTCCATTTAAAGCGTAATGGACAGTGTGACCACAATGTGCTGCACACTGTACATGGGTATTAGTCACAGTGTACACACACTGTGCTACATTTAAAGCATTGACGGACAGTGTGACCACGATGTGCTGCACACTGTACGAGGGTGTTAGTCACAGTGTATGCACACTGCGTGCACAGTGTCCTCACACTGTACCGTCACACTTTCTGCACACTTATGAGTCCCAATTTACGCTTTTGGCACACTGTATTCACACTGTGGTCACACTGTAATCACCCTCTTGTCACATTCTATGCACATTGTGTTCACGCTTCAGTCACACTGTCTGTCACACTGTTCGTCACGGTTTACTTTCACTAGGGATATCAGTGGACTACATACCTAATGATTCATTCTACTTTAAAATGAAATTACTCAAAATACACTCAAAACTAAAAAATGATTTGCCTAACTCAGCACATGTTTAAAAATACAAAAGCATGGTTATGATTACTTACCTCTCTTCGCTTGTATATCCTGTAAATAGCCATCAATGGCAAAGGTATCACAGAAACTGCTCCAAGCAGCCATCCAAGTCCGGAGACCCAATCGGGGAAAATGTAGTTACCGTAATATGCTGGAGTGAACTCGTACAGACTAAAGATGAGAACACCCTGCAATGTACGGATTTTTTTATAGAGGTAACACACCTAATGTTTTGCTTCAAAATATGCACCAGCAATAAACAATTGAGTTGATACATGAGAAAAAAGTGAATATAAGAATTTCATAAAAAATTGAGAGCATTATTCAGTGGTCTTCTATGAAACTTTTCTAGTTGAGAGTGTCTTGCCACCTTGAGTGTCCTGTATGTATTGCATTGTTTTGGTTGAGAGATCAGTAAAGATACACATTGACAGTTATATAAGCAAAAGAATACTTTAAATTTTAATTTCTGGGAAAGGCCTTCCCATTCTGACTTTTCACATCAACATATGGGAACCCTTGAGCTAACCAGTTGACTTGTTGAAATTTCAGATCAGGTCTGATCTGAAAATTCCAGATCAGGAAATGAGCTGATTTAAATACTGATCTGGTAAACCTGATCAGGTCTGATCTGGCAAACCTGATCAGGTCTGATCAGGAAAACCCCAACAGCACAAATATGATAGGTATAGAAACATTTTATTCTGTTTTCTAACGATGTTTAAATAAAAACCTAAACAGTAAATAGGTCTGCCCAAAACCGTTTCATTTGGTCACAAAAACGTAACTGTATTGTGCTCGAAATGTTTCACCTGGTACAGTCGTATGTAAAGTGTTGTTTGTTTTACGAGGCAATATCATTGCGAGAGCTATTGAAACATGCTCAATAGTCCCTCATAAGTAATATTATGTTAACGGCATTGCACCTCATGATAATAATGTATACTGCAATCAACTAAGCCGGGTAAAACCATTTCCACATGCGTCTGCAGTTGGCACGGTAACACTCAAAAGCCCATCAGCAACAACCATGGTGGTCAGCGCTATCTATTGACCGGATTTTCTCTGATTTTATTTTTTGATCTGTAATAAGACTACTCAAACTATCATTGTATGTGCTTCTTTGAAATACGGTACGGAGCCCAATTGTGGGCGTGAAAAAACGAGAAATAGAAGTATTAGTATATTAAAAACATTATTCTGATAAGCTAATTACAAAAAGTATTTTGTATCTTTTAATGGAATTTTCTTCCCCATAGTTAATCTGATTTTATTTGGTAAAAATTAAATAACTGACTAATTAAGATAGTTTATGTGCTTTATTTAATTGCTGTTTTTAAATGTATTTTTTAAAGAAATATCTTATCCAAGAATCAAAATTAAAGCAGAAATGTAGTATATAGATTTTTTGTTTAACACAAATATTGGGGCCTTCTAATTTTGTTGTGGGAGTTGCTTTACGGAACTGGCTTTCCTCAGAGAACTTGGTGTTAAGGCTTAAGGTTACGGTCAAGGGCAAAAGGCGGCATTTTTATCGTTGGCACCCCCATTAGCAATATCCAGCAGGGTGGGCTCCCTAATGATGCCTGAGACCTTTTTTCTTACTTTCATCTTGTTAGGCCGCAGAGCCACATTAACACAGCATTCATTCTCTTGCATAGGAAAATGCAAACCATTTGTCCACATAGATATGAAAAATCTGTACCATGTTAACACTGCATGCATTTGTGGCTAAAGGTTTGAACAAATTACAGTATCCTTAAATGGTAGTTAGAATTAATAAAAAATAACTTAAATTTTGGACACCAATGTCCACAACCACCAACAAATTCCTTTCCATCAAATCATAAACAAATTCCTTTCCATCAACAGAAAGAAAATTTGTCCAAACCCTTGATTCCCAAATTGTTACATGACACACTACAACTTATAAAATGATCGATCAACTCACCAGAAGCAACAATGGAGTCACGACAACCCAGCAAATCTTCCAGTACCATTTCATAACCGTGGGTAATTTTATTCCCATTTCTCCTATGTTATCCATGAAACGGTTCGGACCTACGGAACAAATAGAAAAGAACATTAGAATGATGTTGAACTTAAATTACTTATGGTTATGAACTTAATTTATGTGTTAGCCACTAATTTATTTGCTAAAGTGGTGTTTACTGATAGTCTTAGATGATGAATGAGGGAAATGTCGTTTTCTAAATTCCATTTAAGTCCTATCTTTAGTCTGACACATTGGTATTCAAAAACTTTGCAGTGGTGCCTAATAAAAAATCAAAGTATTAACAGTGTCCTAGCATGATCATGTCCTGCCTTATTCCTTTTGCTATGATTGAACCATTACATAAGTAAACCTTTCCCCATCAAAGGCTTGGGTACCTATTACAGTGACAATGGAAAATGAAATATGGAAAGGATCCATATGTATTTAGTCACAATGACATGCCATTATTAAAACCTGGCTGAGCTAAATTTAATTTCAGTGTAGTATAGTCCTTGATCAGGATTCCAACTGATTTATTAAATAATATCAATCTACCTACATTAATAAAATTTGAAGTCAACATAAGTAGCATGGAGTAAATAAAACTCTCAACACCTAGTTTCATCAAAGCAGTCCTCATGACACCCTTAGCTGAAGTCAATTTTATAACATTGTATTGTTAACATTTTTTCACAAAAGATAACAATAGAGGCAGTTAAGCTCAACCCTTCGCAGTTTACAATATTCCTGGTGGCATGGGTTCACGGTCAACTAATTGTTTACTTATTGATTTGACTACATGTACATTTGTAGCTTTCTCTCAAATTGTAGACTTTGAAATGAATTCCTCGTTTTTCACTGCGCATTTTTAAATTTTAAACCAAACTCTACCATCAATATTAACGAATTTAACGGATAAACCAAGTCCAATGCAAAAATATCAAGACTGATATCTTGAAATCAAGAGAGGAGTTCAACTCTGATATTATATTTTTTGCGAAAGTAACGAATATTTATTTACAAAAATCACTGAGTAAGCAATCATATGATCATGGACCCTTGCTGCAAAGAGCGTACTAATATGACCAAGGGTCCAGATACCTACTCCCTGATTCCGAGAGAAAGGCCTGACCCCCACTGCGTTGGGTAGTCCCGAAACGTAGAAACTGTGTACCTGAAAGCGCCAGAAAGGAAAGCACCGGAAAGCATAGCGATGAAAGAAAAGCACTGGAAGGAAAGCATTGGCCCCTTCATAAAGCAAACCCATCATCCCCTTAGACTTGCTCGTCGTCGTCCTGATCGATAGCTTATCACGTGGCTTGGCGCGTGCGGCTCATCCACTCAGAGCAAACCGAGTTAAAGTATTATAAACAGGCTAATCAGTATCATATTCCTGTGATTAGGAAAAGTGCCAGAAAGGAAAGCGCCAGAAAGCATAGCGATGAAAGTATACATCATTCGTTCGCTTATGTAGGAAAATCTGCGATGAGCATTTTCGGCGTTTGTCTTCCTGGTCAGGAAACCTACTTCCGTATATTTCGAATGGGATGTTCGTAGCGAAAGGGTTAAGTCCCTAATGAAGTTTCTTTAACTGATCTTGATTGTGTCTTTTACCAGACATTGCCAGGAGTGGCCAAACAATTCCGTCACATCCCTTAGAATCTTGTGGTCCCCATTACTCCCTTCTCTGCACTCACAGATGACATGGTAGCCCTGATTGGGGAAAGAGGGTGCACTATTGAAACTATAGGCTCAATGGGGCATCAATATCACGTCTTTGACTGGGACGACTGGAAGATTCAGTTGTTGCCAAATATAGTTTCAACTGGTAACACAAGATTCTATAAGATGAGACGAAACTGCTTTGCCACTTGCAAGGTTACTGGGCTTGTGTTGCAAAAGAAGCCAACAACGTCTGGCTCAGTAACAGAAACTTCTGTAGGGACTTATGTTTTCAATTGAACAGCAACAGGAAGTGGATGGTCAAAAGCATTTTTGAAAATGCAGGATAATCATCTGGGGAGGTGGTTTTAACTGACCAATCAGTGGGAACCTGACTCTCCAAACAGTGGCGTAGCCAGGTTTTGGGTCTAGTGGGGGCAGAAAATTTTTAAGGGGGCGCCGACTCATAAATTAACCAGTTTACTAAACTTCACAAATTTTGGTGATGCAATAGGCGGATGGGTTTGTACAAAATATGACAATTGACAACGTATTATACGCATTTATTTGTATGTATTTGGGACTTAAAGAGTGGAAAAATTCACAGACTTAGGGGCGCCAGAATACAAGGTGGGGGTGGGGGGCATTCGCCCCCCCTGCCCCACCCCTGGCTACGCTACTGCCTCCAAAAACATGTAAAGAAGATGGTCAATTTCCATGGTATAGCATCAGGATCCAGGAAGACAATGAGCAACACTCATTGATATAGAAGCGGAGATCACGGTGTAAGCAGCATTAAGTAAGGGGTATTATTTGTACAAGTAATACTGACTCCCACTGCTTACTGAAAAAATAACTAATTGATAATTATGAACTTTACACCTTGGAGAAATTATTGCAAAACAAAAGACAAGCACAGGTACAACTAGAGATGCGCCCCTCTGAAAATTACCTCGGTAATTTTTTAGGTAATTCACCTATGTTTGGAATAATTTTTCATACAGATAAATTCCCAACATGACCTTTTAAGCCAAGTTCACATTTCCTACGTGTTTAATAATAAATTGAGACATGTACAACTCATTTCTGGAATATTTTACTTAAATTATAACATTATAGAGTAATGCATTAGAATATTCGTCTTGAAAATTTCTCAAACATTGACAAAAGAAGTTGCTGCTGTTGTTCTTTTTACAATTTTAAAAATTTCTAATAGATTAATGTTGTATTAGGTATGATTTAAAAATCATTATTCCCTTCCTATTGCTATTGGTTTTCTTATTTAACTATTATTTTGCTGTAAAATGCTTAAAACTAAAAAATACTGGAAAATTACGGTAATTTTCTATAATTGCCATAATTTACCACGTGGTAATTTACCTCAGATGAAAATTACGGCGATTTTCCCATCTCTGTAAGGTACAATGGCAACAACTTTGAATAGACGTACCGTAGACCCATCCAACAAGAACAGTTTCCGCAATTCCAATGATGAGGATGGACCAGGCAGCCGAGTTCCAATCAAGCAAAGTGAAGAGGTAAACCCCACCCTCAAAGCACATGGGAATGCCTGCTATAAAACAACAGGCGCACGTACCGATTCCAACCAGTGCTTTGTGTGCTCTTAACTTTGGCCACTTGTCCATTATTGCTGTAGTGATGGACTCCAAACCAGCAATCTTTAAGAGAGAGAGGAGGGTGGAAAAATCAATGAAATCTGATCCCATCCTGCTGTTTTCTTTGATAAGTGCATAGTAAAATTTATTGTTGAATATGTAGTCTGCCAAGGGGTTACAGACAAAGGTGAATGCATAAGAGGTGCAGTGCAAAAAGTATGGGATGAAGATCAATCACAAGAAAACGAAAGTAATGAGCTTTTCTAGAAGTAAGAAGGCGGGGCTGATTAAAAGGGTGGGAGGGCATAAGATAGAGCAGGCCGAGCAGTTTACGTATCTGGGTAGTATTTTGGAGGAGAATGGGTTTAGTGGTAAGGACATCAGATGTAGAATTGCGCTAGCTAAAGAAGCATTTTCGAAGACAAGGGAATTGATGAGGGGGGTCTGAGAAGAGACTTAAAGAAGAGGCTGGTGAAAACTTTAATATGGAGCGTGGCGCTATATGGGTCGGAAACTTGGTCATTGTGAAGGGAGGATGTGCGTAGACTTGAGGCGTTTGAGATGTGGGTTTGGAGAAGGATGGAGAAGGTGAGCTGGATGGCGAGGAAGACGAACGAGGAGGTATTGGATATGGTCGGAGAGGTGAGGAAGCTTGTGGCAGAGGTGCGGAGAAGGCAGAAGAGATGGATGGAGGAGGTTTTGAGAGGAGGGGGCATGTTGAAGAGAGTGATAGAGGGGAGAACACTGGGGAAGCGTGGAAGACGAAGGAGGAGGATAGGAATTCTGGACGAAATAAGAGGAGGTACATAAGATATGAAGAATTGAGGAGGGATCTAATAACGGGCCATCCTTAGGAGGGAAAGCGAGACAATGTCTATGAGGTTGGGATGAAGAATGGGGACTGTCCAAGAACCTATCAATCAGCTGGTGGAAAACTTGAATAAAATGTACCATCAAGGAAATTACATATAAACTTATGATTCAATAGACATCCTAGCTGATGTTGGTTGTCGATTTGTATTAGGAGTTTGAATATTATTTAGAAGACATTTTTTAGCAGTCTGGAAATCCTACAATATGACTTTGTACATCAGATAGGTCTAATTCCTATTAAATTAATATTAGGAAAACATAAAGACAAAAGAAATAATTTTACAAAATGTATTGCCTTGTAATGAAATATCAATTACCTGGCTACCCAGTCCAAGGCAGAATAACATGAAAAAGAACATGACGGCCCATAACTGAGGCTGAGGCATGTGGAGCACGGCTTCAGGGTATGCCACAAATGCCAGTCCTGGACCAGACTTGACTACATCAGGAACAGACACACCCATATGATGAGCGAGAAACCCCAGAACAGCAAAGATTGAAAATCCAGCGAGGATGGAGGTTAAACAGTTTACTATCGTCACTATGACTGCATCCCTGAAGACAAAAACAATTCCCATTTACACTTGGAAAGCCAAACCTTTAAATATAAACAGTGATATAAGATCTTTTCCTCATGCAAAGATCAAGGAAGCATCTAATGTGGGTTAAGATGATACATACTATGCAGATTAAATCAGTTGGTGTGCAGGTGATACAGATCAAATGCAGTTAATTAAAACATTTCATTGATATATAAATACAATAAATTTGATCATAAAAGCATAGTGGAGAGTTCTGATATTTTTTCTAGCATAAAAAAAGGTTTCATGCTTTATTGAGTAACTAAACAATGGATTTCAATTTGCAGCTTTAGTTTCCTAAATCCATATAATTATGTATGCACATAGGTTAATAATTTATGGCTGAATTGAATTAAAAAAATTAGGTTAAATTAATGAGTCCACATACATTGTGCATTCCTTAAGCTTTACCTATGAATATTCTTAATTTTAGTATCAGTGAGCCACCCAGGGCATACAACAGAGCTGGGCATGGTTTTAGTTTGGACACTCACAGCTATAAAAGTGGCTAGGAATAGAAAACCATGAGAAATTTTATTCCCAAAGAATAGCATAGTATGCCTCTCGAGGTCCAGTTGCACCTGCATAACTGGCACTGGCTTATTTGAGAGTTACAAAATGATGTCAGCACTGTAAATAATTCAATCCATGAAACTAAACTTACATTCACTAAAAAAGGCAAAATAATTGTAATAATCCAATTTTATGTGAGGAAAAAGCATCAATAAATGCAAGGTAACAGTGAAATGCAAAATTAGACCAAATAAATACTTTTTTAAGAAATTCATAATGCAGTTTTCCTAGTGCACCATATTGAGAAATAATCCTGATTTTCCTCATGCATCTACAGGTCAAAATGCCCTACTATAATGTCCCACATTTTCCTCACTTTTGCCCTAAATTAATCTCAAAACTGATTACTCTAATCTCATGAGTACTTACGTTTTTACAATGAATTTGTTTAAAGACAGCATTGGTAAGCAGATATATCTGACTAGTTATATGGCATCCCCACTTATAGCTGAGAAATGAAAATTTTAATATGGTACACTTAATCAGTCCTAGTCAACAACTGAAAAGATTATACGGTATAAAAATATGCTTAAGTATTAATATTTATTTAAATAATAAACCTCATTTACAATTTGAAAACGCTGGTTTGATATCCATTACTAGGGTGACCAGACATCTGGATAAATCTGAACAAGTCCTCCTTTTGACCACTTTGTTCGGGCAGATTTTCATATTGTCCTCCTTTTTTGTCTCTATTCTGTGGTAGTGCAACTACTGATTACTTAAAATTTCCATTGCATATTTCCAGTTCCGTTATAGCATTATAGGTACTTATTTCCATGTGGATCAATGTGTGATCTGTTGTTTATAGTAACGAATGAGTTTTATAAAATATCGGGAAATGCCTAAACACAAGTCTACATTCTCAGATGTTCTGGCACACACGTATCCTGCCTTCAAGAAAGGAAAACCTGTATACGAAGTTGAATGTAAAATATGTGGAGTTGGAACTTACATCTCAGTAGCCAATATATTTCCGTACGTCCTCTTTTATTGAACTTTGTCCTCCTTTTTGAAGCTTCTTGTCCTTTTTTTTATACATCTGCATCTGTGGTCACCATATCCATTACGCCTAACGTCTTTACCAGTGATTACACAAAAGTAAGCTCATTATAATTCTTCAACTAACCTGTGACAGTTATTATTGAAGTTGCTGTATGATGACAGAGTAACAAGGGAACCACATCCCAGTCCAAGAGCATAAAACACTTGTGATGCTGCGTCTCCCCAAACAGCTGCATTGGACAGTGTCTCCCACTGTGGGCTGATGTAGTAAAAGATTCCTTCCGCTGCACCTTCCAGAGTTGCTCCTGAAAAGTTTAAAGATTTAATTAAAACATTTGCAACTCATTAGGTACGTGATTTTAAAAAATTATTCATCATTGTATAAATACTTTATAAAGTAGTCATCGTGACACTGAGGAGATGCACCAACTACACTACACACTGGAAAACAAAGGATTGATGCTGCATTGATATCATAAAAAATGTTTGTCCATTGAATTCCTTTTTTTTTAGTGATTCCAGTACTATTAGCACTCAGGAACTTAAGGTACTCAATATATTATAAGGTAGTTATTTTTCTGTCTAGCATTAATTACAAATATTCCTTGAGTGATTGCAGTGTTTCATGGGTGGTGGTTTTAATGACTCCAATCTTTAAGGTTAAGGACTCAATACCTTCCTTGCATACTGTGTACATGCAGAACGCAATGTTCCTGGCGGTATCATTTTCTGTTAATCTGATACTGGGTCATCCATTTCATTCATTTTGAAATAAATTTGCTGTATAAATTAGCACAGTTTAGAGGCTAGAAGTTTTCATCAGCCAATACAACTTTTTCATTCCCAGCAATAACAGGAGTTTATAAAGTTACGCAATGAATTCATTCACTGTTCCATAGCAAGTGAGGTGGCCAAATTTGGAAGAGTTGACTCACTTCGCAATTTAACCCATGCAAAACAGTTAATGCAGCCCTGATTTAACATGACAAAGTAGCTTTAATACATTATGATTAAGCATTTAGTAGGTAAACAAGGATTATTTTTACCATGACCACTTAACTTGAGCAGAGGTGGTTAAATATTTTTGCCACATGAGTGATAATTTCAAAGCAAAAATTAGATTACCAACTGAATTATATGTTATACTGGACTTCACTTTTTCCCGGCGAATGGTGGCAGTAAATTCTTCTCAGGATATCATCCGGGTTCTCTCCTCAATCTCCATCGTTGCCCACGTTTCGATGAAATCCTTTTTCATCGTCATTGGCCCTGATGACGATGAAAAAGGATTTCATCGAAACGTGGGCAACGATGGAGATTGAGGAGAGAACCCGGATGATATCCCGAGAAGAATTTACTGCTATATGTTATACTACTGTACAAAAATGATACTCAATACGAAACCACACAAATGTAAATGCTGATGAAATGCATGAGAGGAAAACAACCCACACAGCACATTTCCGTTTTAAAACAATTTTTTTTAGTATCAAAACTGTCATAAAACGGTTTTTTACAGTTTTGCGACTTAAAAAAACGTTTTAAAACGGAAATGTGCTGTGTGGGAATGAAGTCGCGAAAATAAGGAATAATTTTTTTCCTTGGCGATACTTGTACCTGCATGGAACTAACCTCGAATAAGCAATGCAAACAGAACGACATATGGGTAGAGGGCCGTGAAGTACATCACTTTCCCCGCAGATGCAATACCCTTGACGAGGCAGATTGCTGCAATGGCCCATGCTGCGAAGAGGCAAGCAAGCACGCGCCACTGCATCCCTCCCCAGTGCTCCCAGTCAGCACCAAAGCCCGCACCCAAAACAAACCGACTATGGTATTTTTTTTTTGAAAGAAAGAAAATAAAGGATTAAATGTATAAAACATAAATTAGAATCATCAGATCAGAAAGATTAAAATATTATAATCACCAAATATCACCATGAGCATCATTTTTAAAAATCTCAATCAAATTTGTTTTCTATTTCCCGTAATGGTTCTTGTGAAAATTCAAGCTGTATTGAATAAAAGATATGATCAAAGATAAACTTTGCAAAATAATATTGCAAAGAGAATAGCCAAGAGTACTCCACATGCTAGTAAATCATATATCACAATCAATTAGAAGGCTTACGTGGGTACCGCATATTTGTACGAGAGCATGTCGATTCCGATGTAAGTCGAAGACTTCATTTCGGGCCGAAAATATCGACTGAAGTCCGTAACTCGAGTATGAGTCGAGGTGAGGAGCACGGAGGAATATTTAATCAAATGAAAGATAGCCATTTAAAAAAAGGAAAGACAAACTTTCAACATATTTATCGTAAATATTTTCAACTGCTACTAAATCGGCCGTGTAGGTGTAAACAGCATCCTTCGACGCGATTGTCAGCATTCGTGATGAGGCATTTAAATGCCTCATCACGAATTCTGATTATGTATAGTAATTATGTATAGTAATTATGTATAGTGATTATATATAGTGATTATAGGACTATATATAGTCCTATAATCACTGCTCCAAATACCTATAGCCATAGTGATTATAGAATACTATATATAATCACTATATATAGTCCTATAATCACTTTGTTACAAATAACTATAGGACTATAGCCATAGTGATTATAGAAAACTATATATTATCACTATATATAGTTTTAGAGTAATTTTTTCTAAGTATTATGCCATCATCGTCGTTTTGATTATCGTCTGAATCATTCTCTTTCGCAACATCCGCCATGGCTATCGCACCCGTAGTATTTACAGCTAGAGTAGCATAGAGTAAGCATATATCCTGACTCTATGACAGTTATAGGCAGCGCTGGAGGAATATGGTATTCATCAATAACGTCCAAATTCATCGGCAAGTTGATCTGCTTAAATTTGGTCCTCCGTTGAGTTATAGATCGACAGCCGTGAACTTAGGTGCAATTCCTTCATTTATTGAAAATTGTTTCTTAGGTGGTGAAATTGGTCATAAGGTTGCTCAATAAGTGATTGTAATGCTTCATTTAAATGAAATAAGTTGTCAGATACATTTCCAATTTCACATAACCATTGTTTGCACAATCTTTAATATCCAATATTCTTTCATAGCATGCGTATTAATTAATTAATATAAATGATTAAAACGCAAACAATAGTTACATGAAATTGGGGAACAGTAAAAGGTATTGGGAAAGGGGAATAGATTTTCATGAATAATACATGATGCTACATAATGTAATTTTCTTGTGTGAAATACACGATTGTACATTATGTATTACATTGTATTATATATGTATAAGATGACATATGAAGAATACATACAATTAAAGTACACAGAAAATACGGCTGTAAGACACTTGAATACAGCATCCAGTCATGGTGTATTTTGGCTGTATTACAGCTGTAATACTTATATAATACACTATGCGTGCTGTGTGGGTAACGATAGCTAGGTGACGAGAGATATGTGATATGTACGCTTCCGGTGCAACACCTGTGAAATGCTGCCATCAAATGAAGTGTTCACTCCGGAGAGTGATTTGTGTACGATCTAACAACTGGCGAATAGGATAAAGAAAGCGAATATAGATGAGAAGTAATAAAGTGACCACAGATTTTTTTCGCAACACGGATTCATAATTAGATAACCTGCCCGTATGACTTAATCGACGATCCATCATCGGTGCAGAAGATTATGGAAACGAGAAATGGAACGAGAAGGATATTTACAAATATTTGGGACTCGAAAAGTAATATAAAACACGGGATCCATGAGGGTAGAAGCGAATCTTAAGGAGGTTCAGCCGCCACTGTGTGAGTCAAAACAAATACTAAATTCCACATTTTTTATATTTTGTCCAAAAATCCTGCCTTCGCTGATGAAATGCGTTACCCACAGAAAACCAAAATTAAAGTATAAAAAATGCAGATTATTCCACGAATGTATTTTAAATGAGCACTTTTTTCCAGCCATAGGAGCAGACTGCAGCGCCATTTCCTACGAACTACCGCATTTTGACTTCAATTACGGCAGTAATTCCCTAATAACTAAAAAAATAAGCAGGTAATATGCCTGTATTTTATTTTTATTCAATTTCTCTGGATTATTTCCTTCATATAAATAGTTTTCCGCGAAAATGGCATTTATATTTTATGGAAAAATACTGTTTTTCTCCGTGTTTCTCTCATTCCCCCATTTAACACCATGTAATTTCAAGTTCAATTATAGAATAAAATAGCGTGGAAAGGTAACATTTTGTTGTTCATATCAGATAAAGGACAAGTTTTTTTAAAAGTAGGTAGAATATGAATTGAATGACATTTTAGTCATTTTACGGTGGAACGACCTTAACTGACTAAATTGGGCAAACGAGAAAAAAGGAAAACGAGAAGTCGATATTTTTTCGTTTCATCTCATTATTTTGAGTTCAGTATTCAGAATATTTACACAATGTATTTTCAGCGACGCCATGTTAAAAAAATACGCATAACATATCGATCAGTCAATTTAAGGATATTTGATGTCTCGGGGGGTAGTCCGTAGGTAGCCCGTGGGAAATCCTAATTATTTTTCGGATTGGTTATGCGATAATTGTACTAAACAATTGGCCACGTGGAATGCATTAATATCGCAAAGCGGAAGTGCTATGCGTATTTGTCTGTGGTAGGTCCCAATACGAAACTTATCGAACGTAAATCTAACGCATTTCTCGGCGAACATTCTCCGTGGCATTTGAGTATAAATAGAGAAGAATACGAGTTCATGCAGCGATACGATACAGCGATATGATACGATACGCAGAATTTTGAACCCCAAAAAAAGTCACCTTAATTAGCGACTATGAGTCGAGGATCGATTTTCAATGACCTAAAAAGGAAGAAATATTTCGAAGTATACTCGAGTATATATGGTAGGTATTTCCAAAAAAGTAGATGAAAATTCCGGGGGGTGGGAGGGTCTTATATTTGGAGAAGCGATTCAACCCAAAGGTTGGTTTGGATCGTTGAGGGTTAGAGCTCGCCCCGGACCAAGCCATTAGGAGTGTGAATTTCACACATTCAGGGTAGGGGGACTAGGCATTATCCAGAATCGATTTTCGATTAATCGACTTTCGATTTTGGTTTTAAAAATCGATTTTCTGAAAATTCGATTTTTTGCCCAAAATAATCGAAAAATCGAAATCGATATTTAAAAAAAGTAAAATAATTGTCTGCTGAAATACGGATGTGCTGTTGTAACAAAATGAAAAATATGGGTTAATGGAAGCACTAGGGATGAGAACCGAATACAGTTAAATGTATTAATACAATATATTATTTTAAAGATATTAATAAGATATGCAGGAAAGTAATAATCCATAACAGATACTTACATACATGTAGGTAATTTAACAAGAAAATTACATATTTTTTAGTAGCAATAGGAATTGTATATTGAAAAGTGGGCATACCACAAAATGAAAAACAGAATTTTATTTATTTCTTGTTTGCAAAGCCGTGGAACCAGTGTTCCTCAGGGATGGACCTTAAGAATACTAACATATTTAAATGTTTTCCGGATAATCGATTTCGCACCTGTGTTGCAATTAACCCGGCGTGAGTAAATAGTCGCTCACACGGCACGGAAGAGGCAGCTATTGATAAAATCCTGCTGGCTGGTTTGTATACGTGGGGATACTCTCCCTCAATCTCCTTCCAAGCTTGTAGTGGATTAGAGTTGGACTTGCGGTCGACTGGAGGGCGGTTTACGAACTGGCGCAGCTCGATTGGCAAAAATCAAACGCTGTAGCAAGCTAAAAATCGATCGGCTAGAATCGAATTTGATCGGTTTTTCAAAAAAAAAGTCGACTTCGATTAAATCGAAAATCGGAGTGTGATAATCAATTTTCGATTAAAATCGAAATCGATTTTCCAATCCCTAAGGGGGACGAGTTCCTTTCCCTGGGCCACCACGCACTCCGTGTGGGTGCCACATTTTATTTTGTTCGGTGGCGTCCAACCCAGATTTGAACCCGGGACCCTTCGAACAGTAGCCAAGCGCTCTACTAACTAGGCCACTACGCTAGGATTCAGAAGCTTTTATTTTTGAATAAACATATATATTCGCTTTCATTTTACAGTGAAAGATTACCGTTACATCCCGACCCCCTCACATGTGATTACAAAGAGCGAATATTTTAATTTCTTTTATCATATTTACTCGTAGGCTTACGCGGATGTAATGTTGATTTTCTTTTCGGGATTCATTCCGCGTTTATTTTTTTTATGAAACAATTATTCGCTGGTCCTCCTGCCAGCTTCATCAGGTTATCTTATATAGATAGTATCACAATTTATTTGGTTCATTTATTTCTTAAATAGTATTTTCGTGGATAGTGAATTGCAGGAATAAGACATCGTTGAAATGTAAACCATACGCTGATAACTGGTATTAATGGGTGTTCAGCGACAATATTTTTATTGAGCCAACGGAAGGTTGCGGAGGCAAGACGCCTAACATATTCAATGCTCTAAAAAGATGCATGACTAGACAGCAGAGTCCTTCATAATGTTCGGCTGCTGTCAACGAAAGTAATGATGTTCGTTATTATATGTACCCACAAATGCTAGTAACAGTTAAATTCATTCCATCGACGTAAACTGACAATACATCCATATGGTTCCCTTCAAATTGTACTTCCAGTTTATTTCCCTCGTACGCGATGGAATTGGGCTCTTCCATTAGGATTTATTAGATTTCTGAAGTCTAACTAGTCCTCCGACTTGGAAAAAAGCTCAACTGCACTTCCACACAGAATACGAGTTCACGGCAGCGAGGCATCAACCACAATGCCAAACCTCCCAGGCCAAGGAATTGTTAAGTGATTCATAAAGCTGGATGGTGGAGTGGTCTGGTCTTGGAATGAAAACACAAGAGACTCAGTTTTACTGCCGTTGTCCATTCGTGAGCAATGCTGCTTTGGCTGTGTTGGATCGCGAAATGAATCCCAAACTCCAATAATACTTAAGTTCATATCATTTCAACTTTGCCATTACCATCGAGCGTTTTTTCATGCTCCCGTGAACATTTTACTCAGTTACATTCACAAAGTATCGCGATATTAATGCAGTTCATCGTATTGCTTGATGCACACAAGATCATAGGGTTCTTTATTAAGTGAATTGGATCACGGTGATTCAAGTGAAACGTGGTATGAAAGAACCCATTGCCGCTTTGAAACTTTGATATATTTCCCTACAACTGGACCAAAGGCAATCTTAATACACACTATGTGGTGATAGCGAACGAATTCTCCAGAATTCAAATTTGTGAAATGTGCCTCGGTGATCAAGTGCAAGGAGATCCACAATAATTCTTCGCCAATTTAGTTCACGTTAATTAATTCAACGCTACGTTGTGACACGTGTGGTATTCAACTATTCGTGTGATGACTTCAAGACGCGAATAAGAGAGAATATTTTGTTTATAAGTGACCCTTCATCTGAACAAGAATTGGCCTAGTAAGCAGTTCTCTTGACTCGGGTAAGTATTCTAATGCTCGTGCTCTAGGCTAGTTCCGCGTAGATTTTTGTCACAGGATGTGACTGATTTCAGCGTAGTCACGCCATATTTTGAAGGCGCGATCATCAAAGGGATATATCAATTATTTTAGCTAATTTTTTTTATTAGCTATGTCTGGAATATTGCTAAACATGTCGTTTGTTGACACAATCTCATCATTGGTTAGAATTAATAGACTGTAATATTATAGGTTTTTTTTCATAAAAATTAATTTACTATTAAAAAAGGGTAATGTAGTAAATGATGTTCATGTGTTCGCTGAGTTACATGTTCACGTAATGAAAATCGCTCAGTTAATACGTCATATTAGTGTATTATAAGTAAGTTAAAGTAAAATGCCAAATTTTGTTTGAGATGGCTATATTTTGCACTTTTTCCAATTATATACCACTATCTTTCCTTTATGTTTTTCATACTTCTACTAGCGCCATCTTGCTAGTAATTGGAGAGCTAATGAAGCAACCACGCAGTAAAAAATGTTTATAGCATCCTCATTAAAAGTACCGCATTATTAAATATCAATAGTGTATAGGTATATTAATGTTTTACTTTTTAGAATTATTTTCGATAATCTACTTAAAAATTTCGCCAGCTGTTGGAAAACTTTCGCGTTTTTGGAAAACTTTCGCGCGAAATACGACGTGACGTCACATCCGTTTAGCTCATGTGACTCTCTCAGTGCCGGCTAATGTTTCTCCTTCCTCAGTTTGGCGGCAAGCTGTGATTGCGATAAGAGGTAAGCAACTTGTGAGTGTGAAGGCAATATTGGTTACCTGATATCGTTAGAGTATCAATTTAAGCTAAATTTAAACGCGTTTCTTGGCTGTTTTCGTTTCACTGAAGGACAATCATAATCAGAGTGTTCCTGACCGACACTTATCAACTCCTGATGAAAATGTTTATCACCAACCGTCTAGTACTAATCAGTGAGTGTCACGGGGAAAAACCCTACGATAGAACTGCCTAATTAGGTTTCATCTTAATTTGACTATTCATTAAAGGTGGTATGTGAAGAAAGATAAATTGTTACTTCTGCAATCGGAACTATTACGCTATTGTAATTCGACTTACAATTGTTAGATTAAAATTTCTCACCCGTATTTGCTGCTTGAGATTGTTATCAACCCCCATTATTACATTGTAATTCGAAATTACGATTTACCATTTCACGGTGATATTTAGATGCTTACGTATATAGACTAGTAGTATGCGCTTGTTTTTATTTCATGCCATCCATGAGGCATTGTCTCAATTGAAAATATTTTTGGTTTAAATTACAGAGAGCCCATGTGTTTTCACAGTTGTTTTGCTGTTGCCCTTATTGCTGTTGACCACCATTCCCGAATAGGCATAAGAGAATCTAAGCATGAGTTCAGGGTTTATGAAATGATAAAGAATAGTGTTCACCATCATCATCAACATTTAGTAATATTTGCACGAACCCGCTTCCTCGCCTTCTCATTCGCCTCTTCGGGTTTTCAGTTGGTGCTGTGTGCATAATTTTTCTCTTGGTCATTAATAATTCTTGTGGAATGGTTTTTGTCGTTCTCTTCCATTGAGAATCGTCCTGTATTTATAAGTAAGAGAAGTGTTGTGTTGACGCAGGGTGTCCGTCAGCATGTACTCAATTCTACGTGTTATCCAAGAATCATCAAATGACCCACTGGTCATCAATGGAGGTCACGATTACGGGATTCGGTCGCTTCTCTGACTGCAAGGAAAGTCAAGTAAAATGCGCTGGCTCCATTTTTTCAATCACTTTGTATTTCCACCCTTGCTCGAAGTTGCTGAAATTACATTGGCTTTTTAATGATTCCATTATGCTTACTCCACATCACTATTTTGTATCCTAAACCTTCAAGTCAATCCCACACAATTTTGACAATTTATGGGACTTAATTTGTCATTTATTTCTTTCAGTTACGCTCGTGGTTTCTGAGTTCGTGCAATGACTCCCGTGGCGCAAGGATTCTCCATTAACAGTGTGCTATTTTGAAATCCAGGTCGGTGCTATTGGATTGAGAACCTGATGGAAACGCAGTAAGTACATTTTATTTCTTTGTGTTAACTTTAGATCTGCTTTGTCTTGTTTAGTACGACCTTTAAATGGATTTAAGTAGATTTAATCTGAATGCTCAGTACTCGTAAATGTGGCATAATCGAGATAAATGCATTTCTGAGAATGAACGGCAATTGACAGATCTCTCCGGGCATGGCAAATAAAACTACCATGAGCATGTAGGTAATATAAGGGGCAGTGAAAATCCTCTCGATTCCTCCAGATCGGTGGATATGCCAAATGTTTACCTTATTCACCGTCAATAGCTGTCAATTTTTGTTTGTCTAGTGCCTACAACATATTAGTTCAGGCAAATAGTCAGTCGAGTCATTCCTGTGTCTGATTTTTTCTATAAATAATACATATGCATTAATTATGTACATCGCATTTATGGTATGGAGTTGACATTTTGCATCCATGTACACTCATACAGCTGGATGCTATTTTCAAGATATGAAATCTGTCCGGTATTTTGCTTATTAGTCGGACTTGTCGTGTGATATGTAAATTCAGGTCTAGACGCTCTAACATTCGACCTTGTGAGGAATATGTACTATATACAATTGCGAGTCTGTGTTGGTAAGTGGTGATGCCAACTCTTTCGTATACAATTAAACGGTTTTGGACAGATTTGTTGTTTATTTTTATCTTGTAATGTTGGTAAACCTTTGCTAGTAAACAAGATTTCTTGGGGTGGAATATCACCAAGGTTAGCACATCATAACAGCTTTTTTGATGGGGAAATGACCTTCTGTTTGGTCGGCTTTTGCGTTTTTCGGATAGTGGCTAGTATCGGAAGTTTAATGAATGAACGTCTAGACGCTTTGACCGTTTCCATTGTGACTTCGACCCATGTCATTTTCAATGTGTATCACTTTATGGCTTTGAGTAGCATATCTGTGATGCTGAAACGTATATAACTATTTAACCACTCTAAGACAAAAGTATTCGTACGTTTTGTCCTGTAACATTAGTGAGCCTTTCCTAACCTTTACGTTTAGCTGGGGTCGGAACTGCGAAGTTAGGACTTATCACAGTCTATGAGATAAACTAGGAATTGCGAACTTCAAGCCAACCAGCGTTGTCTCTTCCAGATTTCGCATGGCATAGTAGGTGTTGGAAGTATCAAGTTTTGGGGTTTCCAGCGAATTGCCTTCATAAAATAATGGAACTTAAGCGGCATATTGTGGTACATACATTAACCCTTTTAGCCCGTGCGAATCGATAGGATTTGGGCTGTTAGGTTCATGGTACTAACACATTAGTATTAGTACCATGGTTAGGTTTACAAGATAACCGATAGCCTGTCTTCACGCAGGTGTAAAAATCCTACCTCTCTTCGCAGCGAACTAGTTGAAGTCACGAATCACATTTGCTTGTCTTCCTCTTCGCAGCGAACTAGTTTCTGAACTAGTTGAAGTCACGAATCACATTTTAGCTTTGACTTATTTCGCCTTAATGTATTTGCTGAAATACACCCTGATTATCTCCCGTAAACACTTCCTTGGAAATTCGTATTGTTTTTTTGATCCATACTCAATACAATATATTCTTGGACGAATGAGCCGTTACTACTATGCGCTATGCCCTTCTATATAAATATATATTGTAGCCAACCTACTTCAGTTGAACATCATTACCTTTGTCTCCCGATTTATAATCTGCATTTCAAACGCTTTTGTTTGAAGCCCGTAATGTTCGAGTGGAAGAAAACTTTAATATCATTAGAACACAAAAGTGCGCACATGGCTATATCCAGATTTTTACATCAGTACACACTTAATCTTCGGGTAAACTGTTTAACATGGGAACTCCAATGAAGTCATCATCTACCGGTGAATAAATATCCGCAAGCTTTTGGCCAATGTTATACATTTTATCACTCACATATGCTTACATCCGATGTCCAATTTAACCGAGAATAGCATCAGATGCAAACTTAATCGTCTCGTCAACCCCTTATCTTCATATGCTTTCTCTTAATTTTCCCAGGCTTCCATAGATGATACTGCATTTATAACGTGGGAAATAGTGGACGCCTTCAACGTTACTTATTTTTGCCAAATCCTTTACAGCTCGTTTTTCTCGCTGCTCAGACGTCGTCGTATAACCTTGGGAATAACCTACAATTGAATTCCACAAACCCTCATGCACCGAATACATCTTCATTTGGAATTTCCAAATGTTGTAATTATCCCTTCCATCTAGCTTCTCTAATGAAAATAAGCCACTTACGGCCGGTGCATTTGCCATTTTTTATAAGTGCTAAAATTGAATTTCGCGATTCTACAGTGCTTTTTCGTATCACTGTGTATTACTGGGCCCGTAAACTGGTAGAAATCTGTTATTGATCGAGTATAAGAAACTTAATCGCAAAAATTCAGTAACGCGAGCACATGGCTACATATAGGTTTATACAGCAGTAAAGAATAGAGTGAACTAAAAAATTAACATTAGTTTCTTTGGGGGAGAAATTATCTTTCTATAAGAATTTATCTCGTTGAATTTCTCCGGATCATCTATCATTATAATCCATTTCTTTAAGCTACCAAATCTTCGCATTCGTGTCTTAAATACATTAAATAAATCATAGAGGGCAAGTGAACAGTGACGGTTCCTTGAGGGACATCTCAAGTGTGTTTTATCATTAACAGGGAATACACGGTGTAAGAGCGCGCTGCTAATTTTTTATGGCACTCTCAACTATAATATTGTAGTAATATGAATATAGTTGAAGGGAAGGCTTCCGCTTTGGCTTTATATACTGAATCAGATGTTTTCAGGAGCAAATTAGATTAGCGTTTAGGTGACGACTGTTTCTCCTGAAGACTTCTCCTTTAACGAAGGAGAAGTCTTCACTGTCCTCACATCAACGCTGACAAACGCAGTTGCACCTGAAAAAATGGGACCCAGTATGATGAGTATAATTAGAGATTGATTTCACAAGTGACTTGTCATGAGACAGTGTATCGAAAGCATTGTAAAAGTGAATGAAGTTCTTTCTGCTATCATAACAGGAATGTTTAAAACTGAACACTGCTTGGTAAATTTATGCGAGGGATTTGCTATTCGTCACGGATTGGTGGACAAAACAATACATTTATTTTTACCTGACCTTCCATTCCAGCGAAATTCACTCATAAAAAATTGGTTCAAAAATACTTTGTAAACACGTTTAATTATTTTTTCCTTATTCTTTTTTATGATATGTTTTTTCACTCGCAATTAGACTTGTAAATCCATTATTCTGTAGGTGTTTATATTCACTCAATGATGCTGTTTAAAAAATTGTTTTTAATGATATATCAGGTAAATTAAATGAAATAGGTGTCTCATAAGGAGGTTTAAATGAAAAAACCCTAATTTTGCCCAAGATAACGACACATGTATGTCATCTGTTGGCGGCACAATTTTGATTCTCAGTCTGGTAATGCCGCCAAGAAGAAAAAAATTCAATGTTGAATTTAAACAATGTTGATTTGGAACAATATTTGCCTCATCGTATCGTTTTAAAATGCAATATCTAAGAAGTTATTCTCTGATGGATATGGTATGACACGGCTCTCCAGAGCCAGTTCTTTTTTTTATAATTTGACTATTGTACTCAATTTTCACTGTAATGGTCGACAAAAATCATGACTTTCAAAGATCATTGCGATTGTTCATAAACTTTTTGTCGAAGAAATAAAGGGTTGGTCCATGTAAATTGATATCAAAACCTTGTTCTTCAGATCCGTTGCAGAATGAATACAGAAGCAAAATATACCGTGGACATTAAAGGAACGGTAGAAATAAGTGAAAATGTAACCAAGGGAGCAATAACGTGTTTTGAAGAAGATTGCTGAAAGGAAATTGCATTACGTGGATGAATTAATTAAGGAAATGCTGATGATACCAAAAAACAAGTTGGACGGATCGATCAAGAGGTGAAGGTTATGAGGTGATGAACTGGAGACAGTTCTTTTTCCTATTTGGTATCCATGTAAAAATTATTATTTTTAAGGAAGGTAAAGGTGATATGATTGATAGTTGTTTGTTTATTGTGTAAGATAAGGTATAAGTATTAGGCTAGTATTAGCCAAGGCTAAGGTATTAGTATTGTGTAGGATTAGGTATAAGTACCCAAGTCCATGCGCATGGCGGGTACGAAGGTAAATGTGCTTTCCCTCATTGAAAAGGTAGAAAAATTGAGGGTCAGCCAAGGAGTTGCCATTGCCAAAAAGTTAAGGTTAACTCCTGGAAAAAAATATGTGAATTCACATAAGTAAAAAAGGTGTAACTGAGTTTCATTCAATGGTATTAGCCGATGTGAGAGAAAGGTTCACAAAATTATTATTTTTACGTGACGTAAATGTGCTAGGGTTGTTGGTTGTTTGTTTATTGTGTAGGATTAGGTATATGTACCCAAGTCCATGCGCATGGCGGGTACGAAGGTAAATATGGTTTCCCTCATTGAAAAGGTAGAAAAATGAGGGTCAGCCAAGGAGTTGCCATTGGCAAAGGAGTTCAAGTTAACTCCTGGCAAAAAATATGTGAATTCACATAAGTAAAAAAGGTGTAACGGAGTTTCATTCAATGGTATTAGCCGAAGTGAATGAAAGGTTCACCACAAAATGGTGAATGAAAACGCTTTGCAAAGATGCAATGAAGCGCAAATCTATTTATCTATAAACTGATGTACAATTCTCAAGGTATACCAAAGAATACAAAAAAAACAAAATTGAATCCAAATACGAAAGAGGTTAGGTAGGTAGGCAAAGAAGCTATATATTAGGTAAAATTTGGTGAAAAAGACGTTTTCACAGATGTTTGTATTGCGTTTGATTTATAAATGATGTGTCTTTTTGGAAAATGTGAACTAACCCGCTCTTTACACAGAAATCAAGAATTTCAAGTCTCATCAGTGGAAAACAAGATAGAAGAGGTTCAAGTGGCCACGAAGAGAAAAAGAAGATACATTGCGTGAGCAGTGTGTAAAAAATGTTGGTGCGAAAATCTAGGCGCAGTGCAAGTTAAGAAGTTGACAATAGGCCTATTGATATATTTTTTCATTGCATTGTTTTTTTGTACTAATCCGTTCTCCCCATAGGATCACCGAAACCCGGGAAGGCAAGAATAGAAGACTGAAGACACCCATGGAAGAGGAAGACGACTGAAGAATTAGTTTAGATTTGGGCCCTTATGGCCATGAAATAATTTCTCGTCGAGGAAAGCTAGGATTAATAGTTCGTGCGTTAAGTATAGTATTTTAAACCGTGGTTTGGCATGCCAGAAAATTCTTTGTCACTTACGGGAAAGGAAACGTGTCCCATGGTGGGAAATTCTTCATTTTCTCCTAAAGGTCACGTATCCTACCTGTAACATCCTAACATTTTCCTTTGGTGCTATCTTGCACTTGGTGGCATGCGATACCACGTACTTTTTGGGGGTTGTTTTAATATTGTGCACTAATCCGTTCTCTACACAGGAACAACCATTCCCCGGATCACAAGAGCAGAAGATGGAAGACGCCTACCGAAGATAACAACATCAGGAAGACGGCGGAAGAATTAGGTTAGATTTGGGGCCTAATGGCCAAGAAATACATTCTCGTCGAGTAAGGCTAGGATTAATAGTGCGTGCGTTAAGTATAGTATTTTAAACCGTGGTTTGGCATGCCAGAAAATTCTTTGCCATTTACGGGAAAGGAAACGTGTCCCATGTTGTGAAATTCTTCATTTCCTCCTAAAGGTCACGTATCCTACCTGTAACATCCTACCTTTTTCCTTTGGTGCTATCTAGCACATGTTGGCATGCGATACCACGTAATTTTTGGGGGTTGTTTTATCATTGTGCACTAATCCGTTCTCTACACAGGGACACCTTATCCCCGGATAACAAGAGCAGAAGTTGGAAGACGCCTACCGAAGAGAACTACATCAGGAAGACGGCGGAAGAATTAGTTTAGATTTGGGCCCTTATGGCCAAGAAATAATTTCTCGTCGAGTAAGGCTAGGATTAATAGTTCGTGCGTTAAGTATAGTATTTTAAACAGTGGTTTGGCATGCCAGAAAATTCTTTTGACACTTACGGGAAAGGAAACGTTTCCCATGGTGGGAAATTATTCATTTCCTCCTAAAGGTCACGTATCCTTCCTGTAACATCCTAGCTTTTTCCTTTGGTGCTATCTTGCACTTTGTGGCATGCGATACCACGTACTTTTTGGGGGTTGTTGTATCATTGTACACTAATCCGTTCTCTACACAGGGACACCTTTTCCCCGGATCACAAGAGCAGAAGATGGAAGACGCCTACCGAAGAGAACTACATCAGGAAGACGGCGGAAGAATTAGTCTAGATTTGGGCCCTTATGGCCATGAAATAATTTCTCGTCGAGTAAGGCTAGGATTAAAAGTGCGTGCGTTAAGTATAGTATTTTAAACCGTGGTTTGGCATGCCAGAAAATTCTTTTGACACTTACGGGAAAGGAAACGTGTCCCATGGTGGGAAATTATTCATTTCCTCCTAAAGGTCACGTATCCTTCCTGTAACATCCTAGCTTTTTCCTTTGGTGCTATCTTGCACTTGGCGGCATGCGATGCCACGTATTTTTTTTGTATTTTTTGCACTAATCCGTTTTTTCCCCAGCCTCAACGAAGCGCAAGAGCACAAGAACGAAGACTCCAATGGAAGAGGAGCACTCAAGGACGTCGGAAGATGTTTTAACCAAAAGGATTTCAACGAATATATTTTATATTGAAATCTGTTTCATGGGGATTTCTACTCACAAAGGTAGCAGTGCACACTCTTTTTTTGGAAAATCACTTTTTAATAGGAAAACTTTTGTTTGGGTGCGATTTTCACATGGTGAATTTCACTATTTCTTATGTTTTGCAAAAATTTCACATTTATTAAGGCTCAAGAATGTTTCTTCAAATCCGATGTTTGATTTTGTCACAATCAGTATAAACCTATGCGCCTTAAATTTACATTCAAATTTATTTTTCAAATTAAAAAAGCAGGGAATATGAATAATTTCGTAATATTGAAATGAGTAATCTAATTAGTAACAATATTCCCTTTCAAAATATATTAAGGCAATATATTATATTTGTGACATCTCAATTCAATATATATTGTCGTATCTTTCCTGTGCTTTATTGAAAATATTCTAAGGCATGTTGGCATTTATTATTGGTATTTATATCAATCAGTACCTCCATGCACATGTAATGATTATTATGTTAGGTATGGTGTTAGCACTAATCCTTTCTTTCCCCAGCCTCACCGAAGCGCACGAGTAGAAGAACAAAGACACCAATGGGAAGGGAGCAATCCAGGACGTCGGGAGATATTGTGACTACAGGATTACATCATAGATATGATGATAAATGCTGTTCCAGAATGGCCTTTTCACACAAAGGTAGCAGTGCTCACTTCGTTTTGGGAATACACACTTCTTAAAGGGAATAATATTGTTTGGCTGCCTTTTTCACATGGTTAATTTTCTCTATTTCTTAAGTTTCGCAAAAATTCACATTCGCTCTAAAATGTTTCTTAAAATCCAGTTTAATTTTTCCACAATCAGCATAAACTTATGGGCCTTAAGTTTACATTCAAATTCGATTTTTCAATTTAGAAAAACAGGGAATATGAATCCTTCCGTAATATTGAAATGAGTAATCTTATTCGTAACAATGTTCCCTTTCAAAATATATTAAGTCAATATATTATATTTGTGACATCTCAATTCAATATATATTATCGTGTCTTTCCTGTGCTCTATTGAAAATATTCTTATGCAGACTTACATTTACAATTGATGTTAATGTCAATCAATACCTCTATGCACATGTATTGGTTTTTATGTTAGGTATGCAGTTAGCACTAATCCTTTCTTTCCCCAGCCCTCTCAAAGCGCAAGAGCAGGAGAACAAAGACACCAACGGGAAGGGAGCACTCCAGGAGTTATTTTGACTATCAGGATTTCATTATAAATATTATTATAATAAATGCTTTTCCTGAGGGACGTCTACACAGCTAGGTAGTAGTGCACACTTCTTTTTGGGAAAACTCATTTTTAAAAGGGAATAAATTTGTTTTGCTGCCATTTTCCCATGGAAAATTTTCTCCCTTTCTTATGTTTTGCAATAATTTCGCATTTACACAGATTTTTAAAAGTTTCTCGTAAAATGTTGGTTAACTTGCCCAAAACGAGAATATGGTTATGGACCAAATATTTACATTAAAATTTGATATTTCAATTTTTTTAAACCATTTTAAATTTTACTTTTGCGTTATTTTTTTATAATCTGGGGACTTGTAAGACCATAGTGATTTACATATAATATTTTATTAAATTTTACGGAGAATATGTAATCAGTCATTCCTTTTTGTAATATTTAAATGAGTTTTTTCTTTCGTAGCAAAGTTCCCTTTCATAAAAAATGATGTCAATATATTTTTAATGAGACATCTCTATACAATATTTATTGTCATGTCTTTCCTTCGTCTCGTTCAAAATATTTTATATAAATTTTAAAAACATTATTGCTATTCAGATCAATACTTCTTTGTACATGTAATGAATTTTATATTAGGTTTGCCGATGGATTACCTGGGGGACGAAAGCAGCAACTATGCGGATTGATGAATGGAGCACACGACGAGGGAGACATGAAGAAATACTCATGAGCCGAAGGCTGAAGAGCTGGAGACTGGAGAGCAAGCCGTTCTGTTTCTCATGAATGAACTTTGGTGCTTGTAAATTGAACTGTAAAGTGTTTCATTTGTGTTTTTGTGTCATGATATTTCATTTTTGTCTATGATTACGCAATACGGATGGTAGGAGTGTAGCAAGTAGCGAGTTAATTAGCAGATAATTTCGTAGGGCTCTAGTTATCGGTATGGTTTCGTGTATTATATAATATACTAAGCAGGCGAGATCCTTATGTAGGCAGGAGTCAGTAGTTTGAAAGTACGTCGCGATTTGTAGAAGGATCCTTTTACATAGGTCGTATAGGAAATATTTAGGGTGCATTTTTGAGTGAATGTGATTGTGTGAATGAGCGAATGTGTTGCTAAGATATTTTTGATATGTGGTAGACGTAGTGATTGGTGGATGGTGGTGGGGTAATTTTTAATCTTGCTGTAATGCTTGAACGGTAGAACTAACTCTAAACCTTGTTAATAATAATAATTCCTAACATTGCATTTTGGTATTCTTTAGAACGTAGTAGTAGTCGTAGTGCATGCCCCCCTCAAATCCAAACTGCTGCCTCAACGTGGCGAGGGGGTGTAACAGGGGAAAGCCATCATCTGCAAAATATCATGTGAAGGATGAAGCAAAATCATTGCCAGTTGTTAATTGACGATGTGTCCGATAATATCTTCTCGCGTCATTCTTAATAAATTTATAATATGCGGCTATAATAAAGATGAATTTCAACAATTGAAATATAGAGTAAAATCTGAAATACAAACCTTCAAGCAGATGCCTTTCCCCTGGCGAATGCAGTTGGTGAAATTATTGATGTAAAGATGTATTTGAAATTATCAATTTGTGATATGAGGAAAGTTCTTTGATGCCCTAATAAAGGGAATTTTTGTTTATACGTCATCCTAAGCTTGCTTCATTTATTTACGTCCTTATTTATTCTTGTCATTAACTACGTGTTTATAAATTGTTATGTATAATCAAATAATAAATAAATTAAAACGTTTAAAAATGATTATGTTGTTTATTACATGTTTAATTGGCATATTTAATTTAATAAATATTGTAAGTTAAATGAAAATCCTTCATTACCATACCATTGCAAAGTAAATCCTTCCTCTCGAAGCAATAAAATATTTTTGAAAGATGGTTTCCATTTATACCTTCTATAAGCGATAACCTTTAATAATAAAGAAACTGATTTTTAATAAATTATATGTTTAATATATTTAAAAGGCTTTGGCCTTCATTGTGATTCGAGTAAATGGGTTTTGTAAACTGTTGAAGATAGTTGGACTGACAAATGCAATTTTCGTGATGGTTGATCTTACACAATGTCAGTTTATATTTCTCAGTGCTTCAGATTATTTAGTTTTTAAAATTAACCGGAAAACATATGCGGGAAGCATTTAGATAAATGTAAACAATTGCTATTTCTTCATGACCCGGGTTCCGTACCGTAGTTATACTAACTGGTGAATCAACTTGCTAAACGGTTACAAATTCAAGAGGTTGAGGTTGCAAGGGAAGCAAAGGGACCCGCAAAGTGGAGTATGCTTTCGATGGAAGGAGGCAGAGCGGGAGGACTATGGAGAAAATTTAGGTGGGTGGAAGTGGTTGCGCTAGACTGATACATTTTCTTACGTAAATGTCCCGTCAGCGGTAGGAGGTGTAGTAGCCACGAATATTACATTACACGATTATTAATATTATATGTAGGTTCCTTGGTAGCAGCTGAGATGGGGGGAAGGACAAGAAAGGATGGCTTTGTGTTCTACACGCACTTTTCTCATTGGGAACTTACATCCTTAAAATCACTGTTTTTATTTTTAGCCTATTTTACCTTCATCACGAAATCACCTGCACCCTTTTAACGCCTGAGTCTTTTTTTCTAAGACTTTATTCCTGTTTTCAGGATTTGGTTTTCATACTATATTATACTTAAACCCCGAATATACTTAAAATATTTCCATCTGTTCCGTATCTTTGTTCATTTGACCACGGTAGGCGGATACCGTAACAATAGCATCATTCATCCGCGTAATTGCATTTTTTCAGATAATTGTAATATTTTTTCAGTCCTCGTTTAAATGTTAAATTTATTTTGCATATATAAATATGCATATATAAATGCATTTTAATAAATTAAGACATTTATTTAATGGTTTTGAAGTTTATTTGGGTAATTCATGTCCATTTTGTGCAAGTACGTATAACACTCACGTGTTCTGAGTGAAAAGCAAATAGGGTGTGTATCAGTTTAAAAAATGAATGAGATATGAGATAGTTGTCTGCCACGTTTCACACGTCGATCACGAACAACAAAATTGATTCATTTTATTTTTACGTCAGCGTCAGTAGCATGGTTTGATTCTGTAGCGAGTACCGTCATGGCAAATTTCCACAATCACTCGGGCATGTGTACTAGTTATCTATGGTTTCATGTACCACCCTTCAGTTAGAGGGTGAATACGTGCTTTGTCAGATAAACTAGTTGTAAGAGGTTCCTTAACTTATATAGAAGAACCCATTCATCTTGAATTTACCATCCATTAATCATAGAAACTTGCACCACTATCATTTTTGCTCCTGATACCCATTCTGTAGAAAGAATAATCTCGTCACTTATGTCAGTTCTCCTCTCTTAGCATTTGTGTTTCGATATAAAAGAATTGGCGAGAAGTACAAATAATTCTCTTTTCTCAATAACAATGGTAGTAGATCTACACGCCAAAGTAATGTCGAGGTGGCTGTGGACCAGAGTGCCTTCTTCGTGAGGCATTGGCTCTTTGTCTTTTTACGAACTCATTCTTTGGAATAGCTAATCAATTCTTCCTACGGCTCCATAACCCTTTGGCCAAGACTATCACATAGTATATATCAGTGAAGGAATTTTATTCAGCTGGAAAGAGCCTCTTTCCCAGGGGAATCTCATCCAAATTTGTTGAAGCGTCGTATTTTATTACAATAAAATGTATTATTTGGAAAATCAGGCTGGGTTTTGCTAGAGCATAGTACCTCAAAGGCTACTATTAATCTCCCTAAAAGCGGACACAATTTATTGCCGAATATAATAAATTTAGCGTGTAGAAAAACCTATTAAGCAACACTGCACACGTCAAAATACAACTACTCCCGAAGATGGAACTTAAATTCAATTTTAACTGGTCTTAGATTTAAAAAGTTTGCTTCTACATTGGGCTGCAAGATGTTTACGCAGGTTCGAAATGTGTATTGTTTTACGCACTTACGGCAAATGTGTTTCATTTATTTCGTCATTCGCTCGCCGAATCTCAGTCACAGCATTCACTGGAAAATTTATAAGCAGTTAATATCAAGTAGATCCTACAATTCAGGCGGTGTTACATTCACATTACTACAATTCTGCAATATGAAATATTTTTTGACAGAGAAATGAGAAAATCAATCATTATTTCTTAGGACATCGAATTGAAAATTTCATTCGGCACATTATGGCTAGCGTCACCAAATTTTTGTACGGTTACGTTGAACTCCTACAAACAAAGGTGACAAATGTGTGAAACTTACCAAGTTGTCATTGGCCTTACCTTTTACCTCTATGATGCTGAATACACTATTCAATACCTCTCCTGACTCAATCAGAGAAAGATAAACCTCAATGATTACTCACTACGACGTCAGCACCCACTCGAATATTACGATTGAATTGACTTCATGTTCATCCACCACCATCCTTTGCGTAGAATCTTCAAAAGATAAAAAATATCTCTCTGGAGTTTCTGTACCGATTCCTATTGTCGTATAGAGTGTGTTCCATGCTTATCCATCCCTTTCCTCCTCTCTACCGCTACTCCCCGCTGCCGCGAGTCTTTTCTACGCGAAGAAATTCTCATCAGCTTTCTATTGCCCCCCCCCTCTCTCTCCCTTCCCCCGAGTCAGGAAGAAATAGGGTGTATTATAAAAGAGTATAATTTTTATTTCCGCTATGGATAGATTCTTTGAGATCAGGTATTTCTTATATTCATTCTGTGTTCTTCAATTTAGAAAAATTTTTGCGAAGACATGTCAGCTCTCAAGTAAGTCTGTGTCATTAGCGAAAGTATTATTACCGCAAGTTAATTGTTAGCAGAAGGAGTTAATTCAGTGGCAAGTTTCTAAAGCAGGAGTTCAACGATTTGGCTTTTTTCCATACCGCAACATTAATTTTTTTCATCGTTTTTTATAGAACTTGCTCTACTTCCTCATGTAAATGCTGTACTTCCGCATGCATGATGGGGCTTTGGTTTTATCGGAAACTTACAAGTAATGTATTTTTTACACTTCGTTATAACACTGTTGAAGAACTTCCATTGCAAAATTCACACTAATTAAGATCATGGGATAAGTTGAAGTAAAAGATTGAACAGGGGGGAAATATAGCATAAAATTATAATTTAAATCTTGTTAATATTAAAGTGTTACTTATATTAATAATACTACTGCTAATAATAACTACTGTTATTAATTAAAGGTATTACTCAAATTTTTAAATAAAGCAGTACATTTTTAAAATCCAATTTGGCGTTGTTTTTGCTTCCTCATAAAATATTGTTTAAAATATTGATTTTGAGAATTTTACTGTGTCTTTAATTCTAAATCAAAGGTCGTTTGCTTTTTCCTAATAGTGGCATATTTAGTTGATAATCCAATATAATATTGCAGTAGTGATGAAATAAACTGCATAAACCCTTCAATGCCAATGTATTTATTTTGAATATCGACAAAAATTTTCATCCCTGCAGAAGTGAAACCCGAACTAATTGATACTGCTTTAAAATGTTTATCCTCATTGAATGGTGGCTTTGATGGTGTTAAAATTTTTGGCTCACTTATGTGTACAATTTATCATAATCTGACTTCAGCCAATAAGGTGCGAAATCGGCGTTACTCTTCGATATCCATAAGTTCAGGCAAGCTTTCGATAGCTACTGAATCCGCGAACAGTTTTCCAGCTAAAGATACAGCTTACAAATTGTGATTTTAAGGAAAGGGATGTGGGTAATGTACCAAATAATAGGATTAAAGTAAGTTGTTTTTACATTTTTTTCTAACGGAAATCTGTAAAATGCACTCAAAGAGACCAACTAAAAACCGCCTTTACCGCGAAAATAATAATCTTTAGTCATTTTTTTCTTTTGTGCGGAATTGAATCTTCTTAGATTAAAGCCTCGGCAGTAGTTTCCCATCGTTAAAGTTTACCAGAGCCTTAGTATCTATATTGACTAACACTTATGCCTTTATAAAATCTTTCTCCCGGATTATCTCCTCCCGCCCCACGATTGTGACGAAATGCGTCTGTATACGAATGCAAGAAGTGGATTTTTAACGAGATTTGGCACCCTATTGCATTTTTAAGTGGCTGTAGGGCAACAAATCAAAGTGGTCCCTCACCTCTCTTAAGCTTTTCTATTTCCAGCATCCCCTTATTTATTATATTTTGAAATTCAGGGCCTAGGGTTACCTTCCTGTTTTCAGGTCCAGTAAAAATGATTTCGTTTAGACACGACACGTTTATTAAAGTGTCCATCTGGATTTTGGCTTGCAAACACGGGATTTTGCAAGGTGGGTTCCGGCCAGAATCCAGCCTGCCTTGCTATGTGGGGAGTATTTTCAAAATCAACATACCTGTAGTATTCTTCAGAGCTCAAAACTCTACCCAGAAGGCTGTGGAGCGACGTTGCTGTAGCATTTGATGCTGTAGCGTTGAAACAGTGCGTTCGATTGTTTGGAAGCACAACTAATCCTTTGGATGCACAAAGGGAAGACACGGAATGACAACTCTGGTTCCAGAAGGTCATCAGAGGGTGTTCTATATTCTCGACCGAAGTGACATCACTGGTGTTCCATCCCAAAACCAGAGACTCGGATACGGGGGCCGTGGCAACATATCCGTACCAATCTGCCCTCGTCGTTTCCCCGGTGATGCATTTTAAATCTTCCAACTGGCTGAAGCAGTCTGAAATGGAGAAGATATATATATATATATAGACATGAAGGTGAAATCAGGGCTTTTCCATCAATATAAATCCTCTTTTATTGGGCCAGCCAAACTACCAGAAATACTGATCTATAGTCAGATCCAAGGTTTTCCTGTACTCGGGAACACGGAACACTCGACATATCTTTCAGGATCGTAATATTTTTCATTTCGATATCTCGAAGCTCATGAGCAACGTAATAATAATGATAATAGTTTAATAACATGTATTAGTATTTTCTGGTGTAGTAGACGCACTGGCATGCAAGATATGCACCCGAGTTTTGGCCACAGTAAAAATATAAACCTTTCTATTGCCCTTCGCTTTTGTTTACGATCAAACAGACATATCCTATACACTTAAACGAGCAAATCTTGTATATATATATATATATATATATATATATATATATATATATATATATGTAAATTTTATTTCAAAAACGGATCTAACGATTTTGATGAAAGTTACAAATTTACTAATTTAGCGTACGAAAAAGCGATTTACCTAGGTCTTGACTCTGGGAAAACTCTTTTTTACAAGATATTGGGCAAACAATATATTCGCATTTTAACCATGTAAAAAGGCTAGGCTACTCCATATTTGTTAAACAGAGGCTACTCCATGATTGCCTTGTTCAATTGCTTACACTCCTGATAACAATTTAAAATGTTACTTTTAGATAAATGAAAGAACAAATTATTTAATTAAATTTCAATATACCCATCGCATTTTCCTGGAATTTTATGTTTTAGCTCGAAAATCTCAAATGTTTGCACTTCTTCAACAATTGAATATTTTGTTTACTTGGAAACCGCAGCATAGGCATTTTAGTAGCTGGTTACCCGTCAGTAGGTTTGGCAAGGATGAAATTTATGCGGTTCTTAGCGTAACCCGAGAAAAACCACGGGGAGATTCCTATGAGATCGCTGGTAGGCATGTCTTTGAGCATCCAAGTTCTAACCTTAGTCGTATTTATTGCAAGGGCTCATTTTCTCGCTAAGAAGACATTCCTCTTGCTTTAGAAGATTTATTCGAAAGGTTACTCTTTTTTCTATTAGGGATGCTGATGAATATATTTTTAAGTCCAAGGAAGGGAAACATAGCGGCGAGTGAGAGTCTTGAATAGGCGACTCGATGATTGAGTGAATGTAAGTAAATGCACTTTAACACGTTTAAGTATATATAAATAACTCGTAAAGCTTATAATGTGGGAATTGGTCTAAAAAACCGTTCACAATCGTAATGAGAGGCAGACGGCTCCACTACGTGTAATACATCTGAGTATTAAACAATAATAAACAACGCCGTGTTTGTTGTAGCAACAGAAGCATTATTACCATTACTATTCGCTACACGTAAATATTATTGCAGGTTTAATTCCTTCATGTGTATAATTTACTACGAAAGTGTTCTCTCATATGCATGCAGTGCTCCTATGAGAGCTACTTTGAGAATAGGCATTGAAGAGTATACTTGTTGTAAATATGCAATGAAAGTATTGATAACACTCTGACGCAATCAATCATGGGGTTCTTGGGACTCTGGGCCCTTCTTTTACAGATTTTCTTTCTATGTGCTATCTTGGGCCTGAAGGAAAACTTGAATGCTAGAGGCATAAATATCCTTTGAAAATCAAATCTCTGGTTGTCAAGGAAATATGCTATTGTTGATTTCAGAGAAAAATGTGAGATTTTTCAGCAAAAAACATTATTTTCAGACAATTACGAAACGTAAAAGAAAATCAATTGAAAGAATTAGAAACTTTATTCGTTCAGCCATCCGATGAAAAGAATCCCAGCCCTCCATCTTTAGTGAAAGTAATTTTAAAAAGCAAAAAATGAAACCACTGCACCAAACCCAATACTTAGCATGGACCACCAAGGACCACAAGGGCTGAGGGATTTTAAGGACGTTCCACCGCGACTGTGTGAGTCAAAACAAATACTAAATTCCACATTTTTGATATTTTGTCCAAAAAATCCTGCTTTCACTGATGCGATGCGTTACCTATAGAAACCCAAAAGTAAGATACAAAAAATGCAGATTATTCCACGAATGTATTTCAAATGTGCACTTTTTTCCATCCAAAGGAGCCGACTGCAGGGCCATTTCCTACGAATTACCGCATTTTGACTTCAATTACGGCATTAATTCTTCAATAACTAGAAAACTAAGGCGGTAAGATTCCTGTATTTTATTTTTATTCAATTTATCTTTATTATTTCCTTCTTAGAGACAGTTTTCCACGAAAATGGCATTTTTATTTTATGGAAAAATACTATTTTTCCCCGTGTTTCTCTCATTCCCCCATTGAACACCATGTAATTTCAAGTTCAATTATAGAATAAAGTAGCGTGGAAAGGTGTTATTTTATAGTACGTATCAGATATGCATACATTCTATGAACATTACACAGTAATTGGGTAATTTAAATAGTTAAAAAGAGCACCTTCTGATGAGCCTGTTAGGGCTCAGAATGACTCGTCAAAAAAATTTGATTGTGAATATTTTTGGTCATTTAATGAAAACTTTTGTGTTTTCGTTACAAATTTAAAATAATAGTTTCCCATGTAATGTATTTTAATTTCGTTAGTAATTTTAATAATAAATTTAATGTCCAATAATTTTTTTAAAAATATACAATATTAAATACAGCAATGAAAAATATGCACTGAGGCCCGGTTTTATAATGCCTGGTTAACGTTAACTGCAAATTGATGTAGCCTTTTCGTTAACTTGAGGCTAACCGAGAGTTCGGGTACCGTAATCTTACACCAAACTGTTTGCTAGCTGACGTAAAGCGTTACCGATGGAAGAACGTTTTAAAAAATTCGGTCGTCATACCGAAATAATATTGAAACAGACTTTAAAAAAAGCGAGCTTTAGTGTATCAACTTTCAGTTCTGAATTCAAATGTGCAGGAGGGGGAGGGGAGGAAAGGAGCATTCTTGGATGTGGTGAAACTTTTTTTTGTGGCTCTTGCACGAAGCCTAGAAAAAACACAAAGAGAAAATTCCAGGTCACCTACGAACTATACACAGGTTTGAATCGGTGCCACCATCACTGGGTAAGAGGAACAAATATTAAAAATATCCCACCGATGCGGAAGGAAAGAGATAAGATTAAAAAAAAAAATCAGTTCACGATTTCCTAAATCAATGATCTTCGAAAGAAAAAAAACTTTTTTTTTTCTTTCGAAGAAAAAACAAGAAAACATTTTTTAAAAAAGTAGATAAGAAAATCAGAAAGGGGCGTTGGGAAAGATCTTGAATGAGATATAAGACGAGCGAGGGAAAAGTACCACTAGATGAGTTCGTTTCGCGGCGGCGTCATTCTCATTGTATTTTGTTGACCTTCTTTTGTCGACCGAAAGCGCATCGTTTTGTCCATAGCAACAAGCAAACGAGTAAATTACGGTCGCTACGCAAGAAGGAATGAATGGCATGATCGGTATAATTTAGCGTACTTGCAAAAAGAAGCGAAGGAACACTATCGCGATACGGCAATCGGCCTTCGTACACTACAGGCAATGAATTAATGCAACATGTCGAGACATTGCAACCCAGCTGGAAATCTCTTATGAATTCTTAAGACAGGGACTTAAGGGAACAGAAATGAACTCAACTGAACTAGAGGGTGCGTCCTTTAGGAATATTCTCCCCTTCTCAGGAAGGAAGGGGGAATAAATACAGCAGGAAATGGGGTGATAATAGGGTTTTATGGAATCGGCAGTTATTGTCGGATGGTAACTAAAATTAGGATTTAGCACTTGTTTCACATTCTAAACAATACTAGATGTATACGAATGCGCTGCGATAACTTTTAAAAAGTGATACATACGGTACTTATCTTGATTAAGGATGGGTACCTCGTTTGCTTCGACAACCATAACACCCAACAATAGACGATCGAGTCAACAATCGGCAAGGCGACATAATTTGCACTGCTTCGTATAAACAAGCGGGAAATATCACTGACTTTATTGTCCGTTCAACACTAGGTATAAAATAAACGAAGTGTTTCCCTTCTAAATGAAGCAAAATAATATGAAATAGAAGGGGAAATTCTTACATAAAATCATCTTTTTACAACAAAATATATTTTTCTTGCACTGGCCTTGGTTTCCCATTTAGATCAGCAAAACATCGCAGTTAATTAGAGTTATTTGCCCAGTATCTTGACCGGCGACTAAAACCTTTGACAGGATTATTCCAGGACAAGAACAATTGCTATAGTTTATCGATGTGACTCACTCCAACTAATAATTATTAAGAATTTGATAGTGCTATACATGTTATTACCATTTTGGTAGCAAAAGCTGGCAATTAGCCTCGCCGATTGTTGATTCGATCGTCTATTGTTGTGCGTTATGGCTGTCGAAACAAACGAGGAACCCTACTCTAGTCAAGATAAGTACCGTATTTATCACTTTTTAAAAGTTATCGCAGCGCATTAATTTATATCTAGTATTGTTTAGAATGTGAAATAAGTGCTAAATCCTAATTTTAGTTACCATCCGACATAAACTGGCGATTCGATAAAGCCCTACTGTAACCGGGCAATGGATCCTCATAATTCGGATCCACCTTTTTCCAACTTTTCTTTGACTTGGTTTATCCAAAAATAAAATAAAGGACATTGGAGGCATGTTCCCAAAGCCTAAAGTCGTGTTTACACGATGCATTTACCCGCGCAAGTACGTGGCTGGACAGATGCGTGAACACATTCACCAAATTAGAACAGGGGCTATTTTCTGTCCACGCATTTGCGCAATTTTGAGTGTTTACACGGTGAAATTTTGATGGTGATTGTGTTCACGCATCTACCCGCGCGGGTAAATGCATCGTGTAAACACGGCTTAAAACCATAAAGTAGCTGGGCATGAAAAATTGCTTGATAAGCTGTAGATAATAGATGAGTCACCAATACTCATTTTCAGTTTCCTCAGTAAAAGAAAATACAGGGAGTTTTCTTGATATTCTCGTTGAATCTTTATTTCGTGAATGCGAAATTACATACCTACGTCACTCTCGTTATATTGGGAGATTCTTTTGTTTCAATTCACCAGCGTTTAGAAAATTTCTAAATGTTTCAATCCAAATGCGTGACCAGCAAACATTTATGAAATAACTTACCTCACAGGGTCTTTCGGAAAAACTGAAGAAACTGTTCTTTTCTTCCGCCATTCCCGAGTTGTTCTTGCAATTTATGGCTGAGCACCAATTCAAGCAAAACCGCTTCTTCTTGTTTTAATCGTCTTCCTCGTTCATTTTCCTTGAGTCCCTCCAATACCAGTCACAATGTTAATTTCGTGAAATAGGTGATGAATCGCGATTTATCTATAACATTCCGTAACTCTCAACCTAGACCTTACCAACGATCGCTTCGTTTCCTACTATTCAACATGGCGAAATGCGCAATGAGCGATTACTGCTTTCAGCGCCAACTGTCCTCTCTGTAATATCTTTACTCTTTGCCTCGATCATTAAAATCGAGCAACTCGTTCCGGAGATACAACTGAATTTAGACCCCCCACGCGCAGCGCTGTGACGTCACATCGCAACCCCCAATCCGCTCGCGACAAACCATTTCCGGTAGTCGACGAAACGGGCTATCCAGTCATAGTTTTAGATATTCTGTAATACTAATAGTTTTTGCACACGAGGCCCTCGAAAGTACACAAGTATTGGTCGCGGCTAAACCTTACATGACACCGAGAACTAACCATAAGATGTTCATTCGCATTCACGTCAAATAATTACTCTGGAGAGTTTTTTGCGAATCTGAAGTATATGGGAATGAAGGAGGTCAAATAAGGCGGAAAAATGAGAAAGTTTGCCCCAAGGGTCTGACCCTCACATTACTCCAATGGTTATACATTTCACCCAGAGCACTCTAGCGGTCAGGCGCTAACTATCAGCGGAACAGCGCCAAAGGTTTACTCTTCAATTGAATATATTGCAGATTTTATTGGGAAATCACCTATTTATTTATCAGGGGAAACTTAAAAAGGTAATCGTGTAATCAATTCTGCATCCTGAAAAATTCTGGAACCAGATTGCAGCGCAATAATGGCATCTAGTCCTTCTCTTGGCGTATTCGCAGTGTACTTTCTCGGCCATCTTCTTTGTTTACTTACGGTTGCGATGGCGATGTCTCGTGTGGTCCCGGGCGTATTTTAAATGTACTACGCCGATAAACGTCTTACAACAAATTGAGTAATTACTGCAATATGCAAAAACATATACAATAATTATGTTTTTCACGCAGACATATTTTTCCATTTGCGCCTGAAACAATTGGCGCTAGTAGTAATCCATACGAGATATCGCAATTCCGTCAGACCCTTGGTGTGTCCATTCTAACCTTTCTCTCGGGAAGGACGAGCCAAAAATGTTGGATAGGGACAAGATGCGGGAGGACTGTGGCAGTCAAACGTGTACGCACGTCTCCCCGGCAGTCCCCTCCCCCTTACGAGAAAACGTAGAAATACGTTTCTCGAAGTCAAAGGGTTAAAGGATAGCCTCCTCACGCGACCAGGGAACACGACACTCAGAATGAGTCACGCGTGCAGCCACACAATGCTTCCCCTCTCCCAAACCCGCCAACACGTTCAGGGGGGGTTATTTTGTAATCTCACTTCAGTGACAATACGTCATAAAATGTCACTTTTTTCGTAGTTCAACTCCGCCACCCAGGCGGCGTGACCATCTTCGGATCTCAAGCGGTGAACTGCCGGTCATGTGCTGGTCTTTTAGACGATTCATCCGCTCTGATCCGTATCTTTCGACTCTTGATCCGTTTCATTATCTCCGCCTGCCATTAGTTCCATCTCACCTGTCATAAAGAACGTGACATGGAGCCACCATCGTTTCCACTTGAAGCTTGAGTTGGAAAATAAACAAGGGCGCGAAGGATACAAACGATTTTAAATCGTATTGTTGTAATTTGCTAAACGTGAAGAACTTTAGCATTTTCAACTCCAATATATTGGGCACTTGAAGGTATGCTTTGTTTGAAATGCTTATGTTATTATTAGCTTGAATTATCTGTGTATATATTTCGTATCAATATTTCCCAAACAATGTTGCTGATACCTTTGTTGTCGTGTGCCTATCCGCCAGTGTATGGAGAATGGAATTCAGTTATTTATAACATAATTTCATAATTTTAACAAATATTGCCTTAAAATCTACGTTCTTGGTAGATATTTCCCGTGCTTGTGAATCGAACACTAATTAGATGCACTTAATTTTTTTAAATATTGAGTGATCCCTTAGATGTAGCTTGTAGATTTGACTGTATTTAGATTTTCGTGGTATGTACAGTGTAAGATATCTTCCGTAAGATGTTGAGCAATCTGGGTATTCGCTAGTCTCGGCATCTTTTATTTGATATATAAGGTAATTGAAGCTTCGACAATTCACGAACCGTTCGTGAGCCGATCATTAAGAGAGGGAAACGGATCTCCCGCCTTTCCACTAAGGGTCACTAAAAAGGTGAGGTTACAAAATAACCCCTCAGGGTGTTCAGTCCATAAATAAGGATGCTCGAATGAGTCTGAACACAGATCAGCTAAAAGAATTATTACGTTAAATATACTCCGGATAGTAAAAATGATACAGTATAGTGATTGGATGAACCTATAAGATACGGGGGACACAAAACGTAAATGCTACCCATGTCTAGAGAAAATTCGTCGTCCTCAAACATTTTTAAATTAACAAGTACAATTTATGTAATGGGAATTTTAGGAGGCTTTCCATTCGGACGAACGGAGTAGAATGGAACGATGTGCGCTGGCGAGATCAGGGCCCTGATTCTTATGCTTTCCCGATGTTCAACTTTTCCACCAAAACGTCATTAGTTTCCACCAAAACGTCATGACTTTCCGACACTACGTCATCATGTTCACCTTCCACCATAGAATCGTTCACTACATCGTTCATCGTTCAATGACTGGTGGAAAGTCAAGCTTCCCTTCCACCCGTCATCCACTTGGTGGAACAGCTCTAGTGTCGTGGTGGAAACTCTCCGACGGAAGTAAGCGTGCGGAAGGTAGACATTGTTTTGTTCGCGTTTTCGATGTAAGTTTGACTTCGGCATAAGTTTGTGACGATCGGCTCTCCAGAGGGGGTCATTGAGCCGTTCATTGAACGGATCAAGAGTCGTTCAATGAACGAATGGTGGAAATTTCCACCAGTCATTGACTGGTGGAAGATCAGAATCGGGTCCTAGGGATGGGCAAAAAATACCGGTATTCGGTAGTACCGATACTATTATTTTTTAATCCGGTAGTACCGACCAGTATTTAAAATCGGTACTACCGACGGTATCGGTACTAAAAACACCAGTGTTTAGACAGTGCTGCCATCTTGCGTCAACTAATGAAACTAACTACAAATATATACTAATTACAATAATTTTCAAAGTTCTTGTAATATGTCTTTTTTCATATTAATATAACCGTGAAGTTGAAATTTATGTTTATTATAATTATTGATATAATAGGTAAGTATAATTTTTTTACGCATGCCGAACACCAGACAATCGATGATTTTGAACAGTATAAATACAAATATTTATTCCTGTAAATTAAACGCAAGTGCGACTGCAAGGATTTATCAGTATAACAGGGGATTTTACCTGACCACAACATTAAAAAAATACCGATCTTCTTCATGTGATTTAAAATCATTCCAACAAAAAGCGACGAGCGCAAACATACAGTGCATTCGTTTAAACTGTTTAAGGTGGTTCCACCGTAAAATGACTTAAATGTCATTTTATTCATATTCTGTCTACTTGTACAAAAACTTGTCCTCTATCTGATATGAACAACAAAATAATACCTTTCCACGCTATTTTATTCTATAATTGAACTTGAAATCACATGGTGTTCAATGGGGGAATGAGAGATACACGGGGAAAAATAGTATTTTTCCATAAAATACAAATGCCATTTTCGCGGAAAACTATTTATATGAAGGAAATCATCCAGAGAAATTGAATAAAAATAAAATACAGGCTTCTTACCACCTTATTTCTAAAGTTATTCAAGAATTGATGCCGTAATTGAAGTCAAAATGCGGTAATTCGTAGGAAATGGCGCTGCAGTCGGCTCCTATGGCTGGGAAAAAAGTGCTCATTTAAAATACATTCGTGGAATAATAATCTGCATTTTTTTCTTCTTCTTTTTTGGTTTTCCGTAGGTAACGCGAATCAGGAATCATCAGCGAATGCAGGATTTTTTGGACAAAATATAAAAAATGTGGAATTTAGTATTTTTTTTGACTCACATAGTCGCGGCGGAACTCCGTAAGGTGAATGATTGCCCGGTGATCAAGCGAATAAGGATTTTTCGAATCCACCCTGATTAAAGAGGCACCAAGCACCGGCTCCATGCTTGGGGAAAGAGAGGTCACACAACAGCACCAAACACGCCGGGAAATCAGAATGTAACTAGGCCTTAACGTCAAACCACCACGAGGTCACAGAGATTCAGCTTCATTTGTTTGTTTATTTTTTTCTCCTCCCGCAGTAATTAGGGCGGCCTTTGGCAAACGGACTGCATTGCGCAATTAGAATCTCGGTCGAAAGAGTCCTTGCCCGGCCATCACTACAACAAGACCCTCGGGAGAGATGATAGCGCCAATTTGCGACCGGCACCGCCCGCAACAAACAAATGAAAACCACGGTCTGCAACCCGATGGACTTTCTGGTCGATCGATATATACGATGGTGCCCATTCGAGATAACCTAAGTCCAAGGTACGCAAGCAGCAAAACTCCCTCTCTGGGCATGATGACTGATGACTGACTGATGAGGGAGGGAGTTAGGTTCCCTGATGGAACCTAACTCCCTCCCTCCCTCCCTCACCTCTTCCCCCGCCATACCACCCCCCTCGCTCCCACCTTAACCCCCCCCTCCCACTCCTCATAGTAACATATATAAAGCCTTGTGTTGAAATGTATGTTCATTTGAAAATGACAATTGGTCGTCGAAATCGATCGGGAAAGATATAAAGCTGTTTGGAATGTACAAAATTTGTTTCATTTACAATGTTTAATGTCCGTAACTTCCAAAAAGTATCGCCTTCACCCATTAACTTAATCATATTGTTATGATTATATTTAATCGCATTGTGGTGGGTGCTTGTTTGAGAAGCTACCGCGGCATGCACGTCTTCCACACATATTCTTGTGTGATGATCAGGTGCACATGATTTTTTAAGGTGTTTGAGCGAGACACTTCCCTAGTCATAATGGAGACCATATTCAAATTTTATATATTTTGATTTCAGCGTCTGCAAGAAGTATGAAATAAATATAGTAATATTAATGGCGAAGAGATATAGTTATATACGACCAAAATACTCAGTAATAAAATAAATAAAGCTACATAAGTCTCTAACTTGACTCATTTTTTCCCGCCGTACGGCTGAAAACCCTTCAAAAAAGCAGGTTTGTTTTGCGATTCTGTAAAAATTACTGTGGTGAGTAATAGATTATTTTTTTTATAAATAGTTGAGAAAACATGCAATCTACACACACCGTTAGTTTTTTGACGAAATCTAGGTGTTATAAATTCCTTATTTTTTTTCAAATATTCTCCCTCTGGAGCGCACAGCCGTAATCTATCCCATGTCAAACACCTTGTATTTTGAGGCAAATTGCTCGAAAAGTAGTTCGGCAAGGGGTTGATATTTTTATATAATTGGTAATATGATAGTTTTTTTCTCAAAAATGAGGCCAAATTATAGGTGAAGGGATTTTTCACTCAAACTACCTTAAGGTAGAACCTGCGCTTCGAAGTACTGCTTTCATTACATAGATGAACTCGAAAAAAACAAGATAAAATGGTTCAAAATGTTATTATTAATAATTGAAAATAATTTTCAATCAATCAACATGGCTGTGCAGTACATGAGTATTCTTCAAAATGAATTAATCCTGTCATATGAAGAATGGCTTTTATATTGACGCCATGTCTCATAAGAATTTAAAAACTTTCTCTGGAACTGCTGTAAAGCTGCATACTCATAAAATTCGAGATGAATAAAAACAACAGAACTTGTGAGTGCTTTTGCTTTTTTAATGTAAACTTAATTAAAACAAATGTATTATATATAATTGCTGACGATGAACTCGACAACACTGTGTAGCTGGTCAACATATCATATTTTCACTCCGGTCCGGCACATTTGTTTGTTTGCATAGTTTCTCTCCAGTGTTTTTGTTTATTCCTCGAACATAGTTGCCAAGTCTGTTTCAATATGGCGGCTACGGAACGAAAGTAAGACTCTTCATCGCTTTTCAAACATAAATATCTGCATTAAATGGCCGATTAGGTAACCTGAAAAAAATTCATTGTATCCGTTGATAATTTATTCACCATATGGTCGTTTTTGAGGTAGTCTTGTTGCGGAAAATCTCGAGAAATAAAATGTTTAATAGAGGGACGACACCATTCCGCCATAAGAGCAATGTAATTTGAGGCTGAAAATGACGATTTTCAATTCGTGATATCAGCGCTAAATGGCCGATTACCCCCAATTATTTTTTCACAGATCGACTAAGGATTAATTTATCTGCAACATATGAAAATATCAGGGCATGTTATCGAAGGTGCTTGTAGTAGAGGTTCTACCTTAAATGCTGATTTACGGCGAAAATACCTGCTCGTGATACACATGCGTGGATACGATAATTACTATATAGTTATAGATGCAGCATGCAGATGACTCTGGTGGGTGTTGGTGAGCGAGTTATTATATGTATGCAGGGGGTGTAACATCGTGCCATACTCAACTAAAATTATGGCGCCGATTTCTTTAAAATCGAATTTTCGTTATTATTAGTTGTTCTTCAGTATGTTGATGGATCATTTTAGTTCCTTTTAGTTATTAATTATAATTTTATCGATTTTTTAAAAGAAATGCTGTTTTGCTAATTTTTGAATGTTTATTTTTTGTAAAAGGTTGTTGGGGAGGTTGCTTTCAGAAAGAAAGGATTTTTGTGCGAGAGACAGAAGATAAGAGGATCGATTATGTATTGGTCTTAAATAAAGAAGGGTTTTTGAACTATGGAACGTGAATAAGTCATTGAAAAAGGGTCACGATATCACAGCCGTTGGACCCTGATATGCTCTCTCACCCCTGCTGGCCCGTGTGGGCGTATGGAGACCTTGCGAAAGCTGAAAATAGGTGACGTGATGAAATTTTCATAACGTTTGCCTTTAGAAGATCTATTCACTTCATAATACAAGGCTTATGCCTGTTGCTCACGGTAAAAGTTTCCATAAAAGAGTTTTATAAAAATTTTTATTTGAAACTTTTATGAATCTTACGTAAAACGTACTTGCTTGCTCACGGTAAAACGAATCATAAAACCGCAATGTCCTGCCATCTATGAGACGCTTTGCGAACACGTGAAGTGATAAATGCACTCTCTTTTGAATGACTGTTAGGTTAAAAACAAAATGTATTGTTTACTTACTTTCTTTATGATCACACTCAACGGTGATAAGGCTCTAAACGCATTCTTCTAACAATAAGAAGGATACTGCCTCAACGTTCCATGAACTTCCAGCCATGTTTGTTTACATTTTTTTTGTTTGGCTTCCCATGGATACGAAATTATTATCAACGCGATGAGCGGAGCGCCTCATTGGTTGTTGCATAAAACGGTTTTATGGAAATAGAACCTGTCCTATTCCGTAAAACGTATTATAAAACTGGGTTTTATAAAACGGTTTTATCGTTAGCAAGCTCATTTTTATAAAATTAGTCGATTTTATAAAACATTTTACCGAAAATTTTACCGTGATCAACAGGCATTAGAAACGAGAAGCCTTCGCACATAAGATTACAGAATGCACTTACTCTCCGTGTTGAACTCGTGAGCGCAAGATCCCCATGGTAACTCAGCTTTGAAGGAATCGAAAGCGTATAGTATGGTCCATGCGATGATGATGTGGTAGTATATGGTGACTAGAATGATCACAACCAAAGTGGCGAGTCCAAGTCCTGAAAAGAAAAAAAAACAAGGAAAATATATAATACTGAATAAAATGCATTGAATGTTAAGAAAATATAATTATACAGAAAGAGAATTTGCACACAGATTAAAGGCAAAAATAATCAAGGCAGGTTGAAATGAGCTTTTTGCACTTTATTTTGCTAGTACACAGTGTGTATTGGGTATAATAGATAGTTACACGAATATCAGAAGCACATAATATATGTTTCGTCAAAATGATACTTTTTTTCGAATGGTTTTTATCCTCGACCTCTTTTAATATACGGTGCAAATATCACGAGTTTAGTTAAATTAATATTTATATATTTTTAAACTTTTGCCGACGTTTCGGATTTTTATTTATCCATCTTCAGGCGTATAAAACAAATGATACATGATGTTTTACAATTCTTTTTTGATTACATAATGGTTAATTTACAGTCATTAAGTATTAAAATACATAGACAGACATTCAAGATTGTTACCTTTAAAGTTTGGTGCTGTTTTTATTTACAATTTTAATTTGGTTGCTTGGATCCATTTCTTTGTTGAAAATTTATATGTCATTTATTATGTTATCATAAATTTTGCTTAGATAAGTGAAGTCTGTTCTTTTATTGCAACATATTTTTATTTCTGGATATATATGGTACATTTGTTTTAATAATCTTTTTGATAAATTTGGTTCTAAGTCTAAAATTTTGGCTTATTCGAAATTAAATGAGTGATTATTTGCAATTGCATGATTTGCTAATGATTGTAAATCAACCATTATGTAATCAAAAAAGAATTGTCAAACATTTAACATCATGTTGTTTTATAGTCCTGAAGATGGATATATAAAAATCCGAAATGTCGGCAAAAGTTTAATATATATATATAATCTATATAATATATATATATATATATATATTATTGACCTAAACTCATGAAATTTGCACCATTTATTACGAGGGATGTTAGAATGAAGACTTATGAAGGAAGGCTGACAGGAGCATGAATTGGAGACCTACAACAAACCAATATTCGTTTTTGACGACTGCTTGCGATGACAAACGTACGCCCTACGCACCACGGATTTCTTACCACGGTCGACTGACCCTGGTTGGTGAGCCACGCTGATTTTAAGTCGCACATGGAACGCTAGTTACGTGACTACGGTAAATAAATGATCAATCTTCGGTGCCTTCTTCGCCGAAATTCTTGGTCCCTGACCACCCGGAGATGGAGTAAGTTTCCGTAAATGTATTCTTAAACTCTTATCTTACTAGCGCAATTACTTGTGCCTCCATTCTTTTCGGAAAAAAACTTTTGTTTGTCTTTTATTTTTATACCAACCATGGTTCCCCGAAGACCTTTCATTGAGCGGATTAAAAATTTCCCTCTGGAACGCGGGAATGATCACCAGTATGTTTTAAAACCTTCGTAAGGGAAAATCGTAAAATTAGGAAACTAGACAGCAGAACTGAACGATTAAAAATGTAATTTTTCCAGTGAACGAAAAGAGACCATAACAGCTGCCAATGATACTTTTTACTACGTTTGTCAATACGTAGTGTGGCTAGTTGGTTGATTTACTCCTTAATACTTGTATGCTTATCAGCTACCTAGTACCATAGAGTAAGTATATACTAGAGGGCTCACCGCACGCGCAGAAATCATATACATTTTTGATGTAGTTCCGGAGGGATAACGTAGATGGCGAAGGAAGAAATGCTGACAAATTATGAATTTGCTAGTTGCACAAGCCTGAAAATATATCCTGAAGCAGAAAGGGTCGCTACGATTAGTAGTGACATTATTTAGTCAATTTTGTTCATAACAATAGTTACAAAAAATATTTCCTTGAATGTTGGCTAGTAACTTGACTCTTCCGAGTTTATATTCCTAATTCAGTTGCCGGCAGACTGTTCTTAGTATTAAGTTGAAACTTGCAGGAAACATTTATTGTACATTTATTACCATGCTGGTGAACTTTAATTTGTGCTCAACTCAGTTTCAACATTGTTGTTTGTTTATATATTTTTGGACGAAAAATCTGGAATTTTGCAAGGTAAAAAGCGATCGCCTGTATATACTTACTCTATGCTAGTACTCACATCACTCCGTGCATGTTTTCAGTATCATTCTTGTATCTCTGTCCATTTATGTAGTTGCAAAAGACTAACGGTCATTCTATAACATTGGTAGCATAACTATTATGCAGTGCATGCTTGTGAGGCTTCAACTCCTGACAAGCATTAGCGATTCATGTTAATGTATCAATAGTCGTAATTGCACTAACTTTAATAGGGTATAGTGTAATGCATGTTGGTGACTACTCACCCCCTGCCATACACCCTTGAGGTGGATTGCAGGGTATTTTTTTAGATGTAGATGAAAGATGGGCGCAGTGGAAACAAAGACATAAGAGAGGCAGCCGTGAATGGGTCTTTATTATGTACTTGCAATTTACAGCATCAAGTTCTCCATCATCAGCAGTCATCAATACAAAGATTGGGAGATGGAAGCCAGCGCATTCACATTCACAAGTAGGTACGTCTCCAGTCTCCCGCCGGGTCAAGGAATGCATAAATGCCGATGTTTCGATGCTCGACTCAAGAATTTGCCGTCCTTGACACGGTGGAAGACCAGAGAGTAAAATGTGCAATCAGAATGTTGGTATGCCAAACCCCTCCACCCGATTATCATTACAGCTGTTTTAAGGCTCGTTCACAACAACTTAACTCGGCGTAACTTGGCTTGACTCGGCGCAACGCCAGAGATGAGACCTCGAGAAAAGCGTCTACCGCAGTTCACAACGACTTAAAGCGGCGTAACTCGACTTGGCGTAGCTTGGAGTCGAGCCCAGCTCAACTTTCTCTTCATTCCAGACAATAGCATGGCATGCTCTGCTATCGATAGTCGGGCATCAATCGATTGCTACACTCGATATCTTCTCGAGCAGCCATATTGAAAACGTGATTTTGTTGAGAAGCCGCATGTGGAGATACGTTTAAGCGAAAATGGATGCGGATAAGTTGATCGAGTCAGTGCGAAATAACCCTCACATGTTCAACAAACCTTCTTCCATTTTAATACTTCTATAGTTCAACTCACTATTTACAATTGACACATCACCTCAACTGAGCTGTTTGAGGGGAGCTGACTGTAACTCTCGAAACTCACGTTATCGATAGGCCTCATCAATCGATTGTAAGGTCGACTTTGGCAGTGGTGCGCTGTGATTGGTTAGAAATTTCAAGGCACTGGTTCGCATTCGAAAAGAGAATAAGTCAAGTTACGCCAAGTTAAGTTGTTGTGAAAGAGCCTTTATTCCATCGCTAGTTGAATTATCCGGCGTTGCTAGGGATCCACACTTTCTTCATAACTCATCATCGTATAATAGGAGAGGGGTTAGTTGGTTGTTGTCAATACAGACTACAGTGTTATAAATTATTGTATTTATTTAAATAATTTGCTGAAAGCGCGGTTTTCATACAAATACGATGCGTAAAAGAAAATCGATTGAAAAATTGAGAAAATTCATTCTTTCGGGTATCTGATAAAATAAGTTTCAACTCTCTACGTTGAGTGAAAGCAGATTAAAAAATAAAAAAATAAACCAGTGCACTACACCCAATGCTTTTAGCATTCCTAATCAGCTTAACCCAGCATAATGAATTTTAAATGCGTTAAAGGCCCAAGTCTGGCTCTCAAGGAAATATGTTATTGTTTATTTTAGAAAAAAATGTGCGTTTTTGCGGCTAAACACGCGATTTTCAGAACAATTAGAATTGGTAAAAGATAATTGATTGAAATAATTATAAACTTCATTCTTTCAGCTATTTGATAAAAAAATCCCAACCCTTTACCTTGAGCGGAATTAATTTTTAAAAAGCAAAAAATGAAACCACTGCAACAAACCCAATGCGTAGCGTAGACCACCAAAGGGTCCCTTTTCTGAATCTACACACTAGGTAATCTGCAGCAGCCGCAAGAGTATGTGGCAGGAGGTGCTAGGACACCAATAATTGCCCAAACTCTGGGACATGCAAAAGGAAACGGAGAGGGAAAGGATTAAAAGTAAAAAGTGCGCAGATGGATTATCGACTCGTTCTGCTTTTGCCGTAGTAACATAATGGCGGATGGAAAGAAGGATTTTTTAAAAAAATAGCTTCATGTTGGAGAGTGAATCTCTAAATATATCCGGTAGAATAATATTCGGTGTGTCACCCAGAAACTTGCTTGGTCAGATCTGAATGACATGATTTATATAATTTGCAAGACAAGGAATAATACATTGTTCAGGCTTTCGCGGTGATAAACTAGTGATAGGTTTGCGGGATTTCTACCGCGTGTGTTACAACTCACAACTCCTTTGCAATGTGAAAGACAAATTACCTATGGAAACACAAAGTGGTGTCTACGAAGTAACATGCGAATGTGGCAACGCATACATCGGACAAACTTCGAGGGCAATTAAAACCAGCATTCAAGAGCACAAAAGAGCCACTAAAAACAGACAACTCCGCCAATCAGCCATCGCAGAACACTTCTGGGAAGGCCCGTCCCATAACATCAACTTCGACGGGGCAAGAATTATCAAGAACGAGAAAAGAAACTTCGCGAGACTAATTCGCGAGGCCATTGAGACAACAAAGAAAAAACAAAACTTCAATAGAAAGGAATGTTACACGCTCTCAAAAACTTGGAAGCGCTTCTTCCAAAAATCAGCCAATGACAACGCTCGATATAAAGACCAATCAGAACGTATCAAAGATGACAAGGCAGTGTATGAATAGATAGATCAAAATCTGCATAACACACTTCGGACCTGAAGAAGCCCACTGCATGTTGGGCGAAACTGTTGTCTACACAATGGACACACGCGGTAGAAATCCCGCAAACCGATCACAAGGAATAATACAATCAATTCTTTCTATGCAACAGATATGCATGGAAAATCATTATCAGTCGTTATTTCGTTCAAATCAAATTTTGGACATCGAAATCATAACAAGCAACAATTTTACAGCTTGCATTTCATTAACAAACAAGGTGTTGCTAAGAGATAGGAAGATCCTTCTATTCTTCACGTAATGTTACGCATATATGTATTAATGTCTTTAACTCACTTTCTTCCCAATCTTACACTTGTTTCTTTTCAGGGTTTTTGACTTCTTTCATTCAGCTTTCCACACTATCTGCTTGATGTAGCTATAGTCTATCCTCGGTATTTCTACCTCTTTCTATCCCGTTCCATTACTATGGTTTTCGAAGGAGGAAATCATGGATGAATAGTTCTCGGGTTTCCAGCCGGTTAATGGTGTTAAACTGCACCGACGTTTCAATGGCGTAGTCTGCCAACGTCTTCAGGGCTAATGATTTTTGCCAGAGTTGTCATATATTTATAGTGTCACATTTTGATTAGGTTTTTCCTGATTCGTCAGTTTTTTCCCGCTTAACTTTTAGCATTCTCAGAGTATATTTCCAAGCACTGCTGAGTTGGAAACCTTTGTCTCGGTTCAAGTTTTTACTTTCCTTTTACTGCCAAGGAAATCATGTTCTTACGCCTGCGCGAACGTTGCCCATAACAGAAACGACTTAGGTATTTTGTGCGATAAATCAATTAACCTATGTTTTGATTTATTTTATCTAATTTTATAGAAAAACTCTCATCTTTCCAATGATGATCCAAATATCAACCCCTTGCCGAACAACTTTTCGAGCAATTTGTCTGAAAATATAAGCTGTTTTACATGGGATAGATTACAGCTGTACGCTCCTGAGGGAGAATATTAAAAAAAGGAATTTATAATACCTAGATTTCGTCAAAAAACCAACGATGTGTAGTTTGTATGTTTTCTCAACTATTTATAAAGAATAATCAATTACTAACCGACGTAAATTTTACAGAATCGCAAAAAAAACTGCTTTTTTAAAGGCTTTTTAGCCGTACGACGTGAAAAAATGAGTCAAGTTAGAAACCGTTAGAGAGCCATCAGCCGTTAGAGACTTATGTTATATATAAGTCTCTAACTTGACTGTATAGGATTTATTAACTATTTATAAAAAAAAATCAATTACTCACCGCAGTAATATTTAAAGAATCGCAACAAAAAACTTTCTATTGCGAAGGCGTTTTCACCGTACGGCGTGAAAAAAAGAGTCAAGATAGACACTTATTTTGCTTTATGTATTTCATTATTGAGAATGCTTGTCATATCCAACTCTATTTTTGCACCATTAATATATTATAGTATTTACTTCATAATACTTACAGACGCTTCAATTAAAAAGATAATAAAATTCGAATATGGTCTCCATTATGACTAGGGAACTATCTCGCTCAAACTAGGTAACTTAAAAAGAGTTCCCGCTATTTCCCGCTGTATCCGTGGGCCATTGTCTCGACGGCGGGTCGCGTCTCATGTCCACGGGGCCGGAATGGACCAGATCTGCAGGCAGCAACATCGCGCGAAAAATATGACTCTCTTTTTCTTTCCGCTTCTCATCTTGGGCGACGCACGGGAACGAGGTCGACGCACCGTTATGCGGCAAACCAACGCATGAACAGAGCGCGAATCCATTTCTCTTGCACACTTCAATAGCGGGGATGCGCGTGGGATACACACTCACACGCATATCTGCCCTTCGGAGGGACATAACGGAAGAGCTTTCCGAGAGAAGAATATCTGCGAATGGATAGTGAAGCGTATAAGAGGAAGGAGGAAAACTAGCGAATGGTGACATAGCGATGGTCTGTCATAAAGAGTAACGCCTTGCAATCAACTTGCAACGAATGAAGGAGGGGTTGAAGGAGGCATATTGTCTCTCCGTTTGGCAACACAAAGGATGCTGATTGGAGGGCGAGGCAGAAGGAAGGGAGCAGCACCCTGGGAAGAGCACGGCATTCATTCATTCAAGTATTCTATCAGCTGATTGGTAGGTTCTTCTTCACTCATAACATTTTTTTTCTTTCTCACGGTTACGGCATATCCTTTTGGAGCATCCAGGAACAAAGTAAGATCTCTTACCCATTTTTAGTCGAGTAATAAATCTTTTTCTATAACTTCATTCATTCAAGTATTCCACCAGCTGATTGGTAGGTTCTTGGACAGTCCCCATTCTGCATCCCAACCTCATAGACATTGTCTCGCTTTCCCTCCTAAGGATGGCCCGCCATTAGATCCCTCTTCAATTCTTCATATCTTATGTACTTCCTCTTATTTCGTCCAGAATTCCTATCCTTTTCCTTCCTCTTCCACGCTTCCCCAGAGCACGGAATGGAGAAGTGAAAATATGAAAGCGCGCCATAATAGTATTAAGAAGTAACAGAATGAGCCTGTGGCGATGCGACCGAAACGTTTCGCTAAACGTTTGTGTACGCTCCATCCCTTAAGGTAGTTTTAGCGAGATATTTCCCTGGTCATAATAGTAGAGACCATATTCGAATTTTATATTTTAATCTCAGCGTCAGTGAGAAGTGTGAAGTATATATTGTAATATTATTGTCGCAAAGATATAGTAATAAATGACAAAAATTCTCAGTAAGTAAATAAATATTCCTGCATAAGTCTGTAACTTGATTCATTTTTTCACGCCGTATGGTAAAACTGCTTTCACAATGGAAGGTTTACTATCGATTCTGTAAAAAATACTGCTTTAAGTAATTAATTAATTATTATGAATAGTTGTGAAAACGTACAAACTACACATCGTTAGTTTTTTTTGAAGAAATATAGATGTTAGAAGTTCCTAATTTTTTCTATATTCTCCCTCTGGAGTGCACAGCCGTATTCTGTCCCATGTAAAACAGTTTCTGCTTTCAGGCAACTTTCTCTAAAAGTAGTCCGGCAAGGGGTTCATATTTTGATATAATTTAATAGATGTGAGGTTTTTCTTTAAAATGACGTCAAGTTCTTCAAATTCTAGGTGAACTGATTTATCGCTCAAACTACCTTAAATAATTTCGATGCAAAACCCTATGGAGAAGGGGCATAAATTACACTTTCTACATCTACGTCTACGAAGTACCGTTCCAGGCACCACTATGGGTGTGTGGCACGGGGTGATTCCACACCAGGCACGCAGCACTCGTCCCAGTTCAAATCGGGACCTCGCACGTTCCCCCGGCTGCTAGGCGCAGACCAAAAAGCAGTCAGGAGAACAGTGCGCAGTCAAACTAGAAACTGGGAGAGTGCTACGTTAATACTTTAAATTTATGAATGCTACGAGATACTAGCATTGAAAGGGTTGAAAAGGAGGGAATACCAAGAGCTGGTAGAAAAGAACATAGGTGAAGCTAAGAGGATGGGAGCAATAGAGAGAAAATTGGATATTATAAAAACAGGCATCGCAGTAGTGGCAGAGAAGACAATAGGAACAGTGGAAAAGAAGTGGGTTAAGAAGCAGTGGGTTACGGAAGAAATGATAAAGAAAATGGAGGAGAAAAGGATATGGAAAAACGTCAACACCGACGTGGGCAAGAGGAAGTACAAGGAATTGAATAATAAACTCAGGCGAGTGACCAATCGGGCGAAAGAAAACTGGTGGAAGGGACAATGTGAGCAAATGGAAAAGATGCAGGAGGAGGGGGAAGTGGACGCTTTGTACGCCAAGGTGAATATGTTATCGGGTGGTAAGAGAGGTCAAACGATACCAAAGGTTAAGGACAAAACAGGGAAGATAAGGGAGATATTTGCAAAGAACTGAAAAAAATATTTTCAATTGTTTATAAAAACATTTTCCGGATTTTTTGGAACTGTGGATTATTGAAAAATGTTTTATCATTACCTAAACTAGGATTTCCCAAAGTTTGGTATCGCTGGAATTTATTTCTCTTTTTGGGTATTTTCATGGCTAGTTTTACCAAACCCATCCAGCTCCCCTCAACCCGTTTACTTACGCTGGCTGATACTCAACGGTTTTCGCTGACATCAGCTAATTTTCAAATACCTGTCTGACGTCAACTATCGATGAACGATTACCTTCCGAATGGAATTATGGAAGTGAACAATTGGTTTTCTTTTCTTCCTCTAGTGAATATGGATGTAAAGATGAAATCTCGGTCCGCTTGAGGAAAATGGTGGGATCTGCGTGACCCTGCGCGGGGTGGAGAGATCCTGGGCAGGGTATTGCGGAGTAGGGGAGGGGGTTGCGGAGTAGGGCAGGGGGGGGCACTGGGTTTTAGAACTTCCCTAGTTAAACACGATTTTGTAGATGCTTATTTCAGTACTGAAAGTCAAACTCAACTCCGCGTGCTTAAAATCGTACCGTGTAAAAGGGTGTGATCGCATTCGATTGCGGAATCGAATTCGATTATCGGTACCGAAAAGAGAAATAAGTGCGATACTTATTTTCCATCCGACTCTTGGATCCAACGACCAATCACTAACAAGCAGGTGAGCCGATCGTTTCGAAAGAATACCGGTGGTGGCGCTGGAATCAACCAAAATAACAAGGCCAAAATAATCTCTCGAGGACTTGCTCAGAATTGTTGAAAACAGTACAATGATTCCGAGATTCCACGATGTCGCTTAAATATGCCAATACAATATGGCACAGTTTATTTATACTGTTTAGTTCAGCGAATACCCGGACGGCGACAGTGCGAACTCAAATCAGCATAGTATAAACAGAGACATCGAATTCGATTTATTTCCCGAATTTGATTTCCAGTTTTAGGTGATGATTTCACTACTGAATTCAGTGCTCACCTATGCATCGTGTAAAACGGCCCTTTAGGCTTACTTTGGTAGATATCCCAGGTTTGAACATTTTTATACATCTACATCTACGAAGTACCGTGCAAGCCACCACTAGGGTGTGTGGCACGGGGTGATTCCACACCAGGCATGCAGCACTCGTCCCAGAACAAATCAGAACCTCGCACGCTCCCCCTGGCGCTAGACGCAGGCCAAAAGCAGTCAGGAGAACAGTGCGCAGTCCGACTAGAAACTGGGAGAGTGATACGTAAATGAACATGCAAACATGCAGTACACTGCTAAAGAGACAACGAAACGTTTACATTGCTAAGACTATTATGAGGAAGTCAAGAGAGTGTTTTTACATTAAGTTAGGTCACCCTTAGATAACGCAGCCATTATTTGGGACCCATCATTGAAAAGATTTAATCAAAGAATTAGATTCAGCTCAAAGAAGATCCGACAAAAAAATAAATTTATAAATATATATTAAAAATAAAAGCACAACAGGGTATTATTGAATGAAATAGGAAGGGAGCATAGCGTAGATAGCAAGCGAGATTAGGACTATGATGAAAGGTACAGGAGAACCGCGCTTGATTTTGACGCTGACAAATATCCTACGCTACCTTTCAACACTGTCAGACTCGGCAATTCATGTAAAATAAGGCAGACAGAAAACGGGACTGATAGGTGTTAAGTAGTCCTTTTTTCATCCAACAAGCCATGATCGAACAGAACAACGGCAAAGCATCCACAAATTAAATTGGAACGTAATTGGATACGCTTTAAACACTTTAGCCTTTTGCATAAAAGAACTGGTTGGAGTTTTAACAATCCCTGCCTTACACCCGAGTGGCTGCACGCGGAATTCCAACATTTGACGTTAAACACTTTCAGTGCGGGTGACATCTTAAGATGTCATGAGTTTCTCCCATAGGTGGCGGGTGAGATGTCATCCGTGGTATAACGTTTTATTTATTTTTTTCACGCCTGGTGTTGAACCAGAATGCCTTTTTTTAACGCACTTTAGTCAATTGCATTCCGTTCTTTCTATTGGACACAGCCGTTACTGAATGTAAAGATTTTTTTCTTATATCCACTATAGTATTTTTAGGCTATTTTTGCTCAGTTTTTCAATGTTGTGCGTTATACTTTGGGTCATTGTATGTTATATTTGTCTTATTTCATTGTTATTATTATGCGACTTTTGTATAATGATATTGCGACGGGCAGGTATCCGACTTTTTATTACGACTTTTTATTTATTATTTATTTATATTAAGACTTTTGTATCATGATATTGCGACGGCAATGATAGGTGTTTCACCTGGTCAATGTTAGTTTCAAAGTGAGTTTTTTTCTTGCTTCAAAATGGCTAATCACTCCTCCGTTGCCACGCGGCACAAAATTAACGATCCGGTGAATATGAGAAGTTAGCAACACATGATAATGTGAGCTTCCCCCGCACAAGGTCTTACATTGTTTCATATACCTTGCTTACCTTAACCCTACCCTTCATTCCTATAAGGTATTCATTTCACAACTTGTCCGGAAAATGCTCTGTTCCGGAGCTTACCCCCAGAGGTTGTAACATTGCTTCATTATCACCCTCTATTCCGACAGTGTATTCATTTCCCCGCATTTTCTTCCACAGACAAAATAAAGCACTGTAAATGAATATCTCATTGAACTACGACCATGGCTGGTTCCCTTCTCATGGATGGCCCGTGGTGGTTAGGGATCATTAAGATAAGGTGTCATTATGATAGGAGGGGCAGTCGCCTGTGGGAAGCTGCGGACTCAAGCGGTTCCAGCTCATCTGAATCATTAAGATAACTGTGCTGGGTTTATTAAAGATATGAGTGACAATGCCTTTGAGGAGCTGCAGATACGTCGGTGATGTGGTCGTTGGATAGCGGGGAAAGAGAGGTCTTCGCGGGAAGAACGTAGACTCAGGAGTCTGGGGCAAGACAGTGTATATGGGTGAGACGCAGTGAGCTTCGGAACTATTGCGCGTAGGGTAATCTCTAACAGGACACACTTCACTCAAATTCACTAATGGTGCTCTTGTGTTCTACCATACCACACTGCGATCCTTCACTTCAGCTCAGAGTTCAGCTGACATACGTGTGACCGTAACATCTTGTTTTTTTGAATTGTATACGCTCGAAATGCACAGAAAGAAATATACTTCCCATACAGAAGATACCACCACCACCGTATCTACTTCTGGTAAGTACTCACCACACATTCGTTCATATTCAATTTCTAAGGATAAAGATCTAAATATTGCGTTTATATTTGTATATACTTAGGAACTGGGAATAGGAGAAAGAGGAAGGCGAAAGAAGATGAAAATTATAGCAGGAAAACTGAAATGGAAGCAGAACCATCTGTCTCCGGTGAGTTTCAATAAAGTTTTAGTTTGGAAAACTTATTTTATTTTAAACTTGTTATAATTTCAAAATTTTCCCAATAATAAGATAATTTTTTCTGTTAGTAACTAGGATGTTCAAAGAATGATCCTTCGCGAGCCCAACCTCATAGAATGACCGAGGACGACCTGAGGAGGATACTTTTTGAGACGGGTTCTTCGGGAGAAGATGACGAGTCATGGGAGGATAGCGCTGAAGATTTCCATACTGAAGATAGTGACAGCAAAGAATAGAGCGAGGATGAGGACCTTGGAGATTCTGGACATGACAGGACCAATATTTCTACAACTTTAACCACCGTTGAAACCATGGCACCCAACCCCTCAGGTACTGTAAGGCTTTCTGAAATGTGGAGTAATGAGCAACCTGCTATCACACGCATGCCATTCACTGGGTGTCCCGGGTTGAGGGAATTCCCAGCCGGGGATCACCCACGCCATTATTTTGACCTCATAGCCAACGAGGCATTTTACGACCTCTTATAGTGTTAGAGGCAAACAGGCAGGCCGAGACCCTTCTATCGGCGAATGTTTCGCCACATGCCAGAATAGCCGACTAGAAACATATGCCTAAAGAAGAATTTGAAATGTTCCTTGGTTTATTGCTTCATATGGGAACAATTAGGCTGAATAGAATTCAGGATTACTGGAAAAAGGATTATTTATTCAATTTAACTTGCTTTTCACGGTACATGCCTCGGGATAGGTTTCTTGGAATTTTGCAAACAATTCATTTCGAAAAAAATCCTGCACAAAATGAGCCTCGTCCAAAGGATAAATTGTTCAAAATAAGGCCATTGATTAACCATTTTCAAGATAGAATGCATGCCATTTATTCCCCTGCAAAAGAAATATCATTGGATGAATCAATGGTTTTATGGAGAGGTGGTCTTGTTTTCCGTCAGTACATGAAAGGAAAATGCCATAAGTACGGGATAACAATTTATATGTTAACGGAACCATCCGGAATAGTAATATGCGAATGCTAATTTACACTGGGTCGGCAGATAAGGAAGTAGGAGGGCAGGGGCACGTAATAAATGTAGTGTATAAACATCTTGAGGGCCGAGAGGGTTTTGGCCATTCTATTTATTTAGACAATTATTACAACAGTGTGCAAATGTCTAGAGAACTCCTAGAAAAAAAACATATTGCACAGGGACATTACGGGCAAACAAGAGTTGGGAATCCCAAGGAAATTGTATCCCAAAGAATTAAAAAGGGTGAAATTGTAGAACGATGGAGTCATGACGGCATTTGCGTTTTGAAATGGAGAGACAGACGTTTTGGTAATCACTTCTGAATTTGGCAGCCAGTTGCTCGAGGTCCCAAACAGAAAAGGGATCATGTAATTGAAACCGGAACCGGTTTTAAAGTACAATAAATATATGATAGGCAATGATCACGGCGATCAAATGCTAGCATATTACCCCAGTGAGCATAAATCGGTCAAGTGGTATAGGAAACTAGCGATCCACGTCTTTCAGTTGATAGTCGTAAACAGTTACTTACTGTATCAAAAATATAGGGGACACAAAAAACACTGTGCGAGTTCCGTATAGAACTAATATGCTCCCTACTTGGAGCACAAACAGCCCCTACCTCACTTCCTTCCACACCAAAGCCCCCCCGAATCTCATTTTCCCGATTTCCTTCCCGTCGAGGGCGGGAATAGACTGATACAAAAGAGGTGTCACATTTGTCATACAAAAGGAATCAGGAAGAACATCACCACCTTCTGTCCCGATTGTCCTGATGAGCCAGGATTATGTTTTTCGTCCCTGCTTTGTTGAATACCATGGGAAGATGCTCGACAAATACTAAATGTGTATTTTTTTGTAAATGAAAAAATTATCCTGTTGCATATTTTTGACTGTAATTTCTCAATACTATATTTATCAATTTTTCAACATTGTATTTTACTTTAAACTTGAATAAAACGTTAAAAATGAAACAATTGTAATGGTTTACTTTCAAAAAAACATTGTAACTGTCATGCAAAGAAAGTTAACAGCAAATTATTTGAATCTAAAAATTGAAGAAAAATTGTAATTTCCTCGATGAATAATATGTTTATTTCCTTGTTATGGCTTCCGGGGAGTATTTCTTTGGAAAAATCCGGTCTTTCTAGCGCGAACTTCCACTTATTCGGAAAAAAATGTAAGTTCGCGGTAGAGAACCCGATAGACCGGAACTTTCCAATATATATATTTATTAGATTTTGTGTTCGATATGAATACAAGACAAGACATTTCATGAATTATGACAATTAAAAAGTGTTAATTGCATGCAGTATTAGTTATTCTTTAATATTAGAAAATTAAATTTAGAACTAACGCAAGGGTTTGTCGCAATTAGAATAATAATATTTGCGAGTAATTGCGGCTGTTTGCATACGTACATTTTTTCGCCGTGACGGATGACATCTTAAGAGGTCATGAAAAAAAAGTTAAAAAAAAAAAATTTCCCAGGTTTTTTGGCAGTCATCGACATCAAGGCATCCTTTAAATACCAAAATCTGTCGAAAATTAAAAAAAAAATTCCGTCACCTGGGACACGACAAATGTTTTCGGCCGCATGGAATGTATTAAAAAAACAAGGGGAAAAAGTTGAAAATATGAACACGCTCGATCATGTATCTTATAGTTCCTTAAAAATATCCACTTGTGTTATGTTAAATAATGAATCAACAATTGCCACTTTTTTCAATTTCTCTTCGTGCTTTGTTACCTTTACACCATTTTCCAGCGCACTTAAAAGTTATGTGAAACATTGAAATGCTGGTGAAATAAAATTTCTAAAAAGGAAAATTGTAATTTCAAAATTTAGCGCCCATTTTTATTATATTCAGTCATTAGTCACTGCGAAGGCGGAGTCAGTCAAAGTTGTTCACACCAAAATCTAGATATAAATTCAACCTGAAATGTTTTTTGTCACGTACTTACTCCGTTCAAAAATAAAGCTTCGGCCAAAGTTCTCTAAAATTACCTCGTCTCTTATTGATAAATTTCTGGCTAAGAAATATTGTGAAAGATAGGATTTATATACACTGCACCACGTAAACACTCCGTTAAGAATACCTGACAAGCTCAAGAAGAGCAGAGTAGCCCTTTAAAAATGTGTCCACACAAAGCAGCAGTAATCGCTGAGGCAGCAAGAAACTTACGCCAGGGCCATTGTCTTCGTTAATTTGGTCATTGCGAAGGGAGGATGTGCGTAGACTTGAGGCGTTTGAGATGTGGGTTTGGAGAAGGATGGAGAAGGTGAGCTGGATGGCGAGAAAGACGAACGAGGAGGTATTGGATATGGTTGGAGAGGAGAGGAAGCTTGTGGCAGAGAGGTTCGGAGAAGGCAGAAGAGATGGATGGAGGAGGTTTTGAGAGGAGAGGGCATTGTTGAAGAGAGTGATAGAGGGGAGAACACTGGGGAATCGTGGAAGAGGATAGGAATTCAGGACGAAATAAGAGGAGGTATATAAGATATGAAGAATTTAAGAGGGATCTAATGGTGGGACATCCTTAGAAGCTTGTGGCAGAGAGGTTCGGAGAAGGCAGAAGAGATGGATGGAGGAGGTTTTGAGAGGAGAGGGCATGTTGAAGAGAATGATAGAGGGGAGAACACTGGGGAAGCGTGGAAGAGGAAGGAGGAGGATAGGAATTCTGGACGAAATAAGAGGAGGTATATAAGATATGGAGAATTGAAGAGGGATCTAATAACGGGCCATCCTTAGGAGGGAAAGCGAGACAATGTTTATGGAACTGGGATGCAGAATTGGGACTGTCCAAGAACCTACCAATCAGCTGGTAGAATACTCAAATGAAATGATAATTGTCTTCGTGATCACTGTCAAACATCGATTACTTTTCATTTATCTTCCACGTGTTCCCTTAATTTCCAGTTATATTCTTCTATGTAGCCATCCACCAAGATGTAGGTCGTAGAGCATATTTATATCGAATGAAGACATGCAGGTTTTAAAAAACATAAGCTGGGTTAATTATAATGAAGAAGAGAGCATTTTAAGGCACTGAGTAATAATATCGGACTGTAATATGGCAAAGTATTCCCATGGTGTCACTAAAATACTTGATGTATTTCATCAAAAACCGTTTAGTGACCCTTCAATTCGTCTCTATTTAAATGTGCTTAAACATTGTGAAAACGCTTGCAAACTGGTTCATAAGCAACAATTTAGTTATTGCAGTCAGTTTTCAATGGCCTATAACCATCATTCAATTTCGTCGGACTAAAAATCGCACTATGTCATATCAAATAATTGTTAACATAAAATGGCAGTTTCAGCTAACTCCTTCCTTTGTTCTACCTGATGGATGATAACCTAAACTTCTGATTCCCATAATTAATAAAAGTTAAGCAAATGATTATAGTGTTCAGCAGAATTCTACTGAACTCGACATGAACACAAACTCAAGCCTTTCTGACGTTTACTTTAGAGCACTCGACAAGTGGAGATGCCACAAGAAAACAAATAGAGAGCAATTAACCACTCGATGTGACGGCAGAGGATAAAATGTAAGACACGCTGGAAAGTTCTTAAAGCGACAACGGCACGTTCCTTCTCCTCCTTCTCAAGGTTACTCGCCTTCATCTGCGACATTCCTCCTCTCATTGCAAGTGTTGTCTCTCGCAGTCTTAAGAGATGCGCACGGGACTCGGAATATGCTTTCGCCCTCAATTACCCTTCGCACATCCAAGGATGGCGACTTATTCGAGCGAAGCGCACTTTAATCGGAAGCTCCAAGCACGTACCGATGGCGATTCTCTGTTCACGCTTTCGAAGGAAATATATACTAATGAGTTATATATTTTTTTTAAATTCTCGAATCCGAATCGAACTGGTTCATAAGCAACAACTGATACGAGATTGATTTGGCGGCCAACGGAATGGATTTGAAAAATTCAGGGAGAAAAGAGTCGAACATTTATTGACAAAAAGTTACTAAATAGCATGGTTACATCTAAATCTACCAAATACCCTGCAAGCCACCTCAAGGGTGTGTGGCAGGGGGTGAGTGGTCACCAAAATGCATTACACTAAACCCTATTAAAGTTAGTGTAACTACGACTATTGATGCATTAGCATAAATCGCTAATGCTTGTCACGAGGCGAAGTCTCACAAGCATGCACTACTCTATATATATGTTAGAGGGTTCGTTAGTATTTATGCATTTTACAACTACATAAATGGACAGAGATACAAGAGTTACGCTGAAAACATGCACGGCGTGCTGTTAGTACCTACTAGGTAACAGATAAGGATTCAAGTATTAGGGAGTACTACTACTACTAAGAGCTACACTACCTATCGACAAACCTAGCTATAAGGTTTGGGCAATCCGCTAGAATAGTTTGGATATCTCTATGTTTACACAAGAAAATATTGGTATAAAAAGAAATAAATGACCCCCTTGTAGGAAACTCAAGGAATGTTCGTTGTTTTGCAGGTCTCAAATACGCCACCCTCTTGCATCGTGCCAACAAACTGCGGTCTTTTATAACTAGGAATTCTTTTTAATAAAGGCAAAAACTGGGTGACAGTACGGGGAAACCGGGAAGTGATTATAAGGTAAAAAACACTGAGATTAAAAGAAATGGTGACAGTACCTATAGAAAGATTTTCCAAAGAGAATTCTGAATTCTTGCTGGTTTTACGGCTACGAGAGCTTAAAGGACAAGGTCAACGATTTGGCTGGCGGGACAAATTATACGCCATATTACTTTAAGGGCTGTATAATAACGAAATTATTTCTTAGATGGTCAAAAATAAATGATAGTCATCGAGGTATTCAAATCAAACATGCCTCATTGCAAGCTAGATTCAGCATAATATTTGCAATAAAAAGTGAGCAAAGACTATTAATAAATAATAGAATGTTTTTGACACTTGGTAAATGAGTTTTTATTATTGGCATTGCTCATTACTTCAATTGTTTCTTTTTCAAGATTACCAACCGGTGTGTATAGACACAGAGTATCATAGGAATTAACATAATTAAAAATATTTTTCCAATTGCTTTTCGGGCTAGACATAATTCCAAAAACGTCCCGGGTTGGCCCGCGGGCTAAAGTTTGCTCAGCAATGGCTTAGGATGCTGGACGTTTCGGTCTAACAGAATGAACCTTTTCAAAGGATTGAAGAATATTTTAGAAGAAGTGTACCAATTCATTTCAACCTGAGCCAGGGATTTCCTAGCTTGGAGCGATAGCCGAGAAATCCTGTCATGCGACCAGCATTCCTGCGATAACCTAGACGCGAAACAAGTGTGCAGAATGAACACTACGTTCAGAAGTCATCCGAATACGTCACACGATTTCCGACGCTTTCAAAAATTCACGCCTATATAACGAGAATTCAAAATTCTTGTGAGGAAATGAAGAGTTAACATATGGGTTCCGTCTACTTCTTTCATATTTAAACATAATAATAATAATATAATAATAATATTTATTCTTCCATACAGCAATAATATACATTTGTATTAACATTTCACGTCCCACAAATCTATTGCAGATAGCGAATGTTTATTATCGTCAAGATATAGCATTTGGATAAAAGAAAGAGCAAAATCATTTCCGCGTCATTCAACCAGTTATACCTTCCCCATAAGCATTATCATTTATTGACATACTCGACAAGGAGTTTCCTGACGCAAGGGACATCACTACGGAACTGGTCAAAATGCCACATCGACATGTGTAAGCCTAATCAGGGACGTGAAGTTTTCAGAGGAAGAATAAAAGAATCCACCCAGATTATGCAACTCATGGTAGGTACAAGTTATAACTTTCTGCTCACGGAGTAGAAAGAAGAATCTTACTAACTAATGTATATACTGACCACGTATTAATAACCTCTTCTTTTAACTCTTTGAGTATTGTTCTTATTTCTTATTAAAGGAATGGTCCATATGTTGAAACACCCAAATACATGCAATTTGAGAACGTATATAGATAAATTAAGCAGAATTTACATAAATCTTATACAATAAACCAAAGGTATTATTTACAATTTAATATATTCTTTTTAATAGTGTTTTACATATACAAAATGTGATAAATGTTTGTTTTTTTAAATTGACGTTATTGTGATCTTTGTATTTATATAAAGCAATTTTCAATATTTTTTCTAAATTTACGTTTGGTGTAATCTGAAGTGTTCTCTTGTTGCCAAGAAACTGTTTATATTTACCCATCTATCTCTTTATATTTACTGTTTGCTAAATTGGAATTGTTGACATCATGTTAGTGTAATTAAAATTCAAAGGTTTGTTGATATTTGTCAAATTAGTGTACCCGATACAAACTAAAATGTACAGTGTAGTTTTATCACCAACTTTGTTAACAATTGTTATTTTTCTGTTTATACCTGTTTATGTTGTTAATTTTGTGTTATATGGTTTTAATTAGCCCTGAGGATATGGCAATAAATTTGCCGAAACGTTGGCAGTGAAAAAAGAATTTTGAAAAAAGAATTTTGAAAAAAGAATTTTGAAAAAAGAATTTTGAAAAAAGAATTTTGAAAAAAGAATTTTGAAAAAAGAATTTTGAAAAAAGAATTTTGAAAAAAGAATTTTGAAAAAAGAATTTTGAAAAAAGAATTTTGAAAAAAGAATTTTGAAAAAAGAATTTTGAATAAAGAATTTTGAAAAAAGAATTTTGAAAACAGAATTTTGAAAAAAGAATTTTGAATAAAGAATTTTGAAAAAAGAATTTTGAAAACAGAATTTTGAAAAAAGAATTTTGAAAAAAGAATTTTAATTGACCAAAACTGAATAAGTTTAAAGAAGAGGTTAATCTTTAATAATAACATGTTTAAACCCCTTACGAGACTAAATAGATTGATCCAGACAGACAGACCCAGATGGAGGCGCTTAGTCAATACCTAGACCCACGAAAGTGGAACAGGACACCGATATGATATGATGATGATGAGATTAAATAGATTAATCCAATAAAAAACGAAGGCTTCTGACTAAGTTTTCACCGAATCCTTAATATACTCCAAGAAATTAAGGTTCTTTAATAAAATTGTAACCCCAGTTCCAAATCCGACCGATAACCGATACACCGAGATAATATTTGGCACGGAGACATGCTGTGCAGTTGTGCAGGAAATGAAACCTGGAGTTGAAGCGGTTGCTGAAGCTCAAATGAACATATTTAATGGGGTACATTTACATCCACAAAATACCCTGCAAAAGCCACCTCTAGGGTGTGTGGCAGGGGGTGAGTAGTCACCAACATGCATTGCAACATACCCTATTAAAGTTAGTGTAACTACGACTAATTATGCATTAGCATAAATCGCTATTGCTTGTCAGGAGGCGAAGCCTCACAAGCATGCAATACAATATAGTTATGCTACCAATGTTAGAGGGATTGTTTGTATTAAGGAGGTTCCGCCGCGACTGTGTGAGTCAAAACAAATACTAAATTCCACTTTTTTTATATTTTGTCCAAAAAATCCTGCTTTCGCTGATGAAATGCATTTCCTACAGAAAATCAAAAGTAAATTATAAAATATGCAGATTATTCCACGAATGTATTTTTAATTAGCACTTTTTTCCAGTAAGATGCCTATATTTTATTTTCATTCAATTTCTCTGGATTATTTCCTTCGTATAAATAGTTTTCCGCGAAAATGGCATATGTATTTTATGGAAAAGTACTATTTTTCCCCGTGTTTCTCTCATTCCCCCATTGAACACCATGTAATTTCAAGTTCAATTATAGAATAAATAGCGTGGAAAGGTATTATTTTGTTGTTCATATCAGATAGAGGACAACATTTTCTACTAGGAGACTGATATTGAATAAAATGACATTTAAGTCATTTTACGGTTGAACCACCAAAATGTATTTTGCAGCTACATAAATGAACAGAGATACAAGAGTTATACTGAAAAATTGCACTGCGCGCTGCAAGTACTTTCATGACTGGTGTCCTATCACCCCATTGCCACAAGCCTCTGCGGCGAGTCGCAGGGTAGTATTGTACATGTTAATATATATGTGAGAATTGACACTGAATCACTATTTTCTTGACACTTCTACACCTACATACTACCCCGCAAGCCGCCTCAATAGGCGTGTGGCGGGGGGTGTTAGGACACCAGCCGTTTATATATAAAAAGGAAACGCTCTAATGAAATTACGCCCAGCATTTATTAAAGTCCCTTATTGTTCGGGGGAAAAACGAATTCCCATACCTATCCGTTCGGCAAAATATCTCTCTTAATTTATCGTTTATGTCGGACCTGGAAATATAGTGGGGTTCTAATATGATGTTCTCCGTGTCGCTCTGAAAGATATCTATTCTCAATTGCTCAAGTAATCTAAGCCTAGCGCGCAGCCTCCGAGTCTCTAGCGGCTCCCAGCCTAATTCGTTTAACATCTGCGTAACGCTGTCTGTACGCCCGTAGCAGTTTTTGACGAATCGCGCAGCTTTCCTTTGTATTTCATTAAGTTCCCGGATTAAGTCTTTCCGCACCGGATCCCATATGCTCGCTGCATATTCAAGGTGTGACCGGACGAGTGCGAAATAGCACCTCTCTTTTAATTTTTCATCCGAAAATCTTCCCACAATACGCTTGACGAATCCTAGCTTCTTCAGAGCTCTGCCACAAATATTTCTTATATGTGTTCTCCTAGCAGTCAAACTTGAATATCGTTCTACCACAAAGAAATGTATAGAAATTTTCATCAATGAGCCAGGAGATTTTTCCGAACTACACTAGCACTCGATTCGCGAGGCGAATGGATAACATTCGCGTCGTCGTCCGTTGGCTTCTGCAGCGCTGTGGAAGCGCATGGGAGGAAGAAGAGGCAGCAGGGTGATTACGAGGTTTGTCCAGGGCAAGGCCAAGGACAGTATAACGCGGAGCGCAGGCGCGCGTAACGGGAACATATGCTTTAGGCTCTGCTAAGGAGTGAAGGAGGAGCAGACAGGGATGGTCCTGCTCATGCATGCTCTGCAATTACTATGACGCTAAACAAGACTAGCGATTATGATCGCTTTCAGCTGGACATAGTGACAGAACAGTCACTGCTACAGCACGAAGCTTTATTCTTCCAACAGTAAGCTCCATACTTCAACAGAAATAAATAATGCTAAAAATAAAATATCGCCGACCTTGATGACGGCGGGGTCAGCTCGCAAGCTAATCCTGAGGTCATTAGTAAGTGGGCAATATATAAGACTGTCAGCATTTGAAAGGAGGTGACGAGTTAAATTTTTCGTGACATCTTGGAATTCATAGTATACATTATTACCACTTTTCTTCTCACCTCTATTAAGGTGGTCTGAGCGAGATATTTCCCTAGTCATAATAGAGACCATATTATAATTTTATGTTTTGACTTCAGCGTCTGTAAGAAGAGTGAAATAAATATAGCAATATTAATGGCTCAAATATATAGTCATGTATGCCCAAAAATCTCAGTAATTAAATAAATAAAGCTACACAAGTCTCTAACTTGACTCATTTTTCCGGCCGTACGGCTAAAAACCCTTCAAAACAGCAGTTTTTTTGCGATTCTGTAAAAAATAATGTGGTGAGTAATAGATTATTTTTTATAAATAGTTGAGAAAACATGCAATCTACAAACCGTTAGTTTTTTGACGAAATCTAGGTGAAAGAAGTTCCTAATTTGTTTAATATTCTCCCTCTGGAGCGCACAGCCATAATCTATCCCATGTAAAACATCTTACATTTTTAAACAAATTGCTTGAAAAGTAGTTCGGCATATTTTGATATAATTGGAAATATGAGTTTTTTCTTTAGAATGAGGCCAAATTCATCAAATTCTAGGTGAAGTGATTTTTCGCTCAAACTACCTTAAGACCAAATCAATTTTTTTTCCGGGCAAATTATTTTAAAAAATAAGCCCATTACCGCGATGGAAGTGCGAAACGTAACTAGTACGATGAAATAGGGACCAAAGTTTTGAAACCCTTCGTTTGTTTAAATACATTATATTAACCTTCCTTTAGTTGTCATTATTAATTTTGGTTTATATTTACTTCCAACGGGTACAGGTCCAGGGTAATACCTTCGCTCACACTTTGTGAAATGGATCATAGATGATAGCTGACTACGACTTAATGCTTTTATGGTGTTAATTGGAAATGTATCAGAGCCTAGGAAGAGAATAATGTCACACCAGACCTCTCAGATCATAGTAATCAATCAAATTCAGTCAGCGTTCTCAGGAGCGTATAAGATAATAATTGAGTTGGTGATGTAAAAAGTGAAATTAGTCTCCAGATCGCTTTTTCCACCTAAACTTCAAAGCTTAAAATGAATTCAGGCCGTTGAACTCTACATAAGTTAAGAAAAGAATACCTAGAATATTCCTAATATGAAATTCCGACAATATTATTCAGTGTCTGCATAAAGTAATAAAAACAAAGAAAGGGATACGTTTACCTTCGTTTAAAACATTGATTCTCATGAAGGGGACTCCTTTGAGAAAAATTAAAATACAACCTCTTTAAATTAAAAAAAATAATCACGTTATAAACTTTTTTCGTAGATTTTCGCAGTTCATTTAAATTTTAGAAAGTTTCTTTTTGGATTTCTGCGATTAAACTAAACTTTTTATAGCAACAGTTTCGCCGTGCTATTCTGCCGGCTTCGTCACGCATTCTAAATCAACAATGAAAAATAAATAAACAAACTTAAGCTGTTATTATGTACAGCATGATTAATTAATGATCATCAGGGAAGCCATTGAAATAGAAAAAAGACCTTCCAACCTAAACAGAGAAGATGGCTACAAACTTCCTTATGCGTGGAAATGACTTTTTAAAAACTCAGGTATTAATTAATCATGCTGTACATAATAGCCACTTAAGTTTGTTTATTTATTTTTCATTGTTGATTTAGAATGCCTGACGAAGCCGGCAGAATAGCACGGCGAAACTGTTGATAAAAAAGTTTAGTTTAATCGCAGAAATCCAAAAAGAAACTTACCAAAATTAATCACGTTATAATATTAAAGTTTCAAGTGCTAGGCATATCACAGTATTTTTTATATTTTTTAAAACTTTATTGAGAAAGAAAGAGTTTACTTTATTCACTCACTGATAAATACATATCCCGAATCTATTTTTTTTCCTCTTCCTTCAATTCTCCCAGCCAACTTCCCAATCTCCGCATTTTAAGGTCTCAATTAATCCAGCACGGAAATGACGGATGACAAATGAGGCCTTCATAGCGCAAACTCTCGGAGGTTTATCAACCTTGGCTTCGCCCTGATTTAACCACGCATCTCCACGGGCAATCTATTTCGATCATTATATTCATTGAAGTCCGTCCTGATAAGAACGGAACCCTTTGGCCGTTGATGCCAGGCAGAGCGTTGTTTAGTCTCGGCCACAGTAATATGTGTGTGCGTATGTGTAGAGTCGGGCGTAGTTGTGGTTATAAGAGAGGAGGATCTAGACAATTCAGCACGTGAGACCGTGTTAAGGATAGTCTTCCTGTGCCAATTACAAGTCCTCTTTCCCCCCTTCCCCCCCGCCTCAAGAGCGACGATTGACTGGTTGGCGTGCGGCCGCCGCCGTGCCTTAGCGCGCATGCGCGAGCGTAAATACGAACACACACGCACTACAAGCGCACGCACTTTGCATGCGCTCGTGCCAATGGCCGGCCGGCCGCTTGGCTTTAAATGCAACGTGCGACCTTCCTTCCGCATTGGCGGCGCTGTCGTCGGAGGAGAGGGTCCCGGCGGAGCGGCCGATGTGTCGCGCGCGGCCGTGGACATTGTTGCGTCACGGCCACCGTGACATTGACACGCAAAACGAACGAGCTAGAAGCAATGCACGATCTCTCACTCACAAAACTTTAGGTTCTATTATTTTTTAACAAGTAGGTATTTTACCACGCTTATTTTTTTATCTTCGCCTGTTTTTTGTTGGTTTGTCTGGATGGAATATTGAAATCGATATCTAAACCACTTCCCAATGTACAATCGGGCTGAAATTTAGCACACTTACTTACCCTCCATGACAATACATGAATATGTCATTAAATTCACTAATTAACAAGTTAATCTACTAAAATTTAATTTTTTTTTACATTTTATATGGAAAAAAAGTCTTTTGGCAATAGATGGGGATAGAAGAAGTTAACATTTATAGTGAAAAGAAATGCTAATAATTTATATTTCAAAGAACTGTAGAACAATTAATATAAATACTAAAAAGTAGAAAATAAAAATATGTAAAAAATACTTTTTTAAAAACACGCTTGTATTAAAATGTACAAAAAGTAAAAAGTAATTTTTTCATCACTCGAAAAATAAATTCGTGGGCGCATTTTTTCTTAATCAACATCCAACCCTCTTGTCACTTATATCAAATTCTATTCCACACGCGCCCACCTTTCATTAGAAATAGAATTAAAAAAAATTGTTTTTACTTTTTAGTACACTTGAATATAAATATGAGTGGTTTTTTTAAATTATTTTTTTACATATTATTATTTAATTTTCTTTGAAAAGTGAGAGAAGACAAAATGCAGGAGGTTAAATATACTTAATAATTTTTTTCAATTGTCCCCGGCTGTAATATTTGTCATAATATCCTGCCTTGCATTTTAATTATGATACCAATGTTTAATTCCCATACATAGTATTGTGGATGAATTAACAACTGTCAACCATGAGTATCAGCAAATTATGAGTATTTAATTTTTTTCTTAATTTTCGGGATTCATGAAATTGTGCATATCGAATTTAAAAAAAACATTTACTCAATCATTAGGTTAAGTAGTTCATTTGTAGATCTTGCCCAATTAACGTCAATTTATGAAATTATAAATTCAGATTTTCAAAAAGAGCAGTCCCAACAACACATTTTTTACTCCCGAAATAGCTTTTTTTAAATCCCCCTTTTTTTCAACCTTCCCCTCACAACCAAAAAATGAAAAATACTAACAAAAACATCAACTCCTTCCCACAAACACGAATACAGTTTTTAAATACATCTCCAGAAACAAAATACTCTGCAAGCCACCTCAAGGGTGTGTGGCAGGGGGTGAGTAGTCACCAACATTCATTACACTATGCCCTATTAAAGTTAGTGTAACAACGACTATTGATGTGTTAGCATAAATCGCCAATGCTTGTCACGAGACGAAGCCTCACAAGCATGCACTACTACACTACAGATATGCTCACAATGGAGAGGGACCGTTAATATATATGTATTTTGCAACGACATAAACGGACAGAGATTCAAGAATTATGCTGAAAACATGCATAGCGTGCTGTAAGTACTAGGTAACAGATAAGGATTCAAGTATTAGGGAGTACTACTACTACTAAGAGCTACACTACCTGTCAACAACCTAATTAAAAGTATCATTGGAAGCTGTTATGGTATCTTATCGTAAGCGGGAAAAATGACATTTTAAATCTGTCCGTTCTGCAGTCTAGTTCCCTAAATACAAGTATAATGAAACAAGAAAAAGTTTATAGCAAAAATTTTTGCAGCGATCGTCCTCAATTTAAAATTATTCACTTTAGGTGGTTCCACCGTAAAATGACTTAAATGTCATTTTATTCATATTCTGTCTACTTGTAAAAAAACTTGTCCTCTATCTGATATGAACAACAAAATAATACCTTTCCACGTTATTTTATTCTATAATTGAACTTGAAATTACATGGTGTTCAATGGGGGGAATGAGAGAAACACGGGGAAAAATAGTATTTTTCCATAAAATACAAATGCCATTTTCGCGGAAAACTATTTATATGAAGGAAATAATCCAGTGAAATTGAATAAAAATGTAATATAGGCATCTTACCACCTTATTTTTCTAGATATTGAAGAATTAATGCCGTAATTGAAGTCGAAATGCGGTAATTCGTTCGAAATGGAGCTGCAGTCGGCTCCTATGGCTGGAAAAAAGTGCTCATTTAAAATACATTCGTGTAATAATCTGAATTTTTTCTACCTTACTTTTGGGTTTCTGTAGGTAATGCATTTCATCAGCGAAAGCAGGATTTTTTGGACAAAATATAAAAAATGTGGAATTTAGTATTTGTTTTGACTCACACAGTCGCGGCGGAACCTCCTTAATCGTATTTCAGAGGGATGAGCATCGTAATTATTAAGGTTTGGAGAATAGACAAGGAAAAAGTACGCCACTTTTCAGAGGCATGAAAAAGCTTTAATTTCCTTTCCCGTTCCAAATCATTCGACTCGCCAAAACCGCCACGTTTCATGGAAAACTTTCTCAATGGCATCAGCTGACTTCTTCAGTTCAAATACTTTTAGGAGTCGGAGACGGGAGACGCCTTCTGATTGGTAAATTGGTCACCGCTACGTTGACAAAAAAATGGCTGGAATCGGTATTCTGAAGACATTAAATTTGATAAAATGAAGGTAAAAGAATAATAATGGCGCAATACATTGTTCAGCGACGTTCCTGTTGGACTTCGGAATTCCAATGTCGCTGTTTTATGACAATTTAACCCTTACAAAAAGAGCAAGTTCGAAAGTGCATATAATGTAGACTCGGAATTCCAAGATGACTTCTCAAAAGGATGTATATGTCAATTTACTTTGACGGCAACAGTGGATGATTAAACTGGATGGTTAAATTGCTTCTTTAATGTACTTGGTCGCTATTTATATTCATCACTAAGGGCTCGAGATTTTGGTGTTTATAAACCGTTCGTAAAAATCTCATGCAGCGTTTCTGATCGGGTATTTTTTTTCACCGGGATATCGCTGATGGAGTCGAATATCTCGATTTAGAGTCGCAATAATCAACATGTCAGACGCTCTATTTATCCTTTCGTATGTTTCAATAACACCAAAATCGCGAACCGTTGGTTGTTGTGACATGTGACTCCTTAGTTACGCGATCGGAATTACCTCGAGCGGTTCAAACACAACAACACCTCTGGCTTTTGTTTTAGCCGTTCATTGTTCTACAGTTGGACCGCGGGTAATGGACAGAGAAGCGTGCTTTGATCTTGAACTGCATGTCTGGTGTAGAATCGCCTCGTGCCGCACGCCGTGGAGGTATCTTGCAAAGGGACTTTGTAGATAGAGATGTAGATTTACCAATCAAAGGGGAAACACACTTAACAGCGCAAAACCCTTGTTTCCAAGGAAGGATTCGAATCCATGACGTTAGGTAAAGGTGACGGCAAGATTACGCTACTGTTTCACAACTCATTATTATATAGACCTACAAAATACCCCGCAAGCCACGTGAAGGGTGTGTGGCAGGGGGTGAGTAGTCACCAACATGCATTTTACTAAACCCTAAAGATAGTGTAACTACGACTATTGATGCATTTGCATAAATCGCTAATGTTTGTCAGGAGGCGAAGCCTCACATGCATGCACTACACATGCACTGCACTACTATATGCTAGAGGGACCGTTTATTTTCATAATAAACGTTCTCGAACAGAAAATAAATATGTATGTGACAAGCCACCACGGCACTTGTCCAAACGTGCTGTCATCACTTGACACCAAGTTTCTCATTGTCAACGGTAGATGAGGTTCAAGTCTCTTCATAATGTGATGAAAGATGAATTGACGTCTATCAGAAGACCTATTATTTCAAAACATTGTACTACATCGTACGGCAAAAAGGAAGGATGCTCTACGCTGTGGGTTCAAAGAGGTAACAGTTGACACGGAAATATTAAAAAGCGATATATTTAAAAACAAATTCTGTGAATATACCGTTTATGAACAGGAATCTGACTTTGAGATACGTAGTTTAGCGGAGCTCGACTCTCTACTCTATGACATAAAAAAGTATCATGTAGATAGGCAGGATAGCCTAATGAGACATCACCCAAAAACAAATATGGAATCTTATTATTTTTTTAAAACTACGGCAGTTAACTACTGCAAAGACTACTGCTTCATGATTATTGTTTATGCGTTTCGGGGACATTTCAAGATTGCTGTCTTCAATTAAGATATTCTTGGGCCCTATACTCGGAGCACTCTTTGCTAAATTACTAACTGGCAACACAACTATTGAACCCACTAATTGACCTGCTCTCTAGCCTACTGCCTATGTTAAACTCGACGAGTGTGCTCAAGTATCCTGCGCGCTACCTCCTGCGATGCCTCGTATGTATAGTGGACTCCCGAGAGATTTATAGGCACCCGACACTTATCCAGCACCGACCTGAGGTCCAAGAACTCCGCTCCCTCGCTCCCACAGACTTCACTGAGTCTCTGGTTTATGCCTTCCACTCGGCTACAAACCATCGAACCCCGATCCGTCCTAGACACAATATGCTGAAAGAGGTAGTAGACACAATGAAAGCGAGGCTACATTTATTAAAGATGCAATGAAATCGAGGCTATATTTATTGAAGGCTCCAAGACTAGACCATCACATTAGTTGGACGTCATCGAACTATTGACGAAAGTTGATGCCACAAGTGTCATGGCGTCACGCTCTTTCTGGCTCTTCGATCGAAGCAAAAATGTTGGAACTCTTGACGACTCTCGATTTTGGCAACAACTAGGAGCTAGGAGCAGCACAAGAAAGTGGACATGAAGAGAGCTGGAGAGAGAGAGAGAGTAACGGTAGACACTGACGACATCGGGCACACGAAATGGTTTGGAGGGCCCAATGGGAATTCTCTCCTGGGATCAGAATGACAAGGTTGTCATTGAAATCCGGACGGACACAGAGAAGAAGGAAGGTGGGACTTGGCATCTTCCTTTTTTCTTTCTTTTGATAAGGCGGTCGCAACACAGGTGCCAGAAGGCCGTGACCTGATTCGTAGGAAGGACCACCAACACAACGGATCTTCCACCGTTGGAAAATACACGCGCGCTTGGCAATCGTTCATCAAACCAGACAAGCGGTTCCCAACGTGTGGTACGCGCCTCGCGCCAAGAAGTACGCGAATAAAACTTGAATAATGACGGATAGATAAAATTGTTAAAACTGCAGTAAGAATATGATAAGATAGTGCATATTACTTCCGTCATAACAAATAAAAATGGACATTAAAAAATAATAACAGGAAGTTATAGGCAGTTTTGAAGGAGGTACCTATATAAATATAAAAATAAATTTAAATAAATATATGAGAAAACGTTTCCGGCGTAACTTTATGGAAATTTATAATATTCATATTGAAAAAAATACTTGGTAAAAAATCCAGACTTTAATAATAAAAAATCGACCCAGGTTTCGGCAACTCAGTGCCATTTTCAACCTTGAAAATGGCCTTGATTTGCCAAAACCTGGGTCGGTTTTTTCGTAAATAAAGTGTAGATTTTTTACCAAGTGATTTTTTCAACATGAATAAATAAATATATTTACGTATACATAAACAATAACCTTTTCCAATTGAAGGAGTGCGATTTTTATAAAACGGGTAAATAAGGCGTTCCTACGCCAATAAAATAGGTGAAATAGACTACAAAACCGCAGAAATAGACTATAACTTTAACAAACTTGACATATTCTCAAGTTTTTTATTAACATTTTAATGAATCCAAGCTTCCATAACAGTCTGAAATGTATTCTTATGCCTGTTACTCACGGTAAAATTTTCCATAAAAGAGTTTTATAGAAATGTTTATTGAATTTTTTATGAATCGTACGTAAAACGTACTTGCTTGCTCATGGTAAAACTATTCATGAAGCCGCAATGTCCTGCCATCTATGAGACGCTTTGCGAACACGTGAAGTGACAAATACACTCTCTTTTGGATGACTGTTAGGTTAAAAACTGTATGTATTGTTTATTTAGATACTTTCTGATCACACTCAACGGTGCTATGGCTCTCTAACGCATTCTTCTAACAACAAGAAGGATACTGCTTCAACGTTCCATGAACTTCCAGCCGTGTTTGTTAACGTTTTCCTTGTTTGGCGTCCCATGGATACGAGATTATTATCAACGCGATGAGCGGAACGTCTCATTGGTTGTTGAATAAAACGGTTTTATGGAAATAGAACCTGTCCTATTCCCTAAAAGGTTTTATAAAACTAGGTTTTATAAAACGATTTTATCGTTAGCAAGCTCATTTTTATAAAATTAGTCGATTATATAAAACGTTCTACCAAAAATTTTACCGTGAGCAATTAAAGAAGCAATTTAATCGCCCAGTTTAGACATCCACTGTTGCCGTCAAAGAAAAATGACAAGTACATCCTTTTGAGACGCCATCTTGGAATTCCGAGACCTTATTATCTCTAATTTCTCACTTGCTCTTTTTGAAAGGGTTAAATAATTATACACGGCGTTCTAAAGGTAAAAACAATGGAAACGAGACATTACCCGGAGGACAGCATGCCACACAACGCGGATTCTGTGATATCTTATTTATTCGTAATTTTTTTCATTTATGGTTGCTGACGCAAGTCTTTTAGCTTTAATTCCTCACAAAGGAATCTTCAAAAGATAATGAAACATGCCTAATACCCAATATCTTAATTAATTCCGACAAAACTTTAAAGTTATCGGCGAGCAACAGTTCGCCTTGAAAATGGCGACCACCTTGCTCTCTTTTTCGGATGTGGGTTCTCTTCTCACATTCAAACATTAGGTGGCAACGATCAAAACAACCTGCGGGCCAACTCAATGCGACAAACGAGTCCGTTATCAAGGCAGAGAGGAGGACTACTTAGATACGTACTAACTTGGGCAGAAGGTTCCGACGCTTCACGAGGCGACAGCGCACAAGTAAACTCTTCCTTGGCAAAAGTGACAATTCGTAAATACTCCTCTCTAGGAGCTCCCGCGAAGGCCAATGGGCCAAATAGGTCCCAATATATACGTAGTACTAGGATTTAAAAGGCACCCGTGGCACCCACTTATCCAAGGACGATATTTGAAATTAAATTACACTTGATATCATGAGTTTATTCCCAACACTAAAAAAATTACATTCTTTCCGACAGAATAAATACAAATTTTGTAAATTTCAAAATGAATTTTATTCAACACGACCGGTTTCATCGCATATGCGAAATATTCAGGTGTCGCCTAAACCTGAAGACGTCGCCTATGCGATAAAACCTGTCGTGTTGAATAAAATCCATTGTTAAATTTACAAAGTTTGTATTGATTTTGTCAATATGGATTTTCACAAAGTAACGCCTGAGAATACATTATTTCAGTTTATTTCTCACATTGCGTGTGAATTGTTGACTATCGTTGAGCAGTGGTCCTTGTTGAGGGTTGGGCTATTCGATAAACACTTTCACTTGGCGAGAATTTCTCCAGCGAAGGAGAGAGAGCAACATACAGTTACCGTTGTTCTTTAGAGTTGAAGTCCAACCTGGTCAAACTACTGACCCTGCGACTTGTTGATTGTAATCGTATTTTATGCTGGAATCACTGGAAATTATCTTCGTCGCAAGATGAAAAGGGACGTTGCATCTCAGTCGGAGCCAAATCAGAAATGATTCTCGCTTTTATGAAATTTCTTGAAAGCAGTTGAATAACGGTATTTTAAAATTTAAGCGACTGTAGAAATACGGGACGAAGATTAATAATAAGAAAACAAAAGTAATGAGACTCTCTGGACAAAGAAAGCGAGGCTGGTGATAAGAGCAGGAAGTCACAAACTGGAGAAAGTCGAACAATTTAATTATTTGGGTGGTACGCTAGAAGAAACAGGACATAGGAGAAAAGTCAACAGGAGGAGAATAGCGCTAGCGAAGGAATCGTTCAATAATAGAAGGGAGCTGATGACGAGGACCTTAAGTAAGGATGTAAAAAAGAGGCTGGTGAAGTACTTGTTATGGAGCGTGGCATTGTATGGGGCAGAAACGTGGACATTGAGAAAGAAAGACGAAAATAGGCTGAAGGCTTTCTCGATGTGGGTGTGGAGGAGGATGGAGAAGGTGCGTTGGACGGAAAGGAAGACAAACGAGGAAGTTCTTGACATGGTGGGCGAGGAGAGGAAACTTATAGATGACATTAGGGAAGACAGGGTAGGTGGCTGGAAGGGGTAATGATTTGGTGATGGGTTGCTGAAGGCCATCATAGAGGGTAGGATGTTGGGTAAGCGGGGAAGGGGAAGGAAGAGAATAGGTTTTATGGACGGGATGAAGAAAGGTAGGACTTATGCTGAGATGAAGAAAGAAATACTAGATGTAGAAAGGGCACGGCACGTGTAAGAGTTCGTTGGATATTCTCTGACTTTCAAAACAACCTACCTCTAACCGTTAGATTATTGTAATGAATGAATGAATGTGGCGCCATCTAATAACGGCATTTTCAAACTTAAGTTACTGTGGCTCAATCTTACAGCGTTCCTGAGTCAGTGAGTGAGCGACAAGGGCTTTTCTTAAAAATATAGATTGTATTTAAAGCATTCCCCAGTGATTACCCCCAGTGATTCCCCCCTTAAACCAAAGGCATGAGTGCTCCCCAGTGATAGCCAAAGAACAATGGCGAACGCAGAATTGACTTCTGGGGGTGTTTCATTAATATTTATTTACATCGTCATAAAATGATATTTAGATTATTATTCATTAAAACAATAATTAAATTATCATTTTTTTTCGTGAAGACAATTTACTTTATTTTTCAGTCAAATAACCAAAATTCTCCCTTCTCTTGGACTACAACCTTGTCGTGGTGGCAGGGCTTGCGTGCTCCGATGACCCCTAGAGCTGCACTGGCGGGAGCAATGCTCCTGGTAGGGTCACCCATGCCAGATTGGTCGAAGGTTGGGAGACAGACGAATGGCAGTCCGAGCAGCGTCTGTAACTCAGTGAGGCGGCTGCAAAAGGCGTCTGACCCCAGTGGGGCGGCCTCTGAGGTGATGGTGTCACGTAAAAAACACTATTGAGTAAGGCCACGGAATACTATCCCAAAAAAAAAACAAAAACCTTGAAATTATGGACAGTTCTCAAATGATAATGAATCCTGGCAACTAAGAGACTCGGCCAAGAGGGCCGGGCGTCGTGCCCGGCAGCGGTGGGAGCAAGGCCCCTGCGGTCGTCATCACACGAAATCCTTGCTCAGTCGTAGTAGCAGCAGAGGAAAAGAAGATAAAGAAGAGGAACGAAACAATCAGTATAAGCACGTGGAATGTTAGGACTATGCTGAGGGCGGGGAAGCTAGAGAATACAAAGCATAAAATGGAGAGGGTGGGCGTAGACATCATGGGTCTGGGTGAAGTAAGATGGAATGATGACGGGGACTACTGGAGCGATGACTATAGAGTAATTTATAGTGGAGGGAATGAAAGTCAGCGCGGGGTTGCATTCGTAATGAATAGGAAACTCGGTAGAAAAGTAGTGTATGTAGAACAGGTGAGTGATAGGATTATAGTCGTGGAACTAAAGGCAGATCCAACGAATTTAGTTATAATCCAGGTTTATATGCCTACCTCTAATCATAAAGAGGAGGAAGTACATGGGGTATACGATCAGCTAGAGGAAATAATTGGTAGGATACTAGGGAATAAGCACTTATTAGTAATGGGGGATTGGAACGCGGTGGTGGGTGAAGGAAGAGATGGGCGGGAGGTGGGCGATTACGGGCTAGGAAGAAGAAACGACCGCGGCGAGAATGCTGTGGAGTTTTGCCGCAGAAATAACCTAGTGATTACGAATACATGGTTCAGACATCATCCTCGACGTAGGTACACTTGGAAGAAGCCGGGAGACAAAGATAGGTTCCAGATAGATTATATAATGGTTCGTTACAAATACAGGAATAGTGTTAAAAAATCGCATACTTATCTAGGAGCTGATGCAGACACAGACCACAACTTATATGAAAAAGATAAGAATGGGAAGGAGGGTACGAAAGTGGAATACGGAGGCATTAACTGGGGCAATGAGAAGTATCGAGAGAAGGTGGATGAGATAATGGGTGAGGAACATGGAGTTAGATCAGTGGATGATGAATGGGGAAGTTTGAAAAATGGAATTGTAGAAGCAGCGAAAGCAACGGTAGGCGTAGTCAGTGCAACTAAAATTAGAAAACCGTGGATCACGAAGGAGATGATCAGGGAGATGGAGGAGAGAAGGTAATGGAAGAGCGTAAACTCAGAGCTAGGTAAGAGAAAATACCAAGAATCAAATAACAGGCTTAGAAGAGAAACAAAGAAAGCAAGAGAGTCGTGGTGGAGAGAACAGATCGACTCGTCAGAGAAATACCAAAAAGAGGGATGAGCAGATGTATTATATAGGAAAGTAAAGGAACTGGCGGATGGTAACATGGAAAGGGGAATTATAACGATAACAGACAAGTCGGGAAAGGTGATCGTAGAACCGAAAGAGATCCAGGAGAGGTGGAAGTATTATGTTGAAGAGCTGTATGGTAAAGAAATAAGGCCCAATAGGTTAGATATAGAAAGGGAATACGATATCGACAGAGATGGTATCGGACCAAGTATCCTAGATAGCGAAATCGAAAGAGCTCAACGAGAAATGAAAAGGAATAAGGCGGTGGGAATATATGACATACCTGCAGAGTTTTTAAAGAGCATGGGGAAGAACGGAAGAGGAAAACTTTTTGCGCTCATTCGTAGGATTTATGAGGATGGAGTGTGGCCGGAAGACTTCGCGTAGACTGTGCTAATTCCTATACCTAAGAAGAGTAAGACGGAATGTTAATAAGATGAAACAGGAGTTGTGAATCGAATGCAAAGGTGTTTTAATCAGTTGAAAGGTGTTTCACGTCTGATGCAAAGAAGTTTTAAATCACATGCGCAGGAGTTTTAAATCAGATTCACGGGTGTTATAAATCGGTTCCAGAATTGCCAACCCATTTACAGTTATTTTTTTAATAGAAAGTCCATGTAACCCATCTTTAACTTAAGGAAGTATTCCCTCCCGGCCTTGGTACAAATTTCCTCCCGGCCTTGGTACACGTTGTAAAAAAAATAATATGCACATTTGAAGAGCCTTGATTAGTAGATATTGGTAAAGATAGATGAAAATAAGCTGTACATCATATTCTGTAAATAAGTTACAATGCTGCCTATCGTAAATGAGTTACAAAATACCCGGAGTGCAGTCTTAAAGGAGTGTGATTGTAAATCGGTTGTAAATCAAGTGGCTAACTAGATTTACAACCGATTTACAATCATACTCCTTTACAGGCCTCAGACCAATCACAGGCCTCGATGGCGGTGGTATACGGTCCTTGCCAACCGAACCAACGGCCACGGGTTCGAATCCCACCTTGGTAGAAATTTCACCTCCTACGGCAAGGTTGTGTGTTCGCCAATATACAAATTGGTAGTAGGTAATTGGCTTCGGTTGTTACCAGTAGTGACATTATTGTTATTATATGTAAATTTGATATATAAATATTATATGTAAATGTTAAAACTGTTATAAGGCAGTTCTACAGTCAACACAGAAAAAAATACTGAAAATAATTAACACAGAATATGACTAGAACTGAATGATAAGGTTCAGGGATGTTACTTATGGGAACAAAGGATTGCACTGATTGCAAAAGATCTATTTATGCAAAATTAGGAATATTAAATGTAACTGACCTTTATAAATATGTTTAGTTGATAAATAATTATTTTAACAAGGAACTTAAGATCCATAATAATTATAAACACACTATGGAAAAGAGAATATTTACAAATTACTACGTACCTAGATATTTTAATAACTATGGAAAAAATAAAATGAAAGTTAAGGTACCAATGATTCTCAATGGCTTACCCAATAACTTAAAATATATAGAATCGATTAGAGAATTAAATTTTAAATTTAAAAAAACACCTATTGGAGAGATCTGTCAATTGATGTTTTATAAACTATGTTAAATTATCCCATAATATTATAATAATACAAATGTGTAAATTTAAAGGTAGAATGATCCTTGTAAATAAATTTATCTAATATGATATTAAAATATTAGTATTCTAATACTACAACATTGTACGATTCTTTGTAATAAATGTCTGAATTCAAACAATTGTAACTTGCCGCTCTGTAAGTAAATAAGGAACCTTCTGATAAGCTATGTGGCTTAGAAGGACCATAGTATGTATATGACTTAAAGGCACTTTAATAAATAAACTTAATACTTTAACAAAAAAATGAGTTTCACATTAGTCGGCGAAAACTTTCGTAACCGTAAATGTTGATGACCAGGTTAATGAGCTTAAAATGGCATGTAAATTTGTTACAAAGGAGACTTCCTTTCTCGGATATATGCTATCCTTTCTGTATCTTCACGACACATCCTGATCCCCTCCTGAGGTTGCAGCACCATGCCAACATAAACAACAACAATAAGGAAAAGGGGTGGTCTTGGATTGTCCACCGAGAGAAATGCAGGGATGCAGGCCGCGACGCACTGACCTTGACACCCAAGAGTCATCCCTAGTAACTAGGGGAGACGAACCAAAGGGGGCAGGGGGTATAGTCGAATGCATTACGAAAGCAATCGGGAGGTGGCGACGCTGCATTGTACGTATTTATAGGTCGGCGTGACCCTCATCGCTAGACAGAGCTATGGACCAGTTCTACTAGTGAACCATCCTTAAGGGGACGGAGGTAGGTAAGTGAAATTTACAGGGATTGCAGACAAAGTAATATCACTGTTAAATTGGTATTTTAAAAAATATATGAGCACGATATCAACAAGCTGTGATGTAGCCAAGATTTATTTTCGGGAGGGGTCCACATTGAGTACCCTGATGGAAATTTCCTTATAAGAATTCCCTATAACATAGGGAACGGCCAGGAAAAATTTGTAAATTCCCTAGAAAATTCAGAAAATTAAATCCAGGGAATTTTCCCTAGAATTTTTTCTCCGAAATGATATCGGAGGAAATTCTGAGGAAACCAATCATCCAAGTCGCCAACCAACTTCTGACACCAGGATGCACTTCGACTCTAGAATGGGCGGTACACCACAGGGTCGTTCGGTTCTATGTATATTGCTCTTTCGATACACTCGAAGAATACGATCGAGATATCAAGCAGCATGGAGTAAACAAAATTTTGCTTCGAATTTGCCCTTTGATCGAATGAGAAGAGGTGGGAAGCATTGTTGAGAGAGGAATGAAAGGCGTTTGATGAGAGGACAGCAGGAGATCAGTGATCGTTCATGCACACACCTACCTTGAACGGTAGTTGTCCATTTAGTCATATTATGACATCTGATACTTTGTTCCACCATTGTAATTTTCCCAATGCATTTTGGGGAATACCTTCAAAAACATATCACGGCAAACTAAATACGGAAATTGAAACGAAATGTACGAAAGCACTTCAAAACCTGTCTTTTTAACTCTTGAATCTCTGCCCGTTAATGTAGTTGCAATATACATAAATACTAACGGTCTCTCTAACATTGGTAGCATATCTGTAGTGTAGTGCATGCTTGTGAGGCTTCGCCTCCTGACAGGCATTGGCGATGTATGCTAATGCATCAATAGTCGTAGTTACACTAACTCTAGGTTATAGAGTAATACATATTGGTGACTACTCACCCCTGCCACACACTCTTGAGGTGGCTTACAACGCAATATGTAGATGTAGATGTTAGTATTTGTTTGAAGATGTAGAAGTTCGTAATCATATTGGGTTTTATGACGAGTTTACAACCTCACACGCTTCTCTTTAGGAGGGCAGCAGGTGTACGCGAAGGTGGAAGAAAAGAGATGATGAGCGGTCGCGAGACGGATGTTGGACTACGAACTGAGGGGATCTTCTAATCTTCTAAGGATAGAGGATAGGTGATTGGGGGGGGGGGGGAAGGAAACATCACTGACCTTGGAACAGAGGCGCCATCATCTTGAAGGCCTCGCTGGGGCCAAGGCTTGAGAACTGCCCCACGACCAGTTCCAGGAAAAAGAGCGGCAATCCAGCGGCGAACAGCATAATCGTGTGTGGAACCAGGAACGCCCCTGCGACAAAAAAAGGACAGTCGAACATCATCAGACGGGCCAAAGAGTATAAGTACAAAATAAAACATCACAGGGTTTAAACAACAAGCCCTGTTCACATTTGAGATTAATATTGCACGCCGCCATTAATTTATTAAAAACACCAATTTAAAAAGCAATATATATATCTAGATGATTCCTCTTCATTACCTCTTTTTTTAAATGTAATTTTTTTAAACAGCATTTATTTTTATTTTCATTTCTGAAATAACCTAAATTAATAACAATTGACAAACAAACAATAAATAAATAAATAAATAAATAAATATATATATATATATATATATAAATTTCGGAAAAATTAAGAACGAATTCTTTATCTTTATCTGTTTCTCCTACCTCCTGTAAGTTTTAATTTATATATACATATGCATATATTTTTTAACATAAATATGTACCAAAATTGTAAGCCATATTCAATTGAGGTAAAATACGCGCAATGATTTTCATTGTAGTCCTGAAGAAGCATACGTATAAAAGTGCGAAACGTCGACAAAGAGAATAAATAATTTAAAAATTAATAGAACAATATCTCCTGGGAGGAGAAAAAAAATTGCATAAAAACAATATACTAAGAAGTGCAGCATGCTTCGCTATAAACAACCACGAGCGTTCAGACAGCATGATGCAGCTGATGAAATTACAAGATTGGTAGCCGCTGGAGACTCGAAGGCTACGTGCTAGGCTTAGTTTACTTGAAAATTTCAGATCAGGCGGGTTCTAGGGTGACACGGAAGGTATTATTTCATCCCAGTATTAATCCTGTAGAACTGACAGAAGCGGAAAAATAAGATAGATACAATGCCGAACTGATAGGCAGAAAAATGCCTGAATACCACGCAACTTTACTGACTACAAGACATCCCGTTAGCAAACAATTTCTTCCATTTCCTCTTCCAATTCCTTATCATCCATTCTCATCCTCCCTTATTCATGTAGATCTCTATTTCGCAGCGTTGTACAGGGATATAAAAAATGAGTCTGTCAGGATTACGTTTCAAAAAGACCTAAATGCTATACATAAATGGGGAAATACTTGGCAGTTAGAGTTAAATTTTTTAAAGTGCGTTGTTATGAATTTTTAGAAAAAGATTAACTCGGTCAACAAATGGTACACAATTAATCAAACCAAATTATCAAAACGTAGAGCCAGTTAAATACCTTGGGTGTTACCCTAACTCAAAACCTGTCTTTGGGGGGGAGAAACACGTTCGGGAAATCTGCGGACAGGGTAGTCGTAAACTTGGGATTTGTTAAAAGAATACTAGGAAAATGCGACGAGAATGTTAAAGAGCGGTGTTATTTTTCACTCGTGAGACCTAACTTGGAGTATGCCGCTAGTTTTTAGGACCCTTCTGGAGTAGGACTAGACTCAGAAATGGATCGAATGCAACGGAGAGCAGCAAGATTTGTCAAAAGTAGGTACGATAAACTTAGCAACGTTACCGAATTGTTGAAGGAATTAGGGTGGGAATCTCTAACTGATCGAAGGGAGAAAAACAGGTTAAATCTTTTGCGCAAGTTCGAAGCAGACAATATTTTCCCGGAAGTTCAACACATTTTGCTAGATCCAACGTATTACAGTGGAAATGATCACAGGAATAAGATAAAGAAAATATACAGTATAACCGATAGATTTAAAATGTCATTTTCCGCATATAATAAGGGATAATAAAAGTTAAGATAGATCAATCAAATGAAACTCCCACCCTCACTAGGTAGTGTAGACTTTTCACTTGTGTTTAATAACATAACATCATTACTAAAACTACACACCGCTTGAAATGTACGGCATTATTTTATATTGTTCTCTGCATGAAGTAGCATGAAGTAGCATTCATAAATTAATAATATTAGTAATATTTTAATTAGAATACATAAATACTAACGGTCCTTCTAACATTGGTAGCATGCCTATCATGTAGTGCATGCTTGTGAGGCTTCGCCTCCTGACAAAGCATTAGCGATTCATGCTGATGCATCAATAGTCGTAGTTACACTAACTTTAATAGGGTATTGTGTAATTAATGCATGTTTGTGACTACTCACCCCCTGCCACACACCCTTCCCAACCGTATCTCCCAATTGCCGGTAAGGTGTGTTAGCCAGTTACACCACCAATCCATTTTAATTGAAGGCGAGTTTAATTAAGAAGGTTAACACACCTGACCGGCAATTGGGAGATACGGGTTCGAAATCCGGACAAGTCAAATGATTTTGTCACGGCGAATTTCAACGTCTTAAGATGTATATCTGAATTTCGTCGAGCTTTTTTCCCTGCTTCAAATATAAATTCCTCTCAGTTTGCTTAAGACTTTCGGAAATGAAAAACTGTACATTTTCAGCAAATTTGCCGGAAAGAATAGGTAACTTCGCATTTGGGATGTACATACAATAAAATACAAAGGAAAGCTGTGCGATTCGTCAAAAACTGCTACGGGCGTACAGACAGCGTTACACAGATGTTAAACGAATTAGGCTGGGAGCCGCTAGAGACTCGGAGGCTGCGCGCTAGGCTTAGATTAATTGATCAATTAAGGATAGATATCTTTAAGAGCGACACGTGGAGAACATCATATTAGAACCCCACTATATTTTCAGGTTCGACAGAAACGATAAATTAAGAGAGATATTTTGCCGAACGGATAGGTATGGGAATTCGTTTTTCCCCCAAACAATAAGGGACTTTAATAAATGCAAGGCGTGATTTCATTAGAGCGTTTCCTTTTTATATGTAAACGGTTGGTGTCCTAACACCCCCCGCCACACGCCTATTGAGGCGGCTTGCGGGGTAGTATGTAGATGTAGATACGCTCAGTTGACGGAGGTCTCCACACTCACGGCTGGGTGGTTCCCGATGGAAGGTAGAAAGGAGAATGAGAGACAGGTGGAGTTGGGTGACCCCACACGGATGGAAAGAAACAGGCGTGATTTCTTCTTAGGCTTCCTGTCATTTCTCGCTCCGCTGCCAAAGCTTCGCAAAAACGTTTTCATTCGCTTTATCGTAGAGGAGGAAGAGCAGAATGGGGCTTCAATATGTTGCCACGATTTGCGCGCCAAAACCGCCCAGTCACGGCGGAGTCCATCAATGTGCCTTCGCAACAATGAAGAGCCGGAAAGCTTTCGTCACGGTGTGAAATACGCTTTATCACTTGCTTCAAGGTTTTTGAGGAGGGCAAACACAGCAAAGCAAGGAGATTTTTTTCAGTTTTTTTATTCGCGAACCAGCATACAAAATTTTTAAAACAGCTTCCTTTTGTTGAGTAGTAAAATGACGAAAAGGTCCGAAATAACAGCGCTGAGTTCATGCCACTTGACTAAATTTTTCATCCCGCACAGATGAAGCGAAATGCATTGAGATGCCAGTATATTCGCATCTATAGTCGTATTTACACTAACTTTAATAGAGTATAGTGTAATGCATGTTGGTGACTACTCACCCCCCGCCACACACCCTTGAAGTGGTTTGCAGGGTATTTTATTAGGTGTAGATGTATCTCAGTTTGCACTTGAGAACGCTAATCCAGAATATCTAAATCAACGTCTTTTCAAAAGTAGGTAGGCATATAGAGATAATTTCGCTGAGCAGCTCGCAAAATTTGATTTATGTTAGTTAGATGTTCAATTAAAGTAGGAGGTAAATGTCAAAGATCATTACTTCAAAATGTCGTCGAGAAAGATATCGATGAACCGTCAGATGATGTAGCTTTATCGTAAATTTATATATAAAGGGAAAGTTCAGGATTTTATAAAGCTAAGGTTCACGTTTTCTACTTTGCGGGCTCTGACCGTGGGGGTGAGCGATATTGGTGGAAGAGCTTATCCACATAGGCCATCGTGCCGAATGAATTTTTAACAGACATTACAAAGCCTGGCCAAATGTACCACTGACTAAACGGAAATATTTAAACTTAATTTAAGAGCGTGCAATAAAATTTTTCTAAAGCCCGTTTTACACGCGGCACGTAATAGCACAATCTGATGTACGTACGAACTTGCAATTCAAATTGCATCGTGTAAAGCCGTGAATTGCAAGAACTCATGCGCGAATGCATGAACGCGAGATGGCAAAATAGACTCTGCTCTAATTCGAAAATGATTGCACGCCCGATTGAGAAAAAAAATGCAGTTCGAAGTTATGCAATTTCGTGCCCCGTGTAAAACGGCCTTAATCCTATATATTTTAGGTTGGTCCTCATAACTATAAAAACTGGTATAGATATACGGTCGACAAACGAGTGAAATGAAATATTTACGAAGTCGCAGTTTTAAACGGCAAAACAATGTGCTTAAAAATGTCCCGCTCCTTCAGAATTACTCTCACAAACGTCTCTCCTTCCCTTGACTTAATTTGACTGTCTTTCAGTTCAAGTTTTTCCCCAAGCTCTGCCAATGACGCATCTCAAGAGCTTCCCAACAACACTAAATAATGTTCAATAAAAAAAACCTTTCTCTGCCAAAACTGCCACGGTTCATTTTATAAAGTCGAGCGCTAAATTTAATGACCTTTAAATATGATAAAAGGCTTTAAAATTCCCTCGGTGTGTAAAAGATTCCCCATTCAGTAACATTCTGTTTCCAGCAAGCTTCTTTCTCTTGCATGAAAGGACACAAGAAACTAGCCCCAATAATCCGGGACCCTAATAGTCATTTAATAATCCTGGAACAATTCGGTGCAAACTCTGTCAATTCTCCGGTTAAATTTTCTTCAGCCTTCCACAGTTAAAGGTCGATCATTCGTATAAAACGGGAGAATGAGAGCTTACATAATAACTATACCGCTGCGATCATTTTGACCGAGGCCCTGTGATCGTTAATGCGGCTTAGCAAATGGAAGTTGACCTAAGTTTAGAATAAACTATCCTCAAAAATCTATTCCTTTATATGTAAAGGTATCTCGGGTTTGACACCGGGTAAGATTATTGAAATTCATCAACGTTTCAATGAGCGGAGATTTTGGAAGAGAAAGAAAAAAAACATCGTTAAGGCACAACGCTTCCTTGTATACCATCTATATCAAACAAGATATCGAGGATATTAAAACGACACAAAGTGGAAACGATACATAAACCGCATGCTAAACTAAAAAAATTCCTGGTCACCTCTAATGACAACCACGGTCTGAAAACAACCGGGATATACCGCATACCATGCGAGTGTGGTAGGGCGTATATTGGAGAGACAGGATGAACCATCGAGAAAAGAATAAAAGAGCATGAAATAAGTATAAGGGTTTTCCAACCGGAAAAGTCTGCATTAGCAGAGCATAGCTTTGCCCTTGGTCATTGTGTCGATTTCCCAAATTCCACACTACTTTCCCGGGCGTCCAAATGTTGGAAAATTATGGCAAAAGAAGCCATATTGATACAGATGGAGCAAAATAACATCAATAGAGACAACGGCTTCAACTTAAGTAGGACTTGGCGCCCAGTAATTGACGAAATTCAAAGAACGCGTAACGGCCCCCACAACAATGGGGCATATGTATCACCGCCAGCATCCTCGCTCGACTCATTATCCTGATGAGGATGGCTGAGTCACCCATCGAAACGTTGATACATTTAAAAAATCTTACCCGGTGTGAAACCCGAGAAACCTTTGCCTATATAATTCGCCGGGAAAACCTAAAATCCTTTACATCTACTACTTGGTGATGGCGAGGAATATTGGAAGTGTTAACGTGTTGACCAGGAATAATTCCTGCTGTTACATGCTATGGTTGTTTTTTTTTAGTTTTAAAATTGATATTCCGTACTATAACAATATTGAGAAACGGTTAAAAAGTTCATATACTAACAATTATGTGTACCCAACTTAACAGAACTCTTACTCGAACTTATTCTGAGCAAATGCACGGCGGTACATATCTTGCGGAGGTCGTCCAACTATCCCCATGTATATGCTGTAGATGGTGTTAACATAAAGGCGACAGATGAAGTGAAGTATCTGGGAGTTACGATAACCTCGAACCTATCGTGGGGAATACATATAAGAAATATTTGTGGAAGAGCTCTGAAGAAGCTAGGATTCGTCAAGCGTATTGTGGGAAGATTTTCAGATGAAAAATTAAAAGATAGGTGCTATTTCGCACTCGTCCGGCCACACCTTGAATATGCAGCGAGCATATGGGATCCGGTGCAGAAAGTCTTAATCCGGGAACTTAATAAAATACAAAGGAAAGCTGCGCGATTCGTCAAAAACTGCTACGGGCGTACAGACAGCGTTACACAGATGTTAAACGAATTAGGCTGGGAGCCGCTAGAGACTCGGAGGCTGCGCGCTAGGCTTAGATTACTTGAGCAATTAAGAATAGATATCTTTAAGAGCGACACGGAGAACATCATATTAGAACCCAGGTCCGACAGGAGAAGAACATATATTTCCAGGTCCGACACAAGCGATAAATTAAGAGAGATATTTTGCCGAACGGATAGGTATGGGAATTCGTTTTGCCCCGAACAATAAGGGACTTTAATAAATGCTAGGCGTAATTTCATTAGAGCGTTTCCTTTTTATATGTAAACGGCTGGTGTCCTAACACCCTCCGCCACACGCCCATTGAGGCGGCTTGCGGGGTAGTATGTAGATGTAGAACAGACTGGTCAAAAACTGGAAAGAATCAGCAATGGAATGAGAGACTTAATATCTTCAAAGGTGCGACCGGCCATATGTCTAAGATTCTTCGCCACTGGAGATTCCTATCGGTCTCTGTATCGTATGTTTGGCGTCAATATTTTTATACTCCCCGCTCTTTGCGTTCCATAAGCATTCATGTTCTCTGCATCCTTCGATAAATCTGAAGAGATGACCTCCTGGCAGAGAAATCCTCGCCAGCTTTTTCAAATTCCAGGTCGCTTTCCATAGCTCGTCCTCAACCACTAGCGAGTGTTGCTATAAATTGCACTTCACTGTGATGAAAAGTAGAAGCTTTGATAATAGATCGAATCCAGGGTCGATCACGTTCGACCTAGTCCTCTATCGACTCTTACTCGCATCGCAGTTCGTGTTCACACGTACGAATCGAGCTTAAGAGTCGACTGTCATAGCAGCCGACTGCTACGTGTAAATCCACCTTAACTTTGATGCGTTAAGTCACATTAATAAATATCGATGATCAGGACGAATGTCGATTATAACGACAACAGTTTCCTCGCATATCGCACAATGTATATAGAAATAATTATAAAATAATTAAATAGAAAAGATTCGCAAGTTTAGACTCGACTCCATTAGAAACCCAACGTTTTTATGATGGAAATATAAATGTTCATACGAAAGGAATTATTTCCTAAATTTAAGTTATGTTAAAGTTCCTATAAACAAATATATTGCGAGTACAAAAACACATTTAATCCCGGGAGTCAATTTCGGGAGAAGGGCTTGCTCTATCCTTTAATAAGGAGCGATAGAAATTTTACAGATGTTGTCGCGGTATGTAGCCATCTTTATACCACGATACACAATAACGTGAAGTGTATTGCTTTGTGAATCACCTGCAATTCAGAGCAATCAGAGCCGGGGCTGCTGGGTGAGAAAAAGCCGAGAAACAGGAAAGAAATCATAAAAAAACGCCGCACATTTAGGAGTAGGTAGTTGGGCTGTTTGGAGATGCCGAGAAAATTATCGTGGCCAGGTAAACATTATAACCGTAAAATGCATTCTCAGGCGAGGAGAAGGCTTCCTCGAACTGTAAGAGACTCACTTGAAACCGCCATGAAAGATAAAAACACGTTGGAAGATAAGGTAACAATTTGAGCCTCCGTCCCAAGGACAACTCGCAAAGAATGAGTTTGTTGGAAGTTCAAATTGGAATGACATAATAGTTATTAATCCAATTATTTCTTCCTTCAGGAGATATATAGGTCTATAAATTTAAAAAAAATATTTATTCTTTTTGCCGAAGTTTAGCATGTGAATGCATGCTTCTTCAGGGCTGTAACGAAAATTGTTGGGTGTATTGCCAATTAATTGAATTTGGTTTACAATTTTAGTAAATAGTTATTTAAAAAAACAAAATATACGTATAAATTTTCATGTTGCCTGGGAGAGAGTTCCTTCAGAATTGTTTGGTGATACCTTCGTTGCTATTTATTATTTGTTTGACAATCGTTGTCAACTTAGAACCTAACCTAACTGAACTATTATTTAAAGAAAGGATGTACATCACAAAAAACAAAACAGACTTCGCCAAATTTAGTAAAATTTAATCTAATTTGATAACAACACTTAATTATATTTTGATTTTTGGAAATCACCCAAATTGACAACAATTGTCAAACAAACAATAAATAGCAACGAAGGTATCATTAAACAATTAATTTAAAAGGAACTCCCTCTGAGGTAACTTTAAAAGTCATACGAATATAATTATACTTTTTTAAATAACAATGTACCAAAATTGTAAACTAAATTCAATTTATGCACTATATACAATACAGCCAACAATTTTCATTATAAGCCTGAAGAAGCATGAATAAAAATGTGAAACGTCGACAAAGATAATAAATATTTTTTTAAATTTATAGACCTATATATCCTGAAAGCAGAAATTATTGCATTATTAGAACAAGAGGTCATGAGGAAGAATTATCTAGATTATAGTTATTATGGGAGGCAAGGCCATAAAGAGTTATTTTTTTAACCAAGCTAAAGCTAGACAGTAGAGAATACAGTAGAGTCTCGGTTATCCGACCTTCCGTGATATCCGACCGTCCCCGTGCACTTTTTTACCCATGTGTAAATATGGTTTCATAGTTCACTGTACTGTAAGTACCTTCTATACAATATATGAATTACTTTGCCGTAAGTACAGTCTTTCATATTATCACTTGTGCGTCATATAAAGTTAAGTAAGACACATGTATTTGAAAATTTTTCAGTGTGCAAATTAAATTTAACATTTTTTTACATTGTTTTAATTATTTTCCTTGTTATCCGACCTTCTCACTTATCCGACCTTGCAGCGGCCGGTTTAGGTCGGATAATCGAGACTCTACTGTACTACGATTCGGTAGTCTACATGTGAATAGGCTTCAAAATATTTTTTAGCAAACTTTACAGCACATTGAAAGATTTTAATTAGGTAGCAAACAAGACACATCAATTTTCCAACATTGTCCTAGCATAGTTTTCAAGAGACGACGATTATTTGATTAATTCCTCGCAGAATATTGTAATCAGTCACTTGCGCAAGTGAGAGTTGAAATTATTGCAAGAGGATAACCAACAGGAAACAATCATTCTACTCTTTACCGGGAATCAAACCCAAATATCATCAATGCAAGTGGGCTGTCTTAACCTCAGCTACCACGCTTTTCTTATTCGAGTCACCGATTCGGAGATCTGGATTCAAATACCGGTCATCGTAAAAGATTTTTCATCGCAAAATAAGCACTTACTGGCCTATCTCATCACTGTCACAGCAACAATAAAACTGCATAAGAATGCACGCTTGAAAATATTATAGGAGGTTCCGCCGCGACTGTGTGAGTCAAAAACAAATACTAAATTCCACATTTTTTATATTTTGTCCAACAAATCCTGCTTTCACTGATGCAATGCGTTACTTATAGAAACCCAAAAGTGAAGAAGAAAATATGCAGATTATTCCACGAATGTATTATGAGCACTTTTTTCTAGCCATAGGAACCGACTGCAGCGCCATTTCCTACGAATTACCGCATTTTGACTTCAATTACGGCAGTAATTCTTCAATAACTAGAATAATAAGGTGGTAAGATGCCTGTATTTTATTTTTATTCAACTTCTCTGGATTATTTCCTTCTTAGGGACAATATTCCACGAAAATGGCATTTATATTTAATGGAAAAATACTATTTTTCCCCGTGTTTCTCTCATTCCCCCATTGAACACCATGTAATTTCAAGTTCAATTATAGAATAAAATAGCGTGGAAAGGTATTATTTTGTTGTTCATATCAGATAGAGGACAACCTTTTCTACAAATAGGCAGAATATGAATAAAATGACATTTAAGTCATTTTACGGTGGAACCACCTTAAGTGAACATTCTCCTAAATCTTGCTGTTGTAAGCCGAGGGTTGTTGAACAAAAAAAATGCTCTTTGCTAAAAAGATGAAGCCTAAACATAATAGCGGTCGATGGAATTCACGTATATTTAATTTCCACCGAAAGAGTCAAGGGATATTAAGTGTACAATACATAAAAAAAAGGATGTATATGAGTCATCTGCAGTTTCTGAAATAAATAAGCTTCGATCTTTAAAAAAAAATTAAAAACCTCCGAGAAGGAAAAGGCCAGGTTTTAAGAATTTCACCTTGTATAAGGACGCGGACGGGGAATCCCGGTGTTTTCTTTTCCTTCTGCAGACGTCTGCACTCGAAGGGAAAGTGTTTTCGCCAAGCGGAAAATACTAAGAAATACCTATAGGCGCACACGCGGCCTGTCACTATGGTAACTTAGCAGGAAATATAAGTTTTCACCGCCTACTAGCATAAAGCATTTCGAAAGTCGTGAGCACAGGTGGATGACTTCCCCACGGGTGAGACACCCGAAGGAGTTTTAAGTCGATTTTGCGAAGCCTGTGCAGGCGTGGAGACATGTGAGCCAACATTTATTCATATTTACGAATACGTTAATACACAAGGGATCTGGTAAAATGAAAAACATTTGCGGCATTTACACTAGCTGGCGATATTCTAGCTGAAAAAATGCATCTCTGCGTGCATCATCATCGAAATCATTAACATATTGACATGAAAGTCTCCACAAGGGTCAGTGGCAGGTGATGTCACATTCACACACACGTCGTAATCATTGAAAATTGAAAGATAATGGATGAATTGGGAGACATTTCTACATCTGCAACTACGAAGTACCGTGCAAGCCACCACTAGGGTGTGTGGCACGGGGTGATTCCACACCAGGCATGCAGCACTCGTTCCAGCACAAATCAGAACCTCGCACGCTCCCCCTAGCGCTAGGCGCAGGCCAAAAAGCAGTCAGGAGAACAGTGCGCAGTCCAACCGGAAACTGGGAGAGTGATACGTAAATGAACATGAAGTGCACTGATAAAGAGATAATTAGAGGTTAACATTAGAAATACTATTAACTTTTGAATGATACGAGATACTACTTCAAGCAGAGAACAAAATAAAATAATTCCGGACATACCAAGCGGTGTAAAGAGTTAGTATAGTGATGTTATGCTATTAAACACAAGAGAAAATTCTACTCTACCTAGTGAGTGTTGGATTTTCATATATTTGATCTATCGCAACTATTATGATCCCTAATTGTACAAGGAAGAAATGGCATTTTAAATCTATCGATTCTGCAGTCAATTTCCTTTATCTTATTCCTGTGATCGCTTCTACTGTAGTATGTTGGCACTAGCAGTATATGTTGAACGTCCGGAAAAAAACTGTCTGCTTCGAACTTGCGCAAAAGTTTTAACCTGCATTTCTCCCTTCGATCAGTTAGAGATTCCCACCCTAGAATCTGGGAAGATGAAAAATATTTGCGGCATTTACACTGGCTGGGCTGGCGATATTCTAGTTGAAAAAATGCACCTCTGCATGCATCATTATCGAAATCATTTACACATTGAAATGAAAGCCACCACAAAGGGTCAATGGCAGGGGATGATATGTCACAGTAATTGTAAATATGGGGAGAATAGGAAAAAAAGGGTTATGAGAGATAACGGATGAATTGGGAGACATTTCGAGGTTTGCACATTAGTGCTTCCCTCTGTTGGCACACTTAACCCCTGCCCTTTCTCACGTACTCGCACTCCAGCAAAGCAATTTTTGTAATTTTTTCATCTTCCTTGAACGATTAAAGGAGTGGCCTAAAACCTTCAGAACTTCCGAAATGATTTCACTCAATAAAGAATAGTGAAAACAAATATTTTTCAGGAAAAGCCATTTATAGGAATATAACATACAGGAACAAAGTGTCAATATTGTAGTAACATAAAAAATACGTGTAAAAAGAATATTTCTTAAGCCTAAAAGTATGGCAACTTTTTTTATCACATAATGACGATTATGTTTGATCCAGATGTTAATGTGGTTTGAGCGAGATAGTTCCCTAGTCATAATGGAGACAATATTCAAATTTTATTTTTGGATTTCAGCGTCTGTAAGAAGTACGAAATAAATATTCTAATATTAATGGCGCAAATATATAGTTATATATGACCAAAATACTCTGTAATTAAATAAATAAAGCTACATAAGTTTCTAACTTGACTCATTTTTCCCCGCCGTACGGCTGAAAACCCTTCAAAACAGCAGGTTTTATTTGCATTCTGTAAAAACTTCTGTGGTGACTATTAGTTTATTTTTTATAAATAGTTGAGAAAACATGCAATATAGACACCGTTATTTTTTAGACGAAATCTAGGAGCTAGAAGTTCCAAATTTTTTCCATATTCTCCCTCTGGAGCGCACAGCCGTAATCTATTTCATGTAAAACAGCTTATATTTACAGGCAAATTGCTCGAAAAGTAGTTCGGCAAGGGGTTGATATTTTGATATCATTGTAAAGATGAGAGTTTTTTCTTTAAAATAAGGCCAAATTCATCATATTCTAGGTGAAGTGATTTTTCGCTCAAACTTACTCTCGCACAGGACAAGAATGACTCCAGAAAGAGGAGAAGGTTGACAAGGAGGGTATGATACCCTTCATTCTCACTTAAACACGTATTATTTCTATTTCAGGTGTACTTCATAGAAAATAATAATGAAACTGCGATTAGAGACGGCAAAAATCAACAAAGATGAGAAAGAAATCAAATTTGGAATGAAACTTTTGGATGAAAATTTCGACCACTGAATCTGATCCACAACTCGGTTATATCTCACGCGCAAAACAACGGGGATCATTTGAGCTGTAGCTTTTGAAAAAGATCAATCAGTTATTATTTTTCGAGCATCATTTTCGCAATGCTTACAATCCTCATTCGACTGTATCTCACATGTGGCGCCACATTCCCCATTTGCTGCCGAGGACACTCTCAATGGCTGCAGATCAATTCACGTACGAAATATAACGGAAAAACAGGACGGTTTAAAATGATGGAAAAATTGCGATATTCCGCGGAGGAAAAATCATTCGCCTTGACCTGGCTTCGAACCCGGATCCCTCGATTTCACGCCGAGTGCTTTAACCAGTTAAGCTACCGAGGCGTCCAGGGTCCAAGTTAAGCTACCAAGGCCGAGGACGCGCCTCGGTAGCTTAACTGGTTAAAGCACTCGGCGCGAAATATTGGGATCCGGGTTCGAATCCAGGTCAAGGCGAATGATTTTTCCTCTGTGTAATATCGTACTTATGTGCACTTTCGGGTGACTCTGTATCGGTAAATACCGTGCCTAATCCCGGTATCCTCAAAATATATGGAAAAAGGGATCCTAGAATCGCCGCTATCCCTTAGAATTTTGGCGTTACAAGGCCATCATTTGTGCTATCATTGACACTACCACTAAACTTTTAAGGAGGTTCCGCCGCGACTGTGCGAGTCAAAACAAATACTAAATTCTACTTTTTTTATATTTTGTCAAAAAAATCCTGCTTTCACTGATCCAATGCGTTACCTATAGAAACCCAAAATTAATGTACAAAATTTGCAGATTATTCCACGAATGTATTTTAAATTAGCACATTTTATCCAGCCATAGGAGCCGACTGCAGCGCCATTTCCTACGAATTATCGCATTTTGACTTCAATTACGGCATCAATTCTTCAATAACTAGAAAAAATAAAATGGTAAGATGCCTGTATTTTATTTTTATTCAATTTCTCTGGATTTTTTCCTTCTTAGAGACAGTTTTCCACGAAAATGGTATTTGTATTGAATGGAAAAATACTATTCTTCCCCGTGTTTCTCTCGTTCCCCCATTGAACACCATGTAATTTCAAGTTCAACTATAGAATGCAATAGCGTGGAAAGGTATTATTTTGTTGTTCATATCAGATAGAGGACAACTTTTTCTACAAGTAGACAGAATATGAATAAAATGACATTCGAGTCATTTTACGGTGGAACCACCTTAATCGGAAAATGATCGTGAGATTCAGGCTTTACTTAGGACAGTAAGTAAACCAACTAAGGAAAAGAGAGCCGCTTCTGGTTGTTTAAATGAGCTTGGGCAATTGAAAACGTCTTCCTATAGCCATACGATTCGTAAACAAGAATCAAGCAATAATCAACCAAGACTCTGAGACAGGAAAATATTTCTGAAATCAAGAATGGCAGGGATACACGACACGAGAAAGCCTGTGCGATTATTAAAAAAAATCGATATCGATCAATTATAAGAATAATTGGAAATGTGGTCGATTCAATTGTTGGGAATTGAAGAAATGAAAATTAATTGAAGTCATTCAATTAATTGACAAATGCATTCAATTAATTGGCAAATACATTCAATTGATTGACAAATGCATTCAATTAATTGGCAAATGCATTCAATTAATTGACAAAGGCATTCAATTAATTGACATCGAAATTGGTGCCAAATAATTGACAAAGGCATTCGATTAATTGACATCGACCATGGTGTCAATTAATTGTCATTGCTCAATTAATTGACATCAACCAATTTATTGACAGGACTCAATTTCATAGTGCTTTTGAAAGTCTTTCCTTTGGCAATAAGAAGAATGAAAGAACTAATTTGAAAAACTACAAAATAATTCAATCAGTTAGCCTTTATTAATTAATTAAAGGAATAGATCGCTATTTAAAGACAGGTAAATGAGATCCTCAACGTGTTCCGGGGCCATCAGGGGCCGAGGGCTGAGGCTGGGCACCTTGCGAGATCGAGCAGCAAGCATATCAGCAGCGTCGGCCATCGGCCGGCGTCGAGCAAAAGCGAACAAGTTTAAATACGCAATTTGCAATCCATAGCGAATCGATAATCGTCAATTCTTCGATTACCGGACAATTACTGTGAATTGAATAACAATTGACAACTGAACAACAATTGGCACTTGAAAAAGATTGACAAAAATCGAGTCAATTACCGCAATCGACATCGTGTTCTGAAAAAAATCGACTATTTGTAAAAATAAGAATCAACGATTCAATCAATCGAATAATAATCGCACAGGCCTACGACAGAGATCCCGGAAATTGCCTAGTAGTATTCAGACTCACGGTTGCCCATTAAGCAAGAGCATAACAAACATGTCACAACGCTGTCGTTGTTTTTAAAAACAGCTGGTGAACGGTGGAGTGAGACATATGGGTCATTCGGTGGCAAACTAAAAGATTGGGAAAGATTTTAAAATATAAAAATAAAACATTTTCAATTAAATTTGAAAATATGTTGCAAAGTATAGAACTACTATATTATACTTTAGCGCGATGAGCTTTTTTTCGCCTAGTAATGCTATACTTCCTTCCCTCAAATTCTAAATGACATATTTACGAATCATATCGGCGTGAAATATATACGACGTGGGCAGATGACCGTGAAGGTTGATGGGAGAGGCTTGACCCAGACTGGAAGAGCGCTGGCACAGTTCAACGTTCGAAGTTGAATTTTCACGATAGGCGAAAGGCACGGATCCGACACTCAATGAAATATTTTTTTTTAATTACCTTGGGGCGATTTCATTGGGTAGCGATCGTTGGCGTAACGGGGAATAGTGAAGGGACGAAAACAATTTCATAAAAAAGCGACTTGCAACACTATCGGGTCTCACTCAGAACCAAGTGCTGGCACACTTATCATATCTGTACTGATGAGTTGTTCTCGGGTTTCCCACCGGGTTAGGCTCTCCATGATCGCCCACGTTTCGGCAGAAGACTTTCCTGCCATTATCAGGGGCTCTATCATGAATGAACTCATCAGTGAACTCATGGATGAACTCATCAGTGTCATTCACCGGGAAAGCCTGAGATGCCTGTATTTTATTTTTATTCAATTTCTGTGGATTATTTCCTTATTAAAAACAGTATTCCACGAAAATGGCATTTATATTTTATGGAAAAATACTATTTTTCCCCGTGTTTCTCTCATTCCCCCATTGAACACCATGTAATTTCAAGTTCAACTATAGAATGCAATAGCGTGAAAAGGTATTATTTTGCTGTTCATATCAGATAGAGGACAACTTTTTCTACAAGTAGACAGAATATGAATAAAATGATATTTAAGTCATTTTACGGTGGAACCATATTAAATTATGACGCACTTGAAGTTGGGAAAGAGTAGTGCGCGAACAATTTCCCCTGATAGGATAAGGAACGAAATTGATTGGATATGGGGTTATATCGGTTTCATGACGATAAAATCAGCACTCCATAATATACGATTAAGTGCTCGTACATAAAATGCAAATATATATTCCCACATGTATTCTACATATTCCCCGAGTTACATCTTACGACATCTAAGCGACAATTTTCATGTGAAATTTTTTTTACTTCCGAGGAAAACAAATGTTTTAAGATCTGTTTTCTTGGTCTGAATTAACAGAAAAATCTGGAACGTCAGCCTCAAAAACAAGTTGTTGTGACACAAAAAAGGTGTAGTAATCTAAAAAAAGCTCACGTTTTTCAACCTCTTTACCCCATATAGAAAGATGCTGACTCCAATATCGGGTCTTTATATCGTTCAAAATCTCGGCCTTAAAACGGAATTGAACAAAGAACAAAACATCGCTTGGCAGATTACCGATGACCCGCGATTATCAGAGACAGGTAAAGCAAATATAGGACGTCACATTACTTCGTGTTGAGGGCAAACGGTTCATTTATCTAAAACGTTAAATAAATAGTAAGGCAGGATTGCTTTGATCCGGGATAGTGCACTTTGCTGTGACTTGAAAAGCACATGTTTTAGAAGTCGTAATTTGAGTGGGGTCACGGTCATTTATGCTGGCTGTGCTGAAATTTTGTAGACCGATAGTTCAAGAAAGGTGGAAATTTGTATGCTTATTTAAAAAGATCTCAGGGCCCCAAAAAGCAAATAAAGAAACACCTGCATCGAATTCATTTCCAGCAAATTGATAACATGTTCTAAACCCTTTAATACCATTTGCTTCTGTTAACATCATGGTAATCGACGTATTGCCTCGGAAGGCTGAAGTCAATGATTCAATTCCCGAACGAGGAAGTGTATTGACAGCAGCAAAATCTGCACAGAAAGCATGCTTTTAAAATGAACTATGAATATTCCACCATTACACCAATTACTCGATTGACTACTTTGCCGAATTCCCCGATTTCTACCAGAAAGCTTGATAGTTATTTGACGGACATTTAATTGAATAACAACCCTCAGAATTATAACAGCATTTCACAGTCTTAAGACGGTAATAATATTTCTTAAAAGTTGATGCGATACACTCAATTGTTCTCAGCGAGAGTAGTATATTGCTGAAACTCAACACTAAATGCTTGAAAGGCAAGACTAACATAAGATTGAGAGATTCATTTTAAGTATGTGTTTAAACTTGCTCAGTGCTAAAATATCTGGAAAACGTTCTTTGATGGGATAGTATTTTTTTTCTCCAGGCGGATACATAAAGAAATCACACGTGCTGAGTAAATTGATTTTTGAAACGTCGTTGAAAATCACGTTTTCACAAGTCCACCATGTGTTTTCCATATGTTTCCGTATTTCAAGTGTTAGTTGTCTAGTGACATTCATCTTCCAAGAATTTCCCAATAAAGCAGCTGTCAATAAAACCCTACATTAGGTAACATAAGGAAAGTTCGAGCTAAAACGTTTCACAATCTCCAAGGACCTCTAATAAAATAAACAACAGCGTAATTATTGCTATTGGGAAGATCTGGAGTGATTACTTTAAGGCTTAGTGGATAAAGGTACATATTATCCAAAAATGGATGCTGTTTTTTTCCCACTTGCAACGACATCATGACTTCATATATTTGCTGATATTTTACCATTTTAGCCTCTATGAAACTTAGGGTAATATGAAAATAGATTATCTGAACAGTCAAAAGATTGATATGTGTCCAGAGCAAATTTAATACTCACATCCAATACACATATAAGTGGAAGCCTTGAAAAATAGGTGTCGTAGCAAACCGTTTGACGTGCATCACATAAATAAATTATGGAGACCATATCAATCATGGCAGCAACTTCACCTTTGAAATAACTTAAAGGAAAAGGTTACTGCAGGTTATTAAAAAAAGTTCAATCATGGTGTCCCTTTTTTATTATTAGAAGTTGAAAACATGGCATTTTGCAACAAAAAATATGAGCGGGGTGGTAGTTTTCACTAAATTTATCAACAATTAGGCCTTTAATGGTCCCAAATCTCATAAAAATTTAAAGTTGCTAAACGCTTACTACGTTTTTAATGGCTATGAGATGTTAAATGTGGATTTTACATGTGTCTAAAATTGTTATTTTTGGTGAAAATCCGTCAAAACAGCCATTTTTGAATATTTATAACAATAAAAGTACACAAGTGAGAATATTTATGATAGCATTTAAAAAACTATGGTCACATGTTTATGTTATCTGAAATTTTTACTGGCTTAGCTGATTTATTGTAGTTTTTACAGAGGTACAAAAATGGTTGAATTGCAAAATTTGACTGATGGGCAGATTTTTCCTTTGTGCTGCGGTGTATACAAATTCTCATATATCAGAAAGTACCGGCATTGGGACTAAAATAGTTTGGATTTTTCTTAACTAATGACGAAACTAGCAACGGGGAAAATATTCGATCGACCAAGCCAAAATAGTGAGGTCAAAAGAATACACATGTTCCTCAGACAATTTTGGGTAGACAGCAGTGATGCTGGAATGAAAGAACCTGTGTCAAAACCTGATATGCCAGTCTCCCAATGAGTTTTCCACCAACCTCCTCCCCCCACCCCCTACCGAAGGTCAGCAAAGTGAAATCGAATAAAGGTGCGAAATCGGCGAAAGGTCAGTTTTGGCAGATTGGCAAATCTCGAGAAAAGATATGAGAGAGGATAAAACGCCTTAACAACTCGCTGAAAGAGAATATAGCAACAACAAGATAGAGAAATAATAACACAAAAGAGAAATAGACACAGATTTAAAACTTCGAGAGTTTTTTTTTCCTTAGCAATTGCGAAGGGAGGATATGCGTAGACTTGAGGCGTTTGAGATGTTGGTTTGGAGAAGGATGGAGAAGGTTATCTGGATGGCGAGAAAGACAAACGAGGAGGTAGTATTGGATATGGTCGGAGAGGAGAGGAAGCTTGTGGCAGAGAGGTTCGGAGAAGGCAGAAGAGATGGATGGAGGAGGTTTTGAGAGGAGAGGGCATTGTTGAAGAGAGTGATAGAGGGGAGAACACTGGGGAAGCGTGGAAGAGGATAGGAATTCTGTACGAAATAAGAGGAGGTAGAAGATATGAAGAATTGAAGAGGGATCTAATGGCGGTACATCCTTAGAAGCTTGTGGCAGAGGTTCGGAGAAGGCAGAAGAGATGGATGGAGGAGGTTTTGAGAGGAGAGGGCATTGTTGAAGAAGGTGATAGAGGGGAGAACACTGGGGAAGCGTGGAAGAGGATATGAATTCTGGACGAAATAAGAGAGGAGGTAGAAGATATGGAGTTTCCGGTTGGACTGCGCACTGTTCTCCTGACTGCTTCTGGCCTGCGCCTAGCGCCAGGGGGAGCGTGCGAGATTCTGACTTGTGCTGGGACGAGTGCTGCATGCCTGGTGTGGAATCACCCCGTGCCACACACCCTGGTGGTGACTTGCACGGTACTTCGTAGATGTAGTTTAAAAACTAGAGATGAGCAAACCAGAGAGAAAAGACATTTATCTCTTAAAATTTTCGTAAGAGAACCTGCCCGCGGATAGCCCGGCCTCACGGTGCTATTCCGCAAATATCTGCATGTATGTGTTTCTTTAGGATTGGTCCGAAACTAGGGTAACGTCCTGGTAGCATTTAAATTTTCCCGCTACGGTCGAAAATGAGATATGAGATAATGACTCAGTGCTAATAACGAAAAATGTAAATATACTGCAGTACCTACTGAGACTGGATACGCGTTGTGTCTAAGCTTAAGCTGTGTCTAAGAGAAATGCTGTCATTTAACAGCTGTCATTGTCTTTTTACTAGGCTTGTCGACAGGTAGTGTAGCTAGTTCGTTGGTTTACTCTCTTATACTAGTATCTTTATCTGCTACCTAGACTAACAGCACACCGTGCATATTTTCGGCATGGCTCTTGAATTTATTTCCATTTATATGGTTTGGAAAATACATTAATGCTCTACCATTGGTAGCTTACCTATTGTGTATAGTGCGTGCTTGTGAAGATTTGCCTCCAGACAAGCATCAGCGATTTATGCTAATAGCCTCATCAAAATCATTATGCTAATGCATTATTAGTCGTCCTCTGGACAACCATTTGTGGAATATGCTAATGCATTATTAGTCGTAGTTACACTAACTTTAATAGGGTATAGTGTAATGCATGTTGGTGATTACTCACCCCCTGCCACACACCCTTGAGGTGGCAAGCAGGGTATTTTGCAGATGTAGATGTGTTGCGCTATATTGCGCCGCGAAATACGTTCCGTTAACGGTGAAAATCAGATGCCTTTCAAACGTGATTTCGCGAGCACTTGGGCGATTAATCCACATTCAAAGTTTTACTCTTCATTGGATGGTTATTTTCGGAGTCAACCGACAAATGAGGTAATTTACAACACAATGTGGGTGCGATAGGTGGGTGAAATGGTGATGGGAGAATTGTTTAGGGAATAATGGAGATAAAACCGCAATTTGCTTTCTTAAACGAAAGGTGTCAATGCGTACCCGTTCGTTCCATCTGATGGAAGGCTGTACCTAGAAATCTGTCAAGTGTGTGATAATTCAGCGATAACCAATAACAACTTTTATGTATTCATTTATTCATTTGTCTAATTTTTCATTGAAGTATTCTGCCATCTGATTGTTAGGTTCTTGGATAGTCCCCATTCAGCATCTCAACCTCATAGACATTGTTTCGCTTTCCCTCTTAAGGATGTCCCGCCATTAGATCCCTCTTCAATTTTTCATGTCTTATATACCTCCTCTTATTTCGTCCAGAATTCCTATCCTCTTCCTTCCTCTTCCACGCTTCCCCAGTGTTCTCCCCTCTATCACTCTCTTCAACAATGCCCTCTCCTCTCAAAACCTCCTCCATCCATCTCTTCTGCCTTCTCCGAACCTCTCTGCCACAAGCTTCCTCTCCTCTCCGACCATATCCAATACCTCCTCGTTCGTCTTCCTCGCCTTCTCACCTCACCTTCTCCTTACTTCTCCAAACCCACATCTCAAACGCCTCAAGTCTACGCACATCCTCCCTTCTCAATGACCAAGTTCTTTTGCCTTTAAGTGAATTTAATTTTGTTTTTTATTGCTTTTTGTTAACATGTTTTCATCATTTTGGATTCATTTTCATAGTGATATAAACAAAATAATAGGCATTGTCAGGAGAGAGGACATCTTGCAAGAAGGTTGAATTGAATTGAACTATTGATTTAGATATTGAATGCAGAAAAATAAAAAGTGCAAATGGATGTAGGGAATTCCATTTCAATCACTTTGGCACGAAAACGTTTGTATGATTTCCACACGGCACTTAAATATGAATAAGGATTCTCTGAGCCGAAGCCCCGATTCGAAGCCCCGAAGCCCGGGTTCGAACTCGGGCCTTTGGGATGGGAAGCAATTACCCTATCCGTCACACGAATCCATTTCACCCTACTCACGCACTGCAATAAAGAAATTAACTTGGTTTCCTGAATTTTTGTTGCTTAGTTCCAGTGTTTGTAGTCGCTGTTCTGTCAAGACGGCATGGCACGTGGAAGTTAATTCTAAAGCAGTAAGTAGCCTTCCAAGTCGCTTGCAAGTACTACTTCCATTGAAGGATTTCAGGCTTTCCCGGCGAAGATTTATGTCAGCGATCTTTCGGGGTTTGCACCGGGTAGTTAGGTCCAACTTTTCGATGCTCGACTCGAACATCGTCCTCACCTCTGCCCTGAGGACGACGCTCGACTCGAGCATCGAAACGTTGGCCGCCATGGACCTAACTACCCGGTGCAATCCCCGAAAGATCGCTGATATACTACATCAATTATTGCCTATGAAGGCCTATGATGATATGGCTTCATTGCCTAAATACTTCGCCGGAATTGCCGGCCGGAATATTGCCTATACACTTCGCAGTGTAAGCATGGATACCTTTGGCAGTTGGGGTCGATAGGGTTAGTAAGTGGTACACTATCGATCACGGTCCCAAAGTCTACGGAAAGCTTCCATTTTGCCATAAACTAACATTTCCATTCCTCGATTTATACCGCAAAAATACCCGGTAAACTTCCGATCACATAAAGTCGATCGTATCTGGCGTTACGTGGTGGAACAGCATTTCAGGAATTAAATTAAACTATGAGTTGTACTGTCCACTCATATTAATAATGTACAACATAATGTCCACGTAATGTACAACACGTGTTTCAACGCTTAGGGCGTCATCATCAGGCCATACCTGATGATGACGCCCTAAGCGTTGAAACACGTGTTGTGTATTGTTATACAAACACAAGTGGACAATACAACTCCTGCAGTTAAATTTAATTCCGATCACATAACTACGAGCCGGGATTACAATCTAAAAAAATTAATGAGCAAAAGCTATTTTCGATAGAAATATAAATATTTGTTTCAACAAATATGATTGTTGATCTAGTATATCACTTAAAATAAAAACATCCGACTGCTCTAGTCTTGTATAATTTTAAGATAATTCTAAACCCTTATACACTTTATGTACGCATCCTTATATTTAATTTAATAAACACAAAATTTTTATTTAAAAAACTTGTGGAATTCGAGAAGAGTGGTGTATTAACGCTACGATTGCCAAAAATCGACAATTTTCTAAATTGCCATATCTATTGTTTACTTACGTCATTGGTTTTTTTTGCGGAAAATTCTTCAGTAATATGTAAACAGAACGATGTCGTGAAAGTGTCGATACATATATCGAGACATCGATACACTTGCCACTTCCATAAAAGCCAACTTCCGAGTGTTAAGCTGCCATTACTGAGAGAGCAACTTCAGCACATATTTTTTATGTGAATGCGAATCCCCAAAAATTCAGATGTCATATTTTTATTTTATGTCTCTTTCCATTGATTTTGTGTTCCCGTCTCATCATCCATTTTCTTCGTTTTGTTGTGAATATGCGAATGAACATCTTCTTATGGTTCGTTCTCGGTGACATGTAAGGTTTTGCCGCGACCAATATTTGTGTACTTTCGAGGGCCTCGTGTGCAAAAACTATGATGATTACAGAATATTTGAAACTATGAATGAATAGCCCGTTTCGTCGACTACCGGAAATGGTTTGTCGCGAGCGGAGGGGGGGTTGCGAGGTGACGTCACAGCGCTGCGCGTGAGGGGTCTAAATTCGGGCGTGTGTGGGCACGGCGCGCGATCAGTTCAGTTGTATCTCCGGAACGAGTTGGTCGATTTTAGTGATCGAGGTGTTTACGGAGAGCTGAGAACTTGAGTTAGACGTTAATAACACAAGAAATATAAAATTAACATTGAAAAGCAGAAAATATAAGTTACCATCGACCAACTGTTCATAGGTTAGCCATTTGTACTAATGATTTCGATGAATAAATGTTATTTATAGCGTAATTTTCTTTCTTCCATTTCAAACTTTCTTTCTGACAAACAAACAAAAAAGAATCACCCAATAACGAGAGTAACGTATGTAATTTCGCATTCACGAAATAAAGATCTAACGGGAGTACCGAGAATACTCTCTGTATTTTTTAAAATACTGCGACCGAAGGCAGGTTGACAAGCGGTATTGGCGGGAAGGAAACCGGAGAAAAAGGTGGAAAGAGTCTGTCTAGAAAGGGAAGAACTAGTTAGGCTTTGAAGGGTGGCAAAGTGGCGTTGAAAAAAACGAAGTTCCGTGCAGGAGGGAAGCCATTCATGCTGGCTAGCACCAACGAGAGCTCCTTCCACTGGAGAGGAATAAGCATGCAAAAAGACCAGACGACTCTTATCGCCCCCGTCGAAATGGAGAAAGCACTTAACAGCATTGACTCTCATAGTGTGCCGAGACACCCACATAAGAAGTAGAGGTGACCTAAAAACCCAGAAGAACTGCTTCACATAACAGTTAGGAGTATACGGCTGTGCTGAAATTCGGCGAAGAAAGGCGAGAGATGTAGGGGCGTGCTATTTCACGAATTGTCAAGAGAATCTGAAGATGAAAAACTGTCCTTCTTCGCAGAGTTTTCGTTATAGTCCATTTCCTTTCGTTATAGTCCATCTCTTCGTAGGACGTCTTCGTTAGTGATTGCCTTCCGTCCATTTAATCTTCACCATTCTTCGGCAACACCACATCTCCATTGCTTCCAATCTCCTCTTCTCTGCTGCTTCTGCTATTGTCCAGGCTTCGCTGCCATATAAGAGCATGCGCCAAATAAATGTTTTAATAAAGTGTTTCCTTACTTCCAGGCTTGTATTACCGGCTGTTAGCAGACTCCTCACCTGGTAGAATGTCTTCTATTGCTTGGGCTACTTTGCTCACAATGTCTTTCTTGCTTCTTCCATCGCTGGCCATCCTGCTTCCCAAGATAACAAAAATTCTTCCACTTGCGCGAGTTTTTGCTGCCCAAGTTTAACGGTGATTCTGTCTCCTTGTTTTTCCACAGAAATCTACAAAATACCCTGCAAGCCACCCCAAGGGTGTGTGGCAGGGGTTGAGTAGTCACCAACATGCAGTAAGGCCGTTTTACACGATGAAATATATTGTACAAACGAATGTACGTGAGATTGTACGTTTGTCTCAACGAAATTAGAACAGGGTCTGTTTTCCATATTCAGGCATCGAGACATTTGCACAAGCGTTCATACAATTTGCCGCTTTACACGATACATTTTGCCTCATGCAAGAGTTCACGGAAGAGTTTGTACAAACAAATGTACCGTGTAAAACGGCCTTTACACTACACACCAAATTAGGTGTAACTACGACTCATTACGCATCAGCATAAATCGCTGATGCTTGTCAAGAGGATAAACCTCACAAGCATGCACTACACTAAGGATATGCTCCCAATCGAGAGGGAAAGTTAGTAAGTGTCTATAAACCATAAACTTTGTTTTCTCAACATTTATCTTCAGGTTGTACTTCTTCAGACTTTTGTTAATACATTTCAGCATTCTCGTCAGATCTTCTTTCTTCTCAACGAAATTGCTATGTCATCAGCAATGCGTATCAATCAGCATGCTGATTTTTTCTCCATGCACTTTGGATGTTTTTAATTTTTCCTTTATTTCATTTATCCCTTTTAAATGTATATTTTGAAGATCATTGGCGACAGCATGTATCCTTGTAGTAATCCTTTCCTCATTTCTGCTTCCTCTGCATTCCCATCACATTTACTCACTGCCAGCTGTTCCTCATTTTGCTCTGCTGTCATTAAATGACACTCCTATGTTCTTTAGTATAGTCAGCATTCATTTCCAGTCCACTTTGTCAATTGCTTTCTCCATGTCGATGAAGCACATATCTATCCTTCGCAATTTTAGGCAGGCACTGTTGGTAAACTCTTTGAAATAACTAGAACATGGAAGGAACATGCTTCATGAAATAATTCTGGGAAACAACAGGATATATATATATATTTTTTTTGGCGCCATTATCTTTACGGTTTCGATGGCAATCGGACGGTACAGGTGATCACAAAATGTTTTCTCCATCGATAAATAACTGTACACTGCACTTTTTGGCCGCCACCTGAGTAGACTACTGATGGATTCTCAGACAGAAAATTATAAAGAAGGTAGGAAGAGGAACGCACGCCACGACGATGACGATATGGTTAATGACAGATAATTCTACTCAATAAGAGAAAAAAGGTCAAAGCAGATGTTTGCTTGGCGAGGAGAGATAAAAATCACTGGGGAATCGACTATAAGGCCCGAAGCACATAAAAAGAGAACGAGGTTAAAGGAGCAGATGTTGGATAGGAATAGATAAATAGTATCCACACTAAATAATATACTTTTTACTTTTCCTTAGAATAGTGTAACAGAGTCGTTAAAAGTTTTTATACACGTTTATAAACAATTAAAATAATATTAAGATTAATGAATACCTATATTATTCTGCATTTTATGCAGCCAGCTGTTGTTTATGTACAAAATCCTTCAAAAAAAGCTGCTTGTACTTTTGATCATAATTCAGTTTGACTTTCTAAAACGACAGTTAAAATTATTTTTAACATTAAAAAAAAAACAAATAATATATTTTTTCCTAATCATTTTATATGAATGATTGACACAACCATCTTCTTATTAAAAATTAAGAGGTGTCAAAATGACCCCTTGGCGGTCGGAGGGGTAGTAATACCTCCTGCGATTCTGGTGTTTAAGCGGTACAACGCGTTGCGCCGTTCTACGGAATCATCAGGGAAAAAAATTCATTGTATGTACAAATTCAATTACAAATACCTGAATTTGCACTACCTATGTGCCGTAAACCGCTATTGATATAATGTATACACACCTGATGGTGCCGTAGACAGGCAAATACCGTTTAAGGATGTTCCGCCGCGACTGTGTGAGTCAAAACAAGTACTAAATTCCAAATTTTTTATATTTTGTCCAAAAAATCCTGCTTTCACTGATGAAATGCGTTACCTACAGAAAACCAAAATTTAAGTAGAAAAAATGCAGATTATTCCACGAATATATTTTAAATTAGCACTTTTTCCAGCCATATGAGCCAACTGCAGCGCCATTTCCTACGAATTACCGCATTTTGACTTCAATTACGGCATTAATTCTTCAATAACTAGAAAAATAAGGTGGTAAGATGCCTGTATTTTATTTTTATTCAATTTCTCTATGATCCTTCTTAGAGACAGTATTCCACGAAAATGGCATTTGTATTTTATGGAAAAATACTATTTTCACTGTGTTTCTCTCATTCCCCCATTGAACACCATGTAATTTCAAGTTCAATTACAGAATAAAATAGCGTGGAAAAGTATTATTTTGTTGCTCATATCAGATAGTGGACAAGTTTTTTTTACAAGGAGACAGAACATGAATAAAATGACATTTAAGTCATTTTACGGTGGAACCACCTTAATAAATTCTGTGGAAAAATGCAAAGTATATTATTTAGTATGCATACTGAATACTTTCACATAATGAAGCCTGTAACTATAGAGTGTATTAGATATATAGTACTTTGGGATTATTTAGTTATTCCTGAAGGAAATACGACAGAAATGAGTGCGGTCAGTACTTCGCCACTCACCAAGCGAGTGCGTTACAAAAAATGAAAAAGAGATATTTACAGTTATGCCTCTAATAAACGTGTACAAGATTAGATTCCCTAATTTTGTCCAATTTTGAGGATACCGGGACTAGCCACGGTATTTACCTTTACGGAGTCACCCACAAGTGCACATAAGGGCGACATTCTCAATTATAACAATGAGTAAGATGCAACAAAAAATGAGCCAACTTGAATAATTACGGAAAACATATCATTAGTAATATATATACCACAACACAATGAGAATCAGCTGTTCATTCCACCGAAGTACCGCGTAAAACATCCAAAAATATTCTCATAAACTTCCCCGCATTATTAGGATATCCATTTCTCACCTTAATCATGTTAGACTCGAATATTAATTGAGCATGCGATATTATGAATTTTTTGTGTTTTGTTCTCACATCTCAAATTCTCATTAATTAATCCTAATGACAAGGGTATCGAATATTTAGCGAGGGAAAGGGAAAGTAAATACCACATATATACATATGTATCCATTTTCCGGTGGCGGTGCATGTGGCTAGCCGTAATTTTTTTTTTATACTGCACCACTTTCTTCTGACTTCACAGTACGCAAATGTTACGTCATATCTTTTTCACCGTTATAAACACGGGCGGCATGGAAGAACGATAAACACGCCAGCGCCAATCGTTGCCTAGGCGACGCGACGCGGCAAGCCCGAATTACGACCACTACTCGCATTCTCCACCTGCTATACGACCACCTGTTGCGCACGCCTTCCATGTTCGATCAACGGCCTCGCAAAACACGAAAACATTTTTATACGATACTCCGAATCCACGCTCGCGTTCAATAGGCGCGAACTCCATCGGTAGTAACTGAATAACTTCTGTGCTCTTAACATGCATATGGAAATGCAAAAATAGCCGGACGCACGCGGAAACGATGCTATTAGTTATTTTTTAAAAAGAGGAAGGCAAAAAGCATCATAGTACGCGTAAGAATCCAACTTTCGGTAGGTAGGTACTTAAGGAGGTTCCGCCGCGACTGTGTGAGTCAAAACAAATACTTAATTCCACATTTTTTATATTATGCCAAAAAAATCCTGCTTTCGCTGATGCAATGCATTACCTATAGAAACCTAAAAGTAAGGTACAAAATATATGCAGATTATTCCATGAATGTATTTTAAATGAGCACTTTTTTCCTGCCATAGGAGCCGACTGCTGCGTCATTTCCTACGAATTACCGCATTTTGACTTCAATTACGGCAGCAATTATTCAATAACTAGAAAAATAATGCGGTAAGATGCCTGTATTTTATTTTTATTCAATTTCTCTGGATTATTTCCTTCTTATAAATAGTTTTCCGCAAAAGTGGCAATTGTATTTTATGGAAAAATACTATTTTTCCCCGTGTTTCTCTCATTCCCCCATTGAACACCATGTAATTTCAAGTTCAATTATAGAATAAAATAGCGTGGAAAGGTATTATATTGTTGTTCACATCAGACAGAGGACAACGTTTTCTACAAGTAGACAGAATATGAATAAAATGACATTTAAGTCATTTTACGGTGGAACCACCTTAAAGGATTCGGTTTTTATAAAAGGTCAATGGTTCTTTTCTAGAGACAACTGAAGCCAGCGAATTCACTCCATGGTAAAACAAGAAGACTCTTTACTTTGCAAGGTGTGCATAACTTCAAACCCAAACTCAGGCGTCGCCCTGGGTGCGAACCCCATACCCACTCGTCGTCCCTTTGACGTCCTTCATGCATCGCAACAAACTCCTCTCTAGCCTCTCGCCATCGTCACGGCAACGCTCTGATAAATTAATACCTAACCGACCACGAGCTATCAACAGCTTGCGTGGCGAAATAAATATTTGAATTCGGGGGGTTATTTCGTAATCTCACCTTTTTAATGACTCTTTTACGGGAAGGCGGGAGAGACTCTTAATGAACGACTCACGATCGGCCTAGGGTTCGATGGTGGCTCCATTTCATGTTCCTTACGACACGTGGGATGGAACTAATGAAAGGCGGAGGCAAATGAAACGGATCAAGAGTCGAAAGAGTCGGTGAGTCAATTAAAAGACCTGAAGATCACCACTTGAGAGCCGAAGATGGTCACGCCGCCTGGGTGGCGGGGAGGAAATACAAAATATGACGTAATTTACCGTATGTTATGACGTATTCTCACTTAAGCTAGTTGGAGCGAAAAATCACTTCACTTCATTTGATGAATTTGGCCTCAGTTTATAGAAAAAACTCATCTTTCCAATGATATCAAAATATCAACCCCTTGCCGAACTACTTTTCGAGCAATTTGCCTTATTAATATAAGCTGTTTTACATGGGATAGATTATGGCTGTGCGCTCCAGAGGGAGAATATTAAAACATTTAGGAACTTCTAGCACCTAGATTTCGTCAAAAAACTAACGGTGTGTAGATTATATATTTTCTCAACTATTTATAAAATATACTCTATTAATCACCACAGTAATTTTGACAGAATCGCAAAAAAACCCGCTGTTTTGAAGGGTTTTCAGCCGTATGACGGGAAAAAAAGAGTCAAGTTAAAGACTTATATAGCTTTATTTATTTAATTACTGAGAATTTTGGTCATATATTATTATATATTTGCGCCATTAATACTACAATGTTTATTTCATACTTCTTACAGACGCTGAAATAAAAAAATAAAATTTGAATATGGTCTCCATTATGACTAGGGAACTATCTCGCTCAAACCACAAAAAGTGAGATTACAAAAAAACACCCCCCCCCCCTGCCCCACTTTCGTTTGGTGAAAAAAATAAACGTCGCAGGCGTTGCAGACTTGGGTCAGTCATCTAGCGGGACCTAGATTTGGAACATAGAATCCGGCCGGTCAGCAAAAACGTCGTCAAAAGTTCTAGAAAACAAGCCGGTAAGATATCCGAAGACCGCGCAGTCAGTCGCATGGTCAACAAAAAAAACTTCACGGAAGTAACTGCGTCAGACACGAATGTGAAGTTCACGCATGTACATACGTATGTATGTACACAACACCGTTCTTTTACACTGGTTGACGCGATGCTCCCAGTTTCAACTGATGCATCGCACGTTAGCCAGATCATAAGAGAGGCCAGATTATGTCCCATCGGCAAGAAAAAAACCGGTCGTACTCTAGGTTATCCCGTGTGTCAACCGAGAGAACTTGATTCTAAAGCTAACATCTCCTTAACCACGGCAAGCACATGTATGTGCTTACACGGTAGATTCGATCACTTCCGTAATATTAGAGAGATAGGTTATCGGAGGAACATGTTAAAAATGTCATACATTCCGTGCACTATTAGGGATAACAACATCTATGATCAATGCCACCACGGTAAAGATAGATAGCTTTGTTTTCAGCTCTTTTCCGTTTAATTTTCCTCGGGTTTAGATTTCTGCATGGGATGCTTATTAATCATATGTTTTATGTACCTGAATTACGCAATATATTTGCATGTTAGAATGATTAAACTCTACCTAATGGTCCCCTAGATGTATTTGATACAAGGTCCATCATACGTGAGTGAAATTATAGCAATGTTTTAATGAATGAAATAGATATGTTGCATAAGTACCCTCCTTTCGCAAACGTTTCTAAACTGCATATACAATAAAAACAAAATAGCGAATGATAACACGATGGCGTGCATAAAAGTATGAAGGACATCACAGTGAAAGATAATGAAGGAATTTAACGATTGGCAGAGTTGATAAATATATCTAATAATGATGGCGTCTTTGATCAGGGCAAAATTAGGGCTATGCGACCCCCTCTTCCATTTAACCCACACACATTATAGACAGGATACATCTACATCTACGAAGTACCACGCAAGCCACCACTAGGGTGTGTGGCACGGGGTGATTCCACACCAGGCATGCAGCACTCGTCCCAGCACTAATCAGAACCTAGCACGCTCCCCCTGGCGCTAGGCGCAGACACCAGAAAGCAGTCAGGAGAACAGTGCGCAGTCCAACCGGAAACTGGGAGAGTGATACGTAAAAGATCATGCAAACATGCAGAACAATGCTATAATACACATATCTAGTGGTTAATATTACTGATACTGTTAATTTACGAATGCTACGTGGTGCTACTTCATGCAGAGACCAAATTAAAATAATGCCGGAAATTTCAAGCCGTGTGAAGTGTTAGTAATGATGTTGTGTTATTAAGCACAAGTGAAAATTCTCCCCAACCTAGTGAGGGTGGGAGTTTCATATGATTGATCTATCGCAACTATTATGATCCCTTATTGTACGTGGGAAAAATGACATTCTAAATCTATCGGTTCTGCAGTCAATTTCCTTTATCTTATTCCTGTGATCACTTCTACCGTAGTACGTTGGCTCTAGCAAATTATGTTGAACGTCCGGAAAAAAACTGTCCGCTCCGAACTTGCGCAAAAGATTTAACCTGTATTTCTCCCTTCGCTCATTTAGAGATTCCCACCCCAATTCATTCAACAATTCGGCAACACCGCTAAGTTTATCGCAACAACTTTTCACAAATAGCGGAGATGGGAGTCGAAGCAAACCAACTTTACGATTGATGACTATACTGACGATGAACGTGATAAACTTGACCGGTGAGGAATCACCACCTGCCACCCACCACTGAAGTGGCTTGCAGCATATCATGTAGATGTAATGATTCCGATTTCAACACCAGCAACACGATTGAAAGTGCTCATCCACTGATGTCATTACGTGTCCTAGTGATTGGTTTGGTAGGCGATCGGTGGAGAAGAGTAGCGGGAGCTATGGTCCACGGCAGCCGAGTCAGCATCCGCAGCCTCCAACAGGATCCCCATTTAAGTCAGGGCTAAGCAACATCAAAATCTGACAGTTTGCACGCTTAACTTAACATACTCACTCCACAAGACATCTAACAATAGGTTAAGGGCGCCGGAAAGAGAGGAATATTAACCAGTCACAAGTTTCACTCCATATATACAACTACCTGAATTAACCGGCGTTGCTGGGGATCAAACTTCCTTCATATCCTAACTCATAATCATATTATGAGGACAATCCATTGAAAGAAATATAAACTTCCTTCTTTCGGGTATTTGATAAAATAAACTTTAACTCTCTATCTTGAGTGTAAGAAGTTTAAAAAGCAAAAAAGATAAACCACTGCGCAAAACCCAACGCTTAGCATTCCTAATCAGCTTAACTAAGCAACATGCGTTTTTGCGGCTAAACACGCGATTTTCAGACAAATACGAATTGGAAAAGATATCCGATTGAAAGAAATATAAACTTCATTATTTCAGCCATTTGATAAACAAATTCCAATCCTCCATCTTGAGCGGAAGTAATTTTAAAAAGCAAAAAATGAAACCAATGCACAAAACCCAATGCTTAGCATTCCTAATCAGCTTAACTAAGCAACATGAATTTCAAATACGTTAAAGATCAAAATCTGGGTGCCAAGGAGATATGTTATTGTTGATTTCAGAGAAAAATGTGCGTTTTTGCAGCTAAAAACGCGATTTTCAGACAAATACGAATCGGAAAAGATATCCGATTGAAGGAATTATAAATTTCATTCTTTCAGCCATTTGATTAAAAAAATCCCAACCCTCTATCTAGAGCGGAAGTGATTTAAAAAGCAAAAAATGAAACCACAGCGCAAAACTCAATACGGAGCGTAGAACACTAAAGGGCCTCTTTTTGGGACCTTTCGGGGCCCTGAGATCTTTTTAAAAAAGACTATAATTGTTCTAATGTTTTGAACTATTAGTTTGCAAAATTTCAGCACGAGCAGGAGTAAAACTGTAGATTTGTATAAAAAACAAACAGATAAACAAACATTCTTTTTATTTTTCATGTATATAGATACTCTATACTATATATATAATACATATATACGCCGGAAAGAGAGGCATACTTACGAATACCATTCAGAAGATTCACTCAATGTATACTCCATATTATCTGGCTTATAAAGAGTAAAAAAGCAACTTTAATTCCTAATCTATTAATTCCTATTCCTAATCTAATTTACTATTTACTGGCTATATTTTCGAAGCAAGACAGGAGAAATATTTTCAGAAAAAAACTAAGTCCAAGTCCTCACCCTCACCACCCCGAATACTAAGCACACAAAGCACGACTAACGGCACTGTCGCCAGATTATTTTTTTACACTTGGAAACTTAAGAAACCAGTCAATCGAGGTGAATGTCGAACGCTTTTGCAAATATTTCGCGTAGATGATTTCCGGCATCATCTGACACTTTCCGTCGACTGGGAAATTCCTTCAATGAGGAAAATAACCGATTTTCCCACAAGCTCCCGATTAAAAGTATTCCTGGCTTTCGTTTCAACAACAACCAACGGAAGAAGAATTAGAATATCCGTCCGTCAAATGGAGAAGAGAAAGGATTTTTTTCGAACACACGGCGGCATGGGCAAGAAGAGGGTAAGAAGATATAATAACAGATTGAATGGACGTTTTCTTACCTCCACCATTCCTGTAGCACAGGTACGGGAACCTCCAGACGTTGCCCAGTCCGACGGCGTAGCTGAGGCACGAGAGCACGAACTCAAGTGGCGAACTCCACTTACCCCTGTCCTGAGACGAGGAGTCCACCTCCACCTCCTTGGCCATTTCTGCACTTCCTTCCCTCTTGTGTATCGAGAATCGAGACGGATTTCAGAAGATTTGCCGGCGCGGGCGGTCACTCTTTTGAGCACTTATACGATATCCTTATAGTCGCCGGGATGACTAATCCTGGTAGAAACACGCTGCGGGGATAGTTTGTTCAAATAGGAAAACGAGGAAGTTGAATGTAGAGCATACAGTTCGCGGTGGGTTTAATAGAGAGGTCACGACGGCAACGCGGCAACTAACACGTCCGCAACCTACAAGCACCGCGGTGGCACTGACTGGCAGCCCAGGTTTGACTGAGGACGTAGCCAAGCCGGCCAGCTGAGTAGGGGAGGTAGGGGAGTGAGGTTGTAGGTAGGGAGGGGTTGTTGTGGCTACAAAGGGAGCAGGTGGGGGGAAGATATGTGTGTGTATAAACCCCGGCGGGGACTACCCATGGGTGGAGTAGGGGAATGAGGGGAGGGTGCTCGGTGGAGGGGGTTGGGGAAATTACGTAGGGGGGCGTGGTGCGGTGATGTCACTGTTACGGCGGAGGAGGAGGAGGGGGGGGATCTCCCTAGTGTCCCCCCCCCACCTACTCCCCCTCCGCCCCCAATGCATCGTTATACTCCATCCCACACCTCCTCAAGGACCACCCGATACTACGTTGATCGGGCCTTGGGATTTGCGGAGGATGATGGAAGACCGGTTTCTCATCAAGGACCCAATCCTCCGACAGGGAGGGGGGAATTCCCGTAACGCGGCCGGATGAGCAAGGAGAGAAAAACAAAGTTTGAAATATTTTAAATATTTTGCATCTACGCTAAGCAATGCAAAGCACAAAAAATACGTATGGCAGGGGGAGGGAATTCTCAACAAAAATTAGTGATGTTGAATGCTGCGAATAAAATATTTAGATACATATTAGCATAAATTTCTAATGCTTGTCAGGAGGCGAAGTCTCACAAGCATGCACTACACTCTAGGTACGCTACCGACGTTAGAAGCACCGTTAGTATTTTGTAACTGCATAAATGGACAGATATACAAGAGTTATTCTGAAAGAATGCACGGCGGGCTGTGAGTACTTAGTAGCAGAAATTATAGAAGTATTAGGGAGTAAATCAAATAACTAGCTACACTACCTATCGACAAACCTAGTTTAAAGTCTCATTGGCAGCTGTTGTGGTCTCTAGTCGTTCCCGGGAAAAATGACATTTTAAATCTGTCCGTTCTGCAGTCTAGTTCCCTAATTTTATTCTCATTATCTGATCTACGGAAGTATGTCGGATTTCGTAAAATATTATAAACGTCGTCAGAGAATAAATCGGTTCTGAACTTACCTACATAATAGATTGAGTCTAAATTTTAATCGACGGTCTGAAAGTGATTCCCATCTCAGTAGCTGAAAAATATTATCCTACGTAAACAAGGATGAGAAGATAAATGGACGAAACGAAGTAAACTAGACTTCCAACAAATAATTGCAAAATGATAACAGAGTGAAAAAAGGCATTGAACTGAAACTGGACGATCGTTTCTTTGGTTCCTCGGTTTCACCGGTTCACAGAGGAATCGAAAGGACGAAAGCGGCCGAAAAAACCGGTTACTTGGCTCTATTTATAGTTTTTTTTACTTCGAAACAGTTAACTGAAGTTAAAGCGTACCTTAAAACATGGAATTAATGCCATTAATATGCGAAAAAGGAATAAAATCGGACCTATGACCCTCCTTTGAGAGACACCAAGTATGCCTTTAACTTCATGAAAGATAACATCATGCAAAACAAAGAAATGTACAGTCCAATACAAAATGTTATCGTCTAACGCATGAAGATATTATGTAAAAAGTAACTTTCCTTTAAAAATTTCATAAAAAACTTTTTCTTCATTACTACCAAATTTTAAAAAAGTATATGTATCTAACCGAAATATCTTCCCAAGAAAAAAAAATATTTCCATCAAAATGCGTCTTTCACTAGAAATGACGAATTTTGAAACTTGGTGCTGGAGGTGGATGCTTGAGATCAATGTACGGATGGCATCAAAAACGAAGAAGTGTACAGAGGTACAGAAGGTCCAACTTCGAAAAGAAAAAGGTGTCACACAGAATGCATCTAATAAATGGTGTTTCCTAGTGCCGCTACTGCTGATTTAGAGCTGTCCGTTGTCACAGTACCACATCATAGTGCTGGAATTATATTGTGCCAATAACTGCACAGTGACAGAGCTCCATAACAGGTCTGGAAATATTATAACTCTTGGAAATGTAGAGTAAAACTGGTCATGAGTAAAAATCAGGGCCTGGCAAATTGAACTGAATACTTGGATTTAACCTTACGGCTTAAATTTTTATTTTGAAATCAATAAAATTATTTTTCATCGAGATGACTAAAGTGTGTTTATCAAAACAGCGTATATCCGTGTTAGCGTAGTGGTCGCGAATTTTTTTAAATCTCATCACGTGATATACTACATATTCGAGAAATTACCGGTCAAGCTAATCGTAAATTGGGATTTGTTAAAAGAGTACTTGGCAAGTGCAGCAAAGATCGACAAGATACGTCAAAGGCCGTTACGATAATCTCATTAGTGTTACTGACCTTTTGCAGCAACTGGGATGGGAAACGCTTTCAGACCGTCGATTAAAATTTAGACTCAATCTATTATGTAAGTTCCAAACCGTCTATTCTCTGACGACGTTGATAATATTTTACGAAATCCGACATACTACGGTACATCAGATCATGAGAATAAAATTATGGAACTAGACTGCAGAATGGACAGATTTAAAATGCCATTTTTCCCGCGAACGATAAGAGACCATAACAGCTGCCAATGAGACTTTAAGCTAGGTTTGTCGATAGGTAGTGTAGCTCTTAGTTGTAGTAGTACTCCCTAATACTTGAATCCTTATCTGTTACCTAGTACTAGCAGCACGCCGTGCATGTTTTCTACATAAGTCTTGAGTCTCTGTCCATTTGTTTAGTTGCAAAATACATATATATTAACGGTCCCTCTCCATTGTGATAATATATGTAGTGTAGTGCATGCTTGTGAGGCTTCGTCTCGTGACAAGCATTAGCGATTTATGCTTAAGCATAATTAGTCGCAGATAAACTAACTTTAGGGTATAGTGTAATGCATGTTGGTGAATACTCACCCCCTGCCATACACCCCTGATGTGGCTTGCAGGATATTTTGTAGATGTAGATACTTTAAATCATCAATACAAGCGACCATGTTGACTTTCCTGTGGGTCGTAACCTACTGCCGGCTCATCGACCGAATTCAATGATTTTGCTGCTGTGGCAGTAAAGGCAGTGAATTTCGGAATGCGCACGTAAACAATAAACACTGTGCCTCAATGTGACGCAGGCAAGTGGGCAGTGGTAAAAGCAGAAAAAGCTGGGAAAAGTAGCGCGTGAATTTTGGGAAGGCAACGTCCGGAGTTGAGGAAAATCTGACTCCATCCGAAAGACATGCAGGAGTCAGACCGCGAAATAAAGAGGTTTTTTACTTTCAATAACTTTCAAGAGTAATTTTTGGCTGCATTTTCTACTAAATGCGATGGGAATAAAAAACGAATATACACAAATTTTAGATTTGGAAGGTCTCGTGTCAAAATAAAAAATGGAAATGGACAGGTGAATAATATGGTGAAAAGAACTCGGTTCGACCAATTATCGCACGTTTGCTCTAGTAACATGTGGGAAATAATTCCATTTACAAATATCTATAATGCGAAGGAAACACTTCTAGGTAACATCACAAGGTACGAGATCTAAAGCAATATCCAAATTTCATATTAGTTCTGATATTTCACTCAGCCATCACAATTTCAACCCTTAAATGAGCTCCCTATTCGTTAATTCCGAGTTGAAAGCGAATTGCTTTTTGTTGTTGACGTTGCCCGTGTCACGTGACAAGTGGCCCAGTTTTTCTTCCCGTCTATTGATTGTTCCAAGTTAGCAATATATTTCTTCACATAAAATAATCTTCTCACGTTCACCTAAGTAGTGTCGTCCCAAGCATTTAATTAGGGCAGTAATTTGGCAAGCACATTTTTCGCGACGATGAGACAGTCTCAGCCGTAGCAAATGCACATTGAGACGACTTTCTTGAAAATCGGTGAGTTCGAGCGCAGAATAGTGGCCTGTCCATTTCATTATAGTCATGCTATTAGTGTCTTAAGCCTCGTGCTAACGGGACGCCCCTGAAAACTCAAATGCGTGTCAACAGCTCCCCAATGGAGACTATGGGTAACTATCGGAACTAAAAAAAGTTCGTTCACCAGTGTAACGTACTCACTTTCCTACGATGTAAACAATTTAGAGATATTAGTTATGGAGTATTCGAAGTAATTTACTACCAGAGCAAATGGTTCTGGCAACCACGAGTGTATCTTAGATATTTTTCTTCAGTTAGTGCAAAGAGTATTTCTTTATAAGGATTGAGACGGAAGATTTCGCATTTAAACCTTAAGAATTTACTCTTTAAAAATTGTAATTTAATGCGTGCACCAAAACCGTACCAACAACTACATCTAGGAATGGCACACACGGACACAGAGATGAGTAAATCGCGTTGATAATTATGATATCGCCGGATGGTTGGTAACACCGGGAGGTCACCAGCAGCTGAGGTCATTTACGCCTTTTAGCACGGGTACCTAGGTGTTAAAGATTAATGGTACGGGAAGGGATAGAATAAAATTAGGGAACTAGACTGCAGAACGGACAGATTTAAAATGTCATTTTTCCCACGAACGATAAGGGACCTTAACAGCGGCCAATGAGACTTTTATCTAGGTTTGTCGTTAGGTAGTGTAGCTCTTAATAATAGTAGTACTCCGTAATACTTGAATCCTTATCTGTTACTTAGTACTAACAGCACGCCGTGCATGCTTTCTACATAAGTCTTGAGTCTCTGTCCATTTGTGTAGTTGCAAAATACATATATAAATTTATGGTACCTCTCCATTGTGATAAAATCTGTAGAGAGTAGTGAATGCTTGTGAGGCTTCGCCTCGTGAAAAGCATTAGCGATACATGCTAATGCATAATTAGTCGTAGTTACACTAACTTTAGGGTATAGTGTAATGCATGTTGGTGAATACTCACCCCCTGCCACACACCCCTGGGGTGGCTTGCAGGGTATTTTGTAGATGTAGATGAAGGATATAAAGGGGATAAGGGAAGGGTGGAGAGAAAGAAGATCCCAGTGGTCGATGTGCATTATAAATAAATACTTAAAGAGTTTAAAGGTAGATTGGCTAGATAGTTCCCTAGTCGTAATGGAGACCCTTTTCGAATTTTAATTTTTTAAATGTCAGCGTCTGTACAAAGTATGAAGTAAATATTGTAATATTAATGGCGCAAATATATAGTTATATATTACCAAAATTCTCAGTAATTAAATAAATAAAGCTGCATAAGTCTCTAACTTGACTCATTCCTTCACGATGTGCGGCTGAAAAGCCTTCAAAACAAATGTTTTTTTGTGATTCTGTAAATATTACTGCGGTGAGTAATTGATTAATTTGTGTAAATAGTTGAGAAAGCATACAAACTACACAAGTTAAGTTTTTTTGACGAAATCTAGGTGCTATAAGTTCCTGCTTTTTTTAATATTCTCCCTCTGGAGCGCACAGCCGTAATCTATCTCAAGCAAAACAGGTTATATTTTTAGACAAATTGCTCGAAAAGTAGTTCGGCAGGGGATTGATATATTTTTATTAATTATTAGTTTTTTCATTAACATGACGTCAGAGTCATCAAATTCTAGATAATATGATATTTCGCTCAAACTACCTTAAAAGACAAGACGCTGACAAAACGAGGCGCACAAAATTTCCCAGGTTTTTGTGAATAAATTCATTTTAGAATGTTGTAATATTTATACATTTTTCATCAATTCTTCATTTAAGTATTCTACCAGCTGATTGGTAGGTTCTTGGACAGCCTCCATTCTGCATCCCAACCTCATAGAGATTGTCTCGCTTTCCCTCTTAAGGGTGTTCCGCCATTAGATCCCTCTTCAATTCCTCATATATTCTATCTCCTCTTATTTCGTCCAGAATTCCTATCCTCTTCCTTCCTCTTCCACGCTTCCCCAGTGTTCTCCCCTCTATCACTCTCTTCAACAATGCCCTCTTCTCTCAAAACCTCCTCCATCCATCTCTTCTGCCTTCTCCGCACCTCTCTGCCACAAGCTTCCTCTCCTCTCCAACCATATCCAATATCTCCTCGTTCGTTTCATCAATACATGGCAACATTTTACGGAACTTGCAGAGTTTATGAGCAAAGACGGCAGAGTTTAGCCTCTGATAAAGGACTTTGAAAATAACGTCCGTGGATGATGTTTACCCCACGAGGGATATTTGGCTCGCGACGCGAAACCGGTTTGGAAAAAGAAAGTAATTCTTCGGCCCACCACAAAAGCACCGTGAAGGTCCTATCCCTCGGGTGAATTCAAGATTTATTTTTTTCCGCGACTCAAAAATGTATGTGTAACTTGACGCAAATATTATGCGTGAAACGTTTAAAAATACGATACGGATTTGAGGTGCCCATGGCTGATGGCGATGCGAAAAATTTACGCATGCCGGACATTCATTTTTACTTTGGTAGGGGTATAAAGAGATCTCGGAACGGATTATATGCCATTCTAAAGAAAAAGGTTTAAAAAATTATAATTAATTCCGATCATGGAATGATTGACATACTACGAAAGAAGATGACCTCGAAATTTGGGTATTTAATCTCGTGAGGCCGACAGCGTGGAGTACGAGGAGTTCGCGAGTGATTTCTATTGAAAGCGTTTCTACACCTACATCTACGAAGTACCGTGCAAGTCACCACTAGGGTGTGTGGCACGGGATGATTCCACACCAGGCATGCTGCACTCGTACCAGCACAAATCAGAACCTCGCACGCTCCCCCTGGCGCTAGGCGCAGACACCAAAAAGCAGTCAGGAGAACAGTGCGCAGTCCAACCGGAAACTGGGAGAGTGATACGTAAATGAACATGCAAAAATGCAGAATAATGCTATAGACACATCTAGTGGCTAATATTACTGATACTGTTAAATTATGAATGCTATGAGATAATACTTCATGCAGGGAACAAAATAAAATAATGCCGGACAAATCGACCGGTGTGAAGTGTTAGTAATGATGTTGTGTTATTAAGCACAAGTGAAAATTCTACTCTACCTATTGAGGGTGAGAGTTTCATATGATTGATCTATCGCAACTATTATGATCCCTTATTGTACGTGGGAAAATTGACATTAAAAATCTCTCGGTTCTGCAGTCAATTTCCTTTATCTTATTCATGTGATCGCTTCTACCGTAGTACGTTGGCTCTAGCAGTATATGTTGAACGTCCGGAAAAAAACTGTTCGCTCCGAACTTGCGCCAAAGATTTAACCTGTATTTCACCCTTCCATCAGTTACAGATTCCCACCCTCTGCATTCGTTTAGATCGCTATAAGGGATAAAACCGCAGAACGAACTGAACTCACAACAGGTACACAAAAAATTGTGGGATATAAGTCATAAAAATCTTGAATAATTCGCTCAAAACTCATGCGGTGGCGTGCTTCGTGGAAGTAATTATATCGGGGTATAGATAATGAGACAGCAGACCTCGTGTCAAGCTGCACTTAACTGTACATCTACAACTACAAAATACCCTGCAAGCTACCTCAGGTGTGCGGCAGGGGGACAAAAATAACTGAGTTTCGAGGCAAATATGCCATTATTATTATTTATCTCAGAATTAAAATTACACCGAGTGCCGCTTATAAAACTGGCTCCTTCTAAAATCGACGATATTGAAAATTAATAACGGTGCAATCCCAAAAATTGTTGCATCGGCCGGGATTCGAACCCGGCCCGCGTGGCAGGCGAGCATTCTACCACTGAACCACCGATGCGATGATCCAATATTAGTGTTAAATGAATAAATATATGCGCGCTTGTACCACATAGACACTTGCTCGACGTGTCGAGAGTGGCGTTCTGTGCTGATTTATCGGAAAATGTCATTTGCTTTCTTCTCAAGAAGAAAATCCTCATTCGGATCGGGGGTAAACTGGAAATGAATACGCACGACGACGTAATGAAAAATACTCCTTTGACAGCTGTGGGAATGGAGGGATGCGATTGGTCGTCTCGTCGCATCCTTTATCCCCTCCTTCCCATTGGCCAACCCTCCTCTCTCCCCCCCACCGCTACTCCCAACCAGTCTCTCGGGCTCTTTTTCCTCGTACGTATTATTGCCCTCTCCAAGCAGCCTTCTTTCGTATTCTTATTTTTTCATCCCACCGTCACTTTGATCCCCACACTACTTGACTTGGTTCTTAAGCTTTGAAAACGCCCACTTCAAATAACTACAACCCCAAATCAGGAAAATCCTTATGGGCCCCTTCTTACTCGCCAACAGAGCCCGCTGTTGTAAATCAAAATACGTCTCCCTCACCTCTATATTTCCGTGAATGACCTCATCATCGGATTGTTATGGCTACAGAGAAACTTGATGGCACTCCACGGCGGAGAGTTTTGAGTTTCCAGAGGGCGAAATAAGCGTTGGAGAGCGGTAATAGGTACCGCAAGGCTCAGTTGTGGGCCTTTAGAGAGAACCTAAACATCTTAATTCTTCCTCTCTTGCATGCTCTCCACTCCCTGACGTCATTCTCTGTATAAGCCAGTGCCACCAAGTTTTTCTACACCTATACATGCAAAAAAAGTGTGTGTGTGAGATAGAGAGAAGGAACTTCTTCGTAAAAGATTCCTCTCCTCTGACCCGTGGAGACTAAATCTCAGCACAAAGCACTTGGCGATTTTTTTCCTCAGGCGACGGGGTAGGTATATTATTTTGCCGCGAGAAATCTACATCTACATAATACCCTGCAAGCCACCTCAAGGGTGTGTTGCAGGGGGTGAGTTATGACCTACATGTACTACACTGTACCACAATAAAGTTAATGAAGCCATCACTATTGGTGCATTCGAAAAAATACGTGAAAATACTCGTAGGGAGGTGACGTTACACCAACATGAATTGAACTATATGCATGCCACAAATGGCAGAGAAACTATTCGTAATAATGTATTTTGCAGCAACATATATGGAAAGATATGCAAGAGTTATGCCGGAAACATGCACGGCGTTCTGCTAGTACTTAGGTAGTAAATAGGTAGCAGTAAAGGATAGCAGCATTAGAGAGTAAATCAAATAACTAGCAACACTACCTATCGACATGTCTAGTTAAAGGTCTCATTTGGCAGCTGTTATGGTCTCATATCATTCGCGAGAATAATTAAGCCTTAGACATTTTAAACCTGTCCGTTCTGCAGTCTATTTCTCGTTTCGCGAAAATCATTATGAATCCCGACCGTATTTCGAAATGGTGGCTGTTAACAAAAACAAATTTTCAATTTAAGTTCATGAATAAAGTGAAATTTATTTTCTTACGAGCATCGCCAAATATGGTCTCGCTACCCTATTTTTTCCCGTCTATACTGTAGCTATCGATGAAAATAAGATCCGTTTTTAAGAATTTAAGACCGTGTAAACTCAAAGTTTAAATAAAATTAATGCCTTAAGATGAATTCTTATCTGTTACCTAGTACTAGCAGCACGTCGTGCATGTTTTATACATAAGTCTTGAGTCTCTGTCCATTTGTGTAGTTGCAAAATACATATATATTAATGGTCCCTCTCCATTGTGATAATATCTGTAGTGTAGTAGTGCATGCTTGTGAGGCTTCGTCTCGTGACAAGCATTAGCGATTTATGCTAATGCAAAATTATTCGTAGTTACACTAACCTTAGGGTATAGTGTAATGCATGTTGGTGAATACTCACCCCCTGCCACACACCCCTGAAGTGGCTTGCATGGTATTTTGTAGATGTAGATGTAGAAAATACATATATATTAACGGTCCCTCTCCATTGTGATAATATCTGTAGTGTAGTACATGCTTGTGAGGCCTTGTCTCCTGGCAAGCATTGGCGATTTATGCTAATGCATAATTAGTCGTAGTTACACTAACCTTAGGGTATAGTGTAATGCATGTTGGTGACTACTCACCCCCTCCCACACACCCCTGAGGTGGCTTGCAGGGTATTTTGTAGATGTAGATGTGTATTCCATGATGACTTCTATTGAAAAGCTACATTGGTTACCTATTAATAATGGAGAGAAAAAACCGAACAAACAGTATCCGAAGAAGAGAAAGATGATTGAGGAGGTAAACGGACCATGAAGGTATACTGCGGCAAGTTGAATAGGGGGCGAGTATAGAAATTAAAAAAAAAATGAAGGGAAAAATAAGACTTACATTCAAAGAATCAACATTCATGCCACCACTAAGTAAGAGCGTTGCGACCAGTCGCTTGGGGTGCGCGTATAGCCTCTTTAGAAATCTAGTCCTTTCCCGAGAACTGGAAACAGTTACCTGCCATTGTTGCCGCTACCGGTACCAATGGCAACGGTGAACGAGCCTCAGTGGCCGGGGAAAAAAAAAGACAAAAACATTGCTCCCGGTGTTATTCGAGAAGCAGCGCCGTCAGGCTTGGCTGCGTAAGCGTGTAACATACGTACTGGATGTTGCAAGTACATTCAAGGGTACGGAGAGAAAATCAATCCGGTGTTATACAAGTGCTTATGATCATGTCGAAAAGAACTACCCTAGTGGCAGTAACTACTATGTAATACTACATTTTTTCCTCAGGTGACGCAGTAACTACTATGTAATACTACATTTTCGGTGCCAACGATACTTTAAAATATTTCGTAAGGCTTCAAATAACGAAAGTATTAGAGTTTCACACAATAAACTATATCCGATATTATTTATATTTTTACAGCATTTTACTTCGATATTCTTACTCTTAATAGTCATGTATTTGCATATATAAAATTCCTTGAGAATACAGCGGTAAGTTTCTAAGTTATTAACGTAAGAAGTCACGCTACCGTTTTTGTACCGGCAAAAAGCGTGCCTTTTTTCATACAAGCTCACATTTAAAATATGTACACAGTACAAAAAATCGCAAAGTAAACTAGTTGGACGGGCATATCAATTCTCTTTTATATGCAGTGTACTGTGTTGTAATAGGTTTATTGGTAAATGAGATATAACATCTCAAAGTCGGGTATCTCGACTTTTTGCAAGGACTAGCAGGGGGGTTGTCACGTGACTTTCGTAGCGATCGTTTCTAGGCGATATTTCGAAATCCATTACGTCACTGTCGAATGGATTGTTGAAAACGTGCTATTAAGCAATTTAGTGCTGATTATAAGCAGCCGAATCCATTACTAGATCCGGAATCGAAAATCTACATAATAGTCCGCTGGAGGTTAATTTTTTAACTTTCGTACAGATCGTTTCTACAGGGTAAAATAGAGATCTAGATCAGAGTAGAGCGGAATGACTGAACATTACTCTTTTGTAACTTTCTACCGATACAATACATACATCCTATACAGACGGGCGGTTGTTACAGTTCAAAACCTATACACTATCATATCCCGAAAGAGACAGGCATGTTCTCCATTGCAGTTATTGACGTCCATGTCTTATTACAACCTATTCCTCTTCCGATACAATAACAACGCGTAGAAAAAATATGCTTTCAATTTACTTTGTAAATTGCACGGTGCGCGTTGAATGTGCCCCGTGCCACACACCTTACATCTACATCTACATATTACCCTGCGAGCCACCTCTAGGGTGTTTGGCAGGGGGAGGCTTCGTCTCGTGACAAGCATTAGCGATTTATGCTAATGCAAAATTATTCGTAGTTACACTAACCTTAGGGTATAGTGCAATGCATGTTGGTGAATACTCACCCCCTGCCATACACCCCTGAGGTGGCTTGTAGGGTATTTTGTATATGTAGATGTAGTATGTAAGTACAAGTTTAAGTAGTCGAGGGAGTACAGAGATGCGGTCGAGCGAAGAGAGGGGATTTATTTCCTCCTTGGGGAGTTCTGCATTCCTAAGAAGCGAAACTGATTTCCCACCTCCGCCCGTTCCCATGGAGACGGACGAGAGTGAAATTCCCCCAAGGAGCCACGTGGGAGTAAAATCTTTCGTGACTCGCTTAAGCAGACAGAGCGTTGACTCCGCTAGAATGAGCCACACTCTCGCTACCCCTACTGCTCTGCTGCCTTTCCTCCTCCCCACTTGATGACGTCAACGAAAACCGTGGTGACGACACGTTCACGACCATCGAGAAAGGCCTGAGGAACGCTTGTCCGTGACGTCACGGTGATTGGGGCATAGACATTGAATAGAGAGTCTATTAAACTCTCCGTCTCGGTGGTCGTGACTCGTTGCGATTCATGACGTCCGGTCGCCAGAAAAGGGTTATCATATCTCTGGCAACCAAAAGGAAGACCTTTGTCGAAAAACTGAGAAAAAAAGGAGGACTTTTGTCTCTTATCTCTCCGGCACATTTGCAACCATTTCGTTCTTCTCTAAGGATTCCGGGGGACAAACAAAAACACGACACCCATTCCTGCAGCTATTGGAACAGTTTGGTGCTCAACAACCGCCCATTTCTGTTATTTTATCATTGAAAAAAAAAACGGAAAAAACTACCTCAACACGTCCATTCGCCTGTGCTATTACAGAGTCGGCCGTTTGCGATGTAGCTCAAAATAGCGGATTGCGACGATTCCACTTCGTAGTCATTACTATATGACAATCTAGAGGACTCTGGCTACGATATTGTTCCTCTTCACTGTTGGGTTGTGATACTATTTCCAACAAGGTGTTAAACTCGAAATATTGGTACTTTCTTGATCGAATTATTTACGTTATTTTCGCAAAAATACGAATTTTACTTATGGCGACCCTAGGGATGGAGGGGAAGGGGGAGAGGTGGTGGATGTGAGGTTTCCTGGAAAAAGAATGACAAGGTGTCGCGGAGAGACCTTGATCGGGGCATTACACCTACCGACATCGTGGCCTCCTAACGGGAGACTCCATTGATCGCCCATTACTGGGTTTTCCAAGTGGTGGCCAGCTCAACATCATTGGTTATACCTTGCTTCACATGCGAGCAGAGATACGAATGGATTTTAAAAGTGAAGGATTAGTAATAGCACCACTAATATGTAGTAATATAATACTAATATATATTATGTATAAATACTAATGTTAACCTCTACATGTCTCTTTACCAGTGCACTTCATGTTCGTTTACGTATCACTGTCCCAGTTTCCGATTGGACTGCGCACTGTTCTCCTGACTGCTTTTTGGCCTGCGCCTAGCGGCCGGGGGAACGTGCGAGGTCCCGATTTGTGCTGGGACGAGTACTGCATGCCTGGTGTGGAATCACCCCGTGCCACACACCCTAGTGGTGGCTTGCACGGTACTCATTAGATGTATATTGAATATCAGAAGAAAATAAGTTGGATAGTAAGAAAATTGTAACCTAAATTAAAAATCAGATCATTGTATAATGAACTTAAACAAATCTTAAATTGGCAAGTATGCAACTACGTGAGCCACCTAGGCAAATAAGCATTAAAGGAAGATGGCGGAAGTCACACAAATAAGAGAGAAAGTAGAGCAAGTGTTCACCTGCCTCGGCAGTACCATCACGTAGGAAGGAAGAAGTACAGCGGGCATCAAGGGTAGAATAGACCAAGCTAAGAAAGCGTTCACGATGATAAGACAACTAGTGTATTCAAAGCAGACAAGACTACAAACAAGGAAACAGTACGTAAACAATCCTTGAAAAGAATTCAAAAAGATATGGTACTTTTTTCACAGATTTTTATTTCAAGTCGACCGGTTTCGTCGCATAGGCGACATCATCAGGTACATGAATATGGCAAGTGGCAGAATATATACAATTTTTAAGAGAGGGGGGAAAAGGAGGGAGAGGGGGGGGTGGAAGAGGCAGTGGTAAGGGGTGGAGGTTGGTGTGTGAGGGAACGTGGATGACTCGATGGGAGGGGGGAGGGGTGGTGGTGGTGGATGTAGGCTAAGTGGACGCTTGGTCAGGTACGCTGTTCACAGCGGGGGTTGGGGCGTCAGGTATTGAGAGTCACGGGAATATCCAAGAGGGGGGAATGGCTCACAAAAATGTTTTCGTTAGCAAGTTCGTTAAGTCGAAACCGGTCGACTTGAAATAAAAATCTGTGAAAAAAGTAACATATCTTTTTGAATTCTTTAGAATGGATTTTCACAAAGTTAAGCCTGAAACCATCGAGTTTAAACAATCCTTTGCAGCGTGGCACTCTATGGATCGGATACATGGGCCAATGGAAAATTAGACCAGAAAAGATTAGAAGTATTCGAAACCTGGTGTTAGAGGAGGATGCTGAAGATCTTGTAAACAGCGGCCAAAACCCTCTTGAGTAAGATATCGGGATATACTGTTAAAAATTCTCTTTCCTGTGAAGGAGCTGAAATAGCAAAATTATAGATACATGAAACCACATAATTAATTATCTTTCCGTGCAGTAATTAAAAAATAAATAAAAATCGGAAAAAAATACGTTACTTATCGTAGCCCATAACATTGATTGATGGCGTCGATCGTGGTCGCTATTGTGGTCCCTGATCGTAAGCAGAAAAAAATAGAATTTTGAAATCCCATCCGTCCTCCAATATCTCTCTCGCTCTGATGTTATGCCCGTGATCGAGCTTACCATGGAAACACGCAGTTCTCAACATGTTCTTTACGCCTACGGAGAAGTAACGCATCTCAAATGTACACAGGAGATTAAGCCTATTCGCTAATTTACGCTTCCCTTTCCAGTTCTTTTGAATTTTTCCCATGACAACTATTTTGGGGAAAATTAAACTTTAGACACAATATTTACGGCCAACTTGTGTATGTAATAAAAAAAAATGAAATGAATATTTGGGAAATCCCTCTTAAGTTTTCGAAAGGAAAAAAGAATCGGAACCAATTTGGAGTACTTTCTAGGAAAACGACATCAAAGTTTTTAATCCATTCAAAAAATCAAGTTTTGAACTTTTGTTCTCCAAAATAACATACTTAGTAAAAATAAAAGGAAACTTTCATAGTTAAAAATTTTCTTCGGTTAGTGTAACTCTAAGATCAGCATTCCATAGATTTCGTTACTAAAGAGATGTAAAAGAAAGCTATGTCACGATATCTATCCTTGCTCAGTGTAGTGTGCTGACTTCTTCTGGCCCTTGAGTCCATCTCTCCTTCAACAATGGTTCATCAAAAAACTGCCGATACGGTCAGGACGACAATGTAAATTCCTCAAATTTCGTCGTTGGATACAATTCTCCCGCGGATTACACTCGTGGTGACTTTTAATGCGTTGGTTTTCTGTCGTAACTTAGTAACGAGATAATAAACTCTGGCGCAAGTGAAATTCGGGGCTACCACGGCCGACATCCATCTCTCCCGCATCAGGGAAGCAAAGGGTCCTTCCTATTCTTAAGGTAGTTTGAGGGAAATATCACTTCTCCGAGAATTTGATGAATTTGACCCCATTTTAAATAAACAAACTCTCATATTTCAAATTATATCAAAATATTTTTACCCCTTACCGAACTAATTTTCGAGAAATTTGTCTATAAAATATAAGCTGTTTTACATGGAATAGATTACGGCTGTGCGCTCCAGAGGGAGAATATTGAAAATAAATTGGGAATTTATAACACTTAAGATTTCTTCAAAAAACTAACGGCGTTTGTTTTTTATGTTTTCTCAACTTTTATAAAATTTTTACAATTCCTCACCTCAGTACATTTTACATAATCGAAAAAAACCCTGCTGTTTTTAAGGGTATTCAGCCATGCGGCGTGAAAGAATGAGTCAAGTTAGAGACTTATGTGGTTATATTTATTTAATTACTGAGAATTGTTGTCATATATAACTAAATCTTTGCGTCAATAATATAACAATATTTACTTCATACATCTTACAGACGCTTAAATTAAAATATAAAATTCGAATATTGTCTCTATTATGACCAGGGAAATATCTCCCTCAAACTACCTTAAGTGATGGGACATACACAAACGTTTAGCTAAACGTTTCGGTCGCATCGCCACAGGCTCATTCTGTTACTTCTTAATCCTATTATGGCGCGCTTTCATATTTTCACTTCTGCATGCCGTGCTCTGGGGAAGCGTGGAAGAGGACGGAAGAGGATTGGAATTCTGGACGAATTAAGAGGAGGTTAGAAGATATGAAGAATTGAAGAGGGATCTAATTGAGGGACATCCTGAGGAGGGAAAGCGAGAAAATGTCTACGAGGTTGGGATGCAGAATTGGGACTGTCCAAGAACCTACCAATCAGCTGGTAGAATACTTGAATGAATGTAAAAAATAAAAGTATAAATAGGGGGTGAGTTGACGTTTTCCTCACTCAAACAGGGAATCACCCACAAGTACATACATCGTTATCTATGTGCATGGTTCTTAAAAATGACAAATAAATGGTTTTCTAGGTTATATTATTTAATTACTTCTTGCCATTAGGTGGTGCAGGTGAACCACTAGGAACCAACCGTGCGCACGCCTATGACTGCAATTTTCCTCGAATCAGAATGGACTTCCACAACTTCTCGCTGTAAAAATCGTGAATAATCCTCGTTGGAATCCACTTGTTAAATGTTTTTTGCGACTCTCTTCTCACAATTGCGCGTTTTCTAGTTAAAACTTAAGATAACCCCGAATCGTCAGTTACGCTGCTCTCAAGGTTGAAATTCTCGCCAAGAATACTTTTTAGTGCGAATACTAAGTGTACGTCGAATTCTGAAAACTAGGCCGGTGGTATTACCAACTGCTTCAAGCTTCAATCGCATTATTGCTTCGATCTCCGTTGACCCAAAAACCTTCAGATACGTTTTGTTCTTTTAAATGCGGAAGTGACTCCAAATATCTTCTTGTTGTCATCGTAAAAAGAAATAATAACATTCTAGGAAAGTCGACAAATGCCATAGGTCAGTGGGTGCTTTTAGTGATCTGCTCTATTTGAAAGACAAAAGCGCTGTTGCTTTTCATTTGTTTAAGATCATGCTCACTAGGGGCCCGATTCTGATCTTCCACCAGTCAATGACTGGTGGAAAGTTCCACCATTCGTTCATTGAACGACTCTTGAACCGTTCAATGAACGGCTCAATGACCCCCTCTGGAGAGCCGAACGTCACAAACTTATGCCGATGTCCAACTTACCTCGAAACCGCGAACAAAACAATGTCTACCTTCCGCACGCTTACTTCCGTCGGAAAGTTTCCACCACGACACTAGCGCTGTTCCACCAAGTGGATGACGGGTGGAAGGGAAGCTTGACTTTCCACCAGTCATTGAACGATGAACGATATAGTGAACGATTCTATGGTGGAAGGTGGAACATGATGACGTAGTGTCGGAAAGTCATGACGTTTTGGTGGAAACTAATGCCGTTTTGGTGGAAACTAATGACGTTTTGGTGGAAAAGTTGAACATCGGGAAAGCTCCAGAATCAGGCCCTAGGTAGCGCACTTTAAAAAAAGATCGGAGGCGTATTTTTAAGATCACAGTAGTGTTTGAGAACAAAAGAACTTTGGTTATCGCATCAGTGATTTTTTGTATGAATTTCTCTCAAGCCCATGTCAAAGCTAACACTTCTTTCTCTATTTGCTCAAACCTTTGCTCGGTTTCCGTCAGGGATCGGGATGCTTAGTTGACCGTTTTCCACTCACCGTCCTTATGCTTCTGCTCTAAAACCGCTCCCATTCCGTATGATGATGAATCTGCTGAGACTCTACACTGCTTGTTAGGGTCAAAAATCGCTAAGGCGTGCGCTTCGGTGAGTTTTCTCTTTATTTCTCGGAACGCTTTTTCGTGAACTGCCGTCCACAGAAGATCTCCTTTGCTAGATAATAACTATCTTAATGGTTGAGTCACGTCGTCCAGGTGATCCAAAAATTTCAAGTGATAATGAACCATGCCGAGTAATCGACGTTTCCGCGCTTCCGTTGTCCTGGGTCTCTCCATCTCGCGGACGGCCTCTTTATCTTCTCCGGGTCCGGGAGTAAACCTTCTTCTGACGATACTATATGACCTAAAAATCGGCATTTCGTCACTCTCCATTTACATTTCTTCTCATTTAACGTTGTTCCGGCCCTAAGGTAGTTTGAGCGAAAAATCACTTCACCTAGAATTTGATGAATTAGGTCTTATTGTAAAGAAACAACTCTCATCTTTCCAATGGTATCCAAATATCAACCCCTTGCCGAACTACTTTTCGAGCAATTTGTCTGAAAATATAAGCTGTTTTACATGGGATAAATAATGACTGAGCGCTCCAGAGGGAGAATATTGAAGTAAATAGGAATTTATAACACCTTTCACGCTCATGTGTGGAGCCTAGAGTGGGGACTCGAACTTAATCTGAGCAAATGCACGGCGGTGCATTTCTTGCGGAGGTCGTCCAAATATTCCCATGTATATGCTGTGAATGGTATTAACATAAAGGCGACAGATGAAGTGAAGTATCTAGGAGTTACGATAACTTCGGACCTATCGTGGGGAGCACATATAAGAAATATTTGTGGCAGAGCTCTGAAGAAGCTAGGATTCGTCAAGCGTATTGTGGGAAGATTTTCGGATGAAAAAGTAAAAGAGAGGTGCTATTTCGCACTCGTCCGGCCACACCTTGAATATGCAGCGAGCATATGGGATCCGGTACAGAAAGACTTAATCCGGGAACTTAATAAAATACAAAGGAAAGCTGCGCGATTCGTCAAAAACTGCTACGGGCGTACAGACAGCGTTACGCAGATGTTAAACGAATTAGGCTGGGAGCCGCTAGAGACTCGGAGGCTGCGCCCTAGGCTTAGATTACTTGAGCAATTGAGAATAGATATCTTTCAGAGCGACACGGAGAACATCATATTAGAACCCCACTATATTTCCAGGTCCGACAGAAACGATAAATTAAGAGAGATATTTTGCCGAACGGATAGGTATGGGAATTCGTTTTTCCCCCGAACAATAAGGGACTTTAATAAATGCTAGGCGTAATTTCATTAGAGCGTTTCCTTTTTACATGTAAACGGCTGGTGTCCTAACACCCCCCGCCACACGCCTATTGAAGCGGCTTGCGGGGTAGTATGTAGATGATCTGGACGTAGATTTCGGTAAAAAACTAACGATGCATAGATTGCATGTTTTCTCAACTATTTATAAAACAATAATCTATTACTCACCACAGTAACTTTTACAAAAACGCAAAAAACTGCTGTTTTGAAGGGTTTTCAGCCGTTCGGCGGGAAAAAATGAGTTAAGTTAGAGACCTATGTAGCTTTATTTATTTAATTACTGAGAATTATGGCCATATATAATTATATATTTGCGCCATTAATATTACAATATTTATTTCGTACTTCTTACAGACGCTGAAATCAAAGAATAAAATTTGAATATGGTCTCCACTATGACTAGGGATCTATCTCGCTCAAACCACCTTTCGTAGCCTTCTCGAAACTCCTCCAAGGCGCTCGTCTTGCTGCTTCCGTGATTCACCAAAAACTAGGACGTCGTCAAGTAAATTTGCGACGCCTTCCAGACCAGCTAGCGTTTCTGACATTCTTTTTTGGAAATGTTCTCCTGACGAAGTCAGACCCATTGGAACGCGGTTGAAATAGTATATTCCAAATGGCGTGATGAATGTAGTGATATTGTTGCTTCTCTCTTCCAAAGGTATTTGAAAATATCCTCTGCAAGCGTCAATTTTACTCATCACCTTGGCTTTTCCCAGACGAGCCAAAATTTCATCCACTTCAGGTAGCACGTGCCGTTCGCGACGTACACTTTCATTTAACCTTGTGTAATCGACGCATGTCCTTATCTTCCCGTTTGGCTTGGGAACGACGACCATCGGTGAACACCACTCCGTCGGCTCGTCCACCGGGGAGATTACGCCTTCCTTTTCCATTTGCTTCGGTTCTTGTCTTACTTTTTCTCATTGTTGAATTGGCTCTCTTAGTCACCGCATCCAGCCTAGCATTTTTCTCCAACCGAATGTCGTATGGCTTTTCCATTATTTCCAATCCATTCAATAATTCTGGAAATAACTCTGGCGCCTCGGAGCCCAATGATGCCACGCCAACCTAATTCTATATTCCTAACCTATGGATCGCAGGCCTTCCTAGCAACACCTCTCTGCCTCCATGAGTTACATAAATGGTTTCCTCACACGTTTTCCCTTTCCACTGCAAATCTGCCACGAAGTATCCCTTTTCGCAGAAGTCCGTTCCTCCCAGGCCTGCCAGTTGCTTAGCCGTAGGTGTTAATTTAACCCCTGGTACTTCATATTCCACCACGATTAATACTAGCACTGTTACATCGGCACCTGTGTCTGTTTTAAGTTGAATATCTACACCATTCACTTTAACAGTGGCCATCCACGGCTCGAGATTAGTTTCGACCGTCCCTAGGTAATAAATACCGCCGTCGTCTTCTTCTCGAACTACAACTGATCCCACGGCCTTCTGCGATCTACACATTTTTCTCCAATGTCCCTTTTTGCTGCAAGGGTGACACGTTGACTGTCTCGCAGGGCATGTTGAAAATGCGTGTTGCGGACTCTGCCCGCACCGGCTGCATCTCCGCGGTGATTGTTGCCGTTGACGCTGTCGGCTTCCTCCCCCTCGTCATGTCATCTGGCCGTTAGTTCTTTCTCAGTTTGTAGTCGGTTTCGTCCTTTTCAACATCCTTTTTTTGACGTCCTAATCTATCTAAGATCATCTAAATCAGTAAGAAATCTTTCACTAGAAATCAAAATTTCATTTGGATTCATGATAGATAGGTACTTCACAGTTATAATTCTATCTGGGACATGTGTTGGCTGAACAAAGCAGCAACCGCCTGCAACAGATTCAAATCCAACGAATTGTTGCTCATAACCACGACGCAGCCACACGTGCTGTGCAATTGGAACAGAAAAGAAGACAGACTAAACAGTCTCAGCTTCAGCTTGTATCAGTTGCCGCTGCACAGCACAGAGCGCAACGGCTGCGGCTGCGGCACGATCACGAAACTAACCTGTTGTTTTTCAACAGTTATTTGAAACCGTGTTGTCGGACCGAAAGAGTTGCGGCTGCAGCCGTCTCGCCCCAACAACACTTTATTCAACCAATAGGGTGAAGAGAAGCAGGACGCCTGCCAATCTGAAGAATGAAATATCGTATGGAGACAAGGACATTTAGCTGTAAAAAAAAGTGGCATAGGTTTCATGAATGGAATGAAGAGGACGTATTCCGAGCTGAAGAAAGAAGGCATGCAGGGAGATAGGAGCCTGCGGCTTTAAAAGATTGATATAGGTGTTACTACGTACTTCCATCTAAACCTACCTTTACCGGGAGATCACTTCTAATAAAACATTCGCGCACATTGCCGCCAGTGACGGATTAACACACTCTGGAGGCGGCCTGTAGACAGCACAAGCAACGTTTAATAAACAAGTCGCAAGAGAAGCAAGGGGAAAACAATTCTCGGGGCCCCTCCTGGGGGCCCCAAAGCCTCTGGGCCCATAGGCAACTACCTACTTTGCCTTATTGGTAATCCGACATTGAATGCCGCCTATTCAGACATCGCTACGATAATCGTCAGAACTTTAAGTTAAGTTAAGAGGACCCAACAAGTTGGATTTACGCTGACACCTTTGAATCATATCTTCGTGATGAAAACAATGCTCTGTCCATCTGTAGTGAGCTAGGACGGCAAAGGACAATGAAAAAAGAAATACGCGAAGCGTGAAAATGAGGAGTTGCCATGGAGAGATATTTGGGGAAAGGCGTCGTCGTCTAAAATTCCCGGATTCCAATCATTGTTGAAACTAAAGGTGGTAAACTGTGAATGAGAGTCAACGCCCCCCCGTTAAGGTGGATTGGTATGCGGGAGGAGATAAGGAGGTGTTACAGCACCACCACGAAGAAGGATACCGGTTTCCCGTTTTGTTTGTCAGGCAACGCGCGCCTCTTTCCTTCCACAGGGTGGTTGCCATGTGTTTCGGGAAGGAGTGATATCAGTGTTTGCTGTTCTGCCGCCATGGGAACCAAGGAAGCCGGCCCATCGCCACCAGCGAGGTTAAAAAATCGTGGAAAATGGGACAGCGATTTGGAAACGGGACGCGCGCGTCACTTGTCACGTTCGATCGGCGGACACACCGGACGCGGCGGGAGCGTATCTAATATGGTCACATCTGCTCCCGAGTCTCAATATCTCAATTTCATCGATTAATTTTTTTTTACATAGTTCATTTCCAATTATTTTGCTGACGAAATGGTGCTAAAATTTGTATTTTTTTCGTATGTTAGAAGTAAATTGGAATATTGCTCTGTAATCTGTAACCCTCATTCGAAGAAACACGATGAAATGATTGAGAGAATCCAGAAGAAATTTTTGAGGTATTTTTTTATTACATTCGTTCTAAATATCATACGCCTGTGAATATTTTTCTCAGGCTTGCGACCGGGTCAGCATGCTCTTCATTTCCGCTGACGTTTCGACGGACTACTTTTCCATCCTCCTCGGGGCTGGTTGATGCCGGGTTTATATAGTAGCCGCTGTAGTAAGAGACATGCATAATTACATGCACCACATTAATCATGGAACTAAATCAATTGTTGGTTATTTATCAAGTCCCTTTCATTCGCGAATATAATTGTATTAGAAATACTACTTCCGATCTAGCTTGTACTTAATCAACTGAAATACCTGACAAATAAATACGTTCTACACACTAATGTACACTAGGTACTTAGGTTCGGTTAGCTAATTAAGTGCATCTAGAGACTTTTCGCTCTCGCCGATATAAACACTGAAATATGCGAAGCAGTTTATCAAAACTTTTCAGATTTTATTTATTTACCTTGAATATTTGTTTTTTTCCGCGGGTTGTTTGTAATGGTTGCCATAGCAACGGCTTCACTGCCGCTACTGCAGCCCGTGAGCAGCAGTATCGACAGTAGAATTCACAGCAGGAAACGTCGTCGAATGAATGACGCCATTGTTCACTGCGCATAGTATTGCCAGTTGATTACGGAACGCTTAGGTAGCACTGACAGTAGTACTGACAGCGAATTTCGGAACGAGCCCAAACTTGACAACAATCGCGGATGCCATAATAGACGTTCTTTTGTTATTTAGCGCAAAACAACTTTGCTATCGATCTGTTTTGAAGTGCGCTACCTAGTGCGCAGGGTCTGAATCACGAATGGAAGGCAAGTGCGCTGTTGTGTTAAGCGAAGTAATTAGTGCACAAGAGCGAATGGAAAGCACCCGACAGTACGCCACAGATAGCCACAGTCTATAAAAAGAGATGGGCAAAAAATACCCGTATCCGGTAGTACCGGTACTATTTTTTTTTAATCCGGTAGTACCGACCAGTATTTAAAATCGGTACTACCGACGGTACCGTTACTAAAAATACCGGTATTTAGACATCGCTGCCATCTTGCGTCGCACTAACGGAATTAACTACGAAAATTCACTAACTGAACTAAATTTTCAAATGTTCTCGTAATATGTCTGTCTTTTTTTTATTATTTACATAACTGTGAAACTGAGATATATTTGTTGTCATTAATGATGTAATAGCTAAGTATAAACTTTCGATGCATGCCGAACACCAGACAATCGATGATTTTGAACCGTATAATTACAAATATTAATTTATTCCTGCAAGTTAAACGTTAGTGCGACCGCAAGGATTGATCACTATAAACAGGGGATTTTACATGACCACAATATTAAAGCAATACAGATCGTTCTTCATGCGATTTAAAATCATTCCAACAGAAAGCGACGAGCGCAAACATACAGTGCAAAATAAAATGTCTTCACTGAATAGCCAATGTACATATATTCCCGATGAATTTTCATTAAAAATGCCGATGGATGAAAATGTCTGTGTATTTTTTTTTGGACTGATATTCTAATTTGCCGAAATACCGGAAAATTAGGATGAAACGTAGGTATGTTAATTTGTAATTAATTAAAATATTTAATGAATCACATAAATTTATACACGGTATTTTTTCGTCGGTACTTTCGGGCGAGTAGAATTTTTTTGCTTTTTAATACTCATTTTAAAAAATACCTGTACTTTTTTGAGTACCGTCCATCCCGTTAATTCTAAGTCCGTGGTCATCGGCTCCCGAGAGATCAGTGTCAAGTGACCTCTTCCCCTTGTTCTCCTTCCAAGTACTGTCACGTGAGTGGAGGGAATGGGAGCACCCGCTTGGAACTAGAGATTGGAAAATTACCGTAATTTTCATCTGAGGTAAATTACCACGGTAAATTACGTAATTTTCAGTGGTAATTTTCGAAATTTTCGTAATTATCCTGTATCTTTTAGTTTTAAGTATTAAACAGCAAATGCATGATTAAATAATAAAACCAATAGCAATAGGAAGGGAATAACCATGTTTAAACCATACCTAATACAACATTAATCTGTTAGAAATTTTTAAAATTGTAAAAAGAACTACGGCAGCAACACGCAATCTGGATTTCTTTTTTCCAAGTATGAAAAATTTTCAAGAAGAATATTCTAAAGCTTTAATTTTTTAATGTTATAATTTACGTAAAATATTCCAAAAATGAGTTGTACCTACATGCCTCAATTTATTATTAAACACGTAGGAAATGTGAACTTGGCTTGTAAAAACATGTTGGGAATTTATCTGTGTGAAAAATTATCTCAAACATAGGTGAATTATCTAGAGAATGACGGTAATTTACAAGGGATGCGGTAAATTACGAAAAATACCGAGGTAATTGTCAGAGTGGCCCATCTCCACTTAGAACTCCTTCGCCGAGTTGTCATCGCGACGGACGCCGCGCGCCGCCTCAGAAGGAGCGAGAGATCTGATTGGTCGACGGCATTCGCACGCGAGGAGGAAAAACCACAGCGTTTGAAGGCGTTGGGGAGGAGAAGAGGGGGAGGGGCGAGTTGCCATGGAAGTCTTTAGGCGGCAGCGTTGCGGAGGAGGAGGAATTGTTGGATCATCCGCCATTAAAATAACACAGTGAAATCCCAATTGGAAGCAAGATGGATGAAGAACTTATGGTTTTTCACCTTTTTTGTCTTCTCAAAGAAAGCGTTTTGTAGTGTTCTCATTTTGGCATTCAAGTATTCTACCAGCTGATTGGTAGGTTCTTGGACAATCCCCATTCTGCATCCCAATTTTAATAGACATTGTCTCGCTTTTCCTCCCGTCCCGGATGTCCCGCCATTAGATCCCTCTTCGATTGGGTATTTTCCAAAATTTTAAATTTAAGTAAACGGATCTTTATATGTTACTTTAACTCAAAAAATTTTGCGGAGTGAAAATAGTTTTAAAAATGATTCAATACTAATTGAGATATTTAAGATTAAAATAGTCGAAATTTCAAATTTTTTTACGCGGCTGCGAAACGAAATCTGATTGGCTTGACGTCATTTTCGCTGAGCGATAGACAGCTGTGAGGGAGAAAGTGAAGGACTGTAGAAGAGACCGTATATTTAAAGAGTTTTCATTGAAAACAAAGGCTATAGCGTGCATTGGTTTTATTAAAACCACATCAGATAATTTACCCAAAGTATGTATGTTTATGGTAGGCGTTTTAATGAAGAAGGACGAGCGATTTACTGCTTCCGAAATTTGTGGAGCTTAAGTCCAAAAACTGTTAGCATAAAGTTTGCTTGTAAAATCGTCATTCCTGTTGTTTATCATTTTAATGCATATAATTATGTATTTGGTGTATGAGCTTTATTAACTGTTTTTCCAATACACTCATAATCATTATAATATTTCTTCTTTATTTCTCAAAGTCCATACAAGACCATGCAACAGTAAACAAACAGTACCGGTCAGGAAACGAGAAAGCAGACATGCGCCTATATCTATCGACGGTGGGTATTTTTTTACCAGTGTTTAGCATCTCCGAAGTAACAGCCTCGGTAGCGCAGTAGGCAGCGCGTAAGTCTCATAATCTTAAGGTCGTGAGTTCGATCCTCACCCGGGGCATTTTTTTCGACCTGGAATTAAGGTTGATTTAAGCAAAATTTTAAGTAATATAACACAGTACTTAGCACCGGGGTAATTTTTAATAAAAATGTTTTTTGAAATTAGAATCGCATGTTATCGCAAATATTTACGCTGCAAATGCTTAACACACTTAAGACGTTAATTTGTGATTGTTTGTTGTTTCTCTGCTATAGAAATGTCTAAAAATAGATTCTTATCTCCTAAATGTCTATTCAAAGTTTAATTTAAGTGTTGCTTTATTATAAAGATTCTCTTGAGAGTTATGGCGGTAATGCTATAGGATACGTCTAAGTGAAGAGAGATGGACCACTGTGAACAGTCATTGCAAGAATATGTCCAGAACACAAAGTGCGAAGTAAAGCATTCATTGTGCAGGTGGATAATGAGGAATCCAAGAAAGACATTTCAAACATTCAATGTCGTGATTGCGTGAAAGCATTTCTTGTTCGGTGTTTTCACCGATGTATTTGTACATTGTGGCACAAAACACCATCTACATATGCCATTTAAAGTCACATCAAAAACAGAAAAACGTCCAAAACTAATTTCACCGCACCAGTTTCCACCGTAAGCATAAGAAAACGCCTGGGTCTAAATGTAAACAGCGAAAATGACGTCACAGGTCATTCGGTTGTTTTCGGAGTGTGCTCGGGAGGATTCGTAACCTTCAACTTTCTTTAGCTTTTAAAACCGAAATTCATACAATTTGATTAGAAAACTTGTAGCCAATGCAATAAGTTCAAGCAACAGAATCAGAATATCGGTAGTTTGAAGTACGTGGAAAATACCCAATTCTTCATATCTTCTACCTCCTCTTATTTCGTCCAGAATTCGTATCCTCTTCCTTCCTCTTCCACGCTTCCCCAGTGTTCTCCCCTCTATCACTCTCTTCAACATGCCCTCTCCTCTCAAAACCTCCTCCATCCATCTCTTCTGCCTTCTCCGAACCTCTGCCACAAGCTTCCTCTCCTCTCCGACCATATCCAATACCTCCTCGTTCGTCTTTCTCGCCATCCAGCTAACCTTCTCCATCCTTCTCCAAACCCACATCTCAAACGCCTCAAGTCTACGCATATCCTCCCACCGCAATGACCAAGTTAACCAAAGAAAATTTAAAACAATCCTTACTAATATATAAAAATGAAATAGATAATAGTAGATAATAGAAGTAGATAATCCGGATGAATTCACAACCAATATAAGTGCATTGCAAATGGTATTAATTGTGGGAGTTTGCTCAACGACACCTGGTCCCTTTACTCCTCCTTAATTATTATCATGGGTTGCCTGCGCCCCACGTTTTTCTCTTCAATTCGTACAAATATCTCCATAGCCACTGAAAATTAACACCCTCAAAAATTTATAAGGGCACAGGGAAAATTATTTTATAATTTTTAGTCCGTTTTAAAAAACGTGGTATATAAAAAAATTGTATTTCTTTAATTAATTATTTTCTGCTTTTTAGTCTTATGCCCGGGTGAAAGTTTCCAATCGATTTTATCCATCTTGATGAGACTCCAACAGGGACACACAGGATATTGATATAGATATCTTCCAGAGCGACACGGAGAACATCATATTAGAACCCCACTATATTTCCAGGTCCGACAGAAACGATAAATTAAGAGAGATATTTTGCCGAACGGATAGGTATGGGAATTCGTTTTTCCCCCGAACAATAAGGGACTTCAATAAATGCAAGGCGTAATTTCATTAGAGCGTTTCCTTTTTATATGTAAACGCCTGGTGTCCTAACACCCCCCGCCACACGCCTATTGAGGCGGCTTGCGGGGTAGTATGTAGGTGTAGATGTAGATATTCCCGATGTACTTCAGATTCTGGTCAGCTGACAGTGTGTGGAATTGAAGAATATTACCTCTCCCAAACCTATAATATTTCAAAATCTGTAACTCTTATTACCCTGAAAAAATTAAACCAAAGGAGCCGATGAGGCGCGTCACACTCAGCTAGGTATTTATAAGTTAACCATGTGACGTACACGACCAACTTGCATATGTAGAATATTTTACCATGAATCATGCGCATGAGGAACTATCAACTGTTAGATCTCTATACGTTCTAGTAAAAGCGTGGCGTATACAGCTCTATACGCCGTCCTTATGATGTCCAGAAGTACTTCTTGATCGGTTGAGTATGATTACCTGTCGAGCGAGAGGGAGCGAAAGCTTGGCAACAGCCTTCTCCATAAGCCCCATACTGTCAAGTAAATGTGGAACGCACTATAGCATTCTGCAACATTTGTTGGTCATTACGTATTAACTCTGCAGCAGTATTTATTCTTTCCAAAAGTTCATCGCCACTATCGACCTTATGTGCATAAACTAGTGCCTTCATGTGACCCCAAAGAAAGTAATCTAGTGGGTTTAAATCCGGAGATCGAGCGGGCCACGAATGAGGGCCTCCACGGCCAATCCAACGGTATTTTTGGTTCAAATAAATAATGTCACAGTGTGATGGAAATGCGCTGGAGCTCCGTCTTGCTGAAAATACATCTGGGCTCTTACTCCTAATGAAACGTCGTCCAAGAAGGAGTAGTAACTGATCTTTAAGGAACTGAAAGTAATTTCTTCCCGTGAGACGACAGTTGAGTACAATGGGGTCCAATTAGCTGGTTGCCGAGAATTCCACAACAAATGTTCAACGAAAACCGATGTTGGAATTTCGTTTCAAGTGTTTGATGGAGATTAAGCTGGGACAAGTAGTGCCTATTACGGGAATTATTCACACCATCTCTCGTAAATGTGGCTTCATCTGTGAACAAAATGCACGCACTAATGCCTGTTACTCACGGTAAAATTTTCAATAAAAGAGTTTTATAAAAAAATTTATTGAAAGTTTTATGAATCGTACGTAAAACGTACTTGCTTGCTCAGGTTAAAACTATTCATAAAACCGCAATGTCCTGCCATCTATGAGATGCTTTGCGAACACGTGAAGTGATAAATGCACTCTCTTTTGGATGACTGTTATGTTAAAAACTATATATATTGTTTATTTACTTACTTTCTGATCACACTCAACGGTGCTAACGCATTCTTCTAACAAGAAGAAGGATACTGCCTCAACGTTCCATGAACTTCCAGCCATGTTTGTTTACGTTTTCCTTGTTTGGCTTCCCATGGATACGAGATTATTATCAACGCGATGAGCGGAACGTCTCATTGGCTGTTGCATAAAATGGTTTTATGGAAATAGAACCTGTCCTATTCCGTAAAACGTTTTATAAGACTTGGTTTTATAAAACGGTTTAATCGTTAGCAAGCTCATTTTTATAAAACTAGTCGATTTTATAAAACGTTTTACCGAAAATTTTACCGTGATCAACAGGCAAGAGTTCATTGTTGGTGATTAATCACTGGCAAAAATTCAATCTTGCATTATAATCACGTTCTTGAAGATTTTGCGCAGTTTGAGGGTGGTAGGGATAGAAGCCTTCGGGTGAAGAGTCCTCCATACCCTTACGTGAGGGATTCCAAGGCGCACAGATAGCCTCCGAGTGCTCGCTGCTGGGCTGCGGTGTATTGCAGGAACAACATCTTCATGAAGATCCTGCTGACGTTCTGATGTCAGAGTGAATGAACCTGTTTCACGAAGCTGCCTATGAGTACCGGTAAACACTTTCTTATTGGGAACTCTACGGTTTGGAAATCGTCGTCGATACTCACGGACAGCAACAAAAGCATTCCCAATCGCAATACCCATAAATGAAATGGATATCCGCATATTCTTCATTGGTGAACGTAGATGGCATTTTTTTTACTGTACACACACGGAAAGTAATACACAGAATAATATAAAATATATATTAATTATGCTGGTGAAATTGAATGTTAACGTCCATGTCGAAAATAAGTACGCATTTAACGAAAATGTAAACCTTAACAACAGACACACCCGGTAACTAAAACGGAAATGCTCAGCTCAAATTCGCCTAACATTATTTCTTCATGGGAAATCCACTTGTTAAGTATGTCCACACTCATGAATTGTTGAGGAAATAAAGGCATTCGAGTTCGACGGAAAAGTTTCCGATTATCAGCGTTTCTAACAATGAATCTTGAATTGGGTGAAAGTTTTCATTCATATTGTTAATTCCCGCTCAAAGCCTTTGTCACCGTTGTGACTGTAAACCACGGTAATTTCAGTTACTTGACCATGACCTTGGCTTCATACTCTCCTCAGTTTTTTTTTCTCTTAGGCAAGTTTTAATTGTTTCCGCTAATCACCTAGGTAATTAGAGAAAATTAAAGCTCTTCCCTCCAAGGACATTTGTTGCCTCGTGGTAATGGGATTACTTAAGTTACCATATCCTCCGTATAAACAAAGATAGAAAAGTGATTTTTGCTGCAATAAATAGGCAACGAAATTTACTATAAGTTTCTTAATAACAAATTTTATCGTATCTCCGAAAATAAAATTGCTATCGAAAAAGTATTTGTTTTTGAAGTATGAAACTACTACGAAAATTTGAGAGCCATCTTGAAAATACGATAATATTAGCGTTGATGATAGCAGTAAAAGAACCATACGTATCTTATGCACCACTGTGACAAGTTCATATCCCATAGGTTGTTTCATAAGTTGTTTAAATTTTCCCTAATCAATGGTATTCAACATCTATTGCCAACAGATGGGTCTGCTGGGAGGAGGGCACTTAATTCACAGCAAATATTTTGCCGTGAAAATAACACCGATTTCAGGGTAAAATAACACCGCTTTTGCAAAAAATAACACCACTTTTGGGTATAAAATAACACCACCTTTTGCAGGTCTCTAGTAATATAATATCTCTCGCCAGTAGATCGGACGGAATCCGTTGAGAGCAGACAAAAACTATGGCGAATTACGTACTGATATCACTTTGTAGCGAACAGCAATTCAGTTATCTACTGAGGGGCCATTCAAGTATTACGTAAGACGTTTTGTGGATTCCCTGGGGGTGGGGCTTTTCTTACGTTGTCTTACGTAGGGGGGTGAGGGGGTCTGAGACAGTCTTACGTAAGATATAAGCCACTTCTGAATTCGTATTTTTCTCACTTAAAAAAATTATTTTCGTAGGAAAATTCTTAACTTTTTAGGATCATCGCCGTAAGGGCGGTACGCTACGGTACGGCCTGAATGTATGTTAAACTATAGAAAAACGTAAAATCAATTCGTTACGTTCATTAGTTTGGAGGTGTCGCATTTTCAAAGATCACATGTTTTGCTACTATATACCTATGTCCATGGTTTCAAATATGTCTGATAACTTACGTAAGATTGGGAAGGGAGGGTTCGTGAAATCTTACGTTGTCTTACATGGGGGGAGGGTTAAAATAGTGGTAAAAATCGCCTAACGTAATACTTGAATAGCCCCTGAATAAAAATATTGCCACAGACACGATTGGACGTTTCGCAGCTACAAATAAGACCATTATATTTGGAAACCAAAGGGAAAGGATCACGTGAGTGTACGGGAAAATCATACGTAGGCAGCATTTCTTTGCACAATATCCTTTTGGGCGCGGCAGATAATAGCGAGGAGTGCCGTTCTCAAAAAGTCGAATGCATATTAACCCTTAACGTGGTTTGAGCGAGATAGATCCCTAGTCATAATGGATACCATATTCAAATTTTACTTTTTGATTTCAGCGTCTGTTAGAAGTATGAAATAAATATTGTAATATTAATGGCGGAAAGATATAGCTATATATGACCAAAATTCTCAGTTATTACATAAATAAAGCTACATAAGTCTCTGACTTGACTCATTTTTCCCTCCGTACGGCTGAAAAAATCTTCAAAACAACAGGTTTTTTTTGCGATTCTGTTAAAAATACCGTGGTGACTAATAGATTATTTTTTTATAAATAGTTGTTAAAACATGCAATCTACACACCGTTAGTTTTTTGACGAAATCTAGGTGCTAGAAATTCCAAATTTGTTTAATATTCTCCCTCTGGAGCGCACAGCCGTAATCTATCCCATGTAAAACAGCATATGTTTTCAGGCAAATACCTCGAAAAGTAGTTCGGCAACGGGTTGATGTTTTGATATCATTGGTAAGGTGAACCGCTGCAGCAGCTAGAGCACATGTCGTCCACCCTGTGCGGGAAATATTTATTCTGACGATTCGGACGGAGCCTATCCCTCCTTCCGACGGGCCGAGGCCGAGCAGTTATACATGACACATGTAATCCCCTCCCGACCCTTTTCTCGGGATCCCAGGGGGTGGGCACCGGAACTTTTTGAGGGATTAGTGGGACTTGGAACTAATTTTGAGAATTTTTTTATAGGCGTAATTGTCAAAAACTAATATGAAAATATTTTTTCCTATCAATTTTCTGATTAGTTTGATACCAAACACCAAAGAAATCCGTTGATAATTGAGCCAGGCGCGAGAATAAGACAACTAACTTTTGAGACAACCTTAATAACCCATTGAGCGAGCAATCGGAAGAAAGGGTCGTACCTCATTGCGGTGGTATGCGATCCCTAAAGATCGTGGGAAGGGAGTGGTTTGGGAAAAGAGGGTGGATTCCCAAATGTCCACCGCTGGAAAGAAAGAGTTCGGATCACAAAAATATGAAAGGGCTGAGGGAGCAGGTAGACAGAGAGGGTCAAACGTACAAGAACGTATTTCCCGCATTTGGCGGTACACACGTACAAGAACGTTTCCCGCAGTATAAGGGTTAAGGTTAGTGTCCACTGGAGACAAAAAGTCTCGAGATATAGTCTCGATAGTCTAGTCATAAGTGGATTAGGGAGTGAGACTACCCTCGGAGATAACCTGCGATGGAAACAACCTGCGATGAGTCTTGGAGACACCATCTGTCTCCAATGGACACGCCTTCTATCCACCACCGGAGACAAAAGTCTCACAATTCGAAACAGTTTCGTTTTGCTAAGAGTAGTCTCAGGTTCAATGCACCGATAGTAAGAATAAGTAAGTATAATATGTAAGTATAGTAAATGGAGAGGACCGATGCAAAATTTATCCATATGATAGAGAAATACGAAGAGAATGAATTATTGTGGAATACACGTCATCGAGATTATAAAAAAAACAGATAAAAAAGGCGAAAATAATTAAGGAAAAAATCCAACATTTCTTCACTTTTTTTCGTATTCCTTTTATTTAAAATCTTGTGAATTACGAGTAGGTAACGCCAGTACTCTACGGTTATCTTCCATTGCTCTCCCTCTGAACAAGTGCTACTTTTCGACATGTGACATTTCGTTATCTGTGACAAGTCTCTGAGACTTATTATCACTTCTAGTGGACACAGAGCTGAGACAATTCTCCAAGACTGGAGACTCTGAGAGCTTTCGGAGGCTAAGACTCCATTGGACTAGGTTCTCAGATAAATATTGAGATCAGATAAGGAGACCAATGTCCAATACCAAAAGGTACCATTTATTCTGAATACACGTTAAAAAGCAACGGCGATAGTGGGCACCCTTGACGCACTCCCCGTCCTATCGTGGCCCATCCCGATTATCCATTGGCTACTACCCTGACCTGCGCCGTCTGGTTCATATACAAATTCCGAATCAGACGCCTGTCCCTCCAATCGACCCCCAATTTCTTCAACACTCCCATTAATTTCGTCCATTTCACCCTATCAAACGCCTTCTCGAAATCTACGAAGCATGCACAAACATCCTGCCCATACTAAAATATCTAAATTAAGTAGTGCAAGATGGAATTCTCTAGCTATACCAGCTCTTTTTGGCATCTATTAATCTACCAGAGAGAAGAGAGACACACTTAAAAATTCATGGATTCATCTCTTATATATGGTCGGTACATTGGCTTCCTGATCAAATCTACGACGCTTATAAATATCAGCCGCTACGCAGAGGCTTGCATGGTTCATGAAAAGGACTAAATTGTGTGGAGAAGTTTTGAAATCAAGAACTATAGTAAGGCTTGGAATACCCAGAACAAACCGGTGTGTAGAACGGTTTCTTTAACATTGTAATTACCTCTCTTAAGGAGGTCCCGCCGCCACTGTGTGACTCAAAACAAATACTAAATTCCACATTTTTGATATTTTGTCAAAAAAATCCTGCTTTCACTGATGAAATGCGTTACTCACAGAAAACCAAAAGTTAAGTAGAAAATATGCAGATTATTGCACGAATGTATTTTAAATGCGCACTTTTTTACAGCCATAGGAGCCGACTGCAGCGCCATTTCCTACGAATTACCGCATTTTGACTTTAAATACGACATTAATTCCTTAATAGATAGAAAAATAAGGTGGTAAGAGGCCTGTATTTTATTTTTATTCAATTTCTCTGGATTATTTCCTTCTTAGAGACAGTTTTCCACGAAAATGGCATTTGTATTTTATGGAAAAATACTATTTTTCCCCGTGTTTCTCTCATTCCCCCATTTCAAGTTCAATTGTAGAATAAAATAGCGTGGAAAGGTATTATTTTGTTGTTCATATCAGATAGAGGACAAATTTTTCTACAAGTAGACAGAATATGAATAAAATGGCATTTAAGTCATTTGACGGTGGAACCACATTAAATGAAGGAAGACATTTTAGCATGGATTATTTTTTTCAAACTAGGACTAATAATTATGTATTATGCTATAGGTGACTACGCTATCCGTACATCTTAATGTAGTACTTTTGTAGGCTATGCTATAACAGGGTGATTCCATGTCAAGTAATCCATTGTTGGTTGCATGGCCATGCACGAAAATACCTCCATATATTGGCAGTTGAATGAGAAGATTTTATTTAATTTTTTTAATTTATCCCATCTAATTTTCTCGCGGAAGCCATTTTTTTAAGATGGCGCGTGTGAATTATTGAGATTTTTTTAATGTTCATCCTATCCTAAATATCTCAAGAACTAATTATGACAGAGGAGAGATATTGACACCATACCATTTTTTAAAGAAAAATTATCCCTAAAATTTCCTTTGAATATTTTTTTACTATCGATAGGTAGGTACTGACCTTGAAGCCAATATTTTTTCCCTAAAAACTGGTCATTGACTCGATAAAACTGTACGAAAGAGGAAAGTCTCAGATTTGAGTTTTTTACATAAAGCAATAAAGTATAAAAAATAATCTTATGTAGTTTTATACAAATGGCACCAGCCCTTTTTATTGCAGCAAAAAAATGCCTCTGCGCTCAAAACGCAGTCGTTTTTTGGCCTTTATTTTCTCTGCTGGGGGAGCCATTAAAATATGTGGCTTACAGTTTATAAAGATATGCCAAAGTTCAACAAAAAGAAAAAACTCCATGAGTTAAGAGATTCTACTCCTCAGGTGAAATATTGTAGTTGCAAACTAGCAAGGCGCTTAAAATCAGTCATTTTGAACTTCATTTTCTCCGTTGGGGGAGCTATTACCCCAGTAGCAGAGTTGGTCGCCGCAACGTTGCAGCGACGTAGCAAACGTCGTGCTAAGGTTGCGGTCACAATGTGACGTCGCAGGAACGTTACAGGCACGTCACAATGTGACGACGCAGGCACGTCACATTGTGACGTCGCAGGAACGTTGCAGGCACGTCACATTGTGACCGTCAACTTGCGACCGACATGCAACCAATTATCAAATTTGGCCGGCCCAATAATTTATAACCACGAATTTATTATTATTTCGTTAATTCTTGGCCATATCTAATTACTGAAGCATTAAATACACACCAAAGGCGACACACAACATGCGATGGCACAAAATTCTTCAATTTCTTAATTAATAATTACATCGTTTGACGCATAATATTAATGTATTTTTGCATCTAGACCCTGTTGATACAACTACAGGATTTTAGCCTACACCGATACATATTTCTGCAATACCATAAAGCATGGGCTACCGAGAGATTTTAAATAAGAAATATGGCTTTACCCGTTGTTTTGTCTGTGTCTTTGATATGAAGCTAGTTGACCATGTGCCCTTCCTAAAGCCTACGTTATCTTTATATTAAGGTTGTGAAATACTATATAGAATATGACATTAATATACAGTAGTATGCCAACGCACCTTCTCTCTACTTTCTCTCCACCTCCACTCTATAAATACAATGTGGCTCACGGAATACAAAAATATGCAAAGGTAATACATACGGTTACAACTTGAAGTTTGAGCTTCTACTAGCAAGGGATTTATTACTGTTGTAATCTAGCGGGAAATTGAATAAAATTATATAGAGAAACTCCCGTCTTTTACTGTTCCCTTAACAATTGGGTTCCCCTGGTTTCGTTAGACGGGGTTGGCGGGTGAACTTTTCACAAAACTAATTCAAATTAATATATTTTCCGTTACCTTTGACGTTTATCAGCTTCCATTTAAAATACGCCTGGGATCACACGAGACATCGCCATCGCAACCGTAAGTAAACAAAGAAGATGGCCGAGAAAGTACACTGCGACAACGCCAAGAGAAGGACTGGACGGCATTATTGCGCTGCAATCTGGTTCCAGAATTTTTCAGGATGCAGAATTGATTATATAATTACCTTTTTAAGTTTCCCCTGAGAAATAAATAAGTAATTTCCCACTTACATCTGCAAGATATCCAATTAAAGAGTAAACCTGTCGCGCTGATAGTTAGCGCCTGACCGCTAGAGTGCTCTGGGTGAAATGTAGAACCCTTGATCATGTGGTTAACGGCAGTCGCGTCCGAATATTTTGTGTAAATTTGTAGAAATCGTTCAAAGTAAGCATTTAAAACGATAGCTTTTTGTCTCTGAGTAATCAAAAAGTTAACAATGTGCATGTTTCCCACCTTTACTGAAAATCAACAAACTTGACAACAATCGCGGATGCCACTATCGACGTTCTTTTGTTGTTTAGCGCACATCAACTTTTCTCCCGATCTGTTTTGAAGTGTGCAGGCTATGCAACGAATGGAAAGCAAGTTCGCTGTAATGTGACGAAGTAGCAGCAGTAGCAGTGAAAGCAGCGGGTTTGCCTCCTGCTGATGAACTCCCGTGCCCAGCTTATGAGCCGTCTGCGGGATGTTTGTGGTCTTGGCTGACTTGTTATTGGTCGGTTGGGTCATGGCTCTTGGCGAGTGGTATGAGGGGACTATATGATATTAACCAGTGCAACACCCAGTGAATTGAATTACCATGCCAAAGACTATCCAAAGACTATTTAAAACAGTTTTTCAAAATATATATACTTTCAATTGTTAAATTTAAAAAATATATCTCTGCTATTATTTATTCTTTATTTATTTATTCATTATTTATTCAGTTATTGTTATAGTTATCTTCATTGTTGCTACGACCTGGCGATGTTTTTTGCGGGTTTCCCGTCGTCCTTGGGCGAATGCCGGGTCAAGCCTTCCCCGCAAGTCAATCCAGTGTAAAACATCCAGTGAAAGGTAATACCTGCCCTGAAGAGGCGAAAGCCTACACCAGGGACCACATTTGCGTTGTTATCTCTGTCTTTGTAATTTTGTTTTGTTATCCTCTTCTATTTCCTGTAAATTGTTGACAAATGTTGGAATAAAACACTTTTTGAATTGAATTGAAGTGCAAATTTTGGTCGTGGATGGACAAAGTCGGCGTCGTAATTTAATTCCAGAGAGATCAAGCAGTGGGTTTGGTGAACATTGGAGTGATGTGTAAAAGGATTATGTTAGCGAACAGAGGACATATGGAATGGCGGGAATTTTAAAGTCACGGAGGATGTCGAAGTTACGGAGAAACCATAGGGAGCGTTGCAGAGGGAGCGGAGAACACGGGATTGGAAAATGGAAATACGGGTTGATTGGGGATTTGGAGGCATGTGCCCAGACAGGAGCGGCATAGGTGATGACGGGACGGATCATTGATAGGTACAGAAGGCGTTTGTTATGGAGGGATAAATGGTTTCTGCGGTAAAGGATTGAGCGATAAGCGCCCCAGGCTTTGGCTAATGTAGAATCGAAGTGGGATCGAAATGATAGTTAGGCTAGATAAATAGATAGGCTATGCAACGAAAAGGAAGGCAAGTGCACTATAATGCTACGAAGTGATTGGCGCAATAGAGAGAACGGAAGGTACCTCAACTCTGTTGTACTCTGTTCCCGTTCTGTTTTGAAGTGCGCTACCTAGGGTAACTGTCTGTAACGAATGGAAGGCATGGACCAATCTTTGGCATGGACGCTATTACGTTGCGAAGTTATTTACGTACTCATGGAGCATAGAAAATATTTTTTAATAAAAAAAAAATGTCTAATGTCATTGGACGCACTTGAGCGAATGGAAAGATATTTCAAAACTGTTGTAACCACGTCTCTCTTTTTAAATGAGAGCATTCGAGTGATTTAAAATGCCACCAAGAATCGAAAAACTGAATAAAGTCAGCGTTTACTCGCTCTTAATATTCATATAAATGTATAAAAAAGAATTTACACAATTTCATCAGAGGGCACCCGTTTTATAACAACCGTGCGAATGGCTCCAAAATTTCGAAGCCCACGTACTTATTAGATTCCCCGCGAGATGTCGGTATAGACTGAACGCGGACAGCGCCAAGTCTCAAGAACTTTCAGCAGATGAAATAGTTATCGGAAACAATCTAAAAGTTTTGATAAACTTATTGTGAAACTTTCGCAGTTCATAGTGACTGTGATGGCAATTGATTAGGGACAGGAATGATTGCAGTTTCTCTCGATGATTACGGAGTTCGGCGACCGCATGACTGATACCCGCCCTGTTGATAGATAATTATAAGAGCATGACAATGGAAGTTTCGGCCACAGAAATTCGTATTCCAGTACCATGGGGATTCATTGCAGGTGCGTGCTTCAACATCGTGCAGCATCGTCAATTATACCTGCACACAAACGCGCTAAGTCATCACAAAATGACCATTATAACATCGGCTCACGTTTCAACCAAAATAATGCATATTTAATTCTTTACTCTCACAGCCAAGTCCTGGGGGAATTTCGATGGATATCCCATAATTGCCGTGCATGGTACAATGGACAATGCTGCAAGCTTTGATTATTTGGCTCCGCTGCTTCCAAGGAAGTTCCATGTCGTAGCAGTCGACTTGCCCGGCCATGGACAGTCCTCTCATTACCCAGACGGCCTCCCGTACCATTTCACGGAAATGCTGGCTGCAATCAAACGTGTCGTTCATTATTTTAAGTGGGAAACTTGTTATTACTTAGGGCACAGTTTTGGTGGAATGCTTGGCACATTTTTCGCGGCTATGTATCCCGAAATCGTTAAGAAATTAGTCTTGCTAGATATAATGAAGCCAAGGGCAGTCCCGCTATATTTTCACCCGATGGTGTTCAGGGCTAATTATGAAAAACTTTTTGCAATCGAAAGAAAAACTAGAGGTAAACAACCCCCAACCGATACCAAAGATGCACTCCTTCATAAGATCAAATCCACCCGAAATGCAAGAATCGGTGATGAATCGGCCATGACGCTACTCTCGCGATGTGTGAAGAATGACAGCGACAAATCTGATGGGTATTACTTTACCATGGATCAAAAATCAAAGGCCAGCATCCACATACCCTTGAGTGCTGAGCAAATATGGGAACTCCTTGGGACCATTCGTTGTGAACTATTGGTGGTGCATGCCAGTGAATCCCCAGGGTCTTTCATTTTAAATGGTGCATATGAGTTGAGAGAAGTTTTCCAAAAGTGCTGCCCTAGATTTGAGAATGTCACTGTTGAAGGACGACATGACGTCCACATGGATAGTCCAGAATTGGTGGCCCCCTCCGTGTCAAAATTTCTTTTAGGAAACAGTTCTTTATGATTGTATATAGTCATTATGTTTCTCATTAAAAATTATAATGATACATTTTTGTTTTTCTTTTCCTATCTCTACGCCTTTTCTTGTGTCCTTTCAGCGCTAAAGCTCTCCTAAAGCAAAGCTGTGATAAAGTTTTTCTTGAAAAATACCAATCAGAATTAAGTCCAAGATACTTTACACTATGACAACATTATCAACCCTCTTATGCTCCCATAGTGAATACAATAGATTACACTTAATCATGAAAATCAATGCCACCTATGTTCTTATTTCATTTGCTACTTTCTTAGCTGATTCTCAATTCTGTGACTCCCACTTCCCCGGTGAAAATATACCATGACAGAAGTGTGAACACACTGCACTTAAAATATGACAAGAGAATGGTTACAGTGTGAATACAGCGTGCCAGAAGCACGATAGACAGTGTGATGGTCGAGTATGTGGACATCATGTACAGTGTGAGGACTGTGCATACACTGTGACTAATAAACTTGCACAGTGTGCAGCGCATTGTTGCCACACAGTCAGTAATGGTTTATTTTCACCAGGGTTGCTCCTGCCGACATGATTCTGTCCTTCCTTAAAAAGTAGATAGGTAGTGATATATCTTTTTAAAGAGCAGCAATTCTTCCTCAGGAGTATTTGTCAGTCACATCATGCCTTATTGTACTTATCCGCTCCGCAGTTTCATATGCCCTCAAAGCCAGCCCTTTCTTTCAGACACACTAAGAGCTTGATACAGCTTCTTGGCCATTGCAGCTCCAATATCAGACCATGAATTCCAAAATATTGTCATAGATACCACAGCAATATTTTGAATCAGTTAAATTTAGATAGAATAATCACTTTTTTACATTGTGATGCAATTGTTCTACTTGCAAATGGGAGTTATTCAGTCTGAATGTTAATTTACTTTATTTCATCCCAATAAATGTTAACCTCTACTCATGATCCCTGTTTTAGCTGAAGTTCATTTAACGCAATATAAATTTCCTATGATACCTTAGGAGTTCAAAAAGTATCAGCACTTAATTTTTTATCTCTGCTGAAATGCATGCCAAGGTTGGATAGATAAAGAACTAACAGAGTTCATCAATTGTATCAACATACATTCCACACGTGCCCTTGTATAAAATGCACATACCATAATTTTTACAAAGAAAATCCATTTTAGGTTATTATCCTAACCTCATAGGGCTATGAAAGGCATAAATTCAATCCAACTTTGTCATGAAGTCCAGCCTTATGTGATTCGGCACCAGGAAAGAGCCATTTAGGTTTTTAGTTGAATGAAATCACAGCATCTACTTTTTACAACATACATGTAATCATTTTCAATTTTACAACACATTTTTTTACTGTCAGCAAAGAGATAAGCTTGAAGTTAACTACTCTGATACAACCAGCATTTTCACGGGCAGTCATAGAATGTCCAGCTTAGTTCTTGTACTAGACTTAATGACTCTTCTACCCCATCATTAAACTTTTCCAAATACGTACGTAAGGAGTCCTAAGTTATGATTTTCTAGCCGTCTTATTTCGTGAATGTGTTTACCCCACTGGATACAAATTGGATGGTGTTCAATAGGTCACGTACCACGAATAAAAGTAGACTCATGTAATGGGGTGCTCTCCTAAATTTAAAAGAGCGTATTTTTGTAAGTCACGATTGATAAATTAAAGCCATTGACGTATGCAAAACAGCATATCATAATTCTCAATATTCTTTTAGATATGGATCAAATGTATTTCGTGCGTAAGAAACCCCTTTTGATTGATGTTGACGTCAAAATGTGTGCAGGTGGGTTAACGAGGTTTACCCCTGCTCCATGGCAATACAGCAATCCCGTGTTTCATAGGGATAGGGGGTTATGCGAAAAAAAAACTGGCGTTAGGTTAACACGTTATTTTCAATACCCAGAATGAGTCCTGAATTTTTCCTTCGTCGATTTAAAAGTCCATGTGCTGCCCTCAATCCTCAAAACTCTTCGATGATTTTTTTTTCAACTACAGTGGATACCACACGGTACTATTTGAGTGTTCCCATGTTTTTACTATCACGCCATCCTTTAGGTGATCTGTATCGGTCAAAACCCGAAAGGCATCCTATCATTTTAAATATAACCGCAGAGAGGATAAATACTTTCACCTTAAACATTAATAAGAGGCTACAGCAAGATACATGGTAAGTCAAAACATACATTTATTATGTGATCACTTGTCTTATTCCGAGAGTTGACTTGTCCCCTATTCATATGGTGCAAATAGAAAAATGATGCAAAATGCAATGCAATTCCCCTCTATCACGAAACAAAAATTTACGCAAGTAGTTGGGTATATAGTAAGTGTACATACTCTTGTCATCTCTATGCATAAAGGAGAAAGTGCCTTCATGAGTTTGATTGTTTGAATGTTCATAATGTTTATCCACTTCCAGGTGTCGGACACCTATCAACTTATACTCAAATTAATCGTCTTGATGAGCTGATTTCTGAAAAAATGGCAAACCTTTGTTTCATGATGCATCTAAATAATGTTAATTTATTTATGTAATTATATGTTTTTCAGTGACTCCCATACTAAAAACACTAAAAAATGATGTTTGGTTTTGGTCAACCTTTTTTCATTTGCAAAACTTAACTAGAAATAAAAGTCTGTTGAAATCGGGAGAGGTACTAATAGAAATAAAATTGATTAGAGACTCTTATTCATACAACAGATTGTTGTTTTCCAATCAAAATCGTAAAACATTTAATAAAATGTAACAATATTTAGTAGACTTTTTGCATTTTTGAGTCATCTTCCCCATAACGACCATGCTAATTGTTGAAGCCGAGATTCAGTATATTAAATATTCACTCTGAACTAAATAAGGAATAAAGAAATGACTGCTCATACTAAATACAGATAGTAATTGAAATTAACGGGTGTTCAAAACTGATGGTATCAGGCCTGACTTCGTGGAAATGATTTATATCCGTGATGAGAGAAACAAACTTTTTGATTTCCACAGCTTTTCGGAAAATTTGCGGAAATCACAAATTTGGTTTTTCTCATCATGGTTAACGGCCGGTGATTGAAATGATTTTTATGATCCTATGCACCAATTTTAATTTTTTCTTCCCGTTGAATTTCAACGGGCACCCTCTCCTAGTAAAATATATAGACTAGCGGAGAAAATGTATCTTTTTCTATTTAAAATTTAGAGAATGGCACAATTTGAGTTAAAAGAAGCACTCTTGACTCGTTAAGCCACGGATACTAAACACCAATTCAGGGCGATAGTGCAGAGGACTTTGATCATAAAAATACACAACAGTCACCTGCACATTAGCATGCCACTCTGACATTCTACACAATAGTGTGTGGCAGGAGGTGTCGGGTCACATGCAATCCAAGATTCGTGAAGAAAAAAAACTTGAGTAAGAAAGCCGACCCCGGTGGCAGCGGGGTAAAGTCCTTGCCAGCTAACCCGAGGGTTCCTTTGCTCATGTATAAATATTCCCATTGGAGACATAGGTAAATTGTGCAGACCTGATGATGACGCCCTAAGAAACGTCGAAACACGTGTAGTGTAATATTTACATTAAAATTGAAGTGGACAGCACAATTACTGAAGTTTCATTTAAGTACTAAAATGCTGTTCCACCATATAACGCCAGAGACTGTCGAATTTACTGCGGGTTTGAGTCCTGCCAGGGTCGGTTTTTCGCCTGCCCAGGGCATGGGTGTTTCTGTCAAGTTTTGGTGGTTTGGCCCCTGAGAAACCTGAAGACAAGCCAATGGCTTATCAGGATCGCAGGGACATATGTACCACCAGAATCGTCCAAGGGCAAAAAAAAAAGGAGTTGTGTGTTTTGATGAATTTAGGGTATACTATTACTATTTTAGAGCCCAACAGTAAATGTTGCTTTAAAAAAATTACTCAAGCACATCTGTTTAAATCACTCTGATTACCTTACTTCTTCATTATTTTTTGTCTCCCTTCAGGCAAGATGTGGGGTGATCCGGATCACGAAACGATCCTGGCCGTCCATGGTCTCCAGGACAACGCCAATACATTCGATCCCCTCGCACCCCTTCTCCTCAGCGGTAAACCTTTGTACTCAATCCTCTGCATCGACCTCCCTGGCCACGGACTGTCCTCCCACTTACCCGTGGGGCGTCCCGTTTACTTCATGGACATGTTGTCAGCCGTCCACAGGGTCATTCAGTGGTTACAACAGAGGAAGGAGGGAATGGACTCTGTTCTCTATGTTGGGCACAGTTTTGGGGGGCAGATCGGCCTCCATTTGGCAGCTGTGTTTCCTGAGTGCCTTCGAAAGCTTGTGGTCATCGATGCCATCGTACCCTCAGTCACTCACATCTCCAAGTTTTTCAGCAAATTTAAAAAGGCCCAAAAGAAGTTGGAGGAACTGGAGGAGAAGATAAATGGTATGTTTTGTTCTTAGTAAATGAGATCAATTCACGTTTGTAGATGTCATTACACAGTAAGGTGACTAGAGTACTGCAATAATTAACAGGGGGGTGAAATGTAACTGAACTACTGCAACTTTTGGCTCTTTGTGTAATGAACCCTTTCAATTTTAGCGAAATGGTTCAGATGACAGCAAACTGCTTTCCTAAATTTGAAGTGGTGTAATCAAAGGAGTAACTGAGCTGATGGTATAAGGTAGAATAATTTCTTAAAACACTTTAATATTCAGTTTGGTTCTGGTACAGCATCTTGTAAATGCAACTCTCTCTTTCTCAAGAGATCCAAACAATTGTAATGAATAATAATAATATATTTATTTGCCTAAGAATAACAAACATAATATAGTTAAATGCTAGCCAGTGGTGCTCTTTTACAGTTAATAAATGTAAATTTTCGTCCACTCGGACAACTCCTTTGCTAAGATAAAAATGATTTTATCAACACACACTTTAGTAGCTCTTAAACCTTATTAATTTTAACTGCACAAAAAATTGAGCAATTTTCACTGTGATAGGATTTGTTACGACTGGTTTCACTTTTTACAGCATCGTTTAAGTGTGCACTCTTCTTGCAAAAAAGAAATAATTCGTGTAATATCGTCCAAAAATTCTTATGAACACTCATTTCCATTGTTCGTGGCCCTCAAATTGTTACCACTAAGGCATTTTTATTTATTTAAAGTCTTAAAATCGTTTTATGCCAGAAATGGCAATATGCCGAGTGTATCTGATAAATGTAAATATAATTCAAGGAATGAGTCAAACATTGTAACAAACAGACCAAGATTAACTTTATATAAACGTTGCTTTCTCTATATGGGGCCAAAGATATTTAATTTACTGCCCGCTAAAATTAAAAAAATTAAAGTCTCAAAAAAATGTTAAAACTTGACAAAGACTGGCTTTTTTCTCAAGAAAAAATTGAACAATTATTTTGATGGTATTTCATTGTAACAATACTTATGTAACAGTTATTGCGTTTACTTTTATGGCATACATTTTTGTAATTTGCTGGTGGCTCAATTCTGGTCTTATGACCTTGGATACCAACTTAGAGCTCCCACTCCTTTGCTGTTACCAGTTTGTGCAACAAAAATATTTGAGAGTAAATAAATTATTATTATTATCTTCAGGTGCCACCTGAAGATGCTGTAAAAAGCAAAACTGCTTGTAATGAATCCTAGCACAGTGGAAGTTGCTCAATTTCATTAAGTGCAGATATGTTCTGCTTCCACTCAATCATGCCTGAAACCTCAGGTTGTGTTTATAAATTATCTTTTCACCACAGTGATTTCAAGTTTGACATCGAATGACAGGCTTGCATGAATCACAATGGTGGGTGTATCATATCATTTATGTGTAAATTAACCAAAAAATGTGATTGGGGCAGATAACAATAGAATATTTGCATAAGAGAGGTATTTTGTTGAAATTTATTGTAGCGAGTAGTGTTTGGTTTTGAAATGCCACGTACGAAATACCAAGGTATAATTCAAACTAATTAATTTAATAAATAGCTTTTAATATGCATTGTTTTAGCATCGAAATTGCCTAGGTCTAAACACCCAACCATTGGTTCTTCGTAGTGTGACGTCATCTCCCATATTAGCAGAAGCGAAATAGCCTATCTGTGCGTTGAGAGTGAAATAGTATTTGCCTTTTCGAAGTTATTTCGATATTTGCTAATTAATAGCTAAAGTTTCGTCCGCACGCTAAGACTACACAGTCTCACAATCTCCAAATCAACAAATGGTCGACTATGGGAGATGACGTCAGAGCCTACAAAACATGGCGGACCAGTGTTTCGGCGCAATAATAATTTATTAGATTTTATTAGCTGATAAAAAATTAACGAAAAGCCTCTCGAGCGTCAGAATGAAAATTTAGTGTCTGAGGTATCGATAGATTTTTTAGATGTCACTTCCCAAAAGGTTGCAAATACTCTATTACTTATGCAAATAAGTAATAAATGACAATTACCTTATATGAGAGGGTGAGAAGTCAACTGGTAAGAGTGACACATGTTATCGTCATACAATGATAACAGGGATAGGGACTTTGTTTTTTCAAAAGTATGCTGTTGAAAATTCAAGGGATATACAGTAGATCCATAATATAAGCATTTTACAGACTTAACCCTTTTATTGCCAGCCTCCTTTACTTCGTTTATGTGAAAAACGCCGGGACTATTTTGACGAATATGTTCATTTGCCCTGAGGAGTTTATTTAAAGCCTAATACATATGAATGTGTTAACTTTTGTAATAAAAATTTTCGTCATCAGTGACAAAGAAGCATGATAGATACTGAACAATTGTGTCTGCGAAAGCTGTATGACGCACAGAAAAGAAAGGGTCTGAGCATCAAAATATGCGGCTGATAGATTGGCCCGCTGGCACTAAAAAGGTTAAAAATTTCAGGGAATTTATCAAAATGACTTGACTTCAAACTGAATTTTTACAAAATGATGAAATTGTCACTTGCACTCCTTGACTTCTCACCCCCTCATTTGTAAATCATAAGCTTCTCCCTCTAATTCCTCATTCATATATACAACTCAACTGTAAATTTCCAAAAATGCTGACTTAAAAGTTCTCCCTTCAGACCTCAACGATGTTAAGGTGGTTCCACCGTAAAATGACTTAAATTTCATTTTATTCATATTCTGTGTACTTGTAGAAAACGTTGTCCTCTATCTGATATGAGCAACAAAATAATACCTTTTTTTATTATTTTATTCTATAATTGAAATTGAAATTACATGGTGTTCAATGGGGGAATGAGAGAAACACGGGGAAAAATAGTATTTTTCCATAAAATACAATTGCCACTTTTGCGGAAAACTATTTATAAGAAGGAAATAATCCAGAGAAATTGAATAAAAATAAAATACAGGCATCTTACCGCATTATTTTTCTAGTTATTGAATAATTGCTGCCGTAATTGAAGTCAAAATGCGGTAATTCGTAGGAAATGACGCAGCAGTCGGCTCCTATGGCTGGAAAAAAGTGCTCATTTAAAATACATTCATGGAATAATCTGCATATATTTTGTACCTTACTTTTAGGTTTCTATAGGTAATGCATTGCATCAGCGAAAGCAGGATTTTTTTGGCATAATATAAAAAATGTGGAATTAAGTATTTGTTTTGAGTCACACAGTCGCGGCGGAACCTCCTTAACTCGTAGAGTCTTGAGTGGGGGCTCAAACTCAACCTAAGTAAATGAACTGCAGTACACTTCTCATGAAAGAAATCATACCATTGCTATATCTATAAAGTGGGAGAAGTTTATATAACGGAGTCAGGACAGGTGAAATACCTGGGAATCACTGTAACTTCAGACCTAACTTGGGGGAAACACAAACAAAACATTTGTGAGGATCCAATAAAGAAAGTAGGATTTATCAATTGAATATTAGGAAGGCTCTCCGATGAAAAGGTGAAAGAGAGGTGCTATTTTGCTCTGGTTAGGCTACATCTCAAATACGCCTAGAGCATTTGGGACCGTGAGTAGAAATATTTAATTCACAAAGTAAATAAAATACAAAGGAAGCTGCAAGCTTTGTTAAAATCATATGTAATAAGAACGTAGAAGATCCAATTTTCCACAGATAAAAATGTTATTCAACCCGGGTTTCGATGCACTGCATCATCATCAGGTACATAAATTAACATGTTAACGATATTCTCGTGTAAATAAAACTCCCTCCCCCCGCTTGAAATTTTTCCCCTTCCCCACTCCCTCCCTCCACTTTCCTAACATCCCTCGCCCACCTTCTCTCGTATATATACCTTGATTTACAAATTTATGTACCTGATGGTGATGCAGTGCATCAAAACCTGGGTCGAATAACATTTTTATCTGTGGAAAATTGCATCTTCTAAGTTCTTATTATGTTCATATTCCACAACATCTTGCCTGATTCCTCCCTTTTTGTTAAAAACTGCTACAAGTAAACAAAGTGTCACACAGCTGACAAAAGGATTAGGTTGGGAACCGCTAGAGACTCAGATGCTACACACTAGTCTTAGATTAATCATTACCAGTAAGAAGATTAAATTAATCAATTACTTCGCATCACTGAACATAAACATATTTTTCATAGAGGAATACTTGGTGGAGGAAAACTAATTTCTTGAATATGCATCAGAGTACATATAGTAGCTCAAATATGGGATGTATTGTGGGTCTCCTGTGGTGCATCGGTTTTAGGTAGTGCATAATAATGAACAAGGAACACATTGGAATTGAGCCAGGCATTGGGTATACAAGTGTCACAGCTGATATGGTGAATAGCATAATTAATGGTGGAACCTTCGAGAAGATTCTAGAAATGATGTGTCAAAAAAGGAAACTTCCACGAGCCTTTACAACAGGTTGTTGTTTACGCGGAGCGAGGAATAACAAGGGGGGGAATTGTTACCGGTGGAGTCTTAGCAAGTGAATAGAAATATACATTGTGGATATAAATCTCTCTTGAGATCTCTCAATTCTCTTTTTGTAAATCCTTATTTCTCAAGAAAATTTAGAACTTTTGCAATGCTTGAGAAATACTTGCATTTACACTCAAAACACACCAACCAACAAAGGAAGAATGAATTCATCTCGGGTTTCCTACCGGGTCAGACTCTATGGCCTGACTCTTGCATCGAAAGGTCGGCCATAACGGAGAGTTTAATCCGGTTGGAAACCCGAGAAGAATTCATTCAGCAACTATGCCGGGAAAGCACCAGACCATACAACAAAGAAAGAAACTTGCTCCTTTTCCGAGTTTGCAAATAAGTTCTAAAGTACCTCAAAATATTCCTTCCAGATTCCAGTGCACCCATATACACCTATGAAGAGATATTGACCAAGATAAAAGCACGTTTCTATGGGGATATGACGGATGAAGCAGCAGAGATCCTCCTTCCAAGGTCTTCACTCAAGACCAAGAATGGTTATTCCTTTAGAATGGACCAACGCCTGAAGTTTTTGGTGTATCAACCTTTCACCAAAGAACAGCAGTTTGAACTATTCAAAAAAATTATCTGTCCCATTCAGCTGATTATTGCCGACGAAACTTGGTTGGGTGGTGGAGATTATTTAGCAAGGCGGATGGAAGTGTTTAATTACTGCTCTGCGCCATGCAGTATATTCCCTGTGGAAGGCAATCACGATGTGCATCTCGAACACCCAGAAAGAGTGAGTCCGATTGTAAAACAGTTCATAATGACACAGAAGAGTTCCTTGTGAAAATTCTTGTTGAATTCAGTCAGTGAATTGTAGTTTTGAAAAAACTGGATTTTAATTTGTACGAAAAGAGGCCAGAGTTACATTTTTTCCTAGGAGAGGTTAGTGGGCATGTTCACTAAATTAACAAAAAATAGATGTAACTAATCTTACATTCTCAGATTACATGCAATGTGATATTACTGTTACACTCTATGGATTTGGCATCTATATTACATTTACATCACCTGTAAAATAAAGGAATTGTTATAATTAAGAAAGTCAAATACAAATGTGTCCATTTTTTTAGCATCACACATGGCTTGAGGTAGAGTACCTATGTTCTTACATGGCATGTGTGGCCCTGGACAAATTTACAGTAAAAGCAACAGTTTTGAATTGCTTCTGCGTCATTCCATGCCAAGTGGTATGGTGGTCTCCGCTTGACCATCACGGATTTCAATGAAATTTTATATGGACATTCACATATGACTCCAATGAATTTTTACATTTGCCGATCGTATACTTGCTGAGATATAGTACTTCTTTGACCCCGTGCCGCAGCCTTCTTCGGTATGATTATGAGATTTCAGTAACTTTGAGGCATAATATCTCAGAAGATATTTTGATGAGAGAAACAAAAATTGGCTATCTTGTACAAGTTTTTGCGCTTTATTAAGCAAAATAATAAAAATTACAGTAAGGGCGACCTCCTTGCAGAAAATTCAGAGCCAAACTGGCCCAAAAAATTTAGGATCGAAAAAAAATTAAAATTTTGGCTTTTTATATTTCAGGAAGTAAGGGTATAATCAACGTGAAACTTTGCGCGTGAAAACATATCAACACATGGTTTATGAATACAAAATTTCATCTTCCTAGTGCTTTCCATTAGTTTAAAAATTGAGTCAAACTTTTATAATTTTTGTAAAAACGTCAAAAATAGGGGATTTTCAACCCGCTTTTACAAAAAAAGACCCTCTTGAATTTCTTCTGGATCATTTTTATTAGAAAGAGAATGATTTCAACCTTTTAAAAAAGCATATCTGGTTTTTCATCGCGCGCATATAAGGCCCTAAAAATCGGGACAACCTTGAGAATAACATTTGTAAAAACGACAAAAATATTTTATTTTCTGTCCGTTCTTACGAAAGAAAGACCTGGATATTCTTTTGAATCATTTTCATTTGAAAGAGCATGTTTAATACCTCTTAAAAAAAGTATGTGCTCATGATGAAAAACCAGATATACTTTTTTATAGGGTTGAAATCATTCTCTTTCTAATGAAAATGATCCAGAAGAAATTTCAGAGGGTCTTTTTTTGTAAAATCTTGATTTTTGACGTTTTACAAAAATTATAAAATTTTGACTCAATTTTTAAAATAATGGAAAGCACTAGGAAGATGAAATTTTGTATTCATAAACCATGTGTTGATATGCTATCACGGGCAAAGTTTCACGGTGATTATACCTTTACTTCCTGAAATATAAAAGCCAAAATTTTAATTTTTTTTTCGAAATGCAATTTTTCGGGCCAGTTTGGCTCTGAATTTTCTGCAAAGAGGTCGCTCTTACTGTAATTTTTATTATTTTGTTTAATAGAGTGCAAAAACTTGTACAAGATAGCCAATTTTTGTTTCTCTCATCAAAATATCCTCTGAGATATTATGCCTCAAAGTTACCAAAATCACTCATACTCACACCGAAGAAGGCTGCGGCACGGGGTCAAACGAAGTACTATATCTCAGCAAGTATACAGTCAGCGAATGTAAAAGTTTACAAATGTTCATTGGAGGCTTATGTGAATGTGCATATAAAATTTCATTGAAATCCGTGATGGTCGAGCGGGGCACTTCTCTGAAATCAGACCACTTGGCATGGATATGACCCTGCTGCATTAAATTCTTCCAGTATCTTTTTTGAGACTGTAAACCTAGAACTAGTCCTGAGTTGAAAGACATCATGCGTAATTATTTCATAGTATTATCTCATGATTCCTGATATTTTATGGAAGATCTATTGTGCATTATGCCGAGACACAATGGAAGTGCTCCTTTAATTTTGGCCAGAATGCTTCCGGTGGCATAAGTGCAACTGCATGGCTGATGTCAAGATAATTGATTTATTAAGGATTCTGACTCAGGTGTAAAGAGCGAAAGCTATCTTGAAATCTGTGTTAATGTTTGTTAGTGGGGTACTGGCAATTATGTGCCAAAATTAACCAGAGGGAAGTCATACCCAATGAAAGAGAAAACTTCATGTGTCATGGGCTTAACCCTTTCGCTACGAGCATCAGAAATATACGGCAGTAGTTTTCCTGCCCCGGAAGACAAACACTGAAAATTTTCATCGGAGATTTACCTACGCAAGCGAACAAATGCTGTATACTTTCACCGCTATGCTTTCCCCTCTTTCTGGCACTTGGAGGTACACAGCTTCTACGTTTCGGGACCCAAAGCAGCGGGGGTCAGGCCTTTCCCTCGGAATCCGGGAGCAGGTATCTGGCCCCTTCACCGTATTAGCACCCTCTTTGCGGCAAGGGTCTATGGTCATGTGATTGTTTATTCAGTGATTTTAACAAATAAATATTTGTTGTTTTGTCAAAAAATATATAATCAGAATTGAACTCCTTGTCTCATGGTGAGCGTTTAGAATTTTTAAGCGAAATTCTACCATCAATATTAACTGATATCTTGATTTTAAGATATCAGTAAAGATTTTTTTGCATTGGAATTGGTTTATGCATTGAATTCGTTTATTATTCTATGCATTAAATCCATAGAGTTTCATTTAAAATTTGTAAATGCACAGTAAAAAATGAGGAATTCATTTCAAAGTCTACAATTTGAGAATAAGCATCAAATATGCATGTAGTAAATAACATGCAAACAATAAATAAACAATTACTTGACTGGGAACCCATGCCACTGGGAAGGTTGTAAACGTGTGAAGGGTTGAGCTTAACTGCTCCCAGAGTCCGAGATAATGGCGAGGTCCCCGCTAAGAGGGGTCGAAAAAGGTAGGAGCTGAGCGTGAGTGTATACCTGCGAGAACTTTCTCCACGGATGCCTTACAAAAATGCTCCGTGCAGAGAGGAAGGAATAGTCTCTTGGTACTCAAGATCAGTAGACATGCATAGGAGAGAATTCTGCCATCTCGAAAGGGTTAAAAGAAGCCTGTAATCATGCACAATGTGCCGTAATTACCTGCAAAAGAAAACTGCGATCAACTCAGGAGGAGAAAAATGGTCAGTATTACCAGTAAATGGTCACCAAGACATCAGCTACAAACTCAGTATGCACTCAGAATATGAAATAAGTACCTACTGCATATTTTTAAATTAAGGAAAATGGCCAAAAAAAACCACCTGCATTGGTACGAGAGACACCATGAATGCAGTCAAGCAAAAAATGTAATTGCAATTTTGTTAAAAGGCATGAAGTAATTTTCGTTACATTTTATAATATAGAGCTATACGTAAAAGACAGAGTGAGCATGCAGTCACCCTAAGTGACACCAAGGGGTTATTCCACCATTCACGTGATGTACCTAAGGTTGTGCTTCCTATGGTATAGTCACATGCTATTGGCACTTATTTTAATGTAAAATAAAGTAATGAAAAGGAGTATCTATCACATGTTTTATCATTATGTACCTTTAAACCCATTTCATCTTCATGCTCCAATCACTGATTTTACTTCACATTGTTTCCTCCCTCCTCCCTTTCCTTTACCTCCCTCTCCCTCCACCCTTACCCAAAAATATACTCGACCACTCAAGACAACAGTAGTAAGGTGACCATCTGTCCTCCTTTAGGGAGGACAGTCCATCTTTTGTAAGTTCTGTCCTCCCTCGAAATGTGTCCTCCTACATGTCCTCCTTTTCGATATATGCGGTCACAAATATTTGACATATGTATATGTAATATGGTACATTGACGTAATATATGTCAAAATGGTAGGGCAATTATTTAGAGCTATATGCCGAGTTTTAAGGTCCAATGTACCGTTCCTAACAATATATGTGCATTTTAATATATTTTAGGGAGGCATTTTAGGCAATTACCTACTAAGAAAAATTAGGAACCACACCACGATCCCTTTCTAGATCGATAGACACTTCCTGGCACCAGAATGGTTATAATAAAGAGACAATTTGATGCAAAGTAATGACGGAGATGATAATGACTTACATTGGCTTCTCATTGTCATGTGATTTATAAGTTTAAGAGGAGGTAGATGTTCTTGGCTGGAAATAGTTCGAGTAAATTTCTGCCTATTTCTCAATAAGTTTGAAACCTGTTAAGAAGATTCCACCGTGACGGTGTGAGTCAAAACCATTTCAGTTCAAAGCTCACATCAGATAGAGGAAAAGAGTTTCTACAACTAGACAGAATATGAATAAAAAAATTGTAATGATTTTACGGCGGGATCACCTTAAATCAACTCCCTCCGCAACACTAAGGACAAATGTACGGTATTTGACACAATATAGACGGTCACAAATGCTTTTATTATGCACTTATCATATTATATGTAGTGTATTATTGTTGCAATGAATGAAATATTTCTTTTGTTTACGATATTTGTATTTTTTTATTTGCGTCCTCCTTTTCATTAAAAAAAAAATAATTTCTGTCCTCCTTTTCATTGTAAAAAAGTTGGTCACCTCAACAGTAGGTACCTTGAAAAAGGCACTCAGTTGCAGAAACCTGGGTTGGTTCTAATTGGTTCTAAATCAATCTAATAAATTAGTGTCGAGTTTACCAAGTTTTACCATTTCATCATGAATATCCAAAACTTCCACCAAGTAATGCCTGAAACAGTTTTGTATGTTTACAGTGTTGCTATGAAGGGTTTAAGGTTTTCCTGGCGAATTATATGAGTGAAAGTTTCTCGGGTTTCACACCGGGTAAGATAATTGAAATGTATCAACGTTTCGATGGTTGGCTCAGGAGTCAACCATCGAAACGTTGGAGCGGAGATGTTGGAAGAGGAAGAAAAACCCATTGCTAAGGCTTGCCTTCCTTATATATCATCTATATCTAACAAGATATCGAGGATATTAAAACGACACAGAGTGGAAACGATACATATAACCGCCTGGTAAAATCAAAAATTTCCTGGTCACCTGTAAGGACAACCTTGGCCTGAAAACTACAGGGGAGTTGAGTTTAATGGAACATAGCTCCAAGATAATGCTCTACACATCCATTGGTTGCCAGGTATACACATCATCACCTTAAAATATTAGGGAGCCACTTTCTCTGACAGAGTAATTACTTCCATGGATACAATTAATTCTATGAACCCAGCAAAATAGATAGGGAATAGAAGAGCACAAAGGATTTAATGATCACCATGAAGGGATAAACCATGATTAATTTTCCACAGCTAAATTAAACTGTAGTAATCACGACCTATATTTCGAAGTAGATACGTCATCATCGTAAGTTATAGTAATTTGATGGTGAAATATTGATACATGTAGATCCACGTTGAAAGTGAGATTGTGATTCAAGTTTTATTAATCTGTGCAAAATAACAAATTGTTTATCATTTCATCATCTTAAATTCCATGCCATATTGATGGAATCTTCTGAACTTGAGGTTATGATTTTCAGAGGAGTAGTAATGGCTAATTTATTCTTAAAGAAGAAGGTGCATAAAACTTATTGTGAACTTCAAAATCCTTTGCTGAGTTGAGTAGATTGGCTTGATGATGATACTATGCCTTGTCAGTCTTTTATAGCCAAATGAATGAATGTGGGGGACTAAACATGTACTAGTAAGAGGCGTTTCTCAAAGAATTCCTCCAGAAGGGATAGTGAAAGGAAAAAAGATAAATGCTGTCTGTCATGGCTCAGACAAGACAGATGATAGTTACACTAAAATGCACTGACAGTAGGTATCACTCACTCACTCAGTGATTCAACCCGAAGGTTGGTTTGGATAGTTGAGGGTAGAGCTCACCCCGGAATAAGCCACAAGCGTGTGAATTTCACACATTCAGGGTAGGGGGAGCCAGTTCCTTTCCCTGGGGGCAAGGGCCTAGCCATGTTGAAACACCGGTTCCCATCAGAACACCGAAGTTAAGCAACGTTGGGCCCGGACAGCTGGTTGGATGGGTGACCCTCCTCCATACCTATACCTGGACCAGGCTTGGATGGAGAGGTGATACTCCCTCCAGACCACCGGGAGGCCGGTGGGAGATATACTCAGACCGGGAAGGTTAGAGGGAGGACACCCTCTATACCTGGAACTGGGGAGGCAGGGGGAGGCCAACCCTCCATAACTCTACCGTGGTGCTCTTGTCCCCTGTCTGCAAGTGACAGACAGGTATGGGGTTGGCACAATGGATCAAGAAAGGTCTAAGTGCCCGGGCTCCTGACAAAGGCCCCCCCCGACTAACAATCTACAATCCTTTCCCTGGGCCACCTTGCAATCCGAGGATTTTCTGTTCGGGGGCATCCAAAGGCTTCACCCGGATTTGAACCCGAGACCCTTCAATCAGTTGCCAAGCACTCTACCCACTAGGCCACCACGCTCCCCTGACAGTAGGAATCATATATCTTATTTAAATGATGTACGACTGTGTTTTTTGTCCACGAATGTGATAGTGAAAAGAGGGTGTTAAGAAAATGTAATTATATTAAAGAGAGGATTCCAGGGAATGTTCGATGTGATAGAAAAGTTAGCAATAAAAACAACATTATCGATGCACTCACAGCCAAATCAGCTAAATGTGATTCTTTCTAATTAATCATAATAAAACCTTCCAGTTAAAATGTATGTAAAGGCACTCTAACCATATTATGAGTGAAATGAGGCTATTCATGACATAATTTCTTCAAGGCCGAAATGTATTGCATCTGGTCGATGGTGATGTTGTTGCTTACCTGAAATACTTGCTTAAATATCTATTTTTAAGGGCTAGATTAAGAAAAAAATATTAAAAAGCGACGTTACTCGCTCCCACAGGGATGCAAAATTAAGACAAAAAATTGTAGGTTAAGCAAAAACACCACAGTATAAGCAAGAGGCAATATCAAAATTAGGTGCCTATATCTACAGGAATTAATCGAGTATGTATACATACTATATGTAATGGGTACGCTAAGATTAGCACCAAGGAAAATTTTGTGTAAAATTTGTACACAATGTACACAGGATTTCCTGTATATATTGTGTACAAATTGTATACAAAATGTGTATATTGTACACAAATTTGTATTGTACGCAATACGTGTATACAATGTACACTTTGTACACCATTTGCACAACTGTAGGTAGGTACACTATAAAATGTGTACATTGTATATAGAAATTATATTTATGCATAGAAATTGTGGACACACATTTTTTAATTGAATTAATTAATCTAATTAATTAGCCTAGGCTGGTAGGACAAAGCCATAAAATTTAATTTTATAATTGCATAATTAACGTTGAGTTTTCCACTTTTGCAACCAGTGCCCATACTACCATATACTACGTCTTGAAGACGATGTCGGCGAATTTTACTAGCAAAAGCTCGAGCTTCTGCTATTTAAATTCGCCGCGCGGCTTGTGGATGAAATGATGGTATAGAAATATGCAATCACCATCAAAAGTTAAGTACTTTAATAAGAATAATTTTAAATATGGCATTAATCACACCGAGCAGAACCATTAATGGAATTTAACTTTCAAATAATTCCGACTTATCCGCCGCCTGACATGAAACTGCGCGAGGCTCCAATTTACTTCAATGGATGATAGATGGCTCTGACTACTATTAATCCGTACAAGGTCGCTATACCTACCTTCCCCTATAGAAGAAGGTAGAAGGGGTAGAATGACCTTGAATCCGTGCGCATCGGTTCCAGTTGCGCTTCAGAAACGAATCCCTTTATTTGCCCAAAATACGGACAAGGGGGTGTAACTCAGTGGTAGAGTGTCTGCTTCGCATGCTGAAAGTCCTGGGTTCAAATCCCAGTACCTCCATATATTTTTTCTAGTATCGTATATTAGTCCTATTATTGGGAATCATGTCATTTTGTTAATGTTGAAGTATCACTCAAATAATTTTATTTTTAGAGGCGTAATTTTATGTAACACGTAATAATTTTTATATAAATGCAATTTTACTGCTTAACGAGGAATTATATGTCATTTTGTGATTGTTGCATTAAAGTATCACCAAAACAATTTTATTTATTGAGGTGTAATTTATATAATATGTAATAGTTAAATATATAAATGTAATTTTACTGCACGAAGAGGACCTCAATTAGGATATAATCCGCTTCCATAATCCCTTTAACCCTACCGCATTTGGGTCACCTACTGGTTATAAGAAAAAGAGAGAAGTAACAGTCATGTATATAATATATTCTTCCAAAACGCTATTTAATTTTTGGCAAAATATGTTCATGAAATTATTATGACTGAGTTGCAAAATCACGCGAGGAATAAATGATTACGCTCAATATCTTTGACGTTGTGTTGACAACTATGCAATTCTATCAAACACACATTAAAATGAAGCCTCGACCAGTTCAACGCCAGAGGAGGAACGCATATAAAAATAAAGACGCCACTCAGAAAATCAGTTCGAGGCATTTTTAATTATTCACGCAATTTCAGCAATTAGAGTAATTTCAATCGTTTCCATCTCTCATTAGTAGACAAATTAAGCAATTAAAACCATATGCATTAATTGGCCTTGGGATTTTTACTGTATTACCTCGGTAATAAATTTCGGAGTAACTTGTATGATTAAATGGCTGATATAATCACTTCTGTGATTTATATCAGTGAACGAAAGAGCTGCATTTTGAAAAATTTACATAAATGGGATGATACGAATACTAAGATATCTCAGTATGTATTTTTAAAAAGAATTACTCAAATGTCAGAGTAGTTCAAAATCCTAGGGTTGTGGATTTAGAATTACATCCTAGTTCCAGCAATCGCACTAGGTTGGTAGTATATTTCACATGCGCCAAAGGGATGAACTTCGCCATGAAAAAAGTAATGTGATTCGACCAGGGTTCGAACCCAGTTCTCTCAATGGACGGTCAGGTATATTGCATAGTGGATTTCATCCCTGTTGTGCCCGTATTTAAAAAAAAGTAGGCAAGTCATTTGTGCATTTTTCGCAGTGATATACGTATATTTTTCCTTGTAACATTTATTCACAACCCTACCTCCTATGCTAGGGACTTCGCCTATAATTATTTGATTTGCTCTTTTTTCCCACAGTGTGGACGATATAACAAGGGCCAGTTTCTTGAGCTGAACACTTGTGATTAAGCTATTTTGTCTGAGCCAACCCCGAATAGGAACGGGGTTATTTGAAATATTTATGCGGCTCTTAATTCGATGCATCTCAAATACCTGTCGCATGTTTTAACTGCGGCCTAGCTCATATAAAACGGCCCTAGTAAGTCAAGACCTCACACATCGTTACTCGAATAAATAAACATCGCGGAGGTGCCCTCTTGTTTAAGACGTCTTGTCCCACTCCCAATCAGGAACTTTTAGATTTTATGGAAAAAAATTGAGGTGACAGACGATGTTGAGTACAGCGCAATCCTGAAAACCAGAGGTCATAGTAAAGCCTAGTTTCGTAGATAAAAATTCGCAAAGTACCGTCAGATGGGGATACTTTGTCCCATTAGGGCAACTTTTGCCCACAGTAAAAAGAGTAAGGCAGTTGTAATAAAAACAAAAATGTCATCTTCAAAACAAATCAATTAATTGTTACTATAATTAACCTAATATATTTGCCATTTTTGTCATCTTCCAGAAATGTCGCTAACAAGACTATAGTTCTAGAAAGAATGTAAGTGTTATGTGACGGAATAACTTACTTCTTGGGGTACACTGACCCGTTAGTAAAAACAAACAGCATAACCACGAAAGATTGTAAGTGGAAAAAGTAACTCGAGGTAAGGGCAACATTGGCCCAACTAAAAAAAAACAATTAGAAGGGAATTTCTGTATCAGACACAGACTTTCTGTACACATAGAACTTGAAAAAGTAATTATGAAAAATAATTAACATCACAGAGTACAAATTGACTGATCTAAACATTTTTTGTATGCACAAGCAGTGAAGTGGACTAACGTAACTCCATCGAAGTCATCGACATCGGGTAGTCGAAATTCAGTCAAATATTGTATAATAAATATCTGTATATTGTAAAATAAATATCTGTTATTCAGAAAAATTGAAGGTATTTTCACGTAACGTTTATAGAAACGCATGAGATCCAGGTAGATAAAAGGCTGTAGCAAAAGTTGGCAAGTTCCTCATTCACTTCACCCCGTCAAAGGTGCCCTTTACTAGCCCCACATATCCACACCAAATATGGTGGCTGCGAAGGTGACGCTGGTTATTGATTTTATTTTCTAAAGGACGAGAGATGCCAAGGGACCAGGGAACGTTTCGCATAGTTGCCCCGAAGAAAAAAAACAGCCTAAATGGCGTTACAGGAAGAGGAATGCCTTCAAGTCATCGCTAACGACGCTTTTGCCAAAATCATAAACCCCCAGGCAGAGATTCCGAGGTACAGTATTCCCACGAGAACCACGGCTGAAAGAACTTGCCGTGGAATTATGAAGGAGCGATTAATGTGTCTATATATGAGTCCCCTGGAGTGAACTTGAAAATGGAGATGACAGAAGGCTATATTGTTGTCTCCCATCATATATATCGAGTCGTGGGAACTTCATTATAAGGTGACTGAGACTTATTTTTGAGGAATTTGCAGGTTTAAAATCCAAATGATGATGTCCTCAAGGAAGACTCGGAGATGCAGCAAACACAGAAAATAAAATACCTGATGATGATGAGTTTCGTCGAAACCTAGGTGATCGTCTTGTTGTAATAAATCTATGTTGAAAAACTAAGTTATGCTTATCATTCACAATGCTAAGCAAATTCCACGACGTCACGCCCGAGACAACTGAATAAAGAATATAAAGGTAGGGTAAACCGTATAGTCATTGTACACTTAGTATATTGAAGAACATAGTAAAAATAGAGTTGGAAATAATTTACAATAATGATTGCAAAACTTAGAATAGTGATTATTGTAAATTTTATCCAACTGCACTCTTACGATGCCATTCAAAATACCAAGTGGCCAATGACTGTACGGTTTACCCTACCTTAAGGTAGTTTGAGCGAAGGGTCACTTCACCTAGAATTAGATGAATTTGGCATCCTTTTAAAGAAAAAACTCTCATCTCTCCAATAATATCAAAATATCACCCCCTTGCCGAACTACTTTTCGAGAAATTTGCCTCAAAATATATAAGCTGTTTTACATGTGATAGATTACGGCTGTGCGCTCCAGAGGGAGAATATTAAAAAAATTAGGAACTTCTAGCACCTAGATTTCGTAAAAAAAACTAACGGTGTGTAGATTGAATGTTTTCATACTATTTATAAAAAAATAATCTATTACTCACCACAGTATTTTTTACAGAATCGCAAAAACACCTGCTGTTTTGAAGGGGTTTCAGCCGTACGGTGTGAAAAAAATGAGTCAAGTTAGAGACTTATGCAGCTTTATTTATTTAATTACTCAGAATTTTGGTCATATATAATTATATATTTGCGCCATTAATATTACAATATTTATTTCACAATTCTTACAGACGCTGAAGTCAAAGAATAAAATTATAATATGGTATCTATTATGACTAGGGAACTATCTCGCTCAAAGCACTCGGCGTGATATCGAGGGATACTCGTTCGAGAACCGGTCAAAGCGATTAATTTTTTTTATCTGTGGATTTTTCGCACTTCTGTGCACTTGAGGGTGACTGACCGCCAAGGAAATACCGTGGCTAAGAAGTGCCGGTATCCTCAAAATTTTTAAAGAAAGTAAATGCTTAATTCATGCTGTTGTTGAGAGCCACTGCAAGACATGCGCGATTTGAATGGCACTTGGGTAAGATCTTAACTCAATGAATCCTTGAGTACATAAATGTATTCCATTTATAAGCACAAGTAATACAAAGCATTCCTTTCTTTATATTACTGCCAAATTATACACTTCAAAGACGGGGTAATTTTATTTGTAATTTCACCATTGGTGCCGCCTGGTGCGGTCTGTCAATTTTTACCCTTCCTATGGGAAGCACATATTTACACACCAAACTTATTTCGACACAATTTGAAAATTATATTCATGAAAATATAATTGTTTTTGTAATTTTCATAATTGTTTTTTAATGTAATTGTATCAATTGTTTCTTTAATTTACAAATTTGAAGAGTAAATAAAAAGTATTCATCTCGTTTTATCATAGCAAGATCTTCATTTCATATCATAGTTCTTGACGGAATTAGCTCTGATGTAGTTAAAGTGACATCAGGTGTCCCACAAGGAAGCGTAATCGGCCCCCTTTTGTTCATTATATACATAAATGATCTATGCTCTCGAATTAGCAGTAAAATACGTTTATTTGCCGACGATCGTGAAATTAGTGATCACTCTGACTTTGAAACTCTGTCATCGGATTTAAACAACGTTCATGTGTGGAGCCAAGAGTGGGAACTCGAACTTAATCTGAGCAAATGCACGGCGGTACATTTCTTGCGGAGGTCGTCCAACTATCCCCATGTATATGCTGTGGATGGTGTTAACATAAAGGCGACAGATGAAGTGAAGTATCTGAGAGTTACGATAACTTCGAACCTATCGTGGGGAACACATATAAGAAATATTTGTGGCATAGCTCTGAAGAAGCTAGGATTCGTCAAGCTTGTTGTGGGAAGATTTTCGGATGAAAAAGTAAAAGGGAGGTGCTATTTTGCAATCGTCCGGCCACACCTTGAATATGCAGCGAGCATATGGGATCCGGTGCAGAAAGACTTAATCCGGGAACTTAATAAAATACAAAGGAAAGCTGCGCGATTCGTCAAAATCTGCTACGGGCGTACAGACAGCGTTACACAGATGTTAAACGAATTAGGCTGGGAGCCGCTAGAGACTCGGAGGCTGCGCGCTAGGCTTAGATTGCTTGAACAATTGAGAATAGATATCTTTCAGAGCGACACGGAGAACATCATATTAGAACCCCACTATATTTCCAGGTCCGACAGAAACGATAAATTTAGAGAGATATTTTGCCGAACGGATAGGAATGGGAATTCGTTTTTCCCCCGAACAATAAGGGACTTTAATAAATGCTAGGCGTAATTTCATTAGATCGTTTCCTTTTTATATTTAAACGGCTGGTGTCCTAACACCCCCCGCCACACGCCTGTTGAGGCGGCTTGCGGGGTAGTATGTAGGTGTAGATGAAGATGAAGATAATTTGTTACACTATCAAAATGTATTTTGTTAGTTCTATAGAAAATATCGACAGATTCCTTACTCGTTACTATTAATGAACTGCAAATTCCAACTCTCGGGATAGTTGATAGTTTTACGCTTCTCACTGACAAAAAAGAGTTAAAAATAGTTTTTCAGTATGAATATGACGCCCAGGATGAATCCACTAACTCCATGCTACGCCACTGAATTTCACGTTTACTACACAAACAGCGTGGGAGGAAATGTTGATGGGACCATTCTAGCCAACAAATTAAATACAAATATAGCTAATAGGAATGAACAAATCAGCATTCATAAGATTCGGACTTTTCACTCCATCACTGCACACGAAATCCTTGCTCAGACGTAGTAGCAGCAGAGGAAAAGAAGATTAAGAAGAGGAACGAAACTATCAGAATAGACACGTGGAATGTTAGGACTATGCTGAGGGCGGGGAAGCTAGAGAATATAAAGCAAGAAATGGAGAGGGTGGGTGTAGACATCATGGGTCTGGGTGAAGTAAGATGGAAGGATGACGGGGATTACTGGAGCGACGATCATAGAGTAATTTATAGTGTTGGGAATGAAAGTCAGCGTGGGGTTGCATTCGTAATGAATAGGAAACTAGGTAGAAAAGTAGTGTATGCAGAACAGATAAGTGATAGGATTATAATCGTGGAACTAAAGGAAGATCCAACGAATTCAGTTATAATCCAGGTTTATATGCCTACCTCTAATCATAAAGAGGAGAAAGTATATGGGGTATATGATTAGCTAGAGGAAATAATTAGTAGGATACCTGGGGGTAAGCACTTGGTAGTAATGGGGGATTGGATTGCGGTGGTGGGTGAAGGAAGAGATGGGCGGGAGGTGGGCGATTACGGGCTAGGAAGGAGAAACGACCGGGGTGAGAAAGCTGTGGAGTTTTGTCGTAGAAATAACCTAGTAATTACAAATACATGGTTCAGACATAATCCTCGACGTAGGTACACTTGGAAGAAGCCGGGAGACAAAGATAGGTTCCAGATAGATTATATAATGGTTCGTCACAGATACAGGAATAGCGTTAAAAACTCGCATACTTATCCAGGAGCTAATGCAGACACAGACTACAACTTATTAGTCATGAAATCTCGGGTAAAACTGAAAAAGATAAGAATGGGAAGGAGGGTACGAAAGTGGAATACGGAGGCATTATCTGGTACAATGAAGAAGAAGTATCGAGAGAAGGTGGATGAGATAATGGGTGAGGAACATGGAGTTAGATCTGTGGAAGATGAATGGGGAAGTTTGAAAAATGAAATTGTAGAAGCGGCGAAAGCAACGGTAGGCGTAGTGAGTGAAACTAAAATTAGAAACCCGTATATCATGAAGGAGATGATAAGGGAGATGGAGGAGAGAAGGAAATGGAAGAGCGTAAACTCAGAGCTAGGTAAGAGAAAATACCGAGAATTAAATAACAGGCTTAGAAGAGAAACAAAGAAAGCAAGAGACAGATCGACTCGTTAGAGAAATACCAAAAAGAGGGATGAGAAGATGCATTATATAGGAAAGTGAAGGAACTGACGGATGGTAATAAGGGAAGGGGAATTACAACAATAACAGGCAAGACGGGAAAGGTGATCGTAGAACCGAAAGAGATCCAGGAGAAGTGGAAGGAGTATGTTGAAGAGCTGTATGGCAAAGAAATAAGGCCCAATAGGTTAGATATAGAAAGGGAAGACGATATCGACAGAGATGGCATCGGACCATGTATCCTAGATAGCGAAATCTAAAAAGCTCTACGAGACATGAAAAGGAAAAAGGCGGTGGGAATAGATGACATACCTGCAAAGTTTTTAAAGAGCATGGGGAAGAACGGAAGAGGAAAACTTTTTGCGCTTATCCGTAGGATTTATGAAGATGGATGTCGCCGGAAGACTTCGCGAAGACTATTCTAATTCCTATACGAAAGAAGAGTAAGGCAAAAATGTACGAAGACAATAGGACAATAAGCTTAATATCCCACGCGGCCAAAGTAGTTCTGAGAGTTATAAACAGAAGGCTAAAGAATAAGGTATATGAATACCTGGGTGACGACCAGTTCGGGTTTAGGAGAGGGACGAGAACGCAAGACGCTATAGCGGTGATGAGGACGCTAGTAGAAAGAAACCTAGAGTATGGGCAGGATGTTGTTGCATGCTTCGTACAGGGGACAGGCGTCTGGTTCGGAATTTGTATATGAACCAGACGGCGCAGGTCGATTTTCAATGCCTATTCTCGATACCACCGATTCCTGTGGATTGGTATCCGTATCGAGAATCTATCGCCTAAAGTCGATACCGATACCGGTGATACCTATACGAAATACGACTGGTTAAGTCTGACTTCACCACGGCCGGTTGCCATGGTATTCTCAGTCTTTTTTTTCCTCACAAATCCGAGTTACAGCAGCATACAGCAGTTTCTGCCATAAGGAATTCTTTAACGGTTATTTCTGTTTTCGGTTGTGCACTACAGGTAGTTGCTAAAGGGTGCCAGCATATCTATTAACTTTTTTTAAATCGATACCTCGTGAATACTATCGACACACAAGGCGTAACTTTACGACCGAAGGAGACGACATCGGCTTCCCAAAAAGTAACTAGTAAATGCAAATTTTTGTTGTAAAATTGAATTTTTTAGATTTCATGGAACATTTTTACAACAATGTAAAGGAAAACTAGGTAAAAATAGGTACATACTAATAGATCGATGGTATCGGTATCGAGGATTGAGAATCGATTTTTTAGGAATCGGCATCGAGAATCGATAAATTTTGGTATCGACTAATCTTTATATATATATATATATATATATATATATATATATATATATATACATATATATAGTATTCCACACAATATATATATCCCGATCGAGATCTGTGTGTACACACATACATGCATAATAAACAGTTTCCCTTTTGGAGGCCAGCAGCTTTTTTCCAGCTCTTTCATGAAGCATCCTCTGATGATGTTTATCTTTGACTTCACCAAATCCACGTCAGCATTTTCGTGGACCGTCCTTGCCAGCTCAACCATTTTCTTGTGAGCATCGTCCTTTTTTAAATCTGTTGCTGTACTCTGCACATTTTTCTTTCCACAGCGCAGGAAGTGTGACCTATACAAGTTTATAAAGTCGGTCATTTCAGTTTCTGGAGACCAGAAGACATTGTCGAACATCGGGTTAAAATTTCTCAACGCTTCAAGAGCTATTCTCTGACGACGTTGATAATATTTTACGAAATCCGACATACTACGGTAGATCAGGGGGGCGTTCCGAAATTCACTGGCAGTACCATAGACCTTGAATATAGGTCTATATTCAAGGTCTATGGGCAGTACTGGCCGTCCTGCCAAACCGTTCCGAAAATCACTGGCAGTACCGCACAGTAACCAATGACGTCAGCCAATTGATGACGTTTCTCACTGTGAACTCTACTGTCGCTACTGCGGCCCAAGAGCAACAGCAGCGGCAGTAGCAGCAGACGGCCATCGAACAAATGGCGGAAAAATCAAATCTACAACGTTAATAAATAATATCAGAAGAGTTTAGAGACACTGCTTCGAACATTTTAATGTTTATATCGGCGAGAGATAAAAGTCTCGATGCACTTAAATAGCTAACAACATCTGATTAGCGTATAATAGTTTATAAAACGCATTTATTTATCAAGTAGTACCGGTAAATATTTCAATAGGATAAAAGCGTTAATAAAATTATGAGGGAGTGAACAACATCAGAAGTGATACAAGTAGAGAAGCAATTATATTTGCGAATGTCAGCGACTTGTGAAATTAGGTACCAAAAATTAATTTAGTGTCATGAATAATCGTGGTACACGTAATTATATACAGCCTCTTTCTAGAGTGGTAACTTAGCACAACACTGGTATGTATAATAATTGTCGGGAAACGTAATTTGTTGCATAAATTTAATTGTTAGGGAAAATATTCTGCGATGCAATCCTCAACAACCCGTATATTTTCCTAATTATCGATATCACTCCAGGAAACGCTTCGTACGACTGGCCATGAAGAAAATCCAGGGCTTGAAAAATATATTCTAAGACTTGCTTAAAAGCCCAAGATTCAAACTGCTTACTATGAATTCGATAGTATTAATTATAACGGAGATTTGTTTATTATAACACAGGGTTTTTTCTCCATGCTCGGGTAGCTGACGCGAATTCATTTTATTCTCGTCAGAGAAAGAAAGCAATCAGTATAAAGTAGCATTAAGTAGCAAGGCAATGAAAATTAGAATACAATTAGCATGCCCTTTATCAATGTCATAAGGATTAGCATTAAGAATTAACGCATTGAAAGATCGCTTATAATAAATAACCACGCAATTCGGCCATATTGAATTTCAAGCCACTGCCGACCGTTCCGAAATTCATGCTACTGCAGCAGCCGCTGTACAGTTTCGCTTCCGTTTCACGGCAGTGAATTTCGGAACTCGCCCCAGATCATGAGAATAAAATTAGGGAACTAGACTGCAGAACGGACAGATTTAAAATGCCATTTTTCTCGCGAACGATAAGGGACCATAACAGCGGCCAATGAGACTTTTATCTAGGTTTGTCGTTAGGTAGTGTAGCTCTTAGTAGTAGTAGTACTCCTAATACTTGAATCCTTATCTGTTACCTAGAACTAACATCACGCCGTACATGTTTTCTACATAAGTCTTGAGTCTCTGTCCATTTGTGTGGTTGCAAAATAAATATATATTAATTCATTGTGATAATATCTGTAGTGTAGTAGTGCATGCTTGTGAGGCTTCGCCTCGTGACAAGCATTAGCGATTTATGCTAATGCATAATTAGTCATAGTTACACTAACTTTGGGGTATAGTGTAATGCATACTCACCCCCTGCCACACACCCCTGAGGTGGCTTGCAGGGTATTTTGTAAATGTAGACGTAGAAGAGAGCAAGGCGTCTAGACCGTCAGAACAACTACGACAAAATGTCACATTAGCAGGCTAAAAATAGAACAGTGTGCGGGCAGAAGTCCTTTGCAAGAATGCAACGACCCCTACACGGTCACTTTTGGCGTGTGGTCACTCCGGAAATTCCAACTCGTTGGATCCATATCGCTCCTCGTGGAATGAAGCGTCGTTATGAGACATCACGCTGGCTTGGGGGGTGAGAATGGCCCCACACACATGGTCGGTTTTGGCATAAAGAGTTGGGAACTGACACGCTCTGCATCAATCCATAGCTGTCACCATGAATGTAAGGTAGTTAGAGCGAAAAATCAGTTCTCCCAGAATTTGATGAATTTGGCCTCATGTTAAAGAAAAAAATCTCTCATCTTTCCAATGATATCTAAATATCAACCCCTCGCCGAACTACTTTTCGAGCTATTTGCCTGAAAATATAAGCTGTTTTGCATGGGATAGATTAGGGCTGAGCGCTCCAGAGGGAGAATATTTAAAAAAAATTAGGAATTTATAACACCTAGATTTCGTCAAAAAACTAACGGTGTGTACATTGCATGTTTTCTCAACTATTTATAAAAAATAATCTATTACTCACCGCAGTACTTTATACAGAATCGAAAAAAAACCTTCTGCTGAAATGGTGATCTCACTGTAATGCATTAAAAAAGAATCAAGTTGGAGACTTATGTGATTATATTTATTTAATTATAGAGAATTTTTGTCATGTATATATATAACTATATTATTGCGCCATTAATAAGGCAACATTTACTAAATACTTCTTACCGACGCATAAATTAAAAAAATACAATTCGAATATGGTCTCCATTATGACTAGGGAAATATCACGCTCATAATACCTTAAGCTGCGCGTTCCGAATTTCCTATTCATATTACGAAAACGTGTTCGCCAAATAAGAACTGAAAATATTCCGCCGTGTGCAATTAAGAGATTTTATTTATCGGGTATTCCACCGGGTACATTCTCCCAATACTACCAACGTTTCGAGGAACGTGTCGTTCATCATCTTCAGGGCTGAGTGACGCACATTTAGCCCTGAATATAATGAAATACGCGTTGACAGTAAAGGAAGGAATATGCTAATTAATCCTCTTAATGTTCACCGTATGTGGTGCACTTTGCGCAGGCAGGCAGATTGAATCATTATAACTAGCCAACATTGATTACAACCGGACGTATACTAATACGTGTTTTTATAAAATTTAAGGTAGTTTGAGCGAAAAATCACTTCACCTAGAATTTGGCCTCATGTTAAAGAAAAAAACTCTCATCTTTCCAATGATATAAAAATATCAACCCCTTGCCGAACTACTTTCCGAGCAATTTGCCTATTTAAATATAAGCTGTTTTACATGGGATGGCGAGCAGCTTTCTTCTGCAATTTAAACAGTTTAATTGATGTGGGAGATGAACCCCAGAATATTATGCTGGACGCAATGTGGGCGTTGAATTGACCATAGTAAAGCAATAGTAAAACATCAGGACTAACAGAAAACCTAATGACACGTAGGAGATAGCACGTAGAACTCAGTTTTTTAATTAGATGTACTTCTACTTCTACATATTACCCCGCAAGCCGCCTCAATAGGCGTGGGGCGGGGGGTGTTAGGACACCAGCCGTTTACATATAAAATGCACACGCTCTAATGAAATTACGCCTAGCATTTACTATAGTCCCTTATTGTTCGGGGGAAAAACGAATTCCCATACCTATCCGTTCGGCAAAATATCTCTCTTAATTTATCGTTTCTGTCGGACCTGGAAATATGCTGAGGTTCTAATATGATGTTCTCCGTGTCGCTCTGAAATATATCTATTCTTAATTGTTCAAGCAATCTAAGCCTAGCGCGCAGCCTACGAGTCTCTGGCGGCTCCCAGCCTTATTCGTTTAATATCTGTGTAACGCTGTCTGTACGCCCGAAGCTGTTTTTGACGAATCGTGAAGCTTTCCTTTGAATGTTATTAAGTTCCCGGACTAAGTCTTTCTGCACCGGATCCCATATGCTCGCTGCATATTCAAGGTGTGGCCGGACGAGTGCAAAATAGCACCTCTCTTTTACTTTTTCATCTGAAAATCTTCCCACAATACGCTTGACGAATCCTAGCTTCTTCAGAGCTCTGCCACAAATATTTCTTATATGTGCTCCCCACGATAGGTTCGAAGTTATCCTAACTCCTAGATACTTTACTTCATCTGTCGCCTTTATGTTAACACCATCCACAGCATATACATGGGAATAGTTGGACGACCTCCGCAAGAAATGTACCGCCGTGCATTTGCTCAGATTATGTTCGAGTCCTCACTCTTGGCTCCACACATGAACGTTGTTTAAATCCGATGATAGAGTTTCAAAGTCAGAGTGATCACTAATTTCACGATAGATGACAGCGTCGTCGGCAAATAAACGTATTTTACTGCTAATTCGAGAGCATAGATCATTTATTCGAGAGCATAGATATACGACATGCTCATCCCAGGCCAAGTTAGAGGTGATCTGAACACCAAGGAAAAAACACGGAAAATATGCATTAGAAAATGCCAAATAGAGAAGAAATAGCGTGCAACTGGTACTAAAAAATGCTAGTCCGTCGCTTTTTTTCAGAAGGAAAAAACGAGAGCCATGTGACTAGAATGAACACAAAATAATTGATCAACCTTGCTTCAGTTAAATATTCTTAGGCATCAGAATTACTCAGGACCTGTCTTGGAGTAAACATACCTACTCAAGAATAATATTGTCGGACAAAAATATAGCATTTATTCAAAGAATAACAGAGAAATTCAATCAGGAAGAGCGTTGTTATTCTTCACTAGTTAAGCCCTACGCGAGTTTGCATTGCTATACTTCCTAAATATTACAAGATGTCACGAAAATAAAAAATTGGTCTTATACATAAATTGTGTGATGGCTGTTGATCATTATAACTGCATGGAAAACCGCCTTTATAATACTCACGTCCTTGAGGATAATACAGATAAGTCATAAAAACCTAAACTCCATTCCTGGAGATCGACTCTTCTTCATTCTAATTCATCAATGACCTCCTCAAATATTTATCATGCTGTTTTTTTTACCAATCTGTGAATCACACCTCCGCCATAATTTTAGCTTAAACTAATGTAGACTTAATGACATGCATACAACAGCAAATTAAATGCATTATTCGAGCATTAAGAATGGTCAAGTAATTGTTGAAAAATCAAGTCAAGCAATTAATGAACAAAAAACAGTCCTTTATTAAAAAAAATGACTTCAGCTTGCTTTTAAAAATATCTTTTATTATAAATTTTAAAGGTTGAAAATAACCAGCTAACCTCATATCGGTTCTTCCTCATTGCACCGTCCTTTCCCCACTTTTTTGCCGCCAACCACCCCGTAGCCACTATGCTAAATTATCCTAAAATATTAAACCATCCGTATAAATTCACTTTATTATACGAACAAAATACGCACGAATACGCAAGGAGTATATAGTTAATTAATGTTCCGGGTTCCGAATCGTAATTAAATAATAATAATTTATTGCTACCCTTTAATACAGTATATTTTTCAAGCATTTTCAACAATAGATGGAAGCTTTAGGTTGCCCGAAGATAAATACGTGTGGGGGTAACCAAAAGTTACCGTGAAAATTATAAAATTTATAAACGAATATATGTAACAGGTTTACATCATTGCTATACTACATAATAAATAAAAATATACTGAAGCTGTTTATGGTTAAAGAACAATTTAATGAGAACCTTTGAAATTTTTTTCAATATCATCCAATTTGAGGAGCAGTATTTTCACTTGTCTTAAAAACAACGTAATCTTTTTTTTCCATTTTAACATTCTGTGGAAGAAGGTTAAAGATTTTTGGAGCTAAATAAACAAAACTTCTCTGGAATGTGGTAATATATGGCCTCGGGGGTAAAACATTGGATTGAATGCGTAAGTTCCATTTGTTTTGTCTTGCCACTATGCCAAGCAAATTACCACACCGCATGTAAAAATTTTTCAATACTTAACAAACAAATAAATAGCGTAAAGGAAAAATTTTCTGCTCGCGAAAAAGTGGAAGAGTGTGATGGAAGCGATTTTTACAAGTAATTGTTCTTATTATTCTTTTCTGCAGTACCATGACATATTTGATAGTGCACTTATACGCACCTCCCCAGCAAACGATTCCATAGCTTAATTTTGAATTAACAAGTGCGTAATATATATTTGTCTTGTCTATAATTAAATGTGACCCATATTCAATTATAGACGCGACCTCTACACGGGCATAGTTAATTTACGGTCGTATTTAATCATATAGTTAATTACTGTTTTATAGATGGGGTAATTGAAAAACGATATTCTGCCTGAGCTCGAAATATGGAGACTATCTCAAGAGTTTTTGGAACATTAATGAGGAACTTTCCCAGGAAATTTCAGCGCTGATCCGGCTCGATTATTAATGCCCAGCTATTCGTATCAAAGAGACGTTTCTCCGTGTCGTGCTACAAGTCGTTCATGCGATGGTTTTACTCCTCGAAAAACGAACATGTTGACAGTGGGCGTACAATAAATAACGACAGTAAAGAAATTCCGCTTCAAAAATCATAGCCTCTGCCGGAAATCAAACAATGGCTCTTTGGATGGGATGCCTGTGCTTTAGCCAAACTACATCGATCGACTCGTTTTCCTTATTTTCTCCCTCACCGGGCAGTCCAGCTGAGACTGCTTCCGCTATATCGGTCTCGATATGGCCTCCAAGTGTTCAGACCCAGGCGCCTATGATTCCTACCTCACGATTTTCCTAAAAGATCCAGTTATACTTTCCCAATAAGTGAGATGGGAGAAAGTGTTCTGTGGCGTGCGAAACGCACTATCGACGTTCTTCGGTATTCGACGGAAATACTTACTCGGGGACACGTTATAGCGGAACACGTGCGGTGTTTTCCGTGCGGATATATAGAGAGAGGGACATGCACTGAGTGAGAGGCGTTTGGAGGGCACGGACACACTCCCAAAACTATTCCCACTCTCAAAGTAGCCTTAGCAAATTTCACTGCGCAGATTTCCGTCCTATTTGCATGGGCCATATTATTGGAAAGAGTTTCGGAGGAATTGCAAAGGAAAGCCACCCCCTCTCTGGATCTGAAAATGATAACCAACATTCTTCCTTCACCCGAATAATCTTTTGCAAAACGTACGGAACCAATCATTTCACTCACAAAAAATGTTTTACTCGGAGAAATTTGTGGGAGTTGATTGTGTTTTATTTTATTTATTTATTTATTTTATTTATTTTTATATTACCACCGAAAACAGCACATATTGGCCTTTACATCGGGGTATTTTAACAATCAACAACGGACACGCACAAACAACCATGTCCTGGAAAGTGAAAAATCCTCCCCAGGCGGGATTCGAACCCGCGACCTTTGGGTTAGCAGGCGAGGCGTTACCCCGCCGCCACCGAGGCCGACGAAGACATATCAATGGGTAATAAAATATATGAGACCCTTACGAAGTAGGACTAGTATCATAATTAGATCGGTAAAAGTTGTTACGATAAACATAGCAGTGTTGCCGAATTATTGAAGGAATAAGGGTGGAAATCTCTAACTGATCGAAGGGAGAAATACAGGTAAAATATTTTGCGAAAGTTTGAAGCAGAATATGTTTTGGTATTGTTCTCGGGCTTTGCACCCTTTGGTAATTGGCTTCATATTGGCCGACGTTTCGGAAAACGACTTGTTTTCCATTCCCAAGGCGTGTTACACTCTCTATGTAGGATTTTACACTGAACTGAATTGACCGTTTGACGAGTACAACAATTAAGCTCAGGTGTCGTCTGATTGGCTGATGTTCCTTTGAAATCTTTTCTGTTCTTTCCTTATGTTTTATGTTTCCTTATGCTCTATAATAAATTGAATGGTAAACATTCTTTCTTAGCCTTAGCAAATTTCACTGCGCAGATTTCCGTCCTATTTGCATGGGCCATATTATTGGAAAGAGTTTCGGAGGAATTGCAAAGGAAAGCCACCCCCCCTCTCTGGATCTGAAAAATGATAACCAACATTCTTCCTTCACCCGAATAATCTTTTGAAAGCAAGTGTTTTAGAGTGAAGAAGATAGTAATTCCATGATGTTGTGCTAATATTGCGCGTAATAAACATGAGCCTTTTTCAGCTCCGTTACTATATGTAAATTGTGGGTTTCCATACCCTGAGATACCAGTTGAAAGAATGTTGGCATTATTCAAAAGATTTGCTTTTATCGAGGGTAGGTCGGAAATGAAAAACCAGTTACTCCTTGCCAGTGTTTTTAAATATAATGTATTACATCTTCAGGACTAAAAACAATACAACAATTGCAATTCTTTGTTTTTATCCCTGAAGGTGAGATACAATATAATCCAAAACGTTGGCAAAGAGGAATTAGTTTTTTTTAATTCCGACCTTACCTCGATAAAAGCAAATCTTATAATAATTGAGGTCAAAATGATGAACAATGATATTGCAGTACTGATAAAATAATTAGATTTCTCAAAAAAAAACACAAATTATAAATTAATGATACTTCGAAAATAGTTTTTAGGCGTTGTAAAGAGATATACTAGATTTTTGTTAAGTCTCTTCGATTTTTTTACCTTCCAAAGTTATGAACCCAAATCATTTCACTCACAAAAAATGTTTTACTCGGAGAAATTTGTGGGAGCTGATTGTGTGTTTAGGAAGACATATCAATGGGTAATAAAATATATGGGACCCTTACGAAGTAGGACTAGTATCATAATTAGATCGGATACAGCGGAGAGCAGCAAGGTTTGTAAAAAGTTGTCACGATAAACATAGCAGTGTTACCGAATTAGGGTGGAAATCTCTAACTGATCGAAGGGAGAAATAAAGGCAAAATATTTCACGAAAGTTTGAAGCAGAATATGTTTTGCCGGACGTTCAACATATTTTGCGTGAGCCAACACATTACGATAGAAGCGATCACAGGAGTAAGCTAAAGGAAGTAGACTGCAGAAGCGATAGATTTAAAATATCATTTTTCCCCCGTACAATAAGGGATCATAATAGTTGCGATAGATCAACCATATGAAACTCCCACCCTCACTAGGTAGAGGAGAATTTTCACTTGTGTTTGATAACATAACATCATTACTAACACTTCACCCCGCTTAACAAGTCTGGCATTATTTTATTTTGTTCTCTGAATGAAGTAGTATCTCGTAGCATTCATAAATTATCAGTGTTATTAATATCAACCACTAGATGTCTCTCTACGAGTGATCATCTGTCACTGATGTCACTGATGACATCTGTAGTGTAGTGTTGCATGCTTGTGAGGATTCGCCTCATGACAAGCATTAGCGATGTATGCTGATGCATAATTAGTCGTAGTTACACTAACTTTAGGATATAGTGTAATTTATGTTGGTGATTACTCACCCCCTGCCACACACCCCTGAGGTGGCTTGCAGGGTATTTTGTAGATGTAGATGTAGATGAGTGTACTGCTTGTTTGCATGTTCATTTACGTATCACTCTCCCAGTTTCCGGTTGGACTGCGCACTGTTCTCCTGACTGCTTTTTGGTGTCTGCGCCTAGCGCCAGGGGGAGCGTGCGAGGTTCTCATTTGTGCTGGGACGAGTGCTGCATGCCTGGTGTGGAATCACCCCGTGCCACACATCCTAGTGGTGGCTTGCACGGTACTTCGTAGATGTAGATGTAATGAATGGAATCAACAAAATCAAAAGAGATGAAATGATGAGCTGCTTAACAAGGATGGCATATATCGATTGAACCATACACATGATCATCATCAAATTATGGCATGATGAAGAAATGAGACCACGGAGAAGAGTTCTCGGGTCTCCTTCAGCGTTGAATGTCAAACACGGACGTTCCGAAGTTCCACAGTGCTCAGGGAGAAATTAAATCCACAAAGATGATGTATTGAGTCTTCGAAACGCCATCGTTACCCTTCTAAAATCGTGACAAGACATCACCTTACTCGAGAAAAAGAACGTGAAAACTCAGCTCTTCTTCAGCTCCATTTTACTCTGCAAGTTAACTCAAGGGTGTATGGAAGGGGATGAGTTTTTACCAAATCACGCAACACAGATCCTACAAATTCTACATAAAAACTACGAGTTCCATTAGCAATGAGCCGGCAAATATAAGTGAGAGGGTGAAGTTTCACTAACGTGCCCAACTCAATACGTTACAAATGTTAAAAAAAAACTACGAGTAATAGCGTATAAAAATGAATGAGGCACTTAGGTGACTTATAATTGGAGTGGAGAGTTTGAAGCAAGCTAATTTTAAGATTAATGACTGCTGATGATGAAGAATATCTTTCGGTGCAACTGGATGTAGCGGTCGATACATAAGAATCACAATTCCTCCTTGTTTCCAATACCTTTCCTTCCCCTGCAGCGCTCCTCAAATAGCACCAATTCAAACTCACTTCCTCCAACTACCATCCCACCGAACACCCGCTGCCACCTGCCAATATATCCCGTCGCTCACACTCCCTTCCGACAAATGTCACCAGAGACCCGAAAGGACTCTTGACAATAACTTAGGACACCAACTCTAAATTCTATGCGTCTATGCATAAAATTTAAAGACTATATGTCTTTAAATTTCCATAATCTCCTTATGTAAGTTCGAAGCAGACAATTTTTCGCAAGAAGTTCAACATACTTTGCTTATGAAATTCAACATGTTTTGCCAAATGCAACGCATTAAGGTAGAAAAAATCACAGGGAAATGTATACATCAGAACCGATGTTTTTTTAAATGTATTTTTTTTTACCGCGGAGAATAATAACAATACTGGTTAATTTATGAAAGTTTGGACATGTCTTTTTTAAGAAACTCAACTTCCTTTTTCCGCCAAGACGTTTCGCCTTTTTACTAATGAGGCTTCTTCAGTTCTACAGTACAATTCAAGGAATACAGTTGGTATTAATTATAATACTACAAAGATAAAAAAGTTTTCAATCATAAATTTAGTACCTCAAAGGATTAATATTCTTTCTTACTGCGATCATCGTAACACAAAAACAAACTCTTCCTCTTAGTAACAAAATCAACATAAAAAACAAAACCAAAACGGAAAACCAAGCTAAAATTTTGTTTAAAAAATGTAATAAGTGAAAATAAAAATATTTAAAATAAATAGTGTAAAGCATGAAATTAACAATTACAGATATCGTAACTTCAAATTTCGAATTTATATTACATATTTTACGAATATTAAAAAGATATTCGTATTGAAATTATCGAGAACACTACATAATACATTTTAAAAACACTTTAGTTATAGGAGATAAAATTATGATAGATTCTGTATTTCCGATCTATGGTTACAAACTGAAGGAGTTTTTATGATGTGGACCATTTCTTTGAATAGCCTCTTCTGAAGGTTCGATTCAAAATCTATAGGTTCTTCTTCCTTAAAGTTGAAATTGTGATTATATTCTAGAGCATGGTTAGCCAAAGCACAGGTCCCGGAATTTGTTTTAATTAAAGATTTATAATTGCTAATTCTATTTTTAAGATACTGTGAAGTTTGTCCTATGTATATTTTGTCACATTCATGGCAAGAAATGGAATCTTACTGCGACAATGGTTTAATTAAATATAAAAGAAAGATAATCCTTTGAGGTACTAAATTTATGATTGAAAACTTTTTTATCTTTGTAGTATTATAATTATCACCAACTGTATTCCTTGCATTGTACTGTAGCCCTGAAGAAGCCTCATTAATAAAATGGCGAATCGTCGGCGGAAAAAGAAAGTTGAGTTTCTTAATAAAGACATGACAAAACCTCCATAAATTAACCAATATAGTATTAAAGTGGTCAATAATTATTCAAAGAAATAATAACAATCATAGCAGCGATAGATATTTTCCATGAAATTACCACCCTCGCCAGGGGTACCAAATTAATTGAGATTAATAACTTATAATTATTGCTAAAATCTCACCCCGATTGAAATTTCCCGAATGATTTTATTTTTAGCTAGAATTAGCAACACTAATCGGAACTAGTATCTTAAACCGTGCCCTCCACGTTAGCATGCTAGCCATTTTTCTAGTATTTGGTTTAGCCGGGCATTACTCTCATGAATCTATGTGCTTCACCCCTAATGAACAGAGAAGCGTTCGAGGTTCGACCTTGAGCTGAGATGATTAATGCGTGGAATCACCCCGTTCCAATGAAAACATATAAAATCTTGGGAGTAAACTTTGGAGAATTCATAATTTCTACCAACAATCTGGTGGCTTGTTGTCACAGATAATTGAGCATTTGATATATTCTTGCACTTAGACACTTTCCTACCACGTGTAGAATTCATTCAAGCAGGAAGGCCAATGGGACGCTAAATTATAGTTTCAACACAACATTTTTACAATTTAAGTACAAGCTTAAGACGAATACACCGAAGATAACATTGGTGACCACTCAATGAGTTGACAAGGTATCGAGGATTCCTGACTCAAATTTAACACCAATGATAAAAACATGACCAACATCCCGAACGTCTCTACGATAATTTGCCTTTGGGCACTATCTACAAAATACCCTGCAGGCCACCTCAAGCGTGTGTGGCAGGGGGTGAGTAATCACCAGAATGCATTACACTACACCCTATTGAAGTTAGTGTAACGACGACTTTTAATGGATTAGCCTAAATCGCTAGTGCTTGTCACGAGGCGAAGCCTCACAAGCATGCACTACATCGTAGATATGCTACTAGTGTTAGAGGGACCATTAGTATTTAGCATGTATTTTGCAACTACATAAATGGACAGAGATACAATTGCCATACAGCAAACATGCACGGCGTGCTGTTAGTACTAGGTAGTAAATGAGTATATAAGTATTAGGGGGTAAATAACCTAACTACCTACACTACCTAACGACAAACCTAGTTAAAAGTCTCATTGGCTGCTGTTATGGTCCCTTATCATTCGTGGGAAAAATGACATTTTAAATCCGTCCGTTCTGCAGTCTAGTTCCCTAATTTTATTCTCATGATCTGATCTACCGTAGTATGTCGGATTTTGTAAAATATTATTAACGTCGTCAGAGAATAGATCGGTTTGGAACTTACATAATAGATTAAGTCTTAATTTCAATCTTCGGTCTGAAAGAGATTCCCATCCCAGTTATTGGAAAATGTCAGTAACACTAACGAGATCATTATAACGACTTTTAGCGATTCTTGCCGATTTTCTCTGCACGCAGTGCCGGATTACCAACAAGGCAAAGTAGGCAGTCGCCTACTAAGGGCCCCGTGGCTTTGGGGGGCCCCGGAGGGGCTCCGAGAATGTTTTCCCCTTTCTTTTCTTGCGACTTGTTTATTAACGTGGGTCCAGTTGTTTGTGCTGCCTACATGCCCCCAAAGTGTGTTAACTTGGCACTGTCTGCACGCTTTATAACGCGGTTTTTAATCCTACCTCACTAGGAACCCAAATACTGGCAGCGAAGGTATTCCAAAAAAAGGTCTAACAAGGGAGAAGTAGCTAATTTCCCTAACTTTATCGTCGCACTTGCCAAGTACTCTTCTAACAAATTCCAATTTATGATTAGCTTGGCCGGTGATTTCCCGTCTGTCATCGATTCAGTAAAGCTGTAATGGTTATTCAAAAATCGCATGGTTTAAAATTAATAGCCGCCGAAAATTCAGTCATAAAAATTATATTAAGAACACAACTTATTGTTTTCCACAGATTTATTTTACCTAACATGACCGGTTTTGGCTGGTACGCCATCAATAGGTACAATATAGACAGTGATTCCTTGATGATGGCGTAACAGCCTAAACCGGTCGTAGATAGAAAAATAAATATGTGGAAAACACAAAGCAGTTTTCTTCCCATAGTAATGGAAAGATTCCACAAAGTTAGATCTTCGTCATATGATGACAATCATAAAAAATGTTGGTAACTATGCGGTGACATGGAAATTATGTTTCATGTAGCACACTATTGGTTAAAGTGTAATCGAATGTTGATGTGGCGTTCCTCGAAGAAATATTTTAATCAACACTTATCACATGTTTAGAGATAATAATTAATATTTAATCTGAGTGGGTTCCCGCCAACATAACATCGTCTTCAACCGCTTTTTGATTCTCGTGTTCTAGGTATTTTAGAAGAATTTTGCGAGTAAGTTCTGTTTAGTTGATGGGGGATGTAATTTCAAGTATTTATCATCTGAGGGACATGGGATGGCAACTTCATACTTAAGGAGCAATGCAAACGCCAACATTTCCAACATGTCTCGCTCTTCTTATACTTCCAACATGACGCACTCTAACCCCCTTTTCCAATGTCACTGAATTGTCAGTCAACTGTAGTAAAATAAATATCTGTGATTAAGAAAAAACTGAAGGCATTTTCAAGTAAGGTTTATATCAATGTATAAGACCGAGGTATATAAAACACAGTAGCAAAATTTGTATAAGTTCCACATCGTCGTAGTTTCTCTAACTTAATTAGGGTATAGTGTAGAGCATGTTAGTGACGACCCACCTTCTGCTACACACCCTTGAGGTTACCTACTGGGTATTGTGTAGATGTAGATGAACCCACTCACATCAAAAATGATTATTTCACCTACAGAAGTTATACAGATTCCTCCTCAAGCATCATGGGTAACCAAGTGTAACTCGTCTATGGGTCATGGTAGAGGAAGAACCTCATCGCCTCTGTGCCCAAAACCATTTCCATACCCTTACCCCATGAAACTTCAACTCCCAACATTTCGCGTCACGTGCGTGCTTGTCTCATCTACGAATAAATTCACTGACAGCACGTCGCCATGCATAATGTGAGTTTTTCGAATGCGTCACGCCGGGGAATACCATAGCGCCATGCGGGTGCGAGGCAAACGCCGAACGACGTAATAGAAGAAATATATTAAAAAAGAATGAACGGAAGAGTGCGCACTCACAAGAACACGATTTCATTTTGTTCTTCCGCCCATTTTATTTCGGGAACTATGAATTGCACAATCGCTTCCCGATAAATGGTCGAGAGGCCAGCCATTTTACATTCCGTTCATGACGTTGCGGCTTGTTGATATCATTCTATTGTCGACGATTGTTAAAGCGATTTCGTCACCACGCAAGCTCTCAGTTTAAGGAGGTTCCAACAGGGGCAAATGAGTCAAAACAAACACTAAATTCCACCTTCTTGTCTATTTGTTTTAAAAATCCTGCTTTCGGTGACGACCTATGTTGCCTATTGAAAATCAAAATTAAAATACAAAATATGCAGATTAATCCACGAATGTATTTCAAATGAGCATTTTTTTCCAACCACAGGAGCCGACTGCAGCGCCATTTCCATTAAATAACAGCATTTTGACTTCAAACATCGCAGTAATTGGCTAGCAACTCACAAACTAAGGCGGTAAGATACTTGTATTTTATTTTAATTCAATTTCTCGGGATTTTTACCAACTTAAGATAGTTTTCCACGACAATGGCAATTATATTAAATGGAAAAATACTTATATTAATAGTTGAAGGCGTAACTTCGTGGAACATAGTCAACAGACACGACTAAAATAATATCTTAGTATATTCCACAGTCAAAATGTTTATAGCCGGCCCCGGTTTTGACTGCACAGCAATCATTGACCTTGATAATGATTGCTGTGCATTCAAAACCTGGGTCGGCAATAAACATTTTTAGTGTGGAATATATACTAAGATATAATTTCGCCATGTCCTTGGAAAAATACTCATTTTCTCCGAGTTCCCTCATTCTCCCATTGAGCACCATGTAACTTTAAGTTCTAATTGCGAGAAAAAGAGTTTGGAAAGGTAATATTTTGTTGTTCTTATCAGGTAGAGGACAAGTAGACATAATATGATTAAAATGGTATTTAAATCTTTTTACGGTGGTACCACTAAATTCGGCACGCTTTCCTTTTAAAAAATATTACCAAAGATTTCTCCAGGCATTTCCGAAGACTTTTCTTAAAAAATCGAAACAATTTTTTAAGGAATATCCACGTAATTTCCCAGCACTTTCTGTATTTTTTTCACTTCATATAGCAATCTGAAGAAATTATATATACATAAAATTCTTTAGAAAATCCTTACGAATTTTTGTGAGAATTCCTTAAATTCATATTTTTGGGGCTAAAGCAAGTTACCTCCGATATAATTTTAATATTGAGTTCATCATAGTGAAATCCTCAATAGAGAAATAGTAACTGGGGATATATTATTCACTGCCTTTCTTAAAATTCTCCGAAAGGTATAGTACTACTCGCTAAGGAATGCCGGGAACGTTTCATTGGATTTCAAAAGGCTTCCTACAATCTACCGAGACAACTTCTACTACGGAAGATGAACTGGGCTCTAGTGTAAATGGCATACAAATCCTTAGTAAAGGAACTGGTCCAACGGAAAGCACGGCAATATCCATAGAACCCCTTATATTCTAAATAACAGTTTTCAGAACGGAATTATTATGGTGAAAATCATTACATAAAATGATTTTCAGTCAGCTTTATATCAGTTTATATCTGAAGAGTTTACCACCCTCCAAACTAATAAGGCTGTAGAACCAATGAAAATGTCAAGCTACTGGATATCCAATGAAAACTAAATGCAAGTTTGTAAAAAAATAATGTAAATTACCAATCGGAAAAGGAAGTTAAATGAATATAATCTTTACAATTTAAAACAATTCAACGAACTCTTGCGATTGATTTGAAATAATTAATCTTCATGGTATTCAGGTTTCTGGTTCTGCGATTAAATTATTTAATATTATGCGACAGTTTCGCCGTGCTATGCTGCCGGCTTCGTCGGGATTTTAAGAACAACAATGGTCTTTTTTCAAAAAGTAAATAAACAATTCCAGCAGTTGATGATTTTGAGAAGTAAAAAACTTAATTTTGAATAAGTATCTTCCAGGTATAAGGGAGTTTATAACTATCCTCTCTATTGATGTTATTTGGTCTTTTTTTCTATTTCAATCGCCTCCCTTATGAGCCATGGAAAGTAACTGCTTTCTTTGTGTAGTACTCTTGCCGTCTTGATGTCAATGGCGTGACCTTCCTCTAACGTAGTGTGCTCAGCCACGGCAGAGTGATACCAGTCTTTATTCCGGAAATTAATCTTCATTTGGAAAAGAAGATTCAGCTTAAAAACAAATCCGTAAATCATTAAGAAAGATTTTCATCCATCTGAATTAATCACTTTATTTGGAAAAGAAATCTTCCCATTTTTTTTATTTTCTCTGTTAATTGCAATTTTGAACTGGAGGACATTCCATTCTATCGACAAGCTGGGAGGGGAAACTTCAAAACTATCGACCTATTGAGAGTGTCACTGCACGATGCAAGCGAGACCGCAAACGTCGACTAACCGAGAGATGTCCAACTAGTATTACGATATAAATGTATTTCATGATAGTCATCATTCAACTATTAATTAAAATAAATCGCTCTCAATTTCAGAGGAATGTATATAGTCGAAAGACAATTTAGTATACACACTCATCTTTTGTTTCTCTATCGGTCATAAAGTTCGATATCGAGCGTTGTGACCCAAATGGACTATAAATAGTAAGTACGTGTCTAAGGTGCAATCTGACGCCAGTTCTATCTTGGGCTCCGTGAACTGCTTCGACTTCAGCTTCAGGTTGGTGAGGGTCTTAATTTGATCCGTAAATCTACATCTACATAGTACCGTGCAATCCACCACTAGGGTGTGTGGCAGGGGGTGATTCCACACCAGGCTGCATGCAGCACTCGTCCCAGCACAAATCAGAACGTCCTCGTACGCTCTCCTGGCCGCTAGGCGCAGACACCAAAAAGCAGTCAGGAGAACAGTGCGCAGTCAAACTTGAAACTGGGAGAGTGATACGTAAATAAACATGCAAACATGCAGAACAATTCTAAAGAGACATCTATTGGTTTATATTACTAATACTATTAATTTCGGAATGCTACGAGATACTACTTCATGCAGAGAACCAAATAAAATAATGCAGGACATATCAAGCGGTGTGAAGTGTTAGTAATGATAAATAACGCGTGGTATTGATATAAGCAATCTTATTGGTGGGCCTTCCCGTGGCTTTATGCCTTCCCTACCTTGCCTTCGAATACTATCTTCTCCAAAACCATTGCGCCTTATGACGTGATCAAAGAATTTGAGACAACGGGGGTTTATCACGATTTTTGCTTTTTACTTTATCCTACAGGGGACCATGAAAATAATGATCATTTGCAAATCATCTCTTAAAGATTCCAAAAATTGCCAGAGATATTGAGAGTCTAAAAGTTGAATGACAAGGGCAACCTTCCCATACAACGGCCGTGACGTCATTTCATGCATCGGTTCTTCTTCCCTCTTCTCCCGATCCATTCTAAAAGATGCCTTAAAAAGAATTTTGTGGAGATGTCCACTTCTGCCGGAAATAAAAGAGTATAAAGATTTAGAAAACACTCTGATAAAATATCCGTATTCACCGGGATTCGAACCACGGGCCATGGGATCGATGGATGAAATGACGTCCGAGGTCGTTTTGCGGAAACAGAAAAAAATCAAACTTTCTACGACTAGCTATTTGGTTATTAGTCCTTAATGTTTCGAATCAACTCCGTAAATTTATACGAAAACCTTTGAAAATTTGATTTGAACAGTAGTTAATACCAGCTCGTAGGCTTCCGTGGATGTAGTGTTGACTGTTTCTTTTTTTGGGATTCATTCCGCGTTGTTAAAATTGTTTTTTACAATTTAAACATCGCGGAATGAATCCCGAAAAAAAGAAACATACAGTAGTTAATATCGAAAAAGCATTCGAATGATAATTCCCCCATTCCGCTGAATTGTTGGCAGCAGTCGGTCTCTGAATGCAATTTTCTAATTGGGTTCAAAATGGAGGCGTTAGAATTCTTCGCTCTGTCCATGATCATTCTTCGATAACAATACAGTTCGAACGCCTCAATCTTCTTGCGTATGGCTGCTGTGATCGTCCAAGTCTCCGATCCATAGGTGATGATAAGGAAGACCATTGATGGAACTAGTCTACTTTTGGTTGACATGCTTATTCCTCTGTTCTTCCATATGTTTTGCATTTATTTCTCAACTGCGGTGGTCTTGGACATCGCTATTCTGCGCTTGACTTCCTTTTCACCAATGTTTGACAGCAGGGCGCCCAGACACACGACTTCTTTATTTATCAGTATATTACGAATGAGATTCACTCGACAGTTGAGATCCCTGTTTATCACCATAAGTTGACATTTTTTGACACATTGATTCTACGCTTATTAATTTGAAATAGATCTTATTTAAAATTTTATTAAATTTAAAATGAATTATTTTTTATTAAATTTATTTACTAAAACTTTTTTAATTTTGAATAAGTTGTAAACATCAGAAAAGAGTAAGGCGCACCACCGTAGGTACATACATCACTGCAGAATATAGTATGCGTACGCAGGCACCTACAAATAAGAGAGGGCGTAAAAAAATTTACATGTTGCTTAAAATCTTATTTAATGGACCATAATCAACTTTTTACTTCAATAACACAAAATTCCGTGTTTTAAGACAAAATGTAATGTTAAAAATATTTGGAGGTGCTGGGATTTGAACCCAGGACTTTCAGCATGCGAAGCAGACACTCTACCACTGAGTTACACCCCCTTGCCATATATCCAGTGGTTCAAGTGTAGACATCTTAGCCTGGAGCGCGACTTTTGCGCATGCGTAGTTCTGCCTGTGACGTTTACGCACAGGTATCTCCAGCGTAAGTCCGGTAGATACTTAAAGATGCTTATCCTCCGCGCGGGTTTACCCTCCAGAGATCTTTCCCTTATCATGTAACGGCGACCATATTCGTATTTTATAATTTTAATTTCTGCGTCCATAAGAAGTATGAAGTAAATACTGTAATATTCACAGCGTAATAATATAGTTATTTTTGACAAAAATTCTCATTAATTAAATAACTACCAATACCTCTTAAGTCTCTAACTTGACTCATTTTTTCAAGCCGTACGGTGAAAACACCTACACAACAGGTTTTTTTGGCAATTCTGTAAAAACTACTGCGGTGAGTAATGGATTATTTTTTTAAATAAATACTTAAGAAAACATACTAACAACAGAGTTAGTTTTTTGGTAAAATTTAGGTGTTAAAAATTAACATTTTGTTTTCAATATTTTCCCTCTGGAGCGCACAGCCGTAATCTATATCCCATGTAAAACAGCTCATATTTTATTGGCAAATTGTTCGAAAAGTAGTTCGGCACAAGGGTTAATATCTTGATATCATAAGAAAGATCGTAGCTTTTTCTTTAAAATGAGGTAAAATTCCTAGTGAAGTGATATCTCGCTGAAACTACATAAAATATTCGTGGATTTCGCAATAAATGTATCTTCCTGGTTGAATTCAGAAGGTATGTACAATATCTATAATACAAATCATGTCATTGATCAACGAAAAAAATAACAAAGTACCAAGGCTACTCATATCATAGCATTTTACAAAACAGAACTCAAAAATCGCGAGGCCAACTTCTGTTACGGAAACCCTCCGTGCTTGACGATCATTCCAAGAGTTAGATATAATTTGACGCACAGACATAGTGGAGGTAGCTTATGCACCGATTCGAAGGTAAAGAAATTCATTTCTTTCAAGACCTAATTCCGGTAAGAGGTTATATCAACCATGTCTTCGATTTTATTAGAATATATATTTGATAATTTTCGTGATTACATTCGTAATCCATACCAGAGGATGTCTAATAAGAAAAATTATTGGTAAGAGATGGAAGGTTAAGCTCTCTAAAATATTTTTTGCATATAAAAGTATCTTTCAAAACCTTAATTTTGTTTTGTATCCAGTATCTAGAAGTTATATTAACGATTGTTATGGACCAATACGCTTACGTCATCTGCAATTCTTAACGTGTACTCTACGGCGGAAATCTGTTATTCGATACTGAGGCCAATCTGAGCACACGCATTGATAAGTAGAGTGACCGAAACAGTAATCAATATTTCTAATAACTAAATTCAAATGACCAAATAATATAAATTATAACAAACCAATAAATAAAAAAGATAAAATTAACCAGAAATAAACAAAAAAAGGAGGGATCATAAATAAAACAAAAAAATAAACTTTAACATTGTAGTTTTTTTAAATTAACAAACTGATCCCTGCCGTGACTACGGATTACAGAAACCAAACTTTCCCTAGCCACACACCCTTGAGGTGGCTTGCAGGGTATTCCGTAGATGAAGTGCTGATAAATTTGAATAGCTAATATGACAGCTAAACCAAAACTTGAGCCACAATCCCCACCAGTGGGGGTGTACCTCAGTGATAGTATGACTGCATGCTTAAGGTACTGGGTTCAAATCCCGGCACATCCAATTAATTTTAGCTTCCTTTTTTTACCAGCGTTCCTATTATTGGAAAAAGATTGGGAAGTAGTTTCGTAAATGTGCCGCTAAAATAAAGTGTCGTTCAAACAAATGCCACGTTTGTACTTTTCGTTTTATTTTAATGACAAACTACCCGTAGATTACGGGATATGGAGGTAAGACAGCAAAGGAGATAAAGAAGGAAGTAATAGATTAAGGTGGCTGGTGCATTTTAAAAGAATGAAAGATAGTGAAATCCCAGAAATCGGGGAGATTTGAGAGAAAGTTGGAAGAGCAACACTTAGAGGAAGATCACGTAAAACGATGGATAGATGACGTTCTTAGAGATTTCCAGAAGAGAGATATCCTGGGATGAAGTGTGTGAAGAGGAAACCCTTAATGGCAGAAAAAGATGGGGAAGCATGCCTAATGCCTGCTTTTAGTAGACCCACACATGGTAATCGTAAATTGGGATTTGTTAAATGAGTACTTGGCAAATGCGACGATAAAATTAGGGAAATCAGCTACTTTTCCCTTTTACTTTTTACTTTTAACTTCTGAGACTTTTAACTAGGTTTGTCGATAGGTAGTGTAGCTCTCAGTAGTAGTAGAAGTAGTACTCCATAATACTTGTATCCTTACCTGCTACCTATAACACTTACAGCACACTGTGCGTGTTTTCAGTATAATTCTGCAATCTCTGTCCGTTTATGTAATTTCATAATACATAAATGCTAACTGTCCCGCTAACATTGGAAGTATATCTAGAGTGTATTGGAGGCTTGTGAGACTTCGTCTCGTGACAAGCATCAGCGATTTATACTAATGCATCTATAGTTTGCCGGAGGTTCAACATATACTGCTAGACCCAACATACTACGGTAGAAGCGATCACAGGAATAAAATAAAGGAAATTGACTGCCAAACCGATAGATTTAATGTCATTTTTTCCCACGTACAATCAGGGATCATAATAGTTGTGATAGATCAATCATATGAAACTCCCACCCTCAACAAGTAGAGTAGAATCTTCACTTGTGCTTATTAACACAACATCATTACTAACACTGCGCACCGGTCGATTTGTCCGGCATTATTTTATTTTGTTCTTTGCATGAAGTACCTTCTCGTAGCATTCATAAATTAACAGTATTAGTAATATTAGCCACTAGATGTGTCTATAGCATTGTTATGCATGTTTACATGTTCATTTACGTATCACTCTCCCAGTTTCCTGTTGGACTGCGCACTGTTCTCCGGACTGCTTTTTGGTGTCTGCGCCTAGCGGCAGGGGGAGCGTGCGAGATTCTGACTTGTGCTGGGACGAGTGCTGCATGCCTGGTGTGGAATCACCCCGTGCCACACACCCTAGTGGTGGCTTGCGCGGTACTACGTACATGTAGAGAGTCGTAGTTACACTAACTTTAGGGTATAGTGTAATGCATATTGGTGACTACTTACCCCATGCCACACACCCCTGAGGTGGCTTGCAGGGTGTTTTGTAGATGTAGATGTAGTGAAACAGGAGCGGCTAAATAGGGGTCATTAGAATATTAGGATGATGAAAAGAACATTTCCAACGCCAGGGAAAATTTATGTGCGAAACAGACGCGTGTCATTTTTTCACGAACTTCGTACTTCTTCGCAAGAAGACATCTTAAAGCCTGGCATTAATGCTCCGATCACAGCTCTCATTATTAAGACAGCACATCTTCAATGAAACACGTGAAAAGATTTACTATCCCTCTTCAGTGAGATGATGTGGCCGCGCCAAAAAAATCATCCTGCAGGTTCAATGTCACCTCAATCTTCCTCTCCAGTCATTGAAGAATAGACGGAGATCTATCTGGAGAACTAGTCTTTCATTCTACACAGTGGAGCTAGCTGCCAGTAGTAAATCAAAGGTTATTCAAACCGTTTAGACGCATTTATTGAATACTCACTTAAAAATCACGGTACTTATAATTGCGGCACTGTGGTCTCCGGCACTCAAGTACCGGAAACCTTCAGTTCCAAATTATAATTACCGTGATTACCGAGAGTATTTATATAATTCTGAGTGACTTAAGTCTTTCGTGCGACTTATCGAAGGTTGAAAAACAACCGCCCGGAAACCTCCACTGTTAGTTAAGCGCGAGCACCTCTGACGTTTGCCAAAACACGAGAATAAGCGACGCCTACAGCTCATTACAGCGGTCATTACAACTATCGGAAGTGTTACTACATTAAAGTACGGAGTACCGCAACCTGTAAGAACGGGCGGAGTACTGTACTTGAGTGTATCTCCTCGTAGCACCCAAGTTATGATGTAGATAGAACTGAAGAGGATATAGAGACTATGTAGTTAGTTTTTAAGGCGCCCATATATGAGTTTCATTCTGTGTTCTCTAAATTATTAAAAATTCCTTATTTGAAGTCAAAAGTGACATTTACAAGACAAATGTTTTGTCTTGTAAATGACGATTTAGACGTCGAAACCGGTCGAAAGCATTAAAATATATAGTGGAATTTTGTACTGTGTTTTTGCCATAGTGAATTCTATCTTCAATTTCCACCAACTATCGCCACAATCGATTAATTCGATACCATTAATGTAGTTTGAGTGAGATATTTCCCTAGTCATAACGGAGACCATATTCGAATTTTAGATTTTTTATTTCCACCTCTCGAAGAAGTATGAAGTAAATACTGTAATATTATTGCCGCAAAAATGTAATTATGTATGACAAAAATTCTCAGTAATCAAATTAATATATCAACTCACTCCATGTTGGTTTGGATAGTTGAGTGTAGAGTTCACCCCGGACTAACAATAAGACACAGGCGTGTGAATTTCACACATTCAGGGTATGGGGGGCCAGTTCCTTTCCCTGGGCCACATCGCACTCTAAGGATTTGTTTTTGTTCGGGGGCGTCCACAGGCTTCACCCGGATTTGAACCCGAGACCCTTCGATTAGTAGCCAAGTACTCTACCAACTAGGCCACCACAGTCCCCAAATATATCAACATAAGTCTCTAAATTGACTCATTTTTTCACGCCGTAGGGTGAAAAAGCCTTCAAAACAGCAGGTTTATTTTTTTAGCGATTCAGTAAAAATTACTGCGGAGAGTAGGTAATTGATTAAATTTTATAAACAGTTGAGAAAACATACAAACTGTACACTGTTAGTTTTTTTTGTGAAATCTACTTGTTGGAAATTCCTAATTTTTTCAATATTTTTAAACAAATTGGTTGAAAATTTGTTTGGCAATGGGTTAATATTTTGATATCATTGGAGTTTTTTCTTTAAAATGAAGTCAAATTCATCAAATTCTAGGTTAAGTGATGTTTCGCTCAAACTACCTTAAGTTGTCCATCTCCCTGTCATCAGCTGCCTTCAATTGCAAAACCCTTTTCTTTCGCTAGCGCAATTCTCCTTGCAATGTCCATTTCACTCCAACGTACATACCTACAACCTGAGTAATTAAATTTCGAGTTTGCGACGTCAGAATACCGTCTTTGTCAAGGCTTAAAAAATTCCGAATGTCTTCCCGAGTATGGTAACAGGATCGAGTGTGTGTCGATCCTGAGAGACTGACAACCAAAGTGAATAGCCACTGACAACCACTGTCAACTGTGTTCATTTCTGGCTCAGTATTTATCGTCTGACGTCCATCGCTTGCGTCACTTCATTGACCAATACTCCCGGAAAGAAAAAGAAAAAAAGGTGGCCGACTCTAAAACAAAAAAAAAGTCACTTGCGCACTCTAATTAGCAATGTGGTCACGAGACGTAAAACTATGAATGTTCATAAGAGGAGAAAAAATTTAAATAAATGTAAACCAGATGGAGCCATTGTCCACCGGAAGTAGTCATTGTCTGGAATTGCGCATAATGCATATGCAATTGGAAGATTTCGAAGGAGAAAGTGATGGTATTCAGGCTATGAGTAATTGACGACGAAATGTGTAGTATGAGCGAACAAAAGAAGTTACAAATGCGACGCAAGAGGGTGAGGAGGATTAAAAAATCGAATTCGAATCGATCGCTGAATGTTTTCATTAATACACACACATGCGTTATACCACTTGCATGATGGCGCGGGGGGGCTTGTCCTCGAAATTCAAAGCAGACTCGTTTATCGCATGCTAAGCGAAAAGTATTTTTCTGCGAACGATATTTCTCAGTAGAAAGTAATAACTACTACCTATCCGTTGCAAAATTCCGTCACCCGAGTTTGGAGACTAATATCTCACAGACGGCTCAATCGATTTTAAAATGAAGTACATCACATTAAAGCTTGTTTATTTCTGCGCTCATTGATGGCAAACAAAACTTTTTACCGTTCATATTGATTTCAGTGTGTGCTTAAAAACAGAATTTTAGCGCTTTTTTCCGGGTACCGGACGGATGCATCGCATTTACAGCTTCGTAGTAACAACACGGTTCAAGACATCGAAACATCCTTTTCAAATATTGTAGTAAAGATCTGTCTTAACAATTATACGAAGTTTCATAATATATAATGCATTATTATTTTAGTTATAGACGCAAACGTAATTTTGCGTTATATTCCGTTCCGCGCATCCCTGAACACCGCCGTTTGGACCTTCTTCAAGCTCTCGAGTTCATCATGATGAATCCACTTATAAAATGTTAAAGGAAATCGTTGGTTAATCAATATCGATTAACATTTATTCTGGAAAAAGAGCGCATTGATCTGCCAGGAGCATGCCCGGAAGAGAAAGGGAGACACGCGCACTGTTGCCCAGTGGCCAGAGGGTTGTCCGTAAGGCGCTCGAGCGCCTACTGCAAGCATTTACATGCGGGGGAAAACCAGTCGTTCTATAATTGTGCATGAGTCATTTGGACTCAGTAAATAGTGGCAGAAAGGGTCATTTTTAAGAATGGTCATTAGTGTCATTTTAGATCTGTGTGGAAACATACCGTCGATATGCCTCCTAGAGCCAAATTTTCGGAGACGGAGTTAAGGATGGTTTTAAGCGCTATTTGTTTCTTTCGTCGAGAAGCCGAGAAATGTAGTGACAAAAATATCCCATACAGTAAGCTTACTACTGGGCGTTTCTACTAGTAACCGAGTCGAATCCGAATCCCGAATCTCTTTTTTTCATCGAATCTCAAATACCGAATCTCGAAATTCTAATCCTGCTTTCACCAAATCATGAATGTTTCATTCATAACAATATGTACATAGATGCATAAAACAAATTCTTAACCATTTTTAAGAATTCAATTATTTATGAACCAAAAAAGTAACTCTAGATTTTCCCTCGAACACAATGCTAATAATGTATCTTTAAAGAAGAAATATAATTGAGCAGCAATATGTTTCACAGTGACATTTATTAATTCTTAAATTTGGTTAACCTGGGATTCATCTGTTAGAAAATAAATGTGTCCTCTACCTGATATGAACAACAAAATAATACCTTTCCACGCTATATTACTCTATAATAAAACTTGAAATTACATTGTGTTTTTAATTGGGGAATGAGAGAAACACGGGGAAAAAAAGTATTTTTCCATACAATATATATGCCATTTTTGCGGAAAACTTTATGTAAGAAGGAAATAATCCAGAAAAATTTAATAAAAATAAAATATAGGCATCACCTTACCACCTTATTTTTTTAGTTATTAGGGAATTACTGCCGTAATTGAAGTCAAAATGAGGTAATTCGTAGGAAATGGCGTTGCAGTCGGCTCCTATGGCTGGAAAAAGTACTAATTAAAAATACATTCGTGGAATAATCTGAATATATTTTGTACCTTACTTTTGGATTTCTATAGGTAACGCATCAGTGAAAGTAGGTTTTTTTAGACAAAATATAAATACGGTGGAATTCAGTAATTGTTTTGACTCACACAGTCGTGGCATAACCTCCTTAAGGAAAGCCTCCCTCGGCGAATTTCAAAGAAACCACGGCGATTGTGAGGCCACAAAGCCTTTCAATTGTGTACAAAATGCGTCAAAGAGACGCACATTTTCGAAGACGTTCATAAGAAACGCAATTAGGTTCCGCGAAACGCTTGATGCGTAGGAAATGTTACGAAGGAGGAAGAAGGGGGTTGAAAGTCACCTTGAGGCAGTTTGAGCGAAATATTATTTCAACCAAGAATTTGATAAATATCACTTAATTTAAAATATTATTTTATGTGCACGTCTCCTTTCACTATCGCCAGGCACTTGCCTACTAGAAATGTAAATTTGAATAAATAAATAAAGTACAATCAGGAGGAGTTTTTCGTACTTCCTAGTTGTAGATGAAATACGTTGAATTTCTTGGGTATCTCTCTATACTTAAATTATTTTCTCGGCCGGGTCGGAATAATGAATGCTTGGTAACCATTGTTAAGGCTTCCACTGAGTATTTCTTCGGAGAGATCCCGTCTGCCGGGTATCGCGAACTTCCATTTTTTCAGACAACAGTTAAGGAAATAACGCCATAGAGTGACAAATAGACAACATACGCGTCTTTCCGCTTTGGCAGAACACATCTGGTCGGGAACCACGGACAACATAAACTTAAGACGAGGCAAAATTAATCACCAGAGAAAATCATTACTTTCCTCATCTGATAAGAGAAGCCATTGAAATTAACAAAGAAAAATCTTAATAATAATTTCAATAGGGAAGACGGTTACAATTTTCAAACGTCTGGAAACGTCTTTTAAACAACAATGGGAGGTCAACCAATCACCGCGCATCTGACTCCAAACGGCTGATATCGTTGATATACATAAAACGGCATTGGGGGTTTATCACTTTATTTTTGCTTTTTACTTCATCGTGCAGGGGACCATGACAAATTGATCATTTGCAAATCATCTCTTTAAAGATTCAAAAAATTCCCAGAGATGTAGGACTCTTAAAGTTGAATGGAAGGGCAACCTTCTCATAACAGCCGTGGCGTCATTTCATTTATCGCTTCTTCCCCCTGCTTCCCGATACATTCTAAAAGATACCTTAAAAAGGCTTTTGTGAAGATGTCCACTTCTGCCGGAAATACAACAGTATAAAGATTTAGCAAATTTCCGTGAAGGCTTCCGCGGGGTCTTTGGCTTAGAGAGACATCTACATCTACGAAGTACCGTGCAAGCCACCACTAGGGTGTGTGGCACGGGGTGATTCCACACCAGGCATGCAGCACTCGTACCAGCACAAGTCAGAACCTCGCAAGCTCCCCCTGGCGCTAGGCGCAGACACCAAAAAGCAGTCAGGAGAACAGTGCGCAGTCCAACCGGAAACTGGGAGAGTGATACGTAAATAAACATGCAGAACAATGCTATAGACAAATCTAGCGGTTAATATTGCTGATACTGTTAATTTATGATTGCTACGAGATGCTACTTCATGAAGAGAACAAAAGAAAATAATGCCGGAGTAATCGACCGGTGTGAAGAGTTAGTAAAGATGTTGTGTTATTAAGCACAAGTGAAAATTCTACTCTTCTTGCTGAGGGCGGGAGTTTCTTATGATTGATCTATCACAACTATTATGATCCCTTATTGCGCGTGGGAAAAATGACATTTTGAATCTATCGGTTCGGCAGTCAATTTCCTTTATTTTATTCCTGTGATCGCTTCTACCGGAAAAAAACTGTCTGCTCCGAGTTTGTGCAAAAGATTTAACCTGTATTTCTCCCTTCGATCAGTTAGAGATTCCCACCCTAATTCATTCAACAATTCGGTAACATTGCTACGTTTATCGTAACAACCTTTCACAAATCTTGCTCCTCTCCGTTGTATTCTATCTATTTCAGAGATTAGTCCTACTTCGTAAGGGTCCTCCCATATGCTAGCGGCGTACTCCAAGTGAGGTCTCACGAGTGAAAAATAACATCGCTCTTTAACTTTCTCGTCGCATTTTCCTAATATTCTCTTGATAAATCCCAATTTGCGACTAGCATGTCCGCAGATTTCCCGGATGTGTTTCCCCCAAGACAGGTCCTGAGTAAGGGTCACACCTAAGTATTTAACTGACTCTACATTTGATAAGTCTGTTTGATTAATTGTGTACGTTTCGTTGACCGAGTTATTCTTTTTCCAAAAGTTCATAACAACGCACTTTTTAAAATTCAATTCTAACTGCCAAGTATTGCACCATTCATTTATAGCATCTAGGTCTTTGGACTTCAGCGGACCTGAAGAAGCCAGCTAGAACACTGACGAAATCTTGTCCAGAAATTATGGATAGACGTGGAGGTAGACCCGAAAACCAAGTATCTCCAGATTTAGAAAATACTTGGAAAAAATATTCGTCCTCACCGGGAATCGAACCACGGGCCTTTGATCGATGGATGAAATGACGTCAGAGGTCGTTTTGCGGAAATAAAAATAAAGCAGCTTCCTACGATTAGTTATTAGGTCACTAGGCCTTAATGTTTCGAAGAAACTCCGTAAATCTCCTCAAACAAGAATGCCTCCCCTGCTCCACCTCTCTTAAAAGTTCGGTTTCTTCGGTACAATCTCGTGTGTGAGTTTCTTGCAGCACGACGTGCGAAGAAAAACTTCTCCACAAAAGACCTTGGCTGCGATGACCATCATACTATATACATCAACGAATCTCTCAGCACCTTCAACCGTCGACTATACTCCGCTGCTAAGGAATTAAAAAAGCAGGGTAAATTGAAATATCTGTGGGTTCGCAATGGGTCGATCTTTGTTAGGAAAGAAGACGGGGGACGGAGAATCACTATACGTTGTGAAGCCGACTTCGAGACTTTATGAGATGAGGTTGGCAACGCAGTTGATACTTCTGACGGTGATACGGGGATAAGTCTACCTGAACCTGTGAAACCTTCGTCTGCTCAATCTCTTCGTTTGTCCCTCGTGAACTGTCAGTCACTACTACCTCACTTTGACGAATTTAGCGATCATTTTGTGCTGAGCTCGTTTGACGTTATCTGTATGACGGAAACTTGGCTAAAACCAGTTGTGTCTGATGATATGGTGAACCTAATGGGTTACAATTTAATACGCCATGATAGGACAGGCAAGAGAGGTGGCGGTGTAGGTGCCTTTATTCAACAAAGTTTGAATTACTCCGTCTTAGCTACTTCCCCATCCGAGTATTGTTTTACAACTGAATTTATTATTATAGAAATTTCTGGATCTGTTATGTCAAAATTATTGTTAGCTATAGTATATAAGCCACCTAAAATTACTTCTATCACCGATTTTGAATCAACGTTTCTACGGTTTTATCCAACATATAAAAACATCATTATTGTTGGTGACTTTAATGTGAATATGATGAATCCTGAAAGCTATGATTGTTTACACCTGAAGAATTTCTTTCACTGTAACAATCTTCACCTGGTCTCTTCGCAACCTACTCACCATACGCTAAATAGCCATACCTGCCTGGACCTCTGTGTTGTGGATGACATGGAGAAACTAACGCACTTCTCACAGTCACCAGTGCCTTTTTTATCTGCTCATGACCAAATATCCCTTTCGTACAATTTTACCTTTCCTTTTGTAAAACTCCCTACTTTTGTATTTCGCGACTTCAAAAACTTCAATAATGAAAGATTTCTAGAAGACCTACTTTCTGCTGATTGGTTGCGCATGACTCAGTCAAATTGTATCGACGATAAACTTCAAATTTTCAATGATTATCTTGTGAGCTATTTCAACCGACATGCTCCTGTGCGTATCTGCCACCCTAAACGCCCTACCTCCCCATGGTTGACCTGTGACATTCGCAAAAAAATGGGTGAACGCAATCGCATACGTAGATCCTTCATTCGTTCCAAGCTGCCAGCCCTTCACGCCGTATACAAACGACTGAGGGCCGAAGTCAAGCTTTTGATAAATGAATCCAAAAGAAACTATTTCTCTAGTGCCCTTTCCGGGCTTCAAGAACCGAAGCGCATCTGGAAGGAACTACGTCAACTCGGAATAGTCCGAAGCCGGCAAACTTCTTTGGCCTCTAATCTCACAGTGGATGAACTTAATACTTATTTTACATGTCTAGTAAACACTGATCAAGATAACTCTCCTCTTTATTCTCCTCCACCTAATTTTTTCGATCCCGCTGTACCGTTTTCTGACAAAAATTTCTATTTTCAGTTTATTACTCCCGAAATGCTAAATAAATTTATCTTTCGGTCCAAATCCAACTCTACTGGTGTGGATGAGATATCATATACCATGATAAACAAGTCTTACAAGGTCACTATGCCATTTATTCTTGACCTTCTTAACCATTCACTACTATCCTGCAAGTTTCCTACCCAGTGGAAGTCCTCTTTGGTAACACCAATAAAAAAGGTCAAAAATCCTTCAAACCCATCTGATTACAGACCAATCTCTATACTGTGCACCATCTCCAAAACTCTAGAACGTATCGTCCATTCGCAAGTAGTTGAATTTCTTTCCCAGGAAAACAGTTTTGACCCATTTCAATCGGGATTTCGTAATAATTTCTCCACTCAGTCTGCTTTAATAAAAATAACGGACGACTTACATCATGCCATAGACAAAAAAATGGTGACAGTGCTGGTATTATTTGATTTTAGTAAGGCTTTCGATCGAGTAAACCACACTATACTACTTGAGAAACTGAAAAAACTTAACTTCTCGTGCTCCGTGCTAAATTGGTTCTACTCTTACTTAGTTGGCCGTTATCAAGCAGTGAGAGATAGTCAAGGTAATCTCTCAACTTGGGCAGCAGTCACCACTGGTGTACCCCAAGGGTCTGTCCTTGGCCCCCTATTATTCTCTCTGTACATACTCGACCTTCCTAAATGTCTTAAGCACACCAGTTACATGCTCTATGCCGACGACCTCCAAATTTATCGCAGCTGTTGGCCATATGAAATTGACGAGGCAGTATCAAAAATTAATGAAGACATTTATAGAATAACCGAGTGGGCCACGCGTCACGACTTCATCCTAAACTCAAGTAAAACTAAGGCTATTATTATCGGTAGTTCCAGGATGCTACGTAACATTAGCCACATTACGACTACCAGTATCGTGGTTAATGGTATGCCTATTCCATACTCCAGTAATGTACATAACCTAGGGATGACGTTGACTGCTAACTTATCATGGGATTGTCATGTAAATAATATTTCTAACAAAATTCATTCTATACTTTACCAGTTAAAAGTTCACAGAAACTTACTTCCTTTTCATACTAGAAAAACACTTATATCGTCGCTTATTTTCTCTGTAATAGATTATTGCTGTCTTGTTTATAACGACCTCAACGAAGAAAATAACCTCAAACTTCACCGGGCCTTAAACTCCTGCCTTAGGTTCATTTTTGACCTTCGCAGGGACGTCCACATCACCCCCTATTATAAACAACTAAGATGGCTCAACGTCAAATCCCGTAGAGAATACCTTCTGGGATCCTTTTTGTTTGTCCTATTTAAAAACAAATCACCCAAGTATCTGCATGATTTGTTCCTCAGTTGTCCCTCTGTCTCCACAATGTCCACTAGGTCTGATCCTAATCAATTGTATTTTCCAGGGCATCGCACCACAGCATATAATAAATCATTTCTTGTAACAGCTTGTCACATATGGAATAAGATGCCAACTGATATTAAAAATTGTAAATCTGTTAAAACATCTAAAATGAAATACCATGATTATTTACTTTCCCGGGTATAACATAAGTTACTCTTATTATTATTTTTTTTCTTCAAATTTGTGTTCATGTTATTATGGCTCCTTATTCATTGTATCATTTTTCTATTGTTAGTTATTAATACATGAGTTTTTTTTTGTTAATTTACATTTATAGAATGATAAAAAGTTTTTCCTTTTGTATTTGAAAAGTTTGAAATGATGAAAAGTTTGTCCTTTTGTACTTGTAAAAGATTGTGCCTGCAAAGTGTTTTATTATTATCTTTGTTCTTTTGGATTTTTTGTCCTGAACAATAAATATTTTTCTTACTTACTTACTTACTCTTACTTACTTAAATCTATACGAAAACCTTTGCAAATTCGATTTCAAGCGTAGTATTGAAAAAAGCATTCGGATGATATAATCCACGCCGGCGAAACTGTTGTCCGAAGAAAAAAATGGAAGCTAGCGGTGGAGAACCCGAAATATCGCATCTTTCCACGTTTGGTATCGACGCGTGAAGAATAGTCGCGTATGAAATGAATGCCCGATCGTACATTGTTTTCTCGTTCTTTGCGGATTCCGTTGACGGTCGCACGCATGGTTTGTTGAGTTTCCCCGAGTGCAAATGAAGGATAGAGTTCCATCACCATCCGTCATCTGTTTCCGTTAGTCTTCCTCCGCAATAAAACAAAAAACACGCGCAGAATTCGGCGCATCGAGGAGGTGCATTTCCCTTCAAAAACACCTTCGTTCTTGATTCGACCAAAATAAAAAAAACAGTTCAGCATCGACATCCGCTCATTGTTAGTCTCGGAATAAACGCTTTACCTTCCCCCCGTAGGTTGCGAATTGGAATCTAATGAGTGGTTAAGATATCAAATTTAGTTGTAGACCTAACAACCTAAACAGAGAATATGGCTACAAACTTCCTTATACGTGGAAAAGACTTTTGAAAAACTAAAGTATTAATTAATCATGCTGAACATAATAACCGCTTAAGTTTATTTATTTATTTTTCATTGTTGAAGCCGGCAGAATAGTACGGCGAAACTGTTGCTAAAAAAGTTTAGTTTAATCGCAGAAATCCTTAAAGAAACTTACTAAAATTTAAAGTTAGTCATTTGACGAAACCTAAGAATTGTAAATTCCTATTTTTTTCAAATGTTTAGGCAAATTGCTCGAAAAGTAGTTCGGCAAGGGACTAGTGTTTTGATATCTTTGGAAAAATGAGAGTTTTTTCTTGAAAATGAGGTCAAATTCTAGGTGAAGTGATATTTCGCTCAAACTACGTTCGCACTGTGACATAAGGAAAGTGTTCATGACGAGCATTCACCACTCATTAGATTCCAATTCACAACCTACGGGGGAAGGTAAGCGTTTATTCCGAAACGAACAATGAGCGGATGTCGATGTCTGGTTGCTCAACTGTTTTTTTTTTTAATTTTGGTCGAACCAAGAACGAAGGTGTTTTTGAAGGGCAATGCACCTCCTCGATGCGCCGAATTCTGCGCGTGTTTTTTGTTTTTTTGCGGAGGAAGACAAACGGAAACAGATGACGGATGGTGACGGAAATCTACCCTTCATTTTTAATCGGGGAAACCCAACAATCCATGCGTGCGACCGTCAACGGAATCCGCATAGAGCGAGAAAACAATGGACGATCGGAGATACGGTTCGGACGATAGATTTACGGAGTTTCTTCGAAACAGTAAGGCATAATAACCAAATAATTAACCATAGAAAGCTGCATTTTTCTCTGTTTCCGCAAAAACGACCTCTGACGTCCATTCATCCATCGTTCAAAGGCCCGTGGTTCGATTCCCGGTGAAGACGGATATTTTTTCAAAGTATTTTATAAATATGGAGAGACTTGGTGTTTTCGGGTCTTCCTCCACGTCTATCCATAATTTCTGGACAACATTTCGTCAGCGTTGCAGCTGGATTCTTCAGGTCCGCTGAAGTCCTAAGTCTCTCCAAGCGAAAGACTCCAAGCGGAAACCTTCACGGAAATTTGCTAAATCTTTATACTGTTGCAATTCCGGCAGAAGTGGAAATCTTCACAAAAGCCTTTTTAAGACATCTCTTAGAATGGATCGGGAAGAAGAGGGGGGAAGCGATGGATGAAATGACGTCACGGCCGTTATATGGGAAGGTCTGCCCTTCTATTCAACACTAAGACTCCTATATATCTGGAAATTTTTGGAATCTGTAAGAGATGATTTGCAAATGATAAATTTGTCATGGTCTCCTGCACGATGTAGTAAAAAGCAATTTTCGTGATAATCGCCCAATGCCGTTTTATGTATATCAACGATATCAGACGTTTGGAGTCAGATGCGTCGTGATTGGTTGACCTCCCATTGTTGTCGAAAAGACGTTTCCAGACGTTTTAAAATTGTAACCGTCTTCCCTATTGAAATTATTATTAAGATTTTTTTGTTAATTTCAATGGCTTCTCTTATCAGACTTTTGAAAAACTAAGGTATTAATTAATCATGCTGTATATAATAACCGCGTTGATTTAGAATGCCTGTCGAAGCCGGCAGAATAGCACGGCGAAACTTTTGCTAAAAAAGTTTAGTTTAATCGCAAAAATATCCTAAAGAAACTTACCAAAATTAAAACGAACAGCGAAAATCTAAGAAGAAACTAACTTTAAATGCTCATTCCGAGTATCCGAGTACACCTATATATACTTTTCTACATAATATCGGAAATGAAAATCTAGCTGTCGGCCATTTAAAAAATAAAAGAATGGTTGAAATTTATTTTTTTTTATATTTGTAATTCAGAGAAGTCGTTTTTCTCCATGAAAAAACAATGAAGAGCACAAATCAAATATTTTAGCCGTGATGAGATGAAGAAGACGACCGTTCCGCCGTTCTCCTAGTTTTATCGCGTGTTTTTCTTCACTCTTTCAACCGTAAAAGCTAAACGTTTACATTTACACACTTTTCAATGAATGTATTTTGTAGTCAAATAAACAAGGAGTAAAACGATGTATTGCACGACTCTATGGAGCTCTGGCGGAATTTCACACAAATGCTGAAAATTCAGCGTTCTACCTTTCTTGCGCCGATTATAGGGAAATATCTCACTCAAACTACACTCAAGAATACATTCGTTTCCTAATTCCCCGCACAAACGGATAATAATAATAACTCTAATGGAGCTTTCCATTAGCTCAAGTGTGTTGCTCATTGCGTAACACAACAGCGTATTGACGTTCCATTCGTTTCAGACCCCGCGCACGCTTGCTTGAAACGCTCGAGATAATTCCGATGACGTAACTAAGGAGTCACGTGGTACCACCACGAACTGTTCGAGATTTTGGTGTGTATGAAACATTTGCAATAACACCACGCAGCCTTTCCGATCTTGAGGGGTTATTTTGTAATCTCACCTTATTGAGAATACGTCATAAAATGTCACTTTTTCGTAGTTCAACTCCGCCACCCAGGCGGCGTGACCATCTTCGGATCTCAATCGGTGAACTGCCGGTCATGTGCTGGACTTTTAGACGATTCATCCGCTCTGATCCGTATCTTTCGACTCTTGATCCGTTTCATTATCTCCGCCTGCCATTAGTTCCATCTCACCTGTCATAAAGAACGTGACATGGAGCCACCATAGTTTCCACTTGAAGCTTGAGTTGGAAAATAAACAAGGGCGCGAAAGATACAAACGATTTTAAATCGTATTGTTGTAATTTGCTAAACGTGAAAACGTGAAGAACTCAGCATTTTCAACTCCAATATATTGGGCACTTGAAGGTATGCTTTGTTTGAAATGCTTATGTTATCATTAGCTTGAATTATCTGTGTATATATTTCGTATCAATATTTCCCAAACAATGTTGCTGATACCTTTGTTTTCGCGTGCCTATCCGCCAGTGTATGGAGAATGGAATTCAGTTATTTATACCATAATTTCATAATTTTAACAAATACTGCCTTAAAATCTACGTTCTTGGTAGATATTTCCCGTGCTTGTGAATCGAACACTAATTAGATGCACTTAATTTTTTTTAAATATAGAGTGATCGCTTACATGTCGCTTGTAGTTTTGACTGTATCTAGATTTTCGTGGTATGTAGGTACAGTGTAAGATATCTTCCGTAAGATGTTGAGCAATCTGGGTATTCGCTAGTCTCGGCATCTTTTATTTGATACAAGGTAATTGAAGCTTCGACAATTCACGAACCGTTCGTGAGCCGATGATTAAGAGAGGGAAACGGATCTCCCGTCTTTCCACTAAGAGTCACTAAAAAGGTGAGATTACAAAATAACCCCCCCGGGTTATTTCACCGGGATATCGTTGATAGAGTCGAATATCTCGATTAGGGTCGTAATAATCAAAACATCAGACGCTCAATTTATCCATCCGAATGTTTCGAACACACCCAAAATCGCAAACCTTTCCTTATTGTGCCACGTGACTCCTTAGTTACGTGATCGAAATTATCTCGAGCGGTTCAAACATAACTCCCCAGGGGGATTATTTTGTAATCTCACTTAAGTGAGAATACGTCATAAAATACGGAAAATTACGTCATTTTTCGTAATTCCACTCCGCCACCCAGGCGGCGGCGTGACCATCTTCGGCTCTCAAGTTGTGATCTGCAGGTCTTTTATTTGATTCACCCGCTCTTTCGACTCCTGATCCGTATCTTTCGACTCTTGATCCGTTTCACTTGGCTCCGCATTTCACTAGTTCCATTTCACCTGTCGTAAGGAACGTGAAATGGAGCCAGCATCGGGCCATGGCCTATCGTTAACCGATCATTAAGAGAGCGAAACGGGTCTCCCGCCTTCCCGCAAAGAGTCATTAAAAATGTGAGATTACAAAATAACCCCCCCAGGAACAGAACTTCGAATCAGTTTTGGGGAGAAGTTTTTGTGCGCTAGACAATAGAAGAAGGTCAACAATCGCGTCCGCGATTGTTGTGTTTGGGTTGATTTTAAGGAAAGGCGTCAAACATGGATAATGTAAGGTTTTGAATTACTCTTTGATAAAAATCTAACGTTTTCAAAGACCCATTCAGAACGAATTCGATAACTATTCACAAAATATTCAGGGGCATTATCGTCGCACTTGCCAAGTACTCTTTTAACAAATCCCAATTTACGATTAGCTTTACCGGTAATTTCTCGAAGTAATAGAAGTAAGAAAGTAATTCTCTTAAGTAATAGAAGCGGTTAAAATAATAGAGATAAACAGCCGATCTTAAAGGCACAAAAATACCTCCTTTCCACGCACCATTATTGGTTATTGCAGAAAAGAATAGTAAGACTTATATTACTTAAAAAAAACGCTAAGAACATTCCCGTTCTTTGTTTATTGTGCTACGCATACTCCCGCTAAGATATATGTACTGTTTCAAAGTGTTTAAAATGTTCTATCTGCGTAGTGGATATAGTTCAAAATTATATGGGAGCAATAAGATGTTCAATTTTCGCAGGGGTTTCTGTGTCCCTATGCCTAAACCGAATTTAACGCTGTACAAAAAGGAGTTTCTTGTAGATATATGGGACCAAATATTGCACAACACCCTGCCAAATACAATCAAAGAAACTACTTGTTTTAATAAATACCAAAGGTTGATTCATAAATGGATAGTAACTATTGATAATATTGAAACGTTATTGTAAAGGGTCTAAGTTTTGTGTATATTATGCTTTTAGTCATATTTGTTGTACATTCTACGTTGTAATGCCTTCTTTTCAGCCACCACAGTAACAATTTCCTTTGCGCACTAAAATACCTTTTCTTTTATGTACTAAGTAAATTTTGGTTCTATGTATCTTAATTTCCGCATATTAGAATTTTGAATTTAAGGGCCGTTCAAGTGTTATTTAAGACAACATATGCCATTAGTGAACCCTCCCACCTCCTATGTAAGACAAAGTAAGATTTTCCCAATCCCCCCTCCCTCTCAGTCTTACGTAAGACGTTAGATATTTGTATCCACTCTTCGTTAAATGCTCGCTTTCCGCAGTTTCATCTTTCCATGGAAGCCATCGTTCAGCTTTGAGAACTGGATATGGCATAATTATGCAGTACCACATTCATTGAGCATTGAGGCAATGTAGCGTGCCAGTCAGGTGACAGCATAGGAGCATTGGTGTAGTGGTGAGATTGCCGAAAATACGTCATTGATGAGCGGATGCTCAATTTCACTGCTCAATTTCATTCGGAAATATTTCGTTTCAAGACGGAAAAGAAAAGCAACGTTTCAAGACGGACAAAAATCTTACGTAAATTGGTTCCAGACCCCCTGCCCCCCCCCCCCCTTGATAAGACAATGTAAGATGATCCCAACCCCCCCCCCAAAAAAACAGTCTTACGTAATCCTTGAATAGCTCCTTAGCCTAATTACAGGCTTATTGCCTTATATATATTACCTTACTTCCTACAGTAGAAATAATAACTGTAATAATATACGTGTGGAAAATATTATAATTATATTATTATAACAAAAACAGATTAACACTATCTTAAGACACGCCATTAACATACAAATCACCTCTTGTCCTTCTTCCTCATCTTCTTCGCTTTACTCTGGAGCGCGGAGGACCGAAGTCATCCAGGGTCATCTAGGTCAATGTCAGGAAAGAATGCTCTCAAATGATTTAATCACGGCAATTATAATTGCGCCACTGAGGACTGCGGTACTTATAAGTAAATAGGTTCCGGAGTAGTGCCTCAATTATCATTACGGAGATTTTGCACTTTTATGACCCTCTTTGTCTTCACCGCGACTACCCGAGGGTCAAGAATGGTTAGAAGACATCTTACTTCTTTTTGCGCCTCTTAATAACTCTTAAGGAAGGCGGAGAGGAAGATTAAGTGGCAACGGGATGATGGTTGCCGGGACAATAATGAAGACGTCAGGGCAAGAAGAGGGAGGAGGAAGATGAGCCGTTAAAAAACGACACAAGATCACCGAGGGTGTAAAAAATATATGACCTCACAAGAGGAACTAATGAATCAAAGCGTGCATGCAAAATGTTTTTCACGCTATGCCAAGTGTTCGCGGGGTGTTGATTCAATTGAACAGCAGAATATGCGTTATTGCATTCAAGTAGCTTCAGAAAACGACATCGAATAGACATATTATCTCTTCATTTCTAGTATTTCTCACATAAAATAAATTTATATATGATATATTATTTTTACATAATATAATTTTAAATTTAAAAAAACATAAAAGAACCCAGGACCTTTAATATGGAATGTCAGGAAAGCGTCTCTAACCTTTTATCTTTTTATATTGCTTTAATGACTTCATGATCGTCACCACCAGTCTTTTCGATGAATTTCAAATAAGTTGGAGCTTCCAATAATAGAAATATTGATTCATATTGAAGTAATGTTGGATGGCTTCCAGTGTTCCACCTGGTTATTTTATTTTAAAATGACAGTTTCGTCCTCGTTACAGAGGACATATTTAGGTCGAAGTTTCGACTGAAGATGTCTTCTGGACCGAGGACGAAACTGTCGACCTTTCAAGACAAACAACCCGGTGGAACACCGGAAGCCATCCGACATTACTTCATCATAAAACACCGCGGAAGCCTACGTTATAATTTCATTGATTCATTTTGGCAGATTAATAGGAAGTAATATTGTGATATTATTTAAGGTGGTTTGTACGAGATAGTTCCCTAGTCATAATGGAGACTATATTAAAATTTTATTTTTTAATTTCAGCATCTGTAAAAAGTATGAAAAAATATTGAAGTATTAATGGCGGAAAGACAGTTATATATGACCAAAATTCTCAGTTATTAAATAAATTAAGCTATATAAGTCTGTAACTTGACTAATTTTTTCCCGCCGTACGGCTGAACACCCTTCAAAACATCAGGTTTTTATTTGCGATTCTGTCAAAATTACTGTGGCGATTAATAGATCATATTTTATAAATAGTTGAGAAAACATGCAATCTACACACCGTTAGTTTGTTGACGAAATCTAGGTGCTAGAAGTTCCTAATTTTTGAAATATTCTCCCTCTGGAGCGCACAGCCATACTCTATCCCATGTAAAATAGCTTGTATTTTTAGGCAAATTGCTCGAAAAGTAGTTCGGCAAGGGGTTGATATTTTGATATCATTGGAAAGATGAGAGTTTTTTTCTTCAAGTTGAGGCCAAATTCATCAAATTCTAAGTGAAGTGATCTTTCGCTCAAACTACCTTAAGGAGACATCAACACATATTACATACTTACATAAATACTATCGGTACGTCTACCATTGGAAGCATATCTGTAGTTTAGTGCATGCTTGTGAGGCTTCGCCTCCAGACAAGCATTAGCGCTTTATACTAATACATCAATAGTCGTAGTTACGCTAAATTTAGGGTATAGTGTAATGCATGTCGGTGACTACATGTACTTACTCCTGGCCACACACCCTTGAGGTGGCTTTCAGGGTATTTTTTAGATGTAGCTTAGCATTTTAGGCTAATTTTATCGATTTTTCCACATAAACAAGCATTTTCGTTCCACAGAAGTCATCCGTAAATTATATTACATCGATTAATTAAACATGCTTAGTCAGTCAACCGCCGTGAGGGTTATATTGCATTTATAAATGATAAAGGAGACCTAACGCTTCACAAGAACAGTATTTCACTGATTCCAGGGCAACTGTCTGACACGATGTATACACCGGTTCCCGATCAGTTACCGAAGTTAAAGCATCGTTGGTCTCGGCTCGAGTTTGGAGGGGTGATCCTCCGATTCGTCCGAGTGCTGTTGCCCCTGTCTGCGCGTGGCAGACAGTAAGTGCGAAATGACCTTAGCCGTCGAAACACGTTAAACAATAAAATAATACATACTTCATTGATTTCTGATAGCGAAAAAACAGACGAAATTCTGGTATTCCGCTTGCTGCGTTCCTGACTATCCCACAATTATGACGCGTGCTCACACATTTCACCAAAATCCTTAGAAAACAATTATTAAAATAAAATATAAATAAAAAAACATGTTTTTAAAACGGACCGAAAAGTCTAAAATTATTTCCCTAGCCTCACACATATTTTTTATATCGCCATGCAGATTCATAACCTCATACAGATTGTCCTTAAAAATTGTGATTGTGAATTTCAATAGCTATGAAAATGCATGTACCTACGATTGAAAACGAAGAAACGTGGGGCTCATGAATTAGATAATTGATGCATGAATAGTGCACCTAAGTGACTAACGATTGTGTTTTGCTGCAAATGATATGAATTATTTGTTATGTGAGTTTTCTGCACTACAGCTACTCCCTACAATCCTTACTATGTATTATCTACAGCATGCGCCACACGTTTTTCGTTTTCAATCGCACAAGTATTTTCATATATCTATTAAAATTCACAATCATAAATAAACCGGACAATCTGTAAGAGGTTATGAATCTGTATGTGGATATATACGCGTGCGGGGCTAAGAGAAATTAATTTATACCTTGTGGTCCATTTTAAAAACGTTTTTTAAAAGTTATTTTTCGATCAAATAATAATTTTCTGACGTTTAGTATTGAGTTACATATCTATCGATACAACTTATTAATTAATTATCATATTATATTGATTTATTAAATTTTTATATAACATTATGTATATAGTGTACGTATCTGATATAAATCTTCGGCGGGAAAGCCTGAAATCATTCATAGTGTACGTTTCATTTATAATATATATCATATTGTAACATTTAATATATGTAGCATATATAATATATATTATTACATATTATTGCATTGTAATCCAATTCTGAGCTCAAAATTCAAGTCTCTATCTCATCGGGAAGTTAGTTAAAAATCGATTGTAAAATTTGTACGGAAAAGACGAGAACTCAACATAATAAAAACTTGTTAAAAATAACTCCGTTGACTCATTTGAGTCCAAGAAATTCTCTATTCAAGACTGTCACATAGCTCACACTGGAAACCTTAACCTCTCGGACTGTAATCGCATCACGCACGTCAAAAACACTGACCTGTCGTCAAGTATCATTATGTTGGCATACGCGTGAATCTTCGTCTTCGACACTAATTCTGCAAAGACAAGACGCATGCTAGTATATGACGTCATTCACGCGATCTCTAAACGGTCTGCATAACGTCGGTGTTTTCCCAGCTCATCAAAGAAGAGAGCACACAGCACAAAGGGAGAGGACCTTAAAACCACAATCTTAAAACGCACTTGCAGACATGTACAGCACTGAACTATCTGGACGCACGGCAAGTATAAATTCATTTGCTATCTAAAAATACTAACCATTTTAAATAAAACAAAGATGGTAAATTTCCACACAGTATATTATCAACCACAGTATATTAACAAACACCGACCAAGGTTTCGGCACGTAATGCCATTCTCAAGGTGGAGAATGGCATTACGTGCCGAAACCTTGGTCGGTGTTTGTTAATATACTGTGGTTGATAATATACTGTGTGGAAATTTACTATCTTTGTTTTATTTAAAATGGACATTTCATATTTCCACAATGTCAAGCCTGATACGCTTCTATATGTAAAAATACTAAATTGGTATTCCTCTACAACTCTTATGAAAACCCGACCCGGGTATTTTATATAGGTAGGTATAACGTATTCTTCAGCTGTAGTTGATCTAATCATTGAAGGTGTAACGGAAGATTTATATACACCATGACACCACACTGTAGCGTTTAAGGCATAATTTATAGTAAAATCATGCATTTTGTGACTAGCTAGTAATATTTAAAATGTAAAATTGGTAAAATGTATTTTAAAACTATTGTTATAGGCCGTGATAGAGGGAAGGATGTAGGGCAAGCGGGGAAGTGTAAGACAGAGAATAGGTTTTATGGACGGGATGAAGAAAGGTTGGACATAACGCTGAGATAAAAAAAGAAATACTGGAGGTAGATAGAGCCCGACACGTGTAAAAACCTATTGGATTTCCTCTAACATTCATCATAACCTACCTCTAACCGGTAATTTAATGAATGAATTGTTAGAATGCATGATTATAATTGAAAATGCCTAATGATTGTTTAATTACACTATAAAAGTACCTAGTAAAATTGATTAATAAATGTAGTGCAATTGAATCAATTGTTATGCTACATTATGTTAACTTTTAAAAATACGTGAATCTTATACTTTGTCAATGTTGTCCATTTATAGCTCAATAATAATACTTATTTTTCCTTAATGTACCGCATTCTAATACTTTTGTTTGATAATTTATGTACTATGTTTCTCATGTACAGTAAAGTATGTATTTGCTTTCTAGCCTCATAGGAGCATATCCCACAGGGCCATTAATATTTTTCTAATTTCCAGTCGTTCGATGTACGGCGTAAGTTGTGCGTCGAGAGCCTAGTTGTGTTTTAATGAATATGCAGTGGTATATGGGACCTATTTGGTTCGACCTATGGGACGTTGCATTAGGGATGTGACCAGAAAAGGTACTTTACGTTTCGTGGCACCCGAACTCGGAGTCCGAGCCTCGGTGTTGAAGGAGGGCCTCCTTCACCGCGGGTGGTTTATGGCACTAACTGACCAATCACACTATATAGTTTATAACTTCTTAAAGTTAAACATAAATCGCAAATTTATGTTCGTCTTTGCGTTGCACTAGTCACGCTGATGAAAATGATTTTTCATCTCAGTCGTACGATAGATATTAACAATTTTACGTCCTTTAGTAATTCAATGTACATTAAACTGTCTTTATTTACTAATGGGTATTGGTTACACCGGGTGGCATTGGTTACATGTGAAAGTTTTATCTTCCATAGCAATAGTTGAGCAATTTTTTAGTAATTAACTTATTAGTACACTTAGGGTTAGTAAAAAAAAATTCCACACGAGTTCCTCCCCAATCCTTCTAGGGAAACTTTTTCTAGTTTGTTTAGGTTAACAAATGCCTTTACTTTGGTTGCCTTTGTCCCAAACAATGCGGAAGTTGCACGCCAGCCTCAGGTTATAATGAGATAAAATCATATCTCATGTTGACACGTCGTGTATTCATTTACTCTCGGAATGCCGCTGTACGATGGAAATTTGAGAAAACAAGAAACATTCACATGTTCATATATATTTTTTTTCCAGAGTTATTTCTTCCCGCGTATCCTGAAAGACAACTATTATGAGCTGGGTGAACAGTAATTCTAATAAAAATCCTGGCAAAATTTCAATTTCTTATCCTTATTCCTTTTTTTAATAATAAAAAGAACTTGGTTGTTAATCCACACTTTATTTTAAGGAAACGACCCGGGTTTCAGCATCTCATGCCATCATCAGGTGACATGAGATGCTGAAACCTGATGATGGCATGAGATGCTGAAACCCGGGTCGTTTCCTTAAAATAAAGTGTGGATTAACAACCAAGTGCTTTTTATTATTAAAATGAAGGAGTTCCCCAGAGTTACGCCGGAGACAGTGTCTTATATTAATTCCTTTTTCTCGTTCCACTCATTTTTATGGCTGGTGTCATGCCGCAAGGATTTTGTGGTGCCACTCCGAGTGTTACGTAATAGAGGTAATTTGCTATTCACGCAAACTTCTATATTCAGTTCTAGTTTTTTAAACTAACCATCGGTTTGTTCACCTGTTTTTCACGTCACATTTGAAATTGGGTTATTTTGGAAACTTATACTCGATCATTTAGCAATAAAATTAAGTTCAAATGAGCACCGCAGAGGACTGCAATGTGAATACGCTTCCGGATCGGTCAGCCAGCGTAGAATGTATGGCTGCGGGGATTCATCGACTCGAATGCAAATTAGGATCCGGAATTTCTCCCGATACGGTACATCAAGTTCAAAGCATATGACGCATTGCAAATTTGCATTCCTATTAACGTTGCTAATACAATGAGAGGGATGAAAATCATAAAATGTTGACGCTTCAAAGGAAAAATTGGCTAATTTAATGATCATTCCACACGATTATATCAAATATTAGGCTGAATAAATTAAACTAAGTCGAAGTTGCCGAACTGGACTCGGTGGGGGTGGCGAGAGTGCCCTGACCATCATCCCTCCCCCACCACCCTCCCCTCCGCAACCACCCCCTCTTCAAAGTAGCACGCGAAAGATAAGTAGCAAGATGTCCAGTCAGCGCCCAAACGGAGAGGAGATGAAGGGGTTGCATTGTTTTTCATTAAAGTATTCTACCAGCTGATTGGTAGGTTCTTGGACGGTCCCCATCCTGCATCCCAACCTCATAGACATTGTCTCGCTTTCCCTCCTAAGGATGGCCCGTTATTAGATCCCTCTTAAATTCCTCATATATTATATACCTCCTCTTATTTCGTCCAGAATTCCTATCCTCTTCCTTCCTCTTCCACGCTTCCCCAGTGTTCTCCCCTCTATCACTCTCTTCAACATGCCCTCTCCTCTCAAAACCTCCTCCATCCATCTCTTCTGCCTTCTCCGAACCTCTGCCACAAGCTTCCTCTCCTCTCCGACCATATCTAATACCTCCTCGTTCGTCTTCCTCGCCATCCAGCTAACCTTCTCCATCCTTCTCCAGACCCACATCTCAAACACCTCAAGTCTACGCACATCCTCTCTTCGCAATGACCAAGTTTCCGACCCATTTAGCGCCACGCTCCATATTAAAGTTTTCACCAGCCTCTTCTTTACGTCTCTCACCAGACCCCCACTCATCAATTCCCTTCTCTTCGAAAATGCTCCTGTAGCTAGCGCAATTCTGCATCTGATGTCCTTACCACGAAACCCATTCCCCTCCAAAATATTACCCAGATACGTAAACTGCTCGACCTGCTCTATCTTCTGCCCTACCACCCTTATAATCAGCCGTTGCGGCGGGGGTCAAAAGGTGGATGGGATATGCGGGGTGGTATGGCGGCCAACTGCAGTACTGATCCCTCATCCCGAGGGACGGGTTTCGAATTCCGGCAGCGGCGGTCATTTCTCAGTGAAATCTCGATTCCTACTTGAGTGTTTAGTGGAGTGCACTTCCAGTATGAAGTATGAAGCGCCTTTCGTTGGAGAGTACGTGCCTAGGCCGTAGGAGTGGAAACTCAAGGTGTTGAAGTCGGCGCAGATCGGAACACATCAACGCACACTAACGTCGCTAAATGGAACTGTGCCCGTAAGAGAAACGTTTGAATATCTGCCGGTAGGCGGCATTCTGATGGTACAAAATATCTATTGTTATAACTATTCAATCACGGCCGATATTATGCTATAATATTTCACAAATTCGTTCAAATCACATGGTTAAAAAATGGAAGTATTTCAGCACTAAGTAATTAAGCACTTTATATTAGCAATTTTTGACGCCTTTATTGAATTGATTTCTTCTAATAAAACCGGGTTGGGTGCACGTGGTAGACAGTATGTGCGAAATGACCTAAGCCGTCGAATCACGTTAAACATAAAATGATTATACCTATTTCATTGATTCCTGATAGCGAAAAAAAATACGTAATTCTGATATTCCGGTTGCTGCGTTCCTGAGAAGTCCACAATTATGATGCAAGCTCACATGTTTCACCGGAGCCCTTAGTAAAAAAATAAACTCCGTTGACTCATGTGAGTCCAAGAAATTCTCCATTCACGACTGTCTTATAGCTCACACTGGAAACCTTAACCTCTCGGACTGTAATCGCATCACGCAACATCAAACACTGACCTGTCGTCAAGTATCATTATGTTGGCAATACGCGTGAATCTTCGTATTCTACACTAATTCTGCGAAGAAGTATTCCCATACATCTATTAAAATTCACAATCATAAATAAACAGGACAATCTGTATGGGTTTATGAATCTATATGTGGATATAAATGCGTACGGGGCTAGGAGAAATTAATTTATCCTTTTTGGTCCGTTTCAAAAACATTGTTTTTAAAAAGTTAGTTTTTGATCAAATAATAATATTCGGACTTTAAGTATTGTGTTATTATATTTGACATAGAAAATTGTTATACCTATCTACCGATACAACTTAATAATTAATTATAATATTATATTGTTATATTACATTAAGTATATAGTGTCCGTATCATTTATAATATACGAGTATATCACATTGTAACATTTAATATATATATAGCATATATAATTTATATGATTACATATTATTGCATTGTCATCCAGTTCTGAGCTCAAGTTTCCAGTCTCTATCTCATCGGGAAGTTAGTTAAAAATCGATTGTAAAATTCGTACGGAAAAGACGAGAACTCAACATAATAAAAACGTTTTCAAAATAACTCCGTTGACTCATTTGAGTCCAAGAAATTCTCCATTCACGACTGTCTCATAGCTCACACTGGAAACCTTAACCTCTCGGACTGTAATCGCATCACGCACGTCAAAAACACTGACCTGTCGTCAAGTATCATTATGTTGGCAATACGCGTGAATCTTCGTCTTCGACACTAATTCTGCAAAGACAAGACGCATGCTAGTATATGACGTCATTCATGCGATCTCTAAGAGGTCTGCAACACGTCGGTGTTTTCCCAGCTCATCAAAGAAGAGTGCACACAGCACAAAGGGAGAGGACCTTAAAATTACAATCTTAAAACGCACTCGTAGACATGTACCACCGCACTGAACTATCTGGACGCACGGCAAGTATAAATTCATTTGCTATTTAAAAAAACCAAATTGGTACTCCTCCACAACTCTATGAAAACGGGACCCGGGTATTTTTATATAGGTAGGTATAACGTCAAATAGAGTTGTAGTTTATCGAATCATTGAAGGTGTAACGCAAGATTTATATACACCATGACACCACACTGTAGCGTTTAAGGAATTGTTTCTAGTAAAAGCATGGATTTTGTTACTTGCTAGTAATATTTAAAATGTAAAATTGGTAAAATGTATTTTAAAACTATTGTTATAGGCCGTTAAAATGGGAAGGATGTTGGGCAAGCGGGGAAGAGTAAGAAAGAGAATAGGTTTTATGGACGGGATGAAGAAAGGTAGAACTCACTCTGAGATGAAATAAGAAATACTAGAGGTAGATAGAGCCCGAGACGTGTAAAAACCTATTGGATTTCCTCTGACATTCATCATAACCTACCTTTAACCAGTAATTTAATGAATGAATTGTTAGAATGCATGATTATAATTGAAAATGCCTAATGATTGTTTAATTACACTTTAAAAGTACCTAGTAAAATTGATTAATAAATGTAGTGCAATTTAATCAATTGTTATGCTACATTATGTTAACTTTTAAAAATACGCGAGTCTTATATTTTGTAAATGTTGTCAATTTATAGTTCAATAATAACAGTTATTTTTCCTTAATGTACCGCATTCTAATACTTTTGTTTGATAATTTATGTACGATGCTTCTCATGTACAGTAAAGTATGTATTTGCTTTCTAGCCTCATAGGAGCAAATCCCACAGGACCATTCATATTGTTCTAATTTCCAGTCGCTCGATGTACGGCGTAAGTCGTGCGTCTAAACTCTAGTTGTGTTCTAATGAATTTGCAGTGGTATGTGGGACCTATTTGGTTCGACCGAAGGGACGTGGTGGCATCGGTTACATGTGAAAGTTTTTTATTCCATAGCAATAGTTGAGCAATTTTTTAGTAATTAACTTATTAGACCTCTTAGGGCTGGTAAAATATAAATTCCAATTGTGTTTTTAACTCTGTTTTGAAAGTTTTGGAAGATGGACTTATACTCTGCGACTCAACTGCTTTAGCTTCCCTGGTCATTAGGGATAAGATTTTTTAACCCTGCTGTTTTCCGTTCCACTGACCCATAACCCTCACACCACTCTTCCCAGAATACACCTAACTCCTCCCCCATCATACCACCACCCTCCCCTGATCCCTCCCCCCCTCTCCACTCTGATTATTGAGTATATAATACCACTGGCTATGACTTTTATGCTTGTACCTGATGATGACGCCGTGGCGTTGAAACTAGTTCAACCAATAACATACTCTGTGGATTTAAACATAGTTAGCCTAGTCATTATTTGAAAATGGACTTCCACAAACTTACGCCAGAACGGATTGAATACAAATTCCACTTGAGTTCCTCCCGCATCCTTCAAGGGAAACTTTTTCTAGTTTATTTTGGTTAACAAATACCTTTACTTTGGTTATCTATGTCCCAAACAAAAGAAAGACTGCTAATTGCCATAAGATGCGGAAGTTATACTCCAGCCTCAGGTTATAATGAGATAAAATCATATCTCATGTTGACACGTCGTGTATTCATTTACTCTCGGAATGCACCTGCGCGATGGAAAATTGAGAAAACAAGAAATATTGGGTATATTTGGGTATAGCGGCCTTGGCGCAGATCGGAACACATCAACGCACACTAGCGTCGATGAATGGAACTGTGTCCGTTGGAGAAACGTTTGAATATCTCCCGGCAGGGAGCATTCTTATGGTACAAAATATCTATTATTATTACCAAGATTATAACTATTCAGTCACGGCCGATATTACGCTATAATATTTCACAAATTCATTCAAATCACATGGTTAAAAAAATTATGTATTTCAGCACTAAGTAATTAAGCACTTAATATTAGCAATGTTTGACGCCTTTATTGAATTGATTTCATCTAATAAAACCGGGTTGGGTGCACGTTGGCAGACAGTATGTGCGAAATGACCTAAGCCGTCGAAGCACGTTAAACAAAAAAGGATTATACCTACTTCAATGTTTGTCGATGAATATCTGTTAATAATACAACTTTTATTTAAATTAAGATAAACAGATTTCAATTAATGCCTGATGATGGTTATTATTCACTGAATTCCAGGTCGCTTAATTTAAATAAAAGTGGTATTAGTAACAGATATTAATCGACAAACATTATAATGGAATACCACAAAGTTAATTATGAACAAGTGAATTTTATACCTACTTCATTGATTCCTGATAGCGAAAAAACAGACGAAATTCTGGTATTCCGGTTGCTGCGTTCCTGAGAAGCCCACAATTATGATCAAGTTCACATGTTTCACCGGAACCCTTAGAAGAAAAAAATAACTCCGATGACTCGTGTGAGTCCAAGAAATTCTCCATTCACGACTGTCTTATAGCTCACACTGGAAACCTTAACCTCTCGGACTGTTATCGCATCACGCACGTCAAACACTGACCTATCATTATGTTGGCATACGCGTGAATCTTCGTATTCTACACTAATTCTGCGAAGAAGTATTCCCATACATCTATTAAAATCCACAATCATAAATAAACAGGACAATCTGTATGAGTTTATGAATCTATATGTGGATATAAATGCGTACGGGGCTAGGAGAAATTAATTTATCCTTTTTGGTCCGTTTCAAAAACATTGTTTTTAAAAAGTTAGTTTTTGATCAAATAATAATATTCGGACTTTAAGTATTGTGTTATTATATTTGACATAGAAAATTGTTATACCTATCTACCGATACAACTTAATAATTAATTATGATATTATATTGTTATATTACATTAAGTATATAGTGTCCGTATCATTTATAATATACGAGTATATCACATTGTAACATTTAATATATATAGCATATATAACATATATGATTACATATTATTGCATTGTCATCCAGTTCTGAGCTCAAGTTTCCAGTCTCTATCTCATCGGGAAGTTAGTTAAAAATCGATTGTAAAATTCGTACGGAAAAGATGAGAACTCAACATAATAAAAACGTTTTCAAAATAACTCCGTTGACTCATGTGAGTCCAAGAAATTCTCCATTCACGACTGTCTCATAGCTCACACTGGAAACCTTAACCTCTCGGACTGTAATCGCATCACGCACGTCAAAAACACTGACCTGTCGTCAAGTATCATTATGATGGCAATACGCGTGAATCTTCCTATTCTACACTAATTCTGCGAAGACAAGACGCATGCTAGTATATGACGTCATTCACGCGCGATCTCTCAGCGGTCTGCAACACGTCGGTGTTTTCCCAGCTCATCAAAGAAGAGTGCACACAGCACAAAGGGAGAGGACCTTAAAACCACAATCTTAAAACGCACTTGCAGACATGTACAGCACTGAACTATGTGGACGCACGGCAAGTATAAATTCATTTGCTATTTAAAAACACTAAATTGGTATTCCTCTACAACTCTATGAAAATGCAACCCGGGTATTTTTATATAGGTAGGTATAACGTCATCTTGAGTTGTAGTTGATCCAATCATTGAAGGTGTAACGGAAGATTTATATACACCATGACACCGCACTGTAGTGTTTAAGGAATTATTTCTAGTAAAATCATGCATTTTGTGACTTAATAGTAATATTAAAATATAAAATTGGTAAAATTTATTTTAAAACTATTGTTATAGGCCGTGATAGAGGGTAGGATGTTAGGCAAGCGGGGAAGGGGAAGAAAGAGAATAGGTTTTATGGACGGGATGAAGAAAGGTAGGACTTAACGCTGAGATAAAAAAAGAAATACTAGAGGTAGATAGAGCCCGACACGTGTAAAAACCTATTGGATTTTCTCTAACTTTATTCATAACCTATCTTGATTAATGAATTAAATTAATGAATCTGCATTTACATCTTCATACTACCCCGCAAGCCGCCTCAATAGGCGTGTGGCGGGGGGTGTTAGGACACCAGCCGTTTACATATAAAAAGGAAACGATCTAATGAAATTACGCCTAGCATTTATAAAAGTCCCTTATTGTTCGGGGGAAAACGAATTCCCATACCTATCCGTTCGGCAAAATATCTCTCTTAATTTATCGTTTCTGTCGGACCTGGAAATATAGTGGGGTTCTAATATGATGCTCTCCGTGTCGCTCTTAAAGATATCTATTCTCAATTGTTCAATCAATCTAAGCCTAGCGCGCAGCCTCCGAGTCTCTAGCGGCTCCCAGCCTAATTCGTTTAACATCTGTGTAACGCTGTCTGTACGCCCGTAGTAGTTTTTGACGAATCGCGCAGCTTTCCTTTGTATTTTATTAAGTTCCCGGATTAAGTCTTTCTACACCGGATCCCATATGCTCGCTGCATATTCAAGGTGTGGCCGGACGAGTGCGAATTAGCACCTCTCTTTTACTTTTTCTTCCGAAAATCTTCCCACAATACGCTTGACGAATCCTAGCTTCTTCAGAGCTCTGCCACAAATATTTATTTTATGTGTTCCCCACGATAGGTTCGAGGTTATCGTAACTCCCAGATACTTCACTTCATCTGTCGCCTTTAGGTTAACACCATCCACAGCATATACACGGGGATAGTTGTACGACCTCCGCATGCAATGTACCGCCGTGCATTTGCTCAGATTAAGTTCGAGTCCCCACTCTTGGCTCCACACATGATCGTTGTTTAAATCCGATGATATAATTTCAAAGTCAGAGTAATCACTAATTCCGCGATAGATGACAGCGTCGTCAGGAAATGATTATCGTCGTCGTCGTCAAAAACTGCTAGAATGCATTATTACAATTGAAAACGCCTAATGATTATTTTATTACTCTAATAAAGTAGTAAAATAGATCAGTAAATGTAGTGCAATTGAATAAATTGTTATGCTACATTATGTAACGTGAGTATAATACGTGACTCTAATATATTTTGTAAATGTTGTCTATTTATAGTTTAAGAATAATACTTATTTTTACTTAATGTTCCGCATTCTAATATTATTGTTTGATAACTTATGTACGATGTTTCTCATGAACACTAAATTATTCATTAATCAAGGTTTTGGACTAATGGGCCAGCAGCACATTACCAGTCGAGGTGCTACGCATGGGATTTTCGCGGAATTGAAATTACTTCTCTAGAAAAAAGAAAATAGTTCCCAAAAATCCTCTGCATAAATCATAGGATTGGACTAATAATGATAAAATTGCGCGCGATGGACATGTTAGGTGGAATATTTATCGAAGAAAAATGCAGGGAGTAGGTATTCTTGATACCCCCGTCGAATCATTATTTCGTGAATGCGAAATTACATACGTTACTCTTGTTATTGGGAGATTCTTTTGTTTTGTTTCTCACAAAGAAAGTTAAAATGAAAGAAAGAAAATTACGCTATACATAACATTTATTCATCGAAATCATTAGTACAAATGGCTAACCTATGAACACTTAGTCGATGGTAACTAATGTTTTCTGCTTTCCAATGTTAATTTTATACTTCTTGTGTTATTGACGTTTAACACACGTTCTCAGCTCTCCGTAGACACTTCGATCACTATAATCGATCTACTCGTTCCGGAGATACAACTGAACTGAGCTGCGCGCCGTGCCCACACAAGACCAAATTTAGATCCCCACGCGCAGCGCTGTGACGTCACCTCGCAACCCACCCTCCACCTGCGACAAACCACTTCCGGTAGTCGACAAAACGGGCTATCCAGTCATAGTTTTAGATATTCTATATTTTTTATAGTTTTTGCACACGAAGCCCTCGAAAGTACTCAAATATTGGTCGCGGCAAAACCTAACATGACACCGAGAACGAACCCATTTAAGATGTTCATTCGCATATTCACATTAAAAGGGCTTCACTTTCCAGCGTCAAGACGCCGTGAACTCTTTTCTATAATTTACGCTTTCTTAAAATTAAATACTCGATTTCGACATAGTTTTCCTCACAATATTTCTGTGTTTCATATTCTGAGAACACTTACGATTGGCAACAGTAATTAAAGAGAAGAAGGTCGCCGTAACTAAAAAATATGGTGAACTAATTTAACATCGACATCCTTTATATCAGCTGTGATAAAATGCAGGTTGGCCATATTTTCGAGTAGGGCACTTTAAACGACGACCGTTGCCTATACTCGGGTTTGAAAAAAATTATCCATGAGCAACACATACAGAAACGGAGTCCCATTGCAGTACATATGACTCAGGTAACCTTAACCTTAAAAAAAATGAGTTGACGCAATGATTCACGCAACAATGAAATGTTTAGCTAAACATTTAACGCTTTTGGATGTCTCATCCTGCTTCTGTGTTTCCGACTGAACCTTGGAATGGAAAGGTTAGCCCGTTTTTTTCTTTCTTTAGCTCCAGTCGTATGTTCCTTGACTTGCAGTCTGCTTCCTCTCAGAGAAATGCATGAGATGCGTATGTGCAAGGAAGAGTAAGCGTCTGTTTCTGAGCAGACTAATAGAATTCGTCGTTTACTTGATTGTTTCGGCACACACAAATGGCGAGACGGGAAATCCATTGCGCATTGCATTGGCGCGTGACGTAAGCTGGATGCACGCAAACGGATGGGGGATAAACCAAATCCGACCAGTGCATGAGCACCTTCTATATATATATATATATACACCAACTTCGGAGGATTATCCCATTCACAAGAAACGTTACAAAAGTAACAGACTCCCACAAGAAATTTTATTTCTGTAACCATTCCGACTTCTTTCCTATGCCTTTCATCTTCATTTAGTTAAAACTTAGTTTTTGTATTTAAAAAAAAAATGGTGGTCCCAGGTTACGCTATATAACCGGGACCCAAAAATTCCGAAAAATAAAAAGTGAAAAAAAACGTAGAAAAGAGTTCAAAATAATTAATTTCAATGGTCAGGAGAGAAAAATAGTATTATTCCATAAAATACAAATGCCATTTTTGCGGAAGACTGTTTATAAGAAGGAAATAATCCAGAGAAATCGAATAAAAATATTATATAGGCATATTACCACCTTATCTTTCTAGTTATTGACGAATTAATGCCATAATTGAAGTAAAAACACGGTAATTCGTAGGAAATGGCGCTGCAGTCGGCTCTAATTGCTGTAAAAAAGTGCTGATTTAAAAGACATTCGTGGAGTAATCTGCATTTTTTCTACTTAAGTTTGGTTTTCTATAGGTAACGTATTTCATCAGAAAAGCAGGATGTTTTGAACAAAATATAAAAAATGTGGAATTTAGTATTTGTTTTGACTCACACAGTCGCGGCAGAACCTCAATTACTCTTAGCACTAAATAAGATAATATGAATGGTTTATTATAATGTATTAGTGTTGATTTTTCCCTTCCCTGTTTATATCCAACGGGCATCTTCTCTAGTAACTATATATTTGCGTCAATAATATTATAATATTTACTTCACACTTCTCACAGACGCTGAAATTAAAATATTAAATTCGAATATGGTCTCCATTATGACTAGGGAACTATCTCGCTCAAACTACCTCATAAGGCGGAAACCAGACATGGGAGTTACATACTCGAACGAAGACATTTCGATGGAAATAAACCTAAAATCTCTCCCGGATTGCGGATTGAGAGAAAGCAGAGGGCGGCTGCAAGTGTGAGATGGTAAACATGCACATGGAGGGGAATAAGAGCACGTGCATGTGAGACATCCGAACTTCCGTCGAGGTCGCTTTAATAAGAATGCGTTTCGCGATCGACGGGACGACATTCCAACTGCTGACTGCGAATTGCCAGTCGGGGTGGGTCGAGGAGAAAGGTAACCCCAGGTAAACCCCAGACGGGGCTCAAAGCCCAAGGACTAATGTAAGTACGGCCAGGTGCCGCCAGTGAATGCTCCCCTATGTAATGTCTTCTTCCGATGCTCACGACGGATTTGTAAATAAAATATAACCGTAGATAAACGGTAAAAAGCTTATGTGCGGTTTTCTCACGAAATTCCGATATATCCCATAAATTTCAAATTGCTGTAGCTATTGATCAGTTGAAGATAAAATATTAAATGATGTTCCACATATTACTATGAGCAGTACAATAACCGTCAAGGTAGCCTATATTGTGGGCTATATACTGTGGAATACAAAAACCGCTTACCGAACCTCCTCATAAAAAGTTGAAAAAATTACATGTAGCAAACTTTTTTTCGATTTGGGACCACTGTGCGGCAGCATGTACTTCAACATGTATGCACATAGCGGGAAAAAAGTGAGTATACATAAGCCTAGTGTATATTTAATTCTCTCATATAAAATATATATCCTCTAATATAATATAAATAATATATAAATACTGTACATATAAATTCTCTAAACCTCTAATATAATATAAATAAATTACTTTATAGTCGTAGCTCCAGACGGGGACTACTGGAGCGACGACTATAGAGTAATTAATAGTGGAGGGAATGAAAGTCAGCGCGGGGTTGCATTCGTAATGAATAGGAAACTAGTTAGAAAAGTAGTGTATGCAGAACAGATAACTGATAGGATTATATTCGTGGAACTTAAGGCAGGTCCAACGAATTTAGTTATGATCCAGGTTTATATGCCTACCTATAATCATAAAGAGGAGGAAGTACATGGGGTATACGATCAGCTAGAGGAAATAATTGGTAGGATACCTGGGAGTAAGCACTTATTAGTAATGGGGGATTTGGAACGCGGTGGTGGGCGAAGGAAGAGATGGGAGGGAGGTGAGCAATTTCGGGCTGGGAATGAGAAACGACCGGGGCGAGAAAGCAGTTGACTTTTGCCGTAGAAATAATGCAGTAATTACAAATACATGGTTCAGACATCATCCTCGACGTAGGTACACTTGGAAGAACAGATAGGTTCCAGATAGATTATATAATGGTTCGTCACAGATACAGGAATAATGTTAAAAACTCGCATACTTATCCAGGAGCTGATGCAGACACAGACCACAACTTATTAGTCATGAAATGTCGGGTAAAACTGAAAAAGATAAGAATGGGAAGGAGGGTACGAAAGCGGAATAGGGAGGCATTAACTGGGGCAATGAAGATGAAGTATCGAGAGAAGGTGGACGAGATAATGGGTGAGGAACATGGAGTTAGATCAGTGGTAGATGAATGGGGAAGTTTGAAAAATGGAATTGTAGAAGCGGCTAAAGCAACGGTAGGCGTAGTGAGTGCAACTAAAATTAGAAATCCGTGGATCACGAAGGAGATGATAAGGGAGAGGGAGGAGAGAAGGAAATGGAAGAGCGTAAACTCAGAGCTAGGTAAGAGAAAATACCGAGAGTTAAATAACAGGCTTAGAAGAGAAACAAAACAAGCAAGAGAGAACAGATCGAGGGAAGAGCAGATGAGGGAAGAGCAGATGCATTATATAGGAAAGTAAAGGAACTGACGGGTGGTAACAAGGGAAGGGGAATTACAACGATAACAGACAAGACGGGAAAGATGATCGTAGAACCGAGAGAGATCCAGGAGAGGTGGAAGGAGTATGTTGAAGAGCTCTATGGTAAAGAAACAAGGCCCAATAGGTTAGATATAGAAAGGGAATACGATATCGACAGCGATGGCATCGGACCAAGTATCCTAGATAGCGAAATCGAAAGAGCTCTACGAGACATGAAAAAGAATTAGGTGGTGGGAATAGATGACATACTTGCAGAGGTTTAAAGAGCATGGGGAAGAACGGAAGAGGAAAACTGTTTGCGCTTATTCGTAGTATTTATGAGGATGGAGTGTGGCCAGAAGATTTCGCGAAGACTGTACTAATTCCTATACCAAAGAAGAGTAAGGCAAAAACGTGCGAAGACTATAGGACAATAAGCTTAATATCCCACGCGGCCAAAGTAGTTCTGAGAATTATAAACAGATGGCTAGAGAAGAAGGCAAATGAATACCTGGGTGACGACCAGTTCGGGTTTAGGAGAGGGACGGGAACGCGAGACGCTATAGCGGTGATGAGGCGTGACCACCGAGATACTGAGTATCTCGGTGGTCACGGATGAGGACGCTAGTAGAAAGAAACCTAGAGTATGGGCAGGATGTTTTTGCATGCTTCGCAGATTTCGAGATGGCGTTTGATCGGGTGGAATGGACGAAATTAATGGCAGTGATGAAGAAATTAGGGGTCGATTGGAGGGACAGGCGTCTGATTCGGAATTTGTATAAGAACCAGACGGCGCAGGTTAGGGTAGCCAATGGAGAATCGGGATGGGCCACGATAGGACAGGGAGTGCAGCAAGGGTGCCCACTATCGCCGTCGCTTTTTAACGTGTATTCAGAAGAAATGGTAAGGGAGGCATGGGGGGAGGAGGAGGTAGGATTAAACGTAGGAGGGGAGCTGATAAAATCAGTGAGATTTGCAGATGAACAAGCATTATTTTGTCAGTCTGCCAAGGGGTTACAGTCAATGGTGAATGCGTTAGAGGTGAAGTGCAGTATGGGATGAAGATCAATCACAAGAAAACGAAAGTAATGAGATTTTCTAGAAGTAAGAAGGTGGGGCTGATTATAAGGGTGGGAGGGCAGAAGATAGAGCAGGCCGAATAGTTTTCGTATCTGGGTAGTATTTTGGAGGAGTATGGGTTTAGTGGTAAGGACATCAGATGCAGAACTGCGCTCGCTAAAGAAGCCTTTTCGAAGAGAAGGGAGTTGATGAGGGGGGGTATGAGAAGTGACGTAAAGAAGAGGCTGGTGAAAATTTTAATATGGAGCGTGGTGCTATATGGGTCGGAAACTTGGTCATTGCGAAGGGAGGATGTGCGTAGACTTGAGGCGTTTGAGATGCGGGTTTGGAGAAGGATGGAGAAGGTTAGCTGGATGGCGAGAAAGACGAACGAGGAGGTATTGGATATGGTCGGAGAGGAGAGGAAGCTTGTGGCAGAGGTTCGGAGAAGGCAGAAGAGATGGATGGAGGAGGTTTTGAGAGGAGAGGGCATGTTGAAGAGAGTGATAGAGGGGAGAACACTGGGGAAGCGTGGAAGAGGAAGGAAGAGGATAGGAATTCTGGACGAAATAAGAGGAGGAAGAAGATATGAAGAATTGAAGAGGGATCTAATGGCGGGCCATCCTTAGGAGGGAAAGCGAGACAATGTCTATGAGGTTGGGATGAAGAATGGGGACTGACCAAGAAACTACCAATCAGCTGGTAGAATAATCGAATGAAAAAATATTTAATTCATTTCACACATTTTCTTACCATGTATGTTATTAACACAACTTATAGCTACCGTGATTTATGCGGAGTCTTTGGCTTGGAGAGACTTGGTTTTCGGGTCTCAGCTGGCGAAATATTGTCCAGAAGAGTTCGGATAGATGCGGAGAAAGACCCGAAATCCAATTCCCTCCAACATATAGCTATATTAAGGAGGTGCCGCCGCGACTATGTGAGTCAAAACAAATACTAAATTCCACATTTTTTATACTTTGTCCAAAAAATCCTGCTTTCGCTGATGATTCCTGATTCGCGTTACCTACGGAAAACCAAAAGAGTAGAAGAAAAAAATGCAGATTATTCCACGAATGTATTTTAAATGAGCACTTTTATTCCAGCCATTGGAGCCGACTGCAGCGCCATTTCCTACGAATTACCGCATTTTGACTACAATTACGGCATCAATTCTTCAATAACTAGAAAAATAAGGTGGTAAGAAGCCTGTATTTTATTTTTATTCAATTTCTCTGGATGATTTCCTTCATATTTTTAGTTTTCCGCGAAAATGGCATTTGTATTTTATGGAAAAATACTATTTTTCCCCGTGTTTCTTTCATTCCCCCATTGAACACCATGTAATTTCAAGTTCAATTATAGAATAAAATAGCGTGAAAAGGTATTATTTTGTTGTTCATATCAGATAGAGAACAAGTTTTTTTTACAAGTAGACATAATATGAATAAAATGACATTTTAGTCATTTTACGGTGGAACCACCTTAACAATATACAACCCTAGAAAAACGGGAAAGAGCGATGTACTGTTTGTTTTCTTACGAAATTTCTCTAGACATTTAAAATTGCTGTAACTATTGACCAGTTCAATATAAAATATTAAATGATTTCTCATTTTAAAGTTAATGTAATGCTCTATAACTATGCTCCTGACGACTTTCCTGTAAAACTAAAGGCTGAGCAGCTAAAAGGAAAATGTTGTCAAAAAACGTGATGAAAAAAATGGCGTTTTTAAAAAAATTACAATTTTCGCTTGCAAATATCTCGTTAACAATGGGGAATAGAAAAAAATATATAAGGATTTATTTTTTAGTACACTTTGTCAGCTTCAATTTTAGAACCAGTAATAATTTCGCTACAACGCGCCTTTCTCAAGATATGATCGAAAAACCATAAAAAAGGGACCTTCTGCGTCCCCCCTTCCCTCCTAGGTCTGGGGACTATTAGTATGTTTACCTCCTATGTACTCCAGCCACATCCCTTAAGTTTGGTCTCTGTTCTCTTCCATGTCTTCTACAGCCCTTCATTGACTGGACTAACGGGGAAAAAGTGAAAGTATTACAATCATCATTACAACAGAAAGAGGAACAGATTTGTCCGAGTTTTGAGGCTTAGCAACTGCTTCTTCTTTATTGTTATGCCCTGTTTAGAAAACGGCAGGTCCTACTTCGTAAGGGTTCCATTTACTAGCGGCATACTCTGCAAGTGAGGCCTCACGAGAGAAAAATGACATCGCTCTTAAAAACCTTCTCGTCACATTTTCCTAGAACTCTTTACCGGGGAAGAGAAGCTTATCCAAGAACACTGTAGGTATATAGAGTGTTCTTGAGCCTATCAGTGCTGGAGGGAAGAATCCGACCGAGAAATGCCGGGCTAGATCGGATAGCATTCTTATAATAATTTAAAAAGTATATAATTCTAATAGTAAATATTGAATAGATTCATGGATCATTGATCAGCCAGGAGAGAGTCACAAGCACAGCAGTAATGAGATCTCGAGAAAACAGCGCAGTATGCTGAGTGGGTATGTACGAGTCGCAGAAAACAGCGATAGACACGCATGACTGGTGCGACGTCGTGTCAGCGACCGAGGCGCTGACTGGACAGAAATAAAAAAGTTGCAGTAGTAAAAAAAGACGTAATTTCACGGAGTGATAAGATTGCATAAAATTCCCCTAGTCGCCAGCGCATCGGTGGTTCAGTGGTAGAATGCTCGCCTGCCACGCGGGCGGCCCGGGTTCGATTCCCGGCCGATGCAACTTTTTTCCTTTTTAAGAATTAACACACAGTTAATCTTCATTATCATTGGTGTTCACAAAACCTTAATGACCCGTCTGTTCAGTGGGTTGATTTTAGAAAGACCTCTTAAGTTTTCCGCCGGATAGCTGTCTCGACCATGAGTCCCTAGTTCAATGCTTCCTCCCTCGATTCTCCAATGTCTTGCAATAAATTAGTGTTGGTCGGTGCCAAAGTTCCTCGCTCCGAAGGTTTTCTTTTAACATGCTTTTCTTTAACTCGCTTTTCCATGATCTATGGTTACCACTTCATTTTACCATACATTACGAAAGGCAAGGGGCGCGACCTGATTTATATCTCACACCATAGAATTGCGCTTGCAAAAGAAGCATTTTCCAAGAGAAGGGAATTGATGAGGGGGGTTCTGAGAAGAGACGTAAAGAAGAGGCTGGTGAAAAATTTAATATGGAGCGCGGCGCTATATGGGTCGGAAACTTGGTCATTGCGAAGGGAGGATGTGCGTAGACTTGAGGCGTATGAGATGTGGGTTTGGAGAAGGATGGAGAAGGTGAGCTGGATGGTGAGAAAGACGAACGAGGAGGTATTGGATATGGTCGGATAGGAGAGGAAGCTTGTGGCAGAGGTTCGGAGAAGGCAGAAGAGATGGATGGAGGAGGTTTTGAGAGGAGAGGGCATGTTGAAGAGAGTGATAGAGCGGAGAACACTTGGGAAGCGTGGAAGAGGAAGGAGGAGGATAGGAAATCTGGACGAAATAAGAGGAGGTACAAGATATGAAGAATTGAAGAGGGATCTAATGGCGGGACATCCTTAGGAGGGAAAGCGAGACAATGTCTATGAGGTTGGGATGCAGAATGGGGACTGTCCAAGAACCTACCAATCAGCTGGTAGAATACTTGAATGAATAACCGGAAAATAAATTGGTGGAATATAACAAAGTTTTCCTTTTCATTTATACTGAGCTAAACTTTCATTCACTTGAGAAAATATTGTTTTCTTTTCTTTTTTACTACGATGTTAAGATGTTTCTTTTTGTATATTTTAAAATAAATTTTTAGTTTTTAAAGAAAAGCAAGCTTAAAAACCTTTTTTTTATTATTTAATTTTTTTAATCTTCGGACGATTCTGGTGGCCCCTGCGATCCTGATAAGCCATTGGCTTGTCTTCAGGTTTCGCAGGGACCGAACCACCAGAACTTGACAGAAAAACCCATGCCCTGGGCTGGCGAAAAACCGACCCAGGCGGGACTCGAACCCGCGACCCTCGGATTAAGCAGGCTAGGACTTTTGCCGCCACCGGGGGCCGGCCTTCTTACGTATCATGACTCCCTCCTCGTGGGAGTGATTAATCCCTCACTCGTATCCTTTACACCATCGTAGATATGGTGATTTTAGTCCGACGAAAGCCAACTTGTGAAATGCTTGCGAGATAAAGCTTTGGCCTAATTGAAAATGAGGGGATTTGAGCGAAGAGAAAGAGGAGTGAGCTGCATTCGAAGCCAAATGATGATAAGATGCCGTGGATTCGAGGAAGAGGAGGGGGGGCATATTATCTTAATCACTCCGCTCCGTTAAAGATAGTTTAATCGATGAATCAATTCACCTATAATTTGACGAATTTGACATAATTTTAAAGAAAAGTCTCCCATCGTTTTAATGATATCAAAATATTAACCCGTTGCCGAACGACTTTTCGAAAAATTTGCAAAACATATAAGCAGTTTTACATGGGATAGATCACGGCTGTGCGCTCCAGAGGGACACTATTGAAAAAAATTAGTGATTTAGAACACCTAGATTTCGTCAAGAAACTAACGGTGTGTAGTTTGTACGTTTTCTCAACTATTTATAAAATTTAATCTATTATTCAACACAGTTCTTTGTACATAATCGAAAAAAAAGCCTGTTGCGAAGGCAATTTTACGGTACGTCGTGAAAAAATGAGTCAAGTTAGAGACTTATGTGGTTATATTTATTTAATTACTGAGAATTTTTTTCATGTAGTATAGTTATAATTTGCGCCATTAATATTACAATATTTACTTCATACTTCTTACAGACGCTGAATTCAAAAATCAAAATTCGAATATGGTCTCCATTATGGCTAGGGAACTATCTCACTCAAACTATCTTAACCAGCCCGAACCCACATTTTGGGTTTCCATTAGCAGAGGGATACCACGTTGACATCGATATATTGGACCCATCCATGTTTTTTCGTCGAAACTATCAAAAAATCAAGTGTTGGAAAATCAGTATTACATCCCCTCGATTTTTTTAAGACTCGATAAAATGGCCCGGTATTTTTAATAAATAAAAACTACGAGCCGTTGAACGTTTTTTTATGGAGGCTCAGGCACAAGTGCATTGCGCGAATTTCTCTTCTTAATTATTTCCTCCTGTCATGTTTGTTGGGCAATATGGTGGAAGAGGGCCTCGAAAATGAGTAGAGAGTAAAAAAAAACTCGAAGGATTCATTCGTTTTTTTTTTTCCTTTTACTGCCTATGGAATCAGGAATCCTGGGTAACATAGGGTTCCGTGAGGCCGACAAGCTAATGATCCGTTAGCTTCTTTCTCATTTCAGGAAAAATATTTCCTTTGGCAATTTTCATCATTCTCATCATGATAAGAACATTATTAGAATGTTGTAATAATTCGATCCCACAATATCTAATATAAAAAAATAGATACGGTGGGATAAATTTATTAAATTCTTCTAATAATATCAAATATAAAACAGTGAGACCTAGACGTTGGGCAAGGCAGAAGAGAGGAGGATGGAAGCATTCCAGATGTGGTGTTTCAGGAGGATGTTAAAGATTCCCTGGGTACGGACAAAGTCAGTAACGAGGAGGTTCTCTAACGTGTGGGGGAGTCTCCTTGTCTGCTGAAACTACTGAAAAAGAGAAGAAATATCTGGATCGGGCACCAACTAAGGCACGAAACATTGCTGGCCACCATCTTAGAAGGCACTGTGGAGGGAACCAACTGCCGGGGCAGGCCTAGGTAGGAGTTTATGGGGCAAATAATGAAGGAGTAAGGCTGCTCCACTTGTGTGCAGTTGAAAAGAATGGCACAAGACCGTAGCGAATGGAGAACTGCCGCCAACCAACCTTTGCGTTGAGGATTTAAGAAGAAGAAGAATAATGTTCCTATCATGATGAGAATGATGAAAATTGCCAAAGGAAATATTTTTCCTGAAACGAGAAAAAAACTATAACGGATCTTTAGCTTGTCGGCCTGACGGAACCCTATGTTACCCAGGATTCCTCATTCCAGAGGCAGTGAAATGTAAAAAAAAGGAAGTTTGGGAGATGAATCCTTTGAGTTAACCCTATTTTGCATAGTGTACATAAGTTACCCGAAAAAAAAAATTAAATTTATTTTTAACGTTATTCATTTGATGGTCATGCTGGAGCTATATTTTCCGGAGCAGCTGCGTGTGGCAATTTTCATGACGACAGTTTCTCCCCCGTTACAGGAGGCGTCTTCAGGTCGAAGTGAAGACTGAAGACGCCTCCAATCCAAATAAGGAAAACCTATCTCCAGCATGATCAGCCACTGCGGAAGTCTTCGCTCCAACTATACTTGCTGGTCATCGATGACCCTTGATTCCTTGGAATGTACATACCTACTAGTAGTAGAGATTTTTAATAGATAAATTTTCTGGGTTATGCATCAATGAATAGGGGAAATCCATTATCAAATTATACGAGAAATAGGAGTCATATGCACATTGAAGAATTGGAACCACCCTTAGGAATTTCAGCTTCAGATCGGGATCAATATCCTCTCCCTCAGATTTTTGAGAGCAGAGCTCATTCCCAAGACCAGTTCAATGGATGATAACAGACTTGCGGCCAGATTTATTATTATTTTTTAAATTAATACTTTTTTTTCTTTTCACATTGCTTACCTTAAATAACTTTTTTATTAAAAAAAAGGGATTAATGTGCCTTTGGGAAACCAGCACACTAAAACACCTGGAGATAATGTGAGGTTGTAGCCGGTTGCACACAAGGTTATCTAATATGCCTCCGTTCTGGCCGCTAGCGCGAATAACTCCCGGGGCAGGCAAGCCGCCGCGCGCCGGTATTACGTCACATACTTGGATGAGGAGTCGAACACCTTACTGCGTTTGAACTTCCCTCGTCGTGGCCGAGACCCAAGAATAATGTACCGTCAGAAAGGAAGCCGATTTTTCCTCACAGCTATAGGGCGACGCTCAGTTTGTTGGGAAACCTGTTTTTCCCCCATAGTACATACTAACACGCAGCACACTGGTAAATGATGAATACAACTACTTAGCTGCTACCTATGATGGTGCTTGAGGAAACAGCCATCTTCACCCCCACCCCCATGTGAAAGATCTAGAAACTAAGGGGAAGGAGCAGGTTATGAAGGCAGATGGGATGCAGGAAGCCTTTTTGAAATGGAGAATGGTGGGAAAGTGGGGAATATGGAAGTGAAGGATTTTGGAAGAGAGGTAGGAAATATATCGAACTGAAGAGACATATAATTGGAGAAACAACAAAACCCCAGCAATGGCAATAGGAGAGTAGCGATGTCCTATTAGAATAGACCTTAACCGACAGATCAGCATTCAATAATAATAATTAAGGATAAAGAAAACATGCCACGTATGTAATATTCTCTTTTCTCACGCCACTTGGGAAAATGTTAAGAATACTGAACTGAACAGATCTCGTGGCATGATACCACATGGATACTAGATAGACAAGACCACGGTACTACTCTACAATTAGGTATTGAAAGTGCTCCGGTAATCTTAAATTTTAAAACAGACCTCTCATTTTTCATCCTAATTCATTGTGAGAGCTCGTGTTCCGTCTTATTGAAATCTCACCAACACCGAACTCAACTCGGTTCAACGGATGCAAAGGCACCGCATGGTATGAGGCACCTCATATTTTTCCGTGGAAACAGGAAAGGTCGCCACTGAGCCGACAAACTCCTCTCATATTCTATCTTCCCGTTGTACCACGCAAAACACGACCTCCAAATCCTATTCCATATGCCCCACTGCCGTCTTTCTGCGACCAAGGTTACCTACCACCACCTGCCACTCACCTTCGATTCCCTCCATCCTCTGAAGGTGGTCCAAATGCGACTGCGGGAGTCAAAATAAATATTAATTGAAATGTAAACTTCTATAGTCGTACCACGCACAGAAAATTCTGCAGGCGGTAAATCGGATTCTGGGCGTCACGCTTTTTTCTGCGTCACGCTTAGCATGCCGAATGTAAACTTATGAGAACGATCTCTCTTGAAGGCAGTAAAATGGCGTTGTGGTTAGAGTCGTCGTCCCACGTATCGAATGTCCCAGTATCGATTCCTAGTGGTGGAGTTTTTTTATACAGGGGCGGAATTCTGTACATGTCGACCGACGACTGTCGGTGTCGGTCGCGACCGACGGTTGTCGCTTGCACCGACAGCCGAGCAATTCTCTACAAGAGACATACCGACACCTGTCGATGCAAGCGACGATTTGCTGACGTCATGCAGTTGTCGGTCGGAAACTGGCATCTGCGCGAGAGGCTAAATATTTCGTATTGAAGTTTTGCAAAAGAACAGAGATTATTATTTATTTATAAGTTCTCAAAAAGATGAGCATGCTATTTAAGTCGACCGATGTGCATTACATCCTCTATAAAAGTATTTTAATCGAACTCCTAAAAGGGACTATTTTGTTTTGTCTAAGGTGCGGATGATTACTATGCACACGGCGTAAGAACACGGCGCTTTCCGGCGAATTGCTGTTTGTTTACGTTCGAGCGACGATTATTTGTACAGGTTGTTTTAGTTTTTAATTTTCATGATATTTGAAGAATTATCGCAGGGTGATATATTTTTTTAAATACAAATCATTTAAAACATACTATTCTTGGACTTCAAATGTGAATAGTGGTCTTGAATCCTGTGCAACGTAATTTTGGAAGATAGTTTCTATCGCACGTCTTTTTCGGTTTTAAGCTGTGGCGATTGGAGCATTTAATTTCAAGTTTTAAATAAAGTTAGCATCATTAGGTTTCAATGTGCAAGAAACAACAGCGTCATTTTTTGTGATAAGATATAAACGAAGGTTTTGCGTGTGTTTTGGCTGTGAGTGTTACATTATGGCATGACTGTGATTACAAGCGTTATTTATGTGCTACGATGGATTGTGTGTCAAAGTGGTGATATTTATGCGTAAATTTGTTGATTTGATCTCTTTAAATAATGTGTTATGACATTAATAGTATTAAAAGTGTAACAAATACGTAGTGAGTGTTGTAGAAGACGTAACAGCAATCAGTTCGTTGTCTCTACCTTTGACTAAATTAAGATGTGGAATCTATTTGAATTGAAGTCACGGTGACTAGGTGAATTGTTCTTGTCTTTTAATTGAGTGTCTACGTCCCAGTGATTGGATAAACAGTGATGTGTATCATTATTCTTCATTCAGTGAATTTTGGCACCCCATGTTTCATCTGTTAATTTCTTTGCATTGTTGTGTCCAATATGATTTTGTTGAAAAAGTAATTAATCCGTCTATATTTTAGGCAGATAATGACTAATTAGCAATAGGCATTAGGATTTGTCATTGGCAGATATTATTGTGTTATTGTAGAATACCATAGTGAGTGTGGTTGGTTGTTTACGTCCAAGTGAAAGGGTGATTATTTGTTGTCTACTTATACAATTTATGTTGTTTCACTATCCTTCATTCAGTAAATTTTACCACCTCAAAAGTTGTGTTTTCATTTACTCGACTTGATGTCAATACCATGGATTGTTCCTCTATTTGAGTGCCGCTGTGTGTGCCTGGAGAAATTTATCTCACGGTAGGTATTCATGTATGCTACAAAAAAGCCCTTGACAAGCGGTAAATGGTCTTCTAAACGTGAGCTACATAAGTATTTGTATTCGACGTGATGGGACGAACGTTGTGTTTAATAGTGTGTTGTGTTGGTTAGCGCGTTAATGCCAAGGACTGGTTCGAGGATAGCAATTGTGTCAATAAATATAAAATCAATTTATGTCTGAAGTTATATATACCAAGATGTCATATTTGTCTGAGCGTAGTTATGGTAAATGACCTTAGAAGTGATAGGATTGAGTGTGGATCACCGTTAATTGCTAAATCTGTGCATAAAAAAGTATATAAAATCTATTCAGATGTAGGATATAATCCTTGTTCAATTTTATTTCCAGAATGTATAAAATCTAGATGCAGATGTATTCCTTTTTGTGATGATGGGACGAAGGTTGTGTTAAAACGCCGACACTCATTTAAGGTGATTGAAAGTTAATATTTATCAACTAATTACAATCTCCTTGCACCCAACTATTGCACTTTCGGTGCAGGAAATTTCTCACACTGAAGATGATATACTTAAGCAATCGCGAATCGACGAAATACGTGTCGGTCGGCCTACCGTGGGCTTCAAAATCGTCGGTGGGATCACCCCGGCTGACCGACGATTGTCGGTCAAGTTATCGACGAGTATCGGTCGAAGGTGCCACCGGAATAGCTCTTGGCCGACATGTGTCGGTCGGGCGAGTTAGCGACACCGATAGGTGTCGGTCGCATGTACAGAATTCCGCCCCAGGTATTATATTTACCAGAATATCGTCATAGAAGTTTACACTTCTCCCGTGTGGTCTTAAGCACACCAATTCTTTTTTTTATTTGTTTTTAGTATTTGTTTTAAACTTTCTACTTAACTTAAACCAAACTCTTTGATTATTTGGCTTACAAATGCCATTTTCGCTGATGTCTTTCGTTGGCTATTGAAAATCAAACTTAAGGCACAAACTTTACATATTATTCAACGAATATAATTTTTATGAACACATTTTTAAAGTCATGGACCCCGACTGCAGCACCATTTCAATGGAATAACTACATTTTGACTTCGATTATCGTAGTAATTAGCTAATAACTCATGAAATAAGGTGGTAAGATGCATCTACTTTATTTTTGACCAATTTCCCGGGAGTTTTCGTTTCTCATGAACAGTATTCCGTGAAAATGGTATTTATTTAAGATATAAAAATAATATATTTCCATGCGTTTCCCTATTCTCCCACTTAACACCATGTAATTTCGAGCCCAATTTGCGAGAAAAATTGCGAAATATATTTTGTTGTCCATAACAGATAGAGGACTTGTTTTTCTGTAAGTATGCATAATATGAATGCAATCTATGTCCTTTTATGGTGGAAACACCTGAAATAGATGTAATCCCTTCCATATTTTACTGATTGACTCACTGATCAACCGACTTCTACTCACATGAAGTACCTATTCATGCAATTCATTTAATTCATCAGAGTAATCTACCGGTTATAGGTAGGTTATGATGAAAGTCAGAGAAAATCCAACGAACTCTTACACTTGCAGTGCCCTATCTAACTCTAGTATTTCTTTCTTCATCTCCGCGTAAGTCCTACCTTTCTTCATCCCGTCCATGAAACCTAATCTCTTCCTTCCCCTTCCCCGCTTACCCAACATCCTTCCCTCTATCACGGCCTTCAGCAAACCACCGTCCCTCATTACCCCTTCCAGCCACCTACCCTGTCTTTCCCTAATCTCATCTATAAGTTTCCTCTCCTCGCCCACCATATCAAGCACTTCCTCATTTGTCTTCCTTTCCGTCCAACGCACCTTCTCCATCCTCCTCCACACCCACATCTCGAACGCCTTCAGCCTATTTCCAACCGGTGACATTTAATTCTTCTATTTTTGTAATGACGCAGAAATTTAGTGAAATTCTCCCGTTCATTGCTTTATAAATTGATCAATATCCAATGTAAAAGTCAAACTGGCTGTTTTTGGATAAATTGACAAATAAATAATGCGCAACTGTAAATATATGATAATGACAAAAGGAAAATAAAGAGAAAAATCAACAATAATTGTTTAATATAAACAAGCACCCACAACAAGTAAGAATATAGGGCTTAGAATCGATGAGAGAAAAACGAAATACATGAAAATCTCGGCCATGGAAGACAGAAGGTGGACTCATGAAACATTACATTTGGGCAGTACAACTTTGAAATTGTAAAATATTTCAGTTACCTCGGTACTAATGTAAACTGTAAGAACTCATTGACAGAAGAGATCAACATGAGGATAATGGCCGGAAATAGGGCTTACTTTGCTAATATTAAGCTCCTGAAGTCCAACCTGATATCTATGGAGATGAAAGTCAAGATCAATAAGACACTTATCAGACCGGTCGTGACATACGGAGCAGAAACGTGGACCATCTCTGCTGGAAATGATAAAGCTCTAAGAATATTTGAACGGAAGGTTTTACAAAGGATATATGGCCCCGTGACAGATGGGTAACATGGAGGATATGAAAAAACAGGGAAATAGAAAATAGTATCAGAGGCGAAGACACAGTGAGATTTGTGAAGACCCAACGGTTAGCTTGCCTAGGTCATGTAGAAAGAATGAGTGAAGAAAGGATGCCTAAGAAGCTTCTACATGGAAATATGGATGGAAAGAGAAAAAGAGCAAGACCAAGGAAAAGATGGATACAGGATTTGGAAGAAGATATAAAGGCTATGAGGATCGTAAGATGGTGGGAGAAAGTGCAGAAGAGAAGAGAATGGACAGGCGTCTTGAGGGAGACCAAAGCCCATACCGGGCTGTAGCGCCGAGGAAATAAGTAAGTACCTACAACCAGGAGAAAGATAAAATCACGGCTGTCATGAGATCGGCTAGAGAACTGCGCCTCACACGTAGAACGAGTCAAAGGCAGGTTAGAGGCACTGTGAGGGCCTCAAAGGCAGGTATGACTGGCGCGACATATATACTACCGTGGTGCTGACTGGCAAAAAAAAGATGCTGTAAAAAAAAAAGACACGGACGTATTTCACGGATAAGCAAAAAACTGTTTAGCATTGCTCAACATATCAACGCATCGGTGGTTCAGTGGTAGAATGCTCGCCTGCCACGCGGGCGGCCCGGGTTCGATTCCCGGCCGATGCAACAATTTTTGGGACTGCACCGTTATTAATTTTCAATATCATCGGCGATTTTCGAAAGTATGTCGATTTTAGAAGGAGCCAGTTTCGTAAGCGGCGCTCGGTGTAATTTTAATTTTGAGATTAATAATAATAATGGCATATTTGCCTCGACTCTCGGTTTTTTAAATATTTAACAACTCAAAAACATAGATCAGGTAAAAAGGTAAAGTATTCGATCCAACTGCCCGCGGAATATAATTCTCCGAAGATTCAGGAGAAGAAGAACGATTTTCCTTCATGAAAAAATTCCATATTTCAAAGAGACAATAGACTGCGACATAGAATCTGGATTACAATGACACCTTGGAAAAGACCAATCTGAAGTATGTGCATAACAGTAAGAAGGGGCAATGCAGCCCATAAATTTACATTTCGTGTACTGAACAACAAGATGGACTTAAGATTATGTATCAAGTGAGACAATTTTTAATGTACCATGTCCTTCCACAAGAAAGAACTAATTATTTTTTTATAACTTGTGATTTAAAAAAAAACCTTTTCATACATTCTCATGACGATGCAACTAGCCAACAACATTCCAAGCCGAAGTCATTTTTTAAAACAGTTTACATGCTTTTAAGCCTCAACTATTACATATATCTCAGTAAAATTGCAACAAGCCTCATATATCAATGCTGTGTTTTTTGTATATTGTTTACTTGAATTAATTTCGACATGCATTTTGACTATATATCCATAAATACTTCGATGTTATAATTTTAATGAGGATGTAATTTTATACTTTTGGTGTGAATATCCGAATGAACATCTTATGGTTCGTTCTCACTGTCATGTAAGGATTTGCCGCGACCAATATTTGTGTACTTTCGAGGGTCTCGTGTGCAAAAACTATAAGGCTTACAGAATATCTAAAACTATGACTGGATAGCCCGTTTAGTCGACTACAGGAAATGGTTTGTCACGAGCGGAGGGGGGGATGCGAAGTGACGTCACAGCGCTGCGCGTGGGGGTCTACATTTGGGCTAGTGTGGGCACGGCGCACGCTCAGTTCGGTTGTATCTCCGGAACGCGTAGGTCGATTTTAAAGATCGAGGTGTTTACGGAGAGCTGAGAACGTGAGGTAAACGTTAATAACACAATTATTGCTATGAATAATGGTGGAATTAAAGGAAGCGCTGAACTCAGTGCCTCGCGCGCCGTCTGTTTTCAAAGATTAGGCCGCTCTCCGACCACCCTCCTCGCCGGGTTCCAATATTTATACAACACTTGAATTTTTGACATTGGAAATCCAATATTCCATATTCCTATTGCAAATATTGGTTCTTCAATATGCAATGTTTCAATCACAAATATTGGTTTTTCCATCCACCTGTATCCAATACAGCATATTGGTACTGGTCGTTGAAAAATTGTGATTTTGGAATCTCAATATTTAAAAGTATTGACATTGGAACCAATATATTGGAAAACCCGCCCAGCCCTACCCGCGACCTCTGGGATGTCAAGCGAGGATTCCGCCACCAAGACCGACGTATTTAGAAATTGTTAAACGGTGGCCAACATTCTTACATGAATTACCAGGGTTGCCGACTACTGATTAACATTGTCAATAGGCATTAATAATATACTACGAGATTATTCGTGCAGAAAATAAAATCATGCGGAACATTTTAAGTTGAAGTTGAAGGCTGCATTTTTTTCGGGTGTTTCACCGCAACGTTGTTTCTAAGACAGCAGTTTCGCTTGCGTTCCAGTCTGGGCATCTTCTGGTCGAAGTATTCATGCCGGTATTTGGAGACCTTATATAGGCCCATTTTTAAGTCCCGATCGGTGGCATAATTTAGTTATATTTAAGCTCAGGAATAAGATATAGGAAATAAGGGTCATATGAATCAAGTCAATCATATGAAACTCCCACGCTCACTAGGTAGAGTACACTTTTCACTTGTGTTTAATAACATAACATCATTACTAACACTTCACCCAGCTTGAAATGTCCGTCAATTAATATTTCCGTCCGAAAATTATTTTGTTCTCTGCTTGAAGTAATATCTCGTAGCATTCAGAAATTAAGAGTATTCGTAATATTAACCACTAGATGTCTCTTTAGCAGTGTACTGCATGTTTGCATGTTCATTTACGTATCACTCTCCCTGTTACCGGTTGGACTGCGCACTGTTCTCCTGACTACTTTTTGGTGTCTGCGCCTAGCGCCAGGGGGAACGTGCGAGGTCCCGATTTGTACTGGGACGAGTGCTGCATGCCTGGTGTGGAATCACTCCGTGCCACACACCCTAGTGGTGGCTTGCACGGTACTTCGTAGATGTAAATGAAGCAAGTGGCAAGTCATCATCAGTTAGTCATATTTAACGATGAGTTACTGAACACGAGTACAAAGTCTAGTCTAACTAGCGAGGGTGAGAATTAAACCTATTTGTTGGAATTGTCCGGCATTATTTTATTTTGTTCTCTTCATGAAGTAGCATCTCGTAGCATTCATAAATTAACAGTATCAGTAATATTAACCATAGATGTGTCTATAGCAGTGTACTGCATGTTTGCATTTTCATTTACGTATCACTCTCCCAGTTTCCGGTTGGACTATGCACTGTTCTCCTGACTGCTTTTTGGTGTCTGCACCTAGCGCTAGGGGGAGCGTGCGAGGTTCTGATTTGTTCTGGGACGAGTGCTGCATGCCTGGTGTGGAATCACCCCGTGCCACACACCCTTGTGGTGGCTTGCACGGTGCTTCGTAGATGTAGATGTATACTGGAAAGTTCTATCACTACTTTTATGGTCCCTTATTGTCAGTGGAAAATGACATTTTTAACATCTTCATCCCACTATCAATTTCATTCATCTATCTAAATCTATCTATTCTCCATCCTCCTTGATTTGTCAGAGATCGTTTCCACCGTAATAAGTTGGCTTTAGCAAAATATACTAAAATAGTCTACGTAGAAACCACACAACATATTCAACCTCTAACTTCATGGAGTAAGCATAATTGACGGCACCACCTGAATTCCCCTGTTTTCAAAATAGAAAGCGGCGCTGCGTTTACTGTTAGACGGAAAGTAACCCATGACTCGGAAGGTCAATATTAGTCCCATTATATACAATTGACTATGCATAGATCCTCACGGAAATACATCCACAACAAATAATGTGTCACTAGGTGAGTTATATGACATTATTTTAACTTGTCCAATTGGCCTCACCATGTCCATATTACTACGAGGCAGTTCTTTCACCCAAATACACAATATTTGCCAAGTTATAAAGTGTTTTACGAGGGTAATCCCCTGTTTTCCGTGATGAAATACGGGAATAGGTATCTTAGTTCTGGTTTTAGATTTACGCAGAATACCAAACAAACTTACAGAAATGGCAATTGGAGTTACATAAAACTTCAAGGTGAGATCAGAAAAATAAATACCTTCCCACGAAAGTCATTAACTGCTAAATTCACTCCGAGGACACCCTTGGGGCCTCGTCACTCCAACACCAACCAACACAACAACACCATTAGGTATCCAAAAGTATGTATTAATAGCATCGATGAAAGAGCAAAGCGAAATCCTGACGCATTGGATTATAGTAAATGCCTTGGTACATCTGCCTCAAAGAGTTCGCAATGGAGTGATTCTAGCGAGATAGATGGTGCTATAAGGCACTGCACATTCTTGATCTCGTTGGAAAAGAAAGAGCGGAGAAATCCAGAACAATGAAAGAATTTTGGGAAGGGAAACTTGGGAATCTTCGTGCCGTTTCAAATCCGGGAATATATTTTCAAAAAGGTAACGGACATGTGGAGCACTCTTCTGACAGTGCTGTACAAAATGGGAATCGTCCTTCCTTTTCCAAAAGAAGCAATTTAGATGGCAGTGAAACTTCCGATGGAACTGAAGCAAGGAATAATGACCACAATGGGATTTTGGGAAACAGCAATTTCTAAGGATAGTACTGGCCGGACAAATGCTATCACAGGAGGGTCAATGAGCTTCTAGTGTGGTAGATATGAGTGGAACATCATTTGCTGCAAGGGTTGAAGGGACTGATTGCATGAGTGAATTTTTAACATGGCCGGAAACCACGAATTGCAAAGGAAAGCGTCAGGGAAAATAAAACCATTTGGTATTATGTGTAAAAAAAATATCGGGTGATATTTGCAAAGAAACGCATGGACAGGGCAGCAGAAGATAAGGTGAAAGAAACCGAAAAAATACATGACGAAGCAATAGAAAGAATATGAATTAAATCAAACGGATGAAATCTTTTTCTCAAGGGGTATGTGTTTAATGAAGGGATATTCATACTGCGACGTATGACTCTCTATTAGACTCAAACTATTATGTAAGTTCCAAACCGGTATATTCTCTGACGACGTTGATAATATTTTACTAAATCCGACATACTACGGTAGATCAGATCATGAGAACAAAATTAGGGAACTAGACTGCAGAACGGACAGATTTAAAATGTAATTTTTCCTACGGACGATAAGGGACCATAACAGCTGCCAATGAAACTTTTATCCAGGTTTGTCGTTAGGTAGTGTAGCTCTTAGTAGTAGTATTACTCCCTAATACTTGAATCCTTATCTGTTACCTAGTACTAGCAACACGCCGTGCATGTTTTCTACATAAGTCTTGAGTCTCTGTCCACTTGTGTAGCTGCGAAATACATATATATTAATGGTCCCTCTCCATTGTGATAATATCTGTAGTGTAGTAGTGCATGCTTGTGAGGCTTCGTCTCGTGACAAGCATTAGCGATTTATGCTAATGCATAATTAGTCGTAGTTGCACTAAATTTAGGGTATAGTGTAATGCATGTTGGTGAACACTCACCCCCTGCCACACACCCCAGAGGTGGCTCTCAGGGTATTTTGTAGATGTAGATATGCAGTGAGCTAACCTGATCAGACTTGGATCTTAGACCTGTAAAAGTTCCAGAAGCTCTTTCACGAATTATTTGGGCTAAAAAGTTACAATTAACATATTTCAAATATAAAAGGCGGTGATATCTTCCTTTGTCACCATTGCATACCAAATAAATTTCTACAGATCTAAGTGAAGACGAAAAGTCATAGAAAATAATCGAAACAAAAGTCAGAGGAGCAAGACAATGAAGAGATAAATGAACTGCTCATTCTTGCAGTTAAGGAATTCATTGGAGAAGTAAGTCGGCTCACGGCCAAAGTTGTTATAATTGTAGTAATGTATGAAGGCTATGATAATAGGGTACTTAAGAGAAAGCAAACGTACATGGCCGATAACTATCAGTCACATGGTCAACTACTGTGCGAGGTGGTCAATAACTGTACCAATAGGCAATGTTTGACTCTATGTTATAAATTATTTTCATGAAAAGTATTTTTCTATATTTACATTGTGGTAGTCAAAAAGAAAATAACTGAGGTTTCCAAGAATTTTGAATTACTTTAATTTTTAAAAACCTTTACTTTTTATTGCACTTTAAACACGACATTTTCCTTAAGTGGCCAATAACTGAACGGTTTACCCTACTTTGGCAAACTAACTTTTATTTTGCCAGTGAATTTTTATGTTTTGATGCTTTCTATATTTAATTCAAATAATCCTAATGATGACAACACCATCTACAGTATATATTAGGTAGAAAACTATAATTTTTTGTTTACATATTGCATTGTATTAAATATATTTTCAAGAGTACCTGTACTTTTATATCCAGTTATCTTTAAAGTTCTGGAAAATAAACGACTTTCTTATGAGTTTATGTGCTCAAGTGTCTTCCTACACCGAATCCTTCACGTATCATTTTATTTAACTCTTTCTTAAGCAGGATGTACCCAGCAAATCACTATTATTAATATACGCAGTAAAATCCAGAGACTCTGGCTCGGGAATAAAAAACTACTTGATTTGATACCACCCTCCAGCCTAGGGATTGGAAAATCGATTTCGATTTTAATCGAAAATCGGTTATCACACTCCGATTTTCGATTTAATCGAAGTCGACTTTTTGTTTTTAAAAACCGATCAAAATCGATTCTAGCCAATCGATTTTCGATTTTTAGCTTGCTACAGCGTTTGAATTTTGCCAATCGAACTGCGCCAGTTCGTAAATCGCCCTCCAGTCGACCGCAAGTCCAACTCTAATCCAATACAAGCTTGGAAGGAGATTGAGGGAGAGTATCCCCACGTATTATACAAAGTAGCCAGCAGGATGTTATCAATAGTTGCCTCTTCCGTGCCGTGTGAGCGACTATTTTCTCACGCCGGGTTAATTGCAACTCAGGTGCAAAATCGATTATCCGGAGAACATTTAAATATGTTAGTTTTCTTAAGGTCCATCCCTGAGGAACACTGGTTCCACGGCTTTGCAAACAAGAAATAAATAAAATTCTGTTTTTCATTTTGTGTTATGCCCACTTTTCAATATACAATTCTTATTGTTACTAAATTGTATGTCATTTTCTTGTTATATTACCTTATATTATTATATTGTTATATATTATATATGTATGTAAGTATCTGTTATGGATTATTACTTCCCTGTATATCTAATTAATATCTTTAAAATAATATATTGTATTAATAAATTTAGCTGTATTCGGTTCTTATCCCTAGTGCTTCCATTAACCCATATTTTGCATTTTGTTACAACAGCACATCCGTATTTCAGCAGACAATTACTGAACAATGATAAATATCGATTTCGATTTTTCCATTATTTTGGGCCAAAAATCGAATTTTTAGAAAATTGATTTTTAAAACCAAAATCGAAAGTCGATTAATCGAAAATCGATTCTGGATTTAAATTTCCAATCCCTACTCCAGCCCATACCACGTCACTTTTTTCGCGGTAAAAAAACCGAGCCACTTAGTAATACACCTTCAATTCCTCACTTGCATTGTCACTTTAACCATTTTCTAATAAAACTTTGGATATTTTAGCCAATGTCAACACTATCCGCACCATTTTGATATTATTCCCATCAACCCAATACAATCCCTCACTTTTTAGGTACTTTCTTGTTATTTTAATTTCATCTAGGAAGGTGAAATCGAGGGATCCGGGTTCGCATCCCGGTCAATGCGAATGATATTTCCTCCGTGGAATATCGCATCTACATCTACAAAATACCCTGCAAGCCAACTCAAGGGTGTGTGGCAGGGGGTGAGTATTCACCAACATGCATTACACTACACCCTATTAAAAGGTAGTGTAACTAGGACTAATTATGCATTGGCATACATCGCCAATGCCTGTCAGGAGGCGAAGCCTCACAAGCATGCACTACACTATAGATATGCTACAAATGTAATAAGGACCATTGGTATTTTGCAACTACATAAATGGACAGAGAAACAAGAATTATACTCAAAGCATGTACGGCGTGCTGTTAGTGCTAGTTAGCAGATAAGCAAACAAGTATTAGGGAGTACATCAGACAACTAGCTACACTGGTATTCAGGTTTCTGGTTCTGCGATTAAATTATTTAATATTATACGTCAGTTTCGCCGTGCTATGCTGCAGGCTTCGTCGGGCTTTTAAGAACAACGATGGTCTTTTTTCAAAAAGTAAATAAACAATTCCAGCAGTTGATGATTTTGAGAAGTAAAAAACTTAATTTCGAATAAGTCTCTTCCAGGTATAAGGGAGTTTATAACTATCCTCTCTATTTCATATTATTTGGTCTTTTTTCTATTTCAATCGCCTCCCTTATGAGCCGCGGAAAGTAACTGCTTTCTTTGTGTAGTACTCTTGCCGTCTCGATGTCAAAAAAAAAGTTGATGTTGACAAAAAAATTTAACTAGCTACACTGTCTATTGACAAACCAAGTTAAAATTCTCGTTGGTAGCTGTTGTGGTCTCTTATCGTTCGCAGGAAAAATTACATTCTGTCCGGTTTGCAGCATAGTTCCCTAATTTTATTCTCATGATCTGATCTACCGTAGTATGTCGGATTTCGTAAAATTTTATTAACGTCGTCAGCAAACAAATTGGTTTGGAGCTTACATAATAGATTGAGTCTAAATTTTAATCGACGGTCTGAAAGCGATTCCCATCCCAGTTGCTGCAAAAGGTCAGTAACGCTAACGAGATTATCGTAACGGCCTTTAACGTACACCTTGCCGAAATAGCCTTTTTGTCTTAATTGCCTCTAGCGCTGGTGAAAATAATATCCACCGTGTGGTACCTAAACATACCGTTAACTCGCCCGAACTGAAACTTTGTTAATGGTATAATGTGTCGAAATATTCTTTGATGTGCATTATAAAGCAAGGTCAGAAGTAATGCAAGTTTTTACATCACAACATGGATGTTAACCAAATATCCTCCAATTTACCCATGAAACACTCTCCCATGTCCTTCAAATTACGACAGTCAAGGATCGATTTCTACCATGAAAATTAAAGTAATGCATCTTACCAATTATAAGCCTTTAATCCTTAGTGACCCACACGATCGGCATTGATTCGGCTATAACTGGTTGCACCGTTCTGAAGTTCCGTCACCACTTAAGGTCGCTGGTGAAAGGTGAAGGGCAAGGAGAAACTGACACACTCTGTAAAATAACAATTTAAAAATATGTTGTATCACAATACAGTAAGTACACATGCATATAATACATTTATAGGTAATATTTAAATACCTTTATTAATAAACAACGATTCTAAAATGTTGTAATTATATGTTCATTGTGGAGAGGAAGACGAACGAGGAGGTATTGGATATGTTTGGAGAGGAGAGGAAGCTTGTGGCAGAGGTTCGGAGAAGGCAGAAGAGATGGATGGAGGAGGTTTTGAGAGGAGAGGGCATTGTTGAAGAGAGTGATAGAGGGGAAAACACTGGGGAAGCGTGGAGGAGGATAGGAATTCTGGACGAAATAAGAGGAGGTATATAAGATATGAAGAATTGAATAGGGATCTAATAACGGGCCATCCTTAAGAGGGAAAGCGAGACAATGTCTATGAAATTGGGATGCAGAATGGGGACTGTCCAAGAACCTACCAATCAGCTGGTAGAATATTTAAATTTAAAAAATGATTAGGTTTTTCAACAACTAGTTTAGCTAATTAATTGAATTTCTCTCTTATTCTTCTGTGTAATTTGCTCAGTATTGCCAAAATCACGTCCCGGATTCTAATACCGATAATTACCGGATTTTTACTTTCGGATTCGTTTCGGAGTAGGCCTAACTGAGAGTCAAGGAAATATAGAATCATTATTATCGATCTCAAAAATAAAATTACACCGCAGCACCGCTTATAAGGGTGCTTTCAATTTGCGGCTATAGCCGGCGATACACGGCGATCGCGACACCGCGGTGCTTCCGCTTTAGCTTAATCGCAGTCTATCGCCGGCTGCCGGTGACTCTCTGTTCAGAGGTGAGTCTGCGATCGACGGTAACTGCGTTCGACAATCGGCTATCGCCATACTCAAATTAAAAGCACCCTAAGACTGGAACTTTCTTAAATCGACTGAACTGAATAGTTCGATTATGCAGGTATTTTGGGACGGCCGACGATAATGAAAATTAATAACGGTGCACTCCCAAAAAGTGTAAAAGTATTGCATCGGCCGGGAATCGAACCCGGGCCGCCCGCGTGGCAGGCGAGCATTCTACCACTGAACCACCGATGCGTTGATATGTAGCGGAATGCTAAGCAGTTTTTGTTCCGTGAAATTACGTACGTGTCTTTCTTTTACTGCATCTTATTTTTTGCCAGTCAGCGCCACGGTCGTAGGTATATACGTCGCGCCAGTCATACCTGCCATTGACTCGTTCTCCGCGTGAGGTGCAGTTCTCTAGCCGATCTCATAAGAGCCGTGTTGGTGTCTTCCTCCTGGTTGTAGGTACTTGTTTCTATTAAAAATGTACTGTTGATTTTTCCCTTTTCATTGCCATCTCTTTACAGTTGCTCCTTATTTATTTGTCAATTTATCCAAAAACAGCCAGTTTGACTTTTACTTTGGATATTGATCAATTTATAAAACAATGAACAGGAGAATTTCACTAAATTTTTGCGTCATTACAAAAATAGAAGAATTAAATTTCACCGGTTGGAAATAGGCTGAAGGCGTTCGAGATGTGGGTGTGGAGGAGGATGGAGAAGGTGCGTTGGACGGAAAGGAAGACAAATGAGGAAGTGCTTGACATGGTGGGTGATGAGAGGAAACTTATAGATGAGATTAGGGGAAGACAAGGCAGGTGGCTGGAAGCGGTAATGAGGGGCGATGGTTTGCTGAAGGCCGTGATAGACGGGAGGATGTTGGGCAAGCGGGGAAGGGGAAGGAAGAGAATCGGTTTTATGGACGGGATGAAGAAAGATAGGACTTACCCTGAGATGAAGAAAGAAATGAGATGTGGCGCTGTGTGGATAGGAAACTTGGTAATTGCGAAGGGAGAATGTACGTAGACTTGAGGCGTTTGAGATGTGGGTCTGGAGAAGGATGGAGAGGGTGAGCTGGGTGGCGAGGAAGACGAACGAGGAGGTATTGGATATGGTCGGAGAGGAGATGAAGCAGGTGGTAAAAGAAGCAAAGAAGGCGGAAGAGGTGCGGAGAAGGCAGGAGAAATGGATGGAGGAGGTTTTGAGAGGAGAGGGCATTGTTGAAGAGAGTGATAGAGGGGAGAACACTGGGGAAGCGTGGAAGAGGAAGGAAGAGGATAGGAATTCTGGACGAAATAAGAGGAGGTGGAAGATATAAGGGGTTAAGAGGGATCTAATGACGGAACATTCTTAGGAGGGAAAGCGAGATAGTATCTTTGAGGTTGGGATGCAGAATGGGGACTGCCCTAGAACCTACCAAGGTAGAATATTTAAATGAAAAAATATTAATCATTTTATGAATAATTAAAATTTTTATCTCACGTTCCCGCTAATTCCATTATTGGACTTGTCAGCAGGTGCCGTATATATTTTATACAATTTAAATTTATTAATACTGAAGTTCAACCAATTATTCAGTTTTAATGGCTGTTTCTCTATTATTTAAATACTATAATTTTTGTAAGTATTCTTCGGATTTCATGACTGATTCTCTATTATTTAAATACTATAAATTACTTTTCTATTTACCTTAAATTTAACCGAACTTATATTTTTAATAATTTGCATATCCCTTGGCAACACATTTAAAGTACTTACTACTAAAGCACATCGCTGTTTTCTCCCTAATTCGCTATAAAGTTTTGGTACATGAAGCAAATTTTGATTTCTTGAATTTACCCTGTCCATACTATCCCCTAAGACATGTTTTTAAATATATAGTAATTATCCAAAATGAGAATGTGAGAAAATAATTTTTCTACTGGTAACATATTTAGATCTTTATACATTGCCGCTACGTTAGAACAATTGCAATTTTTATGTAGTGATCTTTGAGTTATTTTGTTAATTCTATCTTGGTTATGTTTTAGTAAACCCAAATGTGAGCTTCCTGTGTTTCCCCATATTTTAATTCCATACCTAAAAATCTTTTCAACTAAACTATAATACAATTAATTTAATTATAATAATAGCAGTAACAATAGCAGTTTAAACACACGCAAACCTCTTCTAAGCACACTTTTCGTTATTTGAATTCGATTGAGTCACAATTATCGTAATTTCAAGGGTTTTCTGGGTTCCTCATTTGAATTAGAATGTTAAGTCTCCATGATAATGTCCAAAATGTTTTTACTTGTGACGCAAAGCGTTTAAAAACTTGGCGTCATTTTCAAATGCAAATGTACACATATTTCAGCATCTGCAACATGGTTTTATGGTGAAGCAGACATGTTAACCAATTTTCTCTGCTAATAAAACAAGCTCGAATTATTCATTTTAAAAAATTAGGGTTCCCGAGCCCTTTTAATTAATACAAAATATTCCAATGGAGGGAAACTGAGTAAAAACACTAAGTTTAAGTTTTAGCAAAGCACACATGAGGTCAGCGCAAAGCCCAATATTTAACCAAGAGGAAAGATAAGCTTTGATCGTAATCCTTATTTGCCTTAAATATAATCCAAAATCATTAAAAGATAGCTTGGAGAACGTCAGCCGACATGACCTTGATCTACAATTGCTAATAATTATGAAATAATTATGAAATAATCATAAAGAAGTCCACAGACAAGAACATTGCCACAATACGGTAAGGAAAAGAATCATATATGTTATTACAGAAAGGTCTTTTTCTGTCATTCCGTATATGCTCCGTTAATACTGCACCTACAGTGATAAATGAGGTATCATTTTAAACGTTGAATCACCGGCTTCTGACGAAAAATACAATCTCAATCTCAAATTTCACTATTTACCCATTAATTTGACTTAAAAGTTTCGATAAACTTTCTTTCCTGTATTGTATGCATATGTTTAGTATATTATTGCAAGAAAACAAGTATAAAGAAAGTACTTTATCATACACCTTCTTCTCTATTTAAAACCCAATTACACCGTTTCCTTAACATACTTATTCCCTGATAGCGTGAAAGTGCGAAATTCTCACACGGGTTACCTAGTCAATGAAATAATACGAGCAGAACGATTATTTGATTTTGCACCTCAGATCGAAACCTGTTTATTTCTTTGCTGTGTTCAGATTGAACACAATGATTTAAATTACTGATGACTTATGTTCAATTACTTCAAAATTTCGGAAGCGTCCTCAATGGGAAATATATCAACAGGCCGAGCATCAATTTTATTTTTTAAATTGCCAACTTTGAGTAGGGCGAAAAACGTGAGTGAAAAAATCCTTTACTTCTTCCCTTCTCTAATTGGAGGAAAAGCGACGTGTATTCATAGAATTTGATGAAAGGAGGGGATTGAGGCTTTTCGGGCTTTCTTCCGCGTAATTCCACTCTTGTAGGCGACAGTTCCGATAGCATTGCAGCTATATTATTCAGGTCAGATCTTCTGATCTGAAAAAGATTAAGGGCAACTGTCTGCCACGATGGAAACACAGGTTTCCGATCAGTCACTGAAGTAAAGCATCGTTGGGCTCTGCTTTAGTTTGGAGGGGTGATCCTCCGATTCGTCCGAATGCTGTTGCCCCTGTCTTCTGCACGTAGCAGATAGTAAGTGCGAAATATACCTTAGCCGTCGAAAGAAGTTAAACAAAAATACTACGTCTCAACGACTCCGCGGAAGCCTTCGAGTTCAGAGTTGACGAAACTACCTCAAACTAAAAAAAAATACTGAAGCATAGTTGTTCCTAATAATTTGTGGTATTTTAGGCGGCGTTTTTATTGCACCTTATCGCAAACGTGTAAATATCGCAAAACTTGTTCACCGAAGAGGGTGAAATTCGTCATGAAAAAAAAATCATTTTGACTTGACCGGGATAAGAACGCGGATCTCCCAATTGCCGGTCAGTTTGTGTTAGCCAGTTACACCACCAAGCCATCAGGACGGATTTCAGCGGGGGAATTTCACCCCCGCTGAAAGTTCACCCCAATTTTTGGTGTATTTCTTTGCACCCGTGAGGGTGACTGCGTACCACATCATTTGTACAATGGGGCTTGATCACGATTTTTGCTTTTTACTTTATCGTGCAGGGGGGGCATGACCAAATGGTCATTTGCAAATCATCTATTAAAGAATGAAATTCACAGCTTCAGGCTCTACTTTGTAGAAACTTTTAATGTTCATTATAATAAAGTTTGATACTTTTCTGCACTTTTTATTTTTTTAAACACACTACGCATTTCACCAATTTTATGGCATCGTCAGGTGTAGTAGTTTGTTTACATATATTATATTGTTGTCGTTGTTAGATACAGAACATTAAATTTGCTTTTAATGAAAAGTTTACATTAAAAAATTACAAAAAGAAAATGAAACAAATATGAAAAGGAGGGTAAAAAAATATATTAACATGAAAATAATTTAAAACAAAAAATTGCTTGCTTGCTTGTTACAATGCTTGGCAAAAAAATGAAATCAAGAGGTGGTGGTATGAGAAAGGTCAAACATTTAATTCAAATTTAAAACACGCATAAAAGAATATGTCCGTAGTTTAAATAATAGAGATTTTTGTCTCCCTTTTTTGCTAAACACCTTATAGAGTGCAATCATGTCAGTACACTTTACCCCTTTGAAATTTTACATTTCCTTCCCATTGGTTTAAAAATGGATGCATAAGAACAAATTGAAATTATCAGGCATTCTCCAAATCTATGCAATGAGCAGCTTTTTACAAATACCTCCCCACTACTAAATGGAAAATTATCGTTAAAAAACGTTGACCTTTCTCTTTACCACCACCCCTTTATTTCATTGTTGTTGCCAAGCATTGTATATAAATTTTTGTTGTTATTATTTTCATGTTAATATTCTTTTTTTACCATCCTTTTCATTTTTGTTTCATTTGCTTTTTGTAATTTTTTTAAATGTAAACATTTCTTTAAAATTTAATTTAATGTTCTGTATCTAAAAACGACAACAGTATAATATATGTAAGGAAACTGATACACCTGACGATGCCAAAAAATTGGTGAAACGCGTAGTGTGTTTAAAAAAATAAAAAGTGTAGAAAATTACAAAACTTTATTATAATAAATATCTATAAAAGATTCCAAAAATTGCCAGAGATATAGAGGAGTCTTAAAGTTGAATGGAGTGGCAACCTTACCATAACGGCCGCGGCGTCATTTCATCCGTCGCATCTTCCCTCCTCTTCTTCCCGATACATTCTAAAAGATGCCTTAAAAAAAGGCTTTTGTGAAGATGTCCACTTCTGCCGTAAATACAACAGTATAAAGTTTTATAAAATATTTGGAAAAAAATAATTATCCGTCTTCACCCGGAATCGAACTACGGGCCTTTGATCGATGGATGAAAAGACGTCAGAGGTCGTTTTACGGAAACAGAAAAAAAATGCGACTTTATACGATTAGTTATTAGATTGTTAAGCTGTAATTTATCCAAGCAACTCTGCAAATCTATACGAAAACCTTTTTGAAAATTTGATTTCAACGGTAATATCGAAAAAGCATTCGAATGATAATCCCCCGATCGCAATGTTTGGAAAATCGCTAAAAATGGTGAGAAGTCGCCTAAGAAGAGCATGACGCCTCTGGCAGAAGGAGAAGGAGCACGAGACCAGAGTCCTCTGGATTGCCGATAATAAACTACATAGTTACCCTACAACTACAACCCTATGAGGGAGTAGTGTTGAGAACGGCCATCCAGAGGACTCTGCACGAGACGGCTGGGAGTGCACAAGTCCCTGTTGGAGTTATGTTTTGGTATTTCGATATATTTGGATCCACTTTCATCTAATCCACGCTTTTTTCACCCTTACTGATCTCAACTCTTCTCTTGGACTAAAACCTTGTCGTGGTGGAAGGGCTTGCGTGCTCCGATGACCCCTAGAGCTGCACTGGCGGGAGCAATGCTCCTGGTAGGGTCACCCATGCCAGATTGGTCGAAGGTTAGAGGACAGACGACTGGTAGTCCGCGCAGCGTCTGTACCTCAGTGAGGCGGCTGCAAAAGGCGTCTGACCCCAGTGGGGCGGCCTCTGAGGTGATGGTGTCACGTAAAAAACACTATTGAGTAAGGACACGGAATACTATCTCAATTAAAACAAAAACCTTGAAATTATGGACAGTTCTCAAATGATAATGAATCCTGGCAACTACGGTACTCGGCCCAGAGGGCCGGGTGTCGTGCCGGGCAGCGGTGGGAGCAAGGCCCCTGCGGTCGTCATCACACGAAATCCTTGCTCAGACGTAGTAGCAGCAGAGGAAAAGAAGGTAAAGAAGAGGAACGAAACTATCAGAATAGGCACGTGGAATGTTAGGACTATGCTGAGGGCGGGGAAGCTAGAGAATATAAAGCAAGAAATGGAGAGGGTGGGTGCAGACATCATGGGTCTGGGTGAAGTAAGATGGAAGGATGACGGGGACTGCTGGAGCGACGACTATAGAGAAATTTCTAGTGGATGGAATGAAAGTCAGCGCGGGGTTGCATTCGTAATGAATAGGAAACCCTTACTGATATCCAAATATACCCTGAGATTATATAATTTTAAGATGCGGGGTACTTGTTCCAGTAGAGGACGGAAGAACTTAAAAAATGTTAGATATAAAATATTCAATATTATCCTCCATATAACTACTAGAGTCCATTTTTCTTGCTGGATTATTAAAGAAAGTTTTTTTGCGATTCCTCGCCTATTGAGAGGGAGATTAGCTGATTAAGCAGATTAAAATTTGTTGATGACAAAGCTTATTCTTGGCCAATCATCCAAAACAAAACTATCTAACTGGCATTGAGAGAATCTGTGGGCGAGGAAAATATACCGAAGATTATTCATGCGAGATCTTGCGGAATTAAGATTTCCTTCATCTTGGAAATATAAGCTTTTTTTCTGCTCCATTCTACGCAAAGGGATCTTTTCGAAAGCTTTGATTGTTTCTATAACTCTACAATGTAAGTTATATCTATCTCTACTATTATTTAAGTTCCAAACCGGTATATTCTCTGACGACGTTGATGATATTTTACGAAATCCCACATACTACGGTAGATCAGATCATGAGAATAAAATTAGGGAACTAGACTGTAGAACGGACAGATTTAAAATGCCCTTTTTTCCCACGAACGATAAAGGACCATAACAGCACTGCCAATGAGACTTTTATCTAGGTTTGTCGTTAGGTAATTTAGCTCTTAGTAGTAGTAGTACTCCCTAATACTTGAATCCTTATCCGTTACCTAGTACTAGCAGCACGCCGCGCACGTTATCTACATAAGTCTTGAGTCTCTGTCCATTTGTGTAGTTTTCAAAATACATATATATATATATATATATATATACTTTTAGTGTGAGTGTTCTTTTTTATGTGTTTATATTTCATTCCGCCCCACCTGTGGCATAGTTTATTTATATATATATATATATATATTAATGGTCCCTCTCCATTGTGATAATATCTGTAGTGTAGTACTGCATGCTTGTGAGGCTTCGTCTCGTGACAATCGTTAGCGATTTATGCTAATGCATAATTAGTCGTAGTTACTCTAACTTTAGGGTATAGTGTAATGCATGTTGGTGAATACTCACCCCCTGCCACACACCCCTGAGGAGGCTTGTAGGGTATTTTGTAGATGTATATCTAAGATTTAAGCAGGGGGGGACGAACTAGAATAGGCTTTTTGGAAGGTATAGGTAGAGAGGTAGGACGGGAAGTTTGCCAAGCTGGAGAAAAATATAGTTTGAAGGAGGTAAGACTCCTAAGCCTGTTGATAATATTACGCAGAGGAAATTTCATCCAAATCTAAACGGGAGACTACCTCCAATACTAATATATCTGTCCATACACACTCAACTCTTTCCCGGGGCCGTCCAGTGACGTCAGCTATGAGCGTACGAGAGCTTTCCTGACGGAACACGTTACGCATTTTAACGGGACTCTTTTATATTTTCCCGGAATAGAAACTTCAAGACTCTCTTATTTCCGTCCCTTCCTTCCTTTCTTATCTCACCTCTATCTCTTCCATGAACTGAGTTTCATTTTCAGCCTTCTCACTCTTACAATTAAGAGTTGTTAATAAGCCAAGATGAACACTGAACAAGAAATATTTTTGTGTATACGGCCTAAAATCTACAATATTTTACCAGAAAAAACTTAAAGGCAATAGCTGTGTGTTGGAGTATCAAAAATGGTCAAAAAAAATGGCTGCTTTCTCGGCAAAATATTGAAATTTTGTCTTGAAACTGTAGTTTGAATTTTTTTTCTTTCAAGAGATATAGGCCCATTAATTTTTTAAATCATTTTATTACTCTTAAACGACGTTTCGCATTTTTAATTATGCATCTACATCTACAAAATAACCTGCAAGCCACCACAGGGGTGTGTGGCAGGGGGTGAGTATTCACCAACATGCATTACACTATACCCTAAATTTAGTGCAACTACAACTAATTATGCATTAGCATAAATCGCTAATACTTGTCACGAGGCGAGGCCTCACAAGCATGCACTACTACACAACAGATATTATCACAATGGATAGGGACCATTAATATGTATATGTATTTTGCAACTACACAAATGGACAGAGACTCAAGGCTTATGTAGAATACATGCACGGCGTGCTGTTAGTACTCGGTAACAAATACGGATTCAAGTATTAGGGAGTACTACTACTACTAAGGACTACACTACCTATCCACAATCCTATATAAAAGTCTCATTGGCTGCTGTTATGGTCCCTCATAGTTCATGGGAAAAATGACATTTTAAATCTGTCCGTTCTGCAGTCTAGTTCCCTAATTTTATTCTCATGATCTGATCTACCGTAGTATGTCGGATTTCGTAAAATATTATCAACTTCGTCAGAAAATAGACCTGTTTGGAGCTTATATAATAGATTGAGTCTAAATTTTAATCGACGGTCTGAAAGCGTTTCCCATCCCAGTTGCTGCAAAAGGTCAGCAACACTAACGAGATTATCATAACGGCCTTTAACATATCTTGCCGATCTTCGCTGCACGCGTTCTAACTCAGTTTCCAAGCCTATCTCATTAGGATCCCAAATACTGGTAGCATATTCCAAGTGGGGTCTAACGAGGGAGAAGTAGCTGATTTCCCTAAATTTATCGTCGCTCTTGCCAAGAACTCTTTTAACAAATCCCAATTTACGATTAGCTTGACCGGTAATTTCTCGAATATGTTTACTCCACGAGAGATCATTAGTCAGTTTAACTCCGAGAATAAGATAGAAAAGAGGAGCTATCTCTGAGCCCTGCATCTTCAGGGCCCAGAGATAGCTCCTTCTGAATTTATTGTATAATGATAACTTCGTTGCCATCATTATGCAATAAATTCAGAAGGAACTCACTCTGAGACCTGAATAAGCATAAATAAAAATAGAAAACTTCGGTAAATATAAATAAAATAATTTTAGAATTAATGAACCAATATATCATGAAACAAAAAAAACAATTACATAATTAAGAGGTCATGAAGAGGAATCATATATGTATTTTTAATAGGAATTATGTACGTTTTTGAACTGCTTAATACAATGCGTTAAGCTGATTTTTATGCATCTTATACCGGTGGCTCAACTCTTGTAGCGGGTGACCTGGGGTTCACGTAAACCATATAATAGTCACACAATGCTTTGTTCAAATACATGCGTTCATACATGCATGCATATATATTTTTATTTGTATATTTTGAACGTAATAAACTTATTATTATTATTATTCTGACGTAGGTATTTCCGCGGGGCTTGGATAGACGTTGGTTATTCCTCTGATTTCCGGGATTTCCGCCACGTGGTTCCATCTTAGCGACAATATTAGGCCGGCTATCATTCAGGGTCCCTCATGTCCAAGGCTCTTATTATTATAATTATTATTTTTGCTTATTTGCTGAAGTGGCTTAACCTCGACTGGTTATAAATATTTCAAGTTAGTTGATATCTAGAGGCTAGGTAACCCATCTAAAAGTGAACAATGGCTGCAAGTTTGTTTAACGGAGTCGGATATACCTTGATATTGCTACAGAATAGCTGTTTTTAGCTAGAGATTAGCAATTCTTTTCCCATCCTGAGGCCTGTATTTTTATAAGCTAAATAGCGCATAAAAGTAGAATTCTGCTAACGTAAATTTATGAATGAAATTTGTGCTACAGGTATCAAAAATTTGAAAAAAACAATTAAATGAATTTCATCTGGATAACCAACAGCCAAGAGTTTTAAGTGCCACTCACTGACTGACCTCTTGATGCAATGCAAACCTCCAGGGTATCAACAGTGCAAACCTAGGCGAAAGTAAAGCCATTGAGCCGGTCTCATTCGATCGCTCTCATCAGTATACTTATGTGATTCGTATCGAAGAACAATGAAACATATGACATACGATCGTTGACGAAAGAGCTTGTGCGAAAATGAGGCTTCCGTTTTAAATGGGGCGAGGTGACGAAATCTTTGCTTCTGAAATTCCATCCGAGCGGCTTCTTCCCACGCCGACAATTACAAGATCGACCTACTCGAGGGTCACGGCCTCTGTCGTCGCCACGACGAACAACAGTGGAGGCGTTGCAACAAACAAAAACTTCACAATGAGCGAACTAAATCGAATAACTAAATACCCCGGAAATCGTGCCCCGCGAGGGGGAGGGAGAGGTAAGGATAGCGTCGCCGTTCATTGGAACGACGGAGTGTCCCATGCCAACGGTGTACACCGCGTCACGACAATTCATTCCCACGAAAACAATGCTCAGAAATTCCCACGGCGACGCGCCGTTGAGGGAAGCCCACGGCGACGGGCTACCAACATTGTCGCCGATATTTTCGAATCCCCGCACGAAATCCATGCTGTGAATTTTACTTTTTCCATTCTGTTATGTTTATTAATCCAAATTTTAGCATTGTTTCCATTTTGGCTTTCTTTTGTTGGTATTAGGGAAGTGTCGATTCTCAATACCTATTCTAGGTACCACCGTTTCATCTGCATCTACAAAATACCCTGCAAGCCACCACAGGGGTGTGTGGCAGGGGGTGAGTATTCACCAACATGCATTACGCTGTACCCTAAAGTTAGTGTATCTACGTCAAATGATGCATTAGCATAAATCGCTAATGCTTGTCACGAGGCGAAGCCTGACAAGCATGCACTACTACACTACAGATATTATCGCAATGGAGAGGGACCGTTAATAATTATGTATTTTGCAACTACGCAAATGGACAGAGACTCATGACTTATGTAGAAAACATGCACGGCGTGCTGCTAGTACTAGGTAACAGATAATTCTTGTGGATTGAAATCGGTATCGAGAATCGATCGCCTTAAGTCGATACCGATACCGGCGATACCTGTACGAAACATGACTGGTAAAGTCTGACTTCACCACGGCCGGTTGCCATGGTGATCGCCATCTTTTTTCCAAACAAATCCGAGTTACAGCAGCATACAGCAGTTTCTGCCATAAGGAATTCTTTAACGGTTGATTTCTTTTTTCGGTTGTGCCTTTTTAGCACTACATGTAGTTTCTATAGAGTGCCAGAAACTCTACTAATTTTTTTTTATCTACCTCGTGAAGACTATCGACACACAAGGCGTAATTTTACGACCGCAGCAGACATCATCATATTCCCAAAGTAAATAGTATATTCAAATTTTTGTATTGTAAAATTGCTTTTTAGATTTCATCGAATATTTTTACAACTACAGCGTTTTTTTTTTCGTTTAAAGAACTCTACGGCTTTGTTTTAGTACTAACATTTCGGAACAAAGAATAGAATGTTACAGACTCCGTTGTTTACAAAGTTTCCATGGCCTCGCATAAACAAAATGCCGCCTAGGGGGCTACCTATTCAAGGTGTTGAAGTTAACGCACATTGGAACACTACATCAGCTCATTTAAGCGCACACGAACTGTGTAAATTTGTTGACTTCGTTCAAAATAAGTATTTAAAAACGTAAGTCTTTTATCACTGAGATATTAAATGCCTCACCATATGCATGTTTGAAGCCTTTACTGAAAATCAACAAACTCGACAACAATCACGGATGCCGTTATCGAGGTACTCTTGTTGTTTATCGCACATCAACTTTGCTCAAGATATGTTTTGAAGTGCGCCAACTAGTGCGCAGGGTCTGAATCACGAATGGAAGGCAAGTGCGCTGTTGTGTTACGTAGTGAGATTAGCGCACTAGAGCGAATGTAAGGCACACAGGGTAAAATTAGTGGGAAACAAAACACCGCACCGAATTATGTAAATGTGATTATGTAAAATTAGTGGGGCTGCGTATTTATATTACCAATATGAATTACTGAATCCACTGTTTACAACGTTTCCATGGTACCACGTAAACAAAACTCCACACCGTATTATATAAATGTGATTATGTAAAATTAGTGGGACTGCGAATTTATTTACCAATGTGAATTACTGAATCCACTGTTTACTAAGTTTCCATGGTATCACGTAAACAAAACTCCACACCGATTATATAAAATTTGAGGGAAACAAAACAACGCACCGAATTATGTAAATGTGATTATGTAAAATAAGTGGGGCTGCGTATTTATATTACCAATATGAATTACTGAATCCAATGTTTACGAAGTTTCCATGGTCTCGCGTAAACAAAACAGCACACCCATTATGTAAAATCTGAGGGAAACAAAAAGACCACGCCGATTATGTAAAATTAGTGGGCAGCATATTTCGAATGAGTAGGTACCTGTTTACATGATGCCACTTCGTTAGACCCCTTGAGCACTTGACCTTCAAGGTAAGCGTAGAAAGTTGCTTTTCCACTTTTCATAATATGCGTACAAAATTCATGCACCCATAGTTGAAGGAAATAAAACACTTCCTGGGGACGGGCAGACCTCGCAGCGGAATATTCTGCATATATGTAATCAAACTGTAATCCCATTACAGTGTCTACGTACTCGTGGCATTTTATTGTGATTTCTTTGACAATTTGCTGAAAAAATTTGATGCCCTGCGCATATGAACTATTAGTTCTGCCCTAGCAACCCTTTTGGTATTTTCACTCAGGTGCGGGGTTCTTTAATTTAACTCCAATTTCCGTATCCATTCAAGGTGTTGAAGTTAGTATCCCTAGAAGGTTGCCTAGTTAAAAGCCTTGAACACACGTCAATTTGCGGTATCTCTAATGAGCAATTAAAATTGATGTTTAAATAGTTCCTTTAAAAAAAACTGGAGATTAATCTCGTCTTCGGGGTGTTCTGCGGAAAATATCTGATGCAATACTGTCACATTCAACGCAGAAGATAAATGCTGGTTCAGATAAGATGAGCAACTCACTCAATGAGCTCGATCCTTGCGCCATCTATTGTGAAGAAGGTAAAAAACGGCATTCTTTTCCCAGATGGTGGAGGGAGAAAAAAACGCACTTCTCAGGTTTTACACTTGGCCATTCTTGGAGTAAACGTATTATTGTTATGTTTTAACTATTGCAGAAATGCGCAAGGTTTGCATGATATGTGAAGTGAATTTTGATGCGATATCTCAGTTGAAAGTGAGTGAAAATTCACGTTTTTGACGGCGAGACTAAAGCTCACATTTGCCTAAATGCCGCTTTACAACATTGTTTGAATAAGTAGTGAATTTGCTTAAAACTCAAATGGAATCCACGAAATGTTGGATTATAGTACACGTTTCTGCTGACACAACGTTGCTTCCTTGACTTTGCGGCTTTTCCACGCCCGTAGTGAGGGCTTTTTACTGACAATTCGGAGCTGTCGCAAATCTCAACCCTCTAATTGGTCACGCCCTGCAAACTCAGAAATGCTCTCTCCTCCTTCCTGTTTCCATGGAGTTCGACGTAATACTCGTAGAAATAAGCCTTAGAATTTAGCATTCTTAGTATTATCCTCAGTCATGCCGATTTCTTATCGTTTTGACGTATCTTATGCATCAAAAGCATCCATTAATGAATGCAAGTAGGTGCCCCGCCCACCTTTGTAGTTGAAGTCTATAATTCGAAAAAGGATAGTATTCTAGCTGCCATCAGGTAGGTCCATAAATTTCCGATCACATTTCCAAATGCAAATCAAAGACTCCGATTATGTTCATTTATTACAGTAATATACCGGTTAGAGGTAGGTTGTGATGAAAGTCAGAGAAAATCCAACAGACTCTAACACGTGCCCTGCCCTATATACCTCTAATATTTCTTTTTTCATCTCAGCATAAGTCCTACCTTTCTTCATCCCGTCCATAAAACCTAATCTCTTTCTTCCCCATCCCCGCTTACCCAACATCCTTCCCTCTATCACGGCCTTCAGCAAACCATCGCCCCTCATTACCCCTTCCAGCCACCTACCCTGTCTTCCCCTGATCTCATCTATAAGTTTCCTCTCCTCGCCCACCATTTCAAGCACTTCCTCGTTTGTCTTCCTTTCCGTCCAACGCACCTTCTCCATCCTCCTCCACACCCACATCTCGAACGCCTGCAGCCTATTTTAGTTTTCCTTTCTCGAGGTCCACGTTTCTGAGCCAAACAAAGCCACACTCCATCATATCAAGCTCTTCACCAGCCTCTTTTTTACATCCTTACTTAAGGTCCCCGTCATCAGCTCCCTTCTATTATTAAACGCTTCCTTAGCTAGCGCTATTCTCCTCCTAATGTCTTTGTTACTATGTCCTGTTTCTTCTAGCGTACTACGTAGGTAGGTAAATAATGAACGTTTTTCAAAACCACATATTTTGGAAAGAATCATTGTTAGATGTAAAAAATATAATATAGAAAGACACATAGAGTGTTCTCCAGTTTTCCTAGAAGGAATTGCCTTGCCCACGTGATTTTCACGAGCAAGTCCCTGAATTTTATCCTTTTCAGTTTAGAAATACGTTTGTATTTATCACTATCCCTAACCCTCTTTCTTCTTTGTTATCCGTTCTTCCGGCGTTTTTATTTTTTCATCCGAACTGCTGAATTCACACATTTTACGAATTCATCGATGTCCATAAAAATTCTTTACACCCAACTTACATAAACATTAAAAAAAAGCTGCATGTATTACCATGTACGGCCATACTTTTATTTATAACACTCACTGCATGGAGTGCCAGATATGGCGATGCCAACAGAAACATTATTGCATGCAGTGCCATGTTTGGCCTTATAAATAAAAAACTTTTTTATGATGTGGTAACGACGGCAAAATTAACCACTATAATGTAAATTTGAATAACCAAAATTCTGATCGAAGATCAACAACCATTATTAACATTATTACCATCCACGATCATAATATTTTGGACTGGGACATAATAACAGTATTAAATGTTTTCAATATGCGATTCCCGCTTTTGTGGGTCAGGCTTCATATATGGCTGGGCATGTTCTCACATATATAACTTTTTGTTTAAATTTGTCCGCAGCTGCGAGCACGTGTTCATTAGTATTCTCGAATGGGCATGGGTTGTGTGGGATATATATGCGCTTCAGAGACCATTTTATGACTCTAGTTCCCCACTGAACTGGAAGTCCAGATAATAGAATAAATTCCAACTTTAGCGAGAGGCGCACTTAAGGAGGTTCCGCCGCGACTGTGTGAGTCAAAACAAATACTAAATTCCACATTTTTTATATTTTGACAAAAAAAATCCTGCCCTCACTGATACAATGCGTTACCTATAGAAAGCCAAAAGTAAGGTACAAAATATGCAGATTATTCCACGCATGTATTTTAAATTAGCACTTTTTTCCAGCCATAGGAGCCGACTGCAGCGCCATTTCCTACGAATTACCGCATTTTGACTTCAATTACGGCAGTAATTCTTCAATAACTAAAAATATAAGCTGGTAATATGCCTGTATTTTATTTTTATTCAATTTCTCTGGATTATGTCCTTCTTGTAAATAGTTTTCCGAAAAAATGGCATTTATATTTTTTGGAAAAATACTATTTTTCCCCGTGTTTCTCTCATTCCTCCATTGAACACAATGTAATTTCAAGTTCAATTATAGAAAAAAATAGCGAGGAAAGGTATTATTTTGTTGTTCATATCAGAAAGAGGACAACTTTTTCTACAAGTAGACAGAATATGAATAAAATGAAATTTAAGTCATTTCACGGTGGAGTCACCTTAATAATTGGAAAAAGAAGTTGTAAGAAGAAGTAAGTCTTAAGCAGTAACCGAATATCCGAGAAATGCCTTCCCTTTCTCCGAATAAAGTCAGCCTGGAACGTCTACAGCACCAATCAGAATAGCAGAAGTGACAGGGATGGACAGTTATAGATGGACAGAATGGATTAATAACCATTTCACTGCGACGTTGCCATTTTTCCACCAAAATCTTTAACATTTTTACCCAAATATATAAAACTGTTATTTTTCATCGTAGAACGACGATTAAAAGAGGCACGTACTAGCACGATTATCGGGATTACGATGAAAAATAGAATTTGTTGCAATATGGCATAGTTGTTAAAGTTTAAATTATACTGGGTTTGGTTAGTTTTTGTAGTGGTAGCCCCCCACCGCGAGGGTCGGGGAGAGAGGCCAGCGTTGGGCCTGAGTGCTCGGGAAAGGGTCCCAGATTACGACCCTTCGCGTGGGGTGCACCACACCCAACTGGCGTATACCTGCGACATGGTCACAGATAACTACCTGGATTATTCGGAGTTATTTATGCACTTCATGAGTCCCAATCGGTAGAATAAATCTGCCTAACCAATATAGAAATCGAAGATATGTGGAAAATTCCGGGCAAAGTCACCAGCGCTTGGGAAGCATAAGACGGATAGTTAATGCAAGAACGAGCTGAAGAAACCTCGGAACAGGGGGTGGGGGGGAAGGCTTGCATGATACGCGACCCAATCCGATCGGAGATCCGTCTTTAGATATTTTAATAAGTAATTGACTGGTACACTTTATTTTGAAACTCTGGCAGATATCGTAAATTTAATATTTCAACTGTGATGCGTCAAATGGATGAGGGTAAACTCTTTCTATCACCCTGCACATGGTTTTACAGCGTATTGAGACATCCAGTGCGGAGGCAGGCCTGCAGCTCAATCGCCAAAAATGTCAACTTATGGTGATAAACAGGGATCTCAAATGTCGAGTGAATCTCATTCGTAATATATCTACTGGTAAGAAAAGAAGTCGTGTGTCTGGGCGCCATGCTGTAAAACATTGGTGAAAAGGAAGTCAAGCGCAGAATAGCGATGTCCAAGACCACCGCAGTTGAGAAATAAATGCAAAACATATGGAAGAACAGAGGAATCAGCATGTCAACCAAAAGTAGACTAGTTCCATCAATGGTCTTCCCTATCATCACCTATGGATCGGAGACTTGGACGATCGATCACAGCAGCCATACGCAAGAAGATTGAGGCGTTCGAACTGTATTGTTATCGAAGAATGATCATGGACAGAGCGAAGAATTCTAACGCCTCCATTTTAAACCCAATTAGAAAATTGCATTCAGAGACTGCTGCCAACAATTCAGAGGAATGGGGGAATTATCATTCGAATGCTTTTTCGATATTAACTACTGTATGTTTCTTTTTTCGGGATTCATTCCGCGATGTAAAAAATTGTAAAAAACAATTTTAACATCGCGGAATGAATCTCGAAAAAAGAAACAGTCAACACTACATCCGCGGAAGCCTACGAGCTGGTATTAACTGCTGTTCAAATCAAATTTTCAAAGGTTTTCGTATAAATTTACGGAGTTGCTTCGATAATAACCAATTAATTAATCGTATACAGTTGAATTTTATTTTGTTTCCGCAAAACGACCTCTGACGTCATTTCATCCATCGATCAAAGGCCCGTGGTTCGATTCCCGGTGAAGACGGATATTTTTTCTAAGTGTTCAATTTTCAAAAATTACCGTTATCTACCATGGTAATTTACCTCAGATGAAAATTAAGGCAATTTTCCCACCTCTAGGCATAAGGCCACGAGGACGCCCACCAATAAGATTGCTTATATCAATACCACGCGTTATTTATCATTACTAACACTTCACACCGCTTGATATGCCCTACATTATTTTATTTTGTTCTCTGCATGAAGTAGGATCTCGTAGCATTCATAAATTAATAGTACGAATCAGTAATATTAACCACTAGATGTCTCTATAGCAGTGTACTGCATGTTTGCATGTTCCTTTACGTCCTACGCACTCTCCTAGTTTCACGTTTGACTGCGCACTGTTCTCCTGACTGATTTTTGGTGTCTGCTCCTAGCGGCCGGGGGAGCGTGCGAGGTTCTGACTTGTGCTGGAACGAGTTCTGCATACCTGGTGTGGAGTCACCCCGTGCCACACACCCTAGTGGTGGCTTGCACGGTACTTCGTAGATGTAGATTGACGGATCAAATTAAGACCCTCTCCAACCTAAAGCTGAGCGAAGCAGTCCACGCGGCATAGAGAGAACTGGCGTCAGTTTACACCTTAGGTACTAAAAAAAGTAAGTACATGCCTAAGGTGTAAGTACTACTCGACGGCAGGCAGTAGCTCAAGTGAAAAATTGACGCTAATCTAAAAATCGATGTAAATTAAACTACTTTCTGCTATTACTATCAAACGCACAGCAAGATCACACTGACAACGCCAAGACAAAGACGACAGTGCGACGAGCGCGTTTCTCGGATCTTTCGTTGCTGAGAAAACTTTACGTCACATAAGTAACAACAACTCATGTTAGAATAAAGTTATAGAATTAAAATTTCGGAATCGAATTTATAAAAGTACGGTCTAGCCGTGGCTATAATATAACGTTGATAAATTAATTGTTTTTGGTTTTAGAAGCCCTTCGAATCAGTGATTGCGCTGAAAGTGCCGAAAAAATGGTACTTTCACTCTTCTCACTTCAAGAACATACCTTTAAAAATTGAATAAAAAATATTCATTACATATGCTCAACGTAGATTAAAATAAGCTAAATTTTAGTGTAAACTATATTGTGTTCGGACGAGTCGTTATGTAACTACGTTACTTCAAACTCGGGTATGTATACTTTTGAAACGGACAGTAGTCCATTTGGGTCACAACGCTCGATATCGAGCTAATGACCGATAGAGAATCAAAATAGGAGTGTATACTAAATTGTCTTTCGACTATATACATTCCTCTGTTATTGAGAGCGATTTATTTTAATTAATAGTTGTATGATGACTATCATGAAATACATTTATATCGTAATACTAGTTGGACATCTCTCGGTTAGTCGACGTTTGCGGTCTCGCTTGCATCGTGCAGTGACACTCTCAATAGGTCGATATAATTTTGAAGTTTCCTCTCCCAGCTTGTCGATAGAATGGAATGTCCTCCAGTTCAAAATGGCAATTAACAGAGAAAATAAACAAAAATAAATGGGTCGATTTCTTTTCCAAATATAGTGTTTAGTTCAGATGAATGCAAATCTTTCTTAATGATTTACGGATTTGTTTTTAAGCTGTCTTCTTTTCCAAATGAAGATTAATTTCCGGAATAAAGACTGGCATCACTCTGCCGTGGCTGAGCACACTACGTTAGAGGAAGGTCACGCCATTGACATCGAGACGGCAAGAGTAATACACAAAGAAAGCAGTTACTTTCCACGGCTCATAAGGGAGGCGATTGAAATAGAAAAAAAGACCAAATAACATCAATAGAGAGGGTAGTTATAAACTCCCTTATACCTGGAAGAGACTTCCTCGAAATTAAGTTTTTTACTTCTCAAAATCATCAACTGCTGGAATTGTTTATTTACTTTTTGAAAAAAGACCATTGTTGTTCTTAAAATCCCGACGAAGCCGGCAGCATAGCACGGCGAAACTGTCGCATAATATTAAATAATTTAATCGCAGAACCAGAAACCTGAATACCATGAAGATTAATTATTTCAAATCAATCGCAAGAGTTCGTTGAATTGTTTTAAATTGTAAAGATTATATTCCTTAAACTTCATTTTCCGATTGGTAATTTACATCATTTTTTTACAAACTTGCATTTAGTTTTCATTGGATATCCAGTAGCTTTACATTTTCATTGGTTCTACAGCCTTACTCGTTTGGAGGGTGGTAAACTCTTCAGATATATTTATGTAATGATTTTCACCATAATAATTCCGTTCTGAAAACTGTTCTTTAGAATCTAAGGGGTTCTATGGATATTGTCGTGCTTTCCGTTGGTCCAGTTCCTTTACTAAGGATTTGTATGCCATTTACACTAGAGCCCAGTTCATGTTCCGTAGTAGAGGTTGTCTCGGTAGATTGTAGGAAGCCTTTTGAAATCCAATGACACGTTCCCGGCATTCCTTAGCTAGTATGTAGTACTATACCTTTCGGGGTAGTTTAAGAAAGGCAGTGAATAACATATCCCCACTTACTATTTCTCTATTGAGGATTTCACTATGATGAACTCAATATTAAAATTATAACGGAAGTAAATTGCTTTAGCCACAAAAATATGAATTTAAGGAATTCTCACAGAAATTCGTAAGGATTTTCTAAATAATGTTATATGTATATAATTTATCCAGATTGATATAGGATGTGAAAAAATACAGAAAGTGCTGGGGAATTACGTGGATGTTCCTTTAAAAATGTTTCGATATTTTAAGAAAAGTCTGCGGAAATGCCTGGAGAAATCTTTGGTAAGATTTTTTAAAGGAAATCGTGCCGAATTTAGTGGTACCACCGTAAAAAGATTTAAATACCATTTTAATCATATTATGTCTACTTGTCCTCTACCTGATAAGAACAACAAAATATTACCTTTCCACACTCTTATTATCGCAATTAGAACTTAAAATTACATGGTGCTCAATGGGAGAATAGGGGAACTCGGAGAAAAGTAGTATTTTTCCAAGAACATGACGAAATTATATCTAAGTACATATTCCACACTAAAAATGTTTATTGCCGACCCAGGTTTCGACTGCACAGCAATGATTATCAAGGTCAATGATTGTTGTGCAGTCGAAACCTGGGCCGGCAATAAAAATTTTATTGTGGAGTATACTAAGATATTTTTTTAGTCGTGTCTGTTGACTACGTTCCACGAAGTTACGCCTTAAACCATTAATTTTAGTATTTTTCCATTTAATATAATTGCCATTGTTCTGGAAAACCATTCTTAAGTTGGTAAAAATCCCGAGAAATTGAATTAAAATAAAATATAAGTATCTTACCGCCTTAGTTTGCGAGTTGTTAGCCAATTACTGCGATATTTGAAGTCAAAATGCTGTTATTTAATGGAAATGGCGTTGCAGTCGGCTCTTGTGGCTGGAAAAAATGCTCATTTGAAATACATTCGTGGATTAATCTGCATATTTTGAACCTTAATTTAGATTTTCAATAGGCAACACAGGTCATCACCGAAAGCAGGATTTTTAAAACAAATAGACGAGAAGGTGGAATTTAGTGTTTGTTTTGACTAGTTTGCCCCTGGTGGAACCTCCTTAAACTGAGAGCTTGCGTGGTGACGAAATCGCTTTAACAATCGTCGACAATAGAATGATAACAACAAGCCGCAACGACATGAACGCATGAACGGAATGTAAAATGGCTGGTTTCTCGACCATTTATCGGGAAGCGATTGTGCAATTCATAGTTTCCGAAATAAAATGGGCGGAAGAAAAATAAATGAAATCGTGTTTTTGTGAGTGCGCGCTCTTCCGTTCATTCTTTTTTAATATATTTCTTCTATTACGTCGTTCGGCGTTTGCCTCGCACCCGCATGGCGCTGTGGTATTCCCCGGCGTGACGCATTCGAAAAACTCACTTTATGCGTGGCTACGTGCTATCAGTGAATTTATTCGCAGATGAGACAAGCACGCACGTGACGCGAAATGTTGGGAGTTGAAGTTTCATGGGGTAAGGGCATGGAAATGGTTTTCCGGAGGCTATGAGGTGGTTCCTCTACCATGACCCATAGACGAGTTACACTTGGTTACCCATGATGATTGAGGAGGAATCTGCATAACTTCTGTAGGTGAAATAATAATTTTTGATGTGTACATCTACACAATACCCAGTAGGTAACCTCAAGTGTGTAGCAGGTAGCAGAAGGTGGATCGTCACTAACATGCTCTACACTATACCCTAATTAAGTCAGAGAATATGCGACGATGAGGAACTTAACAAATTTTGCTATTGTGTTTTACATACCTGGATCTAATACATTGACATAAACCATACTTGAAAATGCCTTCAGTTTTTTTTAATCACAGATATTTATTTTACTACAGTTGAATGAAAATTCAGTGACATTTGAAAAGGGGGTTAGAGTACGCCATGTTGGAAGTGTAAGAAGAGCGAGAAATGTTGGAAATGTTGGCGTTTGCATAGCTCCTTAAGTATATAAAATATATACTTAAGGAGCTATGCAAATAAAATTGCCTACAAAATATAAGCTGATTTACATAGGATAGATTACGGCTGTGGCTCCAGAGCGAGAATATTGAAAAAAATGTTAATATTTAACACCTAACTGTTTTAAGTATGTGTTCTGAAGTATTTATAAAAAAAATAATTCATTACTCACCGCAGTAGTGTTTACAGAATTGCAAAAAAACCTGTTGTGTAGGTGTTTTCACCGTACGGCTTGAAAAAATGAGTCAAGTTGGAGAATATGGTAAGTTTTATAGTTATTTAATTAATGAAAATTTTTGTCAAAAAAAACTATATTATTACGCTGTGAATATTACCATATTTACTTCATACTTCTTATGGACGCAGAAATTTAAAAAAAACTAAAATATGAATATGGTCTCCATTACATGATAAGGGAAAGATCTCTGGAGGGGAAACCCGCGCGGAGGATAAGCATCTTTAAGTATCTACCGGACTTCCGCTGGAGATACCTGTGCGTAAACGTCACAGGCAGAACTACGCACGCGCAAAAGTCGCGCTCCAGGCTAAGATGGCTTAACTTGAACCACTTACGAAATGGTAAGGGGGTGTAACTCAGTGGTAGAGTGTCTGCTTCGCATGCTGAAAGTCCTGGGTTCAAATCCCAGCACCTCCAAATATTTTTAACATTACATTTTGTCTTAAAACACGTAGTTTTGTGTTATTGAAGTAAATAATTGATTATGGTCCATTAAATAAGATTTTAAGCAACAAATAAGGTTTTTTGCGCCCTCTATTATTGTTAGGTGCCTGCGTACGCATACTATATTCTGTAGTGATGTATGTACCTACGGATGGTGTGCATTACGCTTTTCTGCTGTTTACAACTTATTCAAAATTAAAAAAGTTTTAGTGAATAAATTTTATACAAAATTATTCATTTTAAATTAAATAACATTTTTAATAAGAACTATTTCAAATTAGTAAACGCAGAATCAGTGTGTCAAAAAATGTCAACTTATGGTGATAGACGGGATCTCAACTGTCGAGTGAATCTCATTCATCATATATCTACTGGTAAGAAAAGAAGTCGTGTGTCTGGGCGCCATGCTGTCAAACATTGGTGAAAAGGAAGTCAAGCGCAGAATAGCGATGTCCAAGACCACTGCAGTTGAGAAATAAATGCAAAACATATGGAAGAACAGAGGAATCAGCATGTCAACCAAAAGTAGACTAGTTCCATCAATGGTCTTCCTTATCATCACCTATGGATCGGAGACTTGGACGATCACAGCAGCCATACGCAAGAAGATTGAGGCGTTCGAACTGTATTGTTATCGAAGAATGATCATGGACAGAGCGAAGAATTCTAACGCCTCCATTTTAAACCCAATTAGAAAATTGCATTCAGAGACCGACTGCTGCCAACAATTGAGCGCTATTGTCTAAAATTCTTCGACCACGTCATAAGGAGCAATGGGTTTAGAGAAGATAATACTCGAAGGCAAGGTAAGGAAGGCAGAAGGCCACGAGGACGGCCACCGTTAACATTAACGGATCAAATTAAGACCCTCACCAACCTAAATCTGAGCGAAGCAGTCCACGTGGGCCAATATAGAGAGAGAACTGGCGTCACATTGTACATAATGCGCGTACCTGAGTCCATCTGGGTCACAACCCTCGATATAGAGCTAATGACCAAGAGAGAGATATGGTTTTAATTGTAATATCTTTCATAAAAGCAACGAGTCTCTTTTTTTTCATCACGCGCCTAGTAACACGTCAATATTTTTTTAACAGTCACAAACAACCGACTATTTACATTCAATTATTTTCAATCCTTTTTTTATATTAAAGTTACGAGTGTCTTTCTTTGGTATCGTAATAATATTACGTCAACTGGTGGTGAATTCCTTACCCTGCCATTCCACCTACAACGTATATTACTATGCAATTGCGTCTTCAGTGCGTTATTTATAAACTTCATGGACTTTTAAGGCTGGTATTCACATACGGGTTAGATGGTCAATTCCGTTTGGTCCAAACGGATAGGACATGTTCTAAATTTCCATCCAAATGTACGAAACCAACCAATCAGAGGGCTGAAGAAAAAGAAGCATCGCTATGCGTTGTAACCTAGGTGTTCACTTCTTGTTTTGCAATTACAATTACGGCGTGTTTAGGTTCGTGTGTTGTAATTATTTTAAGACAAAAAAATCAAAATGAGCAAAAGTTGGGCGCCTGAGGCAGTTGTTACACGCTCACCGAGCAAGTGCAACTGAACGAGGTCATGTACAATACGAAAGATGTGATGCATCGCAACCGGAATGCCAGTGGAAGTGTTTTGGAAACCTTTAAAGATTTATTTATAGAATCCCGGGAACAAAACCCAGGGTATTTTTTTCATAGGCTAAAATTCAGAGCCCCTATTACTTTTTATGCGGAGAAGTAAGATGGGATACGTCTTGATAATTACGAGCCTCTTTTTCATTTCACATGAGTGGCAGTGAAGCATCAAGTTAATATATTTCATGAAAAAAGGGAACAGCATAAGCATACTAATACGTTTTACACTGCTGACGATATTATGCTAATGAAAAACGCTCGAAATCAAAATAATTTTGGAATTTGTCTCAAATAAGGTGGTTATGTAAAAAGGAAGTACATATGTATGTATTCAGTTAAAACTTGCTCTTTTAAACAGGCAAAATTTTATGTTTCTAAACCACTTAAATCGCTCAAATTTCCACTTTTCACGAATTCCATGATACCTCTTTTCATGGAGGGTAGATATTCAATTCCCCAGAGCCGCCGGAGACTTTAATACTTTGAACCCCTGGAGCCTCCCGTTTCCATCGCAATGATAATAGATGACTAAGGTCCTATTTGCGACTGCCCGAAGGCTAATTTGGAAAGACAAATGTGATTTAAACGAACGTTTATAGAACCACAGCGGCGTAAGTATAACATCATCGCAACTACTATGTCCATTTGTAATTATACACCTTTTCCTTGCGGGAATAAGCCGCCACATATTGGTGCCCTTTTGCTTTATTCTACCCTCAACCTTGCTGAGAAGGGAAATGAAAACATCCTCACTCATTCTCAAGTAATTCCGATAGTTTTCGGGATCGTCGGCAACCAGCTGCTTCTCCAACATGACAAGCTCGACTCTTACAACGGCTCCATTTCTTCTTTCCAACCAAGGTCTAGTCCACCATTGCCTTCGCTTTATTTTCTTCGGCTCTTTTATTTTTAATCAGCCTGCGCAGCCAATTCCGAATGCTAACACTGCCAAGACGGCATCCTCACAATCCGTAACTTCCATATTTGTTATATCTTTTGGTCCAAATGTGATGCACCGTGGGAAATACCATTTCCGTTGTATACACATTTTGGACCAAAAGCATTTGGACCAAAAATTTGGATACAAAAGTTGGATCCAAATTGGGCCATGGGACACCGGCTTTATGCAATCTACTCTTTTCCCTCCCAAACAAACCCCTCTTCTACCATCATAAAACACCATCTTGGATTATTTCTTCCAAATATACGTTGAATAATTGTTGTATATACTTTCGATTAAAATGAATTAATTATACTTTCAATTAGCATTATTTATTAATACGCTAAAATCATTACACTGCTCACAGCAGTGTTTCCAACATCAAATAAGCCGTTACTATAGAGAAAAATCAAGTCACGTCGTACTCCCGGGCAAAGCGTTGATCACGTTGCGTGTGCAATTTAGCATATTATTCGCGTTCAGCAGATACTTCCGGTGAATGACCGCTTGCTCAACGGTAACATACCGGTGAGCGAAGAGAGGCGCGTTCTACGGTTGCGATACAACTAACAGTTTAAAAGTGATAAATAGCAGACAGCTTGAAAATAAGGGCGGGCATGATTTTGTGGCAAAAATTTCATGTTTAAGGTAGTTTCAGACAGATAGTTCAGCCTAGTCATAATGGAGACTATAATCGAATTTTATTTCAGTCAGCGTCTGTAAGATATATGAAGTAAATATTGTAATATTAATGAAGCAAAAATATAGCTATGTATGACAAAAATTCTCAGAAATTAAAAAAAATATATAACTGCGAAAGTCTCTAACTTGACTCATTGTTTCACACCGTACGGTGAACACGCCTTTCACACTTAACAAAGGTTTTTTTTTGCGATTCTGTAAAAGTTACTGCGGTGAGTAATGGATTGATTTACATAAATATTTGATAAAACATACAAACTACACACCGTTAGTGTTTTGACGAAACCTAAGTGTTATCAATTGCAAATGTTTTCAATATTCTCTCTCTGGAGCGCACAGCTGTTATCTATCCCATGTAAAACAGCTTATATTTTGAGGCAAATCGCTCGAAAAGTAGTTCGGCAAAAGGTGTTGATATTTTGATATGATTGGAAAGATGGGGATTTTATCTTTAAAATTAAATCAAATTCATCAAATACTATGTGAATTGATTTATCGCTCAAACTTTAACGAGTGGAAATTTATTACAGCTTGAAGCGATCAAAGAGAAATAAAATAATGTTCTTGCGTCGTGAGACGTTGGAGAAATTGACATACAAATGAAGATTAATGCGAAAGAGTGGTCCCGCAATTTCATGAAGACTTATTCAAACAGCATTTTAGAATGTCAAGGCCTAGTGTTTTCAGGTAATTTTTCACAAATGAACAAAATGAAACGATTTAAACGGCTAAAATGGTTAGTCAATGGTACATGTGCCATATAACGGAAGATGTTTCATATCCATGCTATAGAATTACTGAAAAAATTTTGAAATGGCATGGCTGGAAATAGAATTTGCTTAATCGACTTGCAAAAAAAAGTTATGGTAACTCAGGGGCTTCATCCCAAATATGAGAGTATTGGGCGGTAGGCGACAGATTTCGAGTCACAAAGAGCACATTCCATAATGTTGTTTAAAGCCCGTTTCACACAATAATTGATCCAGCACATGACCTAGTGAGCTAGCCGCTACTTGATATTGAGGACGGAATCCAGCATGCTTGGAACCCAACTAGGAAGTTTCAAACGATCATCGACCTTGTGCTTGCTATTAAGCAGTTATTCTATATGATTCCATACTAATTTAAAAAAGAGAAGATCGCACAGCGTCTGTAACGTGAACGTGATTGGTAGATGGCCACTGCGTCCTACTGGGTCTAGTAGCAAACTAGTACCGCATCAAGTACGAAATCCAATAGCTCCGCGAGTATACTAGCTAGCATGCTTGCTAGCCAGTATACTGGTTCTGTTCACACGATACTGGAAAGCTAGCATACTAGCGATTATACTAGACCTTTGTGCTGGATCAAGTGTCGTGTGAAACGGGCTTAAGATGCTGTAGTACCTCTTAAAGAATTACTCTCAACATATGTTGTACGGTCTAATCAGAGAGCTTTCCAAGATAATCCCAATGTAAGTCACAGCAGGTATATAATTCTCAGCAAAGTCTAATCAAATTTGCTTTAAATTTGACGGTAAAATGCATTTGCATAAATAGGATTCTTCGAAATTCAAAGTGAAAACTTTTCTATGGAACGCACGATTAATTTGGAAACGGATGTTTATTTGAGGCATTCGTATTTAAATCTAATAGATTTCCAGGTGTGGTGGCGGATGTAGATGGCTGCCAGATCCAATGCAGGCAGCCAGGAGGAAATGGAAACGATTACTATACTGATCTTCTTGAGGGCACCATCTCAATACTTATGCAGGGTAAACCTCCCTTTGATTTAGTATTGAATTTCCAGCGCTTATATATACGTTTTTTCTAATATTCGTTAATAATTTACCACTCAACTTTGTAAATAAATTAATAGATTAGTAGGTAGGTTTATGCGACCATAGAATATTATTTTTGCAATTAATGTATAAATTGACTACGCATAAATAACCTCTTCTATTATTTTTTTGCATACTTTAATTGACCTTGCATGCATGATGTTCATGTCTCAGACTGAGTCCAATATTTCACAGTAAATAATTCTGAGAATCCACCATTTGATACCACCCCAGTTCCATATGGTTGGAGACTCAGCATAATCATAGATGGTAACTTTGATGACCCATTTTAGAGGAACAGGTCACCTTAGCCATCAGCAAACTACTTTCAACGCCAACTTAAAGAGCACGGCAAGGAGCATTGATAGAAAGAACCTTTGGCTAGCTAAAGAATAAATTTCGAAGATTTAAGTACCAATTTAGATGCAACAAGATTTGGAATAAGTTTGCAATATGATTGCAGCAACATGTGCTCTTCACAACTTCTTCATCCGAAGACATGAAACAGACATGAGTGAAGATGTCGTGACTGAGGAACTCCAAGAAGACTTAAATGGAAGAAATGCAAACGATAACATCGCAGGATCATCTGTGAAGAGAATCCGTATCATGGGCACGCATGTAATAAATAATATTAGTGTAAAACTTTAAAAATCGTTTTCATAAAAATAATGAAAATAAATTAACGAGAAATTAAGATGAGTTTAAAGCAAAAAAAAGTGTTTTTTTCGCTTTTATTCAAGTTTAAAAAAAAGTGATAAAATAGAATTAATAGACTAAATGTCGACGATCCCTTGACAGCAATTGAGGAGTGCCTGAAGAATTCTATTCGTCTCCCCCTCTTCGTCACATACTTGCATACTCTTTTTATATCTAGTTGGGACTCCCTAATCGCCTCTGTCAGCAGATTTAAGCGGAGTCGATGAGCTCACATTCCAGCTCAAGCCGTTTTGTTTTCTCATTCCATACTTTCTCATCCCACTTTTTAGCGTTTTTAGTGCTTTGACTGGCATGAGAATGGCCATCAAAAGGAGGCGCAAGAAGCTGTTGTCGAGTGGGTGCTTCGAGTTGGCAGAGGTGGATGGGTTAACTGGGGGATTGCGTCGCCATTTGACATACACCTACTCGATGGGAGGATGTTAGGAGTTGGATTCACGGCTGAAGCAGAATGCAGATTTAACGATGGGAGACAGAGGAGAGGGCTGATAAGATGCAGCCGTGTAACCGTGATTTATGGTTATGTCATGAAAAAATATTTCCTCCATAATCTCATAATATATGTTCCCAGGAGAGACACGGAGGCTGCGCGCTAGGCTTATATTACTTGAGCAATTAAGAATAGATATCTTTAAGAGCGACACGGAGAACATCATATTAGAACCCCACTATATTTCCAGGTCCGACAGAAACGATAAATTAAGAGAGATATTTTGCCGAACGGATAGGTATGGGAATTCGTTTTTCCCCCGAACAATAAGGGACTTTAATAAATGCTAGGCGTAATTTCATTAGAGCATTTCCTTTATATATTTAAACGTCTGGTGTCCTAACACCCCCCGCCACACGCCTATTGAGGCGGCTTGCAGGGTAGTATGTAGATGTAGATGCAGATGATTTCCCGTCCCACGGCAGTTTTAATTTTTGTTTTGTTTTTTTTTTTAAGTTATATTTAGATTCCTTATTTTAGCATTCAAAATATCTTCTGTCACCTAGAAACCCATCCCTCTAAATTTTCTTACAATTTCTCCCGAATAATTTTTCTTTATTTTAGGATTTTCAAATTTACTTTTCCTTTCATTAAACCCATTTAGAAGTAATTTTGTGAGCCCTATATTCCAAGTAATCGTCTTCCCTTATTTCAGGATTTCAAAAATTTATTTTTTCTTTCATTTAACCCATTTAGAAGTAATTTGGTGAGCGCTACGTTTCATTTTTAACGTCTTCCTTCCTCAGACGACAGTGTTTTTTTTAGTCATCACCGGCTTGAGTTATAATTTAATTTTTACAGATTTGAATCGTTCTGACTATGAACCCATCGCAATTGGGTACTACCGTAGGTTGTGTCTCAACATTTTTTTTCACTACAGCTACGATGTAATGCGTTATAAGATCCCAGCAGCGTTACAACTTTTAACTAATTTCTCCCTCTTTTGTTAAGTTTTGGCGAAATTTTGAGAGCGCCTTCGGTGCCCTAAGCAACATTTTATGGGAGGCTTATGCCATGCCCCCCCTGCCGTTGTCATGCCACTTTATAAACCGATTTATTGATAAACAGATTGAAGAATCAATGATACCATAATAATAATATTCACTATAAATACACAGAATGTAGGATTTTACAAATGCAAACAAGAAATCTTTAACGGGTACTAAATATACTATATATTCACAAGGTACGTTCTCTATACATAGACGTGGTAAGGCAATATTGCAAGTAACTAAGACGACGAGCCTCAGGGCCTGTATCTCGTTCTCAAGGATATCCGATCGTAAAAATCATTTCTTGCTAATGTGAGAAGATGTCTTAATGTTTACTTTTCTCGAGAATTCACCCGAGGCACTAATCGTTTGAGTAAAGATCTTTTGATGAGCGGGTGAGTTACAAATACTAAGAAACGAATGCGACATATTTTTCCCAGGGAAACGAATGATATTGCCAGACGAACCCGTGGGAACGAATATAAGGTGTTCTCCGTTACGAAACTCATCACCTTAATTTTCTTGGGGCGAAAACAAACGAAGATTGATGTTGCTAGGAGGCGAATACCTCGTAAATTTTGAGAATGGTGGCTACGTGTGTCATGCCAAAACGCCCGTTGTGCCAACTAAGACTAGATTGCATGAATGACTACATCTTTAACCACTGAATCAATCCTTCACCTATATCTAGGGAGCTGCACGACATGGGATAGGAGAATTTCAACGGATATCCAGGCGAAGAATATCTCACGTCAATAAAGCATTCCTGATGAGAAAAACAACCGTTCGGTTCAAAGAAAATAGAATTACCCAACTACGAAGCAGAATCCGAATATATTCGTGAGGAATGTTGCGCTACATGGCTCAGATACATGAAGCATTGGAAATCTTTAACTGAAGAGAATAGGGGCTTATGGAACATGGTGCTGGAGGCAGATTATGAAAGTCAAACGGAGGGATAGGATCCTAGTTTCGCTACACCTATACAAGAACATGAAGGAGTTGCTAGGGAACAGGGTGCAATGGGGAGCTGCAGTCAACCAACTTAAGGTGGTTCCACCGTAAAATGACTTAAATGTCATTTTATTCATATTCTGTCAACTTGTAAAAAACATTCTCCTCTATCTGATATGAACAACAAAATAATACCTTTCCAAGCTATTTTATTCTATAATTGAACTTGAAATTACATGGTGTTCAACGGGGGAATGAGAGAAACACGAGGAAAAATAGTATTTTTCCATAAAATACAAATGCCATTTTCGTGGAAAACTATTTATAAGAAGGAATTAATCAAGTGAAATTGAATAAAAATGTAATACAGGCATCTTACCACCTTATTTTTCTAGATATTGAAGAATTACTGCCGTAATTGAAGTCAAAATTCGCTAATTCGAAGGAAATGGCGTTGCAGTCGGTTCCTATGGCTGGAACAAAGTCTTAATTTAAAATACATTCGTGGAATAATCTGCATTTTTTCTACTTTACTTTAGGTTTTCTGTTGGTAACGCATTTCATCAGCGAAAGCAGGATTTTATGGACAAAATATAAAAAAATGTGGAATTTAGTATCTATATGTTTTGACTCACATAGTCGCGGTGGAACCTCCTTAAGGATTTAATGATAAATAATGATAACAGCAAGAGAAAATGAAACAAATTTACCAACTTGAAAGGTCAATTAGTTCTCCTTAACATAAACGCCCTTTTAAACTCATTTGACGTAATTGAGACCACCACGGTTCACATAAATGTATCTACTACAGTACGGAAAACTTGACGATTATTTTGAAAGGAAACGTAAGTTCAAAGAACTGCGGAACTGGCCGCGCAGTAACTTTAACGGAGTCACCCGCTGATGGTCGTACAATTGTGTGGAATTCAACGTGAAAAAATCATTCGCCTGGGGGCTTGTGTTTAATCGCGTAACTAAGGAGACACGTGGTACAATAACGTACAGGTCGAGGTTTTTGTGTGTCCGTACCATTCTTAAAAATATCACACAGCCATCCCGATCGAGTGTCTTATCACCAAATAATAGTGTTGATCGTATTAAAAAAACTGAAAAAATACGCAATAAGCTACACATATCGCACGCTTAATATATCCATCAACCAAACCATCCATGTGGTTCAAACACACCAAAATCTCGAACTGTGTGTTGTTGTACCACGTGACTCCTTAGTTACGCGATCGGAATTATCTCGAGCGATTCAAACACAACGCCCCTTTTCATCGCATCTTTGGCAGCGAAGTTGTTCGTCAGGTTATTTTTTGCTATATTTTCATTTCCTCCAATATATGAGTGGATAATGGCGTACGGTAGAATAAACCTGACCATTTTATTTACGTTTCATTTTATATAGTATACCTTCAATGAACTGCAGCAGCATATATTTCTGCTCAGCGGTTACATTCATGTTTACGCCTTTGTTTACTTTAATTTATGCCGCGCTACTGAGGAAATCGTCAACAAATGAGGGAAATTACAACGTTGCCACACCTACCACTCGTGTTCCATCTCATCACGAATGCTACAAGTCCTCTTCGAGATGAAAAGTTTCAAACACACCAATTGCCCTTCGAGTTTGTGAGTGGGTGAGATTATTACGTGAGCGATTCAAACACAACCCCACCTGTGCTGGGATTCGAACCCAGAACCCCTCGATTTCGCGTTCTCGCGCGCGAGAGCACTCGGCGCAAAATCGAGGGGTCTGGGTTCGAATCCTAGTCCAGGCGAATGATTTTTTTCACTGTGAATTTCGCACAATTGTGGAAACGTTAAGTTAGAAAAATGTTCGCCTTTTGCTAACGGTTAAATTTTCGGTAAAACATTTTATAAAATCGACTAGTTTTATAAAAATGAGCTTGCTAACGATAAAACCGTTTTATAAAACCAGTTTTATAATACGTTTTACGGAATAGGACAGATTCTATTTCCATAAAACCGTTTTCTGCAACAACCAATGAGACGCTCCGCTCACCGCGTTGATAATAATCTCGTATCCATGGGAAGCCAAACAAGGAAAACGTAAACAAACATGGCTGGAAGTTCATGGAACGTTGAGGCAGTATCCTTCTTGTTAGAATAATGTGTTAGAGCCACCGTTGAATGTGATCAGAAAGTGAATAAATAAACAATATATATAGTTATTAACATAACAGTCATCCAAAAGTGAGTGCATTTTATCACTTCACGTGTTCGAAAAGCACCTCATAGATGGCTGGACATTGCGGTTTTATGAACAGTTTTACCGAGAGCAAGCAAGTACGTTTTACGTACGATTCATAAAAGTTTCAATAACAATTTTTTTATAAAACTGTTTTATGGAAAAATTTACCGTGAGCAACAGGCATAATAGCAAACTTTCAAGTCCTATGACACTGTTCTTGAAAGAATTATACAGAATTCAAAACTGGAACATAAAGGTGTGTAAGTCATGTAACAAAAAATAGCTTCATTCATTACGATCACCTGAGCCTGCAATGCAAATTACACTGGTTGCATACTAGATTCTCTCACGTAAAAAACCCATTGGCAACGAATGATGCAGCCTAGCACTGGAAACTCATCACCTGCATCGGCTCGCATCCATTAAAAAACGAACAGAGAACGGTACTTCGTGCAACTACATAAATGGACAGAGATACAATAGCCATACCGCAAACATGCACGGCGTGCTGCTAGTACTAGGTATGGTCGCAGGCTATCCCGGCGTATTGTATCGTGGAAGGTTGTTCGGGATTTCCACCAGGTCAGGTTCTCCATCACGGCTTACGTTCCGATGAACGAGTCGTCCATCGTCATCAGGGCATGACGATGTCCCTGATGACGCTGGACGTCGTCATGCCCTGATGACGATGGACGACTAGTTCATCGAAATGTCGGCCGTGATGGAGAACCTGACCCGGTGGAAATCCCGAATAACCTTCCACGATAGTACTAGGTAGTAGTTAAGGATACAAGTATTAGAGAATAAATCAAATAACTAGCTTCAGTACCTATGGACAAACCTAGTTAAATGGCTCATTGATAGCTGTTATGGTCTATTATCGTTCGCGGGAAAAATGTCATTTTAAATCTGTCCGTTCTGCCTTGCCTTTAGGTTATCTCTAACAACAACAAAACATTTTTAACTTTAAATAAATACATAAATTTATAACAGTTAGTCCTCCACATATATAATGTTTGTGCATTTTTAATCTCTACTCGCAGTCACACGATCAGGACTTCACCGGAATCGATTCGATTCTCTCGCAGATCCGAAATGCTAATTTAGCAGGTCGAACAGACGAAAGTATATTACACTACATGTAAAAGTGAACCACGGTCGATGACGGCAAATACCGATTACTACCACTTCCACCCCTTCTGCCGTATAAGTCCGTGTTTGCACATCCAAGTACATACTACTTGCAAGGCCATTGACAACTTCCATGTGTGACGCCGCCATTATATAATTTCCAATGTCGCTGAGCCTGTGCGACTTCCAAGAACTATTATTAGTGGAAAATATTCCTCAGCGGATCACTCGATCTTTGATGAACTTACTGTTAAAATGATCAGCCAATGTTTAATTATTATGTATGGCGAAAGAAGACTGTGTGTTGTGGTGCCAAGGTTATTAAATGTTTGGTGGGATAATCTAACACAGGTTAGTTGCATGAGTGATTTGAAAAGAAAAGCAAAGAAGTCTTTGTTAAAAGTGGATTTTGCATCCAACAGGATTTGAACTATCGTGTTTATGTTTTTATTTACAGTGTCGATTTTTATTCTTATTGTGTCTACCAAGATACATCACATGTGCATTTAAGCACCTCCTGACAAGTAATTTTAACACAATGTTACCTTTGTCGCAGTAAGTAAGTTAATCCTTTGAGCCCTGAAGAAGCCTCATTAATAAAATGGCGAAACGTCGGTGGAAAAAGGAAGTTGAGTTTCTTCAAAAAAGACATGACCAAACCTCCGTAAATTAACCAACGTATTATTATTAAAGAGGTCAATAATTACTATTCAAAGAAGACCCTGGACTACAATGGGGCCCAAGCAACCACCTTTTTCAACCTTCAATTATTTATTTTCCTAACCACTACTTTCATTTTTTTTTAATAAATAAAATGCGAGTAAATTTTATGCCTTAGTGCTTCATTTTTTCTCCGTGGGTGTTACAATGTGCAATATGCTTTATTGCGTAATTTTCTGCATGAAATATTTTTAATTAGCAATTTTAAAATTGTGCGTCCGGAAACTGATTAGCGTTGCATAATATAATATATGACGTATGATATGATAAACTAATTTATCATCGAAAGACTGATACATGATGGTATAGGATTTATCAATAAGAGAACAAATCACAACTCAAACACAGGTAGGACGGTACAAAATACAAAAAAAGGACAGATAACCACACAGCTGAGGCTTGAAGAAATTTCACTGAGTGAATAGAACAGTTAAAGATTGAAGAAACAGCTTCAATTGTGATTGCAATGAGCTAACACTCTTGATGCTTCTTGGCAGAAAAGTTAGCTTGTACATAGTAAGTGCGTGAACCCAGGGTTTTGGTCCATCATGGACTGCTGTCATTGTGTGAACATAGTTGTGGTGTAAGTCATAACCGCGGGCTTTGAAGTTAAAGGACTGGTCACTTCCCGAAAATCCTGTCACTGCTAGTGTCGTCGAAAGCAAATCGTTCCCACAGGCGGCAGCACTACTATTAGTAGTCGCCTATGGTAGCCTGCGTAGACTGACAATGTCTGGTGAATCCGTCATCGGAATCAGAATCTATCCGGGAAAAATTACGCCCATCAGGTAAATTTTCAATCGCTGATTTATTTCAAAATATCGCCTTCATTTTTTTATTAAACGAATTAGGGGAGGACAGAAGGTAGAGCAGATCGAGCAGTTTACGTATCTGGGTAGTATTTTGGAGGCGAATGCGTTTAGTGGTAAGGACATCAGATGCAGAATTGCGCTAGCTAAAGAAGCATTTTCGAAGAGAAGGGAACTGATGAGGGGGGGTCTGAGAAGAGACGTAAAGAAGAGACTGGTGATAACTTTGATATGGAGCGTGGCGCTGTATGGATCGGAGACTTGGTCATTGCGAAGGGAGGATGTGCATAGACTTGAGGCGTTTGAGATGTGGGTTTGGGGAAGGATGGAGAAGGTAAGCTGGGTGGCGAGGAAAGACGAACGAGGAAGTATTGGATATGGTTAGAGAGGAGAGGAAGCTTGTGGCAGAGGTTCGGAGGAGGCAGAAGAGATGGACGGAGGAGGTTTTGAGAGGAGAGGGCATGTTATGAAGAGGGTGATAGAGGGGAGAACACTGGGGAAGCGTGGAAGAGGAAGGAAGAGGATAGGAATTCTGGACGAAATAAGAGGAGGTAGAAGATATGAAGAATTGAAGAGTGATCTAATGGTGGGAGATCCTAATGAGGGAAAGCGAGACAATGTCTATGAGGTTGGGATGCAGAATGGGGACTATCCAAGAACCTACTAATCAGCTGGTAGAATACTTGAATGAAAAATGAATGCCAGGACATCGTCGCATTGCACCCGGATGCACATAGAGTTGCCATAGCAAGAAGGAGAAAATGCATTTTTTTGTTCCCAGTGATCTGACATCGCATGAAGAAACGGGTATATAAGCAATCATTCGTAAGCATTTTACTTGAATGTCATCACATCAAGGTCACCCACAACTCCTATTATAATAGCTGTGCACATCAGATTTTTTTAAGAACTCACAGCAATTGGACTTGATGAATAGATACCACTAAAGCGAAATTACATATAACACACATGGAAGGGGGAGAATATTCAGAGACTTAAAAAAAATGGGGTGGCATGGTGCACCAACCATGTGGAGCAACCACTATTATGAGACTGAAAAGCATAGGAACCGCTAATCGACAACGAATATTGTAATTTTCATAATTTAGCTCCATGGGGTACATTTTATGACTGTCGATATTTTCGTATGTTCTTCATGAAAAGACTCTCAAAATCAAAAGTTGACTAAATTCTTAAGTCAGATGCCGGGCCGGGGTCAGATTAACAATTTCTTCGGCGGAACAATGTAATTTCACGGAAAATATTTAAAAGTTTCGCAATCTCTACAGCTTAAAAAAATACCGTACAAACCCCTTCAGAATGTGTCACACACGGGGTGTTTCAATTACGGGAATGAAATACTCCTCCCACTCCAAGGTCATACCCCGCAAGTATATTGTGTTCCCGTGGAGAAAATCTATAAATAAAAAGCTATTACGGTGGTTGGAACGATTATTCTCCACGCCAAGACTAGCTTGAAATTTTGCGTTTAGTTCTCATTACTGATATTTATAGATAAAAGTGAAAAAAATTGCATCAAATGTAGCGACTTGGATTTTTGGCAATTCAATGCTGTTTTAACACGTAGCTTTATACTACATGACATCTACTTCGCAATAATTCGATGACGCATGCACAGGTTATCTTCTCGACGCGAAATAGTACATTTTTTATTGCTATAAATGTTGCTAACAAATATCAATGTGCCCTGTAGTGTCCAATACTCTAAAAAAATACATTTTAATATAACTTCGTCTTAATTTTGAATACCACGCCGAAAACTCTGGTCATTCATTCATTACTGTATTCTACCGGTTAGAGGTAGGTTGTGATGAAAGTCAGAGAATAACCAACGAAGTCTTACACGTGCAGTGGCCTATCTACCTCTAGTATTTCTTTCTTTATCACAGCATAAGTCCTGCCTTTCTTCATCCCGTCCATAAAACCTATTCTCTTCCTCCCCCTTACCCGCTTACCCAACATCCTACCCTCTATCACGATCTTCAGCAAACCATCGCCCCTCATTACCCCTTCCAGAAACCTACCCTGTCTTCCCCTTTAATCTCATCTATAAGTTTCCTCTCCTCGCCCACCATGTCAAGCACTTCCTCATTTGTCTTCCTTTCTGTCCAACTTTCTCCATCCTCCTCCACACCCACATCTCGAAAGCCTTCAGCCTATTTTCGTCTTCCTTTCTCAAGGTCCACGTTTCTGCCCCATACAACGCCACGCTCCATATCAAGCTCTTCACCAGCCTCTTTTTTACATCCTTACTTAAGGTCCCCGTCATCATCTCCCTTCTATTCTTGAACGCTTCCTTCGCTAGGGCTATTCTCCTCCTAATAACTTAGCTACTATGTCCTGTTTCTTCTAGCGTACTACCCAAGTTATTAAATTATTCTACTAGCTCCAGTTTGTGACTTCCTACTCTTATCACCAGCCTCGCTTTCTTTGTCCTAGAGAATCTCATTACTTTTATTTTATTATTATTAATCTTCATCCCGTATTTCTCGCTCTGCATTTCCAGTGCATCTACTAAAGTTTGCAATCCTTTCGATGACCGCCTGACCAATGCCTGGTCGTCTGCGAATCTAACCGACTTTATCCGCTGGCCTTCTACTTTCATTCCCACATCTAGCTCATTCCATGCCTATCTTACCATTTCCTCAGCACAGATGTTAAAAAGCAAAGGCGACGACGGGCACCCTTGCCGCACCCCGCGACCTATAACTGCCCACCCTGATTCACCGTCAGCTACCCTTACCTGAGCCCTCTGCCCCATATATAAGTTTCGGATGAGTCTCCTATCACGCCAATCTATTCCTATTTTCCCCAGTATTTGCATTAGTTTCCCCCAGTTTACTCTGTCAAACGCCTTTTCAGAATCTACAAAGCAAGCGAAAACATCCTCATTATGCTCTATGCTTCTATCTATAAGTGTCCTCATCACCGCAATCGCGTCTCTGGTTGCCCTCCCCTTCCTGAATCCAAATTGGTCATCGCCTAAATAGCGGTATGCTCTGCTCTCCAACCTTCTATTTAGTATTCTAAGCAAGACTTTTGCCGTGTGCGAAATTAAACTGATTGTTCTATACTCCTCCCATTATGACACTTTATCTACTTCGGGATAGGTATTAATACTGTCTTCACGAAATCCTCTGGCCATACTCCTTCCTCGTATATCCAACGAATAAGTTCGAAAAACGATTTTCTCCCCTTACTACCTAGATTCTTCAGTAGCTCCGAAGGTAGGTTATCGGTCCCCACGGCTTTTCTACACTTCATCTCTCTTAATCCCCTCTCTTTTTCACTGTCAAGTAACTCTGGTCCGAGGTTATCCTTATCTATTGTTCTTTCATCCTCTAGATCTAGGCTAAGGCTCTAGCTAAAGCTTCTCGCTGTCATATAGCTCCTCTACGTATTCTCTCCATCTTTCCTGGATATCTTCCCTGTTTTGTCCTTAACCTTTGGTATCGTTTGACCTCTCTTACCACCCGATAACATATTCACCTTGGCGTACAAAGCGCCCACTTCCCCCTCCTCCTGCATCTTTTCCATTTCCTCGCATTGTCCCTTCCACCAGTTTTCTTTTGCCCGATTGGTCACTCGCCGGAGTTTATTATTCAATTCCTTGTACTTCCTCTTGCCTACATCGGTGTTCACGTTTTTCTATATCCTTCTCTCCTCCATTTTCTTTATCATTTCTTCTGTAACTCACTGCTTCTTAACCCTCTTCTTTTCCACCGTTCCTATTGTTTTCTCTGCCGCTCCTGCGATGCCTGTTTTTATAACCTCCCATCTTCTCTCTATTGTTCCCATCCGCTTCTCTTCACCTATGTTCTTTTCTACCAGCTCTTGGTATTCCCTCCTTTTCAACCCTTTCAATGCTTCAATGTTCCACCTCCTTATCTTCCTACCTTTACAAAGCCTTTTGAATCTAACTTCGCACTTCATCATCACCAAGTTATGATCTGAGTCCGCATCCGCCCCTGGATAGCTACGCGAGTTTTTAACACTGTTCCTAAATCTCTGCCTTGCAATTATATAATCAATTTAGTATCTCCCAGTATCACCCGGCATTTTCCATGTGTACCTACGCCTGGGATGATGTTTAAACCAAGTGTTTGTCACTACTAATCTATTTCTCCTACAAAATTCAACTGCCTTTTCACCGCGATCATTTCTTCTTCCTATCCCAAACCCTCCCAGCTATAATCCGTCCCTCTCTTCCCCCACCACTGCATTCCAGTCGCCCATCACTATAAGGTTTTTCTTTCCCGGCACTTCTCTAATTATTTCTTCTACTTGCTCGTAAACCTAATCCACCTCTTCCTCCCTATGGTTGCTCGTAGACCATACCTGGACCAGAACGAAATTCGTCGGGCGTGCTATTATTTCTACCACAAGGATCCCGTCGCTCACCTGTTCAATGTTTACCACCCTCAGTCCCAATTTTGTGTTCAGTACCATGCCTACCCCAAGTTGACTCTCATCTCCCCCACTATAGATCACCCTGTAGTTATCACTCCAATAGTCCCCGCTATCCTTCCATCTCACCTCGCACAATCCCAAAGCCTCTATTTTTTTCCTTTTTCCATTTCCTGCTTAATATTATCAAGCTTCCCGGCCCTCATCATGGTCCTTACGTTCCAAGTTCTTATTTTTACCGCTGTTTTCCTCCTCCTCTTCCTCTTTTTCTTCTTCTTCTCCCTCCTTTCCCTTGTATCCGCCGATGATGATGCTGTGCAAGGATTTCGTGTGATGACGACCGCGGAGGCCTTGCCTCCCCCGCTGCCGGGCACGACACCCGCCCTAGTGGGCGGCGTCTCGTAATTGCCAGGAATCAATTCTCTGTGAATGACTTTCATATTCTAGGAAGTGATAGTTGAGAGGTATTCCCACGCCACTCAACGGTATTTTTAACATGACACCATCACGGAACTACCTTTCGTCAGGCTCCTACCCTTCGACCTATCTGGTATGGGTGGCCCTACCAGGAGCAATAGTACTTGCTCCTGCCAGTCCAGCTCTAGGGGTCATTGGAACACACAAGCCCTTCCACCACGTCAAGGTCGTAGTTGAAGGAAGAGACTCTGGTCATAACATACTTTAATAACAAAGGGAAAAATTTAAAATATAATTCTCGTACCATTTCCATTGCCTGTTTGTATGGTGAGTTCCATCGCATAAAAAGATGCACTGAAGTGAAATTTAGACCAAGATTTTGTTTTCAACTCACATTTATAAAATTATTAAAATGTTCCCTTGACGACCCACGATTACCACTGCAGCCAACTTCAGGTAGTTTGGGCGAAAAATCAATTCACCTAGAATTTGACGAATTTGACTTCATTTTAAAGAAAAAAACTCATATTTCCAATGATATCAAAATATTACCCCCTTGCCGAACTACTTTTCAAGCAATTTGCCTGAAAATATAAGCTGTTTCACATGTGATAGATTACGGCAGTACGCTCCGGAGAATATTTCAATAATTAGGAATTTATGACAACTATATTTCGTCAAAAAACTAACGGTGTGTAGATTATATATGTTTTCTCAAATATTTATAAAAATTAATCTATTACTCACCGTAGTAATTTTTACTGAATCCCCCCCAAAAAAAAACCTGCCGGGTTGAAGGCTTTTTAGCCGTACGGCGTTTAAAAAAATGAGTCAAGTTAGAGACTAGGATTAGCATTAGGGTGATTAGGGTCCTTCGACGAATGTGGTCATTCGCACCACGTCAACCTAACATCACCACGTCAAGTTATTTAAAATAAATAATTAAATAGACAAATAAAAAACAACACAACTCACATTAAAATGGGCGTGAGATAAAACACCAAATAATGGTTGGTCACAAACAGTTTTAAAAGCCCAGACTCTTTTAAAAATAACATTATCCGACAGACACAATCAAGTTAGAGACTTCTGTACATATATTTGTTCTGAGAATTTTTGTCATATATAACTAAATTTTAGCACCATTAATATTGCAATATTTTCTTCATACTTCTTACAGACGCTGAAATAAATAAATAAAATTTGAATATGGTCTTCATAACGAATAGGTAACTATCTCGCTCAAACCTTACCATAAAGGAATAATTTCAAGTTCGAAATGTGGAATCCCTACGCGCGTCCGACTATTCGATGATATACTCGATATAGTTCAGAGAGAGTGCAGAGAAAGTATGAAGCGGTGCATATTTCCCGATTTCTCGGTTCCAACGCGATGACTGGGTGGCAGGATGTTCCCAAAAATAGTTTTCAAAATTTCTCTCGTGGCAGCTGAATGGGAAGAAGCACTTCCTCTACGAAATACATATCTCTTGGCCCCGGTTGTTTGAAAATAGTACGGGCTGAAACAATAACACGAGTGTTTCAGCAGGAATCCGCGTAACTTCCGGAGGTGATAAACGTTTTTCGCACGAATCGATTTGACCAATGGATATATGGGTTAGCGAATCCTTACTTACTCAGAACGTTGGAACGCAAACATTTGTATCCACTACAAGTAGATTTTACAATGCATATAGTACGTCCTCATATCACTTTGCACTTAATGAAGGCAAAGAAATTAGAATACGAACTCTATACTCTTTTTAACACTAGTTTAACTTCACAGTGTATTGAAAAAAATAGTTAATGACCGTATGAAGTGTACGGTTAGTGACATGTCTAGTGTGGAGCCACTCACTACCTGCCACACACCTTTGAGGTGGCTTGCAGGGTCCAAATGTACATGTGAATGCATGCTATATTCTTTATGGCCATTCTAGTGGGAGTATCTGGATTTGAATTCTGATGCAAAACTTCCAGCTCGTTATCACGTCATAATTAAGGAAGTTCGGTGGTTTCACCCAACTTCATAGAATTCAATGAAACTTCCTGAAAGTATTAATAATATTGTTCTTAAGCTACCTTCAGAATTATTTACCGCAGGTTTTTAAAGATATTTGATCGAGACTTGGGCATGAAATTACACGTTCTTATGCCTTTTCTTCTGCATCCTGCAAGTCCTCATGCATCCACGTTCAATGTACCTTTAACTGTGCTGTGCCAATTTCACACGATCTGCAACGCGCGCAAAGGATTTATTCAAGCGCTCGGAGTAAAAATCTGTTACATGTACATTTTTCTATCGATGACATAAACTATTATACATTGAATAATTAGAAAAGGTTCTTTATGATGAATAAAGCCTTGCGTTCCCTTAACAACCCGTGTATTTTCACGCCCACTTCTCGTTCAAATATCTTAAGAAATCTGCGGCAAATAATTCTGAAAAAAATCAGGTTGCTTTAAGACAACCAAATTAATGTTTCCGGCAAGTTTCATCGAATTCTCTGCCTGACCAAAGTTGAGTAAAACCACTGAACCTCCTTGACAGAAGTCTACCCATGTAGTCGAACTTCACGAGTGAATGGGAACAGTATTGGGAAAGGATATTTTCTACATTAAATTCTGACGTTAACACTATCAATTAGCGTCTCTATTTTAAAGCGTTTTCCTACGACAGCAAGCAAAGAAAGTTGAGTACTTGCGATGTAAATCCCTAATTTTTATTATTTTCTAGCTGAATTACTTGGCGTTGCTAGGGATCGCACTTCCTTCATAACTCATAATCATATTTAAGAGGAGAATCGATTGAAAAAAATGAGAAACTTCATTCTTTCGGGTTTCTGATAAAATAAATTTAAGCTCTCTTTCTTGAGTGAAATTAGTTTTAAAAAGAAAAATAAATTAACTACAGCACTAAACCCAATTACCTAAGCATTCCTAATCAGATTAACTAAGAAAAATGAATTTTAAATGCGTATAAAGACCAAAATCTGGTCGTCATGGAAATATGCTATCGTTGATTTCAGAGAAAAATGTGCGTTTTTGCGGCTAAAAACGTAATTTTCATACAAATACGAATTGGAAAAGATACCTAGTTGATTGAAAGAATTATAAAATTTGATTCTTTCAGCCATTTGTTAATAAAATCCCAAACCCTCTATCTTGAGCGGAAGTAATTTAAAAAAGTAAAAAATGAAATCACTGCGCAACACCCAATACGTGTAGCGTAGACCACCAAAGGGCCCCTTTATGGGACCTTTTGGGGCCCATGAGATCTTTTGAAAATAGACTAATTTTTCCTGCCGTCTTCAAATATTAGTCTGCACGATCAGAGTTAAACTGCAGATTTGTATAAAAGACAGACAGACAAACAGAGAAACATTCATTTATATGTATATATATATATATATATATATATATATATATATACTAAAAGTATAAGTGACAACAACGAATGATATAAAGGAAGGTACTTACATATTTTATACACCGCTTATAGAAGTTTCAGACCCCTTCAAACTGGATAGGTCGCCGGTTCTTGACGTTTTCATGGCAACTGCAAAATGTGCTGGATAAAATGTTTGCGCTGCCATAGTTCTGTAAGTAAAGAGTTGCGACACCATGTTTATTTGGCAAAAATGCTTGAAATCACATACCCTATCACCTCCAGACCTTGCGCAAGAATGTCAATAAAAAGTAGACCGAGAGTTTTATACGGAATGTAGCGTCGTACAGTGCAGAAACTTGGGACTCTTTAAGAAAAGAGGATGAGAAAAGGTTGCGGGAATTTGAGGAGTGGGTTTAGGGGGGGGGGGGGGAATGGAGAGAATGTGATGAACGCGGAAAGAAAAACGAATGTGGAAGGAAATATCGTGGACGAGAGGAGATAAAAATGCATGAGGGAATTAGAAGAAGGCAAAGTAATAGGTTATAACAAATTATAAGAGGCAAGGGGGATGCTGAATGCCTATAGAGTGGGGAGGAGGTTGGGTAAGCGCAGAGGAGGGGAAGATAGAGGAGAATAAATAGTCTCGCCCGCAGAACTCCGTGCTTGCCCGTTTAACAGAGACGGCCTTGATTGGAATTGAGATGACAACGCCGCTTGTTGCTGTCTGAGACAGCCGAAAGCTTAAGGCTAAAATGCGGACGTCGAATAGATAAGAAAGAAAATATATTCAAAGATTAAGAGCAGACATCGGTGAGTAGGAACGGTATGCAATATGCCTCGTAATATCCTATCTCCTACGCTGGTGCGGCATACCTTGTATTCTACGATCAACAAAGTTACGCCTCAAGCCACGAATATATTTTTTCGTGTTTTTTTGTGACGCCATGTGAGTAGCTATGATGAGATAGCCTTTGTTCAAATGTCGATTGATATTTCATGTAGTTATTTCCTTGTTATGGAAAGGATCTCAAGAACTGAGATCGCGAAAAATGCGCTCAACTAGAGTTTCCGTCGCATTTCTCTCTTATTGTTCCTCCTCCATTACCCCACGAACAGGTAATGCATTCCTCAGTAGGTTAAGGGGTTTTGCATTAATCTTCTACATAATGCGACAAAAACAGTATTTTTTCTGACCCTTATCCTCACCCCTACACCATCCTACTTTTGCTCCGCAATGACTAACCCGCGACGCTGCTAATAGCAACCACAGACATAAGAAATGCCCTTGTCACTCACTCATTGACTCAGGAACGCTGGAGCCACAGTCACTTAAATTTTTAAATGCCGTTATTAGATGGAGCCACAGTCACTTAAGTTTTATAATGCAGTTATTAGATGGAGCCACAGTCACCTACATTTTAAAATGCAGTTATTAGATGGAGCCAGAGTCACTTAAATTTTAAAATTCCGTTATTCAACTGTTCACAAGAAATTTCATAAAAGCGAATATCATTTCCGATTTGGCTCCCTTTCATCTTGCGTTGACGACAATTTCCAGTGATTCCGGCATAATACGCGATTACAATCAACAAGTCGCAGTTTGACCACGTTGGACTTCAACTCCAAACTCTCAGTATTCTCAAAAGGACAACTGTACGTTGCTCTCTCTCTCTCGAAAATAAACGAAAAGAATGTAATTTTTTTAGTGTTGGGAATAAACTTTTTACATCAAGTTTAATTTAATTTCAGTAACTTCCTTGAATAAGTGGGCACCACAGGTGCCTTTTAAAATCTAGTCGTGATATAAGGTGAAGAGAGCTGTGCAGCTGGGTGTGACAAATTCATCTTTTGTGTGAAAATTTGTATTGTTTATACTCCTCCGACACCCAAACCAAAACCAAATCCGATTCTTAATGGCTCAAATTTTCATAATCGCCAGGCACCTCCCAAAATACTGTGGAGAAAGTAATATCAGCTGGAGACGTATAAGATACATGAAGGACAATACTAATGGGCAGGGGTGGCGTGGGTGTTCAGGGGCCGCTGCACGTCCAGAAGGGCCGGGTTTTTGTGACCCCCCCTTCTGAAAAAAAATTCTGCGTTAAAAACGCGTCAAACTGCAATTTCATAGTTATTTATATACAGTACGACAAAATTGTACTTTCACTCAGGGATGTTTTGTCTGCTGGCTGTTCAAAGTTCGGGGCCCGGCCCGCCGGGAGGTGCCTTAAGGTGGCTGGAGCGATTTTTGTTTGTATACAGATTTGCGTGAAACTTTGCATACGTGTCCTTGTTAGTAATACCTATCGATAAAATAAAAAAAACTGCATGTTACCGATTTGGTTTCCAGGCAATTCAATGGTATTATAACAAGTAATCTTATGGAACACGGCATATATTTTGAAAAAATTCTATTACTAAAGTACAGATTTTCTCCTAAATGCGAAATAGTAAGTTTCATATTATTATAATAGCTGCCAACAAATATCAAGGTATCATACCGAGTAAGAAAAGCGTATTTAGATATGATTTTCGCGTAAATTTCGAATTTCGCGCCGAACATCCAAGTCGAAACAATGCTTTAATTAAGGCGAAAATTTGAAATATTACTCTTGCATCATATACATTACTGCATTGTGGTGATTTCCAACGTATAAACAGGTGTACGTGGGTGAAATGTGGTCCAAGAATATTTTTTTCGACTTACTTGAAAAGTTATTAGAATGTGCCTTCAACGACTCACGATTACCGCTCCAGCCACCTTAAGGAATCCCCGCCTTCCCGCCCTGGCCACGCAACCCATGCTAATGGGACATATTCTACTTTACGTGAGCTAGATTAACTAAGAGAAATATATATCACCTCTGGTTGAACATTTTCTCGCTGTGTAATAACTTACGAGGAAACACTCTCCCATCATATTAAGTCACATAAACGACAATTGCGTGTAATTATCCTAACTATGATGCCAGTCCAGTGCATGACTGGATAATTCAGCGATAACATATACATAATCATTTTTATATATGTATTTATTTATTCATTTGTCAAATAGTGAATTTAACTTCGTTTTTTTTAATGTTTGTCATAGTGGTTGTCATAGTGACATAAATAAAATAAGAGGCATTGTCAGTATAGGGGACATCTTGCAAGAAGGTTCATGTGTACGGATTGAATTGAACTACTGAATAAGATATTGAAATCAGAAAAATAAAAAGTGCAAAGGAATGTAAGGAATTCCATTTTAATCGCTTTGGCACGATAACTCCCAGGTGTCTTCACGCCAGGACAAACAGTAGATCATCAAATTATAAAACAGACCTAAGACAATTTTGGAAGTACTTGAAGAAAGAGAAGAAGAGAATTCGAGGGAGACGACTACTTAGACGAATAGAAACTCTTTCTAGAAGATGTTTAAGGTGGTTTGAGCGAGATAGTTCCCTAGTCATAGTGGAGACCATATTCAAATTTTATTCTTTGATTCCACCGTCTGTAAGAAGTACGAAATAAATATTTTAATATTAATGGCGCAAAGATATAGTTATATATGACCAAAATTCTCAGTAATCAAATAAATAAAGCTACATAAGTCTCTAACTTGACTCATTTTCTCCCGCCGAACGGCTGAAAACCCTTCAAAACGGCAGGTTTTTTTGCTATTCTGTAAAAGTTACTGTGGTGAGTAATATATTATTTTTTATAAATAGTTGAGAAAACATGCAATCTATACACCGTTAGTTTTCTTGACGAAATCTAGGGGTTATAAATTACTATTTCCTTCAATATTCTCCCTCTGGAGCGCACAGCCATAATCTATCCCATGTAAAACAGCTTATATTTTGAGACAAATTGATCAAAAAGTAGTTCAGCAAGGGGTTGATATTTTTATATCATTGGAAAGATGAGAATTGTTTATTTAAAATGAGACCAAATTCATCAAATTCTATGTGAAGTGATTTTTCGCTCAAACTACCTTAACGAAGGATACCTATACAGGATTGTAAAGGAGATCAGGAAAAAGAACTGACAGAACGACTTTTGAAGACCACTAAGAGGTTTGAGCACCTAAGAAGAAGAATGGGATATTCAAATATCAAATGCCATCTCCAAAAATTATCCAATTGTACTAGATAGAATTCTATTCTCAGTTTAAACGTCAGCATGCTCTGTGCCCAACGGCGACACGTGAATGGACCAATTCCAAGAACCCCCTCAACGTGACTTGCCACCGACCCTGGGCACCCTATCAGCGTTAGGGACCAGAAACACAGCCACAGATAGAAATATTTTGTCTGAACTATGTGTTGACGCATTTTTTTCAGACATTTAAGATTTAAACTTGATTAACCGACAAAATGATATTGACTTCAATTTCATTTGCAGCAAAAATCAATGCTGGGAACGCATGCGAAGATGACGCAAGATATCGAGATATCCACACCATCTCTGCTAAATAAATAGTATTATTAATCCACATTCAAATGCCCATTAGGTAGCAACAAAATAGGTATATAACCTTATATTTTGTTGCTACCTAATTTGCCTGTATAGCTCCGTGTGTGAGTTTAGTGCACGGAATTAGCACAACAGTATTTGGCGCACACTGAGTCAATAACAAAAAAGCATTTGTTGAACACCCACCGGGGGTGTACTATGCGTTAGGTAAACTTCCGCATACCGATAACTGTGATACCCTAGATACACACCAGAAAGTCCTCTGGAGACACCATTTACAAACGTTTAGGGCTGAAGCTGAACTAATAGCAGTTTTTTTTCATTCGGATAAGATTCCCTTCAAAGATTGCGCTGGTTCAGAATTTTTCGAAGCGTAAAAGCATCGTTGAATCAAAATCATAAATTCAAAAATGAAAAAAAAATGAACCTTGAAAAGTAATAGGTTTTCTCGGATGAATACAATTACGCCAACTCGAGTGCACGCAATTCTGTGAAATTATTTCACTTCGCAATTAAAAAAATCCAACCAACTCAAACCGAAACTGCGATAAATGACAATAAAAAAAGTGGCGTCCTTAAAAAATCGAGTGGGTAATGACAGCGCCCAAAGATTTGGCACAACCTCTTTTTTTAACATTCACAAAAAGTAGTGCGTTGCGGGAGATTATAAAATTAACGCGCGATGTGTTGTTTGTATGAAAGATGAATTATTAAAATTGTAAAACATTTTTCTTCTACTAAACCTAAGGGAGGGGGGATTACAACATAAGGGATGGGTTAGGAAAAAGGGAAAACACAAAATACAAACAGCTTTTTTATTCAGTTTTTATTTCCATTTACCTATAATATACACCTACTTTTTTTTAAATATCCATTTTCAGTTTTTTTAATTAACATAAGAAAATTTTCATAATATTTGGATATATATTTTTATTTTTTTTATTCAATCATTTTATTAAAACTAGGAAGAGTGGAAAGATATAGACAAGTTTATATGTTGAGGCAGTGTATGCGTAGTTCGGGAAATGGGGTAATCTGAAATATTTTTAATTAGCGGGTGCTCAAACCTCTTCGTGGTCTTCAAAAGTCGTCCTGTCAGTTTTTTTCCCTGATCTCCTTTACAATCCTGTATAGTTTGCTTCGTTAAACATCTTCTAGACCGATCAGTCGTTTCTATTCGTCTACGGAGTCGCCTTCCTCGAATTCTCTTTCATTATGTACTTCCAAAATTGTCTTAGGTCTGTTTTATAATTTGATGATCTACTCTTTGCACTAGCGCGAAGAGACCTTGGAGTTATAGTTAAGCGATTAAAATGGAATTCCTTACATCCCTTTGCACTTTTTATTTTCCTGATTTCAATATCTAATTCAGTAGTTCAATTCAATCCGTACACATGAACCTTCTTGCAAGATGTCCCCTCCACTGACAATGCCTCTTATTTTGTTTATGTCACTATGACAACCAATCCAAAATGATGGAAACATGTTAACGAACAAACATTTAAAAAATAAACAAAATTAAATTCACTATTTGACAAATGAATAAATAAATACAGATATATAAATGATTATAGGTTATCGCTGAATTATCCAGTCAAGCACTTGACAGGCGTCATAGTTAGGATAATTACAACGCAATTTTTTTTATGTCTAAAGCTTTCGTAAATGTTTTTTTTTTAATTCCCACCGGTGTAGGTACTTTGATTCGACAAATCAATCGGAACAATGGAAATTAGAGCAACAATGAATCGGAGAGCGACACAACCGAACTAGATTGGCCGGTTGGAGGAGGACGTGTGCGACAAGGGCTCGCGCATTATCCATTCAATTGTGTCAGTTGTGAAAGACGATTACCATCGTTTCTCAACCTCCCCCCAGGTATAAAACGCTGAGCGGAGACACGAGGGTGAGTCAGTGTCCTCCACTGAGCCGTTCACCGCAGTTCGTCGCATTCCTCCTCCTCCTCCTCCACACAGCGAGAGGAGAGAAGCTACCGCCCATATGAGAGACACAAACCACCGCAGATCCAACTACTACTAACTGCCGCCACAGAGTGTTTTAGTTCCCCTTGCGCAAATAGTGACCAACCCACCCAAAGTGCCAATTAAGCCAACATGACCGTCGACTCGAAAATACGAATAGGACTGAAGGGGGAAGTGAAAGAAGAAAACTCCAAAGTTGAAGAGAAGAAGGTTATTCAACTTGAGAAGATAGGCACCGACTTGGACTTCAAGAGAGAAATAGTTTGGAAAAATGTGATCGGATTCCTTTACTTGCACGTCGCCGCATATTATGGATTATACCTCGTCTTCGCCAGCGCAAAGATATGGACAAATCTTTGGGGTGAGTGTTTGCTACTGAAAAAATTTCTTTTTTTTCCACTTTTGAATTTTGTGCGACCCGCAGAAAACACGTTTTTTTTTAACTAGCTCACCTAAAGTGCACAAAACTGGATATTAAAGGTTTTCTTGGATGTTGACTAAAATCGTGCCCAACAAAATATTAACAATGTATACTATTTATTGAAAATCCAACATTAAAATTTACATAAGCTTCCTAGCGATATGAAATTCTCAGTGACAGAGGACGGACGCCTGGGTAGCTTAAATGGTTAGATGGCACTCGGCGCGAAATCGAGGGGACTGGGTTCGAATCCCAGTCAAAGTGAATGATTTTTTCACTAAGAATTTCACATTGTGCTTCCAAGAAGTGAAATAAATTCTTTACTTATTTATGTTCTCATCTCTTTGAGTTATGAGTTCCAAGGAATTTTTTCATCGGTTGCAAGTTCATTTTCTTACTCAAAGTGCACAAAACTGGATATTAAAGTTTTTTTTAAATGTTGAATAAATAATAAATCGCGTCCAACAAAAAATTAACAATTTATACAATGTATTCAACAGCAGCATTCAAATTTACATATTATGCTTCCTAGTAGTGAAATAAATTCTTTGCTAATTATATTCTCGTCTCTTTGAATTATATGTGTTCCAGCATTTTTCGTATTGGTTGCAAGTTCGCAAGGTGTGTTAATGGGAGCCCACAGGCTATATTCACACAAGTCATACAAAGCTTCGTGGCAACTCCGTCTTATCCTCGTGATTCTTCAGACTGTTGCAGGACAAGTTAGTATTTTAGAGTTATTTCCATATGATAATATGCTAGTAATTAATATATGTGCAATATGGTTAGAATTGGTTCGTTTCTGTGGTGCATTAACAACATTACTTTCCGGAAATAAATTTATCTATACAAATCATTATCACTAAAAATGGCTGTGAGCAAGTAAATATATTTCCAAAAGAAATTGAACTGTTTTTGAACGTCGACGTTGTGCAGCATAGGCATTGGGTGTGTCTCATGATCAATGAACAAGGACCTTATTTGGTCTCAATTTACATAAACCGCAAGAAATGTCACAGCTGCGTCTCTTTCAATTTGTCACGAGTGTGTTGGCATAAACAGGGTCTGTCCGAAAAGTTCCGGTAATTTATTTTTTTCCAAAAGTTCCGGTATTTTTTTTTCAAAAGTTCCGGTACATTAAAAAAAATCATTTGTTGGACATAAACTTACAACCACTTTAGAACTTTTAAAAGTACTATTCTCCAGACTCTAGGCACATTTTCCAACGCTTCGCACCCACGTCTCGCAAGGCTCTCTGGAAGCCCGCATAAAAATGTTTACGTTTGCGCCGAAATTTGGGCCAAATACATGTTCGGAGTAAGTTTAGCCCAAATATCGACAATGAGACTCCTAACTTCAAACAGCGTCTAAATATTTATACTCCGCTCAATTTACTCAAATAACCTCACTACAAAGTTGTAACACCATTAGGGGGAAATTTAGCTAGTTTTGCGCTACTTTCGAAAGCTAATTCGTTTACCGCATTCACTCCACATTTTTCCCAAATTATCCTTAGCTTACGTGAATATTTTTACATAAAAGTTTTTGGAAAATTTGTGAATCTTCGCGACAAGTTGCGCAATACCTTTCCTAAATAAATTTGGTAAAGTATAAATATTTAGACGGGATTTGAAGTTAGGAATCTCATTGCCGATATTTGGGCTAAACTGAATCCAAACATAAATTTGGCCCAAATTTGGCGCATCCGTAAAAAGTTTTATTTTTACGCGGGATATGCCTCCACGGAGGAGACGTCTCGTAGAGTTAGTTTTTGCCGTTGACGGGCACACCCTTAAAGGACTCGTCGTCGTCTTCGACGGTCTCCCGACCCTCCCGGAACGTTAAGTTGGTTTGAGCGAGATAGTTCCCTAGTCATAATGGAGACCATGTATTCAAATTTAATTTTTTTATTTCAGCGTCTGTAAGAGGTATGAAATAAATATTGTAATATTGATAGTTCTAATATATAGTTATATATGACCAAAATTCTCAGTTATTAAATAAATGAAGCTGAATAAGTCTCTAACTTGACTCATTTTTTCCCGCCGAACGGCTGAAAACCATTCAAAACGGCAGGTTTTTTTTATTTTTGCGATTCTGCAAAAATTACTGACGTGAGTAATGGATTAATTTTTATAAATAGTTGAGAAATCATGCAATCAACACACCGTTAGTTTTACGACGAAATCTAGGTGCTAGAAGTTCCTAAATTGTTTAATATTCTTTCTCTGGAGCGCACAGCCGTAATCTATCCCATGTAGAACAGCTTTTATTTTTAGCAAATTGCTCGAAAAGTAGTTCGGCAAGGGGTTGATATTTTTATATCATTGGAAAGATGAGTTTTTTTTTCTTATAAATGAGGCCGAATTCATCAAATTCTAGGTTAAGTGATTTTTCGCTCATTTCACCTTAACCACTGCCCGCAGGCCCCCACCCCACCACTTTTTCCACAGGGAACCGCGCCACGCTAACGTACGCGGCAAGCTGTGGAAATTCATTAACGGAACCACGAACTTGCATGTTCATGACCGGAACTTTTGGGACAAATCCCGAATGTACCTGCCTGCAAAATAATATGTTACCCTTTTAAGTTTCAATTCATTTTCTTGTTTCAAATGGTGTCAACGCACAGCACCCAGTTCCTTGAAGTGGCTGATTTCTCTTCACATTCCTATTTGAATGCTTAGTGCCCACTTTTTTTCGTTAATGTATTAATGATAGCAAAAGTTGGTGGCATGTATAAAGATATTGAAGGAATGCTTCTGCCTCAGTAACTTATTTGTCCAGAGGAAAAGGGCCATAAGGATTATTACAAATCCAAATCCAAGGGAATAATTTAAACCTCTATTTAGCAAACGGTATATATATTCAGTCTTTCGAAGGCCATTATATTTACAAAGGATTGTGTCAAAGTCAAGGAAAACATTATTTTTCTATCAGAGAGGATGTTCACAACAATCTCGTTGGGAACATAGGTAATCTAGTTGTGCCCCAACGCAAAGCCCTTCAGAAACCCACAAGTCTTTTGGTGGATTTAAGATTAAGTTCTTTAATTTACTTCTGCACGAAGCAAGAAATATCATAGTATTAAATTTCAGGAATGCAATTCATTCCTAGCCATTATGGAAAAAGGTTAACTCATTCAATAAATACCATTGCTGAAAATGTATTGCTATTATATTTCAGGCTTTTGTATTTTATTTGTCTTGACCAAGGCTATATTGCACTGTGATGTGCCTGATGTAAAAAAATTAATATTATTATTATTCACCTAATCTATTGATCAGAACTGCATGTACATCTGGGTAAGGGACCACAGACAGCACCACAAGTATAGTGACACTGATGCAGACCCTCATAATGCCATTCGAGGGTTTTTCTTCTCGCACATGGGCTGGCTGATGTCGAGGAAGCACCCAAAGGTTATCGAGAAAGGAAAGGGGATTGACATGAGCGACCTGGAAGAAGATGCAATCGTTATGTTCCAGAAAAAGTAAGCAATATAAGATATGTATAGACTACCTGAATCCGTTAAATGTGGTATTTGGCTAGCATTACCAAAATATATCAAGCAAAATAATAAGGCGTGGTTTTACAATCTCTGGTTGAATATTTTTTCGGCATTAAAACCAAAGCTGATTGGCTCTCCCATCAATAAAACTCGCATCTAGGGACAGAGTCTGATGTTACATACTAACCCCGAACTCTCAGTCAACTGAGAGTTAATTAACACCAAGTTAGTGAAAAGTATACATCATCTGGCGGTTTATGTTTGTGACGTTATAAAAATGGGTCTAAATGTAGGAAAGTATGCTTTTCTACATTTGCCCATTTTCTTAATCATATTTTCAATAATATTTTCAAATAGCCTATGCAATGGACCTTAGACATTGAAAATAACCTGCTCAGAGCAGAACCTTTCAAAGAGTTAACTTCATTTTAAGTTAATGTAACAATGGTTAAAAGAAAATTACACCATCAGATGGAATAATTAAAATAACTTAGTTAACTCCACTAATTATTTATTATCACGACCTGGGTTTCAAATCTTAGTGTCATCTTCAGGAAAGTGTTGAAACCTGGGTCAAGATTATAAATAATTGGTGTAGTTAACTAAATTATTTTAATTTATTCTTCCCTGATGGATAACTTCCACAAAATCAAGCCTACAACTATTTCCTTTACTAAAATATAGGTTGGCTTTCATTTGTTCACTTTCAATAATGACACCGAATAGTGTAAGTAGTGAGCAATAACCCACACAGCACATTTCCATTTTAAAACGTTTTTTTTTAGACTCAAAACTGTCATAAAACGGTTTTTTTTACAGTTTTGAGACCAAAAAATAAAGTTTTAAAACGGAAATGTGCTGCGTGGGAAAGTGATTGGCCAATGCATGGCGACACCATTTGTTTAAAAATACCCTCATCTAGGTTAGCATCTCCGAAACCCAGGCCCCCACTCCAGATAATTCCTTACAGCACCATAGGGAAAAGAGACCTGACTTCAATGAATATGTGGTCAACCAAAGTTTCATGTAGTAACGTGAGTTATTCCTGTGTTCCATGAGTGTGGTGGCAACAAATACCCATATATAACACCTACACTCCAATGATCCACCACATAATCTTCACTTTTCATCCAATAACATTATGTGCTCATCTATATAATATCCAAAGTTATCACTGTTTGCCATCCAACACAAAATATCCGTACAATATCCAACTCCGAAATTATTGAAAGAGGCTCCCCTCTTAGCTTAGCCTTCTTGTGGAAAAATTTAATACTCTAGTCACTATTAAAAGTTCTCTGAGATGTTAACCATATTATTCTCTCCTATAGAATTAATTGAGAAAATAAAACCAATTTATAACAGCTAAAGAAGTGGATAGCATGAAATTGTAACACGCAGCTAAATCATTCATTGGATCAGCTCTACAAAAACTATACTGAAAATGTAGAAATAGGAGATGTATAAATGTATGAAATTCACAGCGATAGTGAACGGAAATTTTTACAGCTCATTTATGATAAAATATATCAACAAGTTACTGTGGCATACATATACAATGTGGAAGGAGCGTTGGAGTGTAGAACACAATATAATGGCTGCTAGCTAATATACATCCAACCTCCATGTGACATTACGGTTAGAGAAAACCCTTTCTGGATATTGGTAACCCTCTCTGGATAAAGCATGATAAAAATTACTTCTACAGTACTACTTTCCAGCATGCACTTTAGGAGGTTCTGCCACGACTGTGTGAGTCAAAACAATTACTAAATTTCACATTTTTGATATTTTGTCCCAAAAATCCTGCTTTCGCTGATGAAATGCGTTGCCTACAGAAACCAAAAGTAAAGTAGAAAAAATGCAGATTATTCCACGAATGTATTTTAAATAAGCACTTTTTTCCAGCCATAGGTGCTGACTGCAGTGCCATTTCCTACGAATTACCGCATTTTGACTTCAATTACGGCATTAATTCCCTAATAACTAGAAAAATAAGGTGGTAAGATGCCTATATTTTATTTTTATTCAATTTCTTTGGATTATTTCCTTCACATAAATAGTTTTTCGCAAATTTGGCATTTATATTTTATGGAAAAATACTATTTTTCCATAAAATTTCTCTCATTCCCCCATTGAACACAATGTAATTTCAAGTTCAATTATAGAATAAAATAGTGTGGAAAGGTATTATTTTGTTGTTCATATCAGATAAAGGATAAGGTTTTTTTATTGGTAGACTATGAATAAAATGATATTTAAGTCATTTTACGGCGGAAACACCTTAAAAGATTCTACCAGTCATTGGTGCCGGCAGAGGGGTGCAAGGGGATGCATTCGTTGCACCCCACTGAATCTTGAGAAATTGCAAAATATTGGGAAAAATATTAGGGGACATAAGAATTTCCACTCTATTATCGATTTAAAAAAAAGACAATGTAGACATTTTTCACGCATTTTCTCGGGAGAGAACCAATTTATGGACCTCCCTTTTTGTTGGCACAGAGCCACCACTGAATTCACCACTACGTAATTTTTTCTGCCGGCACCCATGCTACCAGTGCTCTTGAAAAAATAGTTCCAATAATGTGTTTAGTGATTCTGATGTCAACTTTGAGAAGAATGCACTGAGTGATTCTATTTCTTCCTACTCTGGTAGGTACTACAAACCTCTCTACACCCTGCTGGCAATTGCGATACCAACGCTGGTGCCATACTACCTTTGGCAGGAGGACATATGGACTTCTCTATTTGTGGCTTATTTTGCTCGCTATGTGTTTCAGCTGCATGGAACTTGGACCGTAAACAGTTTCGCTCACATCTATGGAAATAGGCCTTACGACAAGTAAGTATTCCATCTTACACTCAACTACCAAGAAAATACAGAACATACTCTAGAGTCCTGCTAATACGAATTGATTGGGAGTTCTATTCCCATTGCAAAATTTTTGGATTATCCAAAAAATTGCATTATTGCAGTAAAAATTCATTCAAATCACTTTATTTCATGAACTGAAACCACATCGTACACATGTCTGTAATTTGTAAAGTATTATATAACCAGTGCCATCCCTGGGGATTGAGGGGCCCAGTGCAAACAAAAAGCCAGGGGTCCCCCTTAACTTTGCGCTCCGTCATTGATATAAGTACATAGCATCTTTTAAGCATATTTCATGGAATGAAGGAAATTAACCCACAAACTGGCTAATGATTAAAAGAAATTTACATGTGTACTAAGTCTGTGGTGTAACTGAAGAAACTGTGTAATTTACATGGTTTCCCCACGGCGTTTAAAAGAGACAAGCACCTAGGCGCAGGGCCCAGTTCACCGGCACCTGTCACACTACCCTAGGGACGGCACTGTATATAACGCAACCATCAAGAATTACAATACATTAAAATCTGTATTGTACAGTAAATTTGTATCTGTGGATTAAATTATCCGAACTACAGAAGTTTTGTACCAACTGTTGAAATAGCTATAAAGAGAAGGGTTTTTCCTTGTTTGTACTTTGATTTTATTCTGTTTATCCCTGAAATTCAGCCTTAAACTATTTTTTAAATGTTCCAAAAATTCTGTTCAGATTAACCACACACCACAGGTTTATCCATAAACCGATTCCAAACAAACAAACCGATAAACCACAGGTTTATCGGTTTGTTTGGATTAGCGGGACTCTCCTGTATATTACATTTCAATTGAATGTGTAATTCACAAAAAATATTAATAAGTACACACAAGGGCGGCGTGGCCAGGGCGGGAAGGCGGGGATTTCCACCCGGGCCCCGATTTTAACGTAATAAGATGTTTATCGCATCGAACGTTTTTATGTCGTATATATATTCTTTGCAAACCTTTTGCCCTTAACGACCTGAAACGTGTTTTTAACGCACAAATTTTTTCAGAAGGGGGGAGGGGGGGGTCACAAAAACTGGGCCCCTCTGGACGTGCAATGGCCCGGGCCCCTGAGTACCCACGCCGCCCCTGGGTACACTTATTACACAAACATATGAAATTTGTTATCTCTTACGTAAAGGTATTTCATAAGTCTCATCATGTAACTTTGTGGAAATTCTTTCTCTTCATGTCTGAAATCCTTCATCTTTCTCATCATAATTGTGACGAAAAACACAGTAGTAAATTTCCCCACTAATTTACTAAGGTTTCATCACCCAGGGTCATTCTCATGGAGACAAATATGTATATTGAGTTCTCAAATACATATACATACATATATGTGCTCAGAACCAGGAGAGAGGGTAGGGATAAGGAAGCAGACAGAGAGGGAGGGAGAGGGGTTCATTCAAGGTAAAGCACAACTGATTGTTTAAAGATGAGGGGGGGTTTGAAAGAGGGAGGGGAGGAAGGATCCAATAAAGGCGAAGGTTGGACATGCTTATGGGTTGAAGGACAGCAGAGAGACTAAAGTTTAATCCTATCAACACTGATTTCCTGCATACATGTTTGAAATAACACACGTATATTTTCTTTGAATTTCCATTCCTACCCTGTTCACGGAGCCGGATTACCAATAAGGCAAAGTAGGCAGTTGCCTATGGGCCACGAGAATTTTTTTCCCCTTTCTTCCCTTACGGCTTGCTTATTAACGTGGGCCCTGTTTGCTTGTACTGCCTACAGGCCCCCAAGTGTGTTAATCCGTCACTGTCTGTGCATCAATCATTTAAAACATTCACCAGAAAAAATGTATCCTGTTCATATTGAAAGGATCAAGAGAATTGGGAATGAGGGAGTGGAAATGCTTGATATCCAATACTGTCAAGAAAAACTAGTAAATTTCTGCTCTTTTTTTTAATGGACATTTAACACACATTCCCAATTCTTAAAATTAAGTCCCCCTCCTGCTCTGCAACCTACATTAGTTAATTAAAATTATCACATGATAGAAAACTTGTAACAGTTATGGAGTGGAAAAGAAGTGCATGAAGCCATAGCAGTAATGGGGATATAATTGTTAAAATATCTAGAACAGTAAACATATTTCTATTTGCTTTATGGATTTTGAGAAAGCATGTGTGCCTTCTTTGTTACCTATATGAGGCACAGTCTGCTCAAGTGAGTACGTGAATAATTAGGAAAGGCGCTGATAGGGAGGACAGTGCATAAGGCAGAGCCACTGTGCTCAAGACTTTGTTCTTTAAATGTATACAGAAGATATGGTGAGAGATGCATGAGCAGAACTCAATACAAGAATGAAAGGAGATTGAAGAGTGATTAAGCATGTTAAATCTGCTGATGACTAAGTAGAAGTCAGGCTAAGGATGAAAGTCAATGTCGGATACATTGTAGAATCAAAGCAAGAAGTACAGGATGATGATAAACCATAACAAAATGGAAGTAATGGGGTTCTAAAACGAAAGGCAGACTAATTTTTAAACCTAAGTTGGAAAGCATGAAAACAACCAGGTGGACCAAATCACTCACGTAAGCATTAGATGTACATGCCTGAAACCTAAACCCTGACGAAAGAAGATGAGAATGAATGCAAGGCTTTCAAAATGCAGGCTAAAAAGAGACGGACATCTAAAGACATGAAACAGAGATGTTCAAAAATGTACCAAACGTCCAGAAGAAACCAATAAGATATGAGGCACAGGGGTGGAAGAAAGTTGTTGGATAAAATTAGCAGGCAGAAAAGGAGGATGGAGGAGATAGCTTATTTCTTCGAATATAAGCTGCACTTTTTTTCCCGATTTTGGATCCTCAAAATCGGAGTGAAACTTATATTCGCGGTGCGGCTTAAATTCAAGAACTTTCTTCAAAAAATCGTAAAAATGACCGATTTGAGAAAACCAGCCATTCAGATTCACGTGGACACCAGCTAAACTTGCCTAAGCCACACGGTGAAAGTAAGAAATAACGCTAAAAAAGGTCAAATTGGTGCACAATTTATTCATATATTAAAGGATAATATAGGTAACATTGTGTCACAGTTACATAGGTAATGTAAAAACAGATATAAAATTCTAATGCCTAATATTGTAGGTAGTACGGGTTGCACTAAAAAGAGTGCGGCTTAAATTCGCGTATTAACTTTTTTCCCTGTTTGATACCCCAAAAACGGGGTGCGGCTTATATTCAGAGAAATACAGTAATAAGACGTAGAGGTATTACGTTGGTTCTCACAGGACCGTAGCCAGGGAGGGGGGGGCAGGGGGGGCGCCACCCTTCCTGGAATTTCGTTAGCCCGACCTAGCATTATGAGTCTTTTTTTTAAGAGTTTAACGCCTCCTTTTAGTATACTCTGCTTTACAGAGGTGAGCTTAAAGAGTCGAACAATAACCTAAAATAATCCATCTAAAATTAAGACTACAAATAGTAACCTTGAAAATAACAAATAAATTTACAATGTTTAACCTTCTCAAGCCTTTATTATCGAGTGTCGTAGATTTACTGCACATTTTCTAACTCATGTTTGCCGTATACTCTGTGTGGATACTTTTATACTGCGATACTGAATCTGTTTAAGTACAAGTGGTTTAAAAGTGAGAAATTATTGTAAGTAGAACATCAGGATATTAATTTTGTACCAGGCTGCTAATTTTAGAAACAAGAGCTATAAAACGTTTGACCCTCCTAGGAAATTGGTTGCCCCTCCTAAAGAAATGACCTGGCTACGGCCCTGGGTTCTCATAAAAAGGAAAATGATAGGTTAGTGGAGAAAAGGGATGACAAGGTTGTTTTTTAAACAATAAAGGTCAGAGGGAATCTTGTTGAGTGGCATGATAGAGAAAAAATATGTAGAGTTTGCGCCAAAGCTAATGGTCCGGGTGCAAAAAATCCATTTTTGACCAGGGTGAGCCTATGAGGATGAACTGCTTATGCATGGGGATTTAAGTGAACATCAACGTTATTATTCAGGCCTTGAGAAAGTCGTGCTTCCCCTTCCAAGTATCCTCCCTCACCTCTCCTCAACTCGCTGCTGCTCTGCACACTGCGGGGTCATAAACTTCCAGACAAATTATATAGAAACTGGAAAGAACTAAAATTACAATAGGAATAGCGACAGAGTAATCAACTAAGGAAATGTGCAAATGAACGTAATTCACCATAAAAGTGTCATTTGTCTGTCATGGGAAACAGCTGCGGCATGTTTCACAATTGAGTTGCCCCCCAGCGCTGAACACTCTGATGAAGCACGTTTTATGCAAACCCAGTTGCTTAATCGACCATCATTTGCAATTAAGGCTTTCAACCAACAATGGCATAGTTAGAATTCAATGAGCATGAGTATGAAATACTTTTGAAAAATTTTAAAATTTAATTTGAACACTTTTATTTTTCACCAATTGTCTTCTTTCACACCGAGTACAAATGTTTGTCATTTGCACGGAGGGTAAAGATTTCTCTGGGTATGCTAGTTAGTAAGCCCCTTATCAACAAAAGAGCTAATGACAAGATCCTTCAATTTTATGCTTAACACTGTTCCAATGAAGTGACTTATTGTTAGACCTAACTTGTAAGTAAATCATGGTGCTGCATATTTATCAAGAGCAAACCGATATTTAAAATCATGCGATAAAACAATGACGTTGTAACTAAACTAAATTCTGTTCCAGAGACATTGTGCCAGTGGAGAACAACTACATTGCAAAGCTGACAATGGGTGAAGGGTGGCACAACTACCACCATGCCTTCCCGTACGACTACAGAGCAGCGGAATTTGGCTACAGGGATGCCAGCATGACCACACAGTTAATAGATTTAATGGAAAGGATTGGATGGGCTAAGGATTTGCGGACTGCTTCAGATGACATGGTTGTACGGAGGACTCAGAGAAAAGGAGATGGGTCTCATGAAGTTCTAGCCAAGAATCCAGTCATGCATGGAAACGGGGACTCAATTGACAACGTCTACAAGAGAAAAACATTCGCAGATAAGTTTCAAGACCTGGACAAATTTCTGAACAATGTGAGTATGGTGTTACTGTTGGAACTTCTCCATGGTTTCCTTAATAAGTTCATGAGTTCTACCTAAATAAAATACTGTAAATTCAAATCTCATAGTCAACTTATGACAAGCAAACAAATTAACTCAACAGTATCATAAAAGACGGCTGGTTGATGATCCCTCACCGTTACCAGGTATACAGTTACATCTTGATTATTTCATGTCATTCAAATTTCTTATTGAAAATGAAATTTTATGTCATGCTTCCACTTCACTCCCACCTCGACAGACCATTAGCAACATAAATACCATGCAATTTTCTGGAACTATATTACGCATGCTTTGAGATGGGCCACTCTGAAAAATGCCTCGGTAATTTTGGTAAATTACCATGGTATTTTTCGTAATTTACCGCACCCCATAAAAATTACCGTAATTTTCTAGATAATTCACCTGTTTTGAATAATTTTTCATACAGATAAATTCCCAACATGCTCTTTTATGCCAAGTTCACATTTCCGACGTATTTAATAATAAATTGAGGCATGTACAACTCATTTTTGGAATATTTTACTTTTTGAGGTTAGCAGAGATTATTTGGTTATATATGGAGCCCTTTTTTGGTATTAATTACACAGAGGACTTCTGTCTGTAAACCATTTATCAACTCAACTCTCTTATCTGTTTACATTGTTGCTATGACTACACAAACAGCCTGAGAACATGTTTACATTTATCTCAACATTACTTAATTAAAATATTATTACAATAAATTAATAATTATTATATTATAATAAATAATTATAGAGTAATGAATGAAGAATATTCTTCTTGAAAATTTCTCATACTTTGACAAAAGAAAGCTAGATTGCATGTTGCTGTCGTAGTTCTTTTTACAATTTTAAAAATTTCTAATAGATTAATGTTGTATTAGGTATGGTTTGGCTTATCCTGCACATCGAAAAACGGATCAAATGATAAATGCTCAAGATATGTCTTGAATCAATGTAACTACCCTCACCTAAAAATGTCTACGTCACCTAAATATATATATTGTTAATGTTTCCACCTAAGTATATAATAATTATCTGTTTGAACATCATTATTCCCTTCCTATTGCTATTGGCTTTCTTATTTAACCATACATTTGCTGTTAAATACTTAAAACTAAAAATTTTTGGAAAATTAGAGTAATTTTCGAAAATTACCATAATTTACCGTGGTAATTTACCTCAGATGAAAATTACGGCAATTTTCCCATCTATATGCATGCTTTGTGAAAAAATGATGTAATTTTAAAAAAATTAAAAAAATAACATTTCTTGTAAGAAGCCACAAAAGTTATATGTATCTTTAATGGCTATTTTCTTAGTTAAGGGAAGAATTCAACGAGTGATTTGAATTTCAACAGGACAGTGAAATTATCACATTCGTGATATCGGGGCTGAACCTGTTCTGTGAGAGGCTTGTGATTTTCCAGAAAGACTGGTAACCCAAAATTCACATAGGTACCTGTTTAGTTCAGCTGCAATTGTGTAACGGAATTGCCATTACTTTAACACAAGACCTCTATCAGCAATGATATGCTCTGCTCAGAAGTATTTTGAACCACCTCAGGTTCACCACAGTTGAAGATAATCAATTTGGTGTCAATCTAAAAAGTATCTGAGTAGCTCCGGATTTACAAGACGAGACCTTTGTGAAAGTTCACGTAATCTTAGAAGACACTGATTTCATATCCCTCAACTCATAATTGGTGTGTACCACAAGAACAATCACAGTTGTCATTACAATGCCTTATTACAAATAGCCCATACAGATCTATAATAAAAGTAAATTCACTACTTTAAAAATACTTTCCAATCTCTCAAAAATATCAAATTTAAATGAAATCGGCAATAGGTGCAAATATTCAGCGGACGATATGGAAAAAAACCAGAAATAATGACCAGTGAAGGATTTTTTTTTTTTAATGGGCAGAGTCCTTTGCTCTTTTTACACATGATTGAGCGATAAAGAAGCCTCTCCTGGCCCAACAAAGAAGCAAGCCTTAATTGGCACACTTCTTTATCGGGTCAGCTACCGTCTTAATTGCATAGATGTTAGAAACAAATGCCTATTTTTAGCGTCCATACTAGTTGCTCCTCTCTTCTGACCGCGGATTAATAACACCTACTTCTGATATAAAAATGCAAAACTTTTGCTATGTATACGTTTTCTAAGCTGGGCGGAAACTGCGCCAACACTATGATCACAGACTTTAAATCATTTGCACAGGGACAAATGAGGTGATAGCTATTTTACAATCTTTCATATGACATAAACTTTATGAAATGAAGGCTTTATTTAAGAATGTGTTCACAAACAATGACTAACAATCATTAAAAAATGCTTTCAAAGAGCACAAAAGTCAGGGGTAAAAAAATAAACATTTTTGGAATTTACTAAATAGGTTCAAAAATAGGTACTAAACTTGAAAATTGGAAGTGCCGATGTTTCTGTGTTGTAGAGTTTCTACTGAATAGCTTATCCTGCACATCGAAAAACGGATCAAATGATAAATGCTCAAGATTTGTCTTGAATCAATGTAACTACCCTCACCTAAAAATGTCTACGTCACCTAAATATATGTATTGTTAATGTTTCCACCATAGTATATATTAATTATCTGTAAATATATCTTTTTTTTGCTCATTCCAGAATGTGACAAGTGCAGAAGATGCATACACCAAAATAACAAGTGAAAATGTAGATGTATTGTCCAAGGTTAAAGCAATCGATGAATTCAATCTGAGAAACAAAATAGTCAACCAGGGGTAGATTGGCTACTCCCAACAAATGGACATGTATGAATGCTTCGAATACGTAACTACTGACTAATTTGATGACAGAAAAGAGGCATCTTTCCAAGCCTTGATGTGTCGTGAATGAGTGGGGATTGATTCCTCCCCGGGAAACCGCAAACAATTGAACATCGTAAAGGTGAATCAACATGGACTGTGAGAAAGTGATAAAATGTAATTAATTTATGGAGCCCCATTTATTGTTTTGTAAATAAATTATCGTTATACCCACATGAATTTGTTTGAATTACATGCATAATGCCTTACCTTATGCTGGCCCTGGTAGCGGCAGGTCGGCAGATAAGTCCTTGCCTGCCAGCCCAAGGGTCACAGGTTCCAATCCTGCCTGGGTAGGATTTTTAACTTTCAGAGCATGGCAGTGTGTGTGCTCATCCATTATTGAGTTAAATGTAAGGGAGGACTAGATAGTCTTGACTTTGCTCTAGAATAAAGACATTATTATTGTGATTATTGTGACAATATTGACCACACCTGAAATTAAAATAGGTAATACAATCTTGGAAGTGGTTTAAACATTTTGCTATACATATAGGGAGTGTTATTAACAATGATATACATGCAACACCGAGATTAAGAGAAGAATAGCCTTGGCAAAACAAGCATTTCAGAACAAGAGTAACTTACTAGTCAACAATCTTATCAGCATTGGAATGCGGAAAAAGTTCATCAAAACAATTGTTTGGAGTGTACTGTTATATGGATGCGAGACATGGACAATCAGGAAAGCGGAAAAACTCAAGCTGGAGGCAATAAAAATGTGGATCTGGTGGAAAATGACAAGTACACGCTGGGAAGATAGAAAAAGTAATCAGAAAGTGCTAGAGGAAGTCGGTGAAAGAAGATCACTTTTAAGATCAACAGGAGAAAGACAAGCTAAATTGATTGGGCATATGATGAGGCATAATCCTTTCCTGACGAACATATTTGAGGGTAAAGTAGTGGGAAAGAAACCAAGAGGTCGACCCCGGGTAGCATACCTTAAGAGCATGGAGCATGAGACGGAACTGACATCATATGCCCAGCTGAAAGAAGCAGCGATGGACAGAGACACGTGGCTATTGCAACAAGGCAATGCCTTTAGAATACGATGGTGATGAGAATATAAATATCACAAATATGTCATACTTGACTCACTTGACAGCATTATCATGGTTAGGGTTACTACTCTTTCCATCCTGCCTAACCTCCAAATTTTCCACTATCCTGACATTCTAGTAATTCAATAATTTAAAAATTAGACACATTTACACCTACTGTCTCAACCAATATTTAAGAAAACATAGGGTTATAAATGTTAACCCCCTTTTCAGTACGATTATGAAGGAAATAAACTTAAAAGTATTACATACTTCTCTCCCCAGAAAAGCATATCGAATTGTTTTGACCGGAAAGTTTTTATTAATTCACTCAATTAGCGTTTGATTAATTGATGGATCAGTTTATAGACAGATCCATCTATCATTCTACTTCCGAGTTCAACCATACAATTTCTTGAAAAACTATCAGCTTGAATGGCATGAGGTCCCTCATTCTTTCCACCTTGTCGAATATAATCCACAACTTCTGTTCTCTCGTCTACGTTCACCCAACGTCTGATCTTTTATCTCCCTCATCTTCAAGCTGTTCCCTCTCCATGCCTCCCCCACGTATTTTTGCTCTTGCCTGCAGTAACCTAGGAGATTGGAGTGCAGAACTGTAGCACACCAATCTTCAGATTGATGACGGCTGATAATGATGACGTTCTTTTTGGCTGCCTCCCACAAATCTTTTCATCCACTTCCTTTGCATCCCAACTATGTATCTCTAATGCTTTTTGGTTTGTCTTCCTTTTCACTCCGATTACAGTTTCCATTTTTCTCCACAACCACATCTCATTCGCCACATCCTCATCACACTAAAACAAAGTAAATTCACCATTTTACACTATACTACATACTGAAGTTTCCACCAATATTTTCTGTATGTCTGCATTCAGTGTCAGCTTATTATGTCCCTTAATTCCATAAATACTTCCTTGGCCAGTACAATTCAGCTCCTAATGCCCTCGCTACTAATGCAATAACCAATCAGAATACTACCCAGATATGAATGTTAAACCCATTCTATCTTATGCAAATCCTCTGTCACCATTGGCCAACCCAAGGTGAACAATTGCCCCCCCTTCCCTAAAAAAAACGGTGTATTTCTTCGTCATAGACCTTAAATTAAAAGCCTACACTATTTTGTTGCTTTTTTGTTATTGAAGTTTAGGTTATTTCACTCTAATTCAATTTAAATTTTATATAAACTAAAGCGGTTTTTAAAACCACATGCTAAATGTGAATCCTAATCAAAATAATTTTGGAATTAGTCGAAACTTGGTGGTAATCTTAAAGGGAAATATACATTTAGTAAAAACTTGCTCTTCTTAGAAGGCAATCTTTTGCTTCCAAAATACTTATAAGGCACCATTCTGCACATAGTTTATTATGAATTTCTGGGATGAGACCCACGAACCCCCCTTTTCCTGGGAGGTATTCCATAGGCCAAGAGCCGCTGGTGCCCCCCCCCCCTAACCTCTGGTCTAGAGCCACCTCTTTCTGTTACATTAACTCTCGCCTATCTATTTCTGTGAAATCTCATTGATATTATCCCCCTGACATTAATCTCCACCCCAAACCTTTCATTCTTCGCCATTAATGCGCCTATCAGTGAGTGCTGTCCCACTTATCCATGATTGTTATCAGTGGATTTATTGATTTTATCAGCTCCCCACCCACCTTTATTCCTACTGACATCTCTCTCCATGCTTCTCCAACAATCCCTACAACTCCTCCTCCAACAATCTCAAGTACATAGGAAGTAAAAAGCAGTGGCATTAGCGAACACTCTTAAATCGTACTTCATTATCTCTCTTCATCAGCTGCCCGGGGGTTATTCTGTAATTCAACTTCTGAAATAGCTCTTTCGGAAGAGCACCAACTCAAATAAACAATTCAATTGAGGTAGTCAGCTTTCGAAGTGCTCATTTGGAAGCTCAATTCCACGACCGAAAGAATTGGAAATGAACCATTATCAGTAGAAATGAACGAGTCGATGATCTTGCCGTCTGGCGAGCACGGTTTACAACTCCACTTATGGTTATATTCTCCATATAAGGAGAGATCCGCGTCGTCATGTTCCTTGAGGCGAAATTAGAGAATAACCCCTTTCTTATTAGTGGCATCTGAATCCTAAGAGCTATATAATAAGCCGTAATACATTTAGCAATAATTTTTTCAGTACTTAAAATATGAAATCAACAAACGACTTAATTATTCTCCATTTTAGCCATCAAAAATTTATAATTAACTGTTTATTCCCATGTACGAAGTTATACCAGTGTCTCATTGATTGTGTGTCATTTTTGACCTATCATTTTAGACACTTTCTTTCATGCCACATGGATGAAATTTGGTACTTGGGTAGAAAAAGGAGGTAATTTTTGTTGAGTGCAAGCAAAATTTTATAAATACGACCTTTCGACCCCAGAAATAGGGTCCAACCAACAATCCAAATTTTGCCTTATGGGCTTTCAATGTTAAATTATTCGAAATACAAAAAAGACGGAATTTCTTTGCGAAACTTTCAATTTCAAGGTTTTTAGGCACGGTGAACACGATGGAATTACTTTCCAGTTCGAAAATGCAACCGTGACCCCTGAAAGGGCACAGTCAAGGTCACAGGGGTGACAAAAAGCGAATTGCCTCTACAAACGTGTCGAATCATAGGTTTCAAAAGGTGCCAAGATCGATCATAAGGTCTTAAGATCCCTATTGTCATCCCTTGACCTTCGAGGGTCACTCAGGGGTCACAGGAATGACAAAAGGTGAATCGGGGCTACAAACATATCGAATTATAGGTTTAAAATAGTGCCAATTTTGATTTTTAGGTTTGCAGATTCCTCTTGTCTTCCCATGACCTTCAAGGATTATTCAGGGGTCAAAGGTCACAGGGGTGACAGATAGTGAATTGGGGCTACATACGTGTTGAATCATAAACTTTAAAAGGTGCCAAGGTCGATGGTAAGCTCTTCAGATCCCTCTTGTCTCCCCTTGACCTTCAAGGGTTACTCAGGTGCCAAAGGTGACGGGTGATAAAAAGCGAATTGGAGCTACACACCTTCCGAATCATATGTTTAAAAGATTTCCACGATTGATGGTAAGGTCTTCAGATTCCTCTTGTCATCCTATGACCTTCATCGGTTACTCAGGGGTCACAAAAAGTGAATCGGGGATGAAAACGTATCGAATCTTAGGTTTAAAAAGATGCCAAGATCGAAATAAAGGTCTTTAGATCCCTCTTGTCATTCCTTGACCGTCATGGGTTACTCAGGGTTCACAGGGGCGATAAAAAGTGAATCGGAGCTACAAACGTATCGAATCACAGGTTTAAAAAATGTGCCAAGGTAGACGGTAATGTCTTTAGATCCCTCTTGTCATCTCTTGACCTTCAAGCGTTACTCAGGGGTCACAGGGGTGACAAAATGTGAATTGGGACAGGAAACGTATGGAATCGTATCGAGTCCGCAGTCACAGAACGCAAATTCAGCGCTTGTTCTTGGAGTTTAGGGGAAAAAACTGCTTCAACGTTGAACACCAAAAGAAGAGGGATCATAATAGTCGTCCTTTTAAAGTATCAACCTCACTGGAACAGAGGCAGGCTGTAGGAGCTTTTATCTTGCCATCTCATCGTGTTCCATCCACCGCCGTGCGCTTTCATTAAACATCCCCAGGTAGACCTTGAAAGGAATAGTGAGGATGCTGAAATTGAAGCCGTACAAAGTCAGAATGGTGCTGTGGCTTTGTGAGGGTGACTATGGAGAAGACGTCCACTTCTGCAGCTGGATGGTCCTAGAAACTGAACCAAAACCCTATGTTCAAGATTTAGGTAGTTACTTGATGTCCTTTGATGCTTCGTTACAATATTTTCTTCTTTATTTGAGTTTTGATATAATAATATTTTTGTCTGTTTCAGTTTATGGTTTCCGATGAAGCCAAATTCTTTTTATGCGGGGCTGTTTCTTCCACTCACGCTAGGTATTGGGCTGCAAGAAACCCCGACGTGCGGGGTGAGCAGTCCCTCGACAAGCGTGGCGTGATGATCTTCATGGTTATGGTGGATACTCACGTTTATGGGCCGTATTTTTTTAGGAGAAGGTGAAAAAAGAAACTTTCCAAGCTATGCTGGAGGAAAACCTGTTCCGGAACATGGAAGAGGGTGAACTACGTCACCACTGAGGAGGTGTGGTTCCAGCAGGACGGAGCACCTGCCCATAGGTCCCGGATGATCATTCATGTATTCCAACAGAAGTTTAGTGAGCAGCTTATTACGATGGGGATGCAGGTCGCATGGCCACCAAGAAGCCCTGACCTCACGCCTTGTGATTTCTTTCTTTGGGGATTCTTAAAACAGTTGGTATACAAAAAAAAGATTTCCAAGCATCGAAGACCTGAAGCAAGAAATTACAAAATGTGCAGAGTTCATATCCCCAAATATGCTGGAAGACACGTTCACACACGCTTATATCGAGCGATTTCAATTGTGCCTGGCACGAAATAGAGGGCACTTAGAGTGAATAAAAATCGATTTTTAACTGTACTGCTTCAATATTTTCATTTTAAAATTTGATATCGAGTTCATTTTGGATATTTAATATTTTTTTGAATGAAGCATATGATAAAACATTTTTAATTTAGCAAAAGGAATTAACTTGAAATTGTAATTAAATTTTGCTATTGATTTGTAAACTCGCAATCAACAACCACCCTATGACCCAAATAGGCCAAGTATGACATGTGCTATCTGAGGACCTTAACATTGACTTTGGCAGTCTAAAACGTCTCAGATTCATCATGTTTATTTCCCCGTCTCGCTATTACTAACATCTGTGACCATTGATCTCAGCGTATCCCTTGAAAGTCAGGGGAAAAGGAGCAGTATCAGGGAACTTCATCATCTAATTCCTCACCCTTTCGAAGCTACAAATGTCTGTTGCCCTGATTTCCTTGGATACACCTAGTGGTCTTTGACCCCTGTCCAATAGTGGGAGGTCAGGAAGTTCCTGGAGGGACATTACTATCGTATTGGGCACTCTTTGAAAAATATGATTCGACACTTTTGTCGCTCCGATTCGCTATTCGTAACCCCTGAGACCTCTGACCCCTGAATGACTCTTGAAGGTCAAGAGATGACAAGATGTATCTGAAAACCTTACCATCAATCTTGGCACTTCTTTAAACCTATGATTTGATATGCTTGTAGCCCCGATTCACCTTTTGTCATCCCTGTGATCCCTGAGTGACCCTCGAAGGTCAAATAGGGATCTGAAGACCATACCATCGATCTTGGCACCTTTTGAAACCTATAATTCGACACGTTTGTAGAGGCGATTCGCTTTTTATCACCCCTGTGACCTTGACTGTGCCCTTTCAGGGGTCACGGTTGCATTTTCGGACTGGATAGTAATTCCATCGTGTTTCTTGTACCCAAAAACCTTTAAATTGAAATTCTGTCTTTTTTGTATTTCGAAAAATTTAACATTGAAAGCCCATAAGGCAAAATTTGGATTTTTGGTTGGACCCTATTGCTGGGGTCAAAAGGTCGTGTTTATAAAATTTTGTAATCACTCAACAAAACATACAACCTTTTTCTACCCAGGTACCAAATTTCATCCATGTGGCACGAAAGAAAGTGTCTGAAATTATAGGTCAAAAATGACACACAATCAATGGGACAATATACATAACTTATTAAATACCTATGCTCGTTGAGTTGCCTAATTGCAAGGATACTTAATTCAAAGTCTTTTATTGGTTGAACAAGACTTTTTTTAAATTTGTGCATTCGAAATTTTAGCTTAAAAAAGAAATAGAAGCAATATGCACCGGCAGTACCATATCGCGATATCGCCACCGCGTTGATTGCCGTGTGGAGACATTCAACGATAAAACATTATTTACATGTTCGGAAAAATTTCTGGAAAAGCTGAAAAGCATAAAACGACGAGATGTTACACTTTTCCACATTTCCACTTTTTCAACGGTGTGAAAGCTGCTTTCCTGCCTTGTGACGTCAAAGCGAATTTTCAACATGGCCACTAGTTTTCGTAGCCCTGATATTTTCTTCATAATAACGCAGTGTATATCAAACCAGCGATATGATCTTGGGAATTTACAGTTGGTTTTATGATATATTCATACTCCATATTCTAAGTTACGACAGTTGCTTTGGGCATTTAAAGAAGTGGTACACAACGCTATTGCATCAATTTCGGAAAGGTACACCATCATAATGTATTCTACCAACTCAAAGGAAAGTCCGTGAATATTCCTACCTACATCCATAACCGCGGGGATTCTTATCAACTTCATAAATTCCATAGAGTTTTTAATATAAAATATGTTGGGAGTTGTCTGACACTCAAATCTAACATGTAAGTGAATGGTGCTGCGCTCAGATGAGCTACCGTTGTTATGTACTACTATTGTTTACATTATTGTAATATGACGAAAATACGAGATTGATGTGTATCCGAATGTATCTTTTGTGAGTGTGAAGAAAGCCATCAGTAAATCACAGAAAAGTTCATGTTCTTCACCCATCCATAGAAAATAACAAAATGCTTCTGCTTCCTTATCAAGGAGGCTCCGCCGCGACTGTGAGAGTCAAAACAAATACTAAATTCCAGATTTTTTTATATTTTGTCCAAAAAATCCTGCTTTCGCTGATGAAATGCGTTACCTATAGAAACCCAATAGTAATGTACAAAATATGGAGATTATTCCACGAATGTAATTTTAAATGAGCACTTTTTTCAGCCATAGGAGCCGACTGCAGCGTCATTTCCTACGAATTACCGCATTTTGACTTCAATTACGGCATTAATTCTTCAATAACTAGTAAAATAAGGTGGTAAGGGGCCTATATTTTATTTTTATTCAATTGCTCTGGATTATTTCCTTCTTAAAAATAGTTTTCCGCAAAAATGGCATTTATATTTTATGGAAAAATACTATATTTCCTCGTGTTTCTCTCATTCCCCCATTGAAAACAATGTAATTTCAAGTTCAATTAGAGAGTAATATAGCGCGGAAAGGTGTTATTTTGTTGTTCATATAAGATAGAGGACAACCTTTTCTACAAGTAGCCAGAATATTAATAAAATGAAATTTAAGTCATTTTACGGTGCCGTTATTTAAACGACGACAAAGAATATCGCCAAATTTTAATTCAGAAAATGTTCAGAACTTATATGTATAGCAAACATAATTTACGGCTGGCAGACAACTTGTGTCCGCCGTAAGCCTGCGGACGATGCTTGGCATAACCGCCGAATATCCATCGTTGTGGAAGAAACTGTAGGAAATTTCAATTTTACAATTTAGATGTGAAAAGTGTTTTTTTCCGAGTTACTGCGACTGATTTTTTTCGGCAAACGTTTCACAAACAATAGTGTTAAAAAAAACTAAAAAAATGAGCTAAACCGCATCAAAGTTGTTCGGTTTGTTGATCCGCTATCGAAAAAAACGCCTTTTTTCAATTGCTAATAAACAATGAAAAAAACATATTGCACATACATGATACCTGTGCAATTTAACACTCTTAAAGTTGCTTCAGCGTATGCGCAACGTTCATGCTCCTTCAACCTGATTTCCGCGGCCCGTCCCCCGTCGATTCAATCGAAATTAATCGATTATTTTTTAAATCGGTCATGGAAGGTCCGATCATAATTGGTAATCGATTAGTTGGTACCAATTTTACCAACTTTTCGTGGGTTGCCAAATTTTAAGAAATGAGTTTATATGCGAATGAGTTCCTGATCATAAGGAACTTTCTTCAGGAAAGATTCTGGAAATTTAATTACTTTTTAAATAAAAATCATAATACTATTTAATTGATATGTTAGGTACGTCTATTTAATAGACTAAATAAACCAAATCTTATGTCTTGGTCACAGCACTAGCTTCTTACGTGAGCGACGTCTTAAGCTCGTAATATAAATGCGAGTGGCTGCTAACCATTGCATTCCATTGCTAACCATCGAATTTCTGAATAGTCAAGAACATAAAATATTATAACAATAGAAATTTAATCAACCTTGAATGAACATTTTCGAATGGAAGTTTTATTGTTGGAATTGACCTACAGAGACGCGGCTCAGTTAACATTTGTCTACTTATTCTAAGTTATTTGACACAACATATCCAAGATGCACTTTCAATGGGCAATATGGAGTGGATGATGATTTACCATAATAATAACCCTGATAACCTTATAGATTGTTTAAAATTAAATTATGACAGTGTGTCAGGGAACTCGCAACGACGTAAATAGTATGTTAATCGATTATTTAGCCCCCTATTAATCGTTCTAATCGATTAATCAACTTCCGATTCTAATCGATTACTGAGTGAAAAGATGGCATCCCTAATTCAAATGATTTATATAATTGAGTGCTCACGTGTTTATTAAAGCCCGTTTTACACGGGGCACGTAATTGCACAATCTGGGGTCCGATTCTGATCTTCCACCAGTCAATGACTGGCGGAAAGTTCCACCATTCGTTCATTGAACGACTCTTGATCCGTTCAATGAACGGCTCAATGACCCCCTCTGGAGAGCCGAACGTCACAAACTTATGCCGATTTCCAACTTACCTCGAAAACGCGAACAAAAGAATGTCTACCTTCCGCACGCTTAATTCCGTCGGAAAGTTTCCACCACGATACTAGCGCTGTTCCACCAAGTGGATTACGGGTGGAAGGGAAGCTTGATTTTTCTCCAGTCATTGAACGATGAACGATGTAGTGAACGATTCTATGGCGGAAGGTGGAACATGATGACGTTTTGGTGGAAACTAATGACGTTTTGGTGGAAAAGTTGAACATCGGGAAAGTATCAGAATCAGACCCCTGATGTGCGTACGAACGAGCATTTCAAATTGCACCGTGTAAAGCCGTGAATAGCAAGAACGCATGCGCGAATGCATGAACGCGAGATGGCAAAATAGTCCCTGCTCCAGTTCGAAAACGATTGCACGCCCGATTGATAAAAACAAGCAGTTTAAAGTTGTGCAATTTCGTGTCCCGCGTAAAACGGCCTTAATCCTTTCAATTTCTCAGATCGTTATGCTTCCTCACCCAGCTTAATGAGGAGAAGCCAGTCCAAGGATGAAATTATTGCTTCATTAGCTTTGAGCAGCGACCCATAGAAGTGGTATAGCAGTGACATAACAGTGCAGTTTATTCTAAACACATAGTAGGTGCGATATTTAATTGAATTTAGCGGATCACGAATTTGTGAATGGGCGTCAGTAATTCATACTCGCTAAACTGGCTAATTCATTTAAATTTCGACGAAGTTGACCGTTTCTTGAATTTTCGTCCTCGCACCCAAAACTGAAACAGCTTACAAAAACAAATTACGTGTTCATACCATGGAATATCAAAGGAATAAGGAACCTTAAAATAAATGTTATGCTTCCCGCCACCTAGCGCCGGAACGGAAACTATCGCTTGAAAAATACGAGTGTTTCGCGGGAGACGATACCGTATTCGCTAGTGGTTAAATGTTTCTAATCTTCAAGCCGCTGGTCCTTTAAAGCGTTAAGGTAGTTTGAGCGAAAAATCACATCACCTAGAATTTGATGAATTTGACCTCATTTTAAAAAGAAAAAAAAACTCCCATCTTTCCAACGGTATCAAAATATCGACCCGTTGCCGAAATACTTTTCGAGCAATTTGCCTAAAAATATAAGCTGTTTTACATGGGATAGATGACGGCTGTGCGCTCCTGAGTAGAAGAATACTGAAAATATTTGTAATTTATAACACCTAGATTTTGTCAAAAACTAAACGGTGTGTTGTTAGTATATGTTTTCTTAACTGTTTATAAACAATTAATCTATTACTCACCGCAGTCATTTTTACAGAAACACAAAAAAAACTCTATTTTTAATGATTTTTATCCGTGCGGCGTGAATAAATGAGTCAAGCTAGAGACTTATGTGGATATATATATTAAATAACTGAGAATTTTGGTCATAAATTAAGAGTTAGAAGAAGATGGGAGAACAGATGTGGAGATGGGGGATTTAATAAGGACGGTGAAAAACACAAGTGATAAGGTACAAACGACCTCCGAAGAAGGAAACTAATAAGACGAGAAAAAAGTTCGCAGGTGCGAGAGGTTAAGCCTCGCGATGCAAATACAAAAATTCTTTGCTCTCCACTAATTCGTTCACGTGACAAGATGCGCAGCTGACAACTTGCAAGAAGTCTTTCCTCGATGAACCACGGGATTGAGTTTGCGTCATGGCATGACACATCAACTGAGATGCTGGGTTGCCAGATTTCCACTCACACATGTCGAACAGAAATGCCTACGCGAGGAGGTATATATGTCTTCGGTTGCCGGTGCAATTCAATTTTTCAATCCTACCTGACAACAAGTATTGACAATATTAGGCTGAACCCCAAACACCTCCTCGAAAGCTCGCGAATTAAATGTCCTACAAACTTACTGATTACGGATGAGCAAAAAATACCGGTCTTTGTTAGTATCGATACTATTTTTTTTCAATCCGATAGTAACGACCAGTATTTAAAATCGGTAGTTACTACCGACGGTACTGGTACCTAATAAAATACCGGTATTTATGACAGCGTTTGTTGTTCTTGGTTACGCGCCGCAAACTATTCACATGTTTGTAAACACGTATTCAAAGGAAAGAATTGAGAAGTAAATACGAGACGAATTGCGAGTAACCACCCAAATAAAGTCCTAAACGTCATACAGCACAAGTCCCTCAAGTACTGTGGTCATAAGTGTTTTACTTAAACTTGTAATCTACACAAATTTTCAAATGTTCTCGTGATATGTCTGTCTTTTTTCATATTTACATAACCGTGAAGTTGAGATATTATTTGTTATCAATATTGATCTAATAGTTAAGGATGTTCGGTGATTTCACTCAACTTAAGAGAATTCGACGAAACTTGCTGGAAGCATTGTTGTCTTAAATCCACATGATTTTTTCCAGAATTATTTACCGCAGATTACTCAAGATATTTCATCGAGAAGTGGACAAAAAATTACATGGTTTCTTATGGGAACACAAGGTACGAGTAGATTAATTCATCAAAAAAAAACTTTTTCTAGTAAAGATTAAGAAAAAGAAAAATAATAAAAATAAAGTATACCAAATGATTTTCATGCATTATTCTATTGATGATTTAAATTATTTTTCTTATTCTTAACTAGAAAACGTTCTTTTCGATGAATAAAGCTAGTCGCACCTCGCGTTCCCATAAGAACCCATGTAATTTCATGCCCGCTTCCACATCAAATATCCTAAGAAATATGCGGTAAATAATTTTTAAAATATTCATGTAGCTTTAGAAATACATAATCAATGCTTCCAGCAAGTTTCGTCGAATTCCCTTAAGTTGAGTGAAACCAACGAACGTCCTTAATTACATTTTTTTACGTATGCCGAACACCAGACAATCGATGATTTCGAACCGTATAAAATACAAATATTAATTTATTCCTGTAAGTTAAACGTTAGTGCGACCGCCAGGATTGATCACTATAAACAGGGGATTTTACCTGACCACAATATTCATCTACATCTACATATTACCCTGCGACCACCTCTAGGGTGTTTGGCAGGGGGTGACAAGTCACCAAAATGCAGCATGCAAGCGGACCGCCACATGCACACCGCACGGTCATGAATATTAAGGATACTAACCAATTCCATCATTAACTAAAAACCATCATGCAGCATGCAAGAGAATCCCCACATGCACGCCACACATGTACGATGACACATAATATTCTACATGCTACTTAAGAGGGCAATCTGCCTATGAAGCTAGAGCATGCTGTTAGAAACACCATAAAACTCCGTAAACATGCTTTAAGAAATACATAAGTTAGTAAGCTACACTACCAGTCAACTAATCTATTTCTAAGTCCTTACACAGCCGTTATAGTCTCTTATCGCTCGCGGAAAAAACGACATTTTAAATCTATCTGTTCTACAGTCTATCTCTCTTATTTTATTTTTATGATCTAATCTACCATAGTACGTTGGCGGTCGTAAAATATGATCAACTTCGTCGGAAAATAAACTACTCTTGAATTTACATAATAGATTTAGTCTTGTTTTCAATCTACGGTCTGACAGTGATTCCCATCCGAGTTGTTCTAAGAGGTCAGTAACACTAACAAGATTATCGTAACGGCTTTTCACGTACCAGGCTGCTCTTCTCTGTACACATTCTAACTCCGTTTTTAAGCCTGTTTCATGAGGATCCCAAACACTGGAAGCATATTCTAAATGGGGTCTAACGAGGGAGAAGTAGCTTATTTCTCTCACTTTGTCGTCGCACTTGCCTAGAATTCTTTTAACAAATCCCAATTTACGATTAGCTTGACCTGTTATTTCCCGAATATGTTTATTCCACGATAGATCATTATTGAGCCTAACTCCGAGATATTTTACGGATTCTACCGTCTCTAATTGGGTATCCTGAATGAAATAGCTCTGTTGTGGGGAGTTATTTTTCCCCCAGAATTTCATTACTACGCATTTTTTCAAATTTAACTCTAGCTGCCACGCATCGCACCATGCTTGGATTGCAGTAAGGTCGTTCGTTAGTTTATCCTTATCTTCACTGCTACGGATTTCTCTGTATACTACAGCGTCGTCTGCAAATAATCGAAGTTTACTGTCTATTATTTCACCAATATCGTTGATATAGAGTAGGAAGAGGAGTGGGCCTATGACACTACCATGAGGGACGCCAGAAGTGACTCTAACTTCGTTGGAGGCTATGCCGTCTAATACTACTCTTTGCACGCGATCGCTCAAAAGTTCTCTGATCCAGGAAATTACATCATCGTCTAGGCCGTATGATTTTAGTTTTACTAATAACTTTCCGTGGGGCACTTTATCAAATGCTTTTTTGAAATCAAGAAAAATCGCGTCCACTGGAATGTTGTCCTCTCCGGAGACTAATATATCGTGGGCAAACAGCAAGCAATACAGATCGTTCTTCATTTGATTTAAAATCATTCCAACAAAAGGCGACGAGTGCAAATAAAATAAAATGTATTTACGGGATGGCCAATGTATATTCCCGATGAATGCTCATTAAAAATGCCGATTGATGGAAATTTCTGTGCATCTTTCTTGGGCTGATATTCTAATGTGCCCAAAAACCGGAAATCGTGAATATAGTTCGTGAATCTCTGTCAATTTGTGTAGTAACAATATACATAAATACTAACGGTCCCTCTAACATTGGTAGCATATATAGAGTGTTGTTTTACTTTGCTGTTTAGCCTTGAGGTGGCTTGCAGGATATCTTGTAGAATTATCCACGATTAAAAGTTGTTAAAATCCGATGAGAGCAGTCGGCTTTTGTAGTAGTTTCTCGGTAAATGACCTCATCGTCAGCAAAAAAGCTACTTTCACTGCTAACTCTAAAGTAAACATCGTTCATATAAATAAGGACTAACAGGGGGCCGACTATGCTTCCTTGTAAGACGCCTGATTTCACCCGAACCAATGCCTCATAAAATAATACCAAGCCCGAACCAAGAAAATGCATTCGATTGATTACTACCGGTTGTTTACAATCAGTCAGTACGGCAAGAATCAATTTCTCTCTTTTTTACTAATATAATTTATTGTAACAAACTGGAGCAAGTAGAACAATTTAATTACTTGGGTAGTACGCTAGAAGAAACAGGACATAGTAGCAAAGTCATTAGGAGGAGAATAGCGCTAGCGAAGGAAGCGTTCAATAATAGAAGGGACCTGATGACGGGGACCTTAAGTAAGGATGTAAAAAAGAGGCTGGTGAATAGCTTGATATGGAGTGTGGCGTTGTATGGGGCAGAAACGTAGACCTTGAGAAAGGAAGACGAAAATAGGCTGAAGGCTTTCGAGATGAGGGAGTGGAGGAGGATGGAGAAGGTGCGTTGGACGGATAGGAAGACAAATGAGGAAGTGCTTGACATGGTGGGCGAGGAGAGGAAACTTATAGATGAGATTAAAGGGGAAGATAGGGTAGGTGGCTGGAAGCGATAATGAGGGACGATGGTTTGCCGAAGGCCGTGATAGAGGGTAGGATGTTGGGTAAGCGGGGAAGGGGAAGGAAGAGAATAGGTTTTATGGACGGGAAGAAGAAAGGTAGGACTTACGCGGAGGTGATGAAAGAAATACTAGAGGTAGAAAGGGCACGGTACGTGTAAGAGTTCGTCGGATATTCTCTGACTTTCATCACAACCTACCTCTAACCGGAAGATTACTGTAATGAATGAATGAATTGATTGTAATAAGAACATTGTTTTTTTGTGAGGAACCTTTTGGGAGTTGTAAAGAGACTGCCAGAGAGGGAGTTCGGAGGAGGGGGTATGGAAGTGGAAGGAGTGGGGAAAATAGCAGTACCTACCCCCGAGGGGAATTGAAAGCTTGAAAGGCGATCGGCCGACTTTCTGCAGCTGGTAAATCTGGACAGGATGTTGGCTTCTGAGAGAAGCCTCACTATTTTCTCGCTGGTTCCCGCCACATACGGGAGAGTGGCATAAGAGGCTGACCACCTGGCTGAAGTCTCGTTTACAACAACTTACCTCGGCGTAACTTGCCTTGACTCGGGGCAACGCCAGATATGAGACCTTGAGGAGAAAAGCGTCTACCGTAGTTCACAACGACTTAAAGCGGCGTAACTCGACTTGGCGTAGCCTGGAGTTAGCCCAACGCCAGAGATGAGACCTTGAGAAAAGCGTCCAACAGTTCACAACGACTTAAAGCGGCGTAACTCGACTTGGCGTAGCCTGGAGTTGAGCCTAGCTCAACTTTCTCTTCACTCCAGTCAATAGCATGGCATGCTCTACTATCGAAAGTTGGGCATCAATCGATTGCTACTCTCGATATATCCTTGAGCAAACGCGATTTAGTTGTGAAGCCGCATGTAGATACGTTGAAGCGAAAATGGATGAGAATAAGTTGATAGAGTCAGTGCGAAATAACCCTCACATGTTCAACAAACCTTCCATTTTAATACTTCCATAGTTCAACTCACTATTTACAATTGATACATCACCTCATATGAGCTGTTTGAGTTGGAGCTGACTGTAACTCTCGAAATTCACGTTATCCATAGGCCTCATCAATCGATTGTAAAGATCGAATTTGGAAGTGGTGCGCTATGAATGGTTAGAATCGTCGCGCACTGGTTCAACTTAGAAGAGAGAATAAGTAGTTAGTAGATAATAAGTAGTAGAGAATATGTAGTAGAGAATAGTAGTTATGCCAAGTTAAGGAGGTTCCGCCGCGACTGTGTGAGTCAAAACAAATACTAAATTCCATATTTTTTATATTTTGTCAAATAAATCGTGTTTTCACTGATGCAATGCGTTACCTATAGAAACCCAAAAGTATAAGGTACAAAATATATGCAGAATATTCCAAGAATGTATTTTAAATGAGCACTTCATTCCAGCCATAGGAGCCGACTGCAGCACCATTTCCTACGAATTACCGCATTTTGACTTCAATTACGGCATTAATTCTTCAATAACTAGAAAAATAAGGTGGTAAGATGCCCATATTTTATTTTTATTCAATTTTTCTGGATCATTTCCTTCTTAGAGACAGTTTTTTACGAAAATGACATTTGTATTTTATGGAAAAATACTATTTTCCCCCGTGTTTCTCTCATACTCCCATTGAACAACACGTAATTTCAAGTTCAATTATAGAATAAAATAGCGTGGAAAGGTATTATTTTGTTGTTCATATATCAGATAGAGGACAACATTTTCTACAAGTAGACAGAATATGAATAAAATGACATTTAAGTCATTTTACGGTGGAACCACCTTAAGTTCTCGTGAACGAGCCTTTAAGCCCAAGTCCCGCGCACACTCTCCGAGGGAGTTTATCAGTTATCCAGCTCATGCGGAAAATCCTACTTTAGGAAAACACGGAGGTCAATACGGTGTACATTGCGAGAACATGAACGGGTCACGGAGAAGAAACAGTTCCGGCTCTACGCCGTCTCGGAATACGTTTGGTCGGAGTCTTGGCACATAGTAGGCTTCAAAAACCCTATGTTGTAGTGCAACGAGAGACGATATTACCGTAGATTAAGTCGAGAGTCCAATCAAAATAGAAAAACACCCGAGCAACTGCAACCGGGAGGACGGGTATATACAATCTGCCCAGCACCTGGAGGAGAATCTTCCGGACAGCAGAAAATGCGGGAAACCAGTCCACCACCAACCAGGACGAACCAACTGATTAAACTTGACTATAAAAAAGGGACCAAAATTTGCATCATCACTTCTGACCTGAAGACGCCAGCAGGATGGCTGGAAAAACTGTTGTCGTAAAGAAAGAATACATGGAGGGACATACGCTAAAGTCCAGCCGGCGAGAGTTGTCCGATGACAGCGAAAAAGAGAAAGTTGGGAGGACCCTGGTTCGCAGCCAATCACTGTTCCCCAAACGCACCCCAACACCCTCGCTTGTTCAAACAACATTGTCACATGCATGTGAATCACCAAAAACAACCCTTTTCGTTCATTATCCATTGGAGTTCACTTGCGCGCGTTCGTTCATCTGCTGTGGTGTTTTGAAACTTTCTGGTGCCTTTTCCAACGTTTTCAGTAAAACTTCAGGACGCTTTTAACGGGAGTATTTTACTGAAGAGCTTATACAAGGCTTCCAAGAGTGTTTTGTGCTGTTCTGGTGGTATTTGCAGATGATCAAGCATTGGTTAGTCAGTCTGCCAAGGGGTTACAGTCAATGGTAAATGCATTAGAGGTGCAGTGCGAAAAGTATGGGGTGAAGATCAATCACAACAAAACGAAAGTAATGTGATTTTCTAGAAGTAAGAAGGCGGGGCTGAATATAAGGGTGGAAGGGCAGAAGATATAGCAGGTCGAGCAGTTTACGTATCTGGGTAGTATTTTGGAGGAGAATGGGTTTAGTGGTCAGGACATCAGATGCAGAATTGCGCTAGCTAAAGAAGCATTTTCGATGAGAAGGGAATTGATGAGGGGGGGGGGTCTGAGAAGAGACGTAAAGAAGAGGCTGGTTAAAACTTTAATATGGCGCGTGGCGCTATATGGGTCGGAAACTTGGTCATTGCGAAGGGAGGATGTGCGTAGACTCACGACCACCGAGAGACAGGAGGATGTGCGTAGACTTGAGGCGTTTGAGATGTGGGTTTGGAGAATGATGGAGAAGGTGAGCTGGATGGCGAGAAAGACGAACGAGGAGGTATTGGATATGGTTGGAGAGGAGAGGAAGCTTGTGGCAGAGATGTGTGGAGAAGGCAGAAGAGATGGATGGAGGAGGTTTTGAGAGGAGAGGGCATGTTGAAGAGAATGATAGAGGGGAGAACACTGGGGAAGTGTGAAAGAGGAAGGAAGAGAAAGGAAGAGGAAAGGAATTCTGGACGACATAAGAGGAGGTAGAAGATATGAAGAATTTAAAGGTTACTTCGCGATGCTCGGCGATGCAAATAACTATTTCTTTACATACATATTTTTAAAATGACCAAAATTGAGGGTGTGCCATTTTGTTTAATATATTTGGTAAATAATGAGAAAAAAGTAAGTAGACGGCATTAAAACTAAGATAAAAACTGTTCCATCTAACTGCATCACTTTTTATTCCAATTCGTTACCCATAAAGGCTTAGCAAGGGATTGATTTTGAAGATTTCGTGAGAAAATTGAGTGTAGACCATTTTTGCAAAATCTGTGCAAGTTTTACCTCATGAAAATTGTTAAACGTTGAGGACTAAGGAAAATACTTTGAGTCATCGCATGCACAGGTCTTTTGAGAATATTTATGCAAAGTTTCAGCTTCCTGGCATGAAAAAAATCGCTTTTTGACTTTTGGCCAGTTTTTTTTACGATTTCAGCCCACTGTGCATCGGCAGAAATGGTAGAGTTTGACCCGGTCTGAAACCCGAACAACCCTCAAAATCGTTCACGCGAATGCTGACGAGTGAGGTATGCCGATTTTGACACCAAGGTACAGGTGGTATAGGAGATGTTCTATATTATTTGCAATGAAATAGGGAGCAAGGACGTAAAGAAGGAAAAAAAGGAGGGGAATTTTTGGGTAAGATAGGGTGAAACGGATGGGGACAATTGTTACATCTCACGCGTTGGGAAGGGGTTGGTAGGGTTTTGGCACATGTAGTGGACTTGGATTGATGTTTGGTTGATCTTAGGATGCTAGAGAGGTCTGGGGGCGTCTGCAGGAGAGGGAGGGATATTTAGGGAAGGTGCTGGTGGTGGTGAAGTTGTCAGAAACATGTGGAAAAAGGTTTTTCAAGGTTCGTTTATTTATAATGTTCGGAGAAAAATAGGTCCGATTCCACATTTTTTATATTTCGACGACGTCGACTATGATTTCGATGCAGGACATCATCTTCTGATGTTACCTGAGAATAATGCACCCCATCGAAACCATGGTCGTCGAAATATAAAACATTTTGTGGGATCGCAGTGTTTTATTTTCCTTCATAATGAAGGAATTCCACCAATTAAAGTCAGAAACTCTCACCGAAATTATTAGAGAAGTAAGTGAAAAAACGCCAACATCTATGTAGGCATTAGGAGGTACGGGGAGGAAGGGCCGCTTGGAGAGGTTATTGCTCTCTCAGGGGGGCGTGGTTCCACAATGTTGCCACATTGTCATAAATTCCGGACTTATAAATTTTCAGCGGTACGATTTTATTGAACAGAACTGTACAAGGTATTAAACAATAAATTTAGACGAGGAACCAATATAACGAGGAAAAACTGGTAAAGGAAATGTGACAAAATGGAAAAGTTATAAAAAGATGGGGATTTTAGAGCGTTATGCGCTAAGGTGAAAATGTCTTAGGGAGGTCTGAGAGAGCAAACGATACCAAAAATTAAGGACAAGACAGGGAAGATACCGAACGGGAAGAGATTCAGGAAAGGTGAGAGGAATGCGTGGAAGAACTACATGATAAATAAGCCTGTGAACTTAGATAAAGCGATGGAAAGCACGTTAGATACGTATAACCTCGGACCAGGGATACTACAGGGACAGCGCAATAGATAGGGCACAATGGGAAATGAAGGCTAGGAACGTTCTGAGTGGATAACATCCTATCAATATTATCGGAGAATTGGGGAAATAATGAAAGGCGAAGATTTCCCATCTAATTCGTGAGACCTACCAGCAGGGAGTATGTACAAGAGGACTTCTTGAAAACAGTTTTCATCTCTCTTCTGAAGAAGGAAAAAGCGTCAGAATGCGAGTACTTTCTTATTGATAAGTCTCATTTCATCCGCTGCAGTCACCGATCCTATTTTAACCCCTACTCCCAAATTGCCTCCCTTCCCCGTCTCCCCCAATGGCTTCTCCCACATCCTCAAGTGCGACCAATGCTTCAATGTAGGCTAAGCATCCTTGGGTCACTTCCACCATCAGCCTCTCAAGGAACTCAAGACCCTTGAACAAGCATGCATGTGGCCCTTTCAAGGGTTCATTTCCACGGGGTGGGGGCACAAATATTATTTTCTCATTCATTTCCCTCTCATTCTCCCCCCCCCCTCCATTCTCGCTCTCTATCTCCTTCCCTCACTCCCCTTCTCTTCTTTAATGAGGAAGGCTGGTTATCAATCAGTCGAAAATTCGCAAAAAAAATCACTCGCGACGGTGTCCTTTTTCGTGGTGACAAACTCTCACACCTGTGGCTTTACAGTCTATACATATATACACTTAGCGGCATATATAATAACTAATAATAGTTCAAACACATACACACTCGGTTACGTTGGGTTTCAAGCAAAAATTACCACTATTCTTGGGACACTTTCAAGAATGTTCAACATTTGTCCTCAGGGCCATCGAGAGACCGGTTTTCTTGGGTTATTTACCTGGGGCCCTAGTGCCTACCCACAAGGGATGCCACATTGGCTAAAATTCATAGAGTGGCCAATATTTCGATGTTTATGAAAGTACTAGCTACTCATTCATTATTCATCGACAAAAGCATCGATGTATCGTCGAGCGTTTTATGCATCCATATCTGAGGTTAGGTGATATGCATCAGATATATTTTTAATTCTTTAAAACTTACAATTATTTTTAAAAATTATTCGGATATTGGGCCTTTGGACCTTAATTAGGAAAATATTGATAAATAATACGAGAATATTTTTCCATTGAATTTTTTCTTGAAAATAAAAAAACATATGAAATAAAGAACAAACTTCATTATGAAATAAAGATAAATAAACAATAGTGGCAGTACCTGTTCGCTAAAAATATTCTAAGCTTTGTTGTATCAAAATAATCATGCACTCATTGAAAAACAGTGGATATAAAACGTTGAAGCCTCCCAGTATCCCATATCGAGGGAGGAAAGGAATACTCTTTGCTTGGTATGCAGCGACCCCAACCTGCTCCTGTTGTCCTGTACCACCAAGTTAAGAGCTGATACAATCCTCTCAGAAGGTACTGATGTAGGCATGGCGATCATCAGCTTTAGTGCTACGTTGGAAGTTACAGGATTCATGGCGAAGTACTCGTTGGGATCCTTATATCCATTAATTGGGACCTTGTGTATTAAAAAACAGGAACAGCTCTTCTGGCGTACCTGCGAGAATCTCATTTGGCTGTGCTGTGAATTTTTGCACCATCTCCTGTATGCTTTCTCCACAGAGAGGACCCAGACCCGTTTCCAGGTTCTTCCACGCTGGGTATTGGCGGTGAGGAGGAGCCCTGTTTTCTGATCTCACCTCAGCTGATAGAGTATTCAGAGCATGAGACTCTTAAGATAGAATTGCACTTGTAGGTCCTCTTAAACCTTGGGTCAATTAATGTGGACATAAAGAGCAGTTTGTTGCTTTTCATCGATGCAAAGTGAATGCAACACAGGGATGAAAACACGGACGATTTTATACCTTAACTTGTTTCCCTACACGCGAACGATAGATGGCATAGTTGGGGAAGGTTCGTTTGTATTCTTTAATGGCTTTTGATAATCAGAAATAATGCATTTATTGTGCGATATTCCACAGAGGAATAATATAGCACTTATGTGCACTTGCGGGTGACTCCGTAAAGGTAACTACCGTGGCTAGTCCCGGTATCCTCAAAATTTGTCAAAGAGCGAACACCTCAATGTGTTCTATATACTATGTCTTTATCCTCGCGGACTGTGGCGCTTAGCGCACGACTTGGACTGCTAATAACATCATATGTCTAGCAGTCCTGACCACCATGCTCCTATAAAGCCACCAAATAATTCTCAAGGGAGAAGGATGCCTCGGTAGCTTAACTGGTTAAAGCACTCGAGGCGAAATCGAGGGATCCGGGTTCGAATCCCGGTCTAGGCGAATGATTTTTCCTCTGTAGAATATCGCACTTATGTGCACTTGCGGGTGACTCCGTAAAGGTTACTACCGTGGTTAGTCCCGGTTTCCTCAAAATTGGTCAAAAGAGCGATCACCTCCTTGTGTTCTATGTATGGCTTTATCCTCGCGGACTGTGGCACTTAGCGTACGACTTGGACTGCTAATGACATCATATGTCTAGCAGTCCTGACCACCATGCTCCTATAAAGCCACCAAATAATCCTCAGGGGAGAAGGATGCCTCGGTAGCTTAACTGGTTAAAGCACTCGGCGCGAAATTGAGGGATCCGGGTTTGAATGCCGGTCAAGGCGAATGATCTTTCCTCTGTGGAATATCGCAATTGTGTGCACTTACGGGTGACTCCGTAAAGGTTAATACCGTGGCTAGTGTCCCGGTTTCCTCAAAAATACATTTATTGGTCTCCCAAAAACATTTATTAGTTCCCGCTCCTAATCTAAAACATCAGTGCGATGTTGAGTGTTTTGAAAACATCGAGTCAATGTTTCATCGATTATCTTACCACTCGATGTTTTCGATGCATCGGCACAAAAGCATCGAGTAGTCCGATACATCGATGGCGATGTGGCATCCCTACTACCCACCCCAAGCCACACTTCAGGATGGTCGAATTAACTAGCAATGCTGCGTACGCTTAATATCGTAGGAATAGTTGAAATTTAAAATTAATGTGATAAATTTATAAAATTAATAAACCCCCATTCTACAGGGGGTAACCCTTCCATAACCCCCAAACCCTTCGGCAATGGGCCCATTCATTTTGCCCGTGGCCCGTCAAACCTGTACATACGGCATTAATATCCTTTCCATTAAAGTATATTTCTACCCCAGCGATACACTCGCTGTCTTTTTGTGCATCAACAATGTGAAGTTTGAATCAACTGCAGTTAATAACGAACGTGACCACATCTCAGAAACGACGGAATCATTACTAGAAACGTCATTCTCATTAGCTTTTGAACTGGTGATTAACATGTATTCTCATAAGCACGTGATATTATGCAAAATTAACGCACAAGTAACGTAGTGGAAGGACTTACGGTCATCGGGTGACTTAACCGATAAGTGTGTACAAGCAGGATGGTTGCTATGGCTGTAGCAACAAGTCTACTCAATGCAATAAAACCGCCAAAAAACTCGAAAAGAAGAAGTAACGGATACTCACCGATGACGAAATGCGTTGTTTATCGTGATCACCTCACTCAATCACACAAGGAAGCACAAATGCACTAAAACAACATAGCTCTATGAGGGAAATTGTTTCTCATTAACCACTCTTCTTTCAATATACTTCACTTATAACTTTCGGCGAAAAACGTTACGGTCGTCATGGTGATGATCTGTTTACAATAAACCCGCAGCGCCTGCGTTCCTTCAATTTTTTTCTGTCGTCGTTCTCCGCGGTGAGAGGGGAGGCGCGATTTATGATCAGTAACGAAGCCCGTTCACAAATGAACAAGAAAACTTTTGAGACTCATTCTCAGAGTTATTTGTGGTCAGAACGGGATAGATTACCAGCCTGAATTACCAGTAAATTCTTTAGGAAGGCCGAAGTCTCAAATTCACCGAGGTGATAATGACATGGCCATTCAAAAAATAAATGGCCGCAATGGAAATTTGGTGATAACATACTCTAATGGCCACTTTAGGCCATTCAAGTATTATATGACCATAAGTCCCAGATAGCAATGCAAGCTGGAATCAAGCTTGACAGATCAAGCCTGCAAGCTTGCAGCAACCTTGAAAAAACAAGTCTGCAAGCTTGATCTAAGCAAACTATAAAAATAGAAAAAAAATCTAACAGGAATCATATCAGACCATTCTTAAAAAGCCTAATAAATACAGAAGTACTCGTATTCAATTAAAAATGAACACCTAATAACACACCCTAGCCACAAGAACTAGTGTATTGTGATTATTAACAGCTGAAAGCAATACTTAACTAGACAAAAGCTATTAACTTCTATAGTCTGAGTTGATACATGGGTACTAACTTTCAACCTTGACATGGCAAGGGAAAATCAAGTTGGGTAGCTTGACATAGGCTGGACTCAGGCTTGAAAAATTCAACCTTGACATGGCAAGGAAAAATCAAGCTTGACGTAAGCTTACATGCTATGTGGGGTACTATAAGTAGCCATCCTCACTTGGGCATCTATTCTATGGAAAGAGGAGATAAGCCGAAGCAAGTTCCCCTTTGGTTATCAACCTGGAAACCTGACCAATACTCAAGTTCGCTACTGGAGATGGTGATCATCTGGACCTACTGAACTCGTGGAGTGCTCAGTGGCAGTTGCGCATTAACCCTACTAAGTCAGCTGTCATGACCTTTTCCTTGAGACGTAAACCCGCCGGTCATTCTTACACGTTCCAAAATACCCTTATTCCAGCAGTGAGTTCCCATGGTGACCTGGGTGTCATATTTGACGATAGGCTACATTTCCAAGACCACATAAAAAGGGTTGTGGGCAAGGCGATGGCGGTGGTTGGCCTACTGTACCGTCACACAGACATTCATGATCCCCTTGCCCTCAGAACAGTATTATTTGGTTGTGTCCTCCCAATCTTAGAATACTGCTCACCAATTTGGTCAACGGCTTGCCCATCCACTCTGAAACTTCTAAATCGTCCCGTCAATTTTTTCATAGCCATTGCCCGTCATCGCATTCCCTCCCTCAAGAATTCAACCCGTGAATCCATTTCGTCCTTCCTAGGAATTCCTCTGCTCTCCCATCGCCGTTCACTATCTGACCTGAAATTCTTGCACAGTATAATGAATGGACAGCTTCGTTCCTGTGACCTTCTCTCTCTTTTTCCAATTCGTGTCCCACCTCGCCCCACGCGAAACTTCAATCTCCTACACATCCCGAAATTCCGGCTTTCTCTATCACAGCGTTCCCTGTTTTATTGAATCCTCTCCAAATTTAACATATTGTCCTCAGCGCATCCGTCCCTTGACCTTTTCTCCTCGCCCAACATATTCAAATCATTCATCAAACGGCACTTGGTATGGAACCCAAAAATTTGAGTTAATTTTGTTTTTGGGTTGATGTTTTTATATTTTATTTCATTCTTCGTGTTTTTCGTTATTGTTGTTCTATGTTTATTTATTTTGTTGCATCAACCAATGTAATTAGCCATTGTGCCGTTTTTGGTTATGTGAGATAAATAAATAAATAAATAGTGCACACAAGTAGATCATGGTTTTTTCTTCACAGAAAATAGCAATAATTCTATTTCTAGCGAATTCAATTTCGATATTTCAATCCAATGGGTTCATTGAATATATATGGATCAACTAATCAACTTAAGTAACTGACCAAGTCACAGAGATTCAGTGGTGGATTAAGGCCGTTGTTTTGAGGGGTGAGGTGGATTGCAACTTTCCAGGGTTCTGTGGGTATGGAATACCTTACGACCACCATTTTTCCTATTGTACCAGGAATAACGGGGGTGGGGGTTGCCTCCTGCAACAAACTTAATCTGCTTCCGCAGAAATTATATCTTGAGAGACCGTCAAAATGTTTCATCATTGAAATCAAAAGAATAGTATAATTATCCACCGATTAGCATAAGTGTAAATGGCTTTCTTCCTTAATTGTCTTAGTTCTCAAATTAGTCATCTTAATATTTTGGAGGTTGGCACACATACCAGGTTCTGTCTCCAATAGGACGGCTCCTCGTTTACAAAGAAAAATTACAGATTTATATATTTCATTAAATTCAATGCATATTCTTATTTTGACATCATTATAACTAAATTTGTTTTTTAAATTATGCTCTGATGGCAATATTACAGGTGGAGGTTTATGTACAAATAATAAATATATACAAGATTACTGCCCACCTTTAGAATAAAGTGCAAGATTAGTACTAAAATCATGATGAATGAATCAATGGTAGGGTCATGTCCTTCATAGATGAAAAGAAATATCTAGCCTAATGTTCCTCCAAAAGTAAAGTACATAATTTCCTTTTTCCTCCACAAACCAGTAACATTTTATTCATTTGGAGCAGGCAAGAGCTGGGATCCACTGATCTCCATTCAAAACCACCATTTGGCTTGCCAGATTAGGCCTGTCTTGGAGATGAAACTACAAGCATCACTGGACTGGATGCGCGCTAGATGACTGAGCATTAATTAATGACAATAGCATTGGTGAATCTGGAGAGAAATCAAGGAGAAAAGGGTTAAATTTGAAGAAGAAAGACATTGAATTGGATAATAATCCATAGCAAAGTCAAGGGCTAACAGGCTGGTTCATTAAGCATCCTGTGATTAAGCATGTGCTCAAGACGATGACTATTTGGCTAAAACTTCAAGGTTCTCAGATTTTGACCAGTTGGAAGGAATAAACAACACTGGAAGATAAAATACAGCTTACAATTCCCGTGAAGGCTTCTGTCGAGTCTTTGAGTTGAAGAGATTTGACTTTCCGGTATTCTTTTATGTCTATCCATTTTTCTGGACAATATTTTGCCCGTGTTCCCGCTGGAACGTAAAGACTCTTTGACAGCTTGCAATTGCCTAAAGTTGAACTGTTGTCGAAAGCTCGAAGCTCAAGAGCTCATTCTTTCAAATGATCTCAGGGAGAACACCAAGTCTAAGATTTCTCTGGTTTCCAACCGAGTGATGTTGGTGATTTGCACAGATGTTTCTACGGCGTAGTCGGCCACCGTCCTCAGGGTGAATCTAAAATTGAGAATTTTAATTGAGAAAATCATTCACTCTTAGGATGATGGCAGACTACGCCATTGAAACGTAGGTGCACCTCACCAACATCACCCGGTTGGAAATCCAAGAAATCTACAAGTATAAACCGGGAAAGCCTGAAATCTTACAACACCGAGTCTTTCCAAAAGCGCTAAAGCAGTATGTATCTCAGAATTAATCAACGTTATCCATCTTGTATCAGTTAAATTTTCCCACAAGATCTAACATGGACTCACGTATTTAAGACTGGATCACATTCTTGACATCAAAATAGTAAATAGTATCACAATTAATATGACGAGGGTGACTGACTACTGCAATATTTCCAAGAAAGAATTCAATCTTTATGCAAATAAACTGGATGCAAGAATGTTTAACTATAAGGTGAGATTAGATCAACAGACTGGTCTTGACATCATCCAATATGATACTGGTGAATGGCATATTATATTTTTTTTAAACAATGACCGTGAATCAATTTCATGGTTATTAAAACCTAACAAAGCATTTCCTTCTCCGACCAAAATCATTGCACATGTGTTTCATTTTACCTAATACTTTTCCAGGTAACTATGGCATTCACATATTTCATGAATCTTTGGATAGAGGGTGAGGAATATTAAAAAAATAACTGGAACCATTTTGTGTTTATAAGTGTTATCTCATTGGATACCCTTATGTTTTATTTTTCACCAGTAACAAATACAACTGAGGCGGCCTATTTGGTGGTGGGCCCTGGATGCTAAAGTACATTGCTCATAAAGTATAAAAAGACAACAAAAACTAATATTAAAACATAAGTTTCTCTTAAAATACATCATCCAGGTCGCTCCAACAAATACCTCCTTTCAAGTACAATGTACCATTTAAAATATTTTACAATATTAACTACAGAGGTCAGACTTTCCCTTTTCAACAGTGTTATACAGTGCCCCACACCGGCACAGCAATTTCTACAAGAAATTGCAACATTTTGATGATAAAAAATGAAATTACAACAATTGTGTCCAAAAATAACCCACTCCCATTGCACATCCACTACTGGCTTAGCAGAAGAATCATAGGGATTTGGAAACCTAACATTATTACGTCATTTTTTTTTAAAAAAAAGGTCTGACATGTAAGTTACAGCTCTCATTATATACAGGATATTTTTTTCTCTATGGTTCACTTGAAGTCGTGGACTCAAGTGAGTGAAATGCATCATTCGTTAAGACTCTCGGCGAAAACCACGGCCTTCTAAAACATCTGCCAGAACGCACTCGATCACGAGGACACCAAATTTTGACAGAAAACCACAGCGCAACCAGTGCCCTTTCCAGTTAACGAGAAACAGGCATCCTCTTTCTTTCTCTCTCAATCACACGCAGTCCTCACTCTGACTCCCGACGCCAAATTAACACAATTATTCATCTTTTGACCATGATCAACACAGCTGATTCGATTCAACATTCTATGTCAAATCACAGACGGACTGATTTTTTTAACCCTATACAGGTGAGGCTACTGATTTTTAAGTGCACAAACTTTTTGAAATTTTACACATATGTATTGATATACATAGGTCAGTCTATCCAGTTCATTACACCCAACATAATTAATTATAGAGGCCAAAGCTGTAATTTTTCCTTTTCAGAATTATGATTATAATTTTATTGATACTTCCTAAAACTGTTTTGGCAGACATTTATCTCATTACCTATGTTTAAGAACATCGCTAAGACAATCTCAGGACACCTTACATATATATATTTATATGTATATATATATTTTTTTTTACAGAGATACATTGTATAATGGGGAGCTTTGAACAATTTCTTCTGCTGGTAAGAATGCGTTCTTTGAGTGTGCGTCTGTGTGGTATCACTGGAAGCATGGGCTAACAGTGGGCAACACTGGAACACAAACATCTCTGCTCCCATCTATTTACAATATTTTTAGAATCTAAGAGAAAGAAACAAAGTAGTGTCGGGTGTATTTACAAAGAAATAACAGCCACTATGAACAGCACTAGTAAGAAAGTTTTAAGAAAGAAGGCTAACCAATGAAAGCCATAGCAAGGATCGAAAGGAAGAGATGCGGCTCTCCGAATACTTCGACTCATCCCACGAGACACTAAAGTTTTTCTTTTTTCGACAATAAATAAGGATGATCAGAAAGACATTGCAACCTTCCCCCTGGCCAAGTTGCACAGCGGAAAGTGAGAAAGTACTTTGTTCCCTGCCACCAACGGTTGCACACTTCCACCCGATTGGAAGTTTTTGGCTGCATACAGCTCCTTCCAAATCATGGAATGCAAATCTAATAAGTTACTCAACAAATGTTACCAACAGCTATCTCTCAGCAAAATTATTCTGCAATTATATAGAAACCATTCAGCATATCTATCATATACATAGATTATATATATATATTAATATTTACAGGAAAACATATGAGCAGCACATCATCAAAGGTCACCAACAAGACTACACACAGACTGTCCTGTACACTATCATATGTATTCATAAAGTAAAAACAAACCTCTTCCAAAATTTCACATTCTTGCATGCAATTATAAAAGCAACTTCAAAGCATCATCATTGCAACACAAACTCTTTTTACCAATGTCACTAATACTCTTCTGATAACTCCTCTGTACACGATGCACTTATACACAGTCAATGTTCACTTGCAGATCATACCCTAAATATGTATGTTACACTGCATGTGCTTTGACACCACTCAGCAAAATAGATTAGGAATGATATGACGTCGGTTATCTCATTTAAAAAACAAATATATTGATGTTAACTCATTAAAAATATGGAAATTAATCATATGTAAATATGTATAACAAATTAAAGACTGCACAAAAGTGCAGCTCACTTATCACTCGAATAGGCCACTGTCTAAAGAGTACCATGACAGTAATGTCAAATGCAGACAGAGTGCAGAAGTTAATATAATACATGGATAACGCCCATTTCTTGGAGAAGAAACCAGAGAAATGAGAACACAGATACTAAACATAAGGGAGAGGATGAAACACAAATTTGAGTCTCCCAAAAATTAAAAGCATTTGCTAGTAAAAAAAATATATTTATACACGCAGGTAGAAAAAACAATTACCACACATTTGCTACTGAAACGCATCTGTAAAAAACAACGACGAGATGACTGGAAACTGAAGTTCGAAAGGAATATGAGTGGAGGGGAATGAGAACAGATCATTTTGCTACTACATCTGGACCTCAAATGCTTTGACAACATTCTGCGAGAATGGGTTGGTGCCAATCCCAGCCGTCGTGGTACCCCCTTGCGCGGCAGCAGCAGCGGCCTCCCGGTGGTTGCGTGCTGCAATCGCTGCCCATTCTGCGTCGAACGGGTCGTGGCCCTGCGTCTGCGGCACGTGGCCCTCGTCTCCACTACCGCTCCACCACGAGGACGCCGCAGAGGAACTGTTCTGCGTGCCGGCGTTCAGGAACGTCTCGCCCGAGCCAAGGGAGTGTGCCCTCAGGTGCGCCAGGTGGGGGGCCCGACGCGGCGTGCTGCCACAGTTGTTGCCTGCTGCATTGTTGCAGTTGCCAGTGAGGGGGGGTGGGGGCGCCGGTTGCTGTCGGAGGGGGGGAGGGGGTGGGGGAGCGGCCGGCGCTCCGCCAACGTCTCTCCCGGCCTCCAGGCCCATCACGACGCCACCATTCTCGAGGGGCCCCACGGCATCAGCCACGGCACCCGTTATCCTCCCGAGCCACTGGTCGGGTCGCGGGAGGTCAGGGATGGCATCCACGGCAATTGGTTGAACAGGAGGGGTGACCATCTGGACCGCACCCACGGTCGTGACGTGGTTGCTCGTCGTGGTGGCCGTGGTGGCAGGTGGGTGTTGTGCCGCAGGGGGAGGAGGCGGCATGGGGTGGGGGGAATGTGCGGCTGGGGGCCTGGGCGTGAACGGCACAACGGCCGAGCTGGGTATTGCGCCTGACCACGAGGATGTGATGGATGTGGAGAGGATTCCGTTGCTGCTGCTGAGGTCGTTTCGGGGTGGGGGCAGGGGCCACGGGGCGCCATAGCGATTCTGATCGAGTCCGACCAAGGCACCTGCAAGACAAATATGTTACAAAGTAGAAAATTATCAAACATTAATTCAGTGTCCCCTGCGCTTTGGCAACAAAAATAGATATTCCCTCAGGTTTCTTTATTGTCAGAGTACTTCACACTTATATTATCCCAGTGATTCACTATAAAGCAGAAGATAGCTTATCCGGAATTCTAAACAACGTAAGTATGTACATATCTAAATAACGGAATATTTTTCCAGAATTTTCAGGAACTTAATTTTTCATGAGGCACAAATGAAATGTCGGCTCATTTCATTGATATGAGTATTTGACCAGCTGATTGGTAGGTTATTGGTCAGTCCCCATCCTACATCCTAGTTTCTGGAACATTGCATAGCTTTCCCTTCTAAGGATGGCCCATTATTAGATCCCTCTTCAATTATTCATATCTTCTACCTCCTCTTATTTCGTCCAGAATTCCTATCCTCTTCCTTCCTCTTCCACGCTTCCCCAGTGTTCTCCCCTCTATCACTCTCTTAAACATGCCCTCTCCTCTCAAAACCTCCTCCATCCATCTCTTCTGACTTCTCTGAACCTCTGCCACATGCTTCCTCTCCTCTCCGACCATATCCAATACCTCCTCGTTCGTCTTCCTTGCCACCCAGCTCACCCTCTCCAGCCTTCTCCAAACCCACATCTCAAACACCTTAAGTCTATGCACATTCTCCCCACACAATGACCAAAAAAATAAAGCCGCCTTGATCACTGAGTCAGCCCCACCTGTATCCAGGCAATGAGATCGCACTTACCACCTAATGAATAGCGTCTAATTCCCTAGATGATCAAATATTGACTGGTGATGAAGGAGTGCTGTCAACAATATTTGTCATTCGATGCTGTTACCAGTGTTTCCTTCATCTCCACACTCCTGCGAAGGGAATGGAGGGTAAGTTTACACTGTTTCTGACAATGCTTACAATTCATAGAAAGAATAAGAAAACTTCCAAGTACAGCTACCGTGTTAATGTTATTCCTTGTAATCCCCAATACAAATGAGAGTGCAACTTCAGCTCGCTATTGCGATGCGCTCCCCGATGAAAGTAGAGAGATGAGTCAATGAATGAGAGAAGTAGGAATGACCTCCCACATGGTCATTCCATTCCAAGTGGTCTGATTTTAGAGAAGTGCCCCGCTCGACCATCACGGATTTCAATGAAATTTTATATGGACATTCACATATACCTCCAATGAACATTTGTAAATTTTTATGTTCGCCGATGGTATACTTGCTGAGATATAGTACTTTGTTTGAACCCGTGTCTCAGCCTTCTTCAGTATGACTATGAGATTTCGGTAACTTTGAGGCATAATATCTCAAGGGATAATTTTGATGAAAGAAACAAAAATTGGCTATCTTGTACAACTTTTAGCGCTGTAATAATAAAATTAACTGTAAGATACCAACAGTAGGCTTGGGAACCTAGGATAAGCTGCCCAAACTTTGGCTTGGGAACCAGACAGATACCCACTCAAGGATTTGGAACCTTGTCGAAGAAACCAAATTGCAGGCTTGGGATCATCAACCAAGAAACCCACCCATGGCTGGTATCGCATGGCTATCAGGCGTGACCCCTATGGCGATGGGTTACTGGTTCAAATGCCTGAACTGGTAGTGACAATGTCACCATGGACCAACGCAATACACTAAAAATTTCTACATAAAACAAACAGGATGATACACAACAGAATACATGTGGCGCCACCATAGCAACGTTCTCGACGTTGTTCATATTTTTAGGGCCGTAAGTGCTCGCGGTGAAAAACCAAGTCTACTTTATTCGAGGTTTGAAACATGCTCTTTCAAATGAAAATGATTCAAAAGAGTATCCAGAAGGTCTTTCTTTCATAAGAGCGGGCAGAAAATAAAATATTTATGTTGTTTTTACAAATGTCATCTTCAAAGTTGTCCCTATTTTTAGGGCCTTATATTCCCGCGATGAAAAACCAAATATACTTTTTTATAGGGTTGAAATCATTCTCTTTCTAATGAAAATGATCCAGAAGAAATTCCAGAGGGTATTTTTTTGTAAAAGCGGGGTGAAAATACCCTATTTCTGATGTTTTTACAAAAAATGCAAAATTTTGACTCAATTTTTACACTAATGGTAAGCACGAGGAAGATAAAATTTTGTATCCATAAACCATGTGTTGAAATGTTTTCACGTGCAAAGTTTCACATTGATTATACCTTTACTTCCTGAAATATAAAAAGCTAAAGTTTTAATTTTTTTTTTGATCCGCAATTTTTCGGGCCAGTTTCGCCCTGAATTTTCTGCAAGGAGGTCGCCCTTACAGTTAATTTTATTATTGTGTTTAATAGAGCGCAAAAAGTTGTACAAGATAGCCAATTTTCGTTTTTCTCATGAAAATATCCCCTGAGATACTATGCCTCAAATTTACCGAAATCTCATAGTCATACTGAAGAAGGCTGCGACATGGGGTCAAATAAAGTACTATATCTCAGCAAGTATACCATCGGCGAACGTAAAAATTTCCAAATGTTCATTGGAGGCATATGTCTACATAAAATTTCATTGAAATCAGTGATGGTCGAGCGGGGCACTTCTCTGAAATCAGACCACTTGGCATGGAATGAATGACCCCACAGCAAAGCAAAACCGATTGCGTGAAAATGCAGCTCACTCACAGCCCATAAGACGTGGGCTGACTTTAATATGAATTTTCGAGAAATAAAAGCGCATCTATGTGCCTGGAAATATGAAAGTAACGCTAAAGATCAATGGTGTTGTCGGATTATATTATTAAATGCAACTCTTCCCATTTACAGGTGGCCTCATCGGAATTCTCCAATTAACGATTCGTAAATTATGAATGGAAAACTTTTTATAATTGATTTTCTGGGTGAAATAAATTGTAATAATATTTGTGTAAAATGTTTGTTTTCTGCTAAACTTTTTACATCATTGATCAAAGCATTTCATTAGATGAATTACAACTACTTTTTCAGACATATCGCCTACTAAAAGGAAAGTTATCTCAACACTGGAAATATCATAATTCTGGAACAAATCAGGTTCCTCACATTCCCGATTAATGTCCTTCTATTGTATTTAATTCTTAGTGACCTTCCTTCTGGGTGTCATTGAATGATTCTGACTTTTGAGAATTTGCGTCATTGCACAAAGTATGGGCATACATACTTGGATTTGCACCCATAACATTGTAGGGAGGGAGGCACTCGTGCACAAGAAGCAGTGAATAATATGTTTATTCTTTAACCAGTGATGGGAAATGTACTGAAGAAATGTAATCAGGCTCAATTACAAATACACTCGGAAATTTGTAACTAATTACAATTACAAATAACTCTTTTTAAAAGTAATAAGTGGGATTACAAGATGAGTTACTTTAGTTAAGTACATATTAAACAGTCTCATATTTTCTCCAACAGTGAGTGCTAGCATGCAATGCAAAATTATTACTATTCTTTAATGCAAGTAATCATGTTGCCTAACTACATACTCATGTTCAACCAAAATATTCTCAAAATCTCAATGTCTCGATAACTCGAAATAAATCCGCAGGTATGGGAAGGGAAAAGGCATTTCTTCCATAAAGGTTTCCATAGCTCTCTTGATTAGATTCTTCTCTCCAAACTAATTACTAGCGAGGCTTCTTATCTCACTACCTCCGCCGATGATATGAGAAAAGATACACGTAAGAGCCAGAGATGCAGAGACGTATACTGTAGAGATGGGAATATTACCGTAATTTTTCAGTATTTTTTTAGCTTTCAGCATTTAACAGTCAACGTATGGTTAAATAAGGAAGCCAATAGCAATATGAAGGGAATAACGATGTTTAAACCATACCTAATACAACATTAATCTATTAGAAATTTTTAAAATAGTAAAAAGAAATACAGCAGCAACACGCAATCTGTCTTTCTTTTGTCAGAGTATGAGAAATTTTCAAGAAGAATATTCTATTGCTTTACTCATATAATGTTATAATTAAGTAAAATATTCCAAAAATGAGTTGTACATGCCTCAATTTATTATTAAACACCCAAGAAATGTGAACTTGGCTTAAAATAACATGTTGGGAATTTATCTGTATGAAAAATTATCTCAAACATAGGTTAATTAACTAGAAAATTACGGTAATTTTCAAGGGGAGCTGTAAATTACGAAAAATACCATGGTAATTTATGAAAATTACTGAGGTTATTTTCAGCGTGGCCCATCTCTAGTATACTGTATAACCCACGCCTCTTACCTGCATTGCACCATTTTTACATTTTACGCATTTTCACGTATCGTCTGTTCTCGGAAGTAACTCCACGCCTAGAAGGAGAGTCACCCCTCCGTGAAAGAGAGAACCGACACTCAGCTCAGGATGTACAATGCAGTTAACACTACCTCTCAATGCATTCAATGTACAAAGTCTTCAAATTTTTACAGACGATTACTCAAATGTAACGATTACTCTGACGTGCTTTGAAATCGCTTACCAGAAAAAATTTCTTTTTGAAAAATTTAGTATTGATTACAAGTAAAAATTACCAAAAATATAATCGTTACAAGTAATTTGATTACTTTTTCTTTGTTACATCACGTCACTCTCCTTAACAAGCAAGACAGTACTTCTCAAATGAATGGAATACAATGTTAAAATATCTACCATTTACATTTATGCATTAAAGTGCTGGCTCCACTTACTCTACGGTATTTTCCCAATACATAATTAATGGCTAGACACACACAAAAAAATAAATCAAATACTCTGGCATTCAATGTTACAGAACATTAGAAAAATATGTGAATGCAAATGATACTGACCTGTTGGATTGTGATTAATGTTATTGGCAAACATAACACCAGTGGAGGGTGGAGTGGCCATAACGGCCATCGCAGACTGGTTGCTCAAGATGGTCGGAGCGACATGCAACTGAAACGGAATGATTGTAATTGTTTAGAATCAAAATTGAAAAAATTTCATAAACGTTCATTGGAAAAAAATTCAAACATTTAAAAAAACTTCAGTGGAATTCCAAAATTAACACTTCATGCTCAAAAGAGCCTTAACGAACCTGGCCATTAGGCTGCGAAAGGAATGGATCGTCATCTGATGACAGTAGTGAGAGTCCTTGTGTCAACTGCTGGCACATGGCCGTTACTGGATCTGCCTTGTCACTGACCGGTGATGCTTCAGGAATTGGGCTCACTAGAAAATGAGAAAAGAGAATATGATGACGGATTTCAAGATGAATACGTGATTATCAAATTATGTACTATCAACCCATTTCCTTCTTTGTTTTTTTTTTTAGCCACAGGGAATTTGAATCATCGTAAAAGGCCACTTAATGAGTCACAAAGTTTTTTCGTCAACATTACATGAGGCAAAAGAAATCATAGAAAAACACGAATGAATTTGCATTCAGATTATTACAGAACTACATTACCACACTACAAAATCGATTACATTTTCAAAGCAAACTAATGATTCTAAAACAAAGTGGCTTATAGTTTAGAAACAAGGGAACAGAAGGATGTACATTTTTATTTTAATGAATAGGTTCACTTGAACAAAGTTCCATCCTATGTTACATTCAAGGGTATCCTACACGTGAAGATGAGTATGGATGAACTACAAAGAAGCTGGTGATGAGATTTAACTGACATAATCTAAATAACATTTCACTCATCAGCTTAGCACACTCCTTCACTCTTTAAAGGTATCCAATTCCCTGTCCAATGCTGCCTTTACTATTGAATATTTTAAAATCCACAATTATAACACATATTTTGACGATTTCGAGATATAATGTTGATTATGGAAATGCTTCTATACATACTTATATAAGTATATGTATACACTAGTGAATCACTCCATTAGTGGAGAGGCTGCTAGATGCAGAGGCCATATAAATAGTTTCTAATGGTTAGAAATAATGATCCTTCTCAAACTAACTTCTACAATTCATATGGCTTCACTCATTGAAGCAGCACATAAGTACATATATGTAGTGAGGTGGAATTACTTTGTGCCTGGCAGGTTTGTGCCTATTTAAAGTATTGGGAAGTGCATGATAGTGAAAATGGTGTGTGAAATTCATCAATTAAAGTTTAATGCTTTGAAAATGGGATTGGACTTGGGGCACTTAACTACCCTAGCCTTCTGCAAAGTGAATAGGAATGTCTAGGAGAAATCACAATGCAATCACATCACCTCACATTAACTTGGTGAAATTTTAACCAAATATCTTACGGGTTAGCTGAAAATTCATTTCTCACCAAGCTAAGTATACCAAATAGTCTCCAGAATGCACTGGCTTGGTTTTGAATAAATTGCAATATTAGTTCAGGAATGATCAACCATTCATGAAAAACAAATTGTTCTCACTCTACTTGAAGTTACAGTAGTGTTGATGAATGACACAAGAACTTGACTAAACCCTTGATTTATGTTTTCATTGACATCAACGTACAGCTGAAGGAGTGACTGTTGCTTTTAGAAATTCTTGAGTTAATTCTAAAGACCTTACAACTAATTTTTCTTTTGCTTACTCATTAAGACCAAAGATGAATTTTCAAAAACAGCTTAAAAGACAAAAGGGCTGGCTGTACAAAACCATCCACATAACCGTGACTCCAGCCATAACACTATGGCTGTAATCGGACGTTATACAACCAGTCGAATGCGTTTGAAACATGAAGTATTTTTCTGAAATACCAGTGATATTATGGCATAATAAGTGTGCAATGACTAATTCCCATTTTTTATGTGCAAGCTGTCCAGATACTTGAACTTAAGAACGATTTATCACATATTTCTGCCTTGAATTGAGCCTTGAAATAGTTTTTGCTTAAAAAAATAAGTCAGTGTCTCTTTGAGTGCCAATTACTTAAGGTCTATCCTCGTTGTCAGGATAAAGTTTCAGGCAGATAAGAAAAACTTATTTTAAATCGTCGTGTGTTTCATAGCAACAAAAATAACATCTGGTTTTACTTTATATCTTTTAAAGGAGGATTGAGCGAAAAATCGCTCCACCTAGAACTTTATGAATTTGGCCTTTTTTTTTAAAGAAAAAACTCTCATCTTTCCAATGGTAGCAAAATATCAACCTGTTGCCGAACTACTTATCGAGCTATATCTTTGCACCATTAATATTACAATATTTATTTCATACTTCTTACAGATGCTGAAATCAAAAAATAAAATTTTAAAATGGTCTCCATTATGACTAGGGAACTATCTCATTCAAACCAACAAGATTTCTAATCTTTTTATTTTGGAGTTTTCAACCATGTTTAAGATATAATTTTATCCGGTAGAAGCCACTACATATGTATTTACAACAAGTAAAATATATATCTAGTAATTACAGTTCCACTGAAATTCAAATTTTACTCTATCTCCCTTTCCAGATTTGAAGACTTGTTTCACTAATAACCGTGAAGATTGAGGAGGTAAGAGAAATAAGACAAGTTTCTAAACACTCATTGGTATAATTAGTTGCTTCAGTGACTAATTGTTGGCCACATATTACCTCAAGAGTTATCTCAGGACCCCTTGTAAAAAAAGAAGAATAGAAAAAAGTAAATGCTTGACATTTACTGAGATGGAGATGCAATATGACTAATTTTCAACATTTTTCTCCCTTAATACACCTCTGAAAAATACTTAATATGTACAGAGAGGTGATTAAAAGGATAGAGAAGAATTGGAAAAAAGGAAACAATATTCTTAGAGTGGGCAAAGTTTTAGAACATCAATATAGAGCAGAAGGTAAACATGAGAGGGAACCACTATGTACTAAACACCATTCTGCCTTTAAATTCCTTCTGCCAGAAGTTCCCAAAATTGAAAAAAGGATTTAAAAAATTAAAATTAAATATGAAAGAAATTGAAGTTCTTATTCTTCACTTTTGTAATATGAGCTTCAAATGGTGGTGGCTTTTTCCCTGATTTTGAAAAACTATCGTTAACTAAATTTTTTTTATAAAATAGATCCACATGTCTTTTTCTCTGATTTTGAAAAACAATCAGTAACTAAAAATTTTAATAAAATATGTTGTTCAACATGTCTTTAACTAAACAAGATTTTTTGGGATAAGCTATGACATTATGGTGAACATAAAATATGTAGATCAACATGTCTTTAACTAAACAAGCTTTTTTGGGATAAGCTATGACATTATGGGAAACTTTGTTTTCTTAAAATAGATTTTTCTGACCTGCCTAAACTTTTATGCAGATGTGGAGCAAAGACCCTGATTAATAGGCATTCAAAGTATTGCAAGCCATTTTTCAGCTTGAAATAAACCATGATTTTTTTCCTACTCTCCCAATTCAATGACATTTTTATGTTAGACATGAATAATGAAAATGAATTTATAATCATTTTCTCCTTATTCCATCAAGGAACAAGAGAATTGTTCATCGAATAATATTGAAGTTCATGTACTTAGACTCCCTGCACGGGCATGCATCAGCATTGCACCACCGGTAAGTTCTGCTCCAACATTGAAAATACACTTATTAACACAGCAATCATTTCAAATGAACGAGTTCCAATAGAGAGCAAACATATTCATAAATTCCTCAATTAATTTTTTTTATCATGCATATAAAACATTTCCCACAGAATGAGGAACTCAAAATATTATCCATAATTTTCAATTGCACCTTAGATTTTCAGCAGCAGGAATGTTAACGGATTTAAAAAATTCATTTGAGATGGATAAGGTGATAGGCACAGAACATGTAATGAACTGAGCACAGAATGTTCATCACCCGACAGCTAAAAGGCTGAGATAGAATGAACGATTGCATTTTATGCTCAGAATGTAATCAGAAACATATATAATTAACATCAATAATATATTATGTCCATTTACGAGGTGTGGTATCCCTTGCATCCAGTGAAGGGCGTTATAAATCATAATCGTGGTGGTGTAACAATCAAACTTCTCCAAAACCACTGTGACGAGAATGCATGTTCAGGACATGATGTGTGGGTGTTGTGGATGACGATCAGTGTCTTCTTCAAATAACAACAGGTGCATTAGTAAGGAGGCGTGGTAAGCAAATATATAAACATGAAAAATTGTGCAGGTGCTACACATGCTGTGACCAACTTATTCCCAGCATGTTAAAAATATCTCATGTGAAGGTGTAGTGAGCAGAGTGAACGGAGAAAAGACGGCATAGGAATGTGGCAGACAGCTAAACTATGTCACACTTAAAAGGCAACGGTGGGAGACCACAAACTATTTGCATGCAAAACGCCAAAATCTATGCCCTTGCCACCCATTGGCAAAGAGCCAACAAAGCCATGATATATGTATATATATTATATATATATATATATGAGACAACACACAGAGGGGGGGGGACACTCACTGTTGACGGCATTCGGCAGCGAATGGAGTCGGTTCCTCTGCGTCCTTGGTGGCGGTTGTGGACTCGCTGGAAATAAAAGGACAGCAACACTCCACTAACAAATCCCTCACCAGCAAATAACCACGAGGACATTAATTGCAGATGAGTTTAGTGGTGAAATGCGATTAGCTTTTTAAAGTGCTTCTGTGCACGAAAAACCAAAACAACCAAACTTTTAAGAGGATACACAAACAGATAACATATTGTTAGTCGGAAGCTCTTAAAAAATTAAGAATTAAAAAAATTGAGGTTTTTTTTACTTCGAAACCACCACATTACAAATAAATTATCCCCTTTTGTGATCATTATTTCCTCTTTCTCTTTGTAGCTTAAAAAAGTGATGTTGTTCATTCATAAACAAAGTTTCCAAAAACATTTAAAGTAAGGAGCTTTTGCAAATTTAGTTGTTTACATAAATGAAACAATAGCACAAACAATTTAACATACACACACCAAATGAAGGAGTAAAATTATGCCCATGCCATTTCAGATGACTATTGCATTTTTGGATTATGAGTAACAAATCTTAAATTCTCACTATAAAAAGCAGAGAATTTCTGTTTTGGGAGATTCTTTTAGCTGAGTTTTACACTATAGATTGCACTCGTGAGAAGCCTAATTTTTTTGCCAAACTTATAAAAAAAAACTTAATAAATAAGCTGTGCCGGATGTATACATTCAAAACAAAACAACAAACCCCAGTTTTCTTGCTCAATGCCTAACTCCTATCACTCAAGACAAAAAGAAAATGAAACACAAAAAAGCAGCCATGTACATAATCTGGTAATATCAGTAAGAAATAATTTTGGCACCGCAGAATTCTTGCCTCTTGTAATTGGACATAGCCTGAACTTCTACAAAATTACTTCATTATAATGCCAGCCCTGTTGGATATTTTTGCTGAATTTTTCTATTTCCAAATTCCTAGACTGACATGACCTATTACCACCTGGCAGAATTTTAAAAATTGCAGATGCAAAAATCATTTTAAGTCTAAATATTCAGGAAATGATCAGAACCACATGGTGAAAAAGGACTTAAATTATAAACTATAAGCGTATATTCAGACTTGATTACATACTGTGGTTAATAGGATGAGATTACCCTATCTATTTTGACCAATCTAATTTTTCAATCCACAATCTTAAACTTTGTTGTCATCATCCAGCACTAATTTATTTTCATTCCCATTCAGCACAAAAAAATAGGACACATATCAACCGTAATCCAAGTCATCTGTTGACACTCCTCTGTCACTGAATTCCATTTAGCAATACGTAGACAGCAGAAGGCAAGTATTAGAAGCTGAAGAGAGTATTAAAAGTTGGAAGAGACAAAGCATTCATTAGCACACTTAATGTATTCAGAGAAATCCCATTGATAAGTGTTTCTCTTAGAATGAATATTCTTTTTCTCCTGAGAAAATATGGTAACTATCACATACTTATGTCTCAATTGAAAAGCCCAAAATGTGGATAAATGTAAGGATGTATGAATGTACTCCTACAGCAAATATGGTTTTGAAAATCAAACAACACGAGATATCGAATGCTCTGTATAATGTATTTTTCCCAAATTAAACCCACAAGAATTGCGAACTTAAGTATAGTTCCTGACAGTGGTGAATATAGGTTATAACTTTGGAGGGGGGGGGGCAAGAATGGTTAGCTAGCAGCGACCGGCTGTAGTTTAGGTATTTGTACCTCTCGCCACGGCTATGCGGGTCTTATTTCGGGGGAGGGGGGGTGGGCTGCCCCCCCAATATATTCGCCACTAGTTCCAGACAATTGTAGTTAGTTCAAAACATTTGCAAAGAAAATTGACTTGCACTCAAAAGATAAAAGTTAACATAGCCCTCTGACTCAAGGCAGGTCAATTCCAATATTCTTATAATTCATTGGTTGAAAACATGTGCACAATTCTCACCGCTTATGAACATATCCATTTTTTGGACTATGACTTTGCAGTGTGAGCCTTGTTCTAGTGAGGTACAGTTTTTTCCAACTGAGACATTTACAGGTAAGTGAAATCTACAGATGAAAAATAACATTATACACAGAAACACTTTCAGGATTTCACTGCTAACAGAACGTCAGTGAGAAGAACCTGAGAGTTGAAGGTGGAGGGAGAGAGAGAGAGAGTACAAAAATTTCATGCAGAATGACAAACATGAAAAAACACACAATGAGGGAAGCCATGCAACCACACTGATAATAATAAATCCATGAGACTTGCCATGTCTCTTACCTGTCCTGCCAATTAGGGGCAGGCAAGCTGGGGATTGGAAACAAATACATTTTCATTGGCATTGTTAATTAATTCATAGTATAATATAAAAAGGCATAAATACCATGACCCAAATGAAAATACTTGCAACTACCATACATTGAAAATAAATAGTTTAGCAAGGCCCCGCAGCATTCTATTGGTATAAATGCAAGGCCGATGGGCCAAACTATGCATTACAAAATGTCTACATTAAAATTTCATTGCCAAAAGCAACTTGATAATGCATATATATAAATGGCTCACTTCATAATAATCAATGCTGAAATCTCTATAAGTATGAAGACTAGTAAAATTGGTAAATCAACAATGTCTTTAAAAAAATAAAATATTACCACGTATGTTTTGACAACAACTGTGTCACTGTAGCTGGAGGGCATACATAAAAAGATGCTGAGGGAGCCTTAACAGAAAAACTATGTCCCAACAATCTTTATTTATTTAATTCATAAGATCCTTTCCAAGTATGTAGGTATATTAATTTGCTGATTGATGGTGACAATATACCTTTTTTAATGAGGTAGAACAAATATTTTCGATCCAGTATTGTAAACTGAACACTGTTATTAGTCCAGTGAACATTCCTTGACCTTCCAAATGTTAGCACAATGGTTCAAACCAAAGGGTAAATCCACAACAGTTAGTTCATTCATTTCAAACTTATCATCAGATTATTATGGTTTAAGGTGTAATCCACATTTTCCCTAGTATTTTTGACAAATGTTCACACAATGGCATGCATTTAAAAGGCAAGATTCAATAGACACACAAAAACCAGAGTACTTGCACATGTGTTTTAGTGACCTACCACCAATTTCCCACAATATGAAAAGGATTTTTCCTTAATTCCAAAACAAAGTGCTATGAAGCATTCCTCATTTGTTCCTGCATGATGTTAAACTGTGGTACTAAAAACTTTCAGATTAATTGATATTTTAATATTATATCCTTCTTTGGATTACTCAAAGGTAAATCATTAATCAATAAGGAGTAAGTAAACATTTTAGCGTCATCCACCAACAAAATGGTCTACAAAATTTGACTTTTAATAAGAAAATTGACCCCAGTCACCTGGATTTTCCGATTCTTTCTTCTCCACCACAAAACCAAGGTTCTAGCTTTTATGAAAGAGTAAAGTCCCTAAATAGGATTTATACAATGCTTTTTCTTGGCCACCCTAAAAAAGTGTTTGTAAAAGCTTGGCCCAGAGCAAGGTGAACTTTTTTTGAGATGGCACCCAACGTAGTTCTTAAAAAAACCTCCAGGAGGAGAGAAAGCATAAAAAATACCTAAAATCAACATGAGATATGTTTTAAGGTTAAAATTTTCAATAATAGGTATATCAAGTGAGAAACTAAATGGAGCCTCTCACATAAAATAACTCATACAAGGAGCGGATATCATTAATAACTTTGTATATACCTATGCATGTATTGGGATTTTCATGTATTCGACCCTAAGACATTTACATTAAAAAGATATGAAATCTGACTAACTCTAAGTATATAGGGGCATTGGCATTTGTACAAAATGCCTCTGATTCATACGTTTTCAATGAAATTAAGATTTTTAATTCCTTCTCATAGCCACCAATTTGTAAGTTGATACCAAAATAAGTTGATTTTTTCCATGATGAACCAAATATCCACACAAATAATATCCCTTAAATGTGCAAATACCCAATGATTAGTGGTACAACAAATACCAAGCAATGGCCCCCATCCTCAACATATTAATGAGCCAAACCTAATATAATTAATGCTGTATTATTACCAAGCTGTTCACCATTACCAAAGATTGGCATGAGGAATACCCTGTCACCACTGCAATTTGCACCAGAGTGAATTATGTACAACCAAACTTTTGTGGATGAGTATATGAGAGCTTGAATCTAGAAAATCTAAAAGTCTATTCCATCCTTTTATGAAAGTTGTTGGATGTTTTTCTGATTTGTGGAGGTGTTCAACTTTTCTGAGTTATGAAAAATTGCTAAATATTTTAAATATTTTCTCAGCTCAGCCAGCAAACAAATCTTAAAATGCCATAAATATATACATTTTGGAGCAAGTTTAGCATAGAAAAGAATTTATTCTATCACATATATATTTGTGGTGGTTTCCATGAATGAGCTAAGCAAAACCCTCTTGTCAATAACCTGAGTTTAACACGAAAAGTATCTAATGTCAGCAAATCAGATGTTGAAAAAGAAACTATTTTCGTGTTGTGATCAATGAAACAGTGAGACTTTGACAGGAAAATTGGAATGTACTTCAACTGAAACGTGGAATGTATTGTGAGCAGAGAAAGACAAACCACCAAGGGACGTAGAACATTCGACGAAAATTTGCAAGCAAAAGACACCCTGATTTTGCACTAATGCATGGGCAGTCGATGTACGCATAATTTCTGTTAAAATTAATATTGACCCAAAGAATGAGGTGACTTAGGAACAGCAGTATTTGTTTTTTTTAAAAGCATAAATATCCTATAAGTAATAATTAAAATGTAAAATGTATCTAAAGCATTTGAATATCCTGGATGATTTCTTGCAAGGGTTACTTCACGAGTGAGTGTAGGATGCGACGGAATCTGTCGATGACACTCACCAGGTGCTTTGATGGGAGCTCGGAGATCATTTCCTTCAAGACTGAGGGAGCGTTGCCTCTCCAGCGTCGAGGGCAAATCCGAGATGCGTAGCGAGAGCTGTCGCTTAAACGGTGATGCATGGTTCAACTGCTGGAAGCCTCGGAAGGACCCTTGCCGCTGGAGCATGGTAGGCGTGGCATGAGGACGTTCAATGGCAAATGGATTGTGGATATTGGGCTTTGATTGCTGTATTATTTCTGCACCTACGGACAGAATTTAAAAAAATCATAAAACATAAAGGAAATTATGATCTTTTAGCATTCATATACACGGCAACTCTGCTGTACCTCATGACTGGCCAAATTGTAGACAATACAATGGTTTTGATTTTCCCCCTCATCACTTTCCAACAACATCATACATCCTTTGAACCCAATTAAAACTTCATTATGCCAAATCATATTTGATCATGTACAAAAATAATTCCTAATTAATTGATGAGGGGGGGTCTGAGAAGAGATGTAAAGAAGAGGCTGGTGAAAACTTTAATATGGAGCGTGGCGCTAGATGGAGAGGGTGAGCTGGGTGGTGAGGAAGACGAACGAGGAGGTATTGGATATGGTCGGAGAGGAGAGGAAGCTTGTGGCAGAGAGGTTCGGAGAAGGCAGAAGAGATGGATGGAGGAGGTTTTGAGAGGAGAGGGCATGTTGAACAGAGTGATAGAGGGGAGAACACTGGGGAAGCGTGGAAGAGGAAGGAAGAGGATAGGAATTCTGGATGAAATTAGAGGAGGCAGAAGATATGAGCAATTAAAGAGGGATCTAATGGCGGGACATCCTTAGGAGGGAAAGCGAGACAATGTCTATGATGTCGGGATGCAGAATGGGGCTATCCAAGAATCTACCAATCAGCTGGTAGAATAAATTAATGAAAAAAAAGACTTATTTTGAATAATTATAAAAAAAGGACTGGACATCTTTCCTTAAACCCCATACCATTGTGACTACATTGCCTGAATCAGGAAAATTACTGAGTTCAAGTTAATCTTCCCGCAATAGTTCATTGTGATATGCATCATTAAAATTACCACAGTAGGAAAACTGAAAAATACTGCATTCCTTCAAAATAGTTATTTTGCAGTTTTTAAAAAATGCAGCAATATTTAAAGATAAAAACAGCACCCTACATGAATTCATATACTCAGGTAGAGAATTTTAGCCACAATATTTAGCACGATCTAAGCATGCTGTACTGCAACAAACTGGAGATGGGAATGAGGCTTTTAACCCCCTCCCCACATGGTTTAACGTACATCTGGCATGATCACTAGCAGGCCACCATTTGTGGATCTCTGTTTTCTGTACACAGGCAGATAAGTCAAGCATGTGAGATTTTTAACTTTTAATAGAGCAAGTAGGGACTCAGCATACAAACTTATCGATCAGGTTGAAGGATAAAATAGAAAATCAAATATATACATTAATACATATGTCAGCCAAAAGCATAGGACTGACACACTACAATCAAACAAAGGGAGAATAGATTATCAAAGAGACAGCGTATCTTATTTGAAGTTTACATTTTATTTTTAAATGGTTTTCACACTGCAAGTAAACAGCAAGGGAGGAGTAATAATAAAACCAAGAAGCCTTATGGCATTTTTCCTACACTGCCTTTAGTCTAAAGGAATTGCCTGTCTACACAAAAATTATGACAACAAAGTATCTTTTCAGAGCATTTTCAAATCAGTAGTATATTATCACTGACTAAAAAAAAAGACTGCCTTTCTGGAGTAGTTTTTAAAAAATACTTGGAAAATGCAGAGGAAAATAAAAATTGACTCTAGACTAGAGATGCCTGCCTACTAATATAGAGCAAAAAACTGAGTTTATTTAGCAAACACACAAGTTGCAACTGCTGTCAAGTCTGTCAGCTACAAAAAGTCTGATAAATTTTGTACCCTGAATTACGGGGCAAATATAGATGAAGGCATCAAAAGAGATGACCAATCAGGATGTACAAGAGGGCGGCGATAAAGATTAAGCATAATGACGGCTTTAGACAAATAAAATACAGATACAGTGACACCACTTGCCTATAAATATGTAATGCAACAAGAGCATTTAATGAGTAAGTATTACTATAAAATCAAATACAAATAATCTACATATTTCCTGTATAAGCACAACAATTGCCTAATATTTTTAAGAGTTTGAAAAGCCAGAAAACTATCTGTAGCAACATTAGAAGCTCCATTTTTAACACCATTTTGCTGGAAGATTGGAAATGTTTAAGCCAAAGTTTTATTGTCATACCTGTAGGTTTAAAATCTTGCGGATCCTGTAGCCTCTCTGTGATGGACACTTGCCGAAAGCTGCCAGTTCGAGTGAAGGTGGAGTTCTTGTGGTCGAAGGTCATGGTCACACCACATTCCTTGTCCCGCTTCTGTTTCCTCTCGAGGCACGCAGCAAAGGCACACCCGACTGCATGACTAAGCCGCTCCCCCTAATGGACAGCGGAGATAAAAGAGTGGTTGATTAAATAAAAATACCCATCCTCTCACTTTGCAACTGCAATACTATGAAGTACGCAAAAGTTTTTAATTCACATTTAAAGAGCAAAATCATTCAAAAGGTACTTACGGATTCCTTTAATGCTAAAAATCCATGGCACATCCATCTTCTAGTGGTTCCATCCCGACAGATGTATGAAAAACCTTTTTCGTGATTTCTATCAGGTGCACAGAATGAAACTTTTTCTATGGTTTGATCCACTATGAGGCCCTGAGAATCAAAGAACATGCAATTATGAATTTGAGATTTACTACGTGCATAATTGAAAATTAAATTTTAAGCTAGCATACATCCCCATAATAGACGTTGTGATAATATCATGCCATATTTTCTCAATTTTTAATGGACTACCAAAAATTTTGAACCACACCATCAGTGAGTTGCCATGAGAAACAGATAAAAAATGGTCAACTAAACAATAATTCTTGAATTATTGTTTATTGAGGACTAATAATGAATACATATACCTACTGATGGTAGAATGCCTCAAAAATATGTTGCGACGGGCTTATCTCATCATTTTTTTGTGTAAGCTTTTGAGAAGAAAACATTTAACAACTCGCACATGCAAACATTCTCTATTTATTTAATATCATCTATTTTTCTGTTATAATGCCCCAAAATATGTAAAAAAAAAGGACTAAACATGCCACATTATTTATCATTGTGTAGTAAGCTTTGAGGTGATACATGTTAAGGCTTTCTTTCATTCTAAGGAGGAAGTTTCTTACTTTTTCCATTTACTTATTTTAAGTATGCATAAAATTTTTTTTGCGATGTTCGCACAATAGTCATAGTCATGTGCAACAATTGCAATGCACTTAAATTGAAGAAAATTCAAATAAAATTTTTCAAAGTCTTTTCATGAATATGAGTTTGTTATTATTTAGATGCTTCACATTCAATTGTATTCCAGAATAACGTTAATGAAAATAAATGTAGAGACTTTCATCGCAATAAGATCTATTACCAGAAAAGCTGAACTAATTCACGCAAGATCTCTCATGCCAGTGATTACACATTAGAAATTGGAGAACTCTCATACCTTTGTCTCATCTTCAACAACCCTGAGTCCGTCGCCTGAGACATATAGAATGGCTTTAACAGGCCTTCTCCTCGAGTTCTGTGAAAAGATATTAAAAAAAAACATTACCATTGACTGTTCAAAAGTGCATAAAAACATTACAAAAGCAATTGATTGTCATATTGAGGTACACGCCATGGTAATACAAACCCTTAATACTTTTAAAGCTTCTTCGCACACCTGCATGCCCCTCGACTCGAATACCTCCACACATCCCAGATACTGCAAAACGAGAAAAGGAGGCAAAATTAATTATCGACCTGGAAAGCAGTTGGATGGGAATTCTTTCCAACAAATTAATTGATACATTGGACACTTCTCATTAAATAATTCAGAACAAGTCAGGTCACAAGTTAGGATGATAATGTCACATGAATACATAAAGTGTTTCATTTATAATTACTAAGTCTCTTAAACACACTATCACAATTAAAGACCTCCTTTCAAAACCTTGCAAAGGAAATGTTATTTATGTTAAGAAGTCCAAGGATGGACGAAAAAGTGAAAGAAATTCATCACATTTCTCCACACTTCATCTTGAGTAAAAGAAAATAATTAAGGGGCCATTCAAGTATTGCGTAAGGCAATGTTGGCCACTTTGTAACACCTCCCCTCCCCCATGTAAGACAACGTAAGATTTCATGAACACATCCCCTCCCCATCTAATACGTAAGTTGTCATTTTTAAGAACCATGCACATAGATAACGATATATGTACTTGTGGGTGATTCCCTGTTTGAGTGAGCAAAACGTCAACTCACCCCCTATTTATACTTTTATTTTTTACATTCATTCAAGTATTCTATCAGCTGATTGGTAGGTTCTTGGACAGTCCCCTATCTACATCCCAATTTCATAGAGATTGTCTCGCTTTCCCTCATTAGGATGTCCTGCCATTAGATCCGTCTTAAATTCTTCATATCTTATATACCTCCTCTTATTTTATCCTGAATTCCTATCCTCTTCCTTCCTCTTCCACGCTTCCCCAGTGTTCTCCCCTCTATCACTCTCTTCAACAATGCCCTCTCCTCTCAAAACCTCCTCCATCCATCTCTTCTGCCTTCTCCGAACCTCTCTGCCACAAGCTTCCTCTCCTCTCCAACCATATCCAATACCTCCTTGTTTGTCTTTCTCGCCATCCAGCTAACCTTCTCCATCTTTCTCCAAACCCACATCTCAAACGCCTCAAGTCTACGCACATACTCCCTTCACAATGACCAAGTTTCCGACCCATACAGCGCCACGCTCCATATTAAATTTTTCACCAGCCTCTTCTTTACGTCTCTTCTCAGACCCCCACTCATCAATTCCCTTCTCTTCGAAAGTGCTTCTTTATCGAGTGCAATTCTCCATCTGATGTCCTTACCACTAAACCCATTCTCCTCCAAAATACTACCCAGATACGTAAACTGCTCGACCTGCTCTATCTTCTGCCCTCCCGCCATTATATTCAGCCCCGCCTTCTTACTTCTGGAAAATCTCATTCCTTTCGTTTTCTTGTGATTGATCTTCATCCCATACTTTTGCACTGCACCTCTAATGCATTCACCATTGACTGTAACCCCTTGGCAGACTGACTAACCAATGCTTGATCATCTGCAAATCTCACTGATTTTATCAGCTCCCCTCCTACCTTTATTCCTACCTCCTCCTCCCCCCATGCCTCCCTTACCATTTCCTCTGAATACACGTTAAAAAGCAACGGCGATAGTGGGCACCCTTACCGCACTCCCCGTCCTATCGTGGCCCATCCCGATTCTCCATTGGCTACCCTAACCTGCGCCGTCTGGTTCATATACACATTCCGAATCAAACGCCTGTCCCTCCAATCGACCCCTAGTTTCTTCAACACTCCCATTAATTAATTAATTAATGAAAAACTTTTAACTTTGTGGTTCCACAATGATCTTTTTATTAACACGACCCGGGTTTCGACGAACTACAACGTCATCATCGGGTCATCAAGTCAAAACACCTGATGATAACGTTGTAGCACGTCCCAAACCCAGGTCGTGCTAATAAAAAGATCATCGTGGAACCACAAAGTCAAAAGTTTTTAATTTCCAATCTGTTTCAACGTTTGCTAAACAGTTTGGCGCCGGAATCTGCGCGGGAAAATTCTCCTCAACCAATGAAATTTTAAATCCGCGGAGCGCAAAAACCAATGAGCAGCGAGAAGCGATCATCCGGTCTCGAGAATATTTTTGAGCCAGTCACGTGCCGTTTTACAGTACGCAGATATCCTTGAGGTCATAGCAACGAGAGTTGGCTGGATACTATAACCATGCCCATTCCACTAATCAAAAGAACATGCCCACGCAAATATTGATAAACGATAAACTCCACAGAAACGTCTGAACAAACATGACGGCTTTCAACAATAAGTCCTCAAGGCTAATTATTGTAAGAGCCGTCACATTTACGATCGAGAGGTCTTCCTGTTTTCAGAAAACATGACGCACGCGGCGCGGAAGGGGCAAAAATGGCCATGAATGGTGTCGAGACACTGTTGACCCAGCAGAACATTGTTACGCGGCGCGCCAATGAACGCCGTTGTCTCGTCGAGAGACGTGCGAATATACGCGCGAATATCTTCCCACTATTACACAAATAGCGGAGAGAACGAGAGACAAATAGTAATAGGAATTCGGATATCCGCGAATCAATGTCAAATACAGAATGACAGACTAATACAGAATTGGTGTGAGCACGTCAATGAAATTAGATATAACCTTGAGACATCCAACAATGGACCAAGGATGTTTTGAAAGCAAAAATGAATTAAAATTGTTGCGAAAAGAGATAGTACTGAATGGAACGATTAAATGGCAAATCAGAACATGACTTAAAGGTAGTTTGAGCGAGATATTTCCCTAGTCATAACGGAGGCCATATTCGAATTTTAATTTCAGCGTCTGTAAGAAGTGTAAAGTAAATATTATAATATTTATGGCGTAGGGATATAGTTATATTTGACAAAAATTCTCAGTAGTTAAATAAATATATATAACCACAAAAGTTTCTAACTTGACTCATTTTTTCACGCCGTACGGTGAAAACGACTCAAAAACAGAAGGTTTTTTTGCGATTTTGTAAAAAATTACTGCGGTCAGAATTAGATTATACTTTATAAATAGATTATAAAACATACAAATTACACACCGTTAGTTTTTTGACGAAATATAGGTGTTATAAATTCCTATGTTTTCAACATTCTCCCTCTGGAGCGCACAGCCGTAATTTATCACATGTAGAAAAGCTTTTTTCAAGCAAATTGCTCGAAAAGTAGTTCGGCAATGGGTAAACATTTTGATATAATTGGAAATATGGGAGTTTTTTTCTTTAAAATGAGGTCAAGTTCATCAAATTCTAGGTGAAGTGATTTTTCTCTCAAACTACGTAAGTCTCACTCTATAGAATAATTTAGTCTTGGCTTTAAAATGTCTGGTTAAATATTTTATCGTTATGAAAACTTCTGCTGACCCATTCTCTCTTTGATAACATTGACGTCAACTAACCCGATGATTTCATGTAATTCACGACATCCAAAACTCTCAGAGTTGTCTTCAAGTTAACGCAAAGGCTACGTCATCTTCCGGTTAACGCTTACCAGATATGAAACCGGACTCAAACATTACCTCAACATTTTGAGGATAAAATTGTTATTTAAGGTAGTTTGAGCGAAAAATCACTTCACCTAGAATTTGATGAATTTGGCCTCATTCTAAAGAGAAAAACTCTCATCTTACCAATGATATCAAAATATCAGCCCCTTGCCGAACTACTTTTCAAGCAATTTGCTTGTTAATATAAGCTGTTTTACATGGGATAGATTATGGCTGAGCGCTCCAGAGGGAGAATATTGAAGGAAATAGGAATTTATAACACCTAGATTTCGTCAAAAAAACTAACGGTGTAAAGATTGCATGTTTTCTCAACTATTTATAAAAAATAATCTATTACTCACCGCAGTAATTTTTACGGAATCGCAAAAAAACCTGCCGGTTTGAAGGGTTTTCAGCCGTACGACGGGAAAAAATGAGTCAAGTTAGAGACTTTTGTAGCTTTATTTATTTAATTACCGAGATTTTTGGGCAAATATAACTATATCTTTGCGCCATTAATATCACAATATTTATTTCTTACTTCTTACAGACGCTGAAATCAAGGAATAAAATTTGAATATGGTCTCCACTATGACTGCTAGGGATCTATCTTAGCTCAAACCACCTTAAAAGCGTTTAAAAATAACTAAATCTGATTGATTATGCATAGGTGTATTCATAATAACTATATTTATCAACCGAAGTAAAAAAGAGATTTATGTTTCCACTCAAAACATTAACTGAAGAAACGCAGAGTACTGTGGCAAAGAACAAAAACTGTTGTCAACTGTAAACAAAACACGTGGCACGGACACCAGAGATTGATGCCTTCACATTCTAAACGTCGCGAAAGCTTTTGTACTGACTTACTGAGCGAATAAATTAACGAACGTTGCTCTTCTCATTCAAGACCTTCTGAAAAATAGTAAGACGCGATGTGAATAAAAGGGGAGGTGGTTAAGAGGGAAAGGAGCTTTGCTTCCTTGACTGCGCCGAGACACGAAAATAAAAAAGAAGTTCCCGCATTTTTATCATCCACTTTTTTCTTTTCCTTTTTTTTATTCTTCGGCGGCGATGAGCTTTTCGCTGCCCCTCGTAGGGAAGAGAGACAGAGTGAGAGAGCCTTGAGGCACCCCTCCGAATGAGAAAGAAGACTCACGATTGTCTCCCAAGGGACGCACAAAAAGACAAGACGGCGACTTCCAAAATGGAATGAGGGGGAGGTGGAGAAGAAGAACAGACAAAACAAAAGAAAAACGAGAGAGGAGAATAGGTGGAAGGAGGAACATTCAAACATGGCAGGCATGCGCACCAGACAGCTCGTCCTTCACTCACATCCACTCGCAAGCGTCCCCCCGACAACAATGGGCCCTGTTGCGAGGGACGCCATTTTCGGAGGACGGGCGGCCGTTTTGGCAAATGACGAGCAGGGAGAGAAACAGACGCTCTTGGATTGTTAGAAAAAATAACAAATCACTACAGCTCGGTTAGATAATGTCTGGTTACCGTAAACCGGGAGATGAAGTAGCCTTGTGTTTACAGTAACTTAACGTTAAATGAGAGTTTGGATTTCGTGCACTTCATCTGATCGATGATGGTTAGTTACAGTAAGCGTTACCGACGGGATAAAGTAATGGCATGAATGCTGAATTCTAATTTAGTTTGAAATTAACTGCTTACGTTACAGTTGTACGCGGCAATTTCTGGAGAGGGCAGCACAGAGTTTCAGCTGTTACGCCAATGTCGTGGAATACAATGCAGGGTTGATAAGGTAGTTTGAGCGAGATAGTTTCCCGAGTCATAATGGAGACCATATTTGAATTTTAATATTTAATTTCAGGGTCTGTAAGAAGTATGAAGTAAATATTGTAACATTCATTCATTCATTCATTACAGTAATCTACCGGTTAGAGATAGGTTGTGATGAAAGTCAGAGAATATCCAACGGACTCTTACACGTGCCGTGCCCTTTCTACCTCTAGTATTTCATTCTTCATCTCAGCGTAAGTCCTACCTTTCTTCATCCCATTCCATAAAACGTAATCTATTCCTTCCCCTTCCCCGCTTGCCCAACATCCTTCCCTCTATCACGGCCTTCAGCAAACCATTAACCCTTCCAGCCACCTACCCTGTATTCCCCTAATCTCATCCACAAGATTCCTCTCCTCGCCCACCATGCCAAGCACTTCCTCATTTGTCTTCCTTTCCGTCCAACGCACCTTCTCCATCCTCCTCCGCACCCACATCTTCAGCCTATTTTCGTCTTTCTTTCTCAAGGTCCACGTTTCTGCCCCATACAACGCCACACTCCATATCAAGCTCTTCACTAGCCTCTTTTTTACATCCTTACTATTATAACATACATGGCGCAAAAATATATTTAAATATGACAAAAACTCTCAATGATAAATATAACCACATAAGTATCTAGCTTGGCTCCTTTTTTCACTCCGTAAGGCTAAAAAGCCTTCAAAACAGCATGTTTTTTGTGATTCTGTAAAAATTTACTGCGGTGAGTAATCGATTAATTTTTATAAATAGTTGAGAAAACATGCAAACTACACAACGTTAGTTTTTGGACGAAATCTAGGTGCTAGAAGTTCCTAATTTGCTTAATATTCTCCCTCTGGAGCGCACAGCCATAATCTATCCCATCTGTAAAACAGCTTGTGCTATCAGGAAAATCACTCGAAAATTAGTTCGGCAAGGGGTTGATATTTTGATATCATTGAAAAGATTGGAATTATTTCTTCCAAATGACGCCAAATTCATCAAATTCTAGGTTACGTGATATTTCGCTAAAACTACCTTTAAGACGGTACGTAGGTACGGCTGTTGTGTAAAAAGGGGGGAATAACTGTTTTGAATGGCGCTGCCAGTAAGCGTGCAGAGTCTGAAAGCGAATGAAAAGCGAGTGCGCTGTTGTTTTGCGAAGTCCGCAGAGAATGGAAAAATATCCCAAAATTGAAATAAAACCTCGAAAATGAGATTACTTTATCCATTTAATTTTTCAAACAAATCTAAATGTATTTTTTTTAAAGTTATAAATGAGAAAACTGCTCGAAAGGTTCACTTCCTTAGACGTGCAAACTCGAACTTCCTCGGAGTTTATAATCAAGAAAGTCGCGATTGGAAAAGATTAAAGTGAATCCGTTTGAGGTTTTGAGCAAAAAACTTGAGAACAGGATGCTCTTGAGACAAAGACTCACTTCCTAATTAAAAGGAAGAACTCGATTTTTTGATTGGGGTAAACAAACAATAAGATTAATGGAGGATGCATTTAAAAGTAAAACATGTAAAGAAATTAAAAGTGACATGTTTGCGTCATTTTGATCACCACTGCCACATGGGAAGGCTCAACTGTGGCCATCGTGCGAACGAATGTGTAGTAGCACGTAAATTTCTAGAACATAGGTTTTACCATCAACTTATTCCGCTCGGCCAACTCATTGTAACCATTACCAGGGGAAATATATATTATCTACGGTTTGAATCCCCAAAGGCTTTTAAAAACTTTCATTTTATTTGGATCACAAAGTTAAAAAAAAAATGATAAAAAAAGTATTAAAAAAAGTTTATCACGTTACCTTCACTTCAGTCTGTCTCCAACATAGCTTTTTTACGACGACTTTTAAAACGACTTTTAAAATGAATTTCTTACTTAATCCTTATTTTGAATATCTAGCTAGCATAACCGCAGCGGAAATGGAGAAATTGAATTCTAAACATCTGTTCGTCCGATAGGATTTTTTTTTTGAGATATGGGATTTTTTTTAATCGGTCAAACATTTGAATGCCCTTAAGACCTCGGTCACGATAACGAAATCTCAGCCATGCACGACGCAGCATCGCTGTCCTGTTGTAAAGCAAGTCGTCGACCAGAGTAGAAGAAGAAAATCCGTACCTAGTGACCGTGGGGTTGACTACCAATAGTTGGGTTGAACCCTTGGAGTTCTATTTACTGAACCGCCGCGACTGTGTGAGTCAAAACAAATATTATATTCCACATTTTTGATATTTTGTCCAAAAAATCCTGCTTTCACTGATGAAATGCGTTACCCATAGAAACCCAAAAGTAAAGTAGAAAAAATGCAGATTATTCCACGAATGTATTTTAAATTAGCACTTTTTTCCAGCCATAGGAGCCGACTGCAGCGCCATTTCCTACGAATTACCGCATTTTGACTTCAATTACGGCCTTAATTCTTCAACAGCAAGAAAAATAAGGTGGTAAGATGCCTGTATTTTATTTTTATTCAATTTCTCTGGATGATTTCCTTCTTATAAATAGTTTTCCGCAAAAATGGCATTAATATTTTATGGAAAAATACTCTTTTTCCTCGTGTTTCTCTCATTCTCCCATTGAATACCATGTAAATTAAAGTTCAGTTAGAGAATAATATAGCGTGGAAAGGTATTATTTTGTTGTTCATATCAGATAGAGGACCACTTTTTCTACAAGTAGACAGAATATGAATAAAATGACATTGAAGTCATTTTACGGTGGAACCACCATAAGGGATTGTCATCCGTTGAGAACGAACGGGCGAAATAAAATAAAATAATATTTATAAGAATCCCGAGCCAGACGGATGGTTTTCATATCATCCGTACGTTTGATAAGAGCAAATGACCTAGGTGGTACAGAAATAGGACCCTGACGTACCCGGAAATTAGACTGACCGAAAAGACTGAAGAAGAAAGATGACGATACATGTAGCTATCGGGAGGAGGGGAATGCGTGAGGGTGGGAGGGGAGGGTAGGGGGGCGTCTGACATCAAAATGGTATATGCAGGGCGCGATTGTCGATTGATGTGTGCACTGGAGAAATGATTCAGAAGGGTCAAATGGCTATTGAGGGTCAAATGGGGCGCCAAGCACTTCCGCAATAGATTGTCGAAGCGTGCCGCGACAAATATAGAAAACAGCTGATCTCCACGTTTTCATGCCAAACAACATTTCCTTATCTAAGTGAATTGAAATATCGGCATACATCCACTACTATAGGTGTAGCGAAACTTGGTGGCACTCGCTGGTGAAGAATATGACGTAAATGAGAGTAAAAAACACAAGATATTTGGGATTAAGTGGCCGAGTCTTCCTCCAGATGTCACTCCGGGAGGTCTTCGGTACCTTCGCCCGCTCATCAACGATTGATTTACCCTCGGTGATCTCTGATTCTCCGCTGATGAGTGCCACCAAGTTTCGCTATACGTATACAAGTAAGCACACTACCCATTCAGACGCCGCAAAAGGGTGTGGGGCAGGGTATGCCAGGGCACCAGCCATGAAAAAGGGATACTGGAAAAAATGATTTCGATGGGAATAGGGATAATTACCAAGGCGTGTTTTAGTGGTAAAAAAACCCTCTATATATCATCTTGTTTACTTAAGTCATGGACGGCAGGTGGGAAAAGATAGTCCTTAAGCCTACACATCTGTTAAATTAGATAGATAAGGACAAGGACACCGGTTTCCAGGGAAACAAAACCTTACTTCAAGGGGTGAATTCAAGAACTTCTGTATTTCGAGGTACTTTTGTTCCATAGCTGCAATGTAGACCACGCAAGAATTTAATTTGAAAATTTAAGAAGTTGTAAGAGGCATGACGTAAATGCAGAAATATAACAGGAGCAAAAACATTTTTTTTATGATTGAACTTCTCAGTAACTAATTAAATATGTTTTCTAGCTAACTAAATAGGTTTTCACTAGAATAATTTATTTCACCCCGTACACTGAAGATGGCTCCACAAGAGAAAGTTTTTTTGCGCTTTTATGAAAATTATAACATTGAGTAATAAATTCTTTTTTTTTAATTGCAGAGAAAACATACGACCTACACACCGTTACATTACTGACGCGATCTTTGCGCAGAAACTAAAACAGCGTCTCTTTGGAGCGTAAGGACGCACCATGGTTTCAAATGGAATAAAGGCTTCAACTTCTTTTGCGTATATCGACAAAAGAAGAGCAATAAGTGACAGATATTTTGGTATCATTGGAAAGACGAGATATATTTCTTCAAAATGGGGTCAAATTCATTGAATATTATGAGTAGTGATTCATTCATTAGAGTAATCTACCGGTTAGAGGTAGGTTGTGATGAAAGTCGGAGAGTATCCAACTAATCCCTTCACGTGCCGTGACCTTTCTACCTCTAGTATTTCTTTATTCATCTCAGCATAAGCCCTACCTTTCTTCATCCCGTCCATAAAACCTATTCTTTTTCTTCCCCTTCCCCGCCTACCCAATATCCTACCCTCTATCACGGCCCCTCAGCAAACCATTGCCCCTCATTACCCCTTCCAGCCACCTACCCTGTATTCCCCTTTAATCTCATCTATAAGTTTCCTCTCCTCGCCCACCATGTCAAGCACTTCCTTGTTTGTCTTCCTTTCCGTCCAACGCACCTTCTCCATCCTCCTCCACACCCACATCTTCAGCCTATATTCGTCTTACTTTCTCAAGGTCCACGTTTCTGCCCCATACAACGCCACACTCCATATCAAGCTCTTTACTAGCCTCTTTTTTACATCCTTACTTAAGGTCCCCGTCATCAGCTCCCTTCTATTATTGAAAGCTTCCTTCGCTAGCACTATTCTCTTCCTAATGTCTTTGCTACTATGTCCTCTTTCTTCTAGCGTACTACCCAAGTAATTAAATTGTTCTACTTGCTCCAGTTTGTGACTTCCTACTCTTATCACCAGCCTCGCTTTCTTTGTCCTAGAGAATCTCATTACTTTTGTTTTCTTATAATTAATCTTCATTCCATATTTCATCTCCCTCAAATTACCTAAAGTGGGGATAACATCATCAAATAAATTATGCCTTCAAGAGTGATTCTGAACTGCATCTGAATCACCAACTGCATTTTTTTTGGCACCTACTTTCAGGATGCAAACAGGAATGAAATAAAAAGATGGTATATGCAGAATAAGGGACTGCAAAATTCACCATGGCAGACATCGGAGAACATGAAAAAAATGAAATTTCCATAAAGAAGGTACTGAACACTCTCATTGGAGAATAGCCAGGGACGAAAAAAGATGGTCGTAGTCAAGGACAAACAAAGTGTTTTCAAGAGCAAAAAACTTTATATCTTTTTAGCCTTTGGGTAATTCTACTGGAAGGGTACGAAAGCGGTTGTGTGCTGGAGGAGATCTACATACCTACCACTCTGCGAGCCTCCGCATGGGCGTGTGGCAGGGGGGTGTTAGGACACCAGCCGCGTTAAGGTGTAAAGTAGAATTAATATAGGTGGGTGAGAAGGTGAAGTGTATTTCGGCAGTGTTTCCAGTGGGTCTCAATCTTAATTATGGTCACTTATTGTGGGTGGGAAGAACGAATGTTTGTACCAATCTGTTCGGCGATGTATCTCACTTATTTTGTATTTCCAGTCGGACCTAGAGATTAAGTGTGGCGTCATAATGATATAATCTCCTTGTCACACTGAAATACACCTGTTCGTAATTTCTCAAGCAGTCTAAGCCTAGCGTATAGTCTCTGAGTCTCTAGTGGTTCCCAACCTAATCCCTTTAAAAAGCTGTGAAACACTCTTTTGTTCGCTCGTAGCAGTTTTTAACGAAGTACACACAACTTTCCTACGTATTTTGCGAATTTTTTTATTGAATCTTCCTGTCCAGGGGCCTTGTTTAGTAAGGACTCGACATGGTCGAACCACGGAAAATCCGTGAATGTTACGTCACTTCCAATGACTAATCACAACTTTTTGAATGGCCCTATTTGAAATTTTTTAGAGACTGTGACGTCAAAATGTCGTCAACTTTCGAGTATCGGATATTCCGAGAACATACAGAATAGGCTCCCAAATGCTCGGGGCGTGTTCGAGGTGTGGCCTAACAAGATCGAAGTAGCACCCTCTCTTATCACTTATTCATCCGAGGACCTTCGTACTACACCGCTTGATAAATCCTAGTTTCTTTAAGACTGTACCGCATAATATGTGTGTTCTCCAGGATAGACTAGAAGTTAAGGTAATTCCCAGATATTTCACTTAATCTGACGACTTTATGATTACTCCTCCCACAGTGTAGATATAAATGCGAAGATAATGTAGAGATGTTTCGATTAAGACTGAATTGCTTGTCGATTTTCCATTTCATCTATGAAGAAGGAAATAACTGGCTGATCGTCGTCGCTCAGGAAAGCAGAATCCGCGGATGTTTTTATGGGAAAAAAATTAACCTTGAGCGAAGATTTTGGAATTATTTTTCGCAGCAGAAAACAAACTGCAATGCGTCATTACCAAGAGTACTCGAGACGTAACGAAGAAAGCGTTTATGATTAGGTACTTAAAAATATCCGAGGCCACTCATTGACGTCACTTCCGGTGGTACATACATGTCGAGTTCCAGCGAAACAAGAAGGCGAACAAATAAAATTCAAATGAGTGACGTAATCGAAAAAGCTAATTTTCTCACCCACCGACGTCATGATGACGTCGCAATGAGTGTCGCGACGGTCGGTTCCTCTTCCGCAGGGAACAAGCACACATGGAGAATATGACCCCGAAAGCTAAAGTGAGTTCACATCTTTTCAAAGCGATCCGAATGAAGACAATGTCGGTACTTAACAGTCAGCGATAATCGCCTCTATAACTTCAATATTGTCGTGAAAGCGTCATCTCGCAAATTGCGTCACCAAGCGCACCCCGAAAATGACGGAATTCGAGCCAACGCACGGGTCGTCAAGGACTTGTTGAAAAACAAAATGGCTCACGACATAAACCGGGAATCTGTTTGGAACATCAAAATCAAGGGTCTGACACTCGCATTACTCCAATGGTAAATACATTTCACCCAGAGCACTCTAGCGGTCAGGCGCTAACTATCAGCGCGACAGGTATACTCTTTAATTGAATATCTTGCAGATTTAAGTGGGAAAGTACCTATTTATTTCTCAGGGGAAATCTAAAAAGGTAATTGTACAATCAATTCTGCATCCTGAAAACTTCTGGAACCAGATTGCAGCGCAATAATGGCATCTAGTCCTTCTCTTGGCGTTTTCGCAGTGTACTTTCCCGGCCATCTTCTTTGTTTACTTACGGTTGCGATGGCGATGTCACGTGTGGTCCCAGGCGTCTTTTAAATGGAAGCTGATAAACTTCTTACAACAAAAGGAATAATTACAGCATTTTTTCACAAAAAATTAAAGATTTATGGCAAAACAATAAAATCTTTATCTTTTTCACGCATACTTATTTTTCCATTTGCGCCTGAAACAATTGGCGCTAGTAGTAATCCATACGAGATATCGCAATTCCGTCAGACCCTTGATCAAAATCATCCTCATAAATATGGTACGGCAGTAATGGGAGATGACCAGCACTGCGTAGTTTCACTATCTTGCCAAACCGTGCCATATGGGTTCTCACAACAATTATTGAACTCTCCAGGCACACTCAATCAAAACCACTAATTGTAGGGACTCAATTGTTAATTCAAATTTCAAAAGAAACGATTTCCTCTCGCTTTTGAATTGTTGTTTCAAAAGATACAACAAATCAAAACGAGGGCCAGATTTGACAGAATAGAATCTGACTAATGAGAGAAATGGGAATAGACGCGACTTGTTAGTTTCCCGTGGCCGTATTCGGGTGTTGTGTAAGCGGGGAAGGGAAAGAAAGAGAATAGGCTTTATGGATATGGGATGAAGGGAGGTAGAAGAATGAAATTAGGCTAGGGGATAGGGACCTTCAGCTGTAAAGGGTATACTATAGGTATTCCAACTTCCATCTAGACCAGTGGTTCTCAACCTTCCTAATGCCGTGTCCCTTATAATAAAGTTCCTCATGCTGTGGTGACCCCCGAAAATATGGAAATCATAATAAGATCATAAGAAATGTGTGTTTTCCGATGGTCTTTTAGACGGCCCCTGTGAAAGGGTCGTTCGAGCCCCTAAAGGGGTCGTGACCTACAAGTCGAGAACCGCTGATCTAGACCTATCTTTACTGGTATCCGGGATCAACCCTAATTCATTCTTTCATTACAGTAATCTACCGGTTAGAGGTAGGTTGTGATGAAAGTCAGAGAATATCCAACGAACTCTTACACGTGCAGTGCCCTTTCTACCTCTAGTATTTCATTCTTCATCTCAGCATAAGTCCTACCTTTCTTCATCCCGTCCATAAAGCCTATTCTCTTCATTCCCCTTCCCCGCTTACCCAACATCCTACCCTCTATCACGGCCTTCAGCAAACCATCGCCCCTCATTACCCCTTCCAGCCACCTACCCTGTCCTCTCCTTTAATCTCATCTATAAGTTTCCTCTCCTCGCCCACCATGTCAAGCACTTCCTCATTTGTATTCCTTTCCGTCCAACGCACCTTCTCCATCCTCCTTCACACCCACATCTCGAATCTCAAAGCTAGCCACAGTCCAACCAGGCCGCTGGAGCCATGGTGGTAATCCATAGGCCGTGGGTTCGACTCCAACCACAAGCTAGGGTATTACGTTTTTCTGAGAATTAACCTCATTGTATCGTCACATCCTCAGTATTGCAGAGAATATAATAACCCACCACTTTTTGAATGAAATTCGTAAGATGTGTATTTGGCTCCTAATAACTATCTCACGCAGAAGTGAATAACAGTCAGAAAATACACACAAATATACAAAATATAAAGACGCGAATATATATATTTGTGTTGGAGAACACTCACCTTGACGTGGAAGTTGCATGTTCCGGCCCTGACGGCCGCTTCGTCCGCCTGCCATTGGTGCGGCTTGGAGCTCTCCGGGACGTGCTCTTTGCGTCGCCGGAAGCTGTCCCGGAGGCTCCGGCGGAGGCGGTCCATCCTCCGGGGGACTCGGTGGTCTCCTCCCACGCCCCCGCCACCCCCTCCGCCCCTCAGGACACCACCGCTCCTCTTCTCCACCTGAACGATAAAAAAAGAGAAGAACGAAAAGAATTCGTTAATATATATAATGGACGATAGATATTTATAGGTTGCATTCGTAACAATTTACATGCAACTGTGATTAATTTGATTTGGAATCGAAAATAATTCGATTACGGAAAGAAACCACATAGCCACACGCCTAGGGTAAACCGTACAGTTATTAGCCAAATAATGGTATTTTGAAGAGCATATTGCAGTTGGAAAAAATTTACAATAATGATAGAAAGATTTGCAACAGTGATTATTGTAATTTTTGTCCAAATGTACTCTTACTATTCTCTTCAATATGCGATGAAGCCAACAACTGTATGGTTTACCCTATATATATGAGGTAGTTCATTAAAAAATAACGGCAATGGCATTTGCTGACGATTTCCTCGGCAAGTTATACCATAACGTCATTTTTAAGATTCAGGAATCCACTCTTTGCACTTTCCACGAAGTCAAAATAACAGTAATATGAGTAACACTGTTCATTTAGGCAACGGTTTCCAAGATGGTGTTGCAACGTTTGCTATTCCCTCCTCTACGTTGACAACAAAGGAAAAATTATCTCGGTGGCCACAGAACCATACCAATACCAACTCGAATATATGTATTCCTCGAGATATCTTCTTCCATACAAAGAGACAATTTACGAAACGAACGAAATATGCCATGCCTGACAAATTGTATCAGCGAACTGAGACTTTGAAGGCGTGGCAGTAAATTCTTTATTGATGACATCGGGGGATTTCAAAACTGTCTACCATCATTGTGGTAGTTCTGGTAGGAGGAATGGTTGGAATCAGAATATACCAAAATGGGAGCTCAGTCAACGTGTAGTTCTGTAGTCCACGGTTTCTGCACTGGCGTCCATTGAGCATTTGAACTCTGCACTATTTGCATCGAGCACAATATCCAAATTCAGAAAATTGCCTCACTGGGTGGTGGATACCTTCTTCCTGTAAATGAAAAGATTAGAAACCATACGCAACCAAAACATTACAACTAAAGGAAAGCCTTGCGCGCAAGTGCATTCCAGGATTGGTCGCCAACTTGAAGAGTCTTCACAACTACAAATAGAGGTTCATCTACATCTACAAAATACCCTGCAAGCCACCTCTGGGGTGTGTGGCAGGGGGTGATTAGTCACCAACATGCATTACACTATACCCTAAAGTTAGTGTATCTACGTCAAATTATGCATTAGTATAATTCGCTTATGCTAGTCACGAGGCGAAGCCTCACAAGCATCCACTACACTATATATATTTTAATAATAAAAAGCACTTATATTATTATTATTATACAATAGTATTAAAATGAAGGAGTTACACAGAGTTACGCCGGAGACAGTGTCTTATACTATATATATTCTACTAATGTTTTAGGGACCGTTAGTATTTATGTATTTTCCAACTACATAAACGGGCAGATATTCAAGAATTATGCCCAAAACATACACTGCGTGTTGTAAGTAGTAGCTAAGTAGCAGATAAGGATACAAGTATTAAGGAGTACTACTACTACTACTAAGAACTACACTACCTATTGTCAAAACCTAGTTAAAAGTCTCATTGGCAGCTGTTATGGTCCCTTATCTTTCGCGGGAAAAATGACATTTTAAATCTGTCCGTTCTGCAGTCTAGTTCCCTAATGTTCATGATTTGATCTAACTTAGTAAAGTGTTTCTTAAAGCAAATCATACACGGCGTCCACGATTGATGTAGACAAAGCCGACTGTTTCTGTGGTTCTTCTGATTTGTATACGTACCCAACACGAACTCACCTCTGAAATGTTTCCCACTCAAATCTTCGAATGAATCAATTATGCCCAAGTGATTGTGATTCTTGAAGCAATTTAAGAAGCGGAAGCGGCCTCCATAAATGTTTAAAGCTAATTCAACTAGCGATAGATACAGCACCTTTGTCGTCCGCCATGATTACTCGCGGCGGCGCTCATGGGGGTTATTTTGTAATCTCACTAACAAGTGAGAATGCGTCATAAAATGTGGAAAATTACGTCATTTTTCGTAGTTCAACTCCGCCACCCAGGCGGCGTGACCATCTTCGGCTCTCAAGTGGTGAACTGATGGTCTATTTATTTGATTCATCCGCTCTTTCGACTCTTGATCCGTTTCCTTTGGCTCCGCATTTCATTAGTTCCATCTCACCTGCCGTTAGGAACGTGAAATGAAGCCTGATACGCTTTTAAACGTATGTAACAACAGTATTTTTTGAACCAAAAATAGGCATTGTGTGGTATGAACCAGACCAGTCGCAGCACACAGTCCGTATTAAACAGGGATAAAAGGAATTAGCCGGTAGAGAATCGAGACGCAGAAAGATTATTATCACGGTACAAACAAAGATAGAAACTAAAGGGCCGTAGTAGCTTAATTACTACCCATTCCAAGGCCTGAATGTCGCACTTTGAGGTGCTTATTGCGATAAAATGAGCCAGACAACTTCTGTGATATTCGGCCAAACCCGGAAACAGAACCGGAGCCCTTTACAGAGGGGGGAGGGGTGGGGGGAGGAAGGGTTTAGAGTGTTGGCACAACACACCATCGCATTACGCAGTGGCGACATTGTTGGCGAAGAACGGCCCTTTGCCCAGCACGGCCCATTGACAATGAACCATTGGAAACGCCACGCTCTATCGGAAGCGTAGGGAAATGACGTAATCGAAAACAACTGCAGGGTTCATGGCGACGAGCGGCGAGGCCGGAAATAGAAGAGGCTTACGGTTCGGCCCAACAATGTCACATACAGAATGAGAGGGGAGTTTTCAACATTGACGACCCAACTTTCAGAAACCACAGTAAAAAAATACTGGTGTGCTTAAGACCACACGGGAGAAGTGTAAACTTCTATGGCGATATTCTGATATATACCTATTTATAATATATAAAAAATATTTCTTCAATTGTAATATTGTGCATTTTATACGAAGGTGTTTGTATTAAATAATTCAGCCACGCTCTAATCACTCTTTTGTTCACTACGCCGTTCAGGAAGCTAGACTTATGTATTTTTCTCTCTTTATGTGAACGTATATACAGTGATCATCATCGACATTTGGCGGTAATTTACTCACCATTGTATTAACCTCAACTGGAAAATTAATTACTTGACCATAATTCCCAAACTGACCGTGAATATGTCGCAGTCGCCTTATTTGCATGTAAGGAATTCGGAGTGATATTAATCTTTCAGTCACCAAATCTAATGGGAAATTTTTCAAACTATCTAGAAATTACATTCGGCATGCTAAGCGGGGCCCCGGAAAGAAGAATCTGACGGTACGTGACGCGAGTTTGCTCTTTTTCCCCCATGCCAAAAGTGCCCAACGGGCCAAAGAGAAGTTTACACTTCAAAAAAATGTCTTGTGTGACACACGAAAAGGTGTTCTTCTAGAAATGACACAGACTCGGCACTTCTTATCTATCATCTACGCTATGACCTGCAAATCTCCCAACGAGGGCGTATTGGTGGGGGGTGCCATATGGCTTACCCTCTTGATTATCCGTGTGATAAGGGAAATCAATAAGCTATGGTTACGGAGAAACGGTAAATGAAAACATGGCAACCTGCGTTCCAATTCCGCGCTCGTGACTTTGACGACAGTGTTGATTTGCGATGCATATCTAAGGGGTGAGAACAACATTCACACATTAACCGCTCAAGGTAAAGTTATGGGGTAGTTTACCTTATTGCACAGGGGCCGTAACACTATACCTTCCACTTTTATTTAGTAGTTATACTACGACCACCACATTTATTTGGTAGTTATAGTAAAAGCGCGGGAAATTTGGTCAGTCGCGATCTTAGGGCCTGCTCGAAAAAGTTAACACAGTTATTTCTTATTACTATTAGGGAACTAGACTGCAGAACGGACAGATTTAAAATGTCATTTTTACCACGAACTATAAGGGACCATAACAGCGGCCAATGAGACTTTTATCTAGGTTTGTCGATAGGTAGTGTAGCTCATAGTAGTAGTAGTACTCCCTAATACTTGAATCCTTATCTGTTATCTAGTACTAATAGCACGCCGTGATATGTTTTCTACATAAGTCTTGAGTCTCTGTCCATTTGTGTAGTTGCAAAATAAATATATATTAACGGTCCCTCTCCATTGTGATAATATCTGTAGCGTAGTAGTGTATGCTTGTGAGGCTTCGCCTCGTTACAAGCATTAGCGATTTATGCTAATGCATAATTAGTCGTAGTTACACTAACTTTACTAGAGTTATAGTGTAATGCATGTTGGTGAATACTCACCCTCTGCCACACACCCCTGAGGTGGCTTGCAGAGTATTTTGTAGATGTAGATGTAGATTTCCAGCCGTATGTTGCATTATATGGGCCACCTTACCTCTTGTAAAAAATATTAATGTGCTTGGGGAAACATAAGCATTAAGTTAGCGACGCCTTACATTGGTAACTATTAGGAAGAAGTTTTAGTAAACTGAATTTAGGCCCATTCTCCGATGTATCCCAAATGCTTTCAGTTTAATCTATTTGATATTAATGTGATATTTGATCATGATACGGTAACGATGGGAAATTTAAGACTGAATTATCTAGGCAAAAACAAACTACTCGCTATTACTTCCGTCCCCCTGACGTAGTACCTGGACTCATTGCTGAACGTAATAAGGACAGGAGGTCAGTCAATTAGCGACCAATACGACAGGGTCGACAGTTAACGCCTTACGATCGTGAGGCCGGCTGATAGAAGACGATGAAGTCAACGAGGAGTTAACTGCGGAAGCACACATCGGAACCGTCTCAGATATCACACCCCACTCAAATAGGTATTGCGGTCCAGGGACACATACAGTATCGCCCTACATTTCTAAGTCACGAACAATTAGATGTATAATATACCAACCATAAACTGTTTATATTAACCCCAATAGATTCACAAGAACTACAGAAGAAGAAGAACAAGAGGGGAGATTTCGCCGTGGAATAAAAAAAAACAATTTTTTTTCATATACTCGTCACTCGCATACTGTCAACGATAACTCTACCAAATAGCGTCAACAAAATCCAACAACCCCACACTACGTCAGTCGAAGGTCAAACTTGAAATGAAATAAAATATACTGAGCAGAGAGAATTGAAGAAACGCATTGGTAGGTTCTTGGACAGTCCACATTCTACATCCCAACCTCATAGACATTGTCTCGCTTTCCCTCCTAAGGATGTCCCGCCATTAGATCCCTCTTCTATTCTTCATATCTTACATACGTCCTCTTATTTCGTCCTGAATTCCTATCCTCTTCCTTCCTCTTCCACGCTTCCCCAGTGTTCTCCCCTCTATCACTCTCTTCAACATGCCCTCTCCTCTCAAAACCTCCTCCATCCATCTCTTCTGCCTTCTCCGAACCTCTGCCACAAACTTCCTCTCCTCTCCGACCATATCCAATACCTCCTCGTTCGTCTTCCTCGCCACCCAGCTCACCTTCTCCATCCTTCTTCATACCCACATCTCAAACGCCTCAAGTCTACGCACATCCTCCCTTCGCAGTGACCAAGTTTCCGACCCATACAGCGCCACGCTCCATATTTAAGTTTTCACCAGCCTCTTCTTTACGTCTCTTCTCAGACCCCCCCTCATCAATTCCCTTCTCTTCGAAAATACTTCTTTAGTCGCGGCAATTCTGCAGAGCAGTAGGCAGTGTAGCAATCTTAAAATGTATAGTCCTCTTTTCGAGGGCAAAGAGAGCAAAAAGGCACAAAACGAATACCGAAAAAAATTAGCATCGATTTGAAGCAGGCGTGCTGTATTCATTTCATGATGTTTTCAATCCCGACATGCACCTCATCGACCGGAGGCCGCTTTGGATCCGGTTGCCAATGACAGCAGCGGGAGGATCGCCAAGTATATATATTTCTACGGCCAAGGTCGTCTCGAAGGTAAACAAAGGAGATGGGAGACGAATAGTAAACAGAAATTCACAAGAGAATCGCCAGAGGGGGATGAAGAGAGAAACGCAGGGCGTAACACAGGGCCCATGAATAGCCCCCCGGCCAAGATGGTATCCTACCAGAGGAAAATCCAAATGGCAGGTGGCAACAATATTGTGGAAGCGAGGAAAAGCACCAGCATAAGGTGGTAGGGGCGATATTTTTCTCCAATCATTATAGACCCCTTACTAAAATTGTATATTAAAGTTTATTTTGAAATTGAATTTTACCTAATTTTCGAATTTTATTCAAAACTCAAATATAAAAAAAATTAAAATTAAAGAGTAGCTGTTAGAACCATGCAGAGAATTTAGTAGTAGTATTAATGACGCCAAAACTTTGCCTTACATGACTGAGATTCATAATAATATACTAAATTATCCGAAGAAAGCAACCTTATTGACCTTTTAATATTTAGCTGAAACCATTACTTCTAGATAGATACCGTAAAATATACACCAACGATACTATACTTTTCATCTAGGTTTGTCGATAGGTAGTGTAGCTCTTAGTAGTAGTAGTATTCTCTAATTCTTGAATCCTTATGTTACCTAGTACTAAGTCTTGAGTCTCTGTCCATTTTTGTAGTTGCATAATACATATATATTAACGGTCCCTCTCCATTGATATTATATCTGTAGTGTAGTAGTGCATGCTTGTGAGGCTTCGCCTCGTGGCAAGCATTATCGATTTATGCTAATGCATAATTACTCGTAGTTACACTAACTTTAGGGTATAGTGTAATGCATGTTGGTGAATACTCACCCCCTGCCACACACCCCTGAGGTGGCTTACAGGGTATTTTGTAGATGTAGACGTAGTGCTGTCTTACGTAAGTTTATAACATTCAATATAGTATTGCGACACAACCATACTGGTCAGGTCACTTTGAAATTATACGTTTTTAACAAGATTAACCACCAAGGCGTTCAAAACTCCGTATTAATCAACAACTCCTCAATCTTTGGAGAAAGCTACTACGTTTCATAAAACAGCGAAGTAGTAGTAATGGGTATTCCCGAACCTTCCGTGACCGCCGATGACCTTTAACAGTCACCGGGAGTAGGCTAGCGTTGGGAGAGTTCCAGGAGGCATATGAATATATCGAACGAACACGAAATCGATATGAGGCCGCGAGGTTCGCGACCCAAATGTTTGTTTTCATTTCGCGATAAGATCTGTCCGCGCCCTCCATTCCACCTCCATGTCGTAATCCACGTCGTTCTTTTTTTTCTCTTCATTTCGATTCACATCCCCTATCTCGAGGATAAAAAACGACACTCAAAAAAGAGAACGACATTTAAATGCAGAAAGAACAACACAAAATATTTACTTCCTTCCACGTTGAAGCTGCTTGAGTTCAAAAATCCTAAAAAATTAATAATATCTTTGTTTGTAATACTTTGATATTTTCATTGTTTTTCTTACATACCTACTACCTAAAGATGTCTCCGGATTATGAGCTATCTATTTCCTTGTCATCACAATTGTTTTCTAATGTGTTTTTCCTGTCTCACCTTATCATTATTCCATTGGATAGTTTATGGAGGCTTGGACATGTCTTTTTTTAAGAAACTCAACTTCTTTTCTCCGCCGACTTTTCGCCTTTTTATTAAGACTTCTTTAGGACTACAGTACAATGCAAGAAATACAGTTAATAATAATGATAATACCACAAAGATAAAAACGTTTTCAAACATAAATTTAGTACCTCAAAGGGTAACTTTATGACTGCGACAATGGTAACACAAAAACAAAATACTCTTCCTCTTAGTAACAAAATAAACATAAAAAACAAAAAGGAAAACCAAGCTAAAATTATGTTTAAAAAAATATAAAAAGTGAGCATAAAAATATTTAAAATTAATAGTATAAGAAGCCTTAATAAAAAGGCGAAACGTAGGCGGAAAAAGGAAGTCGAGTTTCTTAAAAAAAGACATGTCCAAGCCTCCATAAATTAACCAATGTATTATTATTAAAGTGGTAAATAATTACTATTCAAAGAACTTATCATTATTGCAATACTCCAAACAAAATGTTATATAATAACCAATGTCTTTGTAAATGATTCCTCGAACCATTATTTTTGGTAAAATGATTATAATCTACTATGAGCTCTATTATAACATTTCTATTTACTACGCTCGTAGTAGATGTAATAGGGGCGTTTATTCGGAACCGAAATTGCTATTTTATTCACGAAATAGTTAGATGGAAACAAAAAATGAATTTTAGTGAAAAAATCAATCTTCTAACTGTAGCCATTCACTCATAATTCGAAAATTTAAATACGCAAAAGGTGACGCCCGAATCGAATGAGCTGCGCTGAGACCTACTACGTCATCCACCTCCCCTCCCTCATTGGCTGTTTTGTGGAGTGGAGTGGGGGTGGAGTAGTTGACGCGAGGATTTTGATTGGGCGAAGGAGCTGTGGACGAAGGGATGACGTAAAAAGTCCCACCACGCCTATTCCAGCGAAAGGGTTGAGAACAACAGTTTTTCATCGCTTATAACAAGAGATCGGGAAAATTACCATAATTTTCACCTGAGGTAAATTAACGGGGTAAATTACGGTAATTTTCGAAAATTACCGTAATTATTCCAGTTTTTTTCAGTTTTAAGCATTAAAAAGAAAATGTATTGTTAAAGAAGAATGCCAATAGCAAAAGGAAGGGGTTACGATGTTTAAACCGTACTTAATACAACATTAATCTAATTTTTTTTTTAAATTGTAAAAAGAAATACGGCAGCAACACGCAATCTGGCTTTCTTTTGTCAAAGTATGAGAAATTTTCAAGAAGAATATTCTACTAAACACATTAATCAATAATGTTATAATTTAAATAAAATATGCCAAAAATGAGTTGTACATGCCTCAATTTCTATTTAAACACGTCGGAAATGTGGACTTGGCTTAAAAGAACATGTTGGGAATTTATCTGTATGAAAAACTAACTCAAACATAGGTGAATTACCTAGAAAATTACCGAAAATTACGGTAATTTTCAAGGGGCGCGGTAAATTACGAAAAATACCGTGGTAATTTACGAAAATTGCCATGGTAATTTTCAAAGTGGCCCATATCTACTTATAACTCGAGAACTATGGTAACGGATCAAAAAACGGAGAAAAATATGGGTCTTTATATTTTACAAACTCTTTACCAGAGTCGGCAATTTAAAAAAAATGGTAAACGCCCCAATTCCATGAACATTAATAAACATTATAATGATTTATTACGACGCTATGCTAGAATGGTCGTTGACGTCACGCACCCACGCGTGCATGTTGGGCATCTGGAATCCATCTGTGTACGAGCGTAAGTCACTCTCGTATATCGATTCCTTGAAGAAAATGAGGAGAAGACGTGACTGAGTAAGACGGCCGCCGCCCTCATGAACATGCCCTTGCTCGGCACCGAAGGCCTTTCCCCCCTCCCCCCCCTCCTCCCTTGCATTCCGACAAACGGATACGACGACTCTTGATTGATTGAGAGGACATCCCAAACAAATGAACAGCGCGGGAGGAAGGGGAAGGAATTCGAGGAAGAAGAGGTCAAATTTCGGCTCTCTCAATTTAGTGGGCTACTAGGGGGAAAAAAACTAATCTTTTAACTGTTAAAACGATTGATTTCCCGTACGCTAGCGATAGCGATACCCCAACAGATAGCTCCACACGAACGAGCATGATGGGAAAAAGACTTTCATCTCAAGAGCCCCCCCCCGAGCGATCCGGCAGAAAAGAGTGTGAGTTATTTATTAATCCAAAAACAAAATGGCGCGTGCATCATTAAATAGTTTTTATTAGACGATATTTTTACGTCTTATTTGTCATAAACATGATATAAATGGAAAAAGATGTTGAACATAAGCGAAGAACAGTTCACAAAATCGTATTAATTGTTACCGCATAAATTGAATGCATAGTAAAACACTTAAAATTCGAGGTTAAACGTGGAGTTAGGCAAGGTTGTATCCTGTCACCCCTTGCTTTTCAATCTTTATTCAGATTAGGTAATAGAATCAGCAATCTCTAACCCACCTTATGGAATCCGGATAAATGGGAGGATAATCAATAATGTATGAAATAATGAAAAAGTATGATCCAATGCTATATCTACGCAATCTTAAGGTATGGTTTAGGAAGCTGCCGCTTTCAAGAAGAAACACTTGGGCAGATTGGAAGCCATAGAGATGTGGTGATGGTTGTGGATTGTATTTCAATATAATTTCGTCTATATTTTGAACACCGCGCCGAAAAAATCTAGTCATAACACGCTTTAATTAAGAAAAAAGTGTAAAATATAATTTTTGTATCGTTTTCCGGAGAATGGTGAGTTTCATGGCATAAAAAAATGCACTTAGGTGAAATGTGACCCAAGAATTTTTTCCTGACTTACATTTTAAAAAAGTATCAAAATGTGCACTCAAATGACTCACGATTACCACCGCTCCAGTCACCTCGGAATAAAAAGCACACCTGTCTAACCATTTGCTCTTCAGTAAATGATAGCGCGGTCGGCGGTGAGCGGAAATCTTTTCAACTAGTTGGTTGTAAGGCGCCTAAGGCGACCATAGAAGAGTTTCATGCTGTGTTCGCTAAATTATTAATATTCCTCATTTTATGGTACGCATATTTTCCAAGCAAAAATGCCCACAGGTAAAAATAACGACATTTTAAAGTGTGACTGTGGTTCCATCTAATAACGACATTTTAAAATTTAAGTGACTGTGGCTCCATCTAATAACGACATTTTAAAGTGTAAAAGACTGTGGCTCCATCTAATAACGACATTTTAAAGTGTAAGTGACTGTGGTTCCATCAAATAACGACATTTTAAAATTTAAGTGACTGTGGCTCCATCTATAGTAACTCGCTTTGCTCCCCTTTGAATTAATGAGTGTATCACTTTAGAAGGTAAGAAATTGCGTGAGAATGTATTTAGTGGAAGTAACCATGAAGAAAGCACAATATAAAAAAAAGATAAGCGAAAAAAAACAATGAAAAACACAAAAAAAAGTTTTTTTTGCACAGGGCATCGAACTCCATTCCTTCCACTCCACAATCCACCACCTTATCACCAGTCTACTGCTTCCTCAAAGGAATGGACCATAAATGCGGTTTCGTGACTGTGGCTCCATCTTACAGCGTTACAGTGTCAGCCAGTCAGTCAATGATGAGCGTAATATTATTATTATTGCAAGTGAGGAAGTACAACATAAGACACGGACGGCCCTCCAGAGGTCTTCAAGGCGCTGCCTCTAGAGAAGCGAAATCCAAAACGACGTAATATCCTTCTCTCATCTCCGCCGGGGCGTCGTGAAAAATGGCAAAAGAAGCCATACTTCCGGAAATATAAACTTCCTGTCACTATCTTTCTCGGCGGACAAAACGATATCTTCCACGCTTAAAAATACGTCGAAATTAAATTCCTAACGGAAGCGCAGTCTCTTTACCTTGAATTTCGCTCATTTTAACTTCAGCTGTTTCTTTCTTGTTCGTTGGTTTTTCTGGATTGAATATTGAAATCGAAATCTAAACTACTTCCGAATGTTCGATCGAGCTGAAATTTGGCACACTTACTTACTCTACATGACAGTACATGAATCAGTCATTAAAATTCACTAATCACCAAGTAAATCGACTAAAATTAAAAGGTTTAGATTTTAGATGGAAAAAATGGTATTTTGCCAATACATAGGTGGCGCTGGTAGAAGATAGCATTTATAGTGAAAAGAAATGCTAAAAATTTAAATTTCAAAGAACCGTTGCACAATCAATATAATGACTAAAAAGTAGAAATTTATAATACGTAAAAAAATACTTATTATAAAAACCAAGAAAATATTCAAGTGCACGAAAAAGTTTAAAAAAATTATTTTTTCATCACTCTGATATTAAAAAATGTGGGTGTTTTTTCTTTCATATCAACATCCAAATTCTTGCCATATATATACATCAATATCTATTCTACAAGAGCCCACATAATAATAAGGAGAGTGATGAAAAAATTATTTTCATACTTTTTAGTGTGTACCTACACTGGAATTTATAAAAAAGAGGTTTTAAAAAAAATGTATTTTTTTTGCATATTATTAATTTTTAAATCCGCAACTTAAGTCAGGGGGGGGAGATCAGCTGAGCGGGGACCGGGAGTGAGAGGAAGGGGACCCAAGAAACGACATTCAACACCACCGGATGATTCAATTTATGAAACGGTGGTGTTTTGTGACGAATTTTTGTAAACAGCATTTTTCGCTCTCATGCGAGAACTTCAGTGTCGGCGGCTCTGAGCTGAGTCAGCTTAACTTCATGCAACATAAACAAACATCCGTGGGTTCCCACGACTATTACGTAGATGCATTCGAAAACTCCGATCTCAATGGAATATTAACAAGACACGACGAAAATGACGTTCTCTTCCGTCGCATAGAAAAAGCTTTTGATCACGCTAACCTCGAAAATAAAGAAGAGAAATATGCGAGTAAGGTTTATGATAGAGCAAGACCAAATCAAAGAGCAGGAGGGGGATAAATTTATCATTATTAACTTTTTAACACCTATTATAGTCATGGGCACCCATACAATATTTTCCATAGGGTTTAAGACAAGACATAGGTTTAAGAAGGGGGGAGAAGCCCGAGGAGCCCTCTCCGGGAAAGTTAAGCAAACTTGAGGTCCCTGGAGAACATTTTTGGAGCATCTTAGGTGAATGAAAATTTTCTAAATTTGTTACTAAAATATAAATAAAATCCTGCAAAAACAATAAATAAATACTTCATTCTGTTAAATACTGACGCTTATCAGGACAAACTAATTCAAAATTGTTATTTAAATTGTTTGTGCATAATCGTGTTTACGTGTGTAACCTGGTTTTGTTTATTTGTTATATATTTTGTAACATTTTAGCCCAGAAGATGTCAGTAAAAAATTGATGAAACTTCGGTGATGTAAATGTGAACGGTGATTTATTAAAAAGAAGACCTAAAAATACTCTAAAAATTATATTCAACTTAAAAATGACAATGTGAATCGGACATATGAAAAGTTGGCACACTTTTGAAACGAAAATGATTGAAGAAAGAAGGAAGATGTAAGATGAGTATGAGATAGAGAGACGATGAGGACAGAAGGACAAACGACCTGACGTCTCCCAAGTTCGACGTGGTGCGCGAAAAGATGAAGCTAAGCAAAGGGAGATATTCGAAGAATTGGAAAGTGTCAGAGTTCTTCTTAAAGAGACGGAGAGGCCTTCTTAAAATTGGCGACAGCCGGGAAGGAGAGGAGAGCTTTCTTTTCCTCACTTTTCCAAGAAATAAAGGAGGAAAAGAACACGAATTTTAGAGGGCATTGTGGAAGGCAAAGAGCAAGAGTAAGAATGTACTGCATACACCAACTAGGACAAAAAGGAGTCACTTAAGGAGGTTCCGCCGCGACTGTGTGAGTCAAAACAAATACTTAATTCCACATTTTTTATATTTTGTCCAAAAAATCCTGCTTTCACTGATGCAATGCGTTACTTATAGAAAACCAAAAGTAAAGTAGAAAAAATGCAGATTATTCCACGAATGTATTTTAAATTAGCACTTTTTTCCGGCCATAAGAGCCGGCTGCAATGCCATTTCCAACGAATTACCGCATTTTGACTTCAATTACGGCAGTAATTCTTCAATATCTAGAAAAATAAGGTGGTAAGATGCGTGTATTACATTTTTATTCAATTTCTCTGAATTATTTCCTTCGTATAAATAGTTTTCCGCGAAAATGGCATTTGTATTTTATGGAAAAATACTATTTTTCCCCGTGTTTCTTTCATTCCCCCATTGAACACCATGTAATTTCAAGTTCAATTATAGAATAAAATAGGGTGGAAAGGTATTATTTTGTTGTTCATATCAGATAGAGGACAACTTTTTCTACAAGTAGACAGAATATGAATAAAATGACATTTAAGTCATTTTACGATAAAACCACCTTAAGACATACGTGGAAATATTTTTTTTTTCAGCGACTGTCTTAAGAAAATAAAAGTCTTCAAGGTGTGGACTACCTGATAAAAAAATATCACAAATGAGCAAAGCGAAGTGCTAGTTAGTGAAAGTAAACCTGGAAATGTGACAAGAGAGAGACTTTTAACTTTCTTGGCACTCTTTTAGGTGCGCGTCACAATTAGCAAGCAGTGAATAGGAGAAGCATTAAGAAGTGTGATTATCATATTCCTCGAAAGGGAAAGACGAATTGAGAAATCTACGCATCGATGAAAAAACCCACCGAGGCACACCTCTGTGAGGTGACCAACGATGTGCAGTCAATTAGAAGAACTTTAAGAATGGAACTCTTTTGCAATTCCACCGAAAACTCAAAGGAATACCAATGTTTTAAGAACGTGTCAAAAATCTCTTAAATGTTGAACAAACGAAAGCGTTATTTCTATATGAGAGATCTGTTTGAAATAAAACCGTGCAACACTAATGCAGCGAGGACATCTAGTAGGGCCGTGTTCCAATCAAAGTATAGCTCTTATGCCTGTTGCTCACGGTAAAATTTTCCATCAAAGTTTTATAAAAAAATTTATTGAAAGTTTTATGAATCGTACGTTAAATGTACTTGCTTGCTCACGGTAAAACTATTCATAAAACCGCAATGTCCTGCCATTTTTGAGACGATTTGCGAACGCGTGAAGTGATAAATGCACTATCTTTTGGATGACTGTTAGGTTAAAAACTATATGTATTGTTTATTTACTTACTTTCTGATCACACTCAACGGTGCTAAGGCTCTAACGCATTCTTCTAACAACAAGAAGGATACTGCCTCAACGATCCATGAACTTCCAGCCATGTTTGTTTACGTTTTCCTTGTTTGGCTTCCCATGGATACGAGATTATTATCAACGCGATGAGCGAAACTTCTCATTGGTTGTTGCATACAACGGTTTTATGGAAATATAACCTGTCCTATTCCGTAAAACGTTTTATAAAACTAGGTTTTATAAAACGGTTTTATCGTTAGCAAGCTCATTTTTACAGAATTAGTAGATTTTATAAAACGTTTTACCGAAAATTTTACCGTGAGCAACAGGCATTAATGTATACCATAGTATGTACAATATCCATTGGGAAATTTTGTCTTTCGAATAAAATTTTTTTATATAGTCAGGGGATATCTGTATATCTGTGTATATTTGTTATGTTACACTGTCTAAACAGCCCCCGACTGCATGGATAATTTTAAACAAAGGTCAACATTTCCCAATTGATAAAAGGCCTACCTACCAGGTGACAGATGTGGTTGCAGATTACCACCAACACCTATTCGTAAATAAACATTATTAAAATATATTAATGTTTATTCAACGAAACGAAAACCAATCTTGTTTTAATCGTTTTAGTGCTATTTTTTGCTGTCGTGTTTTTTTGTTGTTTAATAATTTTGTTATTGCACACATATTTTTAAATAATTTTGTTATTGGATATGGTCGGAGAGGAGAGGAAGCTTGTGGCAGAGAGGTTCTGAGAAGGCAGAAGAGATGGATGGAGGAGGTATTGAGAGGAGAGGGCATTGTTGAAGAGAGTGATAGAGGGGAGAACACTGGGGAGGCGTGGAATAGGAAGGAAGAGGATAGGAATTTTAGACTAAATAAGAGGAGGTTAGAAGATATGAAGAATTGAAGAGGGATCTAATGGCGGGCCATCCTTAGGAGGGAAAGCGAGACAATGTCTATGAGGTTGGGATGCAGAATGGGGACTGTCCTAGAACCTACCAATCAGCTGTTAGAATACTTGAATGAAATTGCACACAGAAGCACACAATCAGCTGAAATTCGAGATGATGAAAGTCGAATGAATGTAAAAATAACTTTTTGAGTGGCTTATTTCATCCATTAACGCCCAGCACGATGGTAATGAGAAAAACAATTAGGAGGTCTGTCTCGAAGGCAGTCTTGATGTTTTTAAAGCCGGCAAATCACGACGGAGGAGAATTGGCCGCAACGGAGGCGTGCGTTTAAATCGCATGACGCCGAATAATAAACATTAACCACTGGGAAGGGTTGGACGGGAAAAATAATGTTGGGTTTTTTGACAGAGGATCAACATAGTGATTTCACACTCATCCAACACACAGAACGCACAACTATGAGCGAATATAAAAAATACGCAGTTTTGTCTAGCTATAATGGATATTTGGAAGGAAAATGGCCAGGTAGAAATAAAACAGTACCTACCGTTTATACTCGAGTATATGCCGAGAACATTTTTCCCTTTTTCAGCCAGTTTATAACTACCTTTAACTTATAGTGGAGTCAATAAATAAGGTGACTTTTTCGGGGTCAATATTTCTGTTTATCGGTACCTATCTCTATAACTCGTAATTCACCGAGAAAATTCGCCGAAAAATGCGTTATATTTACATTCTAAGTTTCGTATTAGAATCTACCACTGGCCAATACATTTTCGTACTTCTATTTTGCGATATTAATGCGTTCCACAAGGCCAATCGTATTGTACAAATATCGCATAAGCAACGAAACACAACTAGATTAAACAATTTTTTATACTCGAGTCACGGATTAAAGACGATATTTTAGGCCAAGAAAGAACACTTCGACTAGTACTCGAAGATATATATGATAGTTTTTACAAAAAAACTATTACAAAAAAAGCAGAGGCACTTGAAAAAGCCTGGTGGAATACTTTGCATGAAGAGAAACACAACGACTGCCTAAATACAACTTATTTTACAGATTCATATTTTTAATTAGGGAGTAACGTCACTGAGTTATTATACACGTTACGTTAAATGCGGTAAAAATTCATTTACAGCTCCTTGACTTCCAAGTGACAATGACTTGCTCAAAAACCGAGAGAGCTCGAAAACAAAACACAATCCTATTCGGTCAAACGACGCAAGATGCGAGGTGCGAAAAAAAAATGTTTTAATAAAGCGACTACCACACGAACATTTCAAGGATAGTTACAAGTACATGTAAAGAAATTGAAAAGTAATCAATCGGAGAATTTAAGACATATTGAATCTCGAATACGGTTCACGAAGTTTTCTTTGGGGGGGAAGAGACTTTCAGCGGGCGAGTTGGCGAAACGAGGAGATGTCAAGGGCATCATGGGAAGGCCGCGGAGAGGAGTGACCTCGCCATCTGAAGAATTGCACTGCGACGGCGCGCTGTCTTGCACTTGCCTGCCGGAGAGAGCAACAACTGCAGAAGCCCGCCAGGAGAAGGAGCAAACCCCTACAACTACTTTATTCTTCTAATAAACCTTATAGATCTGTTCCGAGTTAAGTTAAAGTTTTTTTGTTCGCCGACCTTGAATCGACGGAAGAATATTCAATGTTTGTCGATGAATATCTGTTACTAATACCACTTTTATTTAAACTAAGCGAACCGGGTTTCAGTGAATAATCACCATCATCAGTAGGCATTAATTGAGATCTGTTCATCATATTGTTTCCGTAGTTACGTAACGGAAGGGGAGAAGAAGTTTGAAACGGAGGCCAGAATTGGGGAAAAGGAAGGGTAAAGGTATTCCTGGTTAATGAGGGTGTTGTTGAGAATATTTAATGTCTCTCAATTGGCAAGGTATTCGCCAGTATTTTTTCCTCCGGTAAATGGTTTAACTGACTAACAGTGTCTCGTTCAAACTTTTAGGGTGGAACTGTTTTCCTAGACAAAGTAAATACGTAATACAATTATTTTCCAAAACTCCTTCCATGGAATTTAAATAAGTTTACAATAATTTGCAATTCTCCATTTCGAGTTGTCATATGTTTAAGACAGAATTGTCAGGTAACATTATATTTTTCCCGGAGACAAACTAAACATGCATTTTATTCCGAGTGAGTACAAGGACAATCAATTGCATACTATACATTACGCCTGCATAATTATCAGCAAGAGATTTCTCCTCCATCCTAAAATTTTCAATGAGGCTGCGAAAATCATTCGGTATCGAGAGGACTTTTGCAAATACAAGCAAGTACTGATATAAAAAACATTAAAATCCTAATATAATACGTAAGTGATGACAAAGTGAAGTGAAAGAAGGAACCAAAAATTGGCCGCAAAGGAAGAACATTAAATAAGACAGAAAGAATAACTGAAGAAAGAGAACTTGGAGAAAATATTAAACTGTTGATGACGTAATAATAACATTAGGAGGATTGCACGAAGTGTGATCAGCGATTGCAAAGAACTAACTACACTGGAAACTTGATCGACGATGTCAAGAAAAGATGAATGACAAGTTAGATGCGAAGTGGTATCGAATGGGTCAGAAACCTAAGCCTTGGGGGACACGTTAATAAATTATGAGTAGAGGAGTTTTAAAGATGGTTTCGGAGAAGGTGGGCGTACCGATAAGAATAAAAATGAAGCGGTAAAAAGTATTGTGGAGGTGGATGAGGAAGCTGCTGGAGGAAACTTGAGGGAATGTTGGCTGGAAGATGCCGAACGAGAATGCACGGAAAAACATTAGGGAAAGTACGGGATAGGTAGGATGTAGGGTAGCGTGGGATATTCGAGCAAATGTGATCATAGGAGAAGAAAAATTGGAAGGAATATGGGAGCAGAAAGATTCCCTTTAGGAAGTTTGAACGAGATAGTTCCCTAGTCATAATAGAGACCATATTCGAATTTCTTTTTTTTATTTCAGCGACTGTAGGAAGTATTAAGTAAATATTGTAATATAAATGGTTTCCAAAGGGGGTTATATATGTATGACAATTCTCAGTAATTAAATAAATATAACCACACAAGTCTCTAGGTTGACTCATTTTTTCACGCCGTACGGTAAAAACACCTTCACAACAAAGTTTTTTTTGTGATTCTGTGAAAAATTACTGCGGTGAGTAATAGGTTAATTTTTAGAAATAGTTGAGAAAACATATATATAATACACATCGCTAGTTTTTTGACGAAATCTATGCGTTAGAAGTTCCTAGTTTTTTCAATAGTGTCCCTCTGGAGCGCAAAGCCGTAATCACGCCAATGTAAAACAGCTGGTATTTTAAGACAAATTACTATCCATATTAGCGTCTACCGTGATAAGACAGGTGTAGTTGCGTCGCTATAGGAGGTCAAAAGACTCACTTTGAGGGACAGAGGGGGCGGCGTCCCTTTGCAAGGGGGCGGTGGGGGAGGCAGCGTGCGGGAAGGGATGGTACAGCATCCCCCGAAGTCTCCCGCCTCCCCGAAGTCCAGGCCATCGCAAGCAGAGGAGCTGGAGACGAGCTTGCTGCTCACGACCGGAAGGGACACGTGCTGGGTCCACACAGACAACATGGCTGCGACGGTGCGACGACAAGTGCGACGTCCCTTAAAAAGTCTCACCAAAACTGAGCACTTTGTTCTTAAACTCACGATCCCTTTCTTTGTAATTGGAGGGTGGATGTTAATTCTCTTTTGCACTGAATTGACCCTGATTCTTCTCTTCTATCACCTCTCCTGATCCCTTTCAGATCAGATATACAACTTCGAATGAAGTCTTGATTTATCTTCGGGAAAGAACGATTTCAAACAAGTCCGACGCTTTCAAACGAATCCTTTGAACTGTGGGATGAATAGATGAAGTCAGAAAAGACTATTTTATTGAAATGGGATTAGGTTTTACGTTTGTATAGCTTCTCCCCGTCGCCTTTCAACTCTATACCCCTTCGTGAGAAGCCAAAGAAGCGTTGTTTACTGGGGGAGGGGTATCTTCCACACTGGAGAGGAAAGTAAAGCTCCAAGGACGGGAACACCTGCTGTCTTTTGCGAAGAACTTCCTCTTGCAAGGAGACTAGAATCGACGCCAAAAAGGGTGCTTTTATTCAAGTCGCGCACACGGAGAGAATACACGTCTCAGAGAGAGAGTGTAATGAGTGGGCTTATACCTATCTTATACATATACATTCCAAGAACAAACACAAAGTAGGGCTGTGCCAATAAAGTCTGGAAGATAACTCCGTCCTCAAAAGAAAAGGTGAAGTTAGGATGGGGGGAAAGAAGCGATGTGAGGTGTTGAGAAATGTCTTCAGAACACGGAGCACACTATTCTCCCTGTGATATACGCGTAGGGAAGATGATAAGAAGCACAACACACCGCCTTAAGCCCTCGCGACGACGAGATTAGGTCAACGTGAGGTTCTAAAAATGGATCTGCACACTCAGGAAGCTCAAATAGCCCTCTCCTTGCTGACTTGCGAGAACGGCTGGCTTCTTATGTGTGAGATATGAGCTCTTGCACCCGGGGTGCGTCACAGCCAAACGGCGTCAAGGGGGGGCCAACCGGCACCCAGGGGCACAAGAGTCATCTTTTGTGCCTTCCACGACGAAAACACCACAACTCTTCAACAGGCCCTTAATTAATCACTGGCGCCTTATCCCCTCTTAGTCTTCCGCCCGCTTGGACACCGGAGTCGGGCACTTAAGAGTCAAAGTCAGCCAGTCAAGTCAAAGCCACTCTGGCGAGAGACAATGGGCCGGGTGGATTGGGGGAATTTTACAAGCTTAGCGGCGGCGGGAACAGCTGACTGCCGAAAACGACGGACGGATTGTCGCGTGAAAGGGACTGGGAATTGTAAAACGACGCGAAAACGTTTTGAAAAGGCGATCACAAAACACAAGCACACTCAATAATCAATGTGCAGCACAGGAAACAATGCGCAACAATCAAACAATCGGCGAACGGATGTCAACAACCGAGTAGTCCTCGCAGCCAGCTCCGTCAACAACACACGTGAGCTTTCGTGAGACAGAACGCTTGCAGTAGACGGAGAGAGAATTCCCACGCTTCCGCCAAACGCCTTCACTTCACTTATCCACCGCCAAGTAGTTGGGAGGGTGGGGGGATTCAACTACTATTGCCAGTTGTTGAAACTTTTCAAATGAAGTCCCTTTGATAATAATGTAACACACTCTGGAAGTTGGAAGGGAATCCCAAACAACAAGAACTCCTTTCACGAAGTTGCAGGCGTTAAAAAGTTTTGGATGGAAATCGAATATATTCGCGTCCTCCTATCACTCCTTGCTGGAGAGGGTAAAATGGAACCCCTGGCTGGTGATTTGAGAGAAGACTACACAGGCTGTCTTGTCTTCTAGCGGCTTAATGGTTAAGCTTTTCCTTCTTCCTTCAGCGGGAACGAAGCTTTCAAACGTCTGGCTTGGCCGTCGACTCCTCTTGTGTGACTGGAGCCCGGTAGAACAAGTGTAACGGAGGAAGATCCAACAGAGTAGATAGGTTTGCCGGCAGCTGATTTAGCGGTTCGGAGCTTCCCTGCGCGATTGTATGAGGGACCCGACGTGCTGGGACCGCAGACCGGATGGCTTTGAGCGTTGCCTCGCGACGCTGACTAACTAAAAACTCTCGCCGGGGCAACCCCCTCCCCTCCTTCCCCTCTTCCCCCCCTCACTTCCCCTCCACCACTCAAGGATATTACCTCCTCCTCCCTCCACACTACACTCTCCAAGCGCCCCGCGAATAACCTCGCGGAATTGAGACGGCCCCCTCCCCTTCCCCCTCCCCACTACTTCCCCCACCAATACTCTTTTCCATCCGTGTCAGCCTCGTGAAGAGGGGGAACTCTTTGAATGTTCGTCGCCGGGCTACCGATAAAAAAAATGGGGCAGCTACTACCGTGCAATAATACCCTTTCCCCCAGTTTACCCCTTCTTTCTCCACCGCCGGTTGGTTCATTAATGAGGATACGATGAGACAACTGAAGTAATTTGCGCCACATAGGATAGGTTGCAAATATCTCCCCACAATTGGTTGATTATTCGAGTAAAATTCTAAAAAAACAACGCTAATGAGTTTATGCACGCCGAGTTCAGCGCGCTTTCATTGTTTTTTTTGTTTAATTTTTTGAAGCCGTTCGATAAGTGGCATTGGTGAGGACTCTGAGGCACATTGTCACTTTGTTTACAAATGGCGGCTTGTGGGGATTTCCGATTGTTGGTATAGAGATAAAGATTTATTACTCGACTAAAAATGGCTAAGAGATATTACTTTGTTCCTTGATGCTACTCCAGGGTATTCCGCATCCGTGAGAAAGAACAAAATGTTAGGTGCGAAGAACAGAAGCTTGTTTAAGGCTAATGTAAGTACTCTGTTTTTATTCTTCACGTATAGCAAGGCATGGTCGATGCTGATGATTACCTATGTATCCATCTGCAGACCACTTCTATTTATTTCGACAGATTTTTGTTTTTATTCTCCATGTGATGTAAATATCTTTGATCATGTGATCATTGAAAGTATGTATTATAACCATATTCAAGTACTCGTGAATTACGCTCATTATCTACCCATACCGACGCTAATGATTTTGTTTTGTAGTCGTGATCGTTCTAACATTAGCATTTTACGAATAAAACCATTAGTTTCTTCCTATAACTAGCCGTAACTTCCCCTTAAGTTCGAAATTGAAAAAAAAGCGAAAATATATCTGACGCACAGGGATCATCTGATTCAAGTGAATCACTCACGACAGTGGCGCCGCGGTTGGCAGCTTCACAAAAGGTATCACGCCGAAGTTGGGGAGTCTGCTATCTTTATTAATTCTGGTATCCATGGATGCACGCACGAGTCCGCAGGAATCATTTGAGTAATATCTTTTAAAATGATAGAGAAAATGATAGGTATTAGCTTAAAGCCATCATTTTCCTCATCAACCGGTAATTTTATCGGTAACTGAAAGCATCACTGCCTTAATGTTTACACCGCTCGTTCGATCAAGAACTCACAAGTGACGTTGATGCATTCCCTTATTCGATGCCATGCGTTCTGATTGGCTGTGGTTCAGTTCGCGTACGCGTTCTGGGACGGAACACAAAACGTTCAAAAATGATTTAAAAAATGGATATGGACCCCTAATCTTCACCGCAATCCCTGAGAAGTACGACGTCACAAAGCCATCATCATTTGAGTATTTATTGCGGTTATCCATGAATTGTAAACATGAACTACAGCACGAATAATCACGAATTTTATTCACCAACTCCAGCGGGTCCGACAAGCGCGAATCCAGAGGGGATACTATTCAGTATGTTCTCGGAATTTCCGAGCCTCGAAAGGGACGAATTTTTTTTACGTCAAAACCTCTATTTAACTTCAAATAGGAAACATTAAAAAAGTTTAGATTTGTCGGAGGGGAAGTGACGTCACATTCACGGATTTTCCGCGGTTCGACCAAGTCGAGTCCTTACTGAAAAAGGCCACAGGTAGCAAACAAACGTTACAAAAATAGCCGGGAATCAATTCAGAGGCCCTAAGTATGGTAAGGCCAATATAGAAAACCAAAAGTAAGGTAGAAAACATGCAGATTATTCCACGAATGTATTTTAAATGAGCACTTCTTTTAAAACCATAGAGGCCGACTGCAGCGCCATTTCCTACGAATTCCCGCATTTTGACTTCAATTACGGCATTAATTCTTCAATAACTAAAAAAATAAGGCGGTAAGATACCTATATTCATTTTTATTCAATTTCTCTGGATTATTTCCTTCTTATAAATAGTTTTCCGCAAACATGGCATTTATATTTTATGGAAAATACTATTTTTCCCCGAGTTTCTCTCATTCCCCCATTGAACACCCATTTGTAATTTCAAGTTCAATTATAGAATAAAATAGCTTGGAAAGGTATTATTTTGTTGTTCATATCAGATAGAGGACAAATGTTTCCATACTATGACAGAATATGAATAAAATGACATTTAAGTCATTTTACGGTGGAACCACCTTAAGACAAACGTGGAAATATTTTTTTTTAAGCGACTGTCTTAAGAAAATAAAAGTCTTCAAGGTGTGGAAGGTCATTTTACGGTGGAACCACCTTAAGTACCTCAACCAACACGAACCCTCCAATCCAATGCGACGAAATATAACGAAAAGAAAAGAAGAAACGGGAAGCGAAGACAGCTCTTGGCGCGAATCGGGGTCGGATTGATAACAATATTAAGACGAGGAGTGCCTCTCAAAAGGCTGTTGACAGGCAGGTGCTGATGAGTTTCTTTAAGTTGTTGATATAAAAAATAGGTGTAGGAGGAGGGGAGAGAGAAATCTAAACCTTATTCCACTGACCACCACCTGTAGGAGAATCGAGAGAGAGAGAGAGAGTATGGACGATATATCTCGCGATAAAACAACTGTTAGGGCATTCCCCCTTTGTGATGTGCGATATCGACGAAAGGAGCGCTGCTCTCTCTCTAAGGAAATGAGAAGTGTAACGCCACTGAGCTAACTGAGCTCCCGTGACGAATCTTCTTATCTCGCCTTCCTCATTTCTTTTTTTTACCAGTGCGTTACCATTCCTCTTTCGATAATCACACGCGCCGTTGCATAACGGTCACAAACCGTGACGTGCCTTCTGGCGGACGGTTCACACATCTTTGAACAGGTCCCACTCGAATCCAAACCGAAATCGGGGCGACGCATAATATTTTTAAAAATAAAAATAACATGTAAAAAAAATAATTAAAAAAAAACAACACGCTTTTATTAAAGTGCAATAAAAAGTAAAAAAAATATTTTTTTGATCACTCTCCTAAAAAAAGTTGGGCACTTGTGGAATAGATATGTATTGATATAAATGACAAGAGGTTGGGTGTTGATAAAGAAAAAAAAGCGACAACGCCTTTATTTTCCGGGTGATGAAAAAATTATTATTTTTTAAAACTTTTTAGCACACTTGAATATTTCAAGCGTGGTTTTTTTTAATGATTTTTTTTACATTTTATTATTTTTTACTTTTTAGTCTTTATATTAATTGTGCAACGGTTCTTTGAAATGTAAATATTATTAGGATTTTTTCTCGATATAAATACTAACTTCATACTAGCGTCATCTAAAATGGCAAGAGGATTTTTTCCATTAAAAAATTTAAACCATTAAAATTTAGTAGATTAACTTGGTAATTAGTGAATTTGTTGACTGATTCATGGATTGTAATTAAGTTAGTTTGAGCGAAAAATCACTTCACCTAGAATTTGATGAATTTGATTTCATTTTAAAGATAAAACTCCCATCTTTCCGATTATATCAAAATATAAACCCTTTACCAAACTACATTTTGAGCCATTTGCATGAATATATAAGCTGTTTTACATGGGATAGATTACGGCTGTACGCTCCAGAGGGAGAATATTTATAAAAAAATAGGAACTTCTAGCACCTAGATTTCACCAAAAAACTAACAGTGCGTAGATTGCATGTTTTATCAACTATTTATAAAAAATTATCTATTACTCACAAACAGTATTTTTTACAGAATTGCAAAAAAATCTGCTGTTTTGAAGGGTTTTCAGCCGTACGTCGGGAAAAAATGAGTCAAGTTAGAGACTTATGTAGCTTTATTTATTTAATTACTGAGTATTTTGGACATATATAACTATATCATTGCGCCATTAATATTACAATATTTATTTCATACTTTTTACAGACGCTGAAATAAAAAATAAATTCGAATATGGTCTCCATTATGACTAGGGAGCTATCTCGCTCAAACCACCTTAACGAGAGTAAGTAAAGTATACCAGATTTCAGTTCGATTGAACATTTGGGAAGTGGTTTATATTTCGATCGCAAGATTCCATCCAGACAAACCAAAAAACAAAAAACAAACAGGTGATGATAAAAAAGGGCGTGGTAGATATAAAAAAGGAAAGAAAAAGGATACCATGTGGTCTAGTAACACATCGATATAATCATAGAGGAGGAAGGACTACGATATATTCGACATCACACCAGTCGAATCATAGATGACTTCCTCTTATACGTAGTGATCAAGAAATGGGGGATAAAACTCTCTGGTCCCGAATCTACGAGTCCTTACTGACAGACAATGACACCTTCTCTCCTCCATAACTTAAATAGGAATGAAGGCTACACAACATAACGTCTACAAAGCACCTTGAATCGTTTTTTCACGCCGTACGGCTAAAAAACCTTTAAAATCAGCAGGTTTTTTTTATTTTGCGATTCTGTAAAACGTACTGCGTTGAGTTAATAGATTAATTTTTTTTCTAAATAGCTGAGAGAACATGTAAACTATACACAGTTAGTTTTTTGACGAAATCTAGGCGTCTGGAATTCCTAATTTGTTTAATGTTCTCCCTCTGGAGCGCAAAGCCTTAATCTATCCCATGTAAAACAGCCTGTATTTTAAAGGCAAATTGTTCGAAAAGCAGTTCGTCGAAGGGGTTGTTGATATTTTGATAAAATTGGAAAGATGAGAGTTTTTTTTCTTTAAAATGAGCCAAAATTCATCAAATTCTAGGTGAAGTGATTTTTCGCTCAAATCTATCCTCAAGGAGTAATAATTGTGTAGTAATTAAAATGTAATTAAAAATGTAAGGAATGTAATTAAAAGGAGTTATTCAAATGGTATTTTTTCTCTTCCTCTTTTTATAATATGGTGCAAATGCCATGAGTTTAGGTCAAAAAATATTTTTTTTAAACTTTTGCCGAAATTTCGAATTTTTAAATTTAATTTCAGTCACTCATTTAATTTCGAAGAAGCCAAAATTTTAGACTCAAGAACCAAATTTATCAAAAAGATTTTTCAAAGAAATGTACCATATATCCAGAAATAAAAGAATGTTGCAATAAAAGAACAGACATTACTTATTCAAACAAAATTTATCATAATTTAATAAATGACACAACTTTTCAACAATGAAATGGATCCTAGCAACCAAATTAAAATTGTAAATAAAAACAGCACCAAATTTTAAAGGTAACAATCTTGAATATGCCTATGTATTTTTATATTTAATGACTGCAAATCAACCATTTTGTAATAAAAAAGAATTGTAAAACATTTTCAACATCATGTATCATTTGTTTATAGCCCCGAAGATGGATAAATAAAGGTACGAAACGTCGACAAAAGTTTAAAAAAATATATTATTTGACTTAACTCATGACATTTGCACCATATTAAAAGAAGTGGAATAATGTGATCTTGAGAAGGTCTTAGTCCTTCATTTGAGGCTGCCCCCAGGCAGAAGAAGTTTTATATATGCATCCTCCATAATCGGAATTCGTACTCGTGTTGTTTATCGGGAGCTAAGGCGACGAAAAATACGCACGCAGGACATAAAATGCGAACCAGAAGGGGGGGGAAGGAGGGGGGAAGTAGGGGAGAAGGAGGGGAAGGGAGGGGGTCCTTGGCGCGAATTTCGGAGAGACGAGGGTCACCGTATCACACACACACAAACATGGATGCATATAGGAGGGTTTAAGGGGACGAGATAACGCGGCAGTTCCCATAGTGGCCGCAGCAGCGCTGAAGACAGTGACGCATGAACACGCCGATATTACAAAAGCCGGCATTTGTTTGCCGAGAAAGAGAGAGAGAGGCGACGGGGAGGACATAAGGCTGATAAGGAAATAAAACCAGTAAAAAGCAATCTTCGAGACACAAGACACACGGATATATATATTCAAAATATCGAAAACTGGGTCAGTTGCACACCCGTGGATATTATTACTCACGCACCAATCGTCGATTTCTTTTGTTTTTTTTGCAATTATGGGTATTTCCGCGAATGTGTCACCCGATGTCGATATGCTCGGACCGGCGGGATGACGAAAATGATTTTTTTATACATATTATATTCGGCCGAGAATGTTCAATCGTCCAAGGATGCGATGGGCTCGTCGCCGAAGCTACAGGAGACACGTCTATCTAAATCTACAAAATATCCTGCAAGCCACCTCAGGGGTGTGTGGCAGGGGGTGAGTATTCACCAACATGCATTACACTATACCCTAAAGTTAGTGTAACTACGACTAATTATGCATTACCATAAATCGCTAATGCTTGTCACGAGGCGAAGCCTCACAAGAATGCACTACTACACTACAGATATTATATCAATGGAGATGGACCGTTAATATGTATGTATTTAGCAACTACACAAATAGACTCAAGACTTATGTAGATAACATGTACGGCGTGCTGCTAGTACTAGGTAACAGATAAGGATTCAAGTATTAGGGACTACTACTAAGAGCTACAAAACTACCTATCGACAAACCTAGATAAAAGTCTCATTGGCAGCTGTTATGGTCCCTTATAGTTCGTGGGAAAAATGACATCTTAAATCTTTCCGTTCTGCAGTCTAGTTCCCTAATTTTATTCTCATGTTCTTATCTACCGTAGTATATCGGATTTCGTAAAATATTATCAACGTCGTCAGAGAATAGACCGGTTTGGAACTTACATAATAGATTGAGTCTAAAATGTTAATCGACGGTCTGAAAGCGTTTCCCATCCCAGATGCGATGGACCAGAGACAGAGATCGGAGAATACGTGACCAGGCGCCCGCACGCGGACATATTGAGGAGCAAACAATTTGATCGACTTGTCAAATCGATCATCCCGATTGGATGTCGACCCGATTGGATGAATGACAAATAGTCCTAAAATGCACGAAATGTTTTTTTAGTCAAACCGCAGCGTGCTTTAGGCACGCACAGTAACATGCTATTTCGCAGAATATGCTGAAATACAACACGCTACTTTTGTATTACATACTGCATACCTCAAATAAACAGTCACGCGTCATATATATATTCATTTTATTACGCAAATTTTGAAAAATACTTACAGAACTTAGCTTATCAGCCCTGAGCGTTGATATAAAACCAACTCAGATGAAAAATATTGAGCATTTGAAATTATATATATTATAATATATTTAGAATTAAAACACTGGTATACATACAAGTAAATACCTGCCAGCATATTTTGAGCGGCAATAGAAGCAAATCACAAGTAGCCTGAAAAATTGCTAATTCCGCCTCAATCCGTTTGACTTATTAGTAAAATGCCTATTTTTCCAACAAAGAGATGGCGCGAATAAATTTTAAATTTATGCTAAACATTTGTATATTAAATGCTGGCATTCATGCGCTGAACTTCCATCTGCCACGCTTCTTAGTTAGCATAGAAGGCAAAATGTATCCCACGCAAGGAACTTTCTTCAGGGAAACTATTTATTTTTAAGGTAGTTCCACCGTAAAATGGCTTAAATGTCATTTTATTCATATTCTGTCTACTTGTAGAAATATTTCTCCTCTATCTGATATGAACAACAAAATAATACCTTTCCGCGCTATTTTATTCTATAATTGAACTTGAAATTACATGGTGTTCAATGGGGGAATGAGAAAATCACGGGGAAAAATAGTATTTTTCCATAAATTACAAATGCCATTTTCGTGGAAAACTGTCTCTTAGAAGGAAATAATCCAGAGAAATTGAATAAAAATAAAATATAGGCATCTTACCACCTTATTTTTCTAGTTATTGAAGAATTAATGCCGTAATTGAAGTCAAAATTAGGTAATTCGTAGGAAATGGCACTGTAGTCGGCTCCTGTGGCTGGAAAAAAGTGCTCTTTTAAAATACATTCGTGGAATAATCTGCATTTTTTCTACCTTACTTTTGGGTTTCTATAGGTAACGCATTGCATCAGTGAAAACAGGATTTATTTGGCAAAAAATAAAAAATGTGGAATTTAGTGTTTGTTTTGACTCACACAGTCGCGACGGAACCTCGTTAAAACCACGCATAAAACAACAATGTACCGGAGATCTCTTATTCGCTCAAAGCACCTCTCGAGAAATGATGATGGGCATAATGAGAATGATTATCTGTACGTACTGACAGTAAGGAGGAGTTTTCCGAAGAGCAGTAGTTGAACTCTACCCCGAGGACTGACCAGCCATTTTGCAGCGAGCTCCAGAAGGTCAAAGGGCGACACCTGGCGAACTGTTCCAGAAGCGAACGTTTCATCGCCACGTGCTCAAAGCGGATGGATACACTGCGGATATGATTCGCACTCGACAACTCTATTGGACCAATTGGACCTCCCTGCGGAACCTTCCCGCAATATGTCCCCCATCAGCAGTTCGTGGTCATCCTCTTCACGCCTTCCGATCGACAAACACACATACGTTTTCAAAAGAGTATTAGCAATCATTCCAACAGATGGAGACAGCCTCGGCGAGGCGACAAGTAGGAGGAAAAACAAGAACGCTGGATCAGTAAAAAAAACAACAACTCATTCACACTCATTAATGGAAAGTGGGTCAATGAATGGAAAACTGAATATTGTCTTATTTCCGGTCGCACCCTTCTTTTAAGACCACAGGGAATATAAGAAAACGAAACCCTTGAAATAACCCAATATTCATATTGGTAATGACAAGTGATGTTTAACCCATAACGACATTTTTTTGTTTTTATTTTCTTATTTTTTTATACTAACTACGGGTAATAACCCATTTACATTTTGTGTTGTAGTATCTAATACAGTTCTCGTATCATTTTCAATTACAATAGAGAGAATTATGATACAATTATACATGTTATTGCAAGTATTATTCAGGTATACAGATATATGCAAAGAATAATAGAATTATTACAATATAGAAACACAGTGGTAATGTAACATGAAAAATTTAAACAGATTCAGAGACACAAGCTACAAAAATGTTTTAAATGCCAGGCGAGTTACCTATTCAAATATATTACTCATGCTGATTTATGCTAATGCATTGATAGTCGTAGTAACACTAACTTTAATTAGGGAACAGTGCAATGCATGTTGCTGACAACTCAACCCCTGCCGCACATCCTTGAGGTGGCTAGCAGGGTATTTAGTAGATTTGGATGAATGTGAAGCAACCTGCTAACAACGGAGAGTTAAAAAAAAAAAACTCAATCGAACGGCAGACAAAAAAAGAGTATCGATCAACAATGGCACATATCGGAATTCGTCACTCATCGATCGTTACTGAGGATAACAACATAGAACTCGATATTGCTTCGAAGCGGTTCGTTAAGGAGGATCAAGTTAAAGACAGTGTGAGTCAAAACAAATACTAAATTCCACATTTTTTATATTTTGTCAAAAAAATCCTGCTTTCGCTGATGAAATGCGTTACCATTAGAAACCCAAAAGTAAGGTATAAAAAATGCATATTATTCCACAAATTTATTTTAAATGAGCACTTTTTTCCAGTGCCAATATTTTATTTGTATTCAATTTCTCTGGATTATTTCCTTCTTAGAGCCAGTTTTCCACGAAAATGGCATTTGTATTTTATGGAAAAATACTATTTTTCCCCGTGTTTCTCTCATTCCCCCATTGAACACAATGTAATTTCAAGTTCAATTATAGAATAAAATAACGTGGAAAGGTATTATTTTGTTGTTCATATATCAGATAGAGGACAAATGTTTCTACAAGTAGACAGAATATGAATAAGATGACATTTAAGTCAATTTACGGTGGAACCACATTAAAGGTGATGCCTGGCACTCTATCTGCTTTAATCCAACAAAACTGTCGATATAACGCAGACGCATGGACACAATATGTTGGCCCGTCCGAATGGGACTTGGCCTCCGGTTCCCAGGCGTTTCACCGGCCGTTGGAAAGGATGCCGTAGAGGGGGACGTCCGGCTGTGACGAGTACGACCAACTGCCAGTGGAACAACCTCTGGCACCTGCAACAGATGGACGCGCCTGGCAGAAGCTAGAGAAGCCACGAGCGGAAGAACAGGGGGGGGGGATGTGCGATACCAACGAATTCGGGGCATCCTCCAGTTGGGGGAGTTGAATGCAACATTGCTACGGAAGAGGAGCGTGGGAAATCGTAATTTCCATACCCTGGGAAAGAATGGACACAAAAATCTACGTTTACCGGGATTAATGCCATTAGGGCGTGAGAGACAGGGGTTGCTTAGGATACCAGACCACGAATTGAGTAGCTGGGAGAAAGAAGTGACGCGATAGGGGTCGTGCATTAACTACGTTAATACCAAGTTAGGGGGGGGAGGGGCGAGGGAAACGAGGGGGAGAGGGAGAGGGGGGTTCACTCAAAGTAGCGTAGCTGTTACAATGCACCTGTTGACATTTCTTACTCGTCAAAAAAGCGTCGACAATACTACAGAGTTTAACATGAGGAAGGGCGCGTGGGGTGTTACTTAAACCCCAAGCTTGTACTTTAACTTAATGTAACTGAACCATTGCCTCTACAATGTTGCAAGTCTTCATTACATCAAATTGATTACATTTTAACCTTCTCGCGGATTAAATAGCGACATCGTGACAGCACTTTTCAAGGCAGCAGTGTAAGAAATGTGGGGAGGGGAGAGAACAAAGTAGATAAGCACGAAGGATCTTGCGCCGTGATTCATGGTTGATTTTTAGAATTTAAAAATGAGTATTACTTGTGCCCAATACCGTCTTTAGCAATAAGGGCACACGGGGCCCGATCCCAGGACCCCAGCGACCTCACGGGGGCCCCGAGATGCCGATATGTTTGCTTAGACAAATAAAAGTAGCTCAATTTTTTCGGTTTTCAAGTAGATACCTACTAAAATTATTGTCAGATTTTCAATTTTCTCCAGAGAGTGAACAATGAACATTTTAGCAATAATAAACACGTATTATTTGCTATTTGGTGAAACTAATTAACTGCGCCATAAGTATATAATAAATATAAAATCATAACAGAAAAATATTTTTTCTTGTCATTCCTTTTTTTTTACTTTCCAACTGCGAGGCCCCAAAACTTTTGTGTTCCCAAGGGCCCAGACATGTCTTAAGACGGCCCTGCTTGTTCCAATTCAGATTAGATAGCTCTATTATATCTAGTTCGGCAGCTTTTCATTGTCTCATTTCAACCTTTCCCTAAAAATAAACACACTCAATAATTGAGAAAATATTTTTGAAACGAAAGTTTCATTTCTTGAGACAACGTTACGTATCGATTATAAAAAAATCACCCAACATTTAAGTCTAGTGGTATTTATTCTCGATCTCTTCCAAAACACGGCGCAAACATCGCGAGTTTAGGTCAATTAATATATATATATATATATATATATATAATGTCTTGGTAGAAAATCGCTCTCGGCGACGATGCACATGCATAAATAAAACAGTAATACACTAAACAAACACAGAAACACGCAAAAAGGACACTCACAAATAAAACTTGGACGTTTCGGCGGTCATGCCGCCATTCTCAGCGGTAGAAGAATCAACTTCTTCTACCGCTGAGAATGGCGGCATGACCGCCGAAACGTCCAAGCTTTATTTGTGAGTGTCCTTTTTGCGTGTTTCTGTGTTTGTTTAGTGTATTACTGTTTTTTTTTATGCATGTGCATCGTCGCCGAGAGCGATTTTCGATTAAGACATTATATATATTTATTAAGACATTATATATATAAAGTTTATATATATATATATAAAATTTAGCCGACGTTTCGGACCTTTATTGATCCATCTTCAGGGCTAAAAACACGATGTTGAAAATGTTTGACAATTCTTTTTTGATTACATAATGGTTAATTTACAGTCATTATATATAAAAAAATACATAGACGTATTCAATATTGTTACCTTTAAAGTTTGGTGCTGTTTTTATTTATTTACAATTTTAATTTGGTTGCTAGGATCCATTTCTTTGAATTATTTCCCTTTGAATTCTAGGTGAAGTGATTTTTCGCTCTTAAATACCTAAAAACAGGTGTTTACTTGAGAAATCTATGAGTATACGGCCGCGTAAAAGTCTTAATTCTTCGTGTTTGGATGGTGTGAAAATTGTTTCGGTCTACATATAGCACAAGCCAAGGAAGCTACTTATCATTCGAGTACTTATAGAAGTGCCTGGGGGATAAGGTAGACGCGCAATTGGAAAACAAGAAGAGGAACTTCTTGGGAGTTTCTTACACCCTGAGACGAACGAAGGGGGGAGTGTGGGGGGAGGAATTAGAAGACGCCAAGACGGAACGCGAGGAAAACAGACCCAAGGAGCCAAATATAACTAAGAGGAGGAAGGAGAAACCCTTTCCTGTGCCAAATCGAGGTCAGGGATCTCGAAATAGGGTCGAACATACCACGCAGAAGCTGTTTACAGTGACGCTTCACTTTTCCGAAGATTCAAGCAATATGGCGTGGAATTTCAACATGATAAGGTTGAAGAGTTAAAAACATTTTTCCCACAGATAAAAGTTTTAAAAAAGACGTTATTACAACCTATGTTGCGATGTTTTACACATCATCTTCAGGACCTGAAGGCGATGTGTAAAAAAATCGAAACCTCGGTCGTAAACACCCGAAGATGATGTGTAAATAATAAAACTAATATTATTGATTGTTCCATAAACAAATATATTACTACATTCGTTTACAAATGGGTTCGTTCGTTTAGGTACCCTACTAGGCAATAGGCCTGTTTTTAGGGTACCTTCAGTTCAAATTTCACATGTATTGCTGTGTAAGCATGAAAATATATGATAATATACATTGACAATCATGATAAATGAGCATATATATGAAAATATAAAATCAATTTTTTTAACAAAAAAGCAATTTTTTTTACAGACAAACAACTTTGACTCGGGTAGAAAATAAATGAATATCAGCTTAGCACAATTTAAATATTATTATCTATAAGACAATTTTTTTTACCAGAAAATCAATTTTTTTACAGACAAAACAACTTTTATTATGGTAGCAAAATAATGAATCTCAACTAAGCACAATTTCAATATTATTATAAGACATAAACCATTGTTTAACTAAACTAAGAAAGTTTTTACTATTTGTTATCGAAACCTAGGTGGTAAACACGATGAAGATGATGTTTAAAACATCGAAACCTAGATCGTAATAGTATTTTATTCAACTTTTGTTGGTGGAAAATTGATTTTTAACTCTTCGACCTTATCCGGCTCCTTTTTATCCACTCCGCCTGGTACGAAATCCCACGTAGGTACTCTAGGCCACCAGCAGAGGCACTAAACGTCGGAAACTATAAAGGTGGTGTTGATTTAACCCATATATGCGCCATAAATCACGCCACGCTGCGATGTCATGTACACACGGGGAGGAACAATGTCGGTTTCGTTTTCAAATGGCCTCGAAAATATTTTTTGAATTTCAATTCCAATCATTATGAGGGCCACATGCTGTCAGATATTTCGATGAATGGGTGTTTTATGAAACCATGCAAATTTTTAAATCATCATGCACTTGAATGTGTTGAAATGTGGTTGCAGGTATTGTTCTTTCCTGATAAAAGACACACTCATAACAAAAAAGATTCATTTCACAGAACTAGCATGTTGAAATCAACAGATTACACCCCTGACAACCAACTAATAAACAGCTGTAACTATGTTAACAATGGACGATAAATACATATTATTAATAACAACAAATAATGATAAATCTATTAATAACATCTAATAATTTGAGTAATTGTTTCATTTCCACCAGAATGAAGACACTGACTTGTAACCAGTCACCGAAAGTACAGCACTTGGGGTGCGAAAAACGTAATTCAATTTTCTTTTCAAATCTCAGCTACGGCGCATGCGCAAATCCTTACGCTTTGTATTTCCGCTTTGTTTTTTTATAATGTTTTTAACTTTAATTTTGGGAGAGTGCCGAAATGAGCACTTACTTCTGGAATCATCTCAGCTCATGTATGTGTACCAATGCCCACTGTGCTGAATTCGATACAACTAGAAAAATAACGAACAAATTTTAAAAAAATACTTAAAACGGTTTTAATTTTTTTTTGTAACATCCATTCTTAAATGATTAGGAATAAAAAAAATTCTTTCTCAATAATAAACATTTTGGTCCAGAATGTGTTAATTTAGAATTCAAATTACTTAATAGGTAATTAACCAGACAGATTTAGCCCCAAATCTATCATTATTCTGATATGAAATGGTTTGGGCATTTTTTTTTCCAGCGTTCGGAACACCAAAGTATCTAAAATAAGTGATTGCTTGGGTTTTTTAAATTAATGTTGGGACTATCGAAAAAAAAATGGTGGTCTCTGGAAATGCTCCTGTTTGTATGAGATTGGTATAGTAGGAATTACACATTATTCGAAAATTCTTCAATACGTCTTACTTCTCTAAATAGATGCGTCAGAGTGTTGCTGAACAGGTTACGATGTAATCCAGGAGCAATTCTGCAATGCATGGACACTCTCTGTCGGAAATAAGAATTCAATTATTATAAAAAAAACCCTTTCTCACGGTACATAATCAATGTATCAATTCTTCTTCTTCTTCTTTGGTCACCCACAGCCCTCAACAATCTCCTTCACAGCAAGTGTATCCAAATATCATGGATTCTTAAGATCTCTTAAGGTAGTTTGAGCGAAAAATCACTTCACCTAGAATTTGATGAGTTTTCCCTCATTTTAAAGAAACAACTCTCATCTTTCCAATGATATCAAAATATCAACCCCTTGCCGAAATACTTTTCGAGCAATTTGCCTGTAAATACAAGCTGTTTTGCATGTGATCGATCACGGCTGTGCGCTCCAGAGGGAGAATATTGAAGGAAATAGGAATTTAAAACACCTAGATTTCGTCAAAAAACTAACGGTGTGTAGATTGCATGTTTTTTCAACTATTTATAAAAAATAATCTATTACACACCGCAGTAATTTTTACAGAATCGCAAAAAAGCCAGCTATTTTGTAGGGTTTTCAGCAGTACGGCGGAAAAAAATGAGTCAAGTTAGAGACTTATGTAGCTTTATTTATTTAATTACTGAGTATTTTGGTCATATATAACTATAACTTTGCGCCATTAATATTATAAGAATTATTTCATACTTCTTACAGACGCTGAAATAAAAAAAAATATGGTCTGCATTATGACTAGGGAACTATCTCGCTAAAACCACCTTAAAAATACTTTCCTTATTCCTGAGAACTCTCTGAATCCCTGGCTTTTCTTCTTCTTATATATCCAGCTAATTTACTTTTTTTCGAATCTCAAAACCCTCTAAACGACCCAATATCGAGTAAAATATTGCATATATTTAATAATACATTCACATTAAGACCGGGACCGATAGGTTTTCAAAAAAGTCAACAAAATGGTTCATTGGCAATAACAAATTAAACCTTTTTACGATGCGCTCAGTTGGTAAAAAAATAATCTATATCTATACTTAAAATTTAAAGTTTTTTTAAGCGTAGCAAAATAACGAGAACCCATAATAATCATAGACAGAAAAACCTTACTCTAGTTCAGCTTCCCAAAGACCAAATGATAATGCATCATCAGTATTTTTCGAAAAGATTAAACGAGTGTTTCCCAAACTTTCTCCAACTTGTCTTTCCTTCTTTCCCACCTTGGTTCCACAATTCTATGCCCAACGCCTAACAACCATAAGCTTTAAAATTATAATCAGAATCGTAGACAATATGAATGAATCAGGAAGATTTTAAATAAGATTATAAAAAATACGAGTAATCTAATTTTTATTTAAAATACAATAAATAAATAGTTAATTCTTCGATTGACGTGTGTGTGTACTATGTACTTGCATGAATAGGGATACTCAGGGCTAAAATAAAAAGGGAACTTACGTGCGATTATGAAACATGGCAAAAATGAATTGTTTTTAGAAATGAATGTAAAAAGTTTACATAACACATTTTCAATTAAATTAAACTCTTTGCATGTTTTCTCAACTATTTATAAAAAATAATCTATTACTCACCACAGTAATTTTTACAGAATCGCAAAAACACCTGCCGTTTTGAAGGGTTTTCAGCCGTACGGCGGGAAAAAATGAGTCAAGTTAGAGACTTAAAATGAGACTAAAACAATCGATAAATAATTTTCCCCAATCAGAAGAGAGGCCTTCAAGAAACTCGAACAGATTCTTAAATTTCTCCGTGTTGACCAAAGGGTGGACGCATGGGAAAAAAAAAACAAATATTTACCCAGCAAACGGGGGGGGTTAGGCCAAGAGAAAATACGGCATCAAGTTCCTATGGCAACACATTACTCACCATGGCCTCTCCGAGAGAGAACTGAAACATGACGGAAGAGGAAACACTAGACCATCGAATGAAAAAATATATGTGCATGGATCTCCATTGATTTCCAAGTGAAATGCACGCAGAACAACGGCGATATACGATATCACCGCTTAACAAACAAAAAAGAAAAGTCCCGAACCCTATCGAGGGCAAGGGATCTCGTACGAATCAACAATGTGGGGAGAAGGGTCGAGAGGTGAATGGCAGGGAAGGGTGACGAACAAACAGGACGATAGCCATGGCGACGCGAAGGGCTTTTGGATCCTTCAAACCCCTCCCAACCATCACCTCCCCAACCAGCGGATGGAAGACGGGCTCTCGATCAAACGAATAATAGTTCCAACCAAAGATATGAAACTCGGTCCATTCAAATCCAATTCTGTAAAGAATAATTTCCACACATCCACGTATACCCTTCATCATCACAATTCATCTCCACTTTTAAAAAAAATTGGTTATTTAGCATTAGCGAAATTGAACTTTTATTTAGTATTTTACATATAATAAGTCTTATGTTGAGGTGGTTCCACCGTAAAATGATTTAATGTCAATTAATTCATATTCTGTCTACTTGTAGATAACGTTGTCCTCTATCTGATATGAACAACAAAATAATACCTTTCCACGCTATTTTGTTCTGTAATTGAACTTGAAATTACATTGTGTTCAATGGGGGAATGAGAGAAACACGGGGAAAAATAGGATGTTTCCATAAAATATAAATGCCATTTTCGTGGAATATTGTATTTAAGAAGGAAATAATCCAGAGAAATTGAATAAAAATAAAATACACGCATCTTACCACCTTATTTTTTTAGTTATTGGGGAATTACTGCCGTAATTGAAGTCAAAATGTGGTAATTCGTAGGAAATGGCACTGCAGTCGGCTCCAATGGCTGGAAAAAAGTGCTAATTTAAAATACATTCGTGGAATAATCTGCATTATTTCTACATTTTTTCTTTTGGTTTTCTATACTGGTAACGCATTTCATCAGCGAAAGCAGGATTTTTTTGGACATAATATCAAAAAATGTGGAATTTAGTATTCGTTATGACTCACCAAGTGGAATTGCAGTTTGACCGTTTTATTAACCTCATTGTGATTGTTTTGTTGTTTACTTTCCCGGGCGCAAAACACGCGTTTCCATGTGTTGGACAGTGGTTAATTGTCATATCTCTATTAATGTTATTTTCAAATGCCTCCCGTAAACAGTTACTCGCTGTCCAACGCATGGAAACACGTGTTTCGCCCGGGAAAGTAAACAACAAAACAATCACAATCATGTTTATAATGCAACCCCTACCCTAATGCAAGAACCCTAATGCAACGCTGGCCAAACTGTTAACTCCCAGCAAAATGGACAAATACATGGAAATAAACCCGGAAGACTTTTGAACATCTTCAAATAACCGTGACTTATTGCGCGCATAATAGGTGACGATAATTGAGCATGAAAGTGCAAAGATGATATAAGAAAACGGAAAGGTTGTTTAAACTTTGACTATAACACCTTAAACCTCGCTCCAATTTTCATTTCACTAATCATCTTGATTCTTTCGCTTCTGAAACTTGACCCTTGCAATTGGGTACAAACTCTATGCTATACAAAATGACTATCTGTTACCCATGGCTTCACTTGCCTCGTAATTTTTCCTATTATCACATATAATTACTTCGTTTCCCTCTTATAACTCACAACCTGCCCCTCTCACCATGCCTATGGTTCATAATATTATTGCTTATTCAAATATTCACATTACGGAGGTGATCTAGAGAGATGGAGAATTGTTAAGATATCTTGAAAAAAAAATAAGACGACAACGAAAGTTAAACTGCAGAACCCTGCGTCTCATTGAATTGAACCACTATTGAGCTATCTTCCAGTGTTTTTTTAATGAAGAAAGTGACGTTTTGCTTTGGTTAAAAATTATACCGATAAAAAGCTAACGACAGAAAGATAACATCTACATCTACAAAATACCCTGCAAGCCACCTCAGGGGTGTGTGGCAGGGGGTGAGTATTCACCAACATGCATTACACTATACCCTAAAGTTAGTGTAACTACGACTAATTATGCATTAGCATAAATAGCTAATGCTTGTCACGAGACGAAGCCTCACAAGCATGCACTACTACACTACAGATATTATCACAATGGAGAGGAACCGTTAATATATATATGTATTTTGCAACTACACAAATAGACTCAAGATTTATGTAGAAAACATGCACGGCGTGCTGCTAGTACAAGGTAACATATAAGGATTCAAGTATTAGGGAGTACTACTACTACTAAGGCCTACACTACTAATCAACACACCTAGTTAAAAGTCTCATTGGCCGCTGTTATGGTCCCTTATTGTACGTGGGAAATTGCATTTAAATTGCAAAATTGCACTGCATTTCAAAAAATAACATTGCAGTTTCAACATGTAATATAGTCTGGTGTTCATAAATCACAGCTCGCATTAATGCCTGTCACAAAATAGCTTCCTTGATCTTCCGTTTATTTAAACGAGGACTCTGAATGAAGGCTTAAGCCATTGTTGGCCCAACAATAGAAACATACTTTTACGCATGCCCGAGTGGATCATAAATCGCGAATCGGATTCGGCGTTGGCTTGGAGGAGGAGTGCGTGAGTGTTGATTGGGTGACTCGGTCGGCATGACAACGCCGGTGTGGCCGGGAATATCAACAAGTGTGTGTAGGGCGCAAACCGCCATTGCAGCGACGGGCGCTCGGTTGTTTAGAGATTCCTCCGCGCAGACAAGACGTACAGGCGGACAAGACCTTGCAGCAGCTGAGCACGTGATTCCCACGTGTTTCCCACCTCCCCTCCCCCACCTCCCCCTCAAACCCCTTTGCCTCCCAACCTCAACGTAATACAACAAGAGAATCTCTCTCTGCCTTCCGAGAACTTTTCCAGGCACGAAATTCACCCCGCAATCGCTAGATACTGGAGAGGGGTGAAACCAGTTTGGAATCGCTTTTGCTCCAGTCCAAGTCGATTGTGCACGGCTTTGACTCCAGGAGAGGGCATTATTCCGCCAAGAAGGAGCGCCCGCAAGAAAGAATCGTCAATCCATTGTTGACGAACTTTTCTTCATGAATATTCACCGCCTTTTGTAACTATTACTTGAGCGAAAACAATGACAAATGCCGAGGTAGGTATATCGACGAGAAGACCGACAGCCTAAGATGATGTATATGGTACATAACTATAGTGTAGTACGTGATTGTGAGGCTTCGCCTCCTGAAAAGCATTAACGATTTATGCTAATGCCTAACTAATGCTATGGTGGTTTGAGCGACATAGTTCCCTAGTCATAACGGAGACCATATTCAAATTTTATTTTTTGACTTCAGCGTCTGTAAGAAATATGACATAAATATTGTAATAATAATGGCGCAAAGATGTAATAATATTTTACTAAAATAATCAGTAATTAAATAAATAAAGCTACATAAGTCTCTAACTTGACTCATTTTTTCCTGCCGTACGGCTGAAAACCCTTCAAAACAGCAGGTTTGTTTTGCGATTCTGTAAAAAATACTGTGGTGAGTAATAGATTAATTTTTATAAATAGTTGAGAAAACATGCAATCTACACACCGTTAGTTTTTTGACGAAATCTAGGTGCTAGAAGTTTCTAATTTTTTCAAATATTCTCCCTCTGGAGCGCACAGCCGTAATCTATCCTATGTGAAACAGCTTATATTTTCAGGCAAATTACTCGAAAAGTAGTTCGGCAAGGGGTTGATATTTTGATATAATTGGAAAGATAAGAGTTATTTCTTAAAAATGAGGCCAAATTCATCAAATTCTAGGTGAAGTGATTTTTCGCTCAAACTACTTTGAGTGTAATGCATGTTGGTGACTACTCACCCCCTGCCACATACCGTTTAGGTGGCTCGAAGGATATTTTGTAGCTGCAGATTCAAAGCGAAACCTAGAATGGTCGTTTGAATGAGTTACATGACATTTAGCCATCTTACGGAAGCTAAATGTCATGTAACTCGTATTCCAGCTGCTTAACATGTCCTTCAGGTAGTTTGAGCGAAATAATATATGATTTCATTTTAAAGAAAACAAAACTCCCATATTTCCAATAATATCAAAATATATCAACCCCTTGCTGAACTACTTTTCTAGCAATTTGCCTGAAAGTGCAAGCTGTTTTACAAGGGATAGATTACGCCTGTGCTTTCCAGAAGGAGAATATTGAAAAAATTAGGTACTTCTAACTCCTAGATTTCGTCAAAAAACTAACGGTGTGTAGTTTGTATGTTTTCTCAACTGTTTATAAAAAAATATCAATTGCTCACCGCAGTATTTTTTACAGAATCGCAAAAAAACATTTCTCAAAAATTGATTGTTTTTTTCACCCTCTATGTAGTATTTTGCTTTTCTTAGGGTTTACTTTCTTTCCTCTTTTCTCTCTGTTCTCACTCCATTGGTTTAAAATGTGTCGTAACTTCGACTCATTATCAGATATGATAGCTATATCATCTGCGTAGGTTAGAGCTTACGAATACAAATAGGATTAAAGTTACCACCCAACAGCCTTATTATAATTAACAGTTCATGAGCTAGTATAGATCGGTCACTGTCTCCTATGCCACTGGTTCCTTGGAGAAAATGGTTTAGGCGTACATGAAAAAATTTGGACAATGGTGGATTTGAGTATGAAATATAGCGGTAAGAAAGTAAATAATAAGAATTTTCCTAATATAAGATGTGCAATTTTTTTGCAAATGGATGACTAAGGGTAATAAGCTAAGTATATAATACGATAAGCAAAATAATTTGGTTGGGAAGCGCTGTTCGACGCAACGGCTCATGAAAATATTTTGAAAAATGGATATCCGTTAGAGAGGCCCTATATTTTATGCAACGTTGATTGGAAATATAATAAACTTTCTTGCTAATTTCTCTCCGATATTATAGCACCAAGTGTTTGATAGAGACAGAAAGAATAAGCATATTCGTTCGGGGAGTTGTGTCATACACGCATCGATAAAAACTCCAATCATGAATCAGTTCCATCAGATATATATATATATTTATATATGAGTTCGTGGAAAATCACACACGCGATAATTTAAATAAAAATAAACTTTGCCACAGGTGGGGCGGAAATAAATATAGAAACACAAAAAGAAGAACACTCACACACTATACGTTCTGATATTTCGACAGCCGAAAAGCTGTCTTTCTCACAGAAGGAAGGATACAGAATATCCTTCCTTCTGTGAGAAAGACAGCTTTTCGGCTGTCGAAATATCAGAACGTATAGTGTGTGAGTGTTCTTCTTTTTGTGTTTCTATATTTATTTCCGCCCCACCTGTGGCAAAGTTTATTTATATATATATATATATATATATATATATATATATATAAAACTTCCAGGAAAATCACTCGGGTGATAAAAATACAGTATGCCAAGAGGGTGGCCGATAAAAAATATACACACGGAAAAAAGAACACTTACACATAAAAATTTTCGATATTTCGGTGAAGTCTAGCTCCACCTTTCTCAAGGTTTAAGGTAGGAATGAAGAAAAGGAGAGAGATTGAGGTATGGGAGGGGAAAGAGGGGGAGACGAAGGTGTAAGAGGGGAAGGAGGGGAAAGAGGGAGAGAGGAAGGTGTAGGAGGGGAAGGAGGGGAAAGACGAAGAGCGGGGAGAGGGCGTGGAGGAAGCAGGGAGAGATGAGATGAGGGGGAGGGAGAAACTAGTGTGATTTATTGAGTCCGGGGGGCGAGAAAGCCTGGTGGATTAAAATACAAGAAGATTCAAGATCTTTGAGCTGAAGGGGAGAGGAAGAAGGGGGAAGGGAAGCAAGTAGACCGACTTTAAAAGTGTTATTGAAAGTGGAGTTGTGGGAGGAGACGTGAATGGCGACAGGGAGAGAAACAGAGAGGGAGGGGCAATCGTTACAAGACGAGCGGTGCCCATTCATTCTAATATTGAGAGGAGTGGTGGATAAGCCAATATAGAAAGAAGGGCAGTATTGGCAGAGGAGGATGTAGACAATGTTAGGCGTGGTGCAGGAGGGTGAGAGGACAGAAGGGAGGGGAAAAGCGAGGAACTTGTCCGGCAAGGGCTGGGTGATGAGGATGGGGCAAGTTTTACATCGCGGGCGGTTGCAAGGGGTGGGAAGGGATTTGGTGGGTTTGAGTGATTTGGACAGGGGTTTGGTAATATTGAAAATGGCGGATAGATTGGGGGGGCGTCTGAAGCTGAGAGAGGGACATTGGGGGAATATTTTAGAAGTGGTTAGGTTGTCCGACAGGATAGGGTAGAGGTTTTTAATAAAATCTCTCTCCTTTTCTTCATTCCTACCTTAAACCTTGAGAAAGGTGGAGCTAGACTTCACCGAAATATCGAAAATTTTTATGTGTAAGTGTTCTTTTTTCCGTGTGTATATTTTTTATCGGCCACCCTCTTGGCATACTGTATATATATATATATATATATATATATATATATATATATATATATATATATATATATATATATATATATATATATATACAGTATGCCAAGAGGGTGGCCGATAAAAAATATACACACGGAAAAAAGAACACTTACACATAAAAATTTTCGATATTTCGGTGAAGTCTAGCTCCACCTTTCTCAAGGTTTAAGGTAGGAATGCATTCCTACCTTAAACCTTGAGAAAGGTGGAGCTAGACTTCACCGAAATATCGAAAATTTTTATGTGTAAGTGTTCTTTTTTCCGTGTGTATATTTTTTATCGGCCACCCTCTTGGCATACTGTATATTTATCACCCGAGTGATTTTCCTGGAAGTTTTATATATATATATATATATATATATATATATATATATATATATATATATATATATGATAATAACACAAGAAGGAAGTGGCAATGAAAACATGAATGTGTGACGGCGTAGTGAGGAATATAATTCACATCCACATGTATCCCCCCTAAAACCCAAGGCGATAAACTCTATCAGGACATTTACTTAGGCAAAACGTTTTGATAATATTCCATGACTGCATTCGATTTCGAAAAACACATCCTCAGAGAAACCGTCAACTAGATAACGCAATCGGGATCAATGACTATAATTTCCGAAGAAATCAAGCAGACATGAAAATCACCGCGCCAATTCCTAAGGGGCCCACATCATTTCTTGCGCGTGCATTGTAACGGACTTTGGTCATGTTTACATAATTCATATTAAGGTAGTTTGAGCGAGATAGTTCCCTGATCATAACGGAGACCATATTCGAATTTCATTTTTTTATTTCAGATTCAGAAGTATGAAGTAAATATTGTAATATTATATTATAAATATTATAATGGTTCATTTCCAGTTCTTTCGGTCGTGGAATTGAGCTCCCGAATGAGTACTACTTCGAGAGCGGAATAGCTCAAACGATTCGTTCATTTGAGTTGGCTCTCTTCCGAAAGAGCGATTTTGGAAGTGGAATTATAGAATAACCACCCAAGTAGGTACATACTAAAATGGCCAACTCTATCTCTAGGGTAATAAATCAAGCAAAAACTATGAATATAATAATGAACTCCATCAAAAATACTATAAATTAAGTCAGTAGTTAGCTCCAGGAAATCATCAAGCATTTTTTTTAATGAGCTATTTTTCCAATAATAGAAGTCACCCTCAATACACGCATTTCATTAATTCAAGTATTCTGCCAGCTGATTGGTAGGTTCTTGGACAGTCACCATTCCGCATCCCAACCTCATAGACATTGTCACGCTTTCCCTCCTAAGGATGGCCCGTTATTAGATCCCTTTTCAATTCTTCATATCTTATATACCTCCTCTTATTTCGTCCTGAATTCCTATCCTCTTCCACGCTTCCCCAGTGTTCTCCCCTCTAACACTCTCTTCAACAATGCCCTCTCCTCTCAAAACCTCCTCCATCCATCTCTTCTGCCTTCTCCGAACCTCTCTGCCACAAGCTTCCTCTCCTCTCCGACCATATCCAATACCTCCTCCTTCGTCTTTCTCGCCACCCAGCTAACCTTCTCCGTACACTACTTAATCATATCTGCAAGTAATACCTCAACGGTTATCACCCACATCGCTGACTTAAAGCGTCAATTACACTTGGTATAACAGATGAGTTACTCATCACTGGATTTCATTATCTATGGAAGATGTTTGCGCAGAAATGTCGAGGAGCATATATGTCCCACCACAGATAATGGAAGGACGGGAAACGTCTTCCATCCGCCAACCGTTATCTGAGAACAAGACTTAAGACTACTTACTTAAGGGATCATAAATAAAGCCTGACAAGACCCTCTTGAGCGTTGCGCAATAAAAAACGTGGTGGATATGTATTATTATTCTCAGCTTATCATGGAGGAAAAGTTAGAAAATTTTAAAATTCTGAGAGAAGAAAAAATCTAACCCATTGCACTGTCACGCTTTGAAGTGTCTGATGTTATGGCTTGCATGGGTGTGACAAATGTATTAAGTAGGCTCATTCGCGTAATGGAATTCGCATTTCAGGGGAGCGGCGGCTAGATTTTAGTCACCGGTAGCTAATCAGAAAGATCGGTTACCCAAATAAACCCCATTGCTAGGTATACATGCAGATATTTCCAAAGATAATTCAACCGGATCTGAACCCAGGTCGTCAGGTTAGTAGCCCGGCCCCATCCACAGGGCTACTAAGCCGTCATCTACATCTATATACGTAAAAAAGAATGTTTGTCTGTCTGCCTTTTATATAAATCTACATTGCACTCCGATCGTCCTGAAATTGTGCAGATTCATAGTTCAAGGCAGGATGAAGATTATAGACTATTTTAAAAAGATCTCAGAACCCCAAAAAGTCTCAAAAGGGGCCCTTGATACGTATTGGGTTTTGTGTGCAGTTGTTTCATTTTTTGCTTTTAAAAATCACTTCCGCTGAAGATGGAGGGTTGGGATTTTTTTAATCAAATGGCTGAAATAATGAAATTTATAATTCTTTCAATCAATAATTTTTTCCAATTTGTATTTGTCTGAAAATCGCGATTTTAGCCGCAAAAACGCACATTTTTCTCTGAAATCAACAATGAAAACTTCGGATGGCTTTTTTATGTGAGTGGCAGCATTTTGCGACCTTCTTATTAATCATGGGTCGTTTGGTTAAGTATGAAGTTGTCATTGAGTTACGAATGCGATGTTGTAAAACGGGCCGACATCACTTCGTCACTTCTTCCTCGAAATTCTGTCCTCGGGTTCTTCCGAATAAGAAGAAAGGCGGTAGTTATTCGTCCAATGATTCTCGAACGTTCTTTTTCCTGGAAAGGAACGGTTGACCCTGTCGATAATATTGGGGAAATTCTGGGGTCCTGACAATCATCTCCTCCATCCTTCCCGCATGTCCTTTCGCCATCGATCCATATTTCGATCCATCTCGCGATGTTCGACGGTCAGTATTTTTAAAGAGGAAGCAGACAGTGCTCATCTACTGATTAATTTTTTAAAATATTTTTATAAAGATTGTTTGATCGGGATAACAATACCGTTCAAGATAGAGGGTTGGGATTTTCACAAATCAAATGGCGGAAAGAATGAAATGTTTTTCGCTATGTTTTAGCTGCAAAAACGCAAATTTTTCTCTGAAATCAACAATAGCATATTTCCTTGACAACCAGATTTTGATCTTTAACGCATTTAAAATTCATTTTGCTCAGTTAAGCTGAGTAAGAATGCTGAGCATTGGGTCTCGTGCAGTAGTTGATTTTTTTGCTTTCTACAAATACTTTCACTCAAGACAGCGAGTAAAAATTCATTTTATCAGACACCCGGAAGAATGAAGTTTCTCATTTTTTGAATCGATTCTTCTCTTAAATGATTATGAGTTATCAAGGAAGTGTGATCCTGAGCAACTCCGGCCAATTCAGCTAGTCTAACATGAGTACCAGGGAGCGTGGTGGCCTAGTGGGTAGAGCGCTTGGCTACTGATCGAAGGGTCCCGGGTTCAAATCCGGGTGAAGCCTTTGAAAGCCCCCGAACAAAATATCCTTAGGAGTGGTGGTGGCCCAGGGAAAGGAACTGGCCCCCATACCCTGAATGTGTGTAATTCACACGCCTGTGGCTTAGTCCGGGGCGAGCTCTACCCTCAACTATCCAAACCAACCTTCGGGTTGAATCACTGAGGGAACATAAACACCACCCTGCAACCCGCTGCAGAGGTTTGAGGGGATGATACATGTTTAAACCTTACATAAATAAGATCTACAGGCCAATTTACTATTATTCTTATTATTATTTATTGTTCTTGGACTTGTCCATTAAGAAAATAATGGGGTTGAACAATACAATAGAGCTCATAATAGACAAATAACAAAAATTTATATCGGGAAAATTTAGGTATGGGCGGATACATTATAGTGAAAATAACATGAGAATATAAAATTACACTACACTTTCGAGGGTTTGTATATAGTGAAAAAATCTTTGCTTAAAAACAAACAAAAAGAGACAGAATCCTTCACATCCTTTGGAACACTGTTCCATAATCGTGCTCCGACCACAGAGAAAGAATTTTCATAAGTTGTCGTTCTGTATTGGGGGTTGATGAGAAAATCAGGGCCCATTCTAGTCAAAATGTTGGACTTGTTATTTCTGACAAAAAAAAATTGCTTCAGGTAACTAGGTTGTTCATTTTTGAAAAGACAGTAGAGGTATGTACCAAGAAAGTATTTTCTCTTGTTTTTTGCCTTTAACCATGCAAGACGGGTAAAATAAGGGGAAATATGTTATGTTGAAAATAAACCTAACGCACATATTTAATAGGCGTTGAAGCTTAGCATTGTGCTCTTCATTTAGATCCTGATAAACCAGACAGCAATAATATATGTAAGGGAAAATGAGCGTAGATACTAGATGCTTGCGAGTGTGAGGTGGCAGAAGGCCTTACTACTTACTAGGGAGATAATTGGTAATATATTGGTATTTATTAGGAAAAGACAGAGCTTATTGTAGAGTGATGTTTTGAAAAGAACAGACCCTACGAGGAAACCCTTTTTCATTTAGCCTCAAAACCTAAAAAATCCTCTTTTTCTTCACACACGTCGATTTCAGCCCGGAAGTCTTTATAGGACACAGGGTGTGATATGAATACTTTCTCTGCGAGGACTTAAGAAAGCAAAGGATAATTAAAAGGGAAAGAGAAGATATCCCTTTTGGAGCGGAGCGGGTTAACGAGTCGGTAGAGAGAGAGAAATCGAGAGAGACAATACGCGGAAACTATTGTTCTCATCTTGATGAAACAAGAACGACGCGAAATCCGAACGGGATCAATCCACATAGGTCACGCGAATGAGAAATCTCCCAAGTACGTGTCCCGGATCGAGGAGAATATCTCGCGTGTGCATTTATGAGCGTTATCGATTCGCGTGCCGGATCGATCGAAATAGGTCGACTGAATAAAATCGAGATCCCTTCACAATCGATCCGGAAACATGCTCCTTCCTTAATAAAAAACAGAAAACGAAAAAAAAAATAAAAAAATTCTGGAAGCCCACTTATTATCGAATCATACTGCTCTTATTCAAGTTTAAATCACTTTTAATTTGTGACCACGAAGAAAAATGTGTTCTCGAAAACAACTAGCATGACAATATTAGGCTGAATCATGTCTTATTCAATCAAGTCAAATTTTCTAGTAACAATACACATTGTATCCTTAAACGAAATACTCCTATGATGAAAACGTATGATTATTATAAATTATACGGCAAATGTTTGACCAAATATATTATACCAAATACCTTTAATTGTATGCCTAAACAACTACACAATCTAAAAAGTTTGGCAGAAATTAAGAATAATGTCAAAGGAATGTTAATTAGCGAAATTAGGAACCTGTAATCTCTTATAATGATTTGTTATACTTATGGCAAAGATATATTTTTTTCCTTACTTTCGTTTCACATTTTTGGTTTTTCAATGCCATTACACTGATTTTCATTCTTGTCTTTTACTTAAAAGTATGTAAACGGAAATGTAATTATTCTACTTCAATGTGTCAAAGATATTTGTAACATGCCGTTTTGTAAATCGAAACTTCAGACAAGCCATGTGCCTTAGAAGGACCAAGAATGTATACATGAAAAAAATGCATATTCATTTCATTCAAGTATTCTACCAGCTGATTGGTAGGTTCTTGGACAGTCCTCATTCTGCATCCCAACCTCATAGACATTGTCTCGCTTTCCCTCCTGAGGATGTCCCGCCATTAGATCCCTCTTAAATTCTTCATATCTTCTACCTCCTCTTATTTCGTCCAGAATTCCTATCCTCTTCCTTCCTCATCCACGCTTCCCCAGTGTTCTCCCCTCTATCACTCTCTTCAACATGCCCTCTCCTCTCAAAACCTCCTCCATCCATCTCTTCTGCCTTCTCCGAACCTCTCCCACAAGCTTCCTCTCCTCTCCGACCATATCAAATACTACCTCCTCGTTCGTCTTTCTCGCCATCCAGCTAACCTTCTCCATCCTTCTCCAAACCCACATCTCAAACGCCTCAAGTATTCGTAAGTCCTCCCTTCACATTTCAAAAAAAAGCATGGTTTGACCGCCTTCAAATCATCCACCCAAAGGGTTGAAAAATAATCCCACCTATAAATATTAATCACACTGGCATATCCAAAAGGAATCGCATCATTTCAATTTGCCCTGATTGCGAGACCATACTTCCGGTCCTTTGGAGCCAACACAGATCTATTGGGGTGTAGTATTACCTACCTAGCTACCTAATCGGATTGGGGAGTATTATTTCCATCTCGTAGCCAGCTGGAGGACTTCTCCACTACCGCCTTCCCTGGCATTATCATAACTTTCGAATTATTAGCTTTTGGGCTCGGCGGAATAAATCCCCGTTGACGGACTCCCAAGGACTTTCATGATTTGATATTTGACCGACTTTGGCACTTTTCAAGGTCGCGAAAGGGGGAATGGGCGACTGAAAACGCCTCGGGAACCATTATAGCAATAGGAGGCAGCAGCAGCGGCGGAAAACAATTGCGTAACGCTCCCAAAAGTTCCCCGCCTCGAAAATACTGGCCCGCCTACTCTATCCAACAAACGCCTTAGGGCGGCGGGACTGTCTCATTCTGACCTCTTATGCCATCAAGTTGAGTAGAAAAAAGTTTTAGCAGTGGCGAAACGCCGAATGTCGATGAGAAGAAGAACAAGACGTTACGGCTGGCACGCAATCAAAATTGGTTACGCGAAACTAATGATCGAACGTGACAGTGGCAGAATCGGCCGAGCGACATCGCGGTGGCAACCCTATCCTCGAAGGAACTTGACCAATCCAATCAAAAAGCTGCAACTTCATTGTTGCGTCACTGGAAATGATATTGGGAATCCGGTGGCCTTAAGATGTCTGCTTCCCGAGCGGTGACTGGTGTTGTAGCCCTTGGGAGGTTAACGAGTATGAGGTCGACTGGAAGTTTGGCATATCTCTCATCCGTAGTGTCATTTTCAATCATTCGAAATGGTTTTTATAACTCAATACTCGAGATGGCTAATGCCTTCACTAAAATAAATGGACTGAAAGAATATATTTTTTTTTGGTGGAATGAAAAGTTTTCGCAATTTTCCACCAATAAGAACGATTTTGGTTTCGCTGTATGTATGCCTGTACAACATCATCAGTGGGCCTAGTTTGTGATTACAATTGTTCCTATTTTTGGAAAATCTCTCATCTTTTTATCCATCCTTAACGTTAATCATTGAAATATTCTATGTTCCTAAATGTCATTCCTTAACATCCAACTGTGAGGGAACGGAAATAGAGACACGCCGCGGAAGATGGTACGGAAAGATCATCACGATAATTTAGAGTGTCCATTGGAATAACTAAGGCTTATGTTAGGACGGAGAGTGCGGCAGGGGTGCCTAACGCCGTTGCTTTTTAACATGTATTCAGGAGAAATGGTAAATGAGGCATGGGGGGAGAACGAGGTAGGAATAAAGGTAGGAGGTGAGCTGATCAAATCAGTGAGATTTGCAGATGATCAAGCATTGGTTGGTCAGTCTACCAAGGGGTTACAGTCATTGGTGAATGCATTAGAGGTGCAGTGCGAAAAGTATGGGATGAAGATCAATCACAAGAAAACGAAAGTGATGAGATTTTCTAGAAGTAAGAAGGCAGGGTTGATTATATGGGTGGGAGGGCAGAAGATTTTCGAAGAGAAGGGAATTGATGAGGGGGGAGGGTCTGAGAAGAGAATTAAAGAAGAGGCTGGTGAAAACTCTGATATGAAGCGTGGCGCTATATGGGTCGGAAACTTGGTCATTGCGAAGGGAGGATGTGCGTAGACTTGAGGCGTTTGAGATGTGGGTTTGGAGAAGTATGGAGAGTGTGAGCTGGATGGCGATGAAGACGAACGAGGAGGTATTGGATATGGTCGGAGAGGAGAGGAAGCTTGTGGCAGAGGTTCGGAGAAGGCAGAAGAGATGGATGGAGGAGGTTTTGAGAGGAGAGGGCATGTTGAAGAGAGTGATAGAGGGGAGAACACTAGGGAAGCGTGGAAGAGGAAGGAAGAGGATAGGAATTCTGGACGAAATAAGAGGAAATAGAAGATATGAGGAATTTAAGAGGGATCTAATAACGGGCCATCCTTAGGAGGGAAAGCGAGACAATGTGTATGAAGTTGGGATGTAGAATGGGGACCGTCCAAGAACCTACCAATCAGTTGGTAGAATACTTGATTGAATTGAATAAAATGTTACACACATTTCCGAATGGCCTTATTTTTTTAGCACTGATGTTTCTTCCGTGTCACTCTAAAAATTAAGAAGAATATGGCCCCAATTTAACAATTCCATTAATTTCTGTTTTGCAATAATTCGCGCGTTGTTGAACGCTCGACATAAAACTGGATAGAACCGGCGATAGTTAAAATTTCGTCATTTTCGACCAATGGGAGACCTGCTCACATTCCGGAGCGAGGTGACGGAAGCGATACGCCATATCCTCTTCCACTCCGCAACATAGAATATCTGGATTCTCTTAATAACCTGGATTCAAGAGTCCCTTGGGTCTGCGAGAGAGTAAGAAGTCTATATAACAACACTTGATGAACTTTTTCCATTTGTTAATACCTCACCTTCCAGACGAAGAAATTACTTGCGGAACCGAAGGTAAATATATATAAATTTCAAATTCTGAGAAACATAAGAACATCATAGACAGAGAGGAATCTGATTTTTTTAAATACAAGATAAACGTATTTTCTTCATACCATCCGCAAGGTTCCTGATGTAGGGTATTTTCAAAGGATGCCACAAGGCAATAAACATTAGGAAAAAAACAGTAATAATGAGAATAATTAGTACAGTGAAAGATGCACATATACCAGTCCTATAGAATAATATCGTATTCCATCAGGTAGGTTTTGCAACAGCCAACAGAATGACCTGTAATCAGCATTCTGCAATACATCTACATAGTAAAACTGCGTCGGTGTATCTTGAGGATGACGTTTCGTGGCCAATGAAGGCTACATCTTCAGAGTGAACCTGGCTTGAAGATGTGGCTTCCATTGGCCACGCTACGTCATCCTCAAGATACACCTACGCAGCTTTATCCGGAAGACATGGAGATACCAGCTAAACAGCGCTGCGAAAGCCTCATGCAGAAATACATCAATCGGGATTACAAAACAAAATTCAAACTGATCGCACTTTTAAACTTTTTAATTGTTTGCCTCAAACAATTATATCTACAAAGCATGTAAAATCTTTTCCTAAGCAGGTTTAGGTTTGGCTATCGACTTCAAACAATTATATGCAAATGAAAATTTCTAGAAATCTTTGTAACCACCTTTTCGTAGTAATCTTTGTTTTTATAAACAAAATTCTTGTAATTAATTTCTAAGCTTTCTAAACCTCTAGTTTGTGTCAAATGTTTGCCACAACAAATTAATAATCTGCAAATCGTATTCAATCTTTCTTAAGCTGGTTAAGCTATGGTTGTCGACTTCATTCAAATCAATGCGAAAACTTTAAGCAAAACGTTTGTAACCTCTTTCGGAAATCTCGTTTTTTAAATATTTTTCTGCATTAAATTTGATACTGTCACATCTGTAGTGATTATTTTGTTATGTGTATTTATTCTTTGTCCTGAAGGTGCCCCCGACAACAGGTAAATGCCTTAAGGGGTAACCTAAAAGCTCCTGTAAACTATTTTTGCTATGTGATTATGTAATTCTTGATCATGTCAAGGGACAATACATTATTAATATTACGCCCTTGCAAAATATTTAATCCCAAAAACATAAAACAGTTGTCGTGGCCTTGAAGCAGAGCCTTGAAAGAGTTCATGTTCAGCACGTACTACTTCAGCAAGATGAGTGACGCACTAGTATCATATGCTGCCCGATTGTCGATTTATTACGAGTGTTTCATTTTTCATCGTTCGATAGTGGCAAATTTCTCCTTCGCTCGTTCGGATTATCACGGAAAAGTCACTCCTCAATAAAATTACGACCGAAGGAGAATTGCGAATGTTGGAACAGATATCGTTTCACGGCCGCGGAGCACCAATCGATGCATACATATTCATTTTTTATTTGTGTGTTTCAAGGCCAGTCGTTGGCCCATTAAAAAATCGACATTAATTCAATAATCGCTCGGTTGCCTCCTCGCCAAACGACTCTCTCGAATGGTACGGAATTAATTACGGGCGGAGGGAAAAGGAACATCTGTGCCGAATTAAAAGAGTACCTACCTAGCTGACGGTACGTACTGACACCGCGACAGGCGAAAACACCTGGGTAGTGGCTGACCAACCGTGATTGAACACTAGGAAACTCAACATTTAAGGTGTTTTGAGCGAGATATATCCCTAGTCATAATGGAGACCATATTCAAATTTAATTTTTTGATTTCAGCGTCTGTAAGAAGTATGAAGTAAATATTGTAATATTAATGGCGCAAAGATATAGTTATATATGACCAAAATTCTCAGTAATTAAATAAATAAAGCTACATAAGTCTCTAACTTGACTCATGTTTTCCCGCCGTACTGCTGAAAACCCTTCAAAATAGCAGGGTTTTTGCGATTCTGTAAAAATTACTGTGGTGAGTAATAGATTATTTTTTTATAAATAGTTGAGTAAACATACTAACTACACACTGTTAGTTTTTTTTACAAAATCTAGGTGCTAAAAGTTCCTAATTTTTCCAAATATTCTCCCTCTGGAGCGCATAGCCGTAATCTATCCCATGTAAAACAGCTTATATTTTTAGACAAATTGCTCGAAAAGTAGTTTGGCAAGGGGTTGATATTTTGATATCATTGGAAAGGTGAGAGTTTATTCTTAAAAATGAGGATAAATTCATCAAATTCTAGGTGAAGTGATTTTTCGCTCAATCTACCTTAAAACAAAATGCACTTTGCACTTGAACTACCAATGGTGACAGACTTAGAAAAGAAGCCACCACAAAAATACTTCTCCTTAACGTACCTAATTGAATAATAACTATCTATTAGTATCGATTGAATACAAATTAAGAGACTTTGATGAAAATTAAATACAACAGAAATTTTTCACTCCAATTATTCATCTGGGTCGTCGCCAAGAGCCACTGACACAGCTACTGAAACATTCATGTTTTCACTTTGACGACTGCATAGTCTATTGCGGAAGCAATTAAGGAATTATATTCAATTATAACCAATTCCCAAGTCACCCACTGACCACCTATGTCACTTTAAATCACCTTTCAATATTCCGACGCCGAAATGATAATTTCTGTGAGAGGAATACAAAGATGTTTACAAAACCATCAACGCTTCTCTAGCGAACAACATCTTTACGGTCGTACGAACAAGAGAAGATAAATTCAAAAACACCTTCAAGCGTATAACCAATATCTTACATGCCCCTTCATTTTTTTTTGGGGGATACCGGGACAAGCATGGTACAAATTTCGTACTTGTACATACCACTTCCAAGCTTGCCTTGGTCTACGGTGAAAAAGCAAGGTTTTTTCCGCGTTGGGCAATAATCACAAGTGAGACCAACATTACTGCATGCAACATGTTTTTTTTGGGACCAATAGAGAAAGTTTTCCGGATCGGATCGGGTTGGTTCAATGAAAATTCCAATCCGACCCGAACCAAACCGGCCCGAGCCGGTCCGATCTGAACCCAAGAACGACCCGACGGGGAACCGACCCGACACGACGGGGAGGAACTGACTCGATCCGACCTTGATGAGACAAATCTCTCACTTCAAGCAACGACTGGCAATGCAGAATTTTTGGAAATGACAGCGAAAAGAGGAACGACACGAAACACCTGACCAAAGGCATGAATGTTTACGAGTGACGAACAAAAGAAAACTATCAGGGGCTCGAAAAAAAAACATATTGTGCACGGATGGAAAATTAATAACTGTTAAGGAATCATTTGGGCTCTAATATATCGCCTTCATTATTTGAATTCTTTCCCATGTGTGAAAACGGATCTAATTTTGGAAATTCGCCGAATGCATTCACATTCAACACTTTATGTGGAAGCTGTGTACTTCGTTAAAAACTGCTACGAGAGAACAAAAAGTGTTTCACATCTTTTAGAGGGATTAGATTGGGAACCTCTAAGAGACTCGGAGGCTACACACGCTACGCTTAGATTGCTTCAGAAATTAACGAAAAGGTGTGCTTCAGTGTAACACGTAGAATATCATTTTGACGCCATACTACATCTCTAGGTCCGACTGGAAATACAAAATAAGTGAGATACATCGCCGAACAGAAAGGTACAAACATTCGTTCTTCCCACCCACAATGAGTGGCCTTAATAAAAACTGATATCCTGACTGAGTGCCGATATACACGTCACTTTTTCACCTCCCTATGTATAACATTCTCCTTTACACCTTTACTCGGCTGGTGTCCTGACACCCCGTGCCATACGCCCATGCGGAGGGTCGCAGAGTAGTATGTGGATGAAGATGTTTATTCCATTCTTAATATTCACAAATAGCGGCTGTTGCCTTGACACACCCAGACACAAGCTCTTGCGGCAGCTCGTTGAATGTTGAATTTTTTTTATGTCCTCATTTCACGTAATAAATCTACTCCACACTAACATACTACATCGCATGTCTTTCAGATTATTAGATTGGGAAGTACTATTATGTCGAGTGCCAGCAAAGAAAAAAAAGAATGTTAAATGCTAGGAGATGGGGGGGGAAAGGATATGGAAGTGATTGAGTAAAATTGAGATTCCAATGTAGAAAGGGAAAGGGTTGGGATTATATGGGACCGGACAATCAAAATGAAGTCAGGTGACGATGTATTTCTAGTACTCACGGGGGACAATAGAATCCAATTACGTTGTGCAACGGCAAAAAATAGACGTGATCTACATTTGATGAATCTTTATATAATTATTCGGTTCACCTAATTCCAGCTGGTCATTGACTTTCACTAACAGAATAAATATTGTCGTCGCATAGATTAATACACTCGAAATTAATGCTTTGAAACAAAAAGAGAAACGTCAGGCGATTTCAAAATAAACAACATAATCATTCGTCTCTTTTCGTTCTCCGTCACAACTTCTTTTTTTCCCACTATTTCATTCACTCTACCATTCATTCACTAATCATCATATCTGGAGCAACACGAAATGAGGGCACATTTATCCAGCATCTCAAGGTATTCATTAGTCTCCTTATAAAAATGATAATAATTATAATATATTGAAACGCATACAGGTAACCCTAATTATTATCTTATCGCAACAACAGTAGTCACTAAACCACTCTGAAATTCAATCACTGTAAAGCTGTTTATATTTGGGAGTCCGGTGAATAGAATAAGCTACAAAGCTTGTCAAAAATTTAATAAGGTTCATCATGTTGAAAGAAAAACCCAGGATTTTGAGAAGGTTGAGATTTTTAAAAAATTGTTAATTAAGATCACTAAATTTTAGCGACGACAATGGACCGTTGGACGCGGTCCGTACACAGATTCATCAGAGATGATGAGAATTGCGATCGTCTAGCAGTTGAAGCAATTTATGACTGGTCTGAGCCAAGTTATCAATCTTGATGAGTGGCCCGGAGCAGCCAAATGTTTAAGAGAAGAGATCAGCTGTGAGGAGGAGGAAGACGACGAGCCCTTGAGGCATCAACTTTGGAGGCAGGTCATCGCCACTCATCTCATACGCTCTCGACTCTGATTGGCAGGCAACGCAGACGGACAGACACACAAACGCGGTCGCAGTGTTTTTTTCACTCTTTCGGTGGATACGCGTAACTCCACCTCCAGGGCGAATAAAACCCGTCAGACCGGTCTTTGCGCGAGGCCATCGCACTTCACGTATCTTCGTTGAGTTCCTTCAAAAAACTTCTTTCCCATTGAACAGATAGGCCAGTCACTTTATGCACAAAATAGGGGCTCGACCTTGCAAAAAGTTCATGTAGTTCTAATTTTAAAAAAATATGTCGTAAGGATCCATGCCGATACGAGGTATAAAAAACAAATTTGCAGCTTCGAAAAACCTGTGCAATCTGCGAAGCGCGCAAAAAACTGCGCAAAATTTGCACTTTTTTTCTTTTTTTGCTCAATATCTCCTAAAATATATGTGGCCTACAGAGTCCTATATTCTCCATTTTTATTTAAAGAAGATACACTATCTTACGGTTTAAGCCCAAAAGGAACTACGTATGTCCGGAACCTTTTGAGAAACAGCTCTTCAAAAAAAAAAAGGGCAATATTTCTCCAAAAAGTGAAGATTTTTTTCGTTTTGGTCATGTGTCTTGCCAAATATCGGCAAAAGTAATCATCTCAGAAGAAAAACTATCAGGACATTATTAATTAAGGTGATTTGAGCGAGATAGTTCCCTAGTCACAATGGAGACCATATTCGAATTTGATTTTTTAATTTCAGCGTCTGTAAGAAGAATGAAATAAATATTGAAGCATTAATAGTGCAAATATATGGTTATATATGACCAAAATTCTCAGTAATTAAATAATTGAAGCTATATAAGTCTCTAAACTTGACTCATTTTTTCCCGCCGTACGGCTGAAAACCTTTCAAAACAGCAGGTTTTTTTTGCGATTCTGTTAAAAAGTACTGCCGTGAGCAATAGATTAATTTTTATAAATAGTTGAGAAAACATGCAATCTACACACCGATAGTTTTTTGACGAAATCTAGGTGCTAGAAGTTCCTAATTTGCTTAATATTCTTAATCTGGAGCGCACAGCCGTAATCTATCCCATGTAAAACGGTTTATATTTTTAGTCAAATTGCTCGAAAAGTAGTTCGGCAAGGGGTGGATATTGATTGATATTTTGATATTATTGGAAAGATGAGAGTTTTTTCTTAAAAATAAGACCAAATTCATCAAATTATAGGTGGAGTGATTTTTCGCTCAAACTACCTACCTTAAGAGATCTTAAGAATCCATGATACAAGGATTTTTTTTGCGATTCTGTAAAATTTACTCCTGTGAGTAATAGATTATTTTTTATAAATAGTTGAGAAAACATGCAAGCTACACACCGTTAGTTTTTTGGCAAATTCTAGTCTGTAGAAGCTCCTATTTTTTTAACATTCTCCCTCTGGAGCGCACAGCCGTAATCTATCCCATGTGAAACAGTTTGTATTTTCAGGCAAATTGCTCGAAAAGTAGTTTGGAAAAGGATTGATATTTTGATATTATTGGAAAGATGAGTTTTTTCTTTAAAATGAGGTCGAATTCATCAAATTCCAGGCAAAGTGATTTTCCGCTCAAACTACCTTTAGTAAGTCAATCAATCAAGTTTTCCACCAGCTGATTGGTAGTTTATTTGGACAGTCCCAATTCTGCATCCCAACCTCATATAGACATTGTCTCGCTTTCCCTCCTAAGGATGTCCCGCCATTAGATCACTCTTCATTACTTCATATCTTATATAACTCCTCTTATTTCGTCCAGAATTCCTATCCTCTTCCTATCCTCTTCCACGCTTCCCCAGTGTTCTCCCCTCTATCACTCTCTTCAACATGCCCTCTTCTCTCTAAACCTCCTCCATCCATCTCTTCTGCCTTCTCCGAACCTCTGCCACAAGCTTCCTCTCCTCTCCCACCATATCCAATACCTCCTCGTTCGTCTTTCTCGCCATCCAGCTAACCTTCTCCATCCTTCTCCAAACCCACATCTCAAACGCCTCAAGTCTACGCACATCCTCCCTTCGCAATGACCAGGTTTTCGACCCATATAGCGCCACGCTCCATATTACTATCGCTAAAAACTACCATCCGCTAAGGAAGGCGATCAGGATAAAGAGTTACCCGCGCCATAGCTCCGTCAGACGCGACGTAATAAGAGAAATTCACGGCCCAAATACAACAATTCCTTCTTTATATATGAACCACTGACGACTTGTGTAAAGACACTGAAACACTCCGACATACACAAAAAATCACCTTCGTCCTTTCCCTTTTCTACTATATTTTTTCCGATTGCCATTCATTTTCACTTCTTGGGGTCCTGTCTTTTAACCTTAAGTTAACCTATTTTGTAAGTTCGAAATCGATTTATTCTCTGACGACGTAGATAATATTTTAAGAAATCCGACGTACTATGTAGATCAGATCATGAGAATAAAATTAGGGAACTAGACTGCAGAACGGACAGATTTAACATGTCATTTTTCCCACGAACGATAAGGGACCATAACAGCTTCCAATGAGAATATTTACTAGGTTTGACGATAGGTTGTGTAGTTCTTGGGAGTAGTAGTACTCCCTAATACTTGTATCCTTATCTGCTACTTAGCTAGTACTTACAGCACGCCATGCATGTTTTCAGCATAACTCTTGAATCTCTGTCCTTTTATGCAGTTGCAAAATACATAAATACTAACGGTCCCTCTACCATTGGTAGCATATCTGTAGTGTAGTGCATGTTTATGAGGCTTGGCCTCGCGAAAAGCATTAGCGATTTATGCTAATGCATAATTAGTCGTAGTTACACTAACATTAGGGTATAGTGTAATGCATGTTGGTGACTACTCACTCCCTGCCATACACCCTTGACGTGACTTGCAGGATATTTTGTAGATGTAGATAGATGTAATGACGACAACAGGACAATTTGTCTTCAATGAACTGAAGATTGAAATATACCTGTTTGCATAAGATCCTTTGCCAAAATTCATTTAACTAAATACAAGTCGAAATGCGAAAAATCAAATTGTGAAATGATTATCGTGGGACAATGTGAAATGCTATTCCCTGGCGATCTGAATAATTCAAATGATTTCTATGAATCGTTAAAAAAAATTCTCTTTGACTCAATCGAAAAACGATCGCCTAAATTTTAGTCGTCATCTGAGGGAAGGATCTGGGCCACCTGGTTTCGGGCTTATTAATTAATATGATTGGGGAGCCACTGTGGTTAATGGCGAAATTAGTGGACTCCCGCTCTCAGCTCTCCTTATTGACAACCAGTTTTGACATTAGGAGGAGAACTGAAATCTTGATGGTAGGTAAAACTAGGGAACGTGAGCTCTACGGTTTCTTAAAGTGACAAGTCAATCAAGACAATGGCACGAGCTACAGAGCTGCGCGATTTTTCAAAATGACCGGTATATTCTCTATTTTTGTTGAAAAAATTACATCACAAATGTTCAATATGTCCTCCTTGATTAACTATTAGATATTCAAATTCCACCCACACTCAGTGAAGCATGTCGGCAGTTACTGTCTTCACAGCCAAATTTATGCAAGCTTTCAATTCCTCGCTGTTAGTAGGCAATGACGGCACAAAGACTTGACATGTCCCCACAAAAAAATCACATGGTGTGAGATCAGGTGACCTCGGAGGCCTCAGATGAAGGGCGAGGTTTTGCCTTGCAGATCAACCAATCCATCTTTGTGGGTACGCCTCATTAAGATGAGCACGGACTGAGAGGTGCCAATGGGGGGTGGGGGGAGCCCCGTCTTGCTGAAACACAAAATCATCGGAATATGCTTCCAGTAGAGGAAAAAGCCAATCTTAATCAATGCCTACAAACAGCTCGAGGAATTTAAAGCACGCATAACTTTGGCTGTGAAGACAGTAACTGCTGACATGCTTCGCAGAGTGTGGGAGGAATTTGAATATCGACTCGATATTGTTCTGGTTACTCAATGAGGAAATATTGAACATTTATTGTGTTATTTTTATCAACAAAACTTGAGATTGTACCAGTCATTTTAAGAGGTCGCGCAGCTCTGTAGCTCGTACCATTTGAAAAATACAGATCTTTGAAACCGACGCATTCTTTTGTAATCACCCTGTATTATTGGCGCAAAAATACAATTACATATGACCAAAATCCTCAGTAACTTAATAAATATGTCTACGCAAGTCTCTAACTTGACTCATTTTTTCCCACCGTACGGCTGAAAACCCTTCAAAACAGCAGGTTTTATTTGCGATTCTGTAAAAATTACAGCGGTGAGAAATAGATTATTTTTCATAGATAGTTGAGAACATATAGAAACTACACACATTTTTTACGAAATTTAGGAGATAGAAATTCCTAATTTCAGTCAGTATTTTCTCTCTGGAGCGCACAGCCGTAATCTATCCCACGTAAAACAGCTTGTATATTTTCAGGCGAATTACTCAAAAAGTAGCTTGGTGAAGGGGTTAATATTTTGATGTCATTGGAAAGGTGAGAGTTTTTTTTCTTCAAAAAGAGGTAAATCTCATCAAATTCTAGGAGAATTGATTTTTCGCTCAAACTACCTTCAACCGGGCCAAAATGAGTCATCAGCCAGCCAGCGGCAGTTAGTTGCCACTACCATGCCACTAACTGCCGTTTCTAACGTTGATATCAATACCGATAAAATATGAAGAGAGGCGTTTCCTTACAGCCACCAAAAATGGACGAGTACTTCACTGCGCATGTGCATATATATATAAAACGATTACCTACCTACATACACATGTACTCAAAGCGATGACACGACAAGGTCGAGAGCCGCAATGTCACCGATCAAATCTTCCTTGCGATACAGAAGGACGAAACGAAAAGATATATAGACCAGAGGTCGCAAAAAATATACACATACACATATGAATACGCGAGTATATACATATAAGAGTAGTAGTGAGAGCAGAATTTTATCTCCTACGTCCTTCCTCTTTCTCTGCCAACGAGACAACCTTGAACCCTGCCGATAAGGAGCCTAATCGGTTACCGCACTAACCCAAATCCCTTTTTATTCCGAACGACGAGACAGAAGAAGATCGCCGGAATTGACCTCTCCTCCGACCTTTTTCGTTTGATTCGCTTTCCTTTTAATTTCTTTATTTTCCCGAACGATCCCGGGTTCTAAATTAATATCGAGGCATCGTCTAGTTGAGTTCAAGGACGCGACGGAGTCGTCAGATGATAGGGGAAAAAAAAGAACGTCGCCGGTTCATTCATCTCGTCCGCCACAGCGAGGCGCGCGAATGTGATTTACTCCATCCTTTGGTGCGTATCACGACAAATGTGATAATGAAAAATGTGTGCAGAAATTCTGAAAACTAAAATAGAGCATCTTTGAAGTGCGTTTCAATGAACTGAATTGCAAAAATAGGGTTTCCAGGCTAGTTTTTCTGTAATTCAGGCTTGAAAGTGGAGGTTTTAAGGTAGTTAGAGCGAAAAATCACTTCGCCTAGAATTTGATGAATTTGATTTAATTTTAAAGAAAAAAACTCTCATTCCCTAGTCATAATGGACACCGTAATCAAATTATATATTTTTTATTTCAGCGTCTGTAAGAAGTATAAAATAAATATATTGTAGTATTAATGGCGCAAAGATATAGTTATATATGCCCAAAAATCTCAGTAATTAAATAAATATAAGCTACATAAGTCTCTAACTTGACTCTTTTTTTCCCGCCGTACGGCTGAAAACCCTTCAAAACAAGAGGTTTTTTTTGCGATTCTGTAAAAATTACTGAGGTGAGTAATATACTATTTTTTATAAATACTTGAAGAAAACATACAATCTATACACCGTTAGTTTTTTGACGAAATATAGGTGCTAGAAGTTCCTAATTTTTTAATTATTTTCCCTCTGGAGCGCATAGCCCTAATCTATCCCATGTAAAACAGTTTATATTTACAGGAAAATTGCTTGAAAAGTAGTTCGGCAAGGGGTTGATATTTTGATATCATTGGAAAGATGAGAGTTGTTTCTTTAAAATTAGGCCAAATGCATCAAATTCTAGATGAAGTGGTTTTTCGCTAAAACCACCTTAAGTAGCTGGCAAAGGTATAGGGTAGAATGAATGGCTGAAGTCAACCTACCTTGGGACTAATTTTGATGACAGTAAAAAGTAGAACAGCTGAACTCCAAGATTGATTTTTTTTTCAATTCAATTCTAAGTGTTTATTACCATTTCAAAATATATATACAAGTATTTACATTATAGAATTTCAATAATTACAGCAATACCCTGTTATAGGATATAATCCTCTTCAGGGTTTGTCATTCAATTTTTATACATATTTAAGGCTTGTTCATAAGCGTGTAGCAGATTAAGTATTGGTGCAGGAACTCTTTACCTCCGGGATGGCTTAAAATGACCTGGCATACACCCGAGGCGTGAGGGAAACCGGCCCAGATTGATTTGAGCTAGGAAACGGAAATAGACAGAGTTCGAGGGGAATGCCGTTAAAAAGAGTGTTCATCCATAGCCTTGAGACGGTCACATTTACGACAAATGAAAAACAAAAATACCGCGTGATGGCGTCCTTTCCCTCGGATTGCGGGAACGGAATCGTTAAAAAATTCTAACCTTGACGAGATGACGCCTTCAAATCGCAAAGCTCGCAAAACTCAGCGTAGTATATCATTGGAGCAAATGACATATAGGTCAAGTTCGGCGGATGTTACGAGAACTTTCCAAAAAATAAATCGAGGATTTCCCAGAACCCCCTAACAATGGTTCCAATTATTTTAAGAAGGATGTTACGGGAATATTTTGGCCTCTGTAAACTGAGATAATATCTAAATTTATAAGTTCACATTGCAGACTAATCAACAGACAGTCAGCAAAAGTATTTGATTCAATATATGCACATTTTTTCAACTTTTAAATAGCATTTTATGTACACAAATACACCTCTGGATTTATAGTTGTTGTTGCAATTAGCAATATGACTATACCCATTAATATTATATAGGTTTGCTTCCTCTTTTCCGATCCAAATTTCAGATAAAATTATAACTTCTGGCAACCGTGGTAAGTTATTAAAGAGTCAACAGAAATAAATCGAAGATACTTCTCATACTGCGTATGTTTTGATGCAACATCATTACTGTAGGTTTTACGCTGAACAATTCATCAACAGGGTTTGCAGTCACTAAGGACGTTCGGTGGTACCAACTTAAGGGAATTCGACGAAACTTGCTGGAAGCATTAATTATGTTTTCCTAAAGCTACCTGAATTTTTTCAAGATTATTTACCGCAGATTTCTTAGGATATTTGATGTGGAAGTGGGCATGAAATTACATGGGTTCTTATGGGAACGCGAGGTGCGACTAGCTTTATTCATCGAAAAGAACCTTTTTCTAGTTAAGAATAAGAAAAACAAAAATAATTTAAATCATCAATAGAATAATGTATGAAAATCATTTGATATGCTTTATTTTTATTATTTTTGTTTTTTTTTTAATTCTTAACTAGAAAAAGGTTGAAGAGTTTTCAGCCGAACGGCTGAAAACTCTTCAAACCGGCAGGTTTTTTTTTGCGATTCTGAAAACATTACTGTGGTGAGAAAAAGATTATTTTTTATAAATAGTTGAGAAAACATGCAATCTGTACACCGTTAGTTTTTTTTACGAAATCTATGTGTTCTAAATTCCTATTTCCTTCAATATTCTCCCTCTGGAGCGCTCAGCCATAATCTATCCCATGTAAAACAGCTTATATTTTAATAGGCAAATTGCTCGAAAAGTAGTTTGGCAGGGGGTTGAAATTTAATTAATTAATTAATAATTTAATTCTCATTTATTTTTATGTAATTGGGATGATGAGAATCGTTTCTCTAAAATGAGACCAAATTCATCAAATTCTAGGTGAAGTGATTTTTCGCTCAAACTACCAAAACTTATTGGAAGAGTCGTCAAAAGCTTTCTGCATGCGAAATACCACACATCAAAGTAATAACAAAAAAATATTGCGAAAGACTCCGTATGAAAAAGTCTCGCTCTGCCACGCATTATCGATATTAAAAAATGTATTCGATTAAAGATTAAAACAATTTAATATAGGAATAAGAGATATAAAAAAAAACAATTTGAACCGTTGATTGGGCAATGCGGGAAGCGGAAAAGAGGAAGATAACAAAACAAAATGTTTTCCACCGAAGTTCTCGGTAATCCCACGCGGAAGAAATCGCTCACGTGAATGCGTTTCACTTTCCTTGACCTAGTTAAGTTGATTATTTATTTTAGCAACGGTGGGTGTGCATATCTAAGGAGGAAAAGGTGCGAAAAAGGAACACACGGGCGAGGATATCAGTATATCACTAACTTACACTACACACCTGACGTCAATAGCTGATGCCATTTTGTCAGACGACTTTTTGAAACGACTTACTTACTTTACGCGATCAGGCCCAGAGGACCGCGCGATGATACAACTAAGGCTTTCCATTCTCTTCTGTCCTCTGCTATGTTCCGCCAGTTCGGCCAGGTTTCCTAGCTGTTGCAAGTCTTCCCTTACTCCATCTATCCATCTCTTGCGAGGTCTCCCCACTGGTCTCCTTCCTTCTATTGTCATATCCATAGCCATCTTAGGAAATCTTTCCCCACTCATTCTAACCACATGTCCAGCCCATTCCAATCTCCTACTCCTTAACACTCCTATAATATTCGGTTCTTGATAAAGATTGTACAATTCTTCATTATGTCGTCTTCTCCATTCTCCTGTTTCTAAATCAAGGACTGGACCAAAAACCTTCCTTAGTACTCTTCTTTCAAATATCGCTAATCGGTTCAGGTCTATTTTCCGTGTGCTCCATGATTGGCATCCATACAAAAGAACGGGACGGATCAGTGTTTTGTATAATATTATTTTAAGTTCACGGGAAACGCTTCTTGAGCTTAGTATTTTATTAATAAGTGCATAGAGGCTTCTATTTGCTGTTTGCAGTCTGGATTTTATTTCCGTTTCACTTGAGGAGTTTTCGGTCAAAATGGTACCTCGATATTTAACTTATTGTACTCTCTTGTAGTCATTATTGCCAATTGTAATGTTTCTGTCATGATTTATTCTCCTTCCAACCTGTGCTTGAGAACTTTCTCATTTAAAAAAAAGTAATGTTTGTCTGGAGCGAACAACATTGAATCATCTCCCATTGAAAAATGCCTCAATCTTATTGGAAACTAGCCTAATTACTTGGCGTTGCTCGCGATCACACTTCCTTCAAAACTCATCGTATAAGAGTAGATTCGATTGAAAAAACGACGAACTTCATTCTTTCATCTGATAAGTTTTAACTCTCTATCTTGATGAAAGAAAAAGACTGGAAATTTTCCACAAGAATAAAGTTTTACTCGACCGGTTTCGGTGCACAACACCATCATCAGGTAACCTGATGATGGTGATATGGATATCGAAATATAAATTGATGGCGAAAGGACATGCGGGAAGGATGGAGGAGATTAATGTCAGGACGCCAGAATTTCGCCAATATTATTGACAGGGTCGACCGTTCCTTTCCAGGAAAAAAAAACGTTCGAGAACCCATCGACGAATAACTACCGCCTTTCTTCTTATTCGGAAAAACCCGAGGACAGAATTTTGAGGATGAAGTTTTCCAACATCGCATTCGTAACTCAATGACAACTTCATACTTAACCTAATGACCCATGATTAAGAAGAAGGTCCAAAAATACTGCTACTCACATAAAAGACATCCGAAGTTTTCATTGTGGCAACAATTTTTTCGCAAATTTTCGTAAATTCTGCACGCGTTGATTGGTGATGAGTCGTAATTCAAGTAACTTGCGAAGATTTTATGTACCTACTCTCTGATCAGACATCTGCAACATTCTGATAGCTTACTGGTCCCCGATGTAATTATAGCCAAATATTACGAAGCCACACCAGAAAAAAATTATAATTAAAATGACAGGAATGGGAAAAAGACGCAAAAATCACGTTATATTCTATAATTTCTTAAACGCTCTGACAGGACCTTGCCGTTAAATAGATGTCGATATCGCGAAAAATGTCAATCAAGTATTCTACCAGCTGATTGGTAGGTTCTTGCACATTCCCTATTCTGCATCCCAATTCCTAAAACATTGTCTCGCTTTCCCTCCTAAAGATGGCCCGTTATTATATCCCTCTTAAATTCTTCATATCTTCTACTTCCTCTTATTTCGTCCAGAATTCCTATCCTCTTCCTTCCTCTTCCACGCTTCCCCAGTGTTCTCCCCTCTATCACTCTCTTCAACATGCCCTCTCCTCTCAAAACCTCCTCCATTCATCTCTTCTGCCTTCTCCGCACCCCTGCCACAAGCTTCCTCTCCTCTCCGACCATATCCAATACCTCCTCGTTCGTCTTTCTCGCCATCCAGCTGCCCTTCTCCATCCTTCTCCAAACCCACATCTCAAACGCCTCAAGTCTACGCACATCCTCCCTACGCAATGACCAAGTTTCCGACCCATATAGCGCCACGCTCCATATCAGAGTTTAGAGCCACTATAATCGATAAACTAAAATAGTATGAGTTTCCGAGGCTGTGAAGTCACAGACGCCATCCTGGATAACATGATTGCCAACTAAATAATGCGGTACTACATTGCCTTAGCTCGAAAATATTGACTCATTTTTTTGAATCAGGCGACAAGAACAGAACATGCCTTCGTTGGTATTTGATGACATTCAGTTTGTGAGGTAACAACCAGAAAAATTGCAAATTTGTTGATGGAATAATCATACTTTACGTATTCCACGGCAACAGATTTTCGCCACTGTCAAGGCTTATCGTTTTTGAGCAACTTTTAATTGAAACAGGACCCTAACCGGGATATTGGCTCGAAAAAAAGAATTTTTATTTGGCAAAATGAGATTTAATAATGATCCAGCGATCAAAATACATAGCAACGCATAGTTACCATTTTGGCTGAATTTGATTTGCACATGAAAAAGAGTGACTTTGTAATTCCACATAAATTTATAACAAGACGACCTAAGTTTTCGACGTGGCACGTATTCATTTGGTACACCATTCGGAGGAGACGAAGAATATGTAGTCACAAAATATTGGGAGAGGAAGAGATAGGGAGAGGGAGAAGGGTTGGGTTAAGGAAGATTTAGGGGCCTATGATAAGATTAATTTATGTGGAATAACGAAGTCACTCTTTTAATTTACAATGTTAAGCAAATCCCACCAAGTCACGCTTGAGACTACGGAGTTCATTTGAGTTTTTCCTACACATACCTGAAAGTGTACCTTAATGTAAGTATAATAATTTTTTAACCAATTGATATGAAGATTTTTCGATAGTACCAACCTGAACTTCCTCATTTCAAGGTCACTTATTCGTACACCTACCTACCTATTTGTACCTACTCCAACACAGAAGTGAAGTATCTACTAGTTACGATAACTTCGAACCTATCGTGGGGAACACATATAAGAAATATTTGTGGCAGAGCTCTGAAGAAGCTAGGATTTGTCAAGCGTATTGTGGGAAGATTTTCGGATGAAAAAGTAAAAGAGAGGTGCTATTTCGCACTCGTCCGGCCACACCTTGAATATGCAGCGAGCATATGGGATCCGGTGCAGAAAGACTTAATTCGGAAACTTAATAAAATACAAAGGAAAGCTCAAAAACTGCTACGGGCGTACAGACAGCGTTGTTACACAGATGTTTAAACGAATTAGGCTGGGAGCCGCAAGAGACTCGGAGGCTGCGCGCTAGGCTTAGATTGCTTGAGCAATTGAGAATAGATATCTTTGGAGAACATCATATTAGAACCCCACTATATTTCCAGGTCCGACAGAAACGATAAATTAAGAGAGATATTTTGTCGAACGGATAGGTATGGGAATTCGTTTTTCCCCCGAACAATAAGGGACTATAATAAATGTTAGGCGTAATTTCATTTGAGCGTTTCCTTTTTATATGCAAACGGCTGGTGTCCTAACACCCCCCGCCACACGCCTATTGAGGTGGCTTGCGGGGTAGTATGTAATGTAGATGAACACATTGCCATTTCCTTTCGTAATGAGAATTTTCAAAAATAACACGTCTCGCTATTTGTCACAAATTGTGCTCACGTAGGTTCTACGAAGATGCTTTTCTTTATATCCGCAATAAGCATTAACCACCGCCAGCATATTTCTCTTCGATGAGAAGGGAAATAATACATTTATTTTTTAATATTCGTACATACATCTTCCCCGTTAAGATGTGATGGCACTCCCAATTCCACTTAATCATGAAATGGGACGTCTAAATGGTTCGCGTGCGTGACATTGGTCCCGCCTTCGAGTGAGAAAGACACGCCCACTCACGCAACGGACCATTTCGTAGGTCCACTAAAAGAGAATTTGACCCCGGGTCGGACAAAGCGGTGACCCTGGCCGCGCAGCGAGAATTCGGCCTCCATAACTGAAGGGACCACAGTCCCACGCTGATACAAACATCACACATTCTACCGCGGGAAGACGGAGAGACAAGTAATCGATATTGGAATCGATGGGTTGATATCGAACGTCAACTGGAACGCGTGAGCGTATTCGTTACAGTAGCCAAGGGTAATTTCACAGCGTGAGTGGAAAACTATGCAGATAAAACAGGCGTCGCTCCGAGTAATATCACGTGCGTACAGTCACTCAACAATAAATCTCTCCACAAATCAAAGAGGCTCTCTTTTCGCGTTTTTTATATGGTTTTATTTAATTTGAGTTTCTGTCTGTTTTGGTGAAATCCGTAAAAACGATTTTTCACCCACTTACACTCTTCAGATCTCCTTCAAAATTTTGCACACAGGTGTAACTTCGATGGTAATGAAACATTACAATATAAGTGTCACGGCTTTATCTCCCATAGGACTGGGTTCGCTTCATGAAATTTGTTGCTATATTGGTCGTTTACTATATTGTTGGCAACCGAGAAGGTTACTCGTGTTTTGGTGTTCTCGGCGAATGTTTTTCTTATAAATGAAAACAAATGGAAGAGAATATCAGGGCACCAGATAAAGAAACTTTCAAATGTTAAAAAAGGCGCTCCCCGTTGTAAGAAGCCCTTCGCCTCCACATGGGCCATAGCAGCAATATGTTTGTTTCACTTATGTTTGTATATTTGATAATACTATGAAACTTAATCGTAGTTCTTTATAACACTAATGACATAATTCACATAAACCCTTCCCCCTTCTGCTCCAAAAAAACTCAAGAATCGAGTACGGAAAATCAGCATGATTTCATTAAAAAGAAGACAAAAATTCAATCATAGCGACGTCATGAAGGAATAAATGATTGTTTCTGACGGCTTAGGTCGAATTCTCATAGATTTAACCACACTCATACGATACTAGAGCCCTGAACGCCAACTATTGAGGAGATTTTTAAGTTTATGCTGGCATATGTGTGCATAGGCGTATCCAGGGGGGGGGGGCGGTTTGGGGAGTTGTAACCCCCCCTTCCCCCATTGATTAAAAAAACGTAAAAATGATGTGTTTAACATATGCTAATGGTACATCTATAAATCACCTTCCATAACATAATAGAGCACCTTCAAAACGTCATGTTAAGATGCATATTTTTCAAAATTCCCGGACCCCCCGTTTACATTCATTTACATACATTTACGAAGGGGGGGTATTCCATACCCCCCCCCCCCCTTCAGAAGGGGGGGGGGTATGGAATACAACCGCCTGTGTGAGTCAAAACAAATACTAAATTCCACATTTTTGATATTTTGTCCAAAAAATCCTGCTTTCGCTGATGAAATGCGTTACCTATAGAAACCCAAAAGTATAAAGGTCCAAAATATATGCAGATTATTATTCCACGAATGCATTTTAAATGAACACTTTTTTCCAGCCATAAGAGCTGACTGCGGCGCCATTTCCTACGAATTACCGCATTTTGACTTCAATTACGGCATTAATTCTTCAATAACTAGAAAAATAAGGTGTTAAGATGCCTTTAATTTATTTTTATTCATTTCTCTGGATTATTTCCTTCTTATAAATAGTTTTCCGCGAAAATGGCATTTGTATTTTATGGAAAAATACTATTTTTCCCCGTGTTTCTCTCATTCCCCCATTGAACACCATGTAATTTCAAGTTCAATTATAGATTAAAATAACGTGGAAAGGTATTATTTTGGGGTTCATATCAGATAGAGGACAAGTTTTTTACAATTTGACGGAGTATGAATAAAATGACATTTAAGTCATTTTACGGTGGAACCACCATAAGCTATTTTGCATTTTGTCATTTCTAACCGGAGTAAAGTGATGCAGGTGACACTGGATGATGTTTGTCACTTGTATTACTTTGACTCTCAGGCCCTCAACTGAAACCGAATGCCTTCGCAGGTGGAAGCTGCAAAGCGATCACGCCTATCTCATCTCGTGGTACTGCTGGAAGAACGGATGCTTGTCCAGACAGACCCCCCCCCCACCCCCTCCTTCAGACACTTCCAGATACGCCTATGTACCTATGTGTGTAATTTGTCCCCAACAAACTTTTAATTTCAAAATCAAGAGATTATTTACTGAATTTCATGGCGACCACTCCCACTTTTGGCAAGAAAGAAAACTTTCGTAGAGAGGCTTTCTTTTTATTTATTTATTATTTATTCAAAATTAAATTGTAATTAGGCAAATGCCAGGTAGCAATGAAAGGAGAGATGCACATAAAATAATCTGATCACATGATTACATGAAGGGAAAGAAAAAAAAGAGACACGATAAGGATGAAACTAGGGAACGTGAGCTCTACGGCCTCTTAAAGTTACAAGGCATAAAATTCTCCAATGGCCGTAATAAATTGGCACCACTCGTCAAACATATGCCACAATGGTTGTGTTGGTCTGCCAGATTAACATATGCTACAATTCTTAAAATTAATTTTGTCTTAAATATTCTAAACATTTACTTCTAAATGATTTTAAGGTTTTCGGTAAGGGCTCAAGAATTTTAACAGGCAGCCGGTTCCAATCATATACACCCCTATTTAAAAACGAGTACTAGTTTTTCGTTTCCTTACTTTTATTTTACATATGGGTGGTCATTTATGCCTCTATATAATTTGGTCTCTCCATGGCTCCATTTAATTCTTGACCCCAGCCCTTGTCTCCTGAGACAATCCTGTACTTCGCACCGCATAAGAAAGAGACGCATTGCGAGGAGGATGTCGTAAAGGGTGTACATTTGATCGCTGCATCGTCCCAAAACGCCTGAAGACCGTTCTCTATCCACTCAACTCAGTAATAGGGACTTCCCCTTACAACGAGAATACATTCATTCCATACAAGCGACAGTGAGACGATAATTAGCACTTCACCCATCCAAAGATAAAGACGGTAAAATGACCGATAAGCGAACGTATTCCTATCAGCTCCCGTCGTCATCAATCGTCAATACTTGCAGTTGCATCCCAACACCGGAAGCGTCTCCTTCTTGTGTGTTGTCGCATCAACAATGCCAGGCGAGACGAAGGTGAAGTGAGATACCGAATACCGAATCAATTTAAATAAAAAAAATTATATTTTTGATAAGTTTCTTCTGGATTTCTGCGATTAAACTAAACTTTTTTTTAGCAAGAGTTTCGCCGTGCTATTCTGCCGGCTTCGTCAGGCATTCTAAATCAACAATGAAAAATAAATAAACAAACTTAAGGGGTTATTATGTAAAGCATGATTAATTAATATTTTAGTTTTTCAAAAGTCTTTTCCACGTTTAAGGAAGTTTGTAGCCATCTTCTCTGTTTAGGCTGTTAGGTCTTTTTTCTATTTCAATGGCACGGCAAAACTGTTGCTAAAAAAAAGTCAAGTTTAATCGCAGAAATCCAGAAGAAACTTACCAAAATTAAGATGAACTGCGACAATCTACGAAAAAAGTAAAAAAGTATATTTTTCTGTTTGCCTGTTTGGTTTTTATACAAATCTACAGTTTTAATCTGATCGTGCTGAAATTTTGCAGACTAATAGTTCAAGAAATGAGGCAAATTAGAAATAGAAACGCCGCGGAAAGCTAAGATTTGAATTTCAACTCCTTCATCCTATTTAGGGTGGTTCCACCGTAAAATGACTTAAATGTCATTTTATTCATACTCCGTCAAATTGTAAAAGAACTTGTCCTCTATCTGATATGAACAACAAAATAATACCCTTCCACGCTATTTTAATCTATAATTGAACTTGAAATTACATGGTGTTCAATGGGGGAATGAGAGAAACACGAGGAAAAATAGTATTTTTCCATAAAATACAAATGCCATTTTCGTAAAAAACTGTCTCTAAGAAGGAAATGAACCAGAAAAATTGAATAAAAATAAAATACAGGCATCTTACCACCTTATTTTTCTAGTTATTGAAGAATTAATGCCGTAATTGAAGTCAAAATGCGGTAATTCGTAGGAAATGGCGCTGCAGTCGGCTCCTATGGCTGGCAAAAAGTGCTCATTTAAAATACATTCGTGGAATACTCTGAATATTTTCTACTTCACTTTTGGTTTCTATAGGTAACGCATTGCATTAGCGAAAGCAGGAGTTTTTGGACAAAATATAAAAAATGTGGAATTAATAGTATTTGTTTTGACTCACAGAGTCGCGGCGGAACCACCTTAAGGGTGAAATATTATATTGTTTTTGAAAATTAGTTTCATATCACGCGATCGAGTGATTAATATCGTTACATTATCTAAAAACTTCAAGTGCCCCCTCACGCCATTGACAGCTTAATCATTACGATATCTCCCAACTCGCAAAAAGATGGCAACGATCTGTCCTTATCCGCTCACTGCATACAGACTCCGACTTCAACTTGTCACCACACATCAAACCACTATCCATTATTACCGACGACATCTTACATATGTCCAAATCTTCCCTCCTGAATGAACTTCTTGAAAACTTGAGTATGGCTAGGGGTCATGCATAAACTGCGTTACCGTTTTCGGTGATTTGTTTACCCCCTCCTCCCCCCGTTTCGTTGACAACCGTAGTATTTTTCCAACCCCCCTCCTACATGTAAAGTTGTCCCTACCAATGAAACTTTCAATTCAAAAATATTTTCTAAAGCATTTAGTGTGTTTATTTTTAGGGATAGGTTGATATAAGACAAATAAAGTACCCGAACTAGATATAATAGAACTATCTAATCTCAATTGGAACAAGTAATATATTCATTTTTAAACTCTAAAAATTAACCATGAATCACGGCGCAAGTTCCTTTGCGCATATCTACTTTTTTCTCTCTCCTCCTCGCATTTCTTACACTGCTGCCTTGAAAAGTGTTGTCACGAGGTCGCTATGTAACCAGCGAGAAGGTTAAAATGTAATCAATTTGATGTAATGAAGACTTGCAACACTGTAGAGGCAATGGTTCAGTTAAATTGAGTTAAAGTACAAGCTTGAGGTTTAGAAACACCCCGCGCACCCTTCCTCATGTTAAACTGTGTAGCATTGTCGACGCGTTGTTGACGAGTAAGAAACGTAATCAGGCGCATTGTAACAGCTACGTCACTTTGAGTGAACCCCCCTTTCCTCTTCCCCTCGTTAACCGCCGTAGGTGTTTAGACGACCCCCTCACCCCCCCCCCCCCCCCCCCCCAAGTTGGTAACGTAGTTTATGCACGACTCCTACACTACATCATCATCACTACACTATTTTAAATTTGTAATTGTAAGCGGGCCTTGAAAATTGTGATCGTCAAGTTTTCCAAAGAAATGGGTCTAAGCGACACTATCCTCAAATGAGCAAGGAAGAAAAGAATCCCACAACATTGAAAGTAGGTCACACACACTTGGCGACGAAAATACTGGAGTCAGCCAGTTCGCCAGATGCTTGCTGGATGGGAATTATTATGATAGGCATATGGCGTACTCGGAAGAAAAAAAAATCCATGTATCTAGGTATTCACAAAGATAAAACTCAGGAAAGTTCTAAATGAATGAGTGGGCGAATACCAAAAGTGTTACGGACGAAACTACTTGTACTGTGTAGGAAGAGATGGCGAGACAACGATGACGTATGCTTCTTCCATTATTGCGCGACACACTCCCGCTGGTGTCACGCAACAACGGAGATGAACTGCCAAGCCTACGGGTCATATTTCACGGCTAAGGGACACACTAGAAGAAGAAGTCCACGCAACAGTCAAGCATCATTATTATTCGTTAGGTTTTCAACATTTTACGCCAATCTAGTCCACCATCGACGATTATATCTTTAAATTATGTCAAAAGCTGAACTCTTTCAGCAGTTTTTTCGCTGCGATAATTATTTAATGGGACCGTTTTCGATTATCAAGCACTTCGGTGAATAACTCGGTGTAAGGCGTTGAAACTGGCCGCATTAAATATCAATCAAATTGTAAATCTGTAAATCACTGCAATCACTATCACAGCAAAATCAGTATCACGGCAACAAGTGCTCCTTTCGTCATGCAAGAAGTCCCATTGCCATGGAAAAATAAATAATTTATAAATTTATGTAACTATTTATTTAAACACTTCATATTCAAAATTATTTAATCATATGAAGATTACATAAATAATGACTAAATAACAAACAACACGACTCCGTTGCACCGATAATTCTCAAATAAATAAGAATTTACCGAAAATATGCTCGAGGAATGGCAAATATTGCACCTACCCTTTATCACAGGAACCGCCTATTTACAGAGCACAATCGCATCAGGCACCAAAGTTTTCATTCTACGCTGAGAACTGGAAGTTGAATTACCTGAAAAGAGAAGAAAAAGGGTTTTTTTATAGAAACTCATACAGTCACCACAAAAAAAATTAACTTAAGTATAAAATATTTTCATCATTCAACACAATTTTACGTACTCTTCATTAAGCATGTGCATAAACTTTAACACAGTACTGTCTTCCGATACTGTGTCAGCTTATTTTGGCAATGAGAGGCAGCCTAGCCTACGACTAAACAGCCTAATTATAGCATTCATTAGCCGGATACAATAATAGTGAGCCGAATAGGCCTGGGTCAGAAATGCCCAACTTGCTGGAAATAATTCCACCCAAAAGTTTTATCCATTGGTTCAATCCAGCGAATGAAATTAGTGAAGTCAGAAGTACCTGCGCTGGAATTCTTATTTTTCCCCTACTCTATTTGTAAAAAGGCAAAAATGTGCGAAGACCATAGGGCAATAAGCTTAATATCCCACGCGGCCAAAGTAGTTCTGAGAATAGGGTGGTTTCCTATTTTTTTTATTGCCTATATCTTACGTTTATAACCCCTGGAGTACGTGTTTGAAGCCGTTCGATTTTTAAATGGCGTTAAGTATTTTTCCTTATTAATTAAAAAGTGAAAAAATTCAACGGCGCGAAAACGCGACGGCAAACTATTGCATGCTGGTTAATCCTACGTGTGACGTCACAGGTACGTACGCAACTACCGCAATCTGCCGCTAGGTGGTTCGCCGCCGCTGCTTATCTGCAGACGACGTCCGCCGAGAAAGCTTTAATAATAATAATAAATTTATTGACGGGAAAAAAACTATTGACAAAAGTAAACTTGGTGTAAAATGGAAATGAGCTTTATTTATTAATTTAGCTGCTCTAGTCGCATAGAGAAACCTCATCAAAATAATGAAACATTTATGGTTACGGTATGGGGAATGAAAATCGTGTGGTATAATATATTCTCAAATTAATGGTGCTAGCTCCTATTTTTTAGATAAAGTTAGCATGAAATAAACCATTTTGTTCGTATTCATTTCGAAATATTTCCCGCAAGCAAGCACGAAATCGTCACTTTTTAACTATACGGAGAGCAGGTGCAGCGCCGCAGCTATGATACGATTACACATTAATTTAATTCATCCACTTTGTCGAGGTGTCATTGCCAGAACATGAAATTAGCAAAAAAGGCTTACCGTCAATAGCATAATGGATGGCAAAATCTCGAAGCAAACTATGTATGAGCAAATACTAAAACTAAAATGCGTTGATCACCCCTCACCGTGATCACAGACCATTGATGGAAACTCGTGATTCACTGCATCAGCATCATATTCTCCAAGAAGTACCAGTAACATGCCTCCGAGAACATTGCTTTATAAAAATTGTTTTGTGCCGCAGTGTCACACAACAACATTTAGCGATAGCAAGAAAGCTTACGTCGCGGTTCCACTAATCGAGAAGAGGAGAATTTTGTGGTTAAAAGCTGTCAGAAGAGAGTACCTTGCTTTACTCCTCTGATTTCACCTGCACTAAACCGAACATCTCTAAAGAACTCCACCACCATGGCCACATCCACTTACGGTAGATTGTCCGTACAAAACCAGTTTGTAAAGCCATTGAACTTCTTCTCATGAAACCTTGTGGCTTTGTATATCAGCAAAAGGAACTGATGATGAAAGGTAACTAATGAAATATGCAAGGTATGAATGATAGGAATGGTAAATGAAATGAATAGAAGATGAGATAAAGGAAACGTTTGTCAAAACGAAAGTGATCAAAACGTAAACATCTAGGCCGGAACACCACAGAACGCGAAGTCATAGGTACGCAGTTTCGTTATTCATTTCACTGCGCATGCGACGCTTGCCGCGAAGAACTCCTTCGCGGTAGCTCTGTACTAGCAGGTAGCGTAGGAGCCTAGAACACTTCTTTTAATGGCATGCTCAATGGAGGAGACTTTCCGAAATTTGAGCATTTTAATCGAGGTATATTAATACATGTTCACCAGATTTTAGGGACTCTGAAATACTATAGTAAGTACAGTCGATGACAATTCCATATACCTCGCAATGTTGACTATCTACCTGTTACGTCATCATAAGAGCTGCCGCTGTTCCGCCATTTCCGAGCCTTTTCAAATGAACTTAAAATTAACATTCAATTTACTTGTAAACTAAGACTTTTTAATCCAAATAATTTGCGTGTAATGAATACGTTTATGCTGGGGCACCTGTCGCAATAAATGAATTCTGTTTTCTTTGATGAAGGAAACTACCCTATTATAAACAGAAGGCAAGAGAAGAAGGCAAATGAATACCTGGGTGACGACCAGTTTGGGTTTAGGAGAGGGACGGGAACGCGAGACGCTATAGCGGTGATGAGGACGCTAGTAGAAAGAAACCTAGAGTATGGGCAGGATGTTTTTGTATGCTTCGTAGATTTCGAGAAGGCGTTTGATCGGGTGGAATGGATGAAATTAATGGGAGTGTTGAAGAAAGTAGGGGTCGATTGGAGGGAGGGGCGTCTGATTCGGAATTTGTATATGAACCAGACGGCGCAGGTTAGGGTAGCCGATGGAGAATCGGGATGGGCCACGATAGGACGGGGAGTGCCGCAGGGGTGCCCACTATCGCCGTTGCTTTTTAACGTGAATTCAGAAGAAATGGTAAGGGATGCATAGGGGGATAAGGAGGTAGGAGGAATGTCTTTTAACTTGGTCATGGCAACTCCCCCATCTCGTCTTTACCATTTCCCCTTCCTCCCCTCTCCTCACTGCTCTCTTCCCCTCACCATCCCAAATCCCAAGCATTTCCTCTTTATTCTTCCCTTACCTGTTTTACCTCTCACTTAAGAAGGTGGCGGCGATCCACCGAAACATACAAAACCCGTGTGAGTGTCCTTTTTTATGTTTCTTCTTGGTCCCCGTCATCAGCTCAAGATAATAAATCAATTTCATTCAAGTATTCTAACAGCTGATTGGTAGGTTCTTGGACACCCCATTCTGCATCCCAACCTCACAGATATTGTCTCGCTTTCCCTCCTAAGGATGGCCCGTTATTAGATCCCTCTTAAATTGTTCATATCTTCTACCTCCTCTTATTTCGTCCAGAATTGCTATCCTCTTCTTTCCTCATCCACGCTTCCCCAGTGTTCTCCCCTCTATCACTCTCTTCAACATGCCCTCTCCTCTCAAAACCTCCTCCATCCATCTCTTGTGCCTTCTCCGAACCTCTCTGCCACAAGCTTCCTCTCCTCTCCGACCATATCCAATACCTCCTCGTTCGTCTTCCTCGCCATCCAGCTAACCTTCTCCATTCTTCTCCAAACCCACATCTCAAACGCCTCAAGTCTATGCACATCCTCCCTTCGCAATGACCAAGTTTCCGACCAATATAGCACCACGCTCCATATTTAAGTTTTCACCAGCCTCTTCTTTAATTATCTTCTCAGACACCTCCCCCTCATCAATTCCCTTATCTTCGAAAATGCTTCTTTAGCTAGAGCAAATCTGCATCTGAAGTCCCTACCACTAAACCCATTCTCCTCCAACATACTACCCAGATACGTAAACTGGTCGACCTTCTCTATCTTCTGGCCTCCCACCCTTAAAATCAGCTCCGCCTTCTTACTTCGACAGAATCTCATTACTTTCGTTTTCTTGCGGTTTATCGTCATCCCATACTTTTCGCACTACACCTCTAATGCATTCACCATTGACTGTAACCCATTGGCAGACTGACTAACCAATGCTTTATCATCTGCAAATCTCACTGATTGTATCAGCTCCCCTCCTACCTTTATTCCTACCTCCTCCTCCCCCGATGCCTCCCTTACCATTTCTTCTGAATACACGTTAAAAAGCAACGGCGATAGTTAATAGCATTAGATAGCTAATAAATTAGTAAGTTAATAAAAAAGTAGTCTCACCCTTAATCTAATGTAATCGATGTTTTCAATGTAATACAGAACGGCGGGGGACAACATTAACTACATACTCGCGTATTCATATTCCTTTACCCCTGCCCTCGTCTCTTGATCCCCTCTCACCACTCAGCTGTTCGAGAAGATGAAAAGGTCATCTAACCCACCAATGGGGTCACGCTCACACAGTGTGTATATATCATCATGAATGAATGAGCGTGCGATGCCCGATATGAACTGCTGCTTCCCCTCTGACGCGCGAAACCATTCCACCAATCAGCGCGATCGGACGACGAGAGACGCGATCGAAGCGTCGCCCGACCACCAGGGATCCCCCCCATTGGCCCGTTCGTAATCTGCACGCGATTGTTACGTCATCTGAACAGGAGGCTACCTGCGACGACAAACGAAAATTTTCCGTCGGTATCTCCGGATAACGGTTTATCTGATTGCGGCGATAAACTTGGTTGTCAAACAAAAACGGAATAATATTTTGTATGCACGAGATAAAAGATTTTCGCGGGAAACACAATGCGGTTGACGCCATTCGTGCTATCCAGGTCGACAAGGAAATCTCACGTATTGAGAGAGGGAGAGAAGGGGGGGGGAGGGAAGAGGTGACTCCGAGAGGGAGAGAAACTCGGTGCACCAGAATCTATGAAGGCTTCATTGGAGAGATACGGAAATATAGTTTAAAACTTGAGAACGTCCCATCCGCCGATAAGCATACGAATATACTGTCGCTGGTCATTTCTTTTCCCTCCAACATAAAGAGGTAATCCAGCGATAAGGGTTAGCTTAAGATTACGGTAAATGGAAATAAGAAAATCCTTTGGTGATAATAATTTATCATTCAGCCCCAGAAGTCGAAAGCTTCTTTTCTATATAACCAACACATTAAAAAAAAATAAAAGCAGCAATTACATTAACCCTATCTACATTTATGTAGACTGGGGGGACAAGAACAACTAGTTCGCATAAACCCCCGCTGAATTTCGCCTTGAATTAAGATGGCTTGGATGTGTAACTGGCTAACACACCTGACCGGCAATTGGGAGATCCGGGTTCGAATCCCGGTCAAGCGAAATGATTTTTTCAAGACGAATTTCACCATCTTTTGTGTAGAAAAAATTGAAGCCAATGAACAATTTCACCATCTTAAACAGAATGATGCTATCATATCCTCCCACACCACTCATTTCACTTCCAATCAGATCTCCTTTATTTGTAAGCTAAGACAGGGCCGGGGGGAGGGGGTGTTTAATCATTTTTGTTTTTTCCATTTCTATCGAAGAAATAAAAGACGACTTCTCATATTATCCAGCTCTAATATCCCACACCTCCGCATTCGGATTTAAAAACTACACATATGCAAATATGAAATGAAAGATAATTGTTCTAATGCTAACAATTTTAACCTAGTAGTGGGATTTCTAAATGTAAAGATGTGCTTTTACTCATTTCCGAATTCGTAATTGTGATTATTTTGAAATATGAAACGAGTGTAAAAAAACCTATACAAAACCGTACCCAGTGTAAAAAATTCTATAAAATTTATTTGTGAAAAATGAAAACCTTCAAAAAAGGGCAATGAAGAGGGGTGAGCAAAATTGTATACACCCTTAAAAAAATATACAAAATAAATAAAGAAAAAAATAAAGAAACCTCCACTTTCGCCCGACTCACATTCTTCTCAGAGTTCATTTTCTCCGATAAAAGGACACACACTTGCCTATGCACGTGGGAACGTCTGGAATAAGCTCGACCGACAGAATATTTAACATTAATAGAAAAGAAACGCCTTCCGGGAAAACAACAAAACCACCACTTCAATGGGAATCTTCCACCCACTGTCCGGGATTCGAACCCGGATCCCTCGATTTCGCACCTAGTGCTTTAACCAGTTAAGCTACCGAGGCGTCCCCTGTGGAATATTTGGTGGCTTTAAGGCGTTTGACATGTGGGTTTGGAGAAGTATGGAGAGGGTGAGCTGGATGGCGAGGAAGACGAACGAGGAGGTATTGGATATGGTCGGAGAGGAGAGGAAGCTTGTGGCAGAGGTTCGGAGAAGGCAGAAGAGATGGATGGAGGAGGTTTTGAGAGGAGAGGGCATGTTGAAAAGAGTGATAGAGGGGAGAACACTGGGGAAGCGTGGAGGAGGAAGGAAGGGGATAGGAATTCTGAAAGAAATAAGAGGAGGTATATAAGAAATGAAGAATTGAAGAGGGATCTAATAACGGGCCATCCTTGGAAGCTTGTGGCAGAGGTTCGGAGAAGGCAGAAGAGATGGATGGAGGAGGTTTTGAGAGGAGAGGGCATGTTGAAGAGAGTGATAGAGGGGAGAACACTGGGGAATCGTGGAAGAGGAAGGAGAGAGGATAGGAATTCTGGACGAAATAAGAGGAGGTATATAAGATATGAAGAATTGAAGAGGGATCTAATCTAAGGAGGGACATCCTTGGGAGGGAAAGCGAGACAATGTCTATGAAATTGGAGTGCAGAATGGGGACTGTCCAAGAACCTACCAATCAGCTGGTAGAATACTTGAATGAAATGAATAGGAACAGTGTGTTCAGGACTGCTAGACATTTATGATGATGTCAATAAGCAGTCCAAAGCGTGCGCTTAGCGCCACAGTCCGCGAGGATAAAAACATGCATGGAACACAATAAGGTGTTCGCTCACTGGTTAAAGCACCCGGCGCGAAATTGAAGGATGCGATTTCGAATCCTGGTCAAGGCGAATGATTTTTCCTCTGTGGAATATGGCACTTACGGAAGTAAAAAATATTTTATGACAAAGAGAGATTACAGAAAAAAAGATAAAATGTATTTCTTTAAAACTGCGTCGGGGCCATGTAGGGACCAAATTACAAATTCTTTATTAGTTTGGGATACAAAATGGGGACTGTCCAAGAACCTACCAATCAGCTGGTAGAATACTTGAATGAAATCGATTGTTACCACCTTTTCCTCCAACATTTTTTCACCTAGCGACGGACGGAGTACCAAATACAGCTTGAGGCACACTCCGCATTGCGGACGTTGAAGCCTCGAGATTCAACGGATAAAAAATCTACGCTTCCGCTTGGACTACAACCCTAGGCCCTCGGGAAAGGGAAGTCAGTATTCCCATACCAATCCATTCCCTCAAAGAAACATAAGCTCTGGAAGAATAAATCTCCAAAGGTGGGCGTCCTTCTACTACAAGTCATCACGCGTTGCCCGGGAAACGACGGAGCATATGACTGGACGAAGAGGAAGAGCAAATATTTGAGCAGTCCCAAAAACACAGGACCACCCCAACCGCCACGCCGCGGTCCTGAACTAAAGAATTTGGCGGTAATCGAGCTTGCTAAGTTTTCCTCCTCTCTCTCATTGGCGCAAGAAAAGGAAAGAAAAAACATATGAAGCATGCTTCACGCACGTGATCTCGTGTCCAACTTTGCGAAATGGGGACTCATTCTCTTTCGCCACGAGAGCCCGCCACATTCGAGGTTTTGCATAAACTATGGTGCTGGTCCCTTCAAATCACGAAAAGGACTAATCCAGATTAAGAATTCTAACACCTTCTACGCCATTACTTCTCATTCTTTCATTACAGTAATCTACCTGTTAGAGGTAGGTCGTGATGAAAGTCAGAGAATGTCCAACGAACTCTTACACGTGCCGTGCCCTATCTACCTCTAGTATCTATTTCTTCATCTCAGCATAAGTCCTACCTTTCTTCATCCCGTCTCAATAAAACCTATTCTCTTCCTTCCCCTTCCCCGCTTACCCAGCATTCTACCCTCTATCACGGCTTTAAGCAAACCATCGGGATGGGAATAATTATAATATCAATGTTTTCATTCCTCAATTGAATGGTACGCAAAGAGCAAGTGGTTTCTTAATCTATTTGGAAGCACACATTAATTCATATATCACACTTATAAATAAAAATGATCTCTTAAGGGTTGAACGAACGAGAAATGCAACAGCAGACAAAGACGCCTCACTCACCGGAAACGAAGACCTTCCATGAATCCTCGTCATCATCAGAGTAATCTTCCGGTTAGAGTTAGTTTTAGATGAAAGTCAGAGAATATCCTCCACATTATTACACGTGTAGGGCTCTATCTACCTCTAGTCCTACCTTTCTTCATCCCGTCCATAAAATCCATTCTCTTTCTTCCCCTTTCCCGCTTACCCAACATCCTTCCCTCTATCACGGCCTTCAGCAAACCATCGTCCCTCATTATCCATTCCAGCCACCTACCCTGTCTTCCCCTAATCTCATTCACAAGTTTTCTCTCCTCGCCCACCATGTCAAGCACTTCCTCGTTTGTCTTCCTTTCCGTCCAACGCACCTTCTACATCCTCCTCGTCCACACCCACGTCTCGAAAGCCTTCAGCCTACTTTCGTCTTCCTTTCTCAAGGTCCACGTTTCTGCCCCATACAACGCCACACTCCATATCAAGCTCTTCACCAGCCTCTTTTTTACATCCTTACTTAAGGTCTCCCTTCTCTTGGACTACAACCTTGTCATGGTGGAAGGGGGTCTGAGAAGAGACTTAAAGAAGAGGCTGGTGAAAACTTTAATATGGAGCGTGGCGCTATATGGGTCGGAAACTTGGTCATTGCGAAGGGAGGATGTGCGTAGACTTGAGGCGTTTGAGATGTGGGTTTGGAGAAGGCTGGAGACGGTGAGCTGGGTGGCGAGGAAGACGAACGAGGAGGTATTGGATATGGTGGGAGAGGAGAGGAAGCTTGTGGCAGAGGTTAGGAGAAGGCAGAAGAGATGGATGGAGGAGGTTTTGAGAGGGGAGGGCATGTTTAAGTGAGTGATAGAGGGGAGAACACTGGGGAAGCGTGGAAGAGGAAGGAAGATGATAGGAATTCTGGGCGAAATAAGAGGAGGTATATAAGATATGAGGAATTGAAGAAGGATCTAATAACGGGCCATCCTTAGGAGGGAAAGTGAGACAATGTCTATGAGGTTGGGATGCAGAATGGGGACTGTCCAGGAACCTACCAATCAGCTGTTAGAATACTTGAATGAATGAAAATTAAGATCTCCGTCATTAGCTCATTTCTATTAAGTGAACGCTTCCTTCGCCAGCGCTATTATTCTCGTTAATGTCTTTGCTACTACGCTCAAGCACTTTTAAATTATTCGCCAGGATTACACTTCTTACTCACCTAAGGCTTTCGGCCAAGCAGAGAGAGAGAGATTGAGCAAAATTCACAGTCATTCCACACTATTTTTCCAATTCTCCATCACGTTAAGAAGAGGACTCAATAGAATGGAAACATAATGCTACACAGAATAGGTTCTTATATCTATTTCATCCTTCGGTGTTTCATAAAAATGTTCGAATGTTCATTGAGTAATCTACATTATTCCTCCTTCTCGTCTTTCTTCAGCGGTTTTTCTAGAATTCTCTATTCTTTCATACAGCCTCTAGCAACTAGAAAACTTGCCCAATATATGTTTTCCTACACTCCTCCTTTCAGTTGCTCATCTGGGCGAATTCACCTACGACAGAATGGACAGATACATTTCTCCAGTAACTGCTACTTTTGGACGTGGTTGGAACTTGAAATGCACAAAAGAAATTTAGAAGACATAGATAACTAAATTTAATCGTTTGAAATCGATTTCGATATCCTCAAACATTGTTTTTTTATCGAGTAAACTAATAATGATGCCTGATTTAGAACAGCAGAAATACCGATTCTACAGGAGGTAAAAAATATCGGCCGATATCGCTCCAATAAAGTCGCTTTATTATCATTATTATCAAGGATATTTACCACATGTGACATTTTGGATCGATCGATTCGCTATCTTTCAGGGGCGGTGGCTTCCGAAATCGCCTTCGTTCGGTCCCCAAGGTTCATGCTGCCCACCCGCCAGCCTTGGGAAGACATATGACTGCGACAGAGCGACCTGCATGTTTGGTGCCAGGAGGTGCCCGAATGCACCGCGACATGCCCAAGGGTGAGATATAGAGGTCAGCGTATCGAAAAACGGCCAGGTGGATCCACGGAGTCCGTTTTACAAATATTTTAGAGCCAGAATGTGTTACGAAATCAGGAAAGTACGCGATAAATTTTTCCATTTTTTTTTTAATATATTCGACAGGAAATACTGTCCAATGATGAAGAAATAACACGTGCAATTTCCAACAAAAATAAAATTTACTTCCTACCCGGGTTTAAACGCTGATATATCATCTTCAGGTCCTGAAGATGATATATCAACATTGAAACCGTCGTTTCGGAAGTGAATTTTAATTTTTTTTAGAAAACTGAACGTGTTATTTCTTCATAATGTAAAAAGTCCACTCAATTTTGCGAGAATCTTCGGATTTTATAACTGTCGAATGAGCTGAATATGGCAGTTACCGACAGAAGGGCCCCGGGCGACCGCCCAGGGCGTCGTCTCATGGGGGGCGGGGCATTATTTAGTGTCCCAGGAAGTGTGTAAACCCTTTAAGTGTCGGAGAAATTTTGGGGGGCATACCCTGAAGTGTCGTAGAATTTTTTTTAGCAATTAGCATAACATTATTTTTTTAAATTCTGTTTGTTCATTAATCGATATTTATTTTAATTTTGATAGAAGGAATAATATACTTAAAATTCAATAAAAAATAAAAATTTGATCCTTCAGCAAACTTTTTTATCCCAAAAATGTTCACTGTTTTAAAAAATAACGGCAGGCAAAGTCACAACGATATACAGTCACTGCAGCTCAATAGCAAATGGTAGCAAACAACGATACTTACAATTAGTTACGTGCCACTCAAAAGGGTTAAGGTCTATTCGTAAGAGACGTTGGTTATATTAACAACAAAATCATAATTTAATTGATGACAGTAACATCGATTATTAAATTACAAGGTAGTTGTATATGTTAATTTGTTTATGAGGTAGCCTTATAAAGTTTTAGCGGGGAAGTGGACGGCCGAAAGTGACCTTATGCCCAAGTGAAAACTTTCACAATTCGTTTTTTCATAAAAAAATTACTTAAGTCAAGTAAAACATCCATTTCAGTTATTATTCACAAAAGATGGGACTGTAACTACAAAAAGAGTGATTTCGTCAGAGCTCAAAGAACATTTTTAGCGTCTATAATTGAGCATCGTGATATCAGTAACAGACTTGGTTTGAATCCTACAGCTTCCTTCAACCCAGAATTTAGTCATTCACACCCGATTCGTTTTCAAGACACCTCCGGGTTCGACTCGATATAAATTTCGAAATCCGAATGCGGAAAAAACGTCCGCGACAGGAACCAGTTGGAATTGTAAATTTCCTCCCCAGGATTCCATTTCGGCTTTGACGATGTGGTCACTCGACCGTGAGTTAACGGCCAAGGAAGCGCGACCGATGGATAGAGAAAGGAACCCGAAACGGCCGTGAATTTTGTCACCAACCATGAATATCCCTGAGCACTCTTGTGTTCCCCACCAAAAAATAAGGTACTCTTTTAATGGAATGATAAAAAAAGGCTAGGTATAGGTTTTATTTTATCCAAGATCAGAAACAACCAACAGATGCCATTCCAAGATTTTTAATGATTCAATTACCCTGCTATTTGCTTTTGCTTAAATTTTTAAAAAAGAGTATCGGCTCAGCAATACAAATGGAACATTTACGATACCTCTCGACTCTCCATCGCCTTCCACTGTTGGGAGCTAAAAAACTGAAATGAATGAGTTGTAGCGTCAAATACTCATGTCGGTTATCTGCCTCCGAAAAAAAGAACACACTGCTCATCAATTTAGACGAAAAATAAGACAAATAAATTTTAAGAAAATGAGACATTTTTACATCCTAGAATTATCTATACATTGCGGGAAAGGCTGATCGTGAAATGATAAAATTTTAGTTCACGAAAAGTAGAACTGTTTGGCCATTTTATGGTCTCCGGCCCATATTTAATAATATTCAGTTAATGGTTTGAGGCGTAACTTTATGGAATTCCGTCATGATTGAAAAGAAAAAAACTTTGTTCGAGACCTGATGATGTCGGCCAGCAACGAAACCTAGGTCGACATTAAAATTATTTATGTGGAAGGAACAAAGTTTTTTCTTTTCAATCATTAATAATATTCCTCATTCTCCTTAGCTACCCTCGAATATCTTCATCTTCAACACCTATTTTAATTAAAGGCATACATTTTCACACCTTCCAATCGGGTCGCCTTGCCAGTGCTGTCGTGTTATAATGGGGCAAGGGGAATTCCCTAGAGGACAACTTCCGAAGGGCTAGCGGTGTTTTTTGCTGGTAAAATTGTCACAGGCTAACAAGCAGAGAGCCTCCATTTCGAGAACCGGCGATAAGATCACATACAAGAAATATTTGTGGCAGAGCTCTGAAGAAGCTAGGATTCGTCAAGCGTATATTGTGGGAAGATTTTCAGATGAAAAAGTGAAAGAGAGGTGCTATTTCGCACTCGTCCGGCCACACCTAAAACTATTTGTTTAATGTTTAATCCTTTTAACTACGTAAAAACTGTGTAAAATATGAAAACCTTTGCTCATCGCTTCGGATGCAACGATGTTGTTACATCACTACAAAGGCTTAACTTTATATAAAGTTAAAGAAAATTTCATTGATCAGTGCTCATATTCACGTAAAAATGAGTCATTTTTTCACTAGAAAGTTCGAAAAATATACAAGCAAATTTCCATCGGAACCCGAGACTGTCGTCTGATAAAAATCAACCAATCCTCAGATTAGTAGAGGGTTTTGACGAACCTAAAATCTACACCAAATGCCGAATATTGAATGTAGAAAAAGAGATATTTAGAGGCTACGTCCAGTGGCGTAGCTAGACCCTCGGGGGTCCTGGGGCAGATAAACGAATAGCCCCACCCCCGGAATCTGACATTTTTAGCATGTACTCAAATACCCTTTCAACAAAACCCTTAAAAAAATAAAGTTAAAATACTATTTAAACTAAAATACCCTTGTTTAGTAAGTAAAAACGCTATTTTCCTAAAATTTATAATTTTTGCCTCTTCAAGACCCCCCCAAATCTTGGGGGTCCAGGGGCACTGCTGCGGCTGCCATATTGTATGCTACGCCACTGGCTAAGACGTTAAACTTTTGCCACGCTCGAAGGTGGACAGTTTGAAACATTTCCTAAATTAGTCCAGGTCCTAATTAAACCAGGTCCTTTTTAGTTGGAAGATTTTGGAGACAAGGCAAAAAAAAGAAAAATAATACGCGCACTATATAGTATTGGTAAGTTTCTGTTTTCTTCTCCACGAGACGAGAAAGTAACTAAATTACTTACATTCGTGCCCAGTCACATAGGTAAGAGATATATATCTACGAAGAATATTTACGGAATATATGTATAGGAAGTGGATAGAAGGTATATTTGACTTTGAAAAAAATCAAATGGATAAGGGGAAGAGGAGTGGTAACGCCGCTAAAGAAAGGTCCTCAAGGATTGAAATGAGCTGGTTTGACATACTTTATGGGTCAGGAAGCATTTTCGAGAGGAAAAGAATTTTCTGGCGACTTCCTAGTGGGTAGGTACACCCCCCACGGTGATAAACGACTGAAACAGACGAAAAAACACGACTATTAGTCTTCCTACTCTCTTACAACTTAACCGCCGGTCCACCTCGGAAAAAACAGCGGCAGGACCGTAAAAAATTTATAAAAAAAGAGGTTATAAAAAAATTGAAACAAGCCCATATCATACAAACGTATAAAAAATCAACTTCCGTCGCAGTTGGGGGGAGCCCCCAACAGGAAGATGGCCGGAAATGGGAACAAGAGAGAGGAGACGAAAACTTGTGAATGTATATTGTTGGTGGACGCGGAGGTATTTCAGCCGGTATCTTACTTAAGTGGGCGGCAGAGAAATGATCGTCGTGGTTACCTGGCAACGGGCGCCCGCCCGGTTCGAAGCTGAAGTGGCGCATGCGCCCTTGACACCAAATCGGCGGGCGCACTCAAAAATACATTATATATGTGTGTGCGTGGTCGAATGGGTTTGTTGTCTCGGGGTGGTCGTCAGGGACAACCGAGAGTGTTTGGACAGGGGGGGGGAGAGGGAGGGGGGGAGAGGGAGGGAAGAAGAGGAATTGCTCTCTTCCAGCGTCCTCAAGGATAAGCGGTGGTTCATACTGGATAGGTGAACTTAAAGAAATACCAAGAAAGATGCAAAGGAAGACCTTTACTCTCTAGAATCCATATAGCAAGCATTCGTCATTAATCTGCGCTAGAGCATAACACTATTAACGTAGTTTATGCGAGATTTTACTCTAATCAGAGTAAAAAATATATATTAGAATTTCATTTTTAAATGCAAGCAGTTGTACGAAGGATGAAGTAAATAAAGTATCATGTGATAGCTGTGTCTTATAAATTAGGGTGATTTGAGCGAGATAGTTCCCTAGTCATAGTGGAGACCACATTCAAATTTAATCTTTGATTTCAGCGTCTGTAAGAAGTGCGAAATAAATATTGTAATATTAATGGCGCAAATATATAGTTATATATGCCCAAAAATCTCAGTAATCAAATAAATAAAGCTACATAGGTCTCTAACTTGACTCATTTTTCCCGTCGTACGGCTGAAAACCCTTCAAAACAACAGGGTTTTTTTGCGATTCTGTCAAAATTACTGTGGTGAGTAATAGATTATTTTATATAAATAGTTGAGAAAACATGCAATCTATACACCGTTATGTTTTTGACGAAATCTAGGTGCTAGAAGTTCCGAATTTGTTTAATATTCTCTCTCTGGAGCGCACAGCCATAATCTATCCCATGTAAAACAGCTTACATTTTTAGGCAAATTGCTCGAAAAGTAGTTCGGAAACGGGTTGATATTTTGATATCATTGGTAAGATGACAGTTGTTTCTTTAAAATGAGGCCAAAGTCATCAAATTCTAGGTGAAGTTGTTTTTCGCTCAAACTACCTTAAATGGAGACGTATTTCCGAAGTCAGATAGTTGTAAGTACCTGGGCGTCCTGTTAACAAAAGATCTGGGATGGGGGCCCCACAAAGAAAAGATGGCTGTTAGAGCGTTTAGAAAACCTCCACTACGTGATGAGGAACATAAAAAAATAACCTAAATAGGTGAAAGAGCTGGCATATTTCACTACCGATAGACCAATGCTGGAGTACGCCACGAATGTTTGGGATCCCAATGATAAGGGGAAGGCAAAACAACTTGGAAAAAGTCCAAAGGAAGGCAGCAAGGTACGTTTTGAGGAGACATAAAAATACAGATAGTGTTACCAGCACCTTAGGGGTTTTTGGGTGGAGCCTAACTGCAAGATAAAAGTAAATAGGTTGTTGGGAATGTTTAAATGATATTCAAAGCATCCAGCCTAGTTGAAATTGGAGAAGAGGCTTGAACCACCAAATTTTGTGGGGAAAAATGACCACTTGCTAAAAACTCAAAATAAGGAAGCAAAAAACAAATGCTGCCAAATATACCTTAACTCGCGGGGTCACTGAAGGGAATCAATTAACAGAAGAACTCACAAAACCGTTCCCTAAAAATAAATTTAAATATTTTTAAAAAATGTTACTGGTATAAAACGAGAGGAATGTATGATGTGGTACGTAGGTTTATTTATTTTTTAAAATTTTATTGTTAATATTATTTGCACCAAAACACGTGTTATTTTGATGCCAAACAATGCCATGTTACAATATCAATGTAAATTAATTAATTAATTAATGAGTTGTTTTATTGAACTTAAATCCTCGTTAAATAACTAAAAATACGTAAATCAAAGACTAACTTGACTCATTAGTTTCATACTGTACACTGAAAAGGCCTTCACGGCGGAAGGCTTTTCACGATTGCGTAATAAGTATTATGGTGAGCTATCAATTTAATTTTAAAATGAATTAAGAAAACCTACAAACTACACATTTACATTTCTGACGCGATCTGTGCCCAGCTTTTTTTTTTTAAAATAATGCATTTGGAAAGCAGAGCCGTAACGTATGCCATAGAAACCCGCTTTTATTATTCGGTAAATATATCTCAAAAGTTAGCGCGGTAAGTGGAAGATATCTTGCTATCGTTTGGGTTTAAAAAATATTTTTATTCATAAATAGGAAAAAAATAAATGAATTTTATGAGAAGCGATATTTTGCTCAAACTACCTTCACGGGACGTCCGAAATCACCAGATTGTTAGGAACAATGGTAATTTTTTTCATTTACTACCGATGACACCATGCTCATGCAATGATGAAAAAAACAGTTCAAAAACGGAATCTTTAGCGATACAAGTTTAATTTCATTAAAATGAAAGACATAATTCACATTTGACGAGAGTGTATTGTCCTTCGAAAATATCCTTCAACACATAGCAGTACATTACCAGTTACATAAGACCTTTCTAAAAAATGTGAATCTTGCTAGGCAAAATGAGCATAAAGATAGGCAAAAAAATATTTGAACTAAGAATTCCAAGATGGAGTCCAAAGAAACCAGACTCATTTCTCCCCTCTCTATCGCGGCAACAATAGATACAAATACCGGTCGGCCATTACGCAATGTCTGATGAATTAGGACCACTTTCGAGATGACTTCTCCCATCGCTGGGAGATTTAAAAATTGCCGCAAGGAAAATAGCTTTCCAAAAAGTGTAGCTAGTATATGGATACAATAATATAAATATCGGAGAAACAATTATGGTATTAGAGTCCTTTCGAATATGCACGCAGCAAATGCATGCGAGATAAAGAATTTTGAAAAGTAAACTATGCACTAGGTAGAGCTTTTAACCCAAGGGCTCCAAAAAATCAATAGGCTCAATCCCCATTAATCCCCAACAAAAAGGGCTATCCAAAACACTCATTCGGATAAAGTAATAACGGAAGTACAGATCAGAACCGAGAAATAAATTCTTCCAATCTCCCCGCAACATTAGCGACAGAGCTTCGGTTAAATAGCTACTAAATAAATAAAAATAGCTACCTCGGCTAAATAAACAGCTGCCAATGAGATTTTTAACTAGGTTTTTGAATAGGTAGTGTAGCTATAAGTAGTAGTAGTAGTACTCCCTAACACTTGTATCCATATCTGATACCTTTTACTTACAGCACGCCCTGCATGTTTTCAGCATTAATCTTGAATCTCTGTCCGTTTATGTAGTTGCAAAATACATAAATACTAACGATCCCTCTGACATTGGAATCATATACATCGTGTAGTGCATGCTTGTGAGGCTTCGTCTCATGACAAGCATTAGCGATTTGTGCTAATGCGTCAATAGTCGTAGTTACACTTACTTTAATGCATGTTGGTGACTACTCACTCCCTGCCACATAACCCTCGAGGTCGCTTGCAGGATATTTTGTAGATGTAGATGTAAATGCCCAAACAGTATATACGAAACACCATTTCCACCCTTGACCCATTGTCGGAGAAGGTCCAAATAACTCCTGCTCCTGTTGCGGCTCGCACGGTACACGGATACCATAAACATGCATATAAACATAGAACTATATAATGGTCAATGAACCTAGAATCGGAACTAGACTGCAGAACGGACAGATTTAAAATGTCATTTTTCCCACGAACTATAAGGGACCATAACAGCGGCCAATGAGACTTTTATCTAGGTTTGTCGATAGGTAGTGTAGCTCTTAGTAGTAGTAGTACCCCCTAATACTTGAATCCTTATCTGCTACCTAGTACTAGCAGCACGCCGTGCATGTTTTCTACATAAGTCTGAGTCTCTTTCCATTTGTGTAAATGCAAAATACATATATATTAAAGGTCCCTCTCCAATTTCATAATATCTGTAGAGTAGTGCATGCTTGTGAGGCTTCGCTTCGTGACAAGCATTAACGATTTATGCTACTGCATAATTAGTCGTAGTTACACTAACTTTAGGGTGTAGTGTAATGCATGTTGGTGAATACTCACCCCCTGCCACACACCCCTGAGGTGGCTTGCACGGTATTTTGTAGATGTAGATGAATTCGCAGGCGTCATATTCAGTCGCGGAAGTGAATTTGAGGTCTCTCAGCACGTTCCGTCGTAAACATCCCTGCTTACGAGTGAGATCGAAATGACTATTGGTAATTGCACTCGACTATGAAGATGTATGCACACGACACATTCCGACCCACCAATCACAAAGCGGTCGCCGATGTCCCGCGCCGAAAGTTTTCGAATCGGCAAGCGTGCCCTCAGCCTTCGAGTCCCCATCTTGAGAGGAAAAGAAAGGCCACGGAGAACAACAGCATCCTTGATTGAGGTCACCGGATAATTATCATAACGTCCCGAATGACGTATGATTGAGGCACTTGCGAGATTGGTGAGGACAGATCTCGGGTCTAGTTTTGACTCAAGTTTCTGCATGACCTTTCCTTATCCAAAAGTGATCGCCAATCCGTCCGTGACAGACAGACAGCAAGACCTCATCCAGCATCTTTCGCAGTTCGAGTGAAAAATTTTGGACCAAAAAAGTTCCGGAGTCAAGGTCTAGGTTTCGGCGATAGAGACCTCACAAAAAAGTCTAATTCCCAATGGGAATCAAAGCAGCTATTCATAGATATCGGATCTCATAAAAGAGCGGCTTATCAGAAACTCTAGCTAGGCTCCAGGACTAGGTCAAATGATATTGCATCCATTCGGCCTCCTAAACGTTGTAGGTAGAGCGTTTGGCTGCGCGCCAGAGGATTCCGGGTTCAAATCCCGGTGAAGTATCTAAACAATCTTCCACTTGTACCATCACAGTTATTTGATTTTCGGCAAAACAAATTTTTGTTGGAATTGCAAGATGGCCCAAGAGGTCTTCTAACACTCCCCCATGCCTGAATATTCGCGTGCGCCAATAGGCTTAGCATAAGAAGGTAACTACCCTATCAATCTATCAGTGAGTAGATCGAGCGATAAAGTGGTCTAGCAGCATAAATACGAAATTGCTGATTATCAACTTCCTTTACGGTGGATACTGTGTCAAAAACTGAGGACAGTGATTTAGGAAACCTTCGCCGGAGACTCGATTCTAACTTTCCTCTCATTAAGGTATTTTGAGCGATGAATCAGTTCAGCAAGAATTTTATGAATTTGACGTCAAGTTAAAGAAAAAACTCTCTCATCTTTCCAATGATATAAAAATAGCAATTTGTCTAAAATTACAAGCTGTTTTACATGAAATAGATAACGGCTGTGCGCTCCAGAGGGAGAATATTGAAAAAAAGTAGTGATTTAGAACACCTAGATTTCGTCCAAAAACTAACGGTGTGTAATTTTTATGTTTTCTCAACTATTCATAAAAATTAATCAATTACTCACCTCAGTAATATTTACAGAATCTAAAAAGAAACATTATGAAGGTGATTTCACCGTACGGGGTGAAAAAATGAGTCAAGTTAGAAACTTATACATAGATATATTTATATAATTACTGAGAATTTTTGTCGTATATAACTATATTTTTAAATGAGTCAAGTTAGAGACATAAGTATACCTATATATATTTATATAATTAGTAAGAATTTTTGTCAAATGCCTATAACTATATTTTTGCGCAGTTAATTTTAAAATATTTACGTCACACTTCTTACAGACGCTTAAATTAAAAAATAAAATTAGAATATGGTCTCCATTATGACTCGGGAAATATCTCGCTCAAACTACCTTCAGTTAGGGACTTTCTGTCACAATTCGGAGTATTACCCACTTAAAGAAGCAGTAAGTAACATACGAGACAGAATTCCATGAACTCACAATAGTTACCACTACTTTTATAGCAATATTTTATTTTTTTAAACACAGCCTTCAATCTGTAAATCACTATGAATAATCTACGATACAACTAGGGTTTTATGTGGCATAAGCGTTGACAGGATACGAACTCGGTTCACTGCAGTAAATGACTGAGCAATTAACCAATGATAGTTGTCACGCCCTTAACATCCATGCCACCGAATAAAATAAGAAGCTTTCGCCGTAGAGAGATGACTCAGTTTCAGGCGCAATGAAAATTTGCAGTTTGTGAAATGAGAAAAGAAAAGCATTGACAATTTTTGTGGACACTACCGACTCTGAAGAATAAGATATAAGAAGGAGAATAGAGTCAGCGAAGAAGGTGTTCAAAAATAGGAGACAATTAATGACGGGGAACTTAAGGGGAAGAGCTTAATGTGGAGGGAACCGTCGAATGACGCAGAAACGTGGACTCCCGAAGAAAGAAAATGAATATAGGTTGCAGGGCCTTGAAATAAAGGCGTGGAGGAGAATAGAAAGAGTGCAATGGACAGAGAGGAAGATGAATGAAGAAGAATTAAGCATTGTGCGCGAGGAAAGGCCAATGATTGAGCAAATTAGGAGAAGGAAGAATAGGTGATGGGAACAGATAATTAGATACGATAGGGATGCTGTAGGCCGTGATAGGGGGGAGGAATTAGGGTAACCAGGGAGGAGGAGAAGAACGAGAATAGGCTTTATGGACGGGATGGAGAAAGGTGAGACGTACGTTGAGATGAAGAAAGTAACGGTATAAGGAGAGAAGGACCTTCATCAATATAAAATTAGTATGGGGATTTCATCTTTCATCTTAATCTTACTTTACCAGTAGATGGCCTCCAATAATAAAAATACTGACACAAAGATAAATTGAAAAATCTGACTTTTTTTACAATGTCTTAAGCTGTACTGTTCCCCGATTAACTATCTGAAATGCGAGAAAATTCTAATAAAAACATTTATTTGTCTTTTAATTGAAAATCATACAGTTCCGTCACAGCCAGATTCTCTCGCCAAGAGAAAGAGCCATCACAAATAAAAATTATTTTTCGCGACTTCAATCCATTTCTGCCGACGATTCTCTCAAAGTTACATTGTGCTAGATGAATATCCCGGAGTCCACTTTAGAGGCGGTGTGTTGTCGATTTCCTTCTTTTGTCCCTCTCAATGCCAAGGAGTGACAAAACTGGAAAAATCCGATCACGAAGGCCTTTTTCACTTTCTTTGAGGAAGAACACACAGTAAGGAGAAGAGGAAGCAATTTCGTCATCTGCTTCCCCCCCCCCACCCAAGGAGACGGGCGTCCCGAGACTCTTTTATGCCTCTCTCTCTCTCTCGGTCAAGAGGGCACGAGGGAAGGCGAGAGTGACCTTCCGAGATTCCGCTCAAATGTCTCCCGACGACCGTCAAACGCGGAATCTACAACACGTTCCGCCATCTGGACCTGTGCGAATACGCGAATTTACGATTCGCTCAGCCTCGACATTTCTATCCAGCTAATTGATAGGTTTTCGGAAGTATTTTGGAGGTTCGGAGAAGGCAGAGGAGATGGATGGAGGAAGATTTGAGAGGAGAGGGCATGTTGAAGAGAGTGATAGAGGGGAGAACACTGGGGAAGCGTGGAAGAGGAAGGAAGAGGATAGGAATTCTGAAGGAAATAAGAGGAAAAGATATGAAGAATTGGGAAGAGGGATCTAATAACGGGCCATCCTTAGGAGGAAAGCGAGACAATGTCTATGAAATTGGGATTGCAGAATGGGGACTGTCCAAGCACCTACCAATCAGCTGGTAGAATCATCATCATCTGAGTAATCTAACGGTTAGAGGTAGATTATGATGAAAGTCAGAGAATATTCAACAGACTCTTACACGTGCAGTGCTCTATCTACCTCTAGTATTTCTTTCTTCATATCAGCATAAGTCCTACCTTTCTTCATCCCGTCCAGAAAACCTATTCTCTTCCTTCCCCTACACCGCTTACCCAACGTCCTACCCTCTATCACGGCCTTCAGCAAACCATCGTCCCTCATTACCCCTTCCAGCCACCTACCCTGTCTTCCCCTAATCTCATCCACAAGATTCCTCTCCTCGCCCACCATGTCAAGCACTTCCTCATTTGTCTTCCTTTCCGTCCAACGCACCTTCTCCATCCTCCTCCACAACCACATATCGAAAGCCTTCAGACTATTTTCGTATTCCTTTCTCAACGTCCACGTTTCTGCCCCATACAACGCCATACTCCATATCATACTCTTCAGGATACTTAAATGAAAAAAACCCTAACTTCCCATTTTCTGGTCCATCTATTCCATTTCCTGCACATTACTTGATCACCAACAGGTCTCTCCTAAGTTCCTCAAACACTTTTCCTCCCCTTAAGTCGTACACAACTCCTATCCTCCACATATTGTTCTTCCACGCTTCCCCAGTGTTCTCCCCTCCATCGCCATCTTCAAAATAGCATCAACACGCTCTTAGTCCACCTTTTCTACCTCCTTCGAATCACCGCCACCAGCATCTTCTCCTCTCCGACCATATCCAATAGCTCCTCGTTCGTCTTCCTCGCCACTCAGCTCACCCTCTCCATCCTTCTCCAAACCCACACCTCAAACGCAGCCACCAATCTACGTACATCGTACGTAGAACGTCCTGAACAACACACTTTTAATTTAAGCTAATCGAATAACATTTTATACTGGTCATTATGATCACTGGCCATTTTTCTGATAAATTGTCCGCTACAGCGTCCTGGCTGATAATTATTTGGTGCCTTCAGTGTCCTGAACGCCACTTTCTGATTCGAGGAAATCGAATGGCATTTGTTAGTTGCATAATACTATAACATAATTTCTAGAGTGGCACTGAACAGATTCGGTGATGTAATCGTGAAAATTGTTTAAATTGTCTTCACCAAAGAGAGTTCTTAAGTTGATTTAGTTTCCACAATTCGCGTCATTTTTTTGCTTTATGTATTGTATTGTCCTCATGGTGGCATGAGTTTGTAATTTGTGTTCCAAAGGACTTTGTTCCCAGGACAATAAAAGTTGTTTCTAATTTCTGCATCATCTGTACGCAATGATGCGTATCGCACAGCGAAGTTTATTTCATATCGGAGTGCTATACTCACAAGGGGATTGGGTTGGTGGCTATAGTACTGGCTTCTTATCCCGAGGATTCGGGGTCGAACCCCAATTTGGGGCGGATATTTTAATGCTGACGATCCCTACTTGTATATTAGAGAGACCTTTAGAGAGGTTTAGTATAGAGAGATCTTCAAAGTTGCAGTACTCCGTCCGTCGGATGGGACGTTAAACAGTTCTCCCCTTGGCGTCTTCCGTTAAGAGCAAGCTAATGCTGACGCCGGGTTTCTCTCCACCCCTTCACGTTGCTTGAAAGAGAATAATCGGTTGTGTAACGTCGTGTTCGAGCCATGCTCCACTAAAAAATGATCACGCTCATTTGTTTAAAATCTAAGTTTCGTTGTTCTTAGTCGTTCATAATTATGTTGATGGTTGGTTGTTTTGTTAATTTTAGTTATTAATTATTATTTTATTCACGTTTTAAAATAAATGCATTGAAATGTTTTATTTACTGAATGTTTATTATTTTTAGAAAGGGTTGCTAAGATGTTGTTTTACAGAAAGAAAGAATGAATTGTTGATCGAGAGACGGAAGAGGGAGGATCGATAATGTATTGGTCTTAAAATAAAGAAGGGTTTTGATCTTTGGAACGTGAAAAAGCAAGTGAAAAAAGGCTCAAGACATCACAGTTTCCACCGCAACTTCTTCAATCGCTCGCCTTGAGTTTGGTCTCCAAACCCAGTTACCCAATCTCGAGGAGTAGTGACTACTAGGGATTGGAAATTTAAATCCAGAATCAATTTTCGATTAATCGACTTTCGATATTGGTTTTTAAAATCGATTTTTTGTCCAAAATAATCGAAAAATCGAAATCGATATTTTAAAATAGAAGTATTTGTCTGCTGAAATACAGATGTGCTGTTGTAACAAAATGCAAAACATGGGTTAGTGGAAGCACTTGGGATAAGAACTGAATACGGTTAAATTTATTAATACAATATATTATTTTAAAGGTATTAATAAGGTATGCAGGGAAGTAATAATCCATACCAGATAATTACATATAGTTTAGTAGCAATAAGAATTGTACCTATATTGAAAAGTGGGCATACCTACCACAAAATGAAAAACAGAATTTTATTTATTTCTTGTTTACAAAGCCGTGGAAACAGTGCTCCTCAGGGATGGACCTTCAAAAACTAACTTATTTATATGTTTTCCGGATAATCGATTTCGCACCTGAGTTGCAATTAATCCGGCGTAGGAAAATAGTCGCTCACACGGGACGGTAGAGGCAACTATAGATAAAATCCTGCTGGCTACTTGGAATACGTGGGGATATTCTCCCTCAATCTCCTTCTAGGATAGTAGTGGATTAGAGTTGGACTTGCGGTCGACTGGAGGGCGGTTTACGAACTGGCGCAGCTCGATTGGCAAAATTCAAACGCTGTAGAAATCGAAAATCGATCGGCTAGAATCGATTTTGATTGATTATTCAAAACAAAAATTCGAAAAGTGTGATAATCGATTTTCGATAAAAATCGAAATCGATTTTCCAATCCCTAGTAACTACAAGTTTGATCACAGCAAGGTCCACCAGTTTTAATAACTTCGATTGATCCATTTTGCCTCACATAGAGGATATAGGAGATTGAAATTTCGGATGCATTTCGTCATTGAAACTATTTTTAATATTTTCCTCCATAGCCTTCGTTTCCTTATCCTCGAACGTTAATTTTCTTTTTAGTATCTTATCGTCTTGTATTTTGTCGAATGACGTCTGAAGGCTGGCCGCGAAGTAAAAAAAAACACGCTGGCAACCATTTCAAGGTCTGAAGTTCAATAACCGTTCAATCTAGGAAATATTTAGTCAAAGTTAAAGAGTCGAAGAAAATTGAAGTTTTAGAAAAAACTTAACAAAAAAAACAATTCGTTTAGATGAATTTTTGTAAATTACTACCACTCATACGCAGATCAACGATGATTGCCACAAAGCATACACAATCATTCCAGCAAAAACTACCTCATTAAAGTGAGACGACCTGTGGTCTGTCTAATTTTATAGCAGCATTGTGATGGCCCGTACGTGACAGAGTTGTACCATAGTTTTTTTTCCTAGACAGGAACGTTGATAATTACGTTAATATATTGGCATAACATTTATTTGAGACGTGATAAGTAATTTTAATTAGCACAGTTTCGTTCGGAAAAAAGGGTGTACAAAATTAATTTATTTTAATGTATTCGCTCCAAAGATTGTCATAACATGTAATTGGACGGCAAAAAATGTCATTTTGGTGACATTATCTTATCAAGTTTTTGCTAATATATATTAATTCATTGTTAGTTTACGCTTCTGGAAAGGGTTTTTATTCTTTACCCGAATGATATTTCATATATTTCAAAAATCAACTTTTATTAAAGTTTTTCAAGAAACGTCAACCCACATTACTCCCAAAGTTTGAGAGCTAGGGCAAACATATTAACACAGTACGTAATGCATGTCACTTTCTACGGTATGACCGGTTTTTGTTTTTCTAACTTGAATAGTTATTGAGATATCTCCAACTCTAGGTATAAAAAGAATTCGTTCCAAATATTGTCATAATATGTATTTGGACGGGAAAAAACGTCATTTTGGTGGCATTATCTGACAAAGTTTCTGCAGGGTTCTTCCACTCCCATAAGGACCCATAGTATGGGTATTGTCTGTCTCTCTATCTCTCTAACGACGATGGCGGCATCACGAGAAAGGACGCGTGAGACTGAAACTGCAAGTATTCACAATCGATTGTATCAGTCAGAATCGATTTCACCAGCCATAATCGATCATTGACTCCCTGGTCGATTGAGGACAATCATGGCGTGTGCAGTTGTTTTGGTTGATTGCGGATGCATTATTAAATGTTTAAGCTGTTTTTTTGTTGCTAATAATCCAGATATTTGCAAAGATTACGACGTATTGGGTAATAACTCTGGAAAGATCGTGAGTTTTCCTGAATTTGGGGTTGAATTCCGCCGTAACAATGTCGTAGGAATTTGCGTGACGGTACTCAGGTATCGTAATGCATGAAATTTTATCGTTTAATTTTCTCATTAGCTATATGAGACAGTGGGTCTTTGATAAACGTAACTAAAGGCGAATGACTTTAAAATCACTAGTCATCAGGTATGATTTTTTAAGTTATATTGTACTCATAGTCGAGACGGGATTCAACAATTGATCAATGTGAGTTAACTCTTCTCGGGATCTCCACCGGTTTAAACTATTCATAATTAGTACTTAATCTGGCTGAAGTTTAAGATTTTCGACATTCTTGCCTCGAGAATGAGTGACGAGTCGTCTCTCTAAACATCGGCAATTATGAATAGTTTAAACCGGTGGAGAGCCCCGACAAAATAGTACTCATATTATTCGCCGGGAAAGTGATTTTAGAACCTTCTTTTAATACACCAATGTGTTCGCCAATAATTTCGATATAATTAATATTGAATGTAATCTTTGATGAAAGGCACAGACCGATTACCCATTCTTCAGAGAATGCTCATTCAGCTATCATTAACCAATGACCCAACCTGAAACTACAGGGACCATTATCAATACTTGGCCTGCTTTCACAAATTCTTCTTGGGGTACTAGTACAGCAGCTGACCAATCAAAGAGTGCTTTCAGAGAGCACCTATATATACATTAAGCATACTTCCTAATTATTGCATTATTTAATACACAACTATCACAGAATGACCTGTTTCATCAAAACGGGCCTTGGGTTTCTCCTAATGAAGTCCTCCTCGAAATGGTTCTCACTGCCTTCTGTTACGAAGGGTCCCAATGTCTTTCCCAATTAAATCCTCCCAAGAAAATCTTACCCATTTCTCTGCCCTTAAATAATTGAGAACTATTGTACTTTTTTTCGCTTGACAGTTTAGATGAAGGTGAAGCCTACCATGGAGGATCCCTCTTGAGGCATATTTTCCAGTGGTCAACCTTAGTAATTATCTATTCAACTTATTAAGAGAGGTTGTAAATACCGAAAGGGCTACAGTAGAGCAGTCGATCCAAGGTGTATGTAATTAAAAGCAAATCTCAAGATTTTCTAAAGAAAAAACCTTGTTTAATTAGTAAAAATAATCTAAGGTAGTCTGTCAATAACATATACCATCCCGGAGAGATATCTCGTGACATGAAACCCATTACATCGTAATTAATACATTTCATGTCTTTCTCCAGTGTTCATTCTACAATACGACAAATTGCATGAAAATTTTTCATTTAATCAAAGTAGCGAAAACTAGTAAAACTATATATATCTACAGCAACTTCCCTGAATATTACTGCACCAAGCTGCGGCACAACTATTACCTGCATAGGCCATTGTTCACAACTGTGGACAACAAGGTGTAAAAACGTTTTCAATTTCCGTAAGCAATGACCATCAATGGGATTTACTGTAAGGATTCATACAGAACAATTCACAAACATGAAGAATTGAAGAGGGATCTAATGGCGGGTCATCCTTAGGAGGGAAAGCGAGACAATGTCTATGAGGTTGGGATGCAGAATGGGGACTGTCCAAGAACCTACCAATCAGCTGTTAGAATACTTGATTGAATTGATGACAGTTGGAGCATGACGAAAGTTTGCGGTCTTATGAACCCTAGAAGTCAAAAACGCGGAGACTACTACCCACCGAGCGGAGCCAGTTCGTAGGGAATGGAATCATCTACCAACAAGGGCTATCTACACAACTGCCACCATGCTTCGATGTCAAGACGGAAGGAGGACGTCGGGAAAAGACGGCCATATCGTATGCCTTGAACTCTTTGAGGGCGTTAAAGGAAATAAGCGTTCAACCTAATTATTTTAACGTCCTATTGTCCCCGCGAATTCGGCGAATCAAGGGTATTAAGTAGCGATAAGGGAGGTCTTGCGACGAGCGACCTTGAGAGCAGGAACTTACACACTCACACACAATCGGTCGTAAACCCTCCGCGGAGAATCTCTCCTCTGTCTCGTCTGCGTTGCACATCCTTCAGCATTCCCCCGTCGGCCATTTCTCCGCTATCACCTTCAAGGTCAAGAAGGAAGACGAGTAGACGCTAGCAAGGAGACATCGCGAAACAAATACGAGACGGCAAGAGAGGGAGACACGGTGCAATGCAAACGGAAAATATCCAGAATTCCGGGGGGGGGGGGGGGGGGGGGCGAAATTTTGACGTAACAGCCTCTAAAATTTCAAATAGGGCCATTAAAAGGTAGAGATTTGTCAGGGGGAATAGACGTCAATTCCACGGATTTTCCGAGGTTTGTCCGTGTCGAGTCCTTACTGAATAAGTCCGCTGGACTGAGCTGCGACTTCTGGTTTCCAAAGACGACGATATTTTTGCCACTTTCGGGTGTGAGCACCTGACCCTGATTTTTAAAGGTTTTTAAATTTTTAATTTCAATGAAAGAGCTCTTCCTCTTAAAAGGTTAAGATACTAGTTCATAATTGTACACACGTTCACCGAGTAAAGATATATATAAGTCAATATGACGATTCTACTTAATAAATCACAGAGATGTTATGTTTTCACTGCATATAATTTATTTCGACAATGAATGACTTTCATATTCTAGGAAGTGATAGTTGAGAGGTATTCCCAACTATCTGGCTGGCAGGGGTATCCCCAACTATCTGACGGGCGATGGTTTGCTGAAGGCCGTGATAGAGGGTAGGATGTTGGGTAAGCGGGGAAGGGGAAGGAAGAGGATAGGTTTTATGGACGGGATGAAGAAAGGTAGGACTTATGCTGAGATGAAGAAAGAAATATTAGAGGTAGAAAGGGCACAGCACGTGTAAGAGTTCGTTGGATATTCTCTGACTTTCATCACAACCTACCTCTAACAGATAGATTAATCTAATGAATGAAGGCAAAGAGCTGGTTTTGGTGTTGTTTTAAAGGAAAACACTTAAAAGTTTTTTTACTGTTCTATGTGGCTTCCGTTGGTTATCCTGCAGACATCCCTCATGCTCGGGTCCAGTGAATGCAGCCATCTTTAACGTAAATGGCGCTAGCGCTTGTGCGGCTTATGCGGCGCGATTAGGAACTAGCGGACTACGCGAGTCAAAACTTGATGTTTTTCCCTTTAAAACAACACTAAAGCGAGCTCTGTACCTTTTTGGAATAATTTTATATGAATTTTCAAAGTTGTAAAGTAAAGTCCTTTTTGAAACACCCTGCATATATATATATATACAAAAGTTTGTAGAGGAGGAGGTAAACTTTTGTATATGTACCCGAACTGTCTTACTGCACGTGCCTGATGATGATGCAGTGCATCGAAACCATGGTCGAAATAGATTCTACCAAATGGAAGAATGCCATTTCTATGCTTCAATATGCTGAAATTCCACCAAATCACTCCCTGATGATACTTCTCTTTTCGTACGATTCTACTTCATCCGGGTTAAGATATTTCTTATAGAACACGTTCACTATACAAGGGACACTTTCGAAGTTCTCATGTTTCGAAGGAGCCATCGCTATGACGACCGGGGATGTGGGATGTGACCGCAGTGTACAATACATACACATGCATCTACGATCTCCGTTTGGACCACCCGCTCCGCACCGGAAGTTGGTTCCGTTGGTGACAAATGACACCCCACGCCACCACCCCAACTTCCCTTTATGCAAAGACCGAGCACCAATCCAAAGTTATACTACTGCAGGAGGAGGCGGCGGTGGTGGTTACTATTTATGAATTCAGAAGCGAGAGCGCGCGTGTATATGCGCATAAATGTATGCGATATATTTCCCGAGTCGACCACGCATATATTTAGGGAAACAATAAGGGGGAGAAATACATTAGTGTACCGTTAAAGTGGACGTTAAAAAAAAATCTACAAAGAAACGGAAATCTTCTTTTATTTACTTTCGCTTGTTCACGCGTGCTGGAAGACGAGCTAACGAGGATTCTCGTTCGCAATACGACAAATTTTCGAGCAGCATGGAAATATTGCATAGGTACACAACGTTTTTCACTCGATCAACACGACATACATTTAGACATTATCCATTTCTCCTCTCAGAAGAGCAGAGGTCGAAATTCTGAGCAGCCAGCTTCTGGCAGCCATATTCTGGGAAGTCGTGACAAAATAAAACCTCTCATTGAATTTAGCCACCATCCGAAACAGCAAATGTCATATAAGTAATTATCGCAGAGGATATTTCGATTAAAGTTAAAAGAGTGAAATCGGAAAAAAAACTGGGTTCCAGTAAAGAAAACGTCCATCTTAATCAATTTATTAATAATAGCTTAGTAAGGGAGGCATAGAAAATGGAATAACAATAAAGAATATTAAGTTGTTCTATTAACGGACAGTTGCGAGAGTGAATTGGGGAAAATGTTTACTTAAAAGACGATATATCATTTTTCTGAATAATAATATCCTTACTAAATGATATACTTTGTATTTTTTTCCACAGAATTTATTAAGGGTACAACGCGTTCCGCCGATCTACGGCATCATCAGGGTTCAAATTCTTAGTTTGTTTTGTTTATTGACCGTTTTTATGTTGTCGTAGTTACGGGGTTGGTTTGAGTGAGGGAGGAGGAGGCGGTTATACCGTGGCTTGGAAGTGTTGTAGGTGCGGACAGATGGTTTGAATGGTTGATTATGGTTCATATTTTGGTTTTATTGTCATTTTTTGTTTTATGGTTAATATTCTGATATTATTATGGTTTTAATGGATAGTTTCCCGAACAGGAGTGGGGAGGACTGCGGAAACAATTGCTCATTACAGAGGATCGTGTAAGGGCCTTCTTATTATTTTTTTGTAGAAAAAATAAGTAAATAAAAAATAATAAATAAAAAGTATTATTATATAGTATGGATACTAAATACTTCCACGAAGTAAATCCTGAAACAAAAAATTATAATAATAATAATAAGATTTATGCACTACGCAACGAATGTTGGCAGCAAATTCGACGTAGTCTGCCGATCCAGGCGCGTAGTCAAGACGGACTCTTGAATGACAGAGCTCTTCCGAGATTGATCGCGCCGGGAATGAGAATCCGTGAAATGAAAAAAAGGAGGAAGGAAGGGATGGGTGGAATGTTACGCGTAGCAAAGTGTTCATCCTTCCACCGCCAGGTGGCAGTGGTGCTTAACCAGCTGATCGTCAGCCCACGAGAAAGCGCAATCGTTACGAGAAACGCCCGAAGGACGAAGACTCTTGAAAGAGGGCCCAAGAGAGTGGCGCCTCTCAAGATGACGTCGACGCGACGAATGAAAGAACTACGCGCCACGATCAACGACGGTGGGTGGAAGGGCGGGAAATTAAAACAAAGAACACGATCGTTCCTCCCTCTAAAGGTCAATGCACAAAGTACTGCAACCAAGCACATCTCATCTATAAACAACCTGACAGGTGTCTCACCTTTGGATCAAAGGCAAATCAAAGAGGAGTCAAGATATTGATAGGATGCTCCCAAGCCTGCATATGAGCTGGACTCCCCCATGACAGATCGCAGGTGTTAATCCGAACGACATTAGCTTGGAAATTCTAATTGACACTCGAAATAAAGCAATTTTCAACACGTTACCCTCCGAAGAACGAACTACCGGAGGATTGGTCACAGTAATTAATCATGATAAAATTTTAACCGCATAAACGTTTATCTTTAAGTCAGGAAACAAAGCGGAAATAAGTGGAAATGATTCTTTCTAAACGATTTCGATTCGTGAATGGAATACAGAGCATTCTACTCACAACAACATACCTATCAATAAATAGAAAACATCGTAATGATCATTGGTAAATACAAGCAACTATAAATAGAGCTTTTAAACGACAGAAAGTCATACAAAGCCTTATTCGAAGAAATACGTAATCCGTATTTCAAGTAATTCCTTGGGACTTAAACAAAGATTCTATTGAAGGCTCATTTTTTAAGACAGACAATCTGGAGTAAGAGCCATGAGTAGATGCTAGTGGTGAAATATAGTGTTGTCGGAGCGAAACAGCTGAAGCCACAATTGTTTCGGTTAGATAACTGTTTCAAATAACTGTTGCAAACAACAGGCTAGCTTCGTGATCGTGCCGCAGCCGCGTCGTTGCGCTCTGTGCTGTGCAGCGACAACTGATGAAGCTGAAGCAGACTGTTTCGTCTTCAATTCCGCTCCAGTTGCACAGCATCGTGTGGCTGCGTTGCGGTTATGAGCTACCATTTGTTGGATTTGAATCTGTTGCAGATGGTTACTAGTTTATTCACCCAACACAATATGTCCGACCATCTTTGCAGATAGAATTAGAAGTACCTATCTTTCATGAATCCAAATGAAATTGTTACTTTCTTTAAGTGAAAGATTTCTTATTACATAGAATACAGAACTACCAGCCATGTTGTAACTGCGCCGTCTGCTGTTCGGTGCACCTCTAGCTGTTGTACGCAACAGGGTGTTTCACAGAACTGTTTCGTTTTGCAACTGTTTCGGTTGTGAAAATGTTGCAATTAAACTGTTGTGTTATTTCAGTGCCACCACCATGGATACCAGAATTTTAAGGATAAGAGACTTCCAATTTTGGCGTGATACCTTTTTTGAAGCTGCCAACCGCGGCGCCACTATTCGCCAGTGATTGAATCAGACGATTAAAATGTAAACAAACGTAGTTTTGCTTTTTTTTAAATTTCGAACTGAGAGAAATTACGGGTAGTTAGGAAGCAACTAATGGTTTTATCCGTCAGATATAACCATGTTAACTAAATCTGATATCAATATAATCACAGGAAACCCTTGCTATACGGTAACGTGAAGAATAAAACGGAGTACTTACATTAGCCTTAGACAAGCTGTCTGTTCTTCACACATAACATTTTTTTCTTTCTCACGGATGCGGCATATCCTTTTGGAGTATCAAGGAACAAAGCAATATCTCTTACCCATTTTTAGTCGAGTAATAAATCTTTTTCTATACCAACAATTGAAAATCCTCACAAGTCGCCATCCCGCCATGCGTAAACAAAGTGACAATGATAGTGACAAAACGTAAACAAACTCAATCAGAAACCTCACTATTGCCACCTATCGAACAGATTCGAAAAAATGTAAACAAAAAAACAACGAAAGCGCAATGAACTTGGCAATGGGGCTGGCCACCACTAGCAGTCACACGTAGCCAGAAAAATGCATTCCAATGAGAAGGAGATTTGGCGCGAATAAATCAATCGATATAGAATTGATACAAGACTCGTTTGTTTTCGAAGGAACGTAAATGAAGGAAATAAGCCTGGAAATACCATGAACCTTGAGAAATTTGGAACAATTAAGACTGCAGACCGGTAGACTTCAGAAAATCAGCCCCGCAAAAAAACCTCCAGTATGCGACATTAAATTTATCTGGGTCAAAAAAAAATGGCAATTATCCTCACTTTCCAAAACGAGCACACTCTAAGTACAACGAATTTTCTAAAATATTTAATTTTTTCAGCTTAGAGAGGGGGGATGTGAGCTAAACGGGTGATCCTTTCACACAGTTTTTATTTTAGCCATTGGATTCTGAAGGAGAGTTTCAGCGAAATATCTCCCTTTAAATTTATCGCTTCAAACTATAAACCAGAGAATTTATTTTGCAATACAACTTCCAAATAAAATACAAAGTTTTTTTTCAAATGATGAAACAGCAATAACACCTCGAGTACGTTACGAGGACAACTCCTTGTATCGTAACGATGTTTCAGAGATAGACAGTGAATAGTGATGAGGGTGGGATGAGAGAAAGTAGAATGGAATGTGATAAAAAACGATATCCATAGAAGAAGCGACTTTTTTTTTTGACAACTAGTTTTTTTAAACTTTGTATCACAAAATATCTCTGGTAAAAACGGCCTGCCACCGTTGCGCTCTCTATCGGCTCCTGGAGGAATGAAGAAGAAGAAGGGAAATGAGACAGCACTAAAAGGGTTTGTTTAGCCAGGGTGGCAACGCCCTCTAACTGACCCCGAAACCGTAAATATTTATTATATCCTGGAGGAGGAACGGGGAGGGGTCCGAGATAAGGCCCCTAAAGGGTCATTCCCTCTCTTATCCCTCAGCGCTTCCTTCAGGGAGGCCTCCCCCTGAGATTCGAATCGGAGACCAGTGGGTGGGACGAAAGACCTTCCTTCCTATGTTAGAAGGAAGGGAGTAAGAGCATGAGAGATAAGACAAGAGTTGAGGGTTGGTAGAGAATGGTTATGAGCCAAGTCGGTCCCATCCCTATGATCCCAATCACGATCACCATTCACTTGAGTGATTCTATCATGAAGGGCAGGTCATGAATGAACGGGTCGTGATTGCAAAAAATGTAGCCAATACTACCAATGTCCCAGAAACTCGAACAGTTCGATGTACTAATGTATCGATCGTCGAAATCAGGAAATTTTAGAGATAGTCATTTTCATTGTATTCTTCGGTCCCTCATTTCTTTGGGAAAAAACCCTGAGGTACTGAGTAAGCAGAACATTGCTATGCAATCAGCGACGCTACGGTAGTTTCTTCCAGAGAAGTCAACTTCCTTTAATTAAAAACCACTTTAAAAGTTGCGTTTAGTCGAGAGTGTGATGTCACAACCTCGACAGTGTCGAAGTTCTGCAAGTTCGATGCCTCCCTGAACAGGCACCCTGGGTTCGAATCCAAGTTCAGGCGAATAGACTTTTGCACGTTGAATACAGAAACCTTCTCGATCCCCGCGACATTGTCAAGTCTCGTGCCGAAATATCGATTCGTTGTTAACCGCGGGCGCTATCCATAGCGCCTCCCTTTAACGACACCGGAGAAGTGGCGCGCGAGCTTGTTCAGCGGGGAAAAAGGGGACCAAAGCGGTCGCGTTTCCTGGAAGAAAGTTAAGTTTCACCGGGCGACCGAGGATCAGAGAAAATTCTCGGGAAAACTGGAAACGTGCACGGATCAATTAAGGTAGTTAGTAGGAGCGAGATATATTTCCCTAGTCATAATGGAGACCATATTCGAATTTTATTTAATCGGCATCCGTAATAAGTATGAAGTAAGTATTGTTATATTAATGGCGCAAAAATATAACTATACTCATCGACAAAAATTCTCAGTAATAAAATTAATACAACCATCTAAGTCTCTAACTTGACTCATTTTTTTCACGCCATATGGTGAAAACACCTTCACAAGAGGTTTTTTGTGCGATTCTATAAAAATTACTGCGGTGAGTAATTGATTACTTTTTATAAATAGTTGATAAAACATACAAACTACACACAGTTTTTTCATAAAAACTAAGTGTTAGAAGTGCCTAATTTTTTTCCTATATTCTCCCTCTGGAGCGCACAGCCGTAATCTATCCCATGTAAAACAGCTTGTATCTTTTTAGGCTAGTTGCTCGAAAAGTAGTCCAGCAAAGGGTAAATATTTTCATATCATTAGAAAGATGGGAGTTTTTTTCTTTAAAATGACGTCAAATTCATTAAATTCTAGGTGAACTGATACATCGCTCAAACTACCTTAAGCTCAAGGATATTCCCTCTCATTGATATACGAGGAATTCCTATACGAGGGAGCGTCGGATTTCCCTAATTACGAAGATTACAGATCGTTTCAAAAGGGATTCCTCATTCACGGTCACCACTCGGCTTTAGTTTCGTAATTACTTAACCGGTTAAATTTCGAGATAGAATAGGAAATCGCGGTTGCCTAATTACGCTGGTTACCGCCTTAGGTAATCGGACCAGTTCGCCGAGTGACGTGTAACTAGAGAAAAAATGGACTGCTATTCTTTCTATTACGTACAAGGATTTTGATCCAAAAACAAATACCTCCAGTATGGTATACCGACACCTAATTAAGAAGAATGTCATTGTCTTCTTTATATAGCTACTCCATCACTTTTTGTGATGGAACAAAAAACAAAATCGAACAATGATACAAACTGATGGTAGTGGTGTAAAATTTTCCGATATATTTTCGTCACCGTAAAAGGTAATAAAACAATGTCACTTTAAGTCGAATGAGATGACATTGCCATAGCTTGCTTATTTATAAAAGGAATTCCCAACTACCCTAGACACTTGCAAGATATCAAACGTACAAGTATGCCGGGAAAACGATACACACGAAAGATTCATTAAATTCGATAACGTATGGAAAACATTCTGCATGGGGTCATTCCCGAATTTGAGAGCGGCGATTCAACACATATCTAATATATTCGGTGTGTATCTAATCCTCTTCAGTTTTATTTGGCGTTGCGGCATCTCTACGCCAACACGGAAACTAAATTGATTATTAAAACAAATATTTTTGTTTGAAGCGTTAGCAACTGTTCCGGCATGATTATAAATCATAGCACTTTAAAGGCGATCAAAATAAGTTATGGCCCTTAACTATTTTGTTTACAATTAATGTATATATTGACCACGTATAAATAACCTCTTCATTTTTACACAAAAGACTTTTTAAAGAAATGGTCCATATCACGAAACACCCAAATACATGCATTTGAGAACGGATATGGATAAATTAAGCAGAATTTACATAGGTCTTATACAATAAATATAAAGGTATTATAAATATTTTAATTTATCTTTTTAATAGTGTTTTACATATACAAAATGTGATAAATATCGGTTATTTTTTAAATTGATGTTATTGTTATCTTTGTATTTATATATTTAGCAATTTTCATGATTTTTTCCTAAATCAATGTTTGGTGTAATCTGGTGTCTTCTCTGGTTGCTAAGAAACTGTTTATATTTACCCATCTATCTGTTTATATTTACTGTTTGCTAAATTGGAATGGTTGACATCATTTTAGTTTAATTAAAATTCACATCTTGGTTGATTTTGTCAAATTAGTTTACCCGATATAAACTAAAATGTAAAGTGTAGTTATCACCAAATTTGTTAACAATGGTTATTTTCCTGTTACTACCTGTTTATGTTGTGAATTTTGTTTTATGGTTTTCAATTAGCCCTGTAGATGGCAATAAATTTGCCGAGACGTTGGCAGTAAAAACAAAAAGAATTTTTATTTGACTAAAACTCAATAAGTTACAAGAAGAGGTTATTTTGTTTACGTTATATAATAAGGGAGGAGCAACCATGGATTCAAGCTTTAATCTATAGGAGTAACGTATATCTGTGGGAGTAACACTGGCGTGATAAACAGTTGCCTGTTGATAATGATGCAACGGTTATAGAAGCTAATACCTAACCCTCCTCGTAGCTAGAAGGAGATGAGATAGATTGCAGAAAAATGGGACATTCAGATGCATTATTAGTAGAATTTTCAATGTTTACACTTCCCCGTCACTCTTAAGGAGGTTCCACCGCGATTGTGTGAGTCAAAACAAATACTAAACTACACATTTTTTATATTTCGTACAAAAAATCTTGATTTCGATGTTGGAATGCGTTACCTATAGAAACCCAAAAGTAAGAAACAACATATGCAGATTATTCCACGAATGTATTTTAAATTAGCACTTTGTTCCAGCCATAGGAGCCGACTGCAGCGCCATTTCCTAAGAATTACCGCATTTTGACTACAATTACGGCAGTAATTCTTCAATAACTAGAAAAATAAGGTGGTAAGATGCCTATATTTTATTTTTATTCAATTTCTCTGGATTATTTCCTTCATATAAATAGTTTTCCGCGAAAATGGCATTTATATTTGATGGAAAAATACTATTTTCCCCGTGTTTCTCTCATTCTCCCATTGAACACCATTTTGTAATTTCCAGTTCAATTATAAAATAAAATAGCGTGGAAAGGTATTATTTTGTTGTTCATATCAGATAGAGGACAAGTTTTACTATAAGTAGACAGAATATGAATAAAATGACATTTAAGTGATAATACGGTGGAACCACCTTAACGGAGAAATCCCAAGAAGTGAAGCCAATGTTGAGTCAATTTAATTATCCTGGTCTACATTTGAACGGTAAACTACTACGTGCGATATTCCACAGAGAAAAAATCATTCGCCTAGATCGGGATTCGATTTTTCCTCTGTGTGGAATATCGCGCACTTATGTGCACTTGGGGGTGACTCCGTAAAAAGGTAAATACCGTGGCTAGTCCCGGTGGTATCCTCAAAATTGGTAACTACTATTCCCATTCTTTTAATCATTTTATCACGCACTTTCTTGTTACCACAATGATTCTTGCGTAAAAATCATTCCATTCTGTGCATTAATTGGCATCTTCCGTGCTGCATTATATTTATTTTCCCGTAGGCACCCTTGAAAAAAATTGGCCATACGCTTCAGTGGCTCGAAGAACGACGCGCAAGACTTGCCAATTGAAAGCGAGTCCTTTATTTCGCCACTTCCGGGAGAAAATGTTCTCCACATAGACTGACTACCTTGTAGAAAGGAGCAATGGAAACGAAAGTGCTCATCAAAACGAGACGCTTCGCTTCTCCGTAAAAATAATTTCCAGGGAAACTCAACAGAGGGAGTAAAGAAACGAAACGGCACCAAATGGAAGTGAATTGTTGCCGACCAAACGCCCTTAACCAGACATGTTTCTCGGGAATCTTGCTGCCATCTGTGTTCAGAAACCTCAGGTCAGGGCACTGTCATTGTAATTTGGGTCATGGATGTTATGGCGCAGTAAATACTCGAGGGAACAAACTAGCAAGGCATTCTAGATCCTCTGGATAGAGAATTAAAGAGGGCAGAGTCCTCTGTTACGATAACAGAAGGCAGCGCTAACCTAATTATGCAAGGAACACGGCCCTCCAAAGCCACACCTTCGGAGATGGAGTCACAAGATGTGAGAAATATTTTCCACTTATGACAGAGCACTGGACGTACCAGTTCATTACGCTGACAATTAATTCCCTTGAGGGAAAAGCAGGAGAAAAAACAAAACAACCCGTGCCAAGCTGATACACATTTTCTTTGTTGCCACAGAGAAAAGAGAAACGATCTAGACTCAATTAATTTCGTGTAAATTAAATAACACGCCAGTCCTCTTTAAGGGGAAAACGGACTTCTTGCTTGGATTCCATCGAAAGGTTAAGCGCGTCGGATGGAGTGAGAACTGAAATCTTTCGAAAGGGCGTAGTTATTGCATAAGCACATCGCACAACAGCCAGGTCAGTCGCAATTTCACGGCGTCGAGAATGTCACGTAAAAAAAATGACAGCGACAACGCCCCCTTCCCAGGAAATACGCTGCCGCATATATATATACATTAAGGAATTACTGGACTCAGAAAAAAAGCGCCACGCGCAAATGTGAACAGAAAAACCATGGAGAAAAATTACACCGGCTCCAATAACTGTCACGGCAAGAGCTTCATTAATTCAGTGCCTGCGTCCGAGGCCGTGTTAAGCTTAATGCTCACCTGAGGACTGTCCGAAGGATTAAAGGTGCATGAAAGGCTAAGGAGCTTCTTACCTACTTACTACCTAAGTACTTAACCTATGAGAATGAATATGGCGGCGTGGTTCAAGTCTCCACGACAATGTTTAGGCGAGCTTGCCCAAGACGCTTCCGTTGTAACCAGTTCAGGCAACTCAACTCCCAACGTTCTTAATCAACATTTACATTAAAGCAATCTACCAGTTAAAGGTAGGCTTTAATGAAAGTTAGAGAATATCCAACGGACTCTTACTCGTGCCGTGCCCTTTCTACCTCTTATATTTCTTTCTTCATCTCAGCATAAGTCCTACCTTTCTTCATCCCGTCCATAAAACCGATTCTCTTCCTTCCCCTTCCCCGCTTGCCCAATATCCTTCCCTCTATCACGGCCTTCAGCAAACCATTAACCCCCTCATTACCCCTTCCAGCCACCTACCCTGTCTTCCCCTTTAATATCATCTATAATTTTCCTCTCCTCGCCCACCATGTCAAGCACTTCCTCGTTTGTATTCCTTTCCGTCCAACGCACCTTCTCCATCCTCCTCCACACCCACATCTCGAAAGCCTTCAGCCTATTTTTGCCTTACTTTCTCAAGGTCCACGTTTCTGCCCCATACAACGCCACACTCCATATCAAGCTCTTCACTAGCCTCTTTTTTTACATCTGAACCCAAGGTCCCCGTCATCAGCTCCCTTCTATAACTAAACGCTTCCTTTACTAACGCTATTCTCTTCCTGATGTATTTGCTACTATGTCCTCTTTCTTCTAGCACACTAGGTACCAAAGTAATTAAATTGTCCAGCTTGCTCCAGTTTACATGACCAGCCTCGCTTTCTTTGTCCTAGAGGATCTCAATACTTTTGTTTTCTAATGATTTATCTCCATCCTGAATTTCTTCATTTCGTATGTACTGAATTTATAACTACTATCATTTTAATCACCTTTATTTGCACAAAAAAACGTGAATAAAATATCTGGAGACCTTTTCATCGATTGGATTGTAATTTTTCTTTTCGTGAATCCGTAAAAAAACACACGCGATATGCAAATTAATTATTGGAGAATCGCTTAAAATCACGTGGTTCCAAGTTCGCCAATCGCTCACTTCTCTTGTCCTCAATTCAATTCACGTCTAGCAGTCTTCAATCTATTCTATTTAAAACTGTGAAAAAAATACTTAACCTTGAAGCCCCTATTGATTCCCATGCTTTTCATTATCCGGCCCGCTAATCTTTAAAGGGGCTCAAAACTCGATCCTTTTTCTCAAACCCGGTCCTTAGGAACGAATTTTCCCACAGAATAAACCTGGCCCAATGGATTTATCGGGTCTAAAAAGTCTCAATATATTATGGTATCCCACAAAAATCATTGGAGCCATTTCAGAGATCAACCTTAAATACATACTACCGTTGCTCGTACATGAGTATTAGACATAACTGCATCATTGTGGACCTGGGAAGAAGTCTTCGATATTCAAGACGAATGAAACTGAATTTATTATACTAGTGTGGTGATACGCGTCGCGAAGGTTAAATCAATTTGTCGCAGAATAATAATGACAGAAGCAAAACAAGACTTTTGTGTTGTAACCAGTGTAAAACTGCATGTGAGTTGCTTCTGTCATTATGGAACGGTTCTAACATATCAAACCTGAATATATATTTTACATTTGTCGTAGAATACTATGTAATTGTAAATATACTGGATGCTCCTGAGATGGACACAAATGAAAATAGCGTACTTCATTGGTTAGACCGAGTCAAGAGAATAGATGAGAATGGAATAAGAAGATAGAGGAGATGAAGGAGATGATGGAGGACTCGATTGCGCGAGAGGAAGTGGTAGAAACATATATTCATAGAAATTCATTCATTTCATCATTCAAATATTCTACCAGCTGATTGGTAGGCCCGTTATTAGATCCCTCTTCAATTCTTCATATCTAATATACCTCCTCTTATTTCGTCCAGAATTCCTATCCTCTTCCTTCCTCTTCCACGCTTCCCCAGTGTTCTCCCCTCTATCACTCTCTTCAACATGCCCTTTCCTCTCAAAACCTCCTCCATCCATCTCTTCTGCCTTCTCCGCACCTCTGCCACAAGCTTCCTCTCCTCTCCGACCATATCCAATACCTCCTCGTTCGTCTTTCTCGCCATCCAGCTAACCTTCTCCATAGTTCTTAAGAATAAGAGCGAGAGAAGCAATCTATGAATGTAATAGAAGCCCTAGCAACGATAAGTTATCTCTTTCGATCGCATACGCTGAAAAGGAATGGTTTGATGACCGTGAATTTATGTAAGTACGAAAACTAAGTATTTAATTTATTGTGAATGCGCGAGTAAAAGATAAACTATGCCTGATGCAGCAAAAGAACAAGGGGGACTGAGATAATGGGTCCTCATTCAGTAAGGATACTCGACACGGTCGAAACTCGGAAAATCCGTGGATTTGATGTCAAAGCCTCCGACAAATCTCAACTACTGAATTTGCCCCCATTTTGAAATTTTGGAGGCTGTGACGTCAAAATTTCGTCACTTTCCGAGGCTCGGAAACTCCGAGAACATACAGAATAGCACCCTCCGAGGTCACATTCATTAAAAACCTTGCGTGTGAAGACAAGGCGAGCTTAGTACGTGACTTGCACAGAAATATTTCATGATATTTTTCCCTCTTGTCCAAAATATTGTTCGGTCTGCCGATACAGAGAGGCCTCGCTCTATAACCTACGACAACACACACGACGCGGAAATATGTGGTAAAAGTTATTACGGAATCTAGCATTCAACATACGGAACTATAACGCTCTGTAAATCACTCTGCCCGATCAAGCCCGATAGTTAACTAAACACCCCATTGAAATCCTGGATGAGGCCAATTTGCAGGAATAGTTTTTTGCATTGTTAATTAACGCCAAGTTAATAATCAAGAATGCAAAGAGAAAGAGATTTTAAGAATGAATAACAATTTGACATGCCTTCATCTAATGTATCCATTTCAACTCAGTTTCTCAAGGTGATTGTTGCACCCGCAAAAAACAATTTAAGTCAAAGAAGAGAAAAATCGTTGAAAATTTCCCCGTAAAACTGACTCGCATATAACTCCAAACTTTGAACTGACACAAATCCGAAATGGTTAAGAGTTGGGACTTGGAAGATAGTACCTAGCATTGAATGCGTAATTTGTATCTTCTAAAGACTACATTGTCAACAAAGCGATTTTTACTACTTTGTTAATTCGCATTTTGGCCATGTTTTTCGGAAAAAGCCCCACTGTTGCGACGTAAATCGTTCGCAAGACGGGCACGCCATCCAGCGCCAATGCCTGGAACTAATAAAAAGACGAGCAGCAGCGGGCGCACGAGGTGGGAGATAGTGGGAAACGAGGCGAAAGAGATAACTGAAACGGAGGCGATAATATCGTCAATAATTCATGGAGTGTAAAAACCTGAGCAAGGTCGCCGCGCAGACGGTCTAAAAGGGGAAGTGACGAAGCCATGGATACACATCCGCCGCCGCCGTACATATATATAAATGGGAAAGAAGGGGAATGGGACGCTAAATTTGGGGCGACGCACAGCGGGCTGAAATCGAAAAAAGCTGGCCAAAAGTAAAAAAGTGATCTTTTTTTCAAACAAGGAAGCTGAAACTTTGCATAAATATTTTCAAAAGACCTGTGCATGGGATGACGCAAAACATTTTCCTTATTACTCAGCAATTAAAAATTTGCATGAGATTAAAGTTGCACAAATTTTGCAAAAAAGGTCTACCTACACTCAATTTTCTCACGAAATCTTCAAAATCAAGCCCTTGCTAAGCCTTTATGGGTAAAGAATTGGAATAAAAAGTGATGCAGTTTGATGAAAAAGTTTTTTATCTTTGTTTTAATGTAGACAACATACTTTTTTCTCATTATCTACCAAATATATTAAACAAAATGGCGGACCCTCATTTTTGGTCATTTTTAAAAAATATATGTAGAGAAATAGTTATTTGCATCGCCGAGCATCGTGAAGTGACCTATATGAGGAAACTCTACAAAGCTTCCACAGAGCGAACCCGATGATTTATGCTGCGTCCGAACGCCGAATGTCACATCAGTTTTTCGATCGCGCGGTCGAGTCTGGTCCAACTTGCCTGCAACGGGGAGTAAGGTGGCGCGGCAAGTGTATGGAATGGATTGTAGCCGCATCCACTCCGCTATGAAGATTTTAGAGAAACAAACATTGAAAAGAGCCTCCATGTATTATATTTTGGAGAAATCGCGGAAAAAACTACGTATTTTGTCACATGGGGTAAAGGTTTAGGAGGTACAGAAAGACTTCTTTCTTCGGGTGCACCGCAGGCGTTTCTCTTTTTAGTAACTTGACATCGCCTACTGACGAATAGGTTCATTTTTAACGGAGACTGCATGCATACCACGCAGGATTATTGTCTCTTCGAGGTCACCAACCCACAGCTAGGGTCGCACGGCTGCAACTCCCTCGCCCCCTGCACTGCGGTTGGGCGTACGGCGAAGGGACGTCGTTTATTGCCACCGCGGAACGTTTTCGGGGAATCTGCGGGGTTACGATCCCTATGATTAATTATTTTTTGTATTTTTAATGTCAAGTGTCATTTTTCATTCAGTGTCAGGGAGAAATACCGTGGAGGGAAACAATTTGCTGTACCCTTTTGCATCATGATTACGTAAGTTTACTTTTCCTTAAAATGTAACAAAATATGCACTACAAAATTCATTTAAAGAATTTTTTTAAAAATTCTATTAAAAAATTCATTTAAAAATTCATTGAAAGAGGGGTTAAAGAAGCAAAAACTCTTAGGGAATCGAATAAAAATCAAATGTTGGCATCTTAAAATATTATTTCTTTTAATTACAGTAAATAACTGCCATAAATGTAGTCAAAATGCGGCAATTCAATGGAAATGGCGCTTCAGCCAGCTCCAGTGGCTGAAAAATATGTGTTCTCTAAAAAAATATAATCTTAAAATAATCTACATATTTCGTAAATACCTTAACTTTGCTTCTTTTAATGGTTAAGGCGTTTCATCACTGATAGCAAAATTATTTAATCAACGTAAGCAAATGAGTTAAATTGAGTACTTTTTTTAAACTTATAAGGTCACGGTGAAACAACCTTAACAATTGATGCAGCGAAGAAAATTAAGAAAACTCTCTTTATATCACTCCTGTATATGGTTTTTATTGCAATATCTTTCATAAAAAGCAGCGAGTCTCTTTTGTCTCTCTCATCACGCGCATAGCAACACGCCAACACTTTTTTAACGACCACAAACGACCAACTATTTACCTACATCCAATTAATTTCAATCATTCTTTTATATATTAGTTACGAGTGTTTTTCTTTTGTATCGTAATAATATTACGTCAAAATAAATAGTATCCTAAATGAACCATATTACTCTAAACCACCTCTCAGTAAAAATCAGTATTTTAAATTACCATGTACATACACCACTAATTTCCCAATGCGTACAGTCCCTCTTACGAGGCCTCAAAAACCTTTTCCCACTCCTCTGCGACAACCTAATCACCTCACCAACATCCGCACAGACGGAAATCGAACCCAGTACCTTGAGCGTGGGAAGTCGACGGCATAGCCGACGAAGACGGTGTCTTCAGGGCGAAGAAAGAAAGAAATAAAGACGGCCCAAAGAAGAAGAGAGAAGAACCACTTGAGGGGTTCTTGGATATCAATAACCGGAAGGAAATCCAGGTATACCGGCTACTCTCTCTCTCTAACGACGACGTCACTTCCGGTTCCGTATAACGCTCCACTTCCTCCTACTACTCCTCGCGTCTGTGAAATAAGGTGCGGTCGGAAAACAAAAGATGCGCCAAAAGGCGATGCATGAGAAGAAAAATAAAACGACACTCTTTTGTTTTTCTTATTTTTTTAAGGATCGCAGAAATATATCACAAGGTCGTCTTATGATGTGTCTCGCATGGGTCATTAACCTTTCATTTTAGAAAACCCAACCAATCCAATGGCATAATGGCAAGGAATTGGATCTCTGATCCGAAGTCGGAACCGATTCTACGAATCAAATGAACGAGCGCCTTTTAAAATCAAGATTCAGATCGTGATGTCTGACCCTGAACGCCCGCTTTCCTCGGAATTGAACGAAAATTTTGCGAACCAAAAGCGAAGATGCTTCTCAGAACTCTTTTTATTTAAGACCATTCCCAAGTAAAACCTGCTATGCTGACGCAAATAATGAATTAAGGTAGTTTGAGCGAAAAGTCACTCCACCTAGAATTTGATGAATTTGGACTCATTATCAAGAAAAAACTCTCATCTTTCCAATTAAATCAAAATGTATAAACCCCTTGCCGAACTACTTTTCGAGCAATTTGCCTAAAAATATTAGTTGTTTTACATGGGATAGATTATGGCTGTGCGGTCCAGATGGAGAATATTTAAAAAAAATACGAACTTCTAGCTCCTAGATTTCGTCAAAAAACTAACGGTGTGTAGATTTAATGTTATCTCCACTATTTTTTAAAAAATAATCTATTTCTCACCACATTATATTAACAGAATCGTAAAAAACCTGCCATTTTGAAGGGTTTTCACTTTTTCAGCCGTACGCCGGGAAAAAAAGAGTCAAGTTAGAGACTTATGTAGCTTTATGTTTTAAATTACTGAGAACTTTGATCATATATAACTATATCTTTGCGCCATTAATATTACAATATTTATTTCGTACTTCTTACAGACGCTGAAATAAAAAAATAAAATTGAATATGGTCTCCATTATGACTAGGAAACTATCTCGCTAAAACCACTTTAAGTACCCAACCAAGTTTTCATTTCAATTTTCCGGCGCAGTGACTAGAAAAATTGACGAACAATATTATGATTATACAAAGTCACTAAAACTCACTAGGTTCTTCCGCATATACTTAATTGATTGTATATGTTTCAATATTTAGCCGTGTTGTCACATCGTCATCAACTTGGGAGATAAAAATCTTTTTGGCTCCGGGGAGGTAAGATTTTTAAAAACACAAATGTACAATTGAGCCGTTGAGAGCAAGTATGATTTTTCCATATTCTAGTTACGCGCGCGGAAGCATTCCTCTGTTTTCAGTTTAGTGAATTACTTGCGCGATTTTAGCTTGTGTTTTTCCAATAGAAAGCGCTACTTAGGGTCTGATTAAAAATTTATTTACATTATTAAGTCTCATTTTCTAAAAAGTGACATCATTCATTTACAGTATTCTTTCTCTCAACGGCACTTTTTTTTAAATTGAAATAGAAATACTAAATCCATATAAAATTCCTACAGAAACATCCAAGAGAGTTTAGTTTCGTCATTATGAAGAAATCCTCCAAAGCTACTCCACATAACAGCAACTAAATTATTAGAATGCATTCTCTCTTATTCTCCATTCCTAACCATTCATGGAGCGTCCACGTACGGCAATTTTCCTGGTTTAATAGAAGCGTAGTTCGCCAACAATTAATAAAGCGGTATCCTAAGAAGAAGAAATAGTTGTTGAAAAGCAATTTTCCCTACGCTTACATAAGCAAGGTCGTGAATGGAATGAGGTGTCGTCTTGAAATATGACGAGACTTCTTTGCCAACTCGATGAAAGAAAACGTCACTTTTTTGAGCACAATATAAAACGCGGATTGAAGGAGAACACACATTTCTTAGGCCCTTAGGCCTTCTTTCATTTCTACGCGAAAAGAGATAATGAATCCGAGTGATGATCAATGTGTTAAAGAGGGTGAGGGCGATTTCACTCAACTTAAGACAATTCAATGAAACTTCCTGAAAGTATTAATAATATTGTTATAGAGCTAATTGCAATTTTTCAGAATTATTTACCGCAGGTTTTTTATGATATTTGAACGAGAATTGGACATGCAATTACACAATCTTATGCCTTTTCTTCTGCATCCTGCAAGTTATGCATTTACGTTCAAGCACCTTTAACCGTTGTGCCAATTACACACGATCTGCAACGCGCGCGAGGGATTTATTCAAGCGCTCGGAGTTAAAATCTGTTACATATACATTTTTCGATCGATGATATAAATTATTATACATTGAATAATTAGAAAAGGTTTTTTCTGATGAATAAAGCCTTGCGTTCCCATAACAACCCGTGTATTTTCATGCCCACTTCTCGGTCACATATCTGAAAAATCTGCAGCAAATAATTCTGAAAAAATCAGTTAGTTTTAAAACAACCAAATTAATGTTTCCAGCAAGTTTCATCGAATTCTCTTTAAGTTGAAAGTAACCACCAAACCTCCTTAACATGAAACCTTCATGAAGATTCCAATGAAAGGGAAATTTGTATATTTTTCGAATAATTAGCTTGGAAAATAATGAAAAAAGGCGCACTATCAATTATCTATCTGAATTCTTTCTCTCCACTTTCTCAATCCTGAGCTCTGGAAAGACCCTGTCGTGATCATAAAAGCGTACTTTGATTTTAATTGCATGAAATACTTTGGAAGCTGCTCCACGATCTTGACTATAAGCATTTAAAGAGTGCCTTCATGCCAAACGAACACTAAAAATAGGTAAATTTTTAAAAAACTTTTCGACTGACGGAAATACTATAGGATTGCTATCAAGCATGGAGGATCAACTCGTCCAAAGGTAGTCAATGTCCCTGGAACACACTAATACCTTCTGCTCAATAAATATATGCAAATAAACGTCAAATATTCTCAAGAGTACGTTAAAAGGAGGTCACTATGGGGGCAACAATACTCTCAGCGAGCCTCTGTGCATCCTATCATTTGGCCAAGAGGCAAACTCGAGTTGCCAACGAATCGGTAAAGAGAATGCACAAAGTAAAGGTTTGGATTAAGTAAGTTGATCGTAAAGTTCCGTTCAGGGTGACTAAAAAGAAGAAACACATAGTATGACACTCACACGGGCTTCGGAATATTCGGTGGATCGCCGCCACCTTCTTCAGCGAGAGGTAAAGGAAGTAACTAAGGCTAAAATAATAAAATCGCATTGTTTCAATCTGCAATTGGTTCAATTGTATTGACAAAGCAGTTATTACGCGGATAGCGCCCGTCGCGGCGGTAACGACATGTTATTCAACGTCAAGATCTCTCTAAACCTCTCGCAGCACACTCCAAATGTTTCGCAAACCCGTTCAACGATGTCGCCACCTTGCTTATGTATGCGCGCAGGTGTGTATAATATACATGCACATGGATAGGCACGCGGAAACATCGGTTCGAGAAAGAGAACGAGAATCTCGAACACATGAAATAGGACGCCCAAGGAAGAGAAGGCAAGATAGAGAGAGCAGTTTAGTTTATTCACAGACTTGCTATGAGGCTGGCTATATGGTAGATGTTGGGTTGGTTTGGTCGAGGCGAGGTGTTGTTGTGGAGGTAGTGGTCAAGTTTCAAGGGGACGGACTGGAAGAGGTGGTGGGAGGTTGGCCAATACACGCGAGACCACATGGTCTCATGTGTCCATAGCGACCGCGTGGCGATGGCGATAACCGGTTTCCAAGACTGCCTCTCTCTCTCTCTGCAACATCCACTCTCTCTCTCCTTCTCCATCTGTATCCCTCTCTTTACGCCCGGATCTCCACCACGAGGGAAGTGGAGTTCGCGTCGCCAAGCAACGCCAAGGAGATTCTAAGATTTTCCCGGTCCTTCTAAGATTTCCATTAAGGTGGTTTGAGCGAGATAGTTCCCTAGTCATAATGGAGACCATATTCAAATTTATTCTTTGATATCAACGTCTGTAAGTACGATATAAATATTAATGGCGCAAATATAAAGTTATATACGCCCAAAAATCTCAGTAGTTAAATAAATAAAGCTACACAAGTCTCTAACTTGACTCATTTTTTCCCGCCGAACGGCTAAAAACCCTTCAAAACAGCATGTTTTTTTGCGATTCCGTAGTTTGTAGTATTCTGAGTTTTTTTGTTAAGAAAGGAATTATCCATAAAGAATTCATACCAAAAGGTCAAACGGTGTGTGTGAGAATGTCTTGCATTCATCAGCAATACTAATTAAATATACATATATTGATTTGAAAGGATGGAGAGGGTGAGCTGGATGGCGAGGAAGACGAACGAGGAGGTATTGTATATGGTCGGAGAGGAGAGGAAGCTTGTGGCAGAGGTGCGGGGAAGGCAGAAGAGATGAATGGAGGAGGTATATAGAGGAGAGGGCATGTTGAAGAGAATGATAGAAGGGAGAACACTGGGGAAGCGTGGAAGAGGAAGGAAGAGGATAGGAATTCTGGACGAAATAAGAGAAGGTAGAAGATATGAAGAATTGAAGAGGGATCTAATGGCGGGACATCCTTAGGAGGGAAAGCGAGACAATGTCTATGAGGTTGGGATGCAGAATGGGGACTATCCAAGAACTTACCAATCAGCTGGTAGAACACTTAAATGTAAAAATATTGATTTGAGAGAGCCTACTATAAATCTCGATTATTATGCTTTGATGCACCATTAACAAGACCATTATTGCCCTAATTGAATAATATTTAATTCCTTAGCAAGGCCTGTGTACCCCCATTTTCAGGATACTACTTGTATCCGAAAAAAAGTCATCCTAAGGGTAAACCTAACCTCCTAAAACAAAATACGCATGGGATTGCCTCACCGAAGAAGAGGGTGATAGAATTAAGTTTAAATGCATCGCTTGTACCACTGAAAGTGCCATTTCTGAGAACAAAAATGAACTAACACGATGAGAGAGCAACTTTTCACTAAAACCCAAGCAATAGACTTAAAGAGTTTCATCACAGTACGTATAACCAGCAGGATAAGACCAAGCTGAAACAATACACTTTCTATGAAAAGTCAAAAGTCTGGGTCAAATCTTAAGAGTGACTTCCCTTCTGTTTGCTCGCAGCTTCGGAGCGACAAATGATATCTAAAGACTGAGCTGATAGACAGACGGAGCGAGAATGTTCGAGATAAATCCCAAGAAATCTTCCTTCTTTTTATATAGGCACACAAAAATCGATAGGAGTGACCTGGAAAGGAAGTATATTTACAACCAAGGTCAACGGCACGGATTTCAGGAAATCTGATACTCAGAACGCGAGTCCGTTTCCTTCCTCCTGACACGTAAATGGGCCTCGCATTCGACTTCCGAATCTTCGATATCGGGACAGCGATAATTGAAGGGAACAACCTTTAATGTCCCATATCCTTAAGTGTTTTAAAAAAACAGAAAGACCACATGGTATGATACTATAGACGGATCGCTACCTAGCACAATAGAGAGTATCTACGTTTTCTTCACCAGCATTTTCTTCACGTCTCTTCTCAGACCCCCCCTCATCAATTCCCTTCTCTTCGAGAATATATAAGTAGAGAAAATATATCAGTTAAAACGTGTTCCATACATTCGCTTGAATTCATGTTTTAGAATTTACAAGTACTTTAGAATCAAGACTATTATTAAGCAACGAATCGTGAATTCTCACAAGAACATTCCTCGGGTGTTAGGATCATTCGTTTGCACTCAATCTCTTTCATGTCAAGAGTTGGTTTAAGGTCACCCGGGAGGGCAAACAGTGACCTCATAACCTCGCTAACTACACGCCAAACTTCATTCGGACAAAGAAGGTGCATGCCCGCAGGCTATTAAGCGATCCCCCCAAGAAGCGGGCTCCCCACATATAGGGCTCCTCCAATTTACATTTTCATTCCGTCCGAAACTCGGGAGGAGGGTTAAGAAAATCATGAACTCGCATTATTCTCCAAGACTGAGCTCGGAGTTTTTTTTTTATATTTTGTTCCTTTCGGTTGAAGGATATTACAAAACGACACGCATACCCAAAAGATACAAAAAAAGGAACAATGGCTCTCACGCAGGCAATTCAAATGCTGTGCTATGTTTGATTGGTTATAATTTCTTGCTATCTTCAAAGACGGCGTTGTAAGTCAGGCGAAGGCAATTCAGGTAAATATCCTGACTTTTGGGAAAGAATTATTCATATCGACATATCTTGGTGCAGCACTACCACAAAGCACGGAAGTCATAAGAAAGTAACATGCTTTATTTCTCATATCCAAGGAAAGATGAAGACCAAAGCCAAAAAAATTACTTTTGAGTTTATTGATCGGAACGATGATCGCATGACGCATCTGACCGCAACAACTCCAGTTACTAACGTTTAAAGCCCATTTCATACTTACTCTTACTCCCAGGGCCATCTGTATCTTAGGCGATATTTAGCCGCATCAACAAATCCCCTCCACCTGGATCGATCTTCTGCCTCTCTTTCTGTTGCTCCAATATTTTGCATATCCATTCTCACTTGGTCCCACCATCTTAGCCGTGGTCTTCCTCGGGGTCTTCTTCCTTCAGGAATCCCACTTAGTACCTCATTCAGCAGACATCCCTCCTCTTTCCTTAGAACATGTCCAGCCCACCTGATTCTTCTTGCCTTTATTTCACTTGTTATGTCTGGATGTTTATATAGATTCCTGATTCTCCATTGTCCTTCTTCGTATGTGGGCCCATAGATTTTTCGCAATATCTTATTCTCGAACACTATTAGTTTTTTCTCATCCTTCTTCGACAGCCTCCACGTTTCGGATCCGTAGAGTAGTACTGGGGATATTATTGTTTTATAGTCTAATTTTGGTTTTGTGCGACAGGGCTTTAGAAGATAGATGTCGGCTGCATGTATGCAGACATCTGTTGGCGAGGTTTAGCCTGTTTTGTATTTCTGGCTCTTCCGTGTTGTCATTTGTTAAAACTACTCCTAAATATTTAAAAGGTCTACTTTTTCAAATGCAAGCCCATTTCTTACGATACTTAATCTAGCACAAGTTCCAAAGATTGATAGCGTTACAGTATCGTGTGATACTGAACCTTCATGCTGGCTAAGGATCGCTATAACACTCGCTGAGCTACATTTATAACTGATGCGGTACTAATTTGCTACTCGCTCCCAACGGGATCTAGTCGCTGTCGTCAATCATGTTATCTCTTTCAGTCGCTGTGCCTTCTTCACTTTTTTGAAATCAGATCCACCTAAACCTCCTATTAGTAATTTTATTGAAGTGAAATAAGCATTATAATTTTTTTGGGCCTTTACATCGGGTGTATTAACGATGAATAACGGACAATCACAACCACCCATGCCCTGGATGGGGAAAATCTACCCAGGCGGGACTCGAACCCGCGACCTTCGGCTTGACAGTCGAGGACTTTACCCCGCCGCCACCGAGGCCGGCGGATATAATATATAAGAATAAGTCTCGACAGTTTTTGTTGTCGCAAACGGCCGCAGATTGATCAATTTGGAATTCGAGAGTATGTAGTATATGCGTTACGATACGATTGAAAATACCGCCTTCCCGCCAGTATAAGTTCAATGGTCATGTGAAACCTTCTCGGACAGCTCGAAAGTCAATACTACTATAGATTCTGCCATCAGTACCAAGTATCAGCTAGCATACTAAGTCTTGTGCTGGATCAATTAGCGTGCGAAACAGACTTAACATAATGGTATTTCCCCGAAGAACAGTTTTCTGAATATTTCAAGACAAAGACTAGGACTGAAAGAAAAATTACAACATAAGACACTGTCTAAGACGTAACTCTGTGGAACTCCTTCATTTTTAATAATAAAAAGCTCTTGCTTGTTATTCCACACTTTATTTTAAGGAAACGACCCGGGTTTCAGCATCACATGCCATCATCAGGTGGCATGAGATGCTGAAACCCGGGTCGTTTCCTTAAAATAAAGTGTGGAATAACAAGCAAGTGCTTTTTATAATTAAAAAATATTTTTAAAAAATTACAACGCTTATTTGTTCGACTTTGCGTTAACTTTAGCAAAATATTAATTCGATTACTCGCATGTCTAACAAAAACATTTTTTTTTCGCGTCGTGATGAGAAAATCACCGATGATTACACCTGCAAGCAATCGAATCCACCGGACTTAATTTTATGTTACGTTAGAAGGAAATTACGCAACGTTTGTACCACCCTTTGCTCCCTCGTAAGACGGTAGAAGAAGCAAGCCGATAGGGCGGTGTCTACGTAAGATGCAAAAAAGCGAAACGTACGCTGAGAGTCCGTTAACATTCCAAGATTTAAATGCGGAGGTGGTCTGTCCTTGAGGAGTCGCGGCGGGTCGCGTGGGAAGTAATGGGAGTCCCCTCTGGCATGCTATCTATACTATTACCACCACACGAACACCTCAAGTCTTTTGGTCGCATAGCAATCGATGCCGCCTTTCAACGCACGCTAACTGCTTGGGCCCGAAATGGTTTAACGATCCATCATTAACAGAGAGCTAAATATGGACAGGAGACAAAAGTAGAAAAAAAATTGTTTCTCCAGCGCGAGAGAAGCCATTGTTGACTCCGCATTATAGACTCGCCTTTGAGTGAAATTCACGGCTAAAAAAAAATGATTCGCCTAGACTAGTCTTCGAACCCAGTACACGCCTTCAGAACACTTTTTTCGTTTATGTTGGTTCCCATTTAAAGCCCGTTTCACAGGATGCTTGATCCAGCACAAGACTTAGTATGCTAGCTGGTACTTGATGTTGAGGACGAAACCCAGTGTGATGGAAACCGTGATAGAAGGTTTCACACGTTCATTGAACTTATGCTTGCGATGAAGCGGTACTGTCACTCACTGTTGAAAGAAAATGGAAGATTTCCATGAAAGAAGGCGACTCCTGCAGTAATAGCAGGGATTGTCGAGACATTTTCAACGCACATTTTCACCGCCAAAGAGTGCGTAACACCCGCGATAAAAGTGAGGCGCCGATTAAAAAAAATGAAGATCGCACTGCGACTGTAAAAGCTAACGTGATTGGTCGACGGCTACTAGGTCCTAGTGGGAGCTAGTAGCAAACTAGTACCGCATCAATTACGAAATCAAGTAGCCCAGCGAGTATAATAGCTATCATACTTGTTAGCCAGCATTCTGGTTCTATATAACACGGCATTGGAAAGCTATCATGCTAGTGAATATCCTCGACATTGTGCTGGATCAAGTATCGTATGAAACGGGCTTAAGATAAATAAAAACTAATTTTAATCCTATTTTGTGCCCACATACAAAAATGTGTGATTTGTTTGTAATGAAGTTCAAAATTCAACTATTCAACTACAACAACATCCCCGCTATTTCGTTTTCCGAAAATTGAACTTCAAATTACATGGTGATAAATGCGAGAACGGGTGAATCAGGAAAATAATATTTCTCCATTAAAATATATACGCCGTAATCGAAAAAAAGTGTTTCTTTAGGAATAGATCTTTCTATCAACCCTTTAACACTCGGAGAAGTGGCAACCACCATTTCAAATTTTTAACTAAGCGACTGCGACTTTATTTAGCAGAAAACGAGAGTGCTACGAAACCATTGTACGACGAAAAGTAAAATTGTAACCAAAGGCTGGGGGCCATCCGAAATTAATTTTGAACATTTTAGACGAAAAGAAAGTTATGATAATAAAAATAAAAAATTAGGGAAAGAATTGGAATGTCTCCAAATTCTCTCCCTGTCTTTATTGTCTCTTGACAAAATACATAACTTTGTAGGTATCCCAACAGTACAGTAATGAGGGTATGTAACTTGCGGTAACTATTTGCATACATTTTAAATGATATCTTTTCATTAAAGCATGAAATGATTTTGGTAAGTTTATTTTGGTTTTCTACGATTAAACTTAACTTTTTTTAGCAACAGTTTCGCCGTAGAATGGCTGACGAAGCCGGCAGAATAGCACGTCGAAACTGTTGCTGAAAAGTTTAATTTGTATTGCATAAAACTTAAAGGAACTTACCAAAATAAAAATGAACTGCGAAAATCTACGAAAAAAGTTCATGAAATAATTTTTTGTATTTAGCTCTTAAAATTTAAGTGGTCAATATATATATTTTTTGATATTTCTCCATGCCGTCTTCTTCATTCTTACTCTGCTATCTCCGTCTTCTTCCTCGTCCACAGCTGGGCTTCTACGAAATCTCTCCAGATGATCCTACCACCTTTAAGGTGGCTGGAGCGGTAATCGTGAGTCGTTGAAGGCACATTCCAATAACTTTTCAAGCAAGTAAAAAAAATATTCTTAGACCACATTTCACTCAAGTACACCTGTTAATGCGTTGGAAATCGCCAACCATGCAGTAATGTATATGATGCAAGAGTTGTGTTTCAAATTTTCGCCTTAATTAAAGCATTGTTTTGACTTGGTTTTCGGCGGGAAATTCAAAATTTACGAGAAAATCATATCTAAATACGCTTTTCTTACTCGGCATGATACCTTGATATTTGTTAGCAGCTATTATAATAATATGAAACGTATTATTTCGCATTTAGGAGAAAATCTGTACATAAGTAATCGAATTATTTCAAAATATATGCCGTGTACCATAAGAGTACTTGTTAAAATATCATTGAATTGCCAGGAAACCAAATCGGTAGCATGCAGTTTTTTTCACTTTTGTCGATAGATATTACTAATAAGGACACGTATGAAAAGTTTCACGCAAATCTGTACATAAACAAAAATCGCTCCAGCCACCTATCACGATCAAACATTGAGATTACGACCCTGGTAACGGAGACATTCCCGAGATCTTTCCGTGCTCCACATTTTTCCCCCGCGGAAGGAGAGGTGTAGAGGCGTGGTGGGTTAATCCATTGCGGAGCCACCGAAGGCGGACCCGAGTTCATAATCTCCTCCGCACACATACCTACTACCACTCTCTAAATCCGTCGTCGGATGAATCCATTCTGGAGGCGGCTTCTCCCCGTTGATCCCTTCCACTCAAACCTCGTTCAACACAACAACTTAGCTCGGCGTAACTTGGCTTGACTCGGCACAACGACAGATTTGAGACCTCGAGAAAAGCGTCCACCGCAGTTCACAACGACTTAAAGCGACGTAATTCGACTTGGCGTAGCCTGGAGTTGAGCCCAGCTCAACTTTCTCTTCAGGAAGTTTGAGCGAAAAAATCACTTCACCTAGAATTTGATGAATTTGGCCTCATTTTTAAGAAAAAAACTCATATTTCCAATGATATCAAAATATCAACCCCTTGCACAACTACTTTTCGAGCTATTTGCGTGAAAATATAAGCTGTTTTGCATGGGATAGAGTAGGGCTGTGCGCTCCAGAGGGAGAATATTAAAACATTAGGAAATTCTACCACCTAGATTTCGTCAAAAAACTAAAGGGGGGGAGATTGAATGTTTTCTCAACTATTTATAACAAATAATCTATTACTCACCCCATTTATTTTTACAAAATCGCAAAAAAACCTGCTGTTTTGAAGGGTTTTCATCCGTTCGGCGGGCAAAAATGAGTCAAGTTAGAGACTTATGTAGCTTTATTTATTTAATTACTGAGAACTTTGGTCATATATAACTATATATTTGCGCCATTAATGCCACAAAATTTACTTCATACTTCTTACAGATGCTGAAATAAAAAAATAAAATACGAATATGGTCTCCATTATGACTCGGGAACTATGTCGCTCAAACCACCTTTTTTGTTGTTGTGGACGATCCTTCACGCTCCACGGAGGAGCCGTCGTCGTCGTTGCCGTCAACGGATGGGCGTGAGTTCGATGCCAAGTGGGTGGGAAGGGAAGAAGACATAATGAGAGGGGCAAGGTAGGTGGAGGAGATAGATGTAAGAGGGGCATGCAAAGCAAATCTCTGCTCCTTCAAGGTCTTTCTATCTCGTTTATGGACTCCCACGCGAGAACGTTTCTCCGGCGACCTCGGGGACCTGCTTGAGGGGCGGCGGCGCCCACGGCACGGGGCACGCACGACCCACGCGAACTCTTCAGAGCCAATCGTCGGCACGAGATGTAAGGGAGACCACTACACCGTTCCCAGGTTGGTGGGAGCTCTGGCATAAGAGCCACGAGTTCATATTTCCCTTTAAAATAGTTTGAGCGGAAAATCACTTCACCTAGAATTTGATGAATTTGGCCACATTGTTAAGAAAAAACTCTCATCTTTCCAATGATATCAAAATATCAACCCCTTTAACGAACTAGTTTTGGATCAATTTGTCTAAAAATATAATCTGTTTTACATGGGATAGATTACGGCTGTGCGCTCCAGAGGGAGAATATTGAAGGAAAAATAGGAACTTCTAGAACCTAGATTTCGTCAAAAAACTAACGGTGAGTAGATTGTATGTTTTCTCAACTATTTATAAAAAATATTTATTTATTATTCACCACAGTAATTTTTACAGAATCGCAAATAAACCTGCTGTTTTGAAGGCTTTTCAGCCGTACGGCGGGAAAAAATGAGTCAAGTTAGAGACTTAGGTAGCTTTATTTATTTAATTACTGAGAATTTTGGTCTTATATAACTATATCTCTACGCCATTAATATTACAATATTTATTTATTACTTATTACAGACGCTGAAATAAAAAAATAAAATTCGAATATGGTCTCCATTATGACTAGGGAACTATCTCGCCAATCACGATTGGTCAGCCACAACACAAGTGTTTTCGCCTGTCGCGGTGTCAGTACGTACCGTCAGCTAGGTAGGTACTCTTTTAATTCGGCACAGATGTTCCTTTTCCCTCCACCCGTAATTAATTCCGTACCATTCGAGAGAGTCGTTTGGCGAGGCAACCAAGCGATTATCGAATTAATGTCGATTTTTTTAATGGGCCAACGATTGGCCTTGAAACACACAAATAAAAAATCCAGCGGGGATCTCTCCAGAGGGATAAAAAAAGGAACTTCTAGCACCTAGGTTTCGTATAAAAACTAAGGGTGTGTAGTTAATATGTTTTCTCAACTATTTATAAAAATTAATCTCTACTCAGCGAAGTAATTTTTACAGAATCGCAAAAAAAACCTGCTGTTTTGAAGGGTTTCCAGGAGCACGGCGGGAAAAAATTAGTCAAGTTAGAGACTAATAGAGGGATATATTTATTGAATTACTGAGAATTTCGATCATGTATAACTATGTTCTTGCACAATTAATACTACAAGCTTTATTTCATACTTCTTACAGACGCTGAAATAAAAACATAAAATTGGAATATGGTCTCCAATATGACTAGGGGACTATTCAACGCTCAAACTACCTCAAAGAAAAAACTCCCATATTTCCAAAGATTTGAAAATATTAACCCCTTTCCGAAATACTATTCGAGCAATTTTGTTGAAAATGCGAGCTGTTTTACATGTGATAGATTACGGCTGTGCGCTCCAGAGGGAGGACATTCACGAACGGATTTCACGAACCGATAAAGGATAAAATACTCGGAGAATTTCCTCTCGATCGTAAGCGATTCCTTGTGTACTTCCCAACGACCACGGGGAGAAATAAAAAAAGAGAACTTATCTCCTATCATGCGCCTTAGCAGTTGCAAATGATTCCTAAATGAAACAAGAGTGTTGAATTTGTAATCTATGTCACTAGAAGTATTTAAAAAAATATAGTTAATATTTTGTTTATCTTTGAAATGTAACTGATGTGACTACGGTTACAGTCTTGTTTAGTTCAACAATGCATGTGGTCCATTAAATACGTAATATATGTGCAAAAGTACGGCTTGATTTCACAATATGTTGTTCATTTAGTAAAAGAAAATGCTTAACAACAATGAGTTTGGTAGTGAGGTATTCATTCAGCGAATCAAGATAATTTGGAAATAAATTCCTCATGATGTAACGAAGAAGATTTGCTCACCGTTTTAAAACCTAATATTTCACTCACGCATACATTCGAAAGTGCGAATTATTAAAGACAGATTCCTGGCTAGAGATTATTAAGAAATGGGGTTGCCTTTTAAATATGTGGGATGACGTTTCCCTAAATGGACCATTTGAAAGCAGGAAAAAAATTAAATAGACGCTTGTGCCAGAAACGTTGTGCATGGAGGTGGATGCTGAAGACAAAATACACGGATAGGATCAAAAGCGAGGAAGAGTAAGTAAAGGAGAACAGAATATGGTTGCAAAACGTAGTTGAAAAATACATAAATACTAACGGTCCCTCTACCATTGGTAGCATATCTAGGGTGTAGGGCTTGCTTGTGAGGCTTCGCCTCCTGACAAGCATTAGCGATGTATACTAATACATCAATAGTCGTAGTTATATTAACTTTAATAGGGTACAGTGTAATGCATGTTGGCGACTACTAACCCCCTGCCACACACCCTTGAGGTGGCCTGCAGGGTATTTCATAGATGTAGACGAATAAAACTATCAGGAAGATAAGGTCCAGATGGATATGTCACACTTGGAGGGAAAAAAATCGTAATTAGCAAGGAGCAAGATAAGCAGAAAAGGTCGAAAGAGAAAGACCAATTGGCAAATGCATGTAGGCCAACTTAAACGGGATATGAAAGACAAGAGAGACGAGGACATGAAGGAGTTAGCAGGAGACAGGGTAGAATGGAGGTCTACAGTAAACCTATATTTATAGGATCGAAGGGGTTAATGATGATTATTGCCTTGTACAGAGAGATAGCCTGACGACGCGGTTCAATAATCAAATAAAATGATCAACGCTTCCACGAAAAATCCTCGTGTTCTAACACGAACGTACATGGATTCTTTGTTTATTACATGGTTATATTTAACTTGAGTTTCCGTCTGTTTGGGAGGAATCTGTTAATCGATTTTTCACCCACATACACTGATCAGTTTTCCTTCAAATTAGGCACACATGTGCATCAACGATGAAAATACAGTATGGGAATAAAAATAAAAAATATAAAAAAGAAAACTTTTAAAGTTACATGATTTATAAAAATATACAAACATAAGTGAAACAAAAATTTTGCTGCAATCTCAAAATCCAGGAAAAAATGTGACCGAACATAAAACCGTGGGGCGTGAATTTAAAGGATTCGTACGCTAATGTTTTACAAATTGTAGCTTTTTCAATATGTATGTATGATTTTGAAATTGAATGTTATAATTTTTAAAACAAATATTGAAAAACGACTTTTAAGAAGCAACATAATATAATATACGTATTGTGCCCCACGGTATTATTTTCAGTCACATTCGATCCTAAATGTTGAGATGGCAGCAAAATGTTTGCTTAAATTATGTTTGTGTATTTTTTATAAAACCATGTAACTTAAAAAGTTTTTATTTTTTATTTCACGGATGTAGACGAAAGCGATAACGCGGCGACCTTCCCGATGACCACGGGGAGGAATTAAAAAAAAGACAAACGATCCGATGGCCATTTCGGGATGGAATGAAAGTCGTTACCGAGTGGACGATGTCTTTGCTGCCCACGTGCACTTCGCTGGACCGCGGCTACTGGCGAGATCCAACAATCAACTGTGAGGGAACAGAAAGAGAGACACCCGACGGAAGATGCCAATTACGATATTACAGGCCAATTACGATATTACATTGGAATAACTAAGGCTAATGTTAGGACGGGGAGTGCCGCAGGGGTACCTACTATCCCCGTGTATTCAGAAGAAATGGTAAAGGAAGCATGAGGGGATAAGGAGGTAGGAATAAAGGTAGGAGGGGAGCTGATAAAATCAGAGAGATTTGCAGATGATCAAGCAATTGGTTAGTCAGTCTGCCAAGGGGTTACAGTCAATGATGAATGCGTTAGAGGTGCAGTGCGAAAGGTATGGGATGAAGATCAATCACAAGGAAACGAAAGTAATGAGATTTTCTAGAAGTAAGAAGGCGGGGCTGAATATAAGGGTGGGAGGGCAGAAGATAGAGCAGGTCGAGCAGTTTACGTATCTGGGTAGTATTTTGGAGGAGAATGGGTTTAGTGGTAAGGACATGAGATGCAGAATTCCGCTAGCTAAAGAAGCATTTTCGAAGAGAAGGGAATTGATGAGGGGGGGTCTGAGAAGAGACGTAAAGAAGAGGCTGGTGAAAACTTTAATATGGAGCGTGGCGCTATATTGGTCGGAAACTTGGTCATTGCGAAGTGAGGATGTGCGTAGACTTGAGGCGTTTGAGATGTGGGTTTGGAGAAGGATGGAGAAGGTTAGCTGGGTGGCGAGAAAGACGAACGAGGAGGTATTGGATATGGTGGGAGAGGAGAGGAAGCTTGTGGCAGAGAGGTTCGGAGAAGGCAGAAGAGATGGATGGAGGAGGTTTTGAGAGGAGAGGGCATGTTGAAGAGAGTGATAGAGGGGAGAACACTGGGGAAGCGTGGAAGAGGAAGGAAGAGGATAGGAATTCTGGACGAAATAAGAGGAGGTAGAAGATATGAAGAATTTAAGAGGGATCTAATGGTGGGACATCATTAAGAGGGAAAGCGAGACAATGTCTATGATATTGGAATGCAGAATGGGGACTATCCAAGAACCTAACAATCAGCTAGTAGAATACTCGAATGAATGAATTTGGACCTGAAAAGATCTACTCCTTCTCCTAGGAGGCATATTGGACCCTCCGCGTAAAGAAACCTCAAACATCTTCGTGAGCTTCCTCCGCGACTGATTGAGACAAAACAATGATTTAATTCCGTCTCTTCCTTTGTATGGTTAAAAATACTGCTTCCGCTGATGACATTCCTTACTTATCAGAAAACTAAGTAAGGTATAAAATGAGTTGATTATTCAACAGTTAAATTATAAATGAACACTTCTTTTACAGCTACGGGACCCGACTGCCAGTTCTGGTGAATTAACGCATTATATAACTCCAATCATTGCCGTATTCACTGAACACTCCATAAATACCTTTGATGATCTCTTCTGCTTTCCATGCTCAATCATAGCATGTAGCGAATAGGAGACGTGAGTTAGGCCATAGAAAAATCGAAGCTTGGTATCTATCTACACGAGAAATAGATATGAGAATGGTTCTAAATAAAACAAAAACTAGAAAAATCGAAGCTTGGTAACTACACGAGAAATAGACATGAGAATGGTTCCAGATAAAACAAAAACCGATCGTATGAAAAGGTTGACGAGGTGAAACGTTTTTCAACGACTGCACGTTTCCAGACCCTTATAGAGTCAGATATTAAATATAATTTTATTTAAAAAGTTTCCACTTCGCGTTTTTATTTATTTTTAATTTAATGAAGTGAAAAACTTTTTTTTACCGTGCTGTTGAAAATCAAACAGGTGCGCGAATGTGCCTACGCCTCCATTTTCATCGTCATTCAAATGAAAAAAGAGATCAGATATCTTTCTATATGAAATTCGCAGCGTCTGGTTTCAGTAATCACATTTCATCCCACTCAAAGACATAAAAATACACCCCCCGGCTGTCCATTAATTTTGGCGATAGAAAAAAATAAGATTTTTAACTCACTCATTCTGTTAAATGTTTTTGTATTAGTTTCCACGACGATGTATAACAACAACAAAAAAAACTCGAATGAATACATCCGAGGACCTAAAAAGGATGGAGCAGTTGGACAGCGGCTCAAGCATAAAAAAAAACAAGCGTTTTTTTAAGGAGATGGCACAAAAAAAAGAAGAACGACGGGCCTCATTTGGTGGGCGAAGATTAGAATCTCGCGTTATCGACGCTTCCAACACCTCCGGTTAGAAAAATAAAAAAATAAAAAACAAGTGTGTGTGCGAGAGATGAAGCTACAAGGCCGAGAGCTTTGAGTGATTATTTTTTTAACGAAGACGGAAGGAGATTTTCTTTTATTTTATTTCGTAATCTTACGAAACACGCGGTCCGCCGGCCCGGGATAATGTGGACCATTGATATAACCGGCTCACACTTCACATCAACGCCATTCCTCCTCCCCCCGCCCCGCCCCCTTACTTCATTCGTTTGAAGCAAACAAGTCCGAAACCTTAGTGACGCCGTTAAGGTAGTTAGATATCAATCCAACTAGAATTTGATGAATTTTACCTCATTTTTAAGATAAAAAAACTCATCTACTAACCCTTCGCCGAACTACTTTTAAAACAATTTGCATAAAAATACAAGCTGTTTTACGTGGGATAGATTACTACGGCTGTGCGCTTCAGAGGGAGAAGAATATTGAATAGGTACATTAGGAATATTTAACAATTTGATTTCGTCAAAAAACAAACGGTGTGTAGTTGATTACTGAGTATTTAGGTCATATATAACTATATATTTGCGCCATTAATATTACAATATTTATTTAACACTTCTCACAGACGCTGAAATCAAAAAATAAATTATAATTTGGTCTCTATTATGACTAGGGAACTATCTTTCTCAAACTACCTTAAAGTAATAGTAGCGGAAAATCTCTTCACCTATGATCTTAATGAATTTGACCTCATTTTAAAGGAAACAAACTCCCATCCTTCCAATTGCATGAAAATATTAACCCCTTGCCGAACTACTTTTCGAGCAATTTGCCTAAAAATACAATCTGTTTTACATGGGATAGATAACGGCTGTGCGCTCCAGAGGGAGAATATTGACAAAAGAAAATAAGGGATTTATGACACCTAGATTTCGTCAAATAACTAACGGTGTGTAATTAGTATGTTTTCTCAAAAATTTATAAAAAATAATCTATTACTCACCGCAGCAATGTTTACATAATCGCAAAAAAAACCCTCTGTTCACCGCACGGCGTGAAAAATGAGTCAAATGAGATACTTATGTAGACATATTTATTTAATTACTGAGAATGTTGGTCATATATAACTATATTTTTGGGCCATTAATATATTACAATATTTACTTAACACTTCTTACAGATACTGCAATTAAAAAAAGACATTCGAATATGGTCTTCATTATGACTAGAGAAATAAATATCTTTGGTAATATATCTTATGTGATCGCAACGGTCAAAATCCTGTCTATCGAAGATGAAATGACAAAATCTTCAGGAACAGTATTAACTCGTCGTTTCCGTGGTTCCTCAACGCCTTCCGCCACATTCAAGAACAAAATCTACGTATAACTTGATATACTTAAATCGTGGGTCGTGGTCATAATTAACTATGACCTCTATTTAACCCATGCACGCAACTTCTAGGCCACAGCATTAAGCCATGGACTTACTAAAATATTATTAAAAAATAATTTTTTTCTAGACAGGACAACCTGAAGACCTGATAGCGAGAGCCTCAGAAAGAAATACGATTACCGGAAATCGTGATTGAGTAAAAGTGGTTACGGCAATTTGTACAACGCCGCTGTTATCAGCTGGTTGACAGGCCACATCATTCCGGTGGCCTATTCTTAAACTGGTCTAACCAGTGAGATAACAAAACACGGTCTCCTGTTTATCACTAGTTGCTAAGCGTGATATCAGAAGCGAGAAATACTAGTCACTTCGTTCGTGGCGAGAAGAAGAAATTCAAACAAAAGCAGACTACGATAAAGTACTTATCAAATACACTGCTGATGGGTAAGAATAGGCCTTTTCCGAATTTTCCGAATAGGAACAGCTGAGACAAAGCAATGTATTTTTTTCCAAGAGGTAATGAATCGTAAATTGATAGCCACAATAATCCATAAACCTTCAGATTGCGATGTTATGGCAATATATGAACATGAAACCAAACAACGCCTGTCCTGAGAGAAGAGATTTGAATTTGCGATTTATGAAAACTTGCTGTTTCAGGGTGTATTACGTGAAATTTTTCCATGTTAGGAATGATAAAAATTATGCGGATTTCACAATAGATAGTTTATTCACGACCCGGGTTTCAACACATTATGTATATACCTGAAGATGACATAATGTGTTGAAACCCGGGTCGTGAATAAACTATCTATCGTGAAATTCGCATAATTTTTATCATTACTTGCGATTTATATTTCCTATGCATGCGAAATAAATAGCGCCTTGCGTGAACTTTCTCTATTAGGTCACAAGATAATGAGAGGCCAAAGAAAGGCATCATAATACATTTTACATTGTGTCAAATCATCACCTTATTCCATCAAATATGGTTTCAGGTCATGTTTATCGACCAAGAATGCGATGGAAATTATGTTTTTTAATAAGTTCTTCCGAATGATCGCATAAAAATCATGTCTAAAATAATGCTAATGCTTTTTAAACTTCCTGTATACAGGGTGTTTTTAGGGGAAATTACATATTTCAGGAGGAGGTAGGGAAGGCAATGTTGAGCATTTTTGTCCTGTGAACATGGGTCGCAACTCCTTAATAACCGAGCTATGGCAACGCAAACATTTTGTGAGGATCATCCTACACCTACCATTAAAACGTTAAAAAACAGTGGATTACACCTATCATTTTGAAGTAATAATTCTCAATGTTATTTTTTTATGATCTTCATCTTTCTTTTCCTGCCGACAGGTATGCTTATTGATTCCAATCTCCACTAATACATGTGATAGGATAATAAAACTACCAGTTGCAGAAAGAAGATACAGATTACTAACTTTTAAGTATCTAATACGTTTCTCGTAGATATCTCCCAAAGTAAAAATGTTATCCCAAAAAGTAACTTTTTTAAAGAATACATTTTTTTATAATTTCGGTTACCAACTTGACACTTGGAAGCAATAAGCATACCAGCCGGCAGGAAAGGCTTTACCCCAGGTTTTTCGTAGACTTACAAAATAAGAAGAGGAGCGGTAGCCTTACATCTCAAAGGCTCCGGTACCCACGGTATGAATAATTACCAATCTTTTCATTCAAATAAGGACGGGGACCTCGCGACTTGGGACGATTCGGGATGCTCTTACCTATTCGTAACAACTTCACCCCTTCAAGAACATTCTTTGTCCTCCAATCACCAAAGAAAAGTCTTCCAAATCACCAAACAGACGCTAAACGTCGAAACATTCAACTCACCTGAAAAGAGAAGAAAATTACATTTAAAACGAGGAATATATCTACAACAATAAAACTATTATTCGCACTATTTCTGAAAATGACTTAGAATTTACAGTAAGTTCCAATACGAATCACTCGCCATCTTTGGTCAAGTTACAAATATACTAATGAGATTTTCTAAGACAAACTAAAGTCAGTAAAAACAATTTAATTTATGTAGTACGCCAGAAGACAATGGGCCATTCTGGTTGATTCTGTGCGCCAGAACTTGCTCATTTGTTTCAGATTAGATTAGCATTAAAATGTAAGGCATTGTAATAAGCATGAAGTATGTACATACTGTAATATTATAGACAAAAACACACTTTGTTTTTATGATTGAGATTCTTAGTAACTCGTGAAGGCTTCCGCGGAGTTTTTTTGTTGAAGAGAATGGTTTTCCGGGTTTCCATCCGCGTGTATCCATTTTTTGATTGACAATATTTCGCCAGAGTTCCAGCTAGCTTCCTCAAGTCCGTAAGATTTCAATCTAACGGACCTGAGGAAGCTAGCTGGAACGCTGGCGAAACATTAATGGATAAACGCGAATGAAAAACCAGAAAACCATTCTCTTCAACATTCTTAGTAACTGACTGAATATACTATGTACCAGAAGCTGCAACTTGTGTTTCACGCTAAACGATAAAACAACCTTCACAGCTTAAGATTTCTTTTGCGATTTATGAAAAAGTATTATGGTTAGTAATCGTATATATTATTACAGAAAGGTCTTTTTCTGTCATTCCGTATATGCTCCGTTAATACTGAACCTACAGTGATAAATGAGGTATCATTTTAAACGTTGAATCACCGGCTTCTGACGAAAAATACAATCTCAATCTCAAATTTCACTATTTACTCATTAATTTGACTTAAAAGTTTCGATAAACTCTCTTGCCTGTATTGTATTCATATGTTTTGTATATTTTTGCAAGAAAACAAGTATAAAGAAAGTACTTTATGATACACCTTCTTCTCTATTTAAAACCCAATTATACCGTTTCCTTAACACACTTATTCCCTGATAGCGTGAAAGTGCGAAATTTTCCGTACGGATTACCGAGTTCGTTCATAATTTTTTACCAAGGAAAAAATATCTGAACTCTACGCCGTTGTGTTTATAACGCGATCTGAGCGCCAAACTTAAAAAATTATGTATTTTAAAATAGAAGTAATTTGGATTAGCGTACTTCGACGACTAAGGTCATTTCACACATGCCGTCTGCCATAGGGCTGGGCGGTTTTCTAATGTATTGGTTCCAATATCAATATTTTTAAATATTGGGATTCCAACAACAGAATTTCTGAACGAATATCCTGTATTGGATATTGGCGGTCAGAAATACAAATATTTGTAATTGGAATATTGTATATTGAAGAACCAATATTTCCAATTGGAATATTGGATTACCAATGTTGAAAATGCAAGTACATATTGAATATGAACCCGGCGAGGGATGCCGTACAGCGGTGAAACGCGTCGTGCAATAAAAATATTGTAGCAAAGTACTAAGTTGTCTTTAATCATGAGTTCCGATAAATTTACCTCTTTTTATTGCTGTGTACAATATTTTTCAATAAACCAATATTTCATTTTGTCATTATTTCCAATATTATAATATGCCAATATTTTCCAATATTCAATATTCCAATATTTTCCAATATTCAATATTCCAATACAGGTTATTTATATTGGTCCATTTTCAATATTTTAAAATACCGCCCAGCCCTAGTCTGCCACGTGCAGACAGGGGCAAAAACACTCGGACGAAATTATAAGATCACCACTACAAATTCGGGCCGAGCCGCGTACGATAGTTGAATTCGGTGAATGATCAGGAACCGGTGTGCCCATCGTTGCAAGTAATTCCCCTTTTCATTTAAATAATGTATATATGGAGCTCAAAGCCGCCTCACAGCCCATGGAAAATAGAATATATTTTCAAGCAAATGTCTCGAAGTGTGCGTAGTAGTAAGTTAATGATATTTTTGCATCATTACAGAAGAGATGAGATATTTTCTTCATCATCATAATCAACTGAGTAATCTACCGGTTAATTAAAGGTAGGTTATGATGAAAGTCGGAGAAAATCCAACGAACTCTTACACGTGCCGTGCCCTTTCTACATCTAGTATTTCTTTCTTCAACACAGCATAAGTCCTACCTTTCTTCATCCCGTCCATAAAACCTATTCTCTATCTTCCCCTTCCCCGCTTACCCAACATCCTACCCTCTATCACGGCCTTTAGCCAACCATCGTCCCTCATTACCCCTTCCAGCCACCTACCCTGTCTTCCCCTAATCTCATTCACAAGTTTCCTCTCCTCACCCACCATGTCAAGCACTTCCTCATTTGTCTTCCTTTCCGTCCAACGCACCTTCTCCGTCCTCATCCACACCCACATCTCGAAAGCCTTCAGCCTATTTTCGTCTTCCTTTCTCAAGGTCCACGTTTCTGCCCCATACAACGCAACACTCCATATGAAGCTCTTCAACAGCCTCTTTTTTACATCCTTACTTAAGATCCCCGTCATCAGCTCATTTTTGTTAATAAAAGCTTCCTTCACTAGCGCTATTCTCCTCCTAATTTCTTTGCTACTATGTCCTCTTTCTTCTAGCGTACTTCTCAAGTAATTATATTGTTCTACTTGCTCCAGTTTGTGTCCTCCTACTATTGTGACAAGCCTCGCTTTCTTTGCCCCGGAGAATCTCATTACTTTTGTTTTCTTATGATTAATCTTCATTCCGTATTTCTCGCACTGCTTTTACTAAATACGTCTACTAAAGCTTGCTAATCCTTTCGACGATCTACCGACCAACGCCTAGTAGTGATCTAGCTCAAACTACCCAGTGCTAACTTAACGCGGGCGGAGAAAGTGTCGGAAACCCGAGACAGTTGCATCAAATCTAGAGTATATCTAGTATCGAGAAGGTATATAACACACCGACGGTCGGAGGAATTCCTTCTTCCTCTTCCCCCCTCCTCCCCCTACGCTTTGGCCTGCGGTCGTGCTATGAGCGGGACGAACTCCCTAGCTCAGCTAAGAAGCACTGAAACTCACGCATCTATAGTAGACACACATACGTCCACTTCCAAGTGGGACGCTTGAGCAGTGACCGGGAATTCTTATCCTTTGGACCGCGCCGTTCCTTACGTTCTACTTTCACTTCCCCAGGTCTTACGTGTTTACTCACACACGCGCCGTCGCTATGGGGTCAACGCTCAAGATAGTGCGACAACGTGGACAAGAAAAAAAAACACACGCGGGCAAGCGAACACGATAACTACACCTAGTCGGCTGAGGCTGTTTCAAAGTTTCGGTTCCAATGGAGGATTATCACTCGAATGCTTTTTCGATATTACCGTTGAAATCAAATTTGCAAAAAGGTTTTCATATAGATTTACGGAGTTGCTTCGAAACATTACAGCCTAACAACCAAATACCTAATCGTAGAAAGTCGCATTATTTTCTGTTTCCGCAAAAACGACCTTAGACGTAATTTCATCCATCGATCAAAGGCCCGTGATTCGATTCCCGGTGAAGACGGATATTTTTTCAAAGTATTTTCTAAATCCTTATACTGTTATATTTCCGGCAGAAGTGGACACCTTCACAAAAGTTAGTGTTGCTGACCCTTTGCAGCAACTGGGATGGGAAACGCTTTCAGACCGTGGATTAAAATTTAGACTCAAATCTATTATGTAAGTTCCAAACCGGTCTATTCTCTGACGAAGTTGATAATATTTTACGAAATCCGACATACTACGGTAGATCAGATCATGAGAATAAAATTAGGGAACTAGACTGCAGAACGGACAGATTTAAAATGTCATTTTTCCCACGAATTATAAGGGACCATAGCAGCAGCAAATGAGACTTTTATCTAGGTTTGTCGATAGGTAGTGTAGCTCTTAGTAGTAGTAGTACTCCATAATACTTGAATCCTTATCTGTTACCTAGTACTAGCAGCACGTCGTGCATGTTTTCTACATAAGTCTTGAGTCTCTGTCCATTTGCGTAGTTGCAAAATACATATATATTAACGGTCCCTCTCCATTGTGATAATATCTGTAGTGTAGTAGTGCATGCTTGTGAGGCTTTGCCTCGTGACAAGCATTAGCGATTTATGCTAATGCATAATTAGTCGTAGTTACACTAAATTAAGGGTATAGTGCAATGCATGTAGGTGAATACTCACCCCCTGCCACACACCTCTAAGGTGGCTTGCAGGGTATATCGTAGATGTAGATGCAGAAAAGCCTTTTAAATGAATCTTTTCTATGTCGAGATGATTATCCTTGATGTAAAATTAAAAAATAAGAAATAACAATGAATGATAAACAGAATATAAAACGTAAATCTTAAAGCATGGATACGAGAAAAGAAATGTATGCCGTATCCGTATAAAGTCACTTCCAAAATAGGATAAACATAATTCACTCCACCTCGTGATGCAACAACGGACCATTTTATTTTGGCATACAATTTTTACTATGCACAAATTACTGCGCATTCAGTGATGCCTTTTCCTCTACTAGTTTTCGTAAAAAAATTCATCAAATTCACGAATATAGCTGACAATAGCGGAGAAATTATGTTCAAATGCAGCCGATCCTTCAGCAAAGAATATTACTTTCGTTGGTGTTATTTATCTCACCTGTGTGCACGCCATATTATCTATTTCAAGTTTCTTCCGTTTTTTTGTCAGAAATATACCGTTTCGTAAGTTAATTCGTGCTGTTTCCATAGCTGATAAGTTCACCCTTACCATGTGCTTAAAATATAGAATTATTAGATGCCAATATACTTGACAGATAATTGATTTATGTACATACTATTCAGTTGTGTTGAAGTAGACCACCCTCCGATGAAACAAAGAGCTTTCACATGGTTATAATGGGCCACGTTAACATGTGCGTTTCCAACATTTTTCCTAGCAGTCAAGACTTGACCGAAAGTTGCGCGCCTGCAGACACGAAGGTGTGACATTAACTGAAAAATAATTCGTCTTTGATGACATTCATTTTCTTGGGATAAATCACCACACTTGAGTTCCTAGAATGCCATTATCACCACACTGACTTCCTGGTTCATTAATAAGAGGGAGCTGATGACGAGAACCTTGTGCAAGCATGGAAAGGAAATGTTGACGAGGTGGTTAATATGAAGTGTAGCGTAGTATAAGGCAGAAACGTGAACTGTGAGTTATGAATATGAGAATGGGCTGCATTCCTTAAGAGATATGAGCGTGAGATGAGAATGAAGAGACACAGTGCGGAAGTTCTGACATCAGAACCCACATTCCCAGAATCCCCGCGCCGGAAGCTTTAACAAATTAAGATCCCCTCGTGGCTTCGAGAGATCTGGGTTCGAATCCCAGTACAGGCAAATGACCTCTTTCAGCGCGAATTGAAATTTCACACGTATAATAGAATGGAATAAACCTTTATTATACTCTGGGACAGGCCCCCTAGAGCAACAATAAGATAATTGGAGGTAAAAAAAAATTAAGAAATTATTTGGTTCAAATCAGAAAATAAATCAAGCTTAAGAACAATGAAAAAGAAGGACAAAAACATCTACTATCAGTGAAAAACAATAACTGTACGTGTGATACAATTTAATTCAAGGATAGGCATAGGTATGACACACAAATGTATATACAAACATACAAATAACCACGTGAAGCGCAGGTCGGAAAAATAAGTTTTAGGCCGTTATGATTACCTCGTTAGTGTTTCTGACCTTATGCAACAGTTGGGTTGGGAATCGCCTGCAGTCCGACGAGTAAAATTTAGACTTAATCTACAATGTGAGTTCAAAAACAATTTATTCTCTGAAAACGTTAATAGCATTTTAACGAAATCCGACATACTACAGTAGATTAGATAATGAGGAATAAAAATTAGGGAACTAGACTGCAGAACGGGCAGGTTTAAAATGCCATTTTTCCCGCGAACGATAAGAGACCATCTTAACAGCTGCCAATGAGACTTTTAACTAGGTTTGCCTATACCTTACGTACGTTGGTAGTTGGTTGATTTACCCCATAATTCTTCAAAACTGACCTGCTAACTAGTACTAAAAGCACGCCCATGCATGGTTACAGCATGACTCTAGTATCACTTTCCATTTATATAGTTGCAAAATACATGAATTCTAATGGTTTCTGCAGCAATGTAGGGCATACATATCGTATACTTCGATGATGCATGATGGTGAAATGTCACTTCCTAACGAGTATTTGAATTCTTTTTTCCTAATAATGGATGCTTCATTAATTGTTTAAGGTGCTTCCACCGTAAAATGACTTAAATGTCATTTTATTCATATTCTGTCTACTTGTAGAATAAGTTGTCCTCTATCTGATATGAACAACAAAATAATACCTTTCCACGCTATATTATTCTATAATTGAACTTGAAATTACATGGTGTCCAATGGGGGAATGACAGAAACACGGGAAAAAAATAGTATTTTTCCATAAAATATAAATGCCATTTTTGCGGAAAACTATTTATAAGAAGGAAATAATCCAGAGAAATTGAATAAAAATAAATTAAAGGCATCTTACCACCTTATTTTTCTAGTTATTGAAGAAATGCTAACGTAATTGAATACAAAATGCGGAAATTCGTAGGAAATGGCGCTGCAGTCGGTTCCCATGGCCGGAAAAAAGTGCTTATTTAAAATACATTTGTGGAATAATCTGCATATTTTGTACCTTACTTTTGGGTTTCTATAGGTTTCGCATTTCATCAGCGAAAGCAGGATTTTTTGGACAAAATATAAAAAATGTGGTACTTATTTAGTATTTGTTTTGACTCACACAGTCGCGGCGGAACCTCCTCAATACATGTCGGGGACAACTCACCCCCTGCCACACACCCTTGAGGGGGCTCGCAGGGTTTTTATGTAGATGTAGATTAACGCTTGAGCGAGAAGAAGGGTACAAGGAAGAAAGTCAGCGGTGCAGGATAGGAATTCAATCCCCAGATTTACGAGTTGGAAAGAGGAGAGTGGTTGAGGGGGTGTGGTTAGCGCAGTCGGTGCAAAGGGCACAGACGAAAGAGAACTCCAGCAAGGAGATAGATAGGGAGAGAGAGAGAAATACAGGAGCCATGCGCGCGCTGGAGTCAAGAACCTCCGCGAAGCGCAGAAGGAATCGCCTCCTCACTCTTAAGTCATGTCCTTCCGCCGGCTTTCTTTATTTTTTATATTATTTAATTCCATTTTATTCTTTCCCCTCCCCTCCTGCCACACAGCACCTTGAAGTCGTCGACGTCACGCCACACGGGGTCGCCGATCGAAGCGATGCGGAAGGAGGGCAGCGAGACTGGCGCCACCGAACAGCGGGGGTTGAAATTAAAAAAAAAATAAAATAAAAAACAACTTCATTCCAAAATGCCAAAAATACTATTTTTTTCTCCTCCTCCGGAAGTTCAAACTTTGCATAGCTTCTACACGTTGATTCCTGCACTTGTATTTTTGTCCGTCATTTTCCATATTTTTTACACTCATCAGCAATTACGAATGTGTCAAATTGCGCAAAAATAAAAAACGTCCAACTTCGATTTTCCCTTCAATTGAAACTTCCAAATTCAACCTTTTCATAATCTCTTGGGAGTTAACTTACAGTATAAAAATTTGTTTGCTTTAAAACACACCTTACTATCCTTAAATAAATGAATTTCTAATAAGTTTTGAGTGATGTTTTGTGCCACATTAAAAAAATGGCTGGAAAATTGAATTCAAGCATCAAAATTAGTCCTCAAGATCACGATTCATGGCTTTTACAACCTTTACCGTATCAGATGCCATAATGAATCAGTAAGCAAGTCTTGTATTACACCGGTTGCGTAGCCTTTACCGGTCCTCCCGCTATAACTGCCTTAATCTGAAGAAAAAGGAGTAGGTACCTACAGTGAACCTAGACCTTCGCATGAATTAAAACACGACCTCAGATTTTCTTGAATCTTTCTGAAAGGAAGTTCTTTGAGATTGAGAAAAAATAAATAATGAATTCTACCTTGTAATTTGTGAAGTTTAAAAAAATATTGCTTTCAACGGTGAAATGCCTTAGCTACTGCCAAAGAAAAATTAAGACACGTCAAATTCAGATTATTCAATCAATATATATTTTTAATTAAACCAATTCCAGCCACTGCAGTCGACTGCAGCACTATTTATATTGAACTAACGCACTTCAACTTCAGTTCTTGTAATTACTTGCTAATAATAAAAAAATAAGATGGAATGGTTACTATATTTCATTGCCATTCCAAAGGGAGTTTTACTTATTACAAATAGTTTTGTCGCGAAATTGACATTTATATTGGACTGGAAAATACTAATTGTCCCCAAGTTACACTCAATCTCGCATTTAAATCTACTCGTATATTGAGGGCCGTATTTATAGTCGTTACCTAGCAGTCCCCTTATCCATCCCCTACCCAGCAGGCCCCTTGAATTGTGCGTCCTATAGTCAAAATTAAGGGAGCCGCTAGGTAGGGGATGGTTGGGGGTTAGATCTGGTAACTAAGGACTACAAACGGCGGGAAATGGAATTCGCAGCTCAAATGTTTCAGTGGTGACGCTCGTGATCAACATGGATACGGATAAATAAAGAGCCAGACGCCGCATGAAAATTTATAAGATGGCCTCTCGACGTGCAAATAGCTTCAACGGTGTGGAGAAGAAGATTTTGTGTGACCTGGTGTAGAAGCATAAAGATATAGTGGAAAGTAAGAAAACGGACGCAGTTTCCTGTCACAAGAAGAAGAAATTGTGGGAAAAACTATGCTGCGAGTGTATATGAACATCCTTGGAATGTGTCTGGCGTCACATCATATATTTATCGATTAAGAGCAAATCTCACCGTTGTTTTATTAACACCAAATCTTCGAAATTATTAATTTAAGGCTATGCACGTTCATTAGAGTCAGTTTAGTTATATCTGTTGTGTTATTTTTTCGATAAGGGGGCCCCTGGTGGAGCAAGCATCTCCTGCCAGATTTAGGAGAGGCTGCTGGGGGGTGGAAATTTGACTATAAATACAGTTTTTGACGAAGGGGCCTGCTACGGGCTGTGGGACTGCTGGGTAGCGGCTATAAATTCGGCCCTGAGTTCAATTTGCGAAACAATAAGGAGGAAAGGTAGAATTATGTTGTATCATATCAAAAAAGAGAACACGTTTTACTACGGTTTTCTGCTTGCCAACGCCCAAACCGTCATCGTAGGTCGTAGGCGATTCTAAGGATGGAAGTTTCCACGTTCCAGTGAATGAGTTATTAACCGAAGCATAATCAGCCCCAGAGAGAGAGCAATCGAAGCATGCGAAGAGAAATCTTTTTCGAGAAATTAATTCGCCTACGGAAAAAGTCGAATTAATACATTATGTAACGCCATGCACCTTCCCAAATGAAAGGTACGGCATCGAAAACCTTTAAGGTAGAACGAGTAAGAGGGAAAGTGAACATATGATGATGATGATGATGATGACGTGATGAAATTGGTGCGCCCCATATGCCTTCTTTTTTTTTTGTTGCTTGCCCCGGTGATCGAGGAACTTGTACGCCTTTGAAGTGGGTCAGACGTCGATAATGAAGAAGTGAAACTTCATCGATCTTCCCGGTAAAGGCAAAATGATTATATACACATATCTTTCCACCAATAATATCTATACGCGTCTATTAAGAACAGGACTGTGAAAATGCATAGATTCGTTTAGAAGCACCATTACTCGCTCTCAAGTAATATAACACCCTTATAAAAATGGTTGATATAGTTCAATCGAGATATCACTTATCACAAAAAGTCCAAAACATTGGTCTTTATTAAAAAAAAACAATATCTATCTAATGATACAAAGATATTATATACTTACTGAACTACTTAATGAAATATTTATGCCTAAAAATATAAGCCGTTTTTTCAGGGGATATGGCTGTGACTTACAGGGTGAAATTATTTTTTCTCAAATATTTTATAAAATTATCAAACAAAATAAAACGACTCCACGAAATACTTTTTATATAATCGTAAAAAAAAAATTCAGATGCGAAAGCCCTTGCAGCGCCGAGCGTGAAACAAATATATTATCTAAGATAAAGCCTACAACTTGTACATTCAGTTCATTACTATGAAGTTAGTGTCTGTTATAAGAGAAAAACCTCGCTCAAACTACCTTTAGCAGGATAGTGAGAGCACTTGGTAGGTTCTTGGACAGTCCCCATCATGCATCTTAATTTCTGAAACATTTTCTCGATTTCCCTCCTAAGGAGGTCCCGCCATTAGATCCCTCTTAAATTCTTCATACCTTCTACCTCCTCTTATTTCGTCCAGAATTCCTATCCTCTTCCTTCCTCATCCAGTTTTCTCCCCTCTATCACTCTCTTCAACATGCCCTCTCCGCTCAAAACCTCCTCCATCCATCTCTTCTGCCTTCTCCGAACCTCTGCCACAAGCTTCCTCTCCTCTCCGACCATATCCAATTCTTCCTCGTTCGTCTTCCTCGCCACCCAGCTAACCTTCTCCATCCTTCTCCAAACCCACATCTCAAACACCTCAAGTCTACGCACATCCTCCATTCGCAATGGCCAAGTTTCCGACCCATATAGCGCCACGCTCCATATCAGAGTTTTCACCAACCTCTTCTTTACGTATCTTCTCAGACCCCCCCTCATCAATTCCCTTCTCTTCGAAAATGCTTCTTTAGAGAGCGCAATTCTGCATCTGATGTCCTTACCACTAAACCCATTCTCCTCCAAAAAACTACCCAGATACGTAAACTGCTCGGCCTGCTCTATCTTCTGCCGTCCCACCCTTATATTCAGCCCCGACTTCTTATTTCTAGAAAATCTCATTACTTTCGTTTTCTTTTGATTGATCTTCATCCCATACCTTTCGCACTTCACCTCTAATGCATTCACCATTGACTGTAACCCCTTGGCAGACTGACCAACCAATGCTTGATCATCTGCAAATCTCACATATTTTATCAGCTCCCCTCCTACCTTTATTCCTACCTCCTCCTTCCCCCATGCCTCCCTTACCATTTCTTCTGAATACACGTTAAAAAGCAATGGCTATAGTGGGCACCCCTGCCGCACTCCCCGTCCTATCGTGGCCCATCCCGATTCTCCATTGGCTACCCTAACCTGCGCCGTCTGGTTCATATACAAATTCCTAATCAGACGCCTGTCCCTCCAATCGACCCCTAATTTCTTCAACACTCCCATTAATTTCGTCCAGTCCACCCTATCAAACGCCTTCTCGAAATATACGAAGCATGCAAAAACATCCTGCCCATACTCTAGGTTTCTTTCTACTAGCGTCCTCATCATTGCTATAGCGTCTCGCGTTCCCGTCCCTCTCCTAAACTCGAACTGGTCGTCACCCAGGTATTCATTTGCCTTCTTCTCTTGACTTCTGTTTATAATTCTTAGAACTACTTTGGCTGCGTGGGATATTAAGCTTATTGTCCTATAGCCTTCGCACGTTTTTGCCTTACTCTTCTTTGGTATAAGAATTAGTACAGTCTTCGCGAAGTCTTCCGGCCACACTCCATCCTCATTAATCCTACCAGTAAGCGCAAAACATTTTCCTCTTCCGTTCTTCCCCATGCTCTTTAAAAACTCTGCAGGTATGTTAGGCCCGCGAACGATAAGGGATCATAACAGCGGCCAATGAGACTTTAATATAGGTTTGTCGATAGGTAGTGTAGCTCTTAGTAGTAACAGTACTCCCTAATACTTGAGTCCTTATCTGTTACCTAGTACATACTAACAGCACGCCTTGCATGTTTTCTACATGGGTCTTGAGTCTCTGTCCATCTGATAATATCTGTAGTGCATGCTTGTGAGGCTTCGTCTCGTGACAAGCATTAGCGATTTATACTAATGCGTAATTAGTCGTAGTTTCACTAACTTTAGGGTATAGTGTAATGCATGTTGGTGACTACTTACCCCCTGCCACACACCCCTGTGGTGGCTCGCAGGGTATTTTGTAGATATAGATGTAAAGAAAAACGTGAATTTGGAATCTGGCACGGTTTAATGTCCCGACGATTATAAACTCAGTAGCAACAAATATATATTTAACTGGAAGTGAGTGTAAGCCTTCAGTTTTCATTCGCGAGGAGCGTACGTGGTGAATTTTCGGATCGTTAACTCGGAGAAGGTCGTCCATATGTCATCATCACTCGAGCGAGATTCCGCTACGACCGCGATATATATATATATAAATTCAGAACTACTTTAGATATTCCTGCAATTCGCTGATGACGAGATTCAAAAATAAAGGGATAGGAATACGATATGATCGACTTAATCGACCTACCAACAACGCCAGGAAAGTGATGTGTGTAGTTTGTATGTTTTCTCAACTCCATATAAAAATAAATCAATTAATCACCGCAGTACTATTTACAGAATCTAAAAAAATACAATTTTGATAGCTTTTTAGTCGTACGTCGTGAAAAAATGAGTCAAGTTAGAGACTTATGTGCATATATTTATTTAATTACTGAGAATGTTTGCCATTTATATATACATTTTTACGCTATTAATATAATAATATTTACTTCTTAAAGACGCTGAAATAAAAAAAATAAAATTCGAATATGGTCTCTATTTTGACTAGGGAAATATGCATCTCGTTCTAACTGCCTTTTAAGCAAGCGAAAAAGCGTGGTTCCTCAACCGTCAACAAAACACGATCAGTTGATTGAGATAAGCGGGGTGGGCGTGTCGTCAAATTAAAAATAAAAATTGCTTCTTCAAAATCGTTCACTGATTCACTCTCTCTTATTCCGTCTCTCCAACGCAACACTAATTGTTTTTTTTGCGCATTTTTTTACAATCAAGCAGTGAGATCACGTCTTTAGGTACTCTTTCCCTTTCGCCGATTCACGGCTCACGACGACGACTCGGCAATTAAAACTCCAAAAGAGCACTCTCTATCGGGAATCTTCGCAACACTCTTTTATGTGAAAAGGAAGGGAAGAAACGATTGGGCGCGCGGCAGTATAGCCCACGTAAGTGAAACGCCGACTTTCTCATTCAAACTAGGTTGGGGGGCTATTCTGTATGTTTTCGGGATTTCCGATCCTCGGAAGTGACGAAAATTTGACGTCACAGCCTCTAGAATTTCTAATAGGGCCATTCAAAAGTTGAGAATCGTCGGGGGAAGTGACGTCACATTCACGGATTTTCCGAGGTTTTTACCATATCGAGTCCTTACGGAATAAGGCCCCTGTATGGCCTTGGAATTTCCGAGTTTCGGCAGTGACGAAATTTTGACGTCACAACCACGAAAATTTCAACTAGGGCCATTCAAAAGTTGAGAATCGTCGGGGGAAGTGACGTCACATCCTCGGATTATCCGAGGATCGACCGTGTTGAGTCCCTAACTGAATAAGGTGAATCCCAGGGAGATGAACCTCTCAATTACCTCTCCGACATCCACGGAACACTTACATCAACATACCAGGCTTAAAAAAAACAGTACTTCAACATGATCGTAGTCATCCTAGCACATAAATGGTACGTCCATGGAAAAATAGACAAAAAATATTTATACAGTCTATGGTTCAGACTTCACTCTGTGGAAGTATTTAATAGTATCCACACTAGATAATATACTTTGTATTTTTTTCCACAGAATTTATTAACGGTACAACGCGTTCCGCCGATCTACAGCATCATCAGGGTTCAAATTCTTAGTTTGTTTTGTTTATTGACCGTTTTTATGTTGTCGTAGTTACGGGGTTGGTTTGAGTGAGGGAGGAGACGGTTATACCGTGGCTTGGAAGTAGGTTTGAATGGTTGGTTTTTCTTAAAGTTAATTTCTCGGAAAGGAGTGCGGAGGACTGCGGGAGAACCATTGCTTCAAAAAGGGTCGTGTTAGGGTCTGTGCCAAGTGCCTTCTTATCACGATTTGTTCGAGAGCATCCATTTTGAATCCCTTGGAGAGGATGTGTAATATTTCGGGAACAAAATCGCTTTTGTGATTGCATTCCAGGAGGTGCTTAGCAAAGAGGGAGCTGGAATCCTTACTGTTGTGACACCTAACATGTTCCTTGGAGCGGTATTAAGACGTTTCTTCCTGTCTGACCAACATATGGAGTGTTACAACTAATTGCAATAAAATTTATAAATGCCTGACTTAAGAAGTCTTTCTTGTTTGTCTTTACCATTAACTAGGAGCTTTAAAAGGCGTTGTACCGTTATTAAATTCTGCGGGAAAAATACAAAGTATATTATTTAGTATGGAAAAAATATCTTTATGCTTGGGTTAAGTTTGCCACTTTTCCCAAATCGTTAAGTTTCAAACAAACAACAAATAACAAGACGTCATTATTTCCCCCACCAATGGTGTAGAGCACATTGGTGAAAATTTACGACAATTACGACAATTTGCCGATGAATTAATGCACGAAGTTCCAATAATATTTGTGTCATTCTACGTAAAGTGAACGATGTTGAAAACTAGTTATATCTCAAATTTCATCAAATAATACAACGCACGCACAGAAAAGGCATTTAAAAATGCATTCAATGTAATTACGAGAAGAAAAAGATGATGAACAGGATAAGCATGTTGTTAACGCCTTCGACATAAAGTGACAAGGCCAAACTATGGATATAAAAATGACAAACAAAAATTCTGATTTCTGAGAGATAGATGTGTGTTATAAAGATTTAAGTTTTCGTGTCTCCCTGAAGCCATATGCATTTGGCATCGAGTACTGATATATTACGATAAGGAAACATTCCGTGCATAGAATTTTCCGGAACCCGTTTTATAAACAGTTCTTATCAATCCGCGTTTGAAGACGGATGCGGTGGAATTAAGACGGGGAAGTAGATGCGATTCGGAATTCAGTGAACGACGGGAACAGATGACGACAAAGGAAGGCAAAGGCAAGGTAGGCGACAGTTCATGTAATCTTGACAGGCGAATAATAGTCTTCGAATAGCATCTCCAGCGGCGAAACCATGAGAACTCGGAAGAATACATTAAATGGGAGGAAATATGGAGTAATACAGCGCAATATCACAGAATAATTTATTTAAATATAGACTAAAAGGTGGTTCCACCGTAAAGTTACTTAAATGTCATTTTATTCACATTCTGTCTACTTGTAGAAAAAGTTGTCCTCTATCTGATATGAACAACAAAATAATATCTTTCCACGCTATTTTATTCTATAATTGAACTTGAAATTACATGTTGTTCAATGGGGGAATGAGAAAAACACGAGGAAAAATAGTATTTTTTCATGATATACAAATGCCATTTTTGCGGAAAACTATTTATAAGAAGGAAATAATCCAGAGAAATTGAATAAAAATAGAATACAGGCATCTTACCACCTTATTTTTATAGTTATTGAAGAATTAATGCCGTAATTGAAGTCAAAATGCGGCAATTCGTAGGAAATGGCACTCCAGTCGGCTCCTATGTCTGGAAGAAAGTTCTCATTTAAAATACATTCGTGGAATAATCTCCTACTAACAGGCATTAGCGGTTTCGCCTCCTAACAGGCATTAGCGATTTATCCTAATGCATAATTAGTCGCAGTTACACTAACTTTAGGGAATAACGTAATGCATATAGGTGACTACTCACCCTCTGCCACACACCCTTGAGTTGAGGTGGCTTGATTTTTTAGATGTAGAATAGAAATTGAATCATTCCAAATAATAACGCTATCTCAGTACATCATGCGGTGGAACTTACACACTGCGAAAGAAGGACTCTTTGTAGTTTTTTTCACGGAAAAGGTTTTTAATTCGACCGGTTTAAATGTTTCACGCCATTGTCACGCTACAATGATTTGAAGCATCGCCACCGGTCTCGTGAAGCATTTATCAGAAGAAAAACTGCAAAAAGCTGTCCTTCCTCCTTCAGAATCATTTCAAATGTGCAAGAATCGTCATTTAAACCGGATAAACAATGCAGTTTGTGCGTCGAATACAGGGGTATGTACAACCAGAAGGAGGGTTTGAATACCAAAAATATTTACAATGAACGGACGCAATAAATACGAAGAAATGAAACGGAACTTAATATTAGAACAATGTTGAATGGAACACGTGATCAGTTCAAATAAGTTAATTGTCGCTCTCAACATTTTTCGGGGTTTGAGAATCACCGGTATTCTCTTGAAAATGGAAATGATATCTCCTTTATTTTCCCCAAGAATACTGCATTAAGTTAGTCCTGAATATACGATTTACACTATTTTTCTTTTAGTAGCACTTCCAAACACATAATTCGTCGAAGATCGCTGAGAGAATGTGGATGGCAATGGTTTCAATCTTTAAGCCGAATGAACTGGTTAACAATAAGGTGGACGAACGCAACAATCGTGACGCAACAATAGCAAACGGAGCAACCGATTTGGTCTCCTCCTATACATAAATCGTCTGCGGAAAGCGTCTGGAGGAGATGGAGGTAGACACGGCTTCGGAAGGAAAGATTCGGTTCCCTTCAAGCATTGGGACAAGACGGAACAAAAGAAGAAAAAGTGCCGATGGGCTTTTGTTTCCAACATGGCCCCCAGCCGAAGGATTTTGCGGTCTCATCCAGAAGCGGAAGACTGAACATACTGGGCGGGAATGAGAGATGTAGGGGAGGGAGTTGGGAGGGGGTGGTGGAGGGGGGGAGGGGAAGGCACAGGAGCAGAGAGAGAGAGAGAGAGACATTATACATCCATCCACTACGCCTGACCTTGAAGGAAGAAAACAGGAAATCCGTCGAGACGGAAAGGCAATCGAAAAAAGAAACCGCAATTACGTCGTCTTCGTCCACTCTTTCCAGAAGACGCTTTCCGAATCCTCTTCTGGTTGAATTCACGAAGCACGTCGCCATCAACTCCACAGTGGCACGTATTCACAAATTGAAAACTTCACTCGCTGGAGCCCCAATCTCGTCCCATGCGGAGTTGTTGTTTATGAAATGCTCGAGATAAATTCCGATCGCGTAACTATTGAGTCACGTGGTACGAAAAATAACGAACGGTTCGAGATATTGTTGCGTTTGAACCATTCGAATGGACAACTTAAATGTCATTTTAACCATAGTATAGTAAAAATAGTATATTTCCTGAAAATATAAATGCTACTTTTGCGGAAAACTATTTATAAGAAGGAAATAATCCAGATAAATTGAATAAAAATAAAATAAATCTTATCACCTTATTATTTTAGTTATTGAAGAATTAATGCCGTAATTGAAGTCAAAATGCGGTAATTCGTAAATAATGGCACTGCAGTCGACTCCTATGGCTGGAAAAAATACCTCATTTAAAATACATTCGTGGAATAATCTGCATTTTGGGTTTCTGTAGGTAACGCATTTCATCAGCGAAAGCAGGATTTTTTGGACAAAATATCAAAAATGTGGAATTTAGTATTTGTTTTGACTCACACAGTTGCGGCGGAACCTCCTTAATAATCAACATTCATTAAGGTATCCCAACTCTTTGAATCCTAATGCCGACAGCGACCATCGAAGCGAGTCACAATGTGATGAAATCAAACGACCCACACTTCAAATAAAAGTCCTTTCGCGTTCTCTTTTGTTGGAGGGCGCGAAATTCCATGGAAACCGATAAACAAGGCAGGGGACCCGTACTTTCCCCCAACAGACGTAAGTATGCCAATAGCGTTGAGGGGGGAGTTATGATTTATTCGAAACACATAAAGAGAGAGGGGTATGGTATGGTCCAACGACTCCTCTACCCCGCCAACACCGCCCAAATATATCCCCGAAAATAAGTATGCAGGCAAATCCCTCTTTTACGAAACAAAGGGAAATCACTCGGGCAACCGTGTGGAAACACGCTTTCACCGCCGGGCTCCACGGCCCGTGTTGTGAGGGCACGCGTTGCGTGGTTACAGTGCGCGTGGGTGGGAAGGGGGATCGAATAGACGAATAATGACACACAAAACTTCCGGTCAAAACGGATTGCCATTGATTCAGCAGCGGGAAGGATTTTGAAATGGCCGCCGCATGACGATACTGTGATATTACAACAACAAATACTAACTATTCTTAGCAATAATAATATAAATAATTCGAAGCATTTACGTCTAAATTTTAGCATTGTTGCTCCTTCCAATTAAGGCCGCCAACACCATATCCAAAATTTCACACTTATCTCAGAGTAGAGATGGGAAAATTTTCTCAGTAATCGATTAATCGTATGATATGACACTCGTGTCGGAAGAATCGATTCAGTACAAAAATTGGGGAGGCATAATCGATTATTTAAAGAATCAGTTAATAATCATATGATTTCCTGTTAAGTTTTGTAGTTTCTGTCACGAGCGGAAGAATCGAAAGAACCGTACGATTCATGTGATGTTCAAGGATGAGCATCGCTTTGCGCATGCTTGACGGGTAGCATAATCGATTTTATTAAGAATCGGTAAATAATCACGCGATTATTCCTTGGAAAGATTTGTGACGAATGGAATAATCGTATGATTCACCCCTCGGTAAAATTTCAAATTAGACCAATCCCGCCGTTTATTTTTTCGACAGTCATAATCGGGATTGAATAATCGAATCAACGATTAAATCGTCCGCCCATAATCGATCTAATAATCAAAAGAAAATAATCGATTATGATGAAGACTCGTTTATTTTCACCCATCCCTATCTCAAGAGGCTCTGCTGTGAACAGGCAGAACAGGAATAAAATTCAGGAGCATCGGAATAAATCAGCTGATTGTTGGGTGGGATTTAAATAAGGCGTTGTAGTGACTTTCACATAGCAGTGACCATTTCGTCAATAAACTCGTCTCTTCAGCAATGTTGCCCAAGAAAACAGCATTTGGAAACTGTATATTCTCCTCCAAACTGCCCAGGAGATATTCGGCATTTAATTTTCCATACAGATTTTGACTTATTGCCCTCTATAAGAAAACAATTATCTAAGTATACTCTCTTTCTCACAGACTCCTAGATAAGACCTTCCTAATCTACACGACCTCTTATTTTCCTCATGTCTTAGCATCTTTAAACGTATTTTGAGAGATATATTTCCCTAGTCATAATGGATACCATATTCGAATTTTATATTTGACTTAAGCGTCTGAACAGCAACTGAAGAGCAAAAACTCAAATGAACGATTCATTTGAGCTATTCAGCTGTCTAAGTATTCATTTGAAGCCCAATTTTACGACCAAAAGAACTGGAAATGAACCACTCTTGGCAGAAATGAAAGAGTCGATGGTCTCGCCGTCTGGCGGACACGGTTTGCAACTCCACTTTCGGTAATATTCGCCATATAAGGAGCGATCCGTGACGACATGTTCCGTGAGGTGAAATTACAGAATAACCCCCCTGATCCTACCTGCCCAGTTGCTATTTCAACAACCGCCTCCAGCACCAATATTTCGAAGGCCTCCATTATCTTCCACTACAGGTTTCCAATGGACCACGTATCCGAGCCATATAGCGAATCACTCCAAACGAATGACTTAATCTATTATGTAGGTTCCAGACCGATTTATTCCGTGACGACGTTAATAATATTTTACGAAATCCGACATACTACTGTAGATCAGATAATCAGAATAAAATTAGGGAAGTAGACTGCAGAACGGTCGGATTTAAAAAATGTCATTTTTCCCGCGAACAATAAGAGACCATAACAGCTGTCAATGAGACTTTTAAATAAGTTTGTCGATAAGTAGTGTAGCTCTTGGTAGCTGTGGTTCTCCCTAATACTTGTATCCTTATCTGCTACCTATTACTCACAGCATGCCGTGCATGTTTTCGCTACAACTCTTAAATCTCCGTCCGTTTATGTAGTTGCAAAATACATAAATACTAACGTTTCCTCTAACATTGGTAGCATATCTGTAGTTTAGTGCATGTTTGTGAGGCTTCGCCTCGTGACAAGCATTAGCGATTTATGCTAATGCATCATTAGTCGTATATACACTAACTTTAGGGTATAGTGTAATGCATGTTGGTAACTACTCAACCCATGCCACACACCCTAGAGGTGGCTTGCAGGGTATTCTGTAGGTGTAGTTTTTGAATATTTTCAGATATGCTTCTTGCTGCTTCCTTACTGAGAATCCTATATATTTTCATAACAGGTATGAGTTCTCATTTAAAAAACGTTCCTCATTCACCCCCCCCCCCCTTTATCCATCAAAAAGGTTGTGTTCAGTCCGTGTATTCCCGTTCTCCTGGAAGAAAGGAGATATAAAGGCGAATATACAATTGTTATTCCCGCCCTTCCCCCCTCCCTTCCCCGCCACAAAGGAATGTCTTTTTATACCACCGTCTTACTCCCAAGGGTCACGAGAAATGCTTCTGGAGGACTCGGCGTATATATCGATTCAGGACCGGCTGAACGCCTCCTATTGGCCCGGGACAACACACATAACAGCGAATGGGCGACACTACCGCTTCTGCTTCAACCGCTACCGGGACATATGCCATTTGAGTACCACTTCCGGGAAAAAAAAAGGAAACTTGAGTCTAAAAATACGAAACAAAGTGAAGATAAATAGGAGGAGTACATACAGTTAGTTCTCCATCCCCGAATTCTTCCGAAGAACACTTATAAACGATTCCGCATGGAGCTGTATGAAATACGTAATTCCTTAATGTTTATTTTTTTAATTTAAAAACGTCAAACGAGAAACATATACGTTTAACAATATTGAAATCTAGTTCTGTGAACACACAACTGTATTATTCACAAAAAATTTACTCAATTCACTCAAACTTGACGCGAGGGAAAATTCACCACTATCATTAGCTTCGACTATAAAGAAGAAGAAAAAATATGTGATGTAATAACAAAAGAAGTATCACGGACTACTTGAAGCATTAATTCTACTATTTGTTATACCCCCTCTAATATTATATATCACTTATTCTATGCTTTGATTATTCATGTTATTTTAAAGTTCTTATGGCTCTACCCATTCTCCTCCCAATTACTACCCAGATACGTAAACTGCTCGACCTGCTCTATCTTCTGCCCTCCCACCCTTTTAATCAGCTTACCCTTACGAAGATCAATCACAAGAAAACGAAAGTGATGAGATTTTCTAGAAATAAGAAGGCGGGGCTGAATATAAGGGTGGGAGGGCAGAAGATAGAGCAGGTCGAGCAGTTTACGTATCTGGGTAGTATTTTGGAGGAGAATGGGTTTAGTGGTAGGGACATCAGATGCAGAATTGCGCTAGCTAAAGAAGCATTTTCGAAGAGAAGGGAATTTATGAGGGGGGGTCCGGAGAAGAGACGTAAAGAAGAGGCTGGTGAAAACTTTAATATGGAGCGTGGCGCTATATGGGTCGGAAACTTGGTCATTGCGAAGGGAGGATGTGCGTAGACTTGAGGCGTTTGAGATGTGGGTTTGGAGAAGGATGGAGAAGGTGAGCTGGGTGGCGAGAAAGACGAACGAGGAGGTATTGCATATGGTCGGAGAGGAGAGGAACCTTGTGGCAGAGGTGCGGAGAAGGCAGAAGAGATGGATGGAGGAGGTTTTGAGAGGAGAGGGCATTGTTGAAGAAGGTGACAGAGGGGAGAACATTGGGGAAGCGTGGAAGAGGAAGGAAGAGGATAAGAACTCTGGACGAAATAAGAGGAGGTATATAAGATATGAGGGATTTAACAGGGATCTAATTGCGGGCCATCCTTAGGAGGGAAAGCGAGACAATGTGTATGAATTTGGAGAGCAGAATGGGACTGTCCAAGAACCTACCAATCAGCTGGTAGAATACTTGAATGAAACTGAAAAATGGCTATAAACTAGACGCTTGGAGTAGTATTTTAATAAAATACAACAGAAAAATAAATGTATTTTGATCAAATAAGGTGAGAAAAAAAAGTTCCATGTATATCTAGATCGAAAAAGATTTGAATCGGAAGTAATAAGAAATTCGGAACACACAAGAGGGTAGACGATGCCTTTCAATCTAACTTGTTTATATAAATAAGAAAACACTCACTTTAAGAAGGTAACCTAAGGTTTAAACGGAGCGAAAAACAATTTGCATTAATGTACAGAGTTAACCACATCAAACTCAATTATTCAATTTATTTGGTTTCATCGAGTGTAGGAAGGAAATAAAAATCTAATTACTATTAGCCAACTTTTCGGAATATAATGCATTCCGTCTTCAGGGCTAACAACAATACAATGAAGTTCAACAACAACAAAATAAACACCACTTACATAATAGATGTACACAACATTTAAATATCATCACCATAATTACCCCACAAATTTATTCTTTGTGAAATTCAGAATATAAGTGTACACATTTTCGTCGTTTCTCAAGTATGTATAAATTACACACGTAATTAATAGCACCATTTTGTTAATTGCACTCATATCTGCATTATAGAGACGTAGTGTATGTGTAGATATATAGTAACCACATATTATCAACACAAAATTTTTAAACAACTGAGCATCACAATTATCACCTGGTGCACATATAATTGTTGATCTTCATTGCATTGTTTTTAACTCTCTTGACAAAACCAATTCATTCACATAAATATAATTAAGAAAAACATTGAAAACACTCGATATTCTCAGGCGTAAATTTTTGAAAATCCATATTGACAGAATCAATACAAACTTTGTAACTTTCACGATGCATTTGATGTAAAAAAAACCGGTTTCATCGTATAAGCGACGTCATCAGGTACATTTTCTTGATACTTCTGTGCTTGACAAGAAAATGTATGTACCTGATGATGTCGCCTATGCGATCAAACCGGTCGTATTAAAAAATATTCATAGTGAAAGTTACAAAGTTTGTATTGATTCTGTTCTATAAGAATAACATTTTTCCTGTCACACTCTCCGACATGTTTGGTATGCGAACATGGACAAAGTCACGATAATGCAATGCCATGTTCGTTTTGACATGAACGTACGTGTTCTATACAGGCATAGTGAGTAAGTACTCTGGTGTCGGCTACGGAGTACGAGACCGTGTTTTTAACGTCAAAAGCGTCGTAATTTTTACTCTCGCCTTGAATCCAAACGAAATGTCATAATTAATGCTTTGGACGGGGATCGAACGTGATACTCCTATGCGTGTGTGTCTGTGTGTCGGATGGCGGGCGAGCACTTTCAACTGTCACACACCACACCCACATTCTTGGACGAGGGCCAAACAGTGTACCGCAGCGCACCTGAAGAAGTAAGAGGCAACAACGCTCTTGATTGTAGAAATGGAGGCAGAGGGGTGATATCTGGAGATCTACATTCGCTCTGGTGCGCCAATCTCTTCGTAAGACGACAGCGTACCTGCCAAAGGTCTGACGGAATTGCGATATCTCGTATGGATTACTACTACTAGCGCCAATTGTTTCAGGCGCAAATGGACAAATAAGTATGCGAGAAAAAGATAAAGATTGTATATGTTTTTGCCATAAATATTTTATTTTTTGTGAATAAATGCAGTAATTACTCAATTTGTTGTAAGACGTTTATCAGCGCACATTTAAAATACTCCCGGGACCACACGAGACATCGCCATCGCAACCGTAAGTAAACAAATTAGATGGCCGGGAAAGTACGCTGCGAAAACGCCAAGAGAAGGACTGGATGGCATTATTATCGGTGCAATCTGGTTCCAGTATTTTTCAGGATGCAGAATTGATTATACAATTACCTTTTTAAGTTTCCCCTGAGAAATAAATAGGTAATTTCTCATTTAAATCTGAAAAGATATTCAATGAAAGAGTATAACTTTCGCGCTGATAGTTAGTTCCCGACCGCTAGAGTGTTCTGGGTGAAATGTATAACCATTGGAGTAATGCAAGTGTCAGACCCTTGGTACTTGACTTCCGTTCGTAATTCAGACCCTGCGCACTAGATATGCGCACTTCAAAACAGATCGGGAGCAACGTTGACGTGCGGTTAAAAAAAACAAAAGAGCGTCGATAATCGCACCCACGACATGCCCGGTTGTAGACTACTATCGTACGCATGTACCCCCAGCCCCCCGCCAAGTTCATTGCACTTCCATTGTTTTTTTGTTTACATTTTTTGAATCCGTTCGATAGGTGGCAATAGTGAGGTTTCTGACGGAGTTTGTTTACGTTTTGTCACTATCATTGTCACTTTGTTTACGCATGGCGGGATGGCGACTTGTGAGGATTTTCAATTGTTGGTATAGAAAGAGATTTATCACTCGACTAAAAACGGATAAGAGATATTACTCTGTTCCTGGATGCTACCACAGGGTATTCCGCAACCGTGATAAAGAACAAAAGTTTTGGTGTGAAGAACAGAAAGCTTGTTTAAGGCTAATGTAAGTACTCTGTTTTTATTCTTCACGTTACCGTATAGCAATTGGCATGGTCGATGCTGATGATTACCTGTGAATCCATTGCAGATCTCTTACTATTATTTTGACAGATTTTGTTTTTTCTTCTCTATGTGATGTAAATTTCTTTGATGCGATCATTGAAAGTATGTATTACCGAATTGAAGTACTCGTGAATTACGTTCATTACTCATACCAATGATATTGTTTCGTAGTCGTGATCGTTCTAAGATTTCGTTGTTTATAGCTTATTTTTTTAGACATTGTTAACTTTTAGGCTGATAGGCTATTGAAAGGGTTTTCTGTTGTTATACCTATTCATATCAGATGCGTTTAACATTATTATTTGACAGAAAGAACCGTTAGTTACTTCATAAAACTAGCCGGTAAACGGAGTTAAAGGCCGTCTGCACAACTTCAAACTGCATTTTTTTTCTCAATCGGGCGTGCAATCATTTTCGAATTAGAGCAGTGGCTATTTTGCAACCTCGCGTTCATGCATTCCCGCATGCTTTCTCGCAATTCACGGCTTTACACGATGCAATTTTTGAAATGCACGTTCGTACGTACTACATCATAGATTGTGCAATTACGTGCCCCGTGTGAAACGAGCTTTAAGAAATACGATTCAGGCATGCCGGTCCAAAAGTCCAACACGTCAACGTCATGATGTTGCAGCAATCTATTGAATAATAGCGTAATAATAGACAACACGAATCCACAAGAGTCGCATAGATATTTGTATTTTCACTGTCGAGATTATATATAATCACGTGATCATGTCATTTGTTATATAGCTGTTATAGATGAGGGTGGATCACATCATCAATAAAGAAAGCCTACGGAATATAAAATTCGCACATTCATGGTTAAAAGAGGTCAGCTACTTTCCCCAGATCCACATGCGCTATACCTAAGTAGTTCGGGTTCCCAGAAAATCACACCACTTATATTTCTAAGCTAATCATTTCATCATGAAATAGGCTTGGGCAAAAAATATCGAAAAATTAAAAACTCGATATATTTTTTAAAATATATCGATAATTATCGTCGATATTTTTCATGTCGATTTATGAAAAATTGATTTTTTTCCGAGTATCAAATTTTATATATTTGTTTAGCACGTCACCGTTGTAAAGTTGTTGTTCTAGCTTCGGGGTCTAGTGCTATAACGAAAATGAGTGCTGATATTCGCTTAGAACATAGGCGAATGGGACAACGTTCTCCAGAAGTAAGATCTGCACAAACAGAATGAGAAAACGCTGATATAAGTTCAATTTGGTCCAGACATGAACACCTATTATCTCTTAGCACTACTACGCAAGAGGTTCCTAGCTCTGTCCCTAATGATCTGAAGCAGTATCTGGACCAACCACTACTGGAGAGGAAATCAGATCCCGGTTCACCGGTTCTTTCGGAAATCGCGCTGAAGTACTTAATATGCCAAGCCTAATCTGTTCCATCCGAAAGAGTGGCTTCTGCAGTTAACTTGGTGGTACCGGACAACAGGAGTAGATTAACCGGGGGAACTTGTAAAACAGAGAGTTCTTCTGATGTCAATATCAGACAAATACTGGTTTGATTGATTAAAATTGATTGTAAAAATAAAAGATTTTTTTATTACTTCTACATGACCATAATTTTTCAAATTTTACTTCAACATTTTTTTATATATTTTGGTGAAACTTTAAGGAACCACTTGTTTTGGCAAAATTATCGATATTTCAAAATATCGATAATTTTGGCTCGATAACTATCGATACATGTTTTAAATATTGATACGATATCTATCGATATATTTTTTTCACTTGCCCATCCCTATCATGAAACTGATATTAAGCGCACAATTGGAATGCATCCAAGACAAGACATACGACAAGAAGATTTAAAATAAGGGAATAATACTCATAATACTTAAAAACACATTTGTCTAAAGCTAAGCAGAGAGAAAGAGGTTCTGCAATGAACAACCTGAATATTGTTTCAAAAAACCGTTCAAGACTCGTTAATATATACTCCTCATTTCACATAGGATAAAATGTTTATACGACAAATTACTTTTGTAGCAATGCTACAAACACCTGTTTTATGATTGGAGTACTAGTTGGTTGCAAGGCGCCTTAGGTGTCCATAAATGAGTTGCATGCTGTGTTCGCTAAATTATTAAAATTCCTTATTTCAGGTACGCAAATATTCCAAGCAAAATCGCCCTCACTGTGGCTCCATCTAACTGTGGATTCATCTAACTCGCTTTGCTCCCCGGAATTAATGAGTTAACGTCACTCTAAATAAATGAATAAAACTGCAGTAGTGTTGTATTGTCCACTTATATTTAACGTAAAATATTACACTACACGTGTTTCGACGCATAGGGTGTAGTATTTCGACCAGACGTGTAGTGTAAAATTTTAACATTAAATATTAGTGGACAGTACAACTACTGCAGTTTTATTTAATTACCGAAATGCGGTCATAATCAGTAACGCCAGATACAGTCAAACATATCACTTTTTAAAGATGAATTAATTGCGTTAACAATTTTTTTAATGGACGTTACCACGAAGAAAGCATACTATCTGAAAAGACAAACGAAAAAAAGACTATATGAAAAAAAAAACATTGACCACACTGGGGCATCGAACTCCATACCTTGAACTCCACAATCCATCACCTTATCACCGGTCTACCGCTTCCTTCCTACCCAATTCACAAGGGTTAAATGCGTTTTTCGTGACTGTGGCTACATCTTACAGCGTAAAAGAGTAAGTCTGTCAGTGATGAGCGAAAATATACAAATAAAAATTACCTCGAATTTAGCCAGGAACATCATGTTTCAACAATCCATATCTCCAAATAAAACAAATAAGTTTTATTTGGAGATATGGATTGTTGGAACATGATGTTGTTCCTGGCTAAATCAGAGGTAATTCTTATTTGTATAATTATTGTAATTACGTGTATGATACTTTGATTTTTAAGGTGAAACTTGTGATGTTTTTTATGTTGCTTCATTAATAATGTTGTTGTACCGTAATATTGTAGCCATAAAGATGGTGTGGTCAATTATACACCGAAACGTTGGCAAGGAGTTATAGTTTGTAAATTTTTGACCTATCCTTAAGATAAAAATCTTACATTCCATAAAAGGAAGATTGTTGAGAAGGAATGTCTTCACTAAAAACTACACGACAGCGGATAAAAATATGGCAAGGAGTTGCCATGTAATCATAGTCGCAAATTAATCTGCAAATTAAAAGCAGGACATTTTCGTTTCAAGAGGCGAATTCGGAAGCATGCTTCTTTAAGATTCGGGACACAGCAAGTCTGGGTACACAAGGTGTAAGTGCCGAATTAAGTTTTCCCTTCCCTGCGCTCAAGCAGGCGGCGGCTATATTAGCAGTTGAGTGACCGACTGAGCAAAGCGCGATAAGACGTGTCTTCCCTCTTTCTCCACGACACATTAACCCCGTTGCATCCGATGAGGGATGAGGAGGGGAGGGTGGAGGTGGAAGGGGAGGGGGTAAAGAGGGGAGGGAATCGTAAGAGAGAGAGAAAGATCTGTACGGTAAACGAAAAAAAAGAAAGACAAGAACAACTTATCGCAATGCGAAGAAAGGGGGCGAGCTTTGCACTCTGCTCATCCACAAAGGTATAAACAGGGGACGCACTAAATACGCTATGAGAGGAGTAGTACCGTGAGTATCTAACTATCTACTCGGGGAGGGCGGAAACGAGCAAAATAAAACAGTCAAGGGGGAGCTTTAGTAGTTGGCAACACGATTGGCTGACTCGGCGCGGGATTAAGGTGGTTCCACCGTAAAATGACTTAAATGTCATTTTATTCATATTCTGTCTACTTGTAAAAACACATGTCCTCTATCTGATATGAACAACAAAATAATACCTTTTTTATTATTTTATTCTATAATTGAACTTGAAATTACAAGGTGTTCAATGGGGGAATGAGAGAAACACGGGGAAAATAGTATTTTTCCATAAAATTTAAATGCCATTTTCGTGGAAAACTATTAATATGAAGGAAATAATCCAGAGAAATTGAATAAAAATAAAATACAGGCATCTTACCACCTTATTTTTTTAGTAATTGAAGAATTAATGCCGTAATTGAAGTCAAAATGCGGTAATTAGTAGGAAATGGTTCTGCAGTCGGCTCCAATGGCTGGAAAAAAGTGCTCATTTAAAATACATTCGTGGAATAATCTGTATATGTTGTACCATACTATTGGGTTTCCATAGGCAACGCATTTCATCAGCGAAAGCAGGATTTTTTGGACAAAATATAAAAAATGTGGAATTTAGTATTTGTTTTGACTCACACAGTCGCGGCGGAACCTCCTTAAGGCAGTTTGAGTGCAAATTCCCTTTTTCTAGAATTTGATGAATTTGACGTCATTTTAAAGAAAAAACTCCAATCTTTCAAATGATACAAAAATATTAACCCTTTGAAAAACTACTTTTCGAGCCATTTTCCTGAACATATAACCTGTTTTATATGCGATAGATCACAGCTGTGTGCTCCAGAGGGAGAATGTTTAAAAAAAGTAGGATTGCATGCAGATTTCGTCAAAAAAACTAACGGTGTGCAGTTTGTGTCATTTTTCTACTATTTATAAAAATTAATATACATATCACCGCAGTAAATTTTACAGACTCGCTTTAAAATACCTTCTGTTTAGAAGGCTTTTTAGCCGTGCGACGTGAAAAAACGAGTCAAGTTTGAGACTTAATTAGCTTTATTCCATTCTTCTTCCGGGTATCTGTCGCGTCGTTGTGTTTTTCTGACAACGTTTCTCCTCCCGCCCTGGAGGCGTCTTCAGGTCGAAGATATCTGCGCTGTATTTATCTTCGACCGAGCGCAGATATCTTCGGCCTGAAGACGCCTCCAGGGCGGGAGGAGAAACGTTGTCAGAAAAACACAACGACGCGGCAGATACCCGGAAGAAGAATGGAACATTCATCTAATCACCGCGGAAAATTCCGAAAGAACTTAATTAGCTTTATTTACTCTACTTAAATAATTGCTTTTTTATATGAAGTTCCATGGGAATTATTTTCCCCGAACAATAAATATTCTATTCTATTTATTTTTTATTACAGGGTAATGTGTCATTTTTATTTTGTCTTTGAATATTACAATATTTATTTCATACTTCTTATAGACGCTTAAATAAAATAATAAAATTCGAATATGGTCTCCATTATGACTAATAGGGAAATATCTCGCTCGAAGTATCTCAAGATAACGGTTCCTTCCCGGAAACAGATAAGCACACGCAGAAATCGCAATTTCTTGGAGAAGTAACTCGATTCAATTCAGATGGCGACACTAGACTTATTACATGGCGACGCTAGACTTATAGATTATTAAGTCTTGTTTCGAACGCAGTTTGTTTTTAAAAGGTAAGAAAAACGACAAAAAGCAATAAATTCTAGAACAACAAAAAACGCTAGAGACTCGGTGGCTGCGCGCTAGGCTTAGATTGCTTGAGCAATTGAGAATAAATATCTTTAAGAGGGACACGGAGAACATCATATTAGAACCCCACTACATTTCCAGGTCCGACAGAAACGATAAATTAAGAGAGATATTGTCCCGAACGGATAGGTATGGGAATTCGTTTTTCCCCCGAACAATAAGGGACTTTAAATAATGCTAGGCGTAATTTCATTAGAGCGTTTCCTTTTTATATGTAAACGGCTGGTGTCCTAACACCCCCCGCCACACGCCTATTGAGGCGGCTTGCGGGGTAGTATGTAGATGTAGATAATTGAAACTCTATCTGCAGACACTTCCAACTAAATATAATGCATAAATTCGGTCGTATAACATGACTATGCTTTAAGCTGCAAACAGCATCATGTCGTAAAATGCTTATATATTTCGCACTTCCCACTAACAATAGTCAGCGATCGAGGAGTTAATGTTTTCCAAGCTTCATTTGCAGAATTCTCAGAAGCAAACCTCGCCAGGAAGTGAATACGTATTGGTAACTGACAAATTGCAAAACCTGGTGCAGTGTATCAAATGACCTCTTGAGGACAACCATGAATGACTCCGCAAAATAATTCGAGGAATTATAATAGGGGGAAGAACAAAAGATGACTCGTATGAATGAATGCATGGATGGAATATAATAAGGTTAGGTGGAAAATCTAGTGAATGTAGAACAAGCTGTAATCACATTTTGGCCATAGACATACAACTTGTGGAGAGATATAGGGCAAAGGTTAAGATCAATCTTCGGATTGATGGCTGAAAGTGAAAGTCAAATAAAAGAGTTAAGTAAGACAAAAACTACCTTACAACTGAATTTAAGATAGTTTGAGTGAACAATCATTTCAACCAGAATTTGATGTTTATTTGGCCTCATTTTGAAGAACAAAATCCCATCTCTCCAATGATATCCAAATATCAAACCCTTGCCGAACTACTTTTAGAGCAATTTTCCCGAAAATATAAGCTGTTTTACATGGGATATAGATTACGTCTGTGCGCTCCAGAGGGAGAATATTGAAAAAAATAATTAGGAATTTATAACACCTAGATATCGTCAAAAACTAACGATTTGCAGTTATATATGTTTTCTCAACTATTTATAAAATATAAGCAGTTACTCACCGCAGTAATTTTTTCAGAATCGCAAAACAAACCTTCTGTTTTGAAGGATTATTAGCCGTACTGCGTGAAAATATGAGTCAAGTTACAAGTAGATATATTTATTTAATTAATGAGAATTTTTGTCACATATAACTATTTTTTTGCGCCATGAATGATACGATATTTACTTCTTGCAGACGCTGAAATAAAAAAAAATTGAATTCGAATATGGTCTCCATTATGACTTAGGGAACTATCTCGCTCCAAACTACCTTAAGCTTTGGTTCTTTTCATTGTTGGACATGATGGGACTCCCCGAAAAAATGAGACATCATATAGAAAAACCTAGAAAACAAAAGTGCCGAAGTGACGAAGCAACATCATTGAAGCAGTGTTTTGGAACGCCATTAGAGCTGAGAAGTCCATTTATGGAAGAATTGAATATTACGCATTAGGAAATCGAAAGAGAAGGGCATTATCTGAAGGCCAAAAAGTGAGAGGAGGAAATTCATTGCAGCGCACAGAAAATTGTATACACTACTAGAGTCAGAAATGCTGTCCTGACTTGGATCAAACGCCGGCACCAATGTAATCTCGCAATAATCACGATAATATATAGAGTTGCGAAAATTACGACTTCACGGTGGAAATATTTGCGGCCATTTATGCAAACAAGTGAGCGTAAAAGAGATTCATAGAAAACGAAAGAGCTGAATTACTATTTTTTTAATATTACCTAATTTTCATTACCTAATTTCGAGAGATCCGTTTCGAGATAGAGAGATAGCCTCGTATATAACCAACCGTAATGGCGCCGGGACACATGCGGGATTATTAGGAGCGGAATACGTTGCGTAACGTCACCCAAACGCCCGACGGTCAAGCCAAAGTCACACAAGTTCATTAAGGTGATTTGAGCGAGATAGTTCCGTAGTCATAATGGAGACTATATCCAAGTTTTATTTTTTTTATTTCAGCGTCTGTAAGAAGTATGAAATAAATGTTGTAATATTAATGGCGCAAATATATAGTTATATATGACCAAAATACTCAGTAGTTAAATAAACAAAGCTACATAAGTTTCTAACTTGACTCATTTTTTCCCGCCGTACGGCTGAAAACCCTTCAAAACAGCAGGGTTTTTTTGGTGATTCTGTAAAACTTACTGAGGTGAGTAATAGATTATTTTTTTATAAATAGTTGAGAAAACATGCAATCTACACACCGTTAGTTTTTTGACGAAATCTAGGTGCTAGAAGTTCCTATTTTTTTCAACATTCTCCCTCTGGAGCGCACGACCATAATCTATCCCATGTAAAACAGCTTATGTTTTGAGGCAAATTACTCGAAAAGTAGTTCGGCAAGGGGTTGATATTTTGATATCATTGGAAAGATGAGAGTTTTTTCTTTAAAAATGAGGCCAAATACATCAAATTCTAGGTGAAGTGATTTTTCGCTCAAACTACCTTTAAACCTTCCTGAGCTAAACAACGTAGAGCCGCATTATTTTAATTTATAACAAGGGACTCAAGAAAAACTAAAATGAGAGGTAAATTGACGCGAGATACCTATGAAGTTATTTTGACTCTACTAGAAGAGCAAGTTCTTTTTTTTGGTGTTTTTTGTATTAGTTTAGTCACAGCAAATTATTTTTACAGCTGAAATTATCGCTTATGGTATGTACGATGCCATTTTATATTTCTAGAAATTATGAAGAAAATAACTTGAAATATATACAATTTTTGGCATTAACCTCGTAAGGCTGAGACTGTGAATAAAGTAGTCACCACGCAGTACACCGTTATAATATGGCTCCCAAAGTAGGCACTAACACCAACAATAAAAAATATATAAGTTTCACCACTATTTAAATAAAATTAATTTTAACACACTGTCAGGAAAGACACTGATAAAAATGTCTAAAGGTGACGAACGCCACATAGATGGATCACGTTAAAAGAAAAACAAATTTAGAGAATGGCAATTCAGTGATTCTGAGAATGATGGAGATATTGCGTAACGGGGAAAAGTAGCAGTCTCACAGTGATGCGAAGTCTTGTGACCTTTCAACACGTCTTCATGTACACCGTCTCCACACCGACTGAGAATTCAATAGATTATACAAAGTGTCGCCATGGTTGAGGGATCCAATCGGTTATTCGCAGAGCTAAGTGCACAAGAGTAATTACATAACAGAATCGTCACAATTAATGCTTAGTAATCACGACGTCCACATATTTTCTATCTGTCTAACACAGCAGTCAGGTGATGAAATCCCATGCGGAGTTTTGCAGACGTTGCACGCTTGCAAATGATGTCAGAGTGAAGAAGAATAGGAACAGTCACCGTCGAACACTATGAAAAGTGCAATGCATTCAAGGAATAGAAGAGAAATATAAAGCGTATACGATCGCATGGGAAAGTGGAGGGAAGATACTCAAAGTAATTGCGGCAGAATGCTATTCAAATATACCTATAACAAGAACCTAAGCTCATTGCGTTGTGAATTTGAAATTATGGAGAAGGTTAGCTGGATGGCGAGAAAGACGAACGAGGAGGTATTGGACATGGTCGGAGAGGAGAGGAAGCTTGTGGCAGAGAGGTTCGGAGAAGGCAGAAGAGATGGATGGAGGAGGTTTTGAGAGGAGAGGGCATTGTTGAAGAGAGTGATAGAGGGGAGAACACTGGGGAAGCGTGGAAGAGGAAGGAAGAGGATGATAGGAATTCTTGACGAAATAAGAGGAGGTAGAAGATATGAAGAATTGAAGGGGGATCTAATGGCGGGACATCCTTAGGAGGGAAAGCGAGACAATGTCTAAGAGGTTGGGATGCAGAATGGGGACTGTCCATGAACCTACCAATCAGCTGGAGGAATACTTGAATGAATGAAATGAATTAATACATTTTTACGAATACCTCGCAACATTCAGCCAACACAACCACCACTTTTCGCAGCATGTTAGGACTACTAAAAAGACGTACTGCAAGATCTTCAAGATTTGCCTCCGATTAGTGATGAGGGGGAAGAGCAAAACGTGGGAGTCAAACTATACCATAAGATTAATAACGTCTTAGGAGCTAGGGATTGTAAGACGGCTAAGACCGTGAAATGTTGCAACAGAGCTAAAAATGCCAGAGCGATTCAAGACTCAAGCTTACAGCCATGAGACAGAAGGTCTTAGAAGGATTTTATAAAATGCGAGCAATTGCACCTCCTGCACGTGAGAGGATATCCGATTACAAAGAAACTGAGTCGTTCAAGATATCTGGCAACTGAGAGGGGATAAGTAGAAATGGGGGAGAAGAAGAATAAGAAGAAGGCTAAGGTGTTAAGACGAAAGACTCGCACGTACTTATACGCCGCCCCCTCTACAGGGCTGTGAGCAAACACGCAAGGTGGTGTAACGTGTCTTGGTTGGAGGGCAGCACTTGCACGATGACCTTTCCTTACCCAAGGTGCCATTGGGATAGCGAACGCGGATCGGTGAAAGGAGAGTTTTAAGTCACGGATACTATTACTACAAGGATTTGCGAGTCGGGCACGACAAGTGCTGTCACTACCCGCGCATTTTATTAGGTTGTCCTAAGCTGCCACTCGAGGCGCTGACACTCGGAGGGATCTGAACATAGTGGCGAAAGACATTCTTAAATTCTAAAAACCTTAACTCACCGGCTTTCAAATGGAAAACTATTGTTTATCGCGATTTAACTCGAAGCAGGCACATGCACTTGCACTTCCAGCAATGGAGAATATCGGGAATGAATAGATCCCTATTCTTTACAGCGCTACGATGCGGAAAATTTGCAAAGCTATTAAAAAGCTCGCGAAATGACAGCAGAAAACAGCGCATCTCGTGGCCGACTCGCGAATCCTTTATACAGTATCCTTGGTTTAAGTCATAGGAGTTGCTTCCCCGTGAAGTAAGCAGGGATTGGGGGGAGTATAAAGGTGGGATTATAGGTGGGGAGAGGGGAGTGGGGAAATGCAAGGGTATAAAAAGTAGGAGGGGGGTTCGTTGTCAAGGGAACGGGGAAAAAGGGAAGAATGCGAAAGAAATTTAAAATGAAAAGGAAAAAATAAAACAAGAGCAACGAAGAGCGCGACCCTCACATCGCTCAAGCTTTTAAAAAGAGGCGGACGTCTAGTAGGTGCACTGAGGGCGAAGGAAAATGAGACGATTTTATGCACTTTACCCCCCTCCTCCAAACTTCAGCAGTTCTCTCTCTCTCGAAAGAGGATTTATTTTCTTAAAAAAATGAAGAAAATAAGAAGGACAAGGAGGGGTTCTTGGAGAGCTTCTTGCAAAGGGGGTTGAATATTTTTGAAAGGAAAAAAAATTGAGTGAATAATCCTTTTTTTCCTCAAATCTGAACGCCACGAAGAGAAATCTGATCACCGGGGGAATTTAAATAGGAAACAAGCCATACTGAGAATATGGAGAGCAATAATCCATTTCAAACTCTAAACGCTTCACAAAAAACGTCATTTTGCTATTACTTTATACTTATGCCTCTTCCACCTTGCGAATGCCAAAAGTGGAATTTCTGCAACAAGTTCGACACAGGGCATCTCCAATATAAATCTTCCCACCGGGATAAATAAATTTTTGCCACAACAAATCTCATGTGTGTCGAAGTCATCTCCACGCATCTTTGGGAGCGAAGAAATAAAAATTGATGGAAAATTAAAAAAAAATAATTGGAGCAAAAAACAAATAAGAAAGTAACTCTTTCATTTGTTAGTAGGGTGATGTTTTCAACACCCGGGGCATTTTGTGAGGATCCTACATAGTTCATAGTTCCTACATAGATCTACATAGTTCATAGTTCCTACATAAATCTACATAGTTCTACTACTTCCATTTTTGCCAATGGATGGAAGCAGTTGACAATCGAAAAAGTACCAAATGATATCAATAACACGTAAACTACTGTCTTTTGATCCTTCGATGGGTGATGCATGTAGCTACTCATTGGACGTCCTACGGGACGAATATACATACTAAATTTTCCATCACTACCAGTATTTTTATTTTTGGACATTCTGGTGTCCCTAACAACAGACGCGTATTATCTGGGAAGCGAATAATATCTTTCGTCAAGAAGAGGCTAAGAGACACCGGGTTTTCTTCTTCCTCCTTTTCTCATTCCCCATAATTTGACACAAAGAAATTGGTTTACTCTATTTTTTTAGGTGTAATCACGGTTCAGCCAACAATTACGATGGTGGTGATCAGGTATGCACTTAACGACCACGACCAACATCGAAACACAAACATACGCTCCTCTTCGGCTCTGCCAACATGCTAATGCGACATGAATAGTCAAACGGACGATAATTTTATTCGGAAAAAACCAACGCGTCTTCAATCCCCCCCGTGTCTCTCACTCTCTCACGCTCCACTTTAACTTTCTTCAAGAAGTCACTCCGCGCTTACTTCCTCTTCTTTCTTTTTTCTTGTTTTTTTAAGAACCAAAAAGCAAGGAGCTAAAAAAAGAGCGCACCCTTTCTTTTCTCATACCGAGAGGAAAAAACGAAAAAAAAGTCATTTTCTCAGATGATATGAAACGCGAGAATTTTCGAGGGAAGACTAAATGAGACACCAAATGGAAACGAAGATGCATATCTCGCATAGTACTACTTTCCAAGAGAGGTCAGCGTGGTTTGAGCTTGATAGTTCCCTAGTAGTCATAACGGAGACCATATTCGAATTTTATTTATTAATTTAAGCATCTGTAAGGAGTATGAAGTAAATAATGTATTCATTTTTGTTCAAAAAAATACTTTATACTTTTCCACACTTTATTTAAATACTGCGACCGGTTTCACCTTGATAAGGCATCTTCTGGCACATTCTGAAGCTTAGGTCATACAATATATGTACCCAGAGAAAGTTAAAAATGGTGGGGGTTGGTTTGAAATGGGGTTTTTAACTTTCTCTGGGTACATATATTGTATGACCTAAGCTTCAGAATGTGCCAGAAGATGCCATATTAAGGTGAAACCGGTCGCAGTTTTTTAATAAATTGTGGAAAAGTACAAAGTTTTTTTTATTAAAAATGGATATCTATCACTTCCACGAAGTCAAGCCAGAAACAATCAAATTTAAATATTGTATCATTCATGGCGTGAATATATATGGCGTTATATACTATGTCAAAAGATTTCAGTAATTAAATAAATATATCCACATAAGTCTCTAACTAGACTCATTTTTTCACGCCGTAAGGTGAAATCACCTTCGCAATACATGGTTTTTTTGTGAGTCTGTAAAAATTACTGCGGTGAGTAATTGATTATATTAATTATGAATAGTTGAGAAAACATACAAACTAAACACCGTTAGTTTTTTGACGAAATCTAGGTGTTATAAATTCCTAATTTTTTCAATATTCTCCCTCTGTAGCGCACAGCCGTTATCTATCCCTGCAAAACAGCTCATATTTTTAAGCAAATTGCTCGAAAAGTAGTTCGGTGAAGGGGTTATTATTTCGATATCACTGGAAAGATGAGAGTTTTATCTTTAAAATGAGGTCAAGTTAATCAAATTATAGGTGAAGCGATATCTCGCTCAAACCTTCCTTGAGGAGTAGCTGAGTAAATCGAATGCAAAGACGTAGGGTGCACCATCCCTACGCCTAGAAAGAACAGCAGGTGGGTTAGCGCCATGGGGGAGTAGGACACAGAGGCCTTTCTCTTTGTATGTGATAAAAAAATGATACCTTCACAGAGTCAATTCAATGTTAAAAGATTCGTTCAAGATTAAATTAGAACTTACGATTAAAACATGAAATTAAATATAGGATAAATTCGCAATGTCGTGAAAAAAATCACTGCCAGAGTTGGATCAATACCACTGGATGACCGTATTCTAGTAGGATGGCAACACTTCACCTATTTCAAGAAAATGATATATAGCGAGGCATAGCGGAGGCAGATAATGAATAACGTTTTTTTACTATATTTATCACTATATTTTTTATTTATAAATATTACCGTATTTATCCGAATATAAGCCGCACTCGAATATAAGCCGCACCCCGTTTTTGGGGTCTCAAACAGGGAAAAAAGATAATACGCGAATTTAAGCCGCACCCTTTTTTTAGTGCATCCCGTACTACCCACAGTATTAGGCATTAGAATTTTATATCTGTTTTCACATTACCTTTGTAACTGTGACACAATGTTACCTATATTATCCTTTAATATATGAATAAATTGTGCACCAATCTGACCTTTTTCAGCGTTATTTCTGACTTTTCCCGTGGCTTAGGCGAGTTTAGCTAACGTCCGCGTGAATCCGAATGGCTGGTGTGCTCAAATCGGTCATTTCTACGATTTTTTAAGAAAGTACTCGAATTTAAGCCGCACCTCGAATATAAGCCGCACCCCGATTTTGAGGCCCCAAAATCGGGAAAAAAAAGTGCGGCTTATATTCGGAGAAATACGGTATACCGAATCACAGCTTTCCTAAATTAATTATTCATTAAGTCCCTCGGTTTTCTCGTGAAGCTATCTCTTCTATTTCCCCTTTTATTTAGCTCCTTGAGGTAGTTTTAGCGTTATATCACTTCACCTAGAATTTGACCTCATTTTACAGGAAAAACTCAACTTTTCAATTATATCAAAATATGAACCCTTTGCCGAACTACTTTTCGAGCAATTTGCCTGAAAACAAAAGCTGTTTTACGTGGGATAAATCACGGCAGTGCCTTCCAGAGGTTGAATATTGAAAAAAATTAGGAATTTATAACACCTAGATTTCATATAAAAAACTAACGGTATGTGGATTGCATGTTTTCTCAACTATTTATAAAAACTTATCAATTACTCTCCGCAGTAATTTTTACAGAATCGCTAAAAACACCTGCTATTTTGAAGTATTTTCAGCCGTAGGTACGACGTGAAAAAATGAGTCAAGTTAGAGACTTAAATAGATATATTTATTTAATTACTGAGAATTTTGGTCATGCATAACTGTACTTTTGCACCATAAATATTACAATGTTTACTTCATAATTCTTACAGACGCTGAAATAAAAAAAATAAAAATTCGAATATGGCCTCTATATAATAGACTAGGGAAATATCTCGCTCAAACTACCTAAGACGTTCGCTGTGTCACTCATAGAGGGGCCTCTCCATCTGGATCTTGTCTTCCTCAAAGTGTTCCATATGGTTTTCTCCTATTCTATTCTTCTAAGCACTTCCTCCGAATTCTTGTGCAGGCACAAAACACAAAAACCAAGGGTCTGACATTCGCATTACTCCAATGGTTATACATTTCACCCAGAGCACTCTAGCGGTCAGGCGCTAACTATCAGCGCAACAGGTATACTCTTTAATTGAATATCTGACAGATTAAAGTGGGAAATTACCTATTTATTTCTCAGGGGAAACTTAAAAAGGTAATAGTATAATCAATTCTGCATCCTGAAAAATTCTGGAACCAGATTGCAGCGCAATAATGCCATCCAGTCCTTCTCTTGGCATTTTCGCAGTGTACTTTCCCGGCCATCTTCTTTGTTTACTTACGGTTGCGATGGCAATGTCTCGTGTGGTCCCAGGCATATTTTAAATGGACGCTGATAAACGTCTTGCAACAAAAGGAATAATTACTGCATTTATTCACAAAAAATAATAGATTTATGGCAAAACCATACAATCTTTATCTTTTTACGCAAACTTATTTTTCCATTTGCGACAATTGGCGCTAGTAGTAATCCATACGAGATATCGCAATTCCGTCAGACCCTTGAAAAAAACCTTATTTTGAGCCTTGAAGGTTCATGTAACAACATATTTTCAACATATGTTCTGGTACATAACAGTATCGACCCCATTTTGTCTTTTTCCTCGAGTAATACGCGATTGGAGAAGGCCACGTCAAGTCACGTTCTCTCTCGCTTATAATAGGTCATCACGAGACATCGCCATGGCATTATTAGCAAGCACGAGCAATGCCGTGTTTGACGTGGAGTCCGCGAATGAAATTTATTCACAGGACACCTCAGAATGCCTCAGCGTTGAAATACGATACGTACACCCTTTTAATTAATTAATTCTTGAAACACTTTGAACACAAGCCCAAAACGCATGAAAGTTTCTGAAGCCTACAAAAGAATATCAGAGTGCCTTTTCTACACTATTAATCTCTTCGCCAACAATATTTCTCGGTAATATGTACTACGATAGCTAGAAATAGATCAAACAGACATAACAAAGAAATGCCCTGCTGAGATGTTTAAAAAAATATACCTCAGGTACCTCAAGGAAATGGTAAGGTCAGCGAAATGAACGATTCACACATGAAGGAATAATGTTCAGCTGAAGAGAAGAAATTTGCACAATGACTCAAGGTATTCTGGAGATTATAAGCGAATACATAGATATATGGTTTAAGAAGAGTACCTGAATGCGAAACACAGAAACAGGGTTATCGGTTTTATACGAATAATCAGCTTCTACTAAACGAGTGAACTTGATGGTTACCACAGCACAAATTTTCATGAAGATGATTAGATTTGAGTTTAGTACTGGCCTAATAAAGTCTCTCTGAAATGTATACCCGTAACATTTCCCATGGAGTAAATGGGTGGTATTTTTAAAAACAAATATCTCAAAAAGTAGTACAGTAAGTGGTACAGTGATATTTTGTTATATTTGGAAAGATAAGACCTTTTTATTCATGAACAGATAAAAATTCATGCAATTTTATTTGAAGTTATATCGTCCGAACTACCTGAGGCTTCGCCTCGTGATCAGCATTAGCATGCTAATGCAGCAATGGTCGCAGTTACGCCAACTTTAGGGTATAGTGTACCACTGCATGTTGGTGACTACTCACCCCCTGCCACACACCATTGAGGTGGCTTGCAGGGTATTTTATTAGATGTGGAACCGATTAGAGCGATCTCGAATTGGGCCAATCCAATGGCACTCCGCTATACAGGCTCCAAAGAGACACCGCGTTTTATCATCATATATATTATTTCTCAAGGGCTTTTTTTTGTCGGTACGCCATAACTTCTTTAATACATCGTCAATTTTCATAAATGAGGCACCATTTTAAAGCTTTTCTTAACCACTATACCGTAAAAATATACAAATCACTCACATTTAAGTTTTTTTCGAAAAATTACAATTGAAAAAAACGGTTTTTTGAAATCCCGCCCTCGACCTATCGATCCTCAATCGAGAATATCGAGATATATCGAAATGAAACCGATTTCAATTTCATGCATCTATTATCTCAAACCGCATTTAATTTCGACTTAAAATATTGATTTAAGGTATTCGATCTGCTGATCTAGGTATTTATAAAATGAACTAAATTAAGCAAACTTGAATTTATATTTACTTCCCCGAACCACTCACAGTCATTTGTTTTTACTTAGTCCATGACGAACAACTTACTTCGTCTCTGCTCTCTACGATAAACAAACCCGGCGATCAAATCAGATTATTCACTTTAAAAAGAAAGTTCACACAAGTTCAACTCAAAATTAAGTACCGTATGGATTCTGACGCACTAACTACACGGTACTAACTATACGGTGTTCACTTCAATTAAGTGGGATTTGAGGAGGATGCAGTGCGAATGCTTCGCACGGGTCGACTAGTATTGAATATTCCGCGTTTGGCACCACTGCTTTTTGAGGAACTGACGTGAGTGCTTGTACTCGTATGTATGTGTGTACAAACACAGTCGTGTCGCTGTTCCTTCATGTCCTCTCACTCTCCTCTTACTTAAGGTTCGGCCAAGGGAGAGATAACTACTGGTTGGGCGGGGCGAGAGGCCATATCACCAGCCCACTCAGTCCCGTTGCTCTTCTAACCAAACATTGGATCATTCCCCCTCTTCCCCCGATGCTAAAGGGGAAACACGTCACTTATCACCCGAGGCGCTATCCTATCTATGAAGCTCTTTCTCTCTTTTCAGCTATTGACCACCCTATTGGGTGGTCTACTGTCGCCATGGGGAAGGAAGGAGGGTTTGGTGGAATACACCACCCTACCCCCCATCCCTTCCCACCCCTACGTGTCGCGACATACAAGCTTCTAAAGGTATGTTTTCTCTCGTCACTTTCATTCGAAAAAAAAAGAAGACTGGCGTTTCAGCCGCGTTTCAACTTTTGGAAGACATATCGCATCGTACTTTCATAAAGGTATATATCGGTAAGGCGATATATCACGTCACCTAGAATTTGATGAAATTGAACTCATTTTAAAAGAAAAAACTCTCATATATCCAATGGTATGAAAATAATAACCATTTGCCGAAATACTTTCGGAGCAATTTGCCTAAAAATATTAACGTTTTACATGGGATATTTCTCCGAATAAAAGCCGCACTTTTTTTCCCGATTTTGGGGCCTCAAAATCGGGGTGCGGCTTATATTCGAAGTGCGGCTTTAAATTCGAGAACTATCTTTTAAAAAAATCGTAAAAATGACCGATTTGAGCAAACCAGCCAGTCGGATTCACGCGGACGCTCCAGCTAAACTCGCCTAAGCCACGGGAAAAGTAAGAAATAACGCTGAAAAAGGTCAAATTGGTGCACAATTTATTAATATATTAAAGGATAATATAGGTAACATTGTGTCACAGTTACATAGGTAATGTAAAAACAGATATAAAATTCTAATGCCTAATACTGTAGATAGTACGGGTTGCACTAAAAAAGGGCGCGGCTTAAATTCGCGTATTAACAATTTTTCCCTGTTTAAGACCCCAAAAACGGGTTGCGGCTTATATTCGAGTGCGGCTTGCAATCGGAGTAACACGGTAAACTACAGCTGGGCGCACCAGAGGGACAATATTGAAAAAAATTAGGAATTTACGACACCTAGATTTCGTGAAAAAACTAACGGTGTGTAGTTTGTATATTTTCTCAACTATTTATAAAAATATAATCTATTACTCACCGCTGTAATTTTTACAGAATCGCAAAAAAACCTATTGTGAAGGCGATTACACCATACCGCGTAAAAAAAATGAGTCAAGTTAGAGACTTATGTGGTGATATTTATTTAATTACTGAGAATTTTGGTCATATATAACTATATTTTTGCGACATACATATTACAATGTTTACTTCACACTTCTTCCAGTCGCTTAAATTAAAAAAATAAAATTCGAATATGGTTTCCATTATAAAAAGTAGGGAACCATCTCCCTCAAACTACCTTAATGGTAGATTATGATGAAAGTCAGGGAAAATCCAACAGGTTTATACACGTGTAGTCTAGTGTTTCTTTCTTCATCTCAGCGTTAAGTCCTATTTTTCTTCATTCATTCATTAGAGTAGTCTACCGGTGAAGGATAGTACGTACATTACGAATGAGTATAATACGCTATGATTCCATTCAAAACCTTATTTGTTAACAACCGGTTTCACCTGCATCTTCATAATACACTACAAGCCACGTAAAGGGTGTGTGGCAGGGGGTGAGTAGTCACTAACATGTACTACCCTGTACCCCAATAACATTAATGGAGCTACTATTAATTGGTGCTAGAGAAAAAAAATGCAAATACTTGTCAGGAAGAGACTATTTCGATGTTCAGAATTCATTATCAACTTAACCCCGAGAGTGAAGTGAGAACGTTGTGAACCACGATCATCTCCGCACCCTGAAGCCAAGGTGAACAAGCGAGGACCAATTCACCAATAGATAGACCAATTCAATCTTTACAAAGTTCAAAATAACCCAAAAAAAATACCATTTTTTACAAACTTAATCACCACATACAAACAAAAATGAAAGCAAAAATAAACCTCGATGATCGCCATATAAATTCAAAAAGGGTCTAAATGGCTCAGTCGTATGTATGTATATCCTCGCTCCCATGCGAGGGGTATATGCATCCCACGGGGGATAAAAATTAAAGGAAACGACCGCTCACCACTGTTCCGTAGCCGCAGCAGCGGTCATCGACCCGAGAGCCGGAGGTAGGCAGAGGTAGGTATACTAACACGCGTCTGGCGCCTAGGCGGCCAGTTTCCAAACCTTGTACTTCTTTCTCTACGACCGTGGTCGGGCGCCTCTTGCATTAGCAAAGCGCCCTTTACGGTGGGGGAGGGAAACAGACATATGGTGGGCGAGAAATCATGTTATTACGACGAGGAAAGAATCGCCTCCATCAACAAAGGAACAATTTTCGTTCCCAGCTGTGAAGAGAGAGAACGCTTTGAATGAAGGGATCGCCTCTGACTCTGTATGTTGCCACAACAATATTTAAGAGCTTCATCAGCTAGTCTCTGTCCATTTGTGTAGTTGCAAAATACAAATATACATATTAATGGTCCCACTCCATTGTGATAATATCTGTAGTGTAGTAGTGCATGCTTGTGAGGCTTCGCCTCGTGACAAGCATTAGAGATTTATGCTTATGCATAATTAGTCGTAGTTACACTAACTTTAGGGTATAGTGTAATTCATGTTGGTGACTACTCACCCCCTGCCACACACCCCTGAGTTGGCTTGCAGGGTATTTTGTAGATGTAGCAATCTCAGTCCGTTTATGTAGTTGCAAAATATATAATTACTAACGGCCTCTAACATTGGTAGCACATCTATAGTGCAGTACATGCCTATGAGGCATGTACTACACTATAGATATGCTACTCGCACCCTCACCAGGTAGAGTAGACTTTCCACTTGTGTTTAATAACACAACATCATTACTAACACTTCACCCCGCTTGAAATGTCTGGCATTATTTTGTTCTCTGCGTGAAGTAGTATCTCGTTGCATTCACAAATTAATAATATTACTAATATTAACCACTAGATGTGCCTATAGCAATGTTCTGCATGTTTGCATGTTCATTTACGTATCACTCTCCCAGTTTCCGGTTGGACTGCGCACTGTTCTCCTGACTGCTTTTGGCCTGCGCCTAGCGCCAGGGGGAGCGTGCGAGGTTCTGACTTGTGCTGGGACGAGTGCTGCATGCCTGGTGTTGAATCACCCCGTGCCACACACCCTAGTGGTGCCTTAGTAGATGTAGATAGACGTAGGTGTACATAACGGCAAACAATCAAGCAGTTAAAACTGCGTACACTACAATCTAATATTGTCACAGATGGATTAGACACGCCACAACATAAATGCGCCAGCACCACCCGTATGATTATCAGAGGATCACCTTATCAGTGTCACAAGGTCATTACAAGAGCATGAAAAAGGAACATTATTGAAAGAAAGGCTGAAATAAAGATAAACGTCTTCAGTAAATTTGAAGGCCACCAATTTCTGATCTTTGTGAGCACGTGATGCCAAATTCATCAAGGTGAGATTGAATTCATCTCAAGAAGTTGATAAGAGAGATAGATAGACCGCCGAGTAGGTACCTATGTTTAAAAATCCATTTACGCAGGGAACTGTCCACAAGGTCGGACAAAGAATTTGTAAAAAAAGTAGCCATGTTTCAATTACCTCCGCAAAACATTCTTCCCGTGTTAATGAGTAATAAATAGATCCGTCCAGTGCATGCCACGATAGGTACTCGTCAAAACGTAATGCTTTATTAGGCATATTATCTACATGACTTCATGCGTATCCCACAATAACAAGTGTATGACCAGGTCCTAAACTTTAAATAGTATCAGTGTGGTGTACATGTCTGGAGAGGTATCACGTCGTCACTCAACCCTTACTAAAGGGGTGCAACAACGGGGAGAGGGGCAGGGAGGGCATTGCCCCCCAAGTACGATTGTGAGGGGGGTATTCCTAGCACCCCCTCCCCAGAAATCAGAGATTGTGGCTCACTTTTTAATGGACGCTGCCCGATTTGCAAAAAATCTCTTCCTCCCCCCCGCTTAGCTAGCTTATACAGATTTTTCAAGGGGTTTGTCCCCCCACGATTCGGGAGGTTGTTGCGCCCCTGCCATACTACGTAACTATCTTCCACATATTCTATGTAGTATTAACAGAACCTCTTGCACGTTTCCTGTAGAACTATTGTATTTTTATGCACTTATGTAGTTGCTAAATGCATGAATATAAATAGTTACTCTTACTTATAAACTTACTAGTTTTTTAATAGTATAATTATTATTTATTTACAATAAACTTTGTGAGCATACCTACACCTACAGTGTAGTGCATGTTGAAGAAATATCACCTCCCGACAAGAATTTCCAGGCTTGAAATAGCGCTTAAACCGTCGTATTTTCATTAAATTTGTCAGGGTATGGTGTAGTCCTCGTTGGTGATAACTCATACCCTGGCGCACACCCTTGTGGTGGGCAACTGGGTATTATGTAGATGTGTACGCAAATTGGGCAAATTTCAACAACGTCTGAAACTTGAAAATTCAAAGGAAACGAGGTAGGTATGAAGGTAGTTTGAGCGATATATCACTTCACCCAGAACTTTATGAATTTGACCTCATTGTAAAGAAAAGAAAACTCCCATATTTCCAATTGTATCAAAATATTAACCCCTTACCGAATTACTTTACGAGCAATTTGCCTAAAAATAAAAGCTGTCAAAAAAAATCAGGAATTTACAACACCTAGATTTCGTGAAAAAACTAACGGTGTGTACTTTGTATTTTTTCTCAGCTATTTATAAAAATTAATCCATTACTCACCTAAGTAATTTTTTACAGAATCACAAAAAAATTCTATTGTGAAGGCGATTTAACCATACCGCGTAAAACGAGTCAAGTTAGAGACTTATGAGGATATATTCATTTAATTACTGAGAATTTTTGTCATATATGATTACATTTATGCACAATTAATATTACAATATTTATTTCATACTTCTTACAGACATTTAAATTTAAATATATAATTTGAATATGGTCTCCATTATGACTAGGGAACTATCTCGCTCAAACTACCTTAAGATATTAAAAATGGAGTTTAAAACTTGGTTGTTTTCTACCCATTTTTCACCACCTGAAACAGCCTATTACTTGAATCCTTATCTGATACCTAGTACTAGCAGCACGCCATGCATGTTTTCTACATAAGTCTTGAGTCTCTGTTTATTTGAGTAGTTGCAAAATACATATATATTAATGGTCCCTCTCCATTGTGATAATATCTGTAGTGTAGTAGTGCATGCTTGTGAGGCTTCGTCTCGTGACAAGCATTAGCGATTTATGCCAATACATAATTAGTCGTAGTTACACTAACTTTAGGGTATAGTGTAATGCATGTTGGTGAATACTCACCCCCTGCCACACACCCCTGAGGTGGCTTGCAGGGTATTTTGTAGATGGAGATGGAGACGGTTTTACTACCAGTGAACTCTCACTCAAAAATCATATCAAGCACGAGAGATTTATGCTATATGCTACCAGGGTGAGTCACTGTCGGTTAAGAGGCAAAATGCCTCTCGCTAGGGAATAGAGAGTAGGTAGAGGTAACTCACATATTATAACACCTGCCCCGCACCACGTTTCAGGAAATGAGATGGATACTGCAGAGGGGAGGGACAGGGTATGAGGGCAGATGATGAGTAAGGGGGGAGGTGGGGGGCGAGGGAAGGGGGAAATGTATGACATCACGTGCCCCGTTTCGGATACGGGCGGATTAATTTCGGAGCTGAGAGAAATGGAGGAGGTGCGTCAGTTAAAAAAGATGGGGAGGGGGGTGGACCTCCAAAACCCCCCCTTTGCCCTTCCCCCACCCCCTTGCACCCCTTTCGCGACGTCCATGCGCGTAAGGGGGCAGGGGCGCCAGTAGGGGGCGAACGGAGCAAGAAACCCGCATTAAAGGTTCACTGTCGCCGGAGAAATATCCCCTTACACAAATCCTTACCCACCAGGGGAAACGATATTCTACGTCCAAGGAGCCGCTGAATTTATTCTGTGTTCCTACAATATTATTCTATGACGACGTTAATAAAATTTTACGAAATCCGACATACTACGGTAGATCAGAACATGAGAATAAAATTAGGGAACTAGACTGCAGAACGGACAGATTTTTAAATGTAATTTTTCTCGCGAACGCTAAGAGACCATAACAGCTGCCAATGAGATTTTTAACCAGGTTTTGTTGATAGGTATGGTAGCTTTTAGTAGTAGTAGTACTCCCTAATAATTGCATCCTTATCTGCTACCAAGTACTCACAGCACGTCGTGCATGTATTCAGCATAAACAATGAATCTCTGTCCGTTTATGTAGTTGCAAAATACATCAATACTAACGGTCCCTCGAAAATTGGTGACATATCTACAGTGTAGTGCATGCATTTGAGATTTCGCTGACGTCGTTGAGAGGAAGGTATCTACATCTACTAGCTACCACAAGGGTGTGTGGCAGGGGGTGAGCATCCACCTACATGCATTGCACTATACCTTATTAAAGTTAGTGTAACTATGACTATAGATTCATTAGCATAAATCGCCAATGCTTGTCAGGATGGCGAAGCCTCACAAGTATGCACTACACTATAAAGGTAAAGGTAGTGGCTAAGTCTCCACGCATTTCGTCTCCGCCGTATGCTTACAACCACCGATACGTCTGCGTTTAGAGTTTTCATGACCTTCTCCTGCTTTTAAAAAGTGAGGAATCGTTGACGATTTCTTAAGCGTTAAAACGTGAGCAGAAATTGATGCAGATTCTCGTTCAACAGAAGCAACTCTATAATTTAGGTCTCTTTTGGGGCCAACGACAAGGCAGTGCGATATCTATCGAACAGACGTCAAGAGAGTGAATTGAATGTCGTTTTTCTTAAATTCGCGAGTTCACGTCTATGTTGCCGGCGTGCCACATCCATGCCACCCGTGAGGATATCACACTCCTTTTCGTGACACACTTTTCCCTCCCCTGCATCGAGAGAATAGGTCACCAAGACGAGTTTTCTTCGATGAATTAAGCATAAAAAGCTTTCTTAGTACATTGTCTCTATTAATTTTCAAAGAACCATCGTTTCAGTTGAGGGTAACTCCTAAAAACTTCTTAAAGAATGAATCACTTTCAAAACGCCCAAAACATTCTTCATCTACATCTACAAAATACCCTGAAAGCCACCTCAGGGGTGTGTGGCAGGGGGTGAGTATTCACCAACATGCATTACACTACACCCTAAAGTTAGTGTGACTACGACTAATTATGCATTAGCATAAATCGCTAATGCTTGTCACGTCGCTAATGCTTGTATTGTTCTTCTTCACTACTGAAGCTGCGATGACTTGTATTTCATCTGTTGGGATATCCTAATCAGTTGATTGGTAGGTTTTTGGACAGTCCTTTCCCCTTACTTTCCTATTTCTGGGACATCTATTCACTTTACTTCGCATTATTAGGTCGATATCAGGGGCCTTATTCAGTAAGGACTTGGCACTGTCGAACCTCGGAAAATCCATGAGTGTGACGTTACTTCCTCGACAAATCTCAACTTCCGAATGGCCCTATTCGAAATTTTCGAGGCTGTGACGTCAAAATGTCGTCAATTTCGAGACTCTCGGAAATTCCGAGAACATACAGAATAGCCCCCAGGTGAATATATATATTTCTTCACAACCTCTTCTGCCTCTCCTTAGGTCATCCAACAAATCCTCTTCATTCCTCATCCGCACTTCACTTCAGCCTTCTCCCCTCTATCACTCTCTTCAACATTCTTCATCCTTTCCTCCACCCGTTTTTTATGCCTTCTCCGTATCTCCACCGCCAACATTCTTTCCTCCTCCACCCTATTCGACACTTTCTCGTTCGTTTGAATTGTTTTATGAACGAAAAACAATCAATGGTAATAAATAATTAAGCATGAAGGCGATTCACTGCCAGCTGCCTGCAAGCCAATTGCGGGTAAATACCTATTGTATTTTGATCTTTTTCGAATTTCATCATAGGAGAAGGATATAAACGAGGTGCCATTGTGATAATATACTACAAATGTTTAAGCACCTTTTACAAGTGAGGTTTGACGGATCTCCCAGCTGGATCACTGCCCTACGACACCACCGATTCTCACACGCCAGGACATGAATGCGTCATTTCCTGCGGCAGCCACATACATTACATCATCACGAAACTCGAGCACCACTTAATCTCAAAGCTTAACCTTTGCTTTCAGCTCGGGGTGTGGCACCTTTCGGTGTCGAACCCAACACCAAAACATACGCTCGCATCTCGACCCAAACTAAGGTCCTCAACGTCACCTAACACCAAGAGAGAGCCTTGATGCACCCCTGAGGGCACAGCTCGTCCGAAAAGAGCGCCTTCTAGGGATAAATACATGTAAGGTTGTAACTACTTCGAAAATTACCATTTTCACAAGCATTTAGCCTCGGAATTATTTAGTCATGACAACCTTAACTATACGGAACTCATTATACAAAAATTCGGATTGCAGGAACCATCCATTTAAAATGAAAAACAATAGTAACCTTCCACACTCACTATATTTTAACAAGTTAACCGACGATGGTTTCTTTCATGTTGTATTTCCACAAAGTTCAGCTTGATACGCTTTTATATGCAGGCACCATCGCTTACGTGAAATACCCCCTAAAAGTACATTGGTAATTACTTTGACCATTGCATTCATTCTCGTACCGCTGGCTATAATTCATGCATTGTGTAACTTATGCACATGGTAAAGAGTCAGAATGGATAAATAAAATCGTCATTCGTCTCAAAACAACATTTCTATCACATATTTAATACTTGCAAAAGGTTCAGAAAAATCCGCTATCTTGGTCACCTAGTTCTCACAAGTTAACATCATCTACCAAGTCCAAAAAGTTACGAAACCAATACATTTATCGCTAAATTTCTGCCCGCATATTGAAACATTCCATTCACTTACAGATCTCATAACTCAATTGGATACATATGCATTGTTACTGCAATCGGGCATATGGCGATTATGCGAAACACTACAAGCCATCTTGTTTAGTTACTTGAATCCTTATCGGTTACCTAGTACTAACAGCACGCCATGCATGTTTTCTACATAATTCTTGAGTCTCTGTCCGTTTGTTTAGTTGCAAAATACATATATATTAACGGTCCCTCTCCATTGTGATAATATCTGTAGTGTAGTAGTGCATGCTTTTGAGGCTTCGTCTCGTGACAAGCATTAGCGATTTATGCTAATGCATAATTAGTCGTAGTTACACTAACTTTAGGGAATGGTGTAATGCATGTTGGTGAATACTCACCCCCTGCCACACACCCCTGAAGTGGCTTGCAGGGCATTTTGTAGATGTAGATGAAGCCATTATTTTGGCTTTCGGATCTACAAAAAAAACATCAAGCACGGTTTTGTAAAGTATGGTAAACTGTAAACTAGGAAACCCGTTTTGACGTCCCAGCTTCCACGTTAATGTGATACATGCTGCGAGTTGAAGCATCGTAGTTTTTCTAGAGGCCGTCGTTTAGTAATGTATTTGCGGAGCTTATAAAATCGATTGCTATTCCGATAAAATGTACAACAAGATATCAATACTTCGTGCCCTAGAGAAGCAGTAGATATTATTTCAAACAAGTCTACTCTAGGTTCACACGCGAACGCTGCACTGATTTAATACAATCATTTTCGTGAATTTTAGCACCTGGTAGAACAAAATAGAGGCAAAATAATCGGCATACTTAAAGGTAGTTTGAGCGAGATATTTCTCTTGTCATCATAGATATCATTTTCGAATTTAACTTTTTGATTTCAGTGTCTGTAAAAAGCACGAAGTAAATATTTTAATATTAAATGGCGCAAAAATATAATTATATTGGACAAACACTGTCAGTAATCAAATAAATATGACCACAAAAGTGTCTAGCTTTACTCATTTTTTCACGCCGAACGACTAAAAAGCCTTCACAGCAGAAGTTTTTTTTGCGTTCTGTAAAAATTACTGCGGTGAGTAATAGATTAATTTTTATAAATAGTTGAGAAAGCATTCAAACTACACGCCGTTAGTTTTTTTTGACGAAACCTAGGTGTTATAAATTCCTATTTTTTTATAAATATTCTCCCTCTGGAGCGCACAGCCGTAACCTATCCCATGTAAAACAGCTTAAATGTTTAGGCAAATAGCTGGAAAAGTAGTTGGGCAAGCGGTTGATATTCTGATATCGATGGAAAGATGGGGGAGTTTTATCTTTAAAATGAAACCGAATTCATCAAATTCCAGGTGAATTGATACTTCGCTCAAACTATTTCAAAATGTATGTACAAGCAATGGCAGAGTTAGAATCGATTATCGTACGAAACGAATCGTTGGCAAATAGGTCTCTCTCCACTGGGCTGGACTCGGTCGCAATCTTACGTGCTAACGATGAGGTTGGAGAGAAAATTATCAGCGGGGGTGGGGTGGGGGCGTCACTGGGGGGGGGGGGAAGGGGGGGGAAGGGGGGGGGGGAGGGCACGATGGTAATGGCGCTTGAAACTCACTCTGCGGGCACCGTGGCGCTTTCCCCCGCTGAGGCAGCAGCTGATGGCAGCAGGGCTAAACTCACTCCTCTCTTCCACTCTTTGATGCTGCTTGCTTTCTTCCCCCTTTCGAGAGAACTTCGTTCCACGCAATCCCCAGAGGAACAGAGCGGAGGAGGAGGAAGTAAGGTTATTGCCGTGTGATGCGAGGAAATTGAGAAAGAAAAAAAACTAAAATCACGATCACTGGAAGACACTCGCCGTGGAAGAATGAATGCCCTGCGCTTCGGACACAAAGACGCTCTTAAACCCCGCGGGAGAGATAGAATACTCCCCCCGATGATCCTTTTCCCAAGGTAAGAAACTGAATCCAGCCACTCCTTGGATTGATTGACCCTCGAAAGGACAAGATGAAATTATTATCCGTGTGGTACGTAGAAATGCATAAAAAATCGTCGTGGACGGAAATATTCGTAGAAAAACAATGGAAGGGCGTTGCCGACACGCTTGGGTAGACGTCGGGTAGTATCGGGAGTGTAAATATATATACCTATAAGGTTGCACAGTTTTTGAAAATTAAACTAATGCAGATGGGAGAACATGATGCACAGAATCACAGGTGCCCTCTCTCTTTTTTCTCTCCAAACCACTGGTAATCCACTTCTTTCCCCCACTCTCCTCGAGGATGTACGTACGTATCCAGGTATGGACGAAGACGGGATATCCCGAAGTTTCTGGAACCACACTCGAAGCACACGGAACACCAAGAACACCACCCACGCAACAAACACCCACGCACACCTCCGATTTAAGAACTGCAGACACACGTGCCCTCGGAAGAAAAACGAAATCACTCGCGTTAATATTAATATACATACATCGCCCGTCTTCTTTCTCTCTTGACTTTCAGACGGTTGCAGGTAGAATTCGACGGGACTTCTTCTAAGAGGGAGGCAAAAGAAGCACACGAGGAAGGAGGGGATATACTACGGGGAAAATTCCAACGACACCAGCAGCACTCTGGAGCTAAGTATTCCAAAATATCCAGCAGGAGGAGGCAATCCTTCGGGGAGCGTTGGCACGCCCTTCTGGAAGACTTCTTCGACGGGCTGCGTGGACGTGAATCCGAATCCAAAAAAACAGCAAACCGGAGGAGAGCTAATCTGAAACTCTCACGTGTGAACGACGAACGAACGACACGAACGAAAGTTGTAATCAACAGGAAAGACGGGAGAGATAAATGCGCCCTCACTCAAAACTACTACGTTCTTTTTTTTTCTTTATACACTTGTACATTTCTCTTGTCACCCGTCTCCAACGCGGCCTTCACGTCCAGACGCCATTCCACCTACTCTCTCCACGCTACGCGGTGCACGATAACCAGGCAACGAGCACGCCGACCGAACGACTGAGCCAGAGCCCGAAGCTGGCTGGTTGGCGCGGGCGACGCAGCCTTCCCTCCCCGCCCCTCTCCTTTCTCCTCCGCCCCTCCCTGCCCCCCCTCTGCTCATTCCCCTCCTTCGCTATCCCCCCCCACCAAAGCACCGGAAATCTCTCACACTCACATTCCCCTGACGACGGATCGAGGAGAAGGTATACGTAGGTGGAGCAAGACCCGTCCGACCGACTACCTTTTCATCAACGCGTTGACTCCACCGTGAAATAACTTACAAATGTCATTCAATTCACATATATATGTAAATATATCGGCTACTTGCAAAAAGAACATACCCCATGGTATCTACAAAATATCCTGCAAGCCACCTCAAGGGTGTGTGGCAGGAGGTGAGTATTCACCAACATGCATTACACTATACCCTAATGTTAGTGAATCTACGACTGTTGATGCAATTGCATAAATCGCTAATTCTTGTCACGAGACGAAGCCTCACAAGCATGCACTAGTCTCTATCCATTTGTGAAACCCACGCACGATAAGGGATCATAATAGTTGCGATAGATCAATCATATGAAACTCCCACCCTCAATAGGTAGAGTAGAATATTCACTTATGCTTAATAACACCACATCATTACTAACTCTTCACTCCGTTCGATTTGTCCGGCATTATTTTATTTTGTTCTCTGCATGAAGTAGCATCTCGTAGCATTCATAAATTAACAGTATTATTAATATTAATCACTACATGTGTCTATAGCATTTTTCTGCTTGTTTGCATGTTCATTTACGTATCACTCTCCCAGTTTCCGGTTGGACTGCGCACTGTTCCCTTGACTGCTTTGGCTTGCGCCTAGCGCCAGGGGGAGCGTACGAGGTTCTGACTTGTGCTGGGACGAGTGCTGCATGAACTCTAAACTCCAGTGTGACACTCCTTAGTAGTGAATCTCCTCCAGCTGAAGAAGGGTCCTTAGCCCGAAAGATACCTAAGCAGTGGACTGCTGCCATCTGCTATCATCTGCCAGTGAGTGTCCACTGATTTACTTTCCTATCCTTCTCCAACCTCAACGCCTTGTTGCTAGCTTAAACTTTTATATTTATTTCCTTTCCTTTTATATATATATATAGAAACGGTCACTCTACCATTGGGAGCATATCTGTAGTGTAAGTGCTTGCTTGTGAGGCTTCACCTCGTGACAAGCTTTAGCGATTTATGCTAATGCAAAATTAGCCGTAGTTACGCTAACTTTAGGGTATAGTGTAATGCATGTCGGTGACTACATGTACTTACTCCCGGCCACACACCCTTGAGGTGCCTTGCAGGGTATTTTGTAGATGTACACTAAAGGTATACTACCAATGTTAGAGGGACCGCGATGCATATTTCAACTACAAAAACGGACAGATATTCAATAATTATGATGAAAACATACACGGTGTGCTGTAAGTACTAGGTAGCACATAAGGATAAAAGTATTAGGGAGTACTACTACTAATACTAAGAGCTACACCACCTATCGACAAACCTAGTTAAAAGTCTCATTCACAGCTGTTATGGTCTCATATCGTTTGAGTGGGAAAATGAAATTTTAAATCTGTCCGTTCTGCAGCCTAGTTATTCTAATTTTATTCTCATGATCTGATTTACCGTAGTATGTAGGATTTCGTAAAATAGTATTGACGTTGTCAGAGAATAAATCGGTTTGGAACTTACTTAATATATGAACTCTATTTTTTAATCGTCGGTGTGAAAGCGGTAGATACGAACAACAAAATCCTACCTTTCCACGTTTTTTTTCGCAAATAAAACTTTCGAAATTACATCGTGTGAAATACGTAATAAAATGTATGCACTTCACCATCATATGTTTTGACTAAATGGCAAAAATCGAAAAGTAACTGAAGTGAAAATGCGCTAGTTCAATTGAGATGGCTCTGCTCCTATTTTGTCTCTCAACTTTGTTTTTTAATAGCTATGGTTTATCATAAGTGGAAGCAATATACCTTAAACAACACAAACAAAACGGTCAATTTGGTATCTGTATTGAGTCACACAGTCGAGGAGAAACTCCCTAACGACCAACCAGGGTGCAGAAGAAAGCTACACCTCTTTCTTACGTGTCCCCTATTGACTTCTTCTCCCTCTCGCTTCGGGGGTGAGGGGGGGGGGTCACTTCCGCCCGATTAACACGTTCGGAGGGAGGAGACTGGAAAAAAAATAAGACAAAGAAGAGAAGAAGGGAGTGGGACCCAAGACGCCACCCTGTGGGACACCCCGCTACTCCCGACAACACACACCTCCTCCCCGGGGCTCGCTATACCTGTGGGCCGTGACGACTCGATGGGAGAAGTCGCCGGTCGCGGACCAGTGACCTTGGCAGCAAGCTCTACGCCCCCACGTCTCAAGAGAAGGAGAAGGAGGAGACTGAGGGGGATTGGGAGCTGCTGTGTGAGGACAGAAGGGGAGGAAAGAAAGAAAGGTTCGAAGAAGGGGTTTGTAGTGAGATACGGGGGTGGACGTGGAAAGGAAGGGGGAAGTGGTCGAGTGGCTTGAGGTTGGTGGCAGAGGTATTACTTTGAGACGAGTGGGCAGATTGGGGGGGTGATCAGATGGTGGGACGAGTTCGGCTGAAGTGGACGATGGGAGAAAGGGCTGATGGGGGAAAGAGTAGCGGCGATTGATGCCGGAGACCAGAGGAGCCGGTGGTGTGAAGGAGAGAGAGCGGAGAAAAGAGACGAAGAAGAAGGTGGGGCTGGGATCATAAACGGGATCATTCCCAACCCCATAAAAAAAACACCCACGCCGTCCCAAGGATCACAGAGATCAACGCTCTGAGGAGGAAATTGATCCGAGGACGGCTGTCATGGGCAATCAAGAGAAAGATGTCGCTCTTCTGGAATAAAAGGGAGGAAATCAACTCGCGAGACACGCGGAAAGGGGAAAAAATATTTTACACAGTCCCAAGTCATTTCCATACTACTTTTTCACCATTACCCTCTTGGATTGCGACTACGTCCACCAGATAAATAAGGAATCAGTTCGGATAAGCGGCTACAGTGCTAGTCACCAAACCGATTTCTCGTTTCTCCAGGGACCCGGGTTCGATTCCAGCAGAGATGAGGACTTTTAAACGGAATTCCGAATCCTAATTTGGTACCTAATGTGGGTGATACTTAAATGATCAGTATTTTGTCTGTCGGATGGCGTTACTGACGTTAAACTGCTGACCGTTTAGCGCCATTTGTTAAGAGTAGGCTTCTTCCAACGAGAGATTCCTCTGCACGCAGCCTCCTTTATTCCTTTCATTACAAATCCTAACGGTGCAAATGTTCTCAGCTGTTAGACCCTTTCCAAATTACCAAACAGCAATATGAATAACTGAGAAACCAACTTATGTAGGTAGAAACAATGACGGATTAACACAATTGGGGGCCTGTACGCAGTACAAGCAACGGGGCCCACGTTAATAAACAAGTCGCAAGTGAATGAAAGGGTAATCAATTCTCAGGGCCCGTCAGGGGTCCCCAAAGCCTCAGGGCCCATAGGAAAATGCCTACTTTGGTCATCCGGTTCTGGGTAGAAAGGGAAAGGAAGTCAGAAACGCACTATTGACGTAAAAGACGAGGGCAAGACTTCATGCCATCTTAATTTTCTTCTCTTGGCCTCCTGGGGGTTGTTTGAAACGTACTAGATGATTCCGAACACGTAACTAAGGAGACACAACGAATTGTTTGAGATTTTGGTGTGTATGAACCTTTAGGAAAGACAACTTAAGGTGGTTCCACCGTAAAATGACTTAAATGTCATTTTATTTATATTTTGTCTACTTGTAGAAAAAGTTGTCCTCTATCTGATATGAACAACGAAATAATACCTTTCCACGTTATTTTATTCTACTATTGAACTTGAAATAACATGGTGTTCAATTGGGGAATGAGAGAAACACGGGGAAAAATAGTATTTTTACATAAAATATAAATGCCATTTTTGCGGAAAACTGTTTATAAGAAGGAAATAATTCAGAGAAATGTAATAAAAATAAAATATAGGCATCTTACCACCTTATTGTTTTAGTTATTATGGAATTACTGCCGTAATTGTATTCAAAATGCGGTAATTCGTAGGAAATGGCACTGCAGTCGGCTCCTATGGCTGAAATAAGTGCTCATTTAAAATACATTCGTGGAATAATAATCTGCATATTTTGTACCTTACTATTGGGTTTCTATAGGTAACGCATTTCATCAGTGAAAGCAGGATATTTTGGACAAAATATAAAAAATGTGGAATTTAGTATTTGTTTTGACTCACACAGTCGCGGCGGAACCTCCTTTAGCGATATGTTGTGTTTTGTGTCTCTAACCAGGATGTTCAACTCGATCAACAACACTCCAGTGATGTAAACTCGATCGGGAAGTCTGCGTGAGATTTTGAAGTGTGTTTCAAATACGTCAAACATAGATTTGTACCACGTGTTTTCTTAGTTACGTGATCGGAATCATCTCGAGCAGTTCAAACTTCAAAACTCGTCTGCGGATGAACGTGGGTGGAAGGTTTGACGGATACTTCGACTATGCGTGAGTTTCGAAACTAGAGAGTCGATCGCGGCAGCCCCTCGTCCCTCAGCGACGCCGACTATTAAGGGATGGATGAGGTCATCCAAGCGAGCGGATACCCTGAAGGGTTCCACTTCCGCCTCCGAAGCCCTACCTCTTGAGGGGCGTGCACCCTTTGCGTGACGGGTGAGCACGAAAATCACGTCACCCCAATCACCGACTCACGGAAGCAGACAAAGACGGCCGAAAGGATCGTAAGGCGGAAGACGACCCCCGGATAAGAAAAACTTCTCTTGAGATAATGAACGAGTGAAATATCAATCACGTGAGTGAGCTGAGGAAGCCAGTTAAACGGGACATGATGAACTGGTAACCCTTTTACCATCACAGGGTCAGCCTACTATGTATTGACTTTTTTTTTACTATCCTAATACTAGAGCAGGGGGTCGATGTGTAACCAATACTTTCATCTACATCGACTGGTTACCGCGAAAGTAAACTCTTTTGGACGTACGGTGGTTTCACTTAACTTGAGGGAATTCCACGAAACTTGCTGGAAGCATTAACTATGTTTTCCTAAAGCTACCTGAATTTTTTCAAAATTATTTTCCGCAGATTTCTTAGGATATTTGATGTGGAAGTGGGCATGAAATTACATGGGTTCTTATGGGAACCCGAGGAGCGACTAGCTTTATTCATCGAAAAGAACATTTTACTAGTTAAGAATAATAAAAACAAAAATGATTTAAATCATCAATAGAATAATGTATGAAATCATTTGACATACTTTATTTTTATTATTTTTGTTTTCTTATTCTTTACCAGAAAAAAGGTTCTTTTTGATGAATTAAGCTACTCGTACCTTGTGTTCCCATAAGAACCCGTGTAATTTTTTGTCCACTTCTCGATCAAATATCTGATAGTAATCTGCGGTAAATAATTCTGAAAAAAATCATGTAGATTTAAGACAACATAAATAATGCTTCCAGAAAGTTTAGTCGAATTCTCTTAAGTTGAGTGAAACCACCGAACCTCGTTAAAAGAGTGTGAGGCCAGGGTCGAACTTTCTTCAAGACACGCACTACGTTCACAAAGCAACAGATGTTACAGGAACTATGAATGCTAATGGATTACGCAGGAATTTCCGAGAGAAACTTCCGTGCACCAAAAAAATATTCTCAGATGACGCGTATACTCCCAAATGTATCTCACGGCATAGCGGAAGCATTTATTGGATCCCTAAAGCACTTCCGACGCCGCGGAAGAAGAGCGTAAACTCAAAACGCGCGCTGAGACAGTCATTTCCCGCCGACGACAGGGGTGTCTGCCGCCGCATGCAAGGGTGGGTGCCCTCGGAGACAATTTTTTTTGGTGTCCTCGCACACATTCGCCTCCTCTTCTTCTTCCTGTCTCCGCTCCCGCCTTCAAGACGGTCGCCGCGGTCCAAGAATATCTCTGGCGGAGGGAGAGGCGGGAGGGGATGGGAAGAGTGGATGTTGGGGGGGGGGGCAGTGGGAGGGACAATGAGTGGGAAGGATAGCAAGAACAGCAGCGGAGAGAGAGACAAAGAAACCGGACGGAAAGAAAATGAGTCCAAAAACAATGCCTTGGAGGACACATACGCACGATCTCCGAAGAGCATTGAAGGTACATGCTTGGTACTTTTTTACCAATTTAACCCGGGGGAAATCCCGAAAAAGACTATACGCGAAGATACAACGGGAAATTAATTTTTTTTTTAGCATTTAAGATAGTTCGAGCTAGATTTTTCCCTAGTCATAATAGAAACCATATTATTATTTTTTTTTTAATTTAAGCTACTGAAACAAGCATGAAGAAAATATTGTAGAATTAATGACGCAAAAATATTGTCTTGCAAGACTTGACACTTTCAGTAATTAAATAAATATGCATTCATAAGTCTTAGACTTGAATTTCGTTTTACGCCGTACGCTGAATACGCCCTCACAATCCAAAATGTTTTTTTCGGAACGATTCCTCAGGATCAGCAGGCGAAGAGCCCATCGAATATCTTGGAGTTGGATTCACTCACGACCTTTCGCGGGGTGAACCATTCCGGGAAATCGAAGAGACGCGTGGTGTCAAGGACTAAAAAGAGGGTTTTGAGAACACGGAAGAAAATGAGTTTTCGGACCGCCGAGTTTTTCGTCACCAAGACTGTAAGCTACTGTATAGAAGAACCCTGTCTTCGCCATTCGGCGATTAAAATATATTGATAGGAAAAATGTTTATCTGTATATTTGTCACTGATTACATCGGAAATATATCATCGTTAATTTTTTTATACGGAGTAGAACTAGGTATAGTGGAAGAGTACGAAAACCAACTAACCTACGCATCATAGAATGATCTCCCACCTCTGAATTCAATAATTTCTAGAAAAAGAAGACAATAGAATTTTTGTAACCTTGATGGACCAGGAGGATGTCGTACGTCTCCCTCTGAAGGCTGCCGTGCGGATAGCGGCGTTTTTACCGCCAGAGCACCGCAGTTCACCCGAAATGTCCCCCTCCACCATCTCCGTAGCTTCTCCGCTAAATCTTTCGCATTGTGGCGATCTTACATTTCCACTTTCGCTAAGTATCCTCACCCCTTAAGGGCTCCGATCAAGTTAGACGATGAAGTTGGTGAACGGTGCCAGTAATTCCTAGCTAGGAATCATTTAAAATACGCAACTTTAATGAAGGATCCTTTCTTCTGTAAGTAGGATAGTTTCTTCCAAAGAGACTCCTTCGTCATTGAAACGACGAATTGCAACGAAGAGTCATTCAAGTATTCTACCAGCTGATTGGCAGCTTCTTGGATAGTCCCCATTCTGCATCCCAATTTTATACACATTGTCTCGTTTTCCCTCCTAAAGATGTCCCGCCATTAGATCCCTCTTCATATCTTCTAACATCCTCTTATGTCGTCCAGAATTCCTTTCCTCTTCCTTCCTCTTCCACGCTTCCCCAGTGTTCTCCCCTCTATCACTCTTTTCAACATGCCCTCTCCTCTCAAAACCTCCTCCATCCATCTCTTCTGCCTTCTCCGAACCTCTCTGCCACAAGCTTCCTCTCCTCTCCGACCATATCCAATACCTCCTCGTTCGTATTCCTCGGCATCCAGCTCACCTTCTCCATCCTTCTCTAAACCCACATCTCAAACGCCTCAAGTCTACGCACATCCTCCCTTCGCAATGACCAAGTTTCCGACCCATATAGCGCCACGCTCCATATTAAAGTTTTCAACAATAACAAATCTAGCGTATAAGGGGAGGGGAGTTTCTTCAGGTTAGCGAGCTGTGGCTTCCAACGAAGTCCTTCGACAGATTAAATCGTTCCCCATCAATTTACAATAAAATTAACAATATATAAATTAGTCAAATTGTTCCATTGTTTGGATGCTGTAATTAAGAAGGATTTAAGATAAATATTTGTTCGGGGAATCAGGTAGTGTACAAAACATGTGTTCGCGCGAGATGTTTCCTTCATGTTGAAATGGGAAAACATACCTTGGTAATTCCATAGGTTAAATAGATTTATCGTGAATACAGTATTCATAAAAATTGATACCTATCCCGGAGAAGAAGAAAGCGTCAGAATGCGAGGAGTATTGAAAAATTAGCTTAATTTCGCACGCGGCATATGCTTTGCTTAGAATATAACATAGAAGATATGAGAGTATAGAAAATCACTATTTAGGCGATGACCAGTTTAGGTTCAGGAAGGGGAGGGAGAGCTAATTGGTGAGGAGAGGAAACTTCTGGATGCAGGTTAGGTGGCTGGAAGTGGTAATGAGGGGCGATGGTTTGATGAAGGCCGTGATAGAGGGAAGGATGTTGGGCAAGCGGGGAAGGAAGAGAATGGGTTTTATGGACGGGATGAAGAAAGACTTAACTTAAGACTTAAAGAACGGGATGAAGATAGGACTTAACGCTGAGATGAAGAAAGAAATACTAGAGGTGGATAGGGCACTGCACGTGTAAGAGTCTGTGGGATTTTCTCTGACTTTCGATCATAACCTACCCCTAACCGAGAGATTAGTCAGATGATGATGAATAGATATATGTGGAAATCCAAAGTCATTTTTCCAATTTCAACATTCGTCGCTAAACTTTCGGTACGCGTCTTGCAAGAGGGCGTGTGGTTCACAAGTAAACACGGTCCTATTTGTAGGGGGGGAGGGGAGGCACAACTTTGTCCCATTACACCGCCTAAATGGGAAGGTGTAATGGGAAGAGATGCGTACGATTGCGACCATTATATATTCTACGTACACACTCATACACCCGCAGACAGGGGAGAGAGCATTCACGCCAGCAGAGTTATTTCTGATTGGGAGAAGGGGAGGGTGGGGGGAGTAGGAGGAGGGGATGGGCTCATATAAGAGAGGGGGCTAGAATGGGCAGAAGGGGGAGGTTGGTATAGTTGGTATAGAGAGGAAAGTGGATCGTGAGATTCTTGGCGTCCACGACAGAGATCGGAGAGTGTGTTATTCGCGTCGTCAAGGCGATTCATGGGAGGAGAAGAAGGGGGGGGAGTTGGAAAGGGTGGTGCTTGATAAAAGAGGGGGTGGGGTGGGGTAGAGGGTGGAGGTGTTGCAGGGTTGAAATACGAGAGATAGTGGAGACACAAGAAAACAAAGGACTGTCACCAAACGTTTTCACATTGAGGTGTCACCATACTTTTGCCGCCAGATATTTCTTATCTACCCTTTCAAATCAGTTGTTTAAGTATGATAGATTCATGGGACGACCAGGCTTGGTTAGTCAATCACACAAGGGGTTGCAGGCTTTAGTAGATGTATTCATCAAGGCATCTAATACGGAATGAGAATTAATCACAAGAAAACAAAAATAAAGTGATTGACTAGGACAAAGAAAGCAAGGCTTGGTCATAATAGAAGCGGCGCAAACACTGTAGCAAGTAGGGTACTTTACTTTTGTTGTCACCCTTTTGTTTTGTTTACCCTTATTGTTCCTTTTGTATATTAATGACATCACTACCGTTGTTACGAGAAAAATTCGCCTCTTCGCAGATGACGCAGTGTTGTACAAGGATCTAGGCAATGAGTCTGACAAGATTGCGTTACAAAAAGAACTAGGTGCTATAAATGAATGGTGCAATACTTGGCAGTTAGAATTGAATTTTTAAAAGTGCGTTGTTATGAATTTTTGGAAAAAGAATAACTCGGTCAACGAAACCTATACAATTAATCAAACAGCCTTATCAAATGTAGAGTGTAAATATTAGGAAAATGCGACGAGAAGGTTAAAGAGCGATGTTATTTTTCACTCGTGAGAGCTCACTTGGTGTTTGCCGCTAGCATGTGGGACCCTTACGAATTAGGACTAATCTCTGAAATAGATCGAATACAACGGAGAGCAGCAAGATTTGTGCAAAGTTGTTACGATGAACTTAGCAGTGTTATCGAATTGTTGAAGGAATTAGGGTGGGAATCTCTAACTGATCGAAGGGAGAAATACAGGTTAAATCTTTTGCGCAAGTTCGGAGCAGAATTTTTTGCCGGACGTTCAACATATACTGCTAGAGTCAACGTACTACGGTAGAAGCGATCACAGGAATGAGAAAAAGGAAATTGACTGCCGAAACGATAGATTTAAAATGTAATTTTCCCACGAACAATAAGGGATCATAATAGTTGCGATAGATCAATCATATGAAACTCCTACCCTCAATAGGTAGAGTAGAATCTTCACTTGTGCTTAATAACACTACATCATTACTAACTCTTCACACCGGTCGATTTGTCCGGCATTGTTTTATTTTGTTATCTGCATGAAGTAGCATCTCGTAGCATTCATAAATTAACAGTATTAGTAATATTAACCACTAGATGCGTGTATAGCATTGTTCTGCATGTTTGCATGTTCATTTACGTATCACTCTCCCAGTTTCCGGTTGGACTGCGCACTGTTCTAGCCTAGCGTCAGGGAGAGCGTGCCGCGTGCGTGCGAGGTTCTGGCTTGTGCTGGGTCGAGTGCTGCATGCCTGGTGTGGAATCACCCCGTGCCACACACCCTAGTAGTGGCTTGCACTTGTACTTCGTAGATGTAGATGGTAGATGTAGTACATTGGAGGAAAAGGGGCGACGAGAATGAAGGCGTCATTCAGCAATAGGAAGGAGTTGATGACGGGGACCTTGAGTACTAATATAAAATAAAGCTTAGCGATGAGTTTAATACGGAGTGTAGCGCTGTATGGTCGATATACGCCAGATAACCGATGCAGTGTTTTTAAGGAAGGTACTCAACCAGTAGTTGTTTCCGAGATGTTAAAAAAATTCCCAGTTTCCCAGTGCACAGAAACTTAGGAATGAATGCTTGAAAATTACTTCACCGAAGAAGTTGGTCTCATGTGGTTAGGTAAATGAGTATTTCGCAAAACGGCCTCCGTCGTCAACCACCAACAATTTCAATGAGGGCGTAATAAATAGTTACCGAGCATTTCCGAGGAATACCTAGGTAGGAGCCTACGCTGTGACTAGATGGCCTACTTATAATACATATTCCTCAAAGGAAAAATCATTCCACGACTTCAATTATCCACACTGCGTCATCCAAGACGAGAATCCCATGACTTGTCGCCGATTCCGTCTGGCAGGCGTGCAGCAGGCGACTTAAAAAGACTCTCAAGTCACATCAAAATTTATAGACAAACGCTGTCTCTCCACGCAAGAAAGGAGTAAGAATGGAGATAACGTGGGGTTCACGAAGACCTTCACCGACTTAGCACAAATCCATTACCAGCCTCGGCAGGATTAATTAATCAGACGCAAAGATGCTTGAAAGAGGCACATTAAGAAGAGGGATTTAGGTACAGCACCTAGCAACCAACGTATTACGAGGCTCCCACATGAAATTTTCAACATTTGTAAGACAACGGTACGTTCTTTATAAAATATTTACAATTTTTTAAACCAAATAATCCTTCATAATAACCTCAAAACCGTTAAAAAAATTCAAGCCAAATATGTTAGAGCAGGTGAAACGTTGCCCAGCGATGAGCCAATGCAAAACTTCTCGCTGCCAATGTGAATTTGGAATATATAACAACAATTCTCAGTAATTAAATAAATATATCTACATAAGTCTCTAAACTTGGCTCATTTTTTTCCCGCCGCACGGCTGAAAACCCTTCAAAACATCAGGTTTTTTTTGTGATTCTGTAAAAATTACTGCAGTGAGTAATAGATTATTTTTTATCAATAGTTGAGAAAACATGAAATCTAAACACTGTTAGTTTTTTGACGAAATCTAGGTGTTATAAATTGCTATTTCAATCAATATTCTCCCTCTGGAGCGCTCAGCCATAATCTATCTCATGTAAAACAGTTTATATTTTCAGGCAAATTGTTCAAAAAGTAGTTCGGCAAGGGGTTGATATTTTGATATCATTGGGAAGATGAGAGTTTTTTCTTTAAAATGTGGCAAATTCATCAAATTCTAGGTGAAGTGATTTTTCGCTCGAACTACCTTAATCTTCATCGTTCTTGAAAATCCTCTGCTCTGCTGCTGTTATATTTCCAGGCTTCACTGCCATACAAGAGCACACTCCAATTATATATATGTTATTCAATAAAGTGCTTCCTAACTTCCCGGCTTGTGTTGCCACCGGTCAGCAGACTCCAATTCTAGTGGAATGCCTTCTTTGCTTGGGCTACTCTGCTCACAATGTTCCTTCCTTGCTTTTTCTGTCGATCTTGACCCTACTTCCCAGATAACAAATTTCTTTCACTTGCGCAAGTTTTTGCTGTTTACGTTTTTACAGTGATTCTTCATTGTTTTGTCAATTCAGTTCTGCAATTTCGAAGATCTTCTTTCTGTTCCGCGAGGATTACTATGTCATCAGTAAATCGTAGTTTGCTGATTTCATCTCCATGGTCATGTGTTCCTGTTTTTATTTTTTCTTTGTGTCATTTATGGCTCTTTTCAATGTATGTACATATTGAGGGTCATGTGAGAAAACGCACATCCTTGTCGTACTCCTTTCCTCAATTTTGCTTCCTCTGAATTACCGCCACATTTACTCACTGCTAGCTGTTTCTCACACAGGCTGCATGTTGCTCTTCTGTCATTGAATGACACTCTTATGCTCTTTTGTTGATTCTCCCTTTGCTGGTGAACTCGCTCCCCTAGGCCTCCTTTAAATTTATCCACCAACTCTCTTTCCTACGCAATATATTCAACACATTTTTCCTCAATTTATTTGCGAATGTAAACATATATACAAAACCACAAGGGTCATTACACCTCAAACCTCTTGAGGCCCATATAAGTTTTCTCACGCCAATCAATTTAGTGATGGGAGTTCGACAACGATTTAAAACGAAGTGCTAAATTCTCTACAGAGCTATCTTTTTATTCCATAACCAACTTTTATCATTGATTATATTTCACCAGCACGCCTCAAAATCCACTAAACAGCGCCTAATTTTTTGATAGAAAAAAACTTTAGTAACAACGAAAAATTACGTTCCGCACTTAGTTTTTCTTTGCGAGTCTTTTTTTACGAACTTTTTTTCCCACCACAATTTTCACACCCTTGTCGGAAAAATTTTTTAAAAAATCAGGCGAAAAGGGAGAATAATGGAAACGTGTCATCTGCGACGCCTCTCTCAACTCGGGGACCTGCGACCAGACTTTCACCGCTCGTTGAAGTGGAGGAGCTGCGCGCAGGGGGAGACGATGTTGCGAAATACAAGGAAGGGAAGGGTGGGATTGGAATCACGGGATGTCGCCGGTTTCTTCGCCGACACGGAAAAATGACACCGGATGGAGGGGTTGGGGGGTTGGCCGGTAGGTAGGCGACACATTAAGGAGGAGGAATACTAAAGGACCCCAAGTGGGAGGAAGACAAGGATACACGCGTCGAAGGAAAGCCCTCAAGAAGGATAAAAGGACGGAGAATAACGCTGGCTCATCCAGGAGAAGAAAGAGTGCCAAGTGAAAACAATGACGGTTTAATGAACTGAATTGATTGTCAGGAGGTTGGTGGCAGAGCAGTGTATTTATTGATACATTGAAGATCCGACAGCAGCGATCATTTTGCTAGTCAAAACACCAAATGATGTTTACATCGAATGTTTTTTTTATCTCTGTAGCTTCGGTCTACAATTAAAATGAAAAACTGTTAGACAAAAACGAAGCATATAAGAAAATTGAATAAAAGAACTGCACACTGCATTCTTTTATGCGTTCTACGACAACGATGTCCATCCAATATCTTGAATGCAAGTAATTTAAAAGACCAAATAAAGGAACACCGGCACCGAATTCAACGATTTTCTTACGGGAGTAAAAGTTAACAATAATGTGGTAAAATCAACCACAAAAATTTCGTTTCAATGATTCAGTAAACTTCGCGGGCGCGCGCGCGGCTATAACTCACCGAAGTTTCATCGTAATCTGTTGAATGATATTGGAACGCATATACGACGAATATAAACAGACAAACATATATTAATTTATATATATATATAACCATTCATTCATTCACTCAATTCGCTCACAGGCGTAAATAATAAATATTTCGTTCAAACAGGTGGTGAGAGAAAGAGGATAGGAAACACACAAAATGTGACAACACAATGGTGATGTGAAGTTGGAATGATGGCCGATTCCAAGTGAAAAACATTCGACTAGACCGGGAATGGAACCACGGACCTTCCGATGTCGCGCCGGTTGATTCTAATAAACCCCCCGCCGATTCCAGTGTTTCTTTAGTAGACTAGATAGCTTAGTGGTCAGAGCATCCGGCGCGTATATAAATATATAATATAATATATACAATATATATATATATAATACAATATATATATATATATATATATATATATATATATATATATATATATTTATTTATTCAAACAACGAAATTCACACGTGGTGAAGATATATATCTAATAAGGAGTCTCAGGCGTGAAAAGTAAAAAACATAGTGGCACAAACAAAAGAAACTCACACGAATGGTTTAATTTTCGACAGCATTCAACTGTCTTCTTCCGAACTGGAGAATATATAACATATAAATATATATATATATATATATATATATATATATATATATATATATATATATATATATATATATATATATATAATATGCCAAGAGGGTGGCCGATAAAAATATACACACGGAAAATTATCACCCGAGTGATTCTCCTGGAAGTTATATATATATATATATATCTTCCTGCACTGCGTGGGCGAAGAGAATCGCACGGCATTAGAGATACCAACGTTCGAGTAACGTGTCGGTTGTGAGGGGAAGGGGGAGGGGAATAGGATGGGGGGAGGAGGGGGAGCTCAGGTGGTGGGTGGGGAGGGGTGCGATAACGGAAAGTGGATCGGAGGAAGGGAGGGGAGAGATGGGAGAAGGGGGGGTTTATAAGAGTGTGCGGTCTGTATCTCCAGAAGTGTGTGGTGGGGATGGAGGGGGAGTGGGGGGAGTGGGGGAAGTAGGGGGGGGAGGGGGTGTCTCGGCTGCCATGGCGAGGGGAGGGAGGAAAGCGGCCCACCTTGAGGCGAGCTCCTATGCAACAGAACAGCCAGCAGAGCGCGAGCCTCAGCATATTTCTCCTCCCCCTTCATACCCACCGCCTCAACAGCAGCCAGCCGGTCGTCTTGCAAGAGAGCGACTGCTGGGAATCGAAAGAGGGATTGAGAATGGCGGACAGGGATTGTGGACGGAATCAGTCCAACAGAAATGTGGAAATAAGAAAGAAAAAAAGGGTTACCGTATTTACTCTTGAGTATTAGTCGAGAAATCTCCTCCATTTTCCGGCCATTGAAAACCAATCTTCGACTTATAACCACATGATCACATAAAAGTGACTTTTTCTTGAGTCAATATTTATGTGTATCGGCTGCAGAAAACCATACGTACTGTCATGATTGTCATAATGTACTCTAGTTACTTTTCCAGCTTGCTATGAGTTACATTGTTGTTGCTATGGATGTTGTTGGCTATTGTAATGGATGTGACATGTGCTGAAAGGACACTGGTTGTCTTACTCTGTCTTGACCTATCTGAAATAAAGAGATCATTGCGTGAGCGCAGTTGGAAAAAATTGAAGTTCAAGTAATATTATTTAAAAGATCATGAGATGGACAGTTCTTTGAAACCCCAACTTGTATAGTTTTTTTAGGGTAGTTTGAAAGAGTACTAGAGAAACAACGAGTAACAAAATTACAATATGTACCAATGATTACAAAAAATATTTTATTGTAAAGAAAGAGGATGTCATGATTGTTATTATGTTACTCTAGTTTCTATGCCATCTTGTTATGAGTGTTATTGATGTTGCTATGTATGTTGTTGGCTATTGTAATGGAGGTGAGACGTTCTGAAAGGACACTGGTTGTCTTACTCAAGTCTTGTAATTGATCTATCTGAAATAAAGAGATATCATAACATGTACCTTGTATCACTCATAAGCCATGGAGAAAATTCGTCGATATGTGCGTTAGATTTTCGTTCCAAGTTTCGTTCAAAGACGTACCTATTTCTGCCAAATACATTTGGTACTTCCACTTGGTGATATAAATGCATTCCACAAGCTCAGATTTATTGCACAAATATCGCATAACCAACAACAACATATCGCATACCTCGATTAATACACGAGTCACGGATTTTAGTCGATATTTTCGGTCCGAAAAGAAGGCCAAGACTTATATTTAAATATTTTCACGCAATTTCTTACTCTCTATAAAGTGATACTAGTATTTATACAAAAAAAAATTGTAAGACAAAAAAATCAAAAGGTATGTTAAAAAACTAAAGGGAAAAATACAAAACAAAAAACAAAAAATAATCTATTCCTATATATGCTATAAAATAAAAATAGCGTGATAACAAATTATTGTTCTTCTTTATGGTTGCATGCCTCACCCTCTTGTTTTGTTTTGTAGTGAGGCTGCCCTACATATTGTTCATTGTCATATCATGTAATCTCTTAGCATGTAATTCATATTTCCTGCTGTGTATTCACAATATTACTTAGCTATTAAGTTTCCTCTTTCACACATACACGACATTACAATATTCTCATGTCAAGTGCGCCACTTGTCAATTGACCGGTAGGGGTGAGTCTCGCACTCACCGGAACGGTGTAATCTACGCGCCTTCGGCGCGACCAGAACTGCGTGTACAATCATTAATTCTAAGTGGAGCAAAGCGAGTTAGACGGAGCCACGAATCAAAAGTGCTCGTTCTATTCATCATCATTACAACGGGCGCTTTAGGCGCCTTGCTGCTAACTAGTTAATTCAAAACGGAAGAGACGGTTAACCGCGAAATATATACGGTGAGACTGAAGTCACGTGACCAAATATCAAAATCGAGTATCCGATTGCGTTCAAAGGATAAAAAAATCATTCTCTGAGTACACACAAAAAAATAAAACTTACCGAATGCTCTGAACCGCTGAATCTTTGGGGTTGGTATGCATGGGGGGATGATATTATTACCCCCTCTGCTGTCAGATAAGAGCACGGTTTCCCCAAAAAATAAAACGCATTCAAATGGGAAAGGGGGAACACATATTCGGGGACGATTCGAATTCCAATCTAAGACCACCAACCCCCGCCAGTTCTTCCCCCAACAACGCCCTTTTTAATAAAAAAAAGCCTCGTTTCCATTTGACTGAAGATGGGAGAGAGAGAGAGGAGAAGAAGCAGACGTTGGGGCGTGTTAAGAGAAGGAGGAGGAGGAGGAAGAAGAAGAACATTATTAAGAAGGAGAGGCGAGGAGATTCATTATAATGAGGCGACAGAAGGAATGCTAGGAGGGTGAGACCGAAAGGGAAGGGAAGATAGAATTAGGGGCTATTCAAGTATTACTTAAGACGATTTTTACCACTTTTTTAACCCTCCCCCCATGTTAGACAACGTAAGATTTCACGAAGCTTCCCCTCCCAATCATACGTAAGTTATCATACATGTTTTAAACCAAATAACATAGATACGACACTAGTAGATAGAACTGTGGAAGATTCCATGTCAAAATCCGCAAAAACTGACCTCATCCCTAACATCGATAACTGATTTTAAAAATATATCGTGATTCGCTGCAGTTACGCACAACTCGCAAAGCACGTGATATTTGAAAATGCGACATCTCCAAAATAATGAACACAACAACGAATTGGTTTTTTACGTTTTTCTATAGCTTAGCATACATTCAGGCGTACCACACTTTCGGCGATAATCCTAAAAAGTAAAGTTTGTCCTACGAAAATAATTTTAAAAAGTGATAAAACGACGCATTCAGTAGTGACTTATATATCTTACGTAAGACTGTCTCAGAACCGCTCACCCCCCACACGTAAGACAACGTAAGAAAAGCCCCACCCCCCACTCCCACCCACAAAACGTCTTACTTTAACACTTGAATGGCCCTTTAAGTGGAATAGAATGGAGTGAGGAGGTAGGAGGAATAGAATACAATAGAATATATAAATTTATTGTCCCACGAAACATGCAGTTGATGCAGATAAAGCAGCTCTGTGGGATGGAATAATTTACAAGTCACCTTGCTTGAACAATATGAAGTTAAAAACAATTCCAGATATTATTATAATGCAAAAATAATCTGAAAAAAATATAATGGCCGATTTTAAAAAACAATTATCAAGTTAAGTTACTGTAATAAGTACGAAAATACAAGAACATTTTAATGAAATTTAAATAAATTTCTTTGAAAGAACAATGTGGTATGAAGTATCATTCGAACCCTTGAATCAATTAATTGTTAACGACCATTATACTAATAGATATTGCAAAGTAATATGAGTATTGAGTGATTTATTATCTTCACATGATGAAGTCAACAACGGTAACAATGAGGAATTTTAAAGTAAATTAAACTTAATAGTAGCAATTAACAAGGGGAAGCAAAAGAGGATTTTTACATAAGGGATGTAAAGAGGAAATATTGTAAAAAAGTACCCTTAAATAGGATTTGTATTAGTTATAATAACTTCTGTAAAAATATTAATTCATTCAAGGACATGGAGCACTTTTGCAAGGAAATAATTGAAAATTTGTCAAAAGCGCACAATATGTTCGTTAATTAAATATAGTGTATATATGTACAGTTTCAGCCAGCCTTGACTGGTATTAATATTGCAATTGTAACTGTTTTAGCTCATCCCGTAATTATGTTTTTTTTCATGTTGGGTGAACTATGAACACAATAAATAAATAAATAAAATATTTATACGTACAAAGGGAGTTCGAGAGTATTTATCATCATGATACTTCAATTATACTACTTATTTATTGGGAATTACAAGTTTGTGGGCGTCAGAAAATTTACTTATCTTGGAGTAATTGAAAATAATGAAAATATGATCTCTGAGGAGATTAATAAAAAGGTAAAACAAGGTAACAAGGCCTATTTTTTAAAATTTACCCCTCCTAAAATCAACTCTTCTGTCCAGGAAAACTAAATTGAAAATTTTAAAAAAATTGATAAGATCAGTAGTTACATAAGGAGATTAGACATGGGTCCTATCCAAACAAGACTTAGAAGCACTAAGGAAGATTTGAAAGGAAAATAATAAGGAGAATCTATGGCCCAGTAAAAGAAGGAGAAACATGTAGAATTTTCCCTCGGTGGACATGCCAATTTTGACTGTAATTTTGACAATGTAACTGAGGAAGCCAAAAGGCCCACACTGGGCTGTAAAGCTGTGGAAGAAGAAGATACTTCAGTGATTAATTTCAAGCGGTTCAACTTAACATAATATGAAGATTATAAGAGGAGGAGAAAGGGAGGGAAGAGGAGAGAAGATGGGGGGAGAAAAAAGGGAGACGGAAGAAATTAAAAAGGAGAAGGAAAATTTATATCTGAGGATAGAGGGAGAGGGGGGGGAGGTTTTTTGGTGTTGGATAGCATCATGCCTCAAGGCCCCCCCCCCACCTGAAGAGTTTTTTACTCTTCCGATCTCGCCTCTTCTTTTAAAAAAATAAAAAATAAATAAAAAAATCCCCACCCCCAGGACAGAAATCGAATTATCTCGAGAGGGTCGCAAGGGAAAAATTCCTCTCCTCCCATCCCAAAACCTTCTGCCTCTCCATAAAGCAACTTTCCCTTCAGGGGGATGGATGTTACTTGAGGGAGACGATCTCCACAGGACGGAAAGAGTGAAGGGATGATACAAGGGCCAAAGAGGATAAATACGACGAGGACAGAAGAGACTGCTGAACAGACGAGCAGAAGCGAATTATATGAGTTTAAAAAAATAAATAATGGAACGTCAACCTGGTTCCTCTCAAGGGATACTAAGGCTCTTGCTTGTTTCGACGATTGGTCGAATCGAATCAAATGAATTCAATCGAGTCGAAAAAATTCTCAGAAAAACTTAAAGAGGACATGACCGTCACTAAAATTGAAAAATAAAAAATAATAATAACCTGATGAGCCTTCGGCCACTGATTGTGCATTCAAAAGGAACATTTTTACACGCATGTGCAAAACGAGGCTAAACTCTTAAAGCAAATTTTAAAGGTTCCATGATATCTTTCTATTAATGATTAAATACAATAGCTACCAAACGAAAGCATCATGCTAGGTTGCCTCGTTAAACAAGAATGCTAACAACAGTATTTAATTATCACACAAAAAGGAAAGTTTTTATATATTTGCGGTCAAATATTATACTCATACACTATAGTATGTACATACGAATGAGTTCGTACAAGTACGAGTGTATTTCATTCCTCAGTAAACCAAGTTCAATATCCGAGTCCACTACGTATATAAACGATTATCACAATCGAACGAAGAAGTCGAGGGTCTGGTGCCTACTTACTAAAAATGGCAATTAAACACGGCGAAGGTATAAATTCAGTTACTCATGTGTGTGAGTGTAAAAAGGGATCAGGCGACAGGAAGAGTTAAAAAAACGGTCTCTCCTGAGTGGACAGAAACACAAACAAATACCGGAAGTCTAATCTCTCCAGCGACGTCGCTTCCGAGCTAGCGAGAAATGGCCGAGTTTCCGGTCGAGCGAACCCGTCGAAGGGACGTCACTTCCGACTTGGGACAAAATGACGGGAGAAAGAAGGGAACCGCGCCTGTATTACAGTCCCCCCCTCTATCGGGAGGGAAAATAAAAGGGGAATGACCGAGCGCCTTGTCTTTATTATTTTATGTACATTTCCCTCCTTTCCGTCCAAATGCATTTTAATCAGAAACGGAAAGTACGAGAAAATATAAAAAAACAAGGATGCAAGAGAGAAGACGGGTGATGTCGGCGGGGCAGGGGGTGTGGGCACGGAAGCCGAATTTTTCCACGATTAATATTCAAGACGGATATTAGAACAAACAAAGGTGACATGATTTATCTCCTCTCTAAATGGGAAGCGACTTTTTGGGGAAATTCTCGAGGGCGATTCGCTTCCTCTGCCGCCAATGAAGCTAAAAGATAACCGCCAAACGTTACGCAGGATCTCCGCGAACATAACGATAGCATCTTCCTCAAAAATATTGCTTCTGAGAATTAAAATTCTATAGTCTAGCGCTGGAAATACGTATAATTTTTATTCGTATGTACAATTAAGGTAGTTTGAGCGATAAATCAATTCACCTAGAATTTGGTGAATTTGATTTTTGTCATTTTAAAGAAAAAACTCCCATCTTTCCAATTTTATATATATATATATATATATATATATATATATATATATGTACGAGTTCGTGGAAAATCACACACGCGATAATATAAATAAACTATGCCACAGGTGGGGCGGAATTAAATATAAACACATAAAAAAGAACACTCACACTATAAGTTGATATTTCGGTTGCTCTAGAACCTTTCTCAAAGATAGACGGATACAAAAAAATCCTACAAAAAAATTTTTTGTATCCGTCTATCTTTGAGAAAGGTTCTAGAGCAACCGAAATATCAACTTATAGTGTGAGTGTTCTTTTTTATGTGTTTATATTTAATTCCGCCCCACCTGTGGCATAGTTTATTTATTTATATATATATATATATATATATATATATATATATATATATATATATATATATATATATTAACCCCTTTACGAACTACTTTTCGAGCAATTTGCCTATAAATATAAGCTCTTTTACATGGGATAGATTACGGCTGTGCGCTCCAGAGGGAGAATATTGAAAAAATTAGAAATTTACAACACCTAGATTTCGTAAAAATAACTAACGGTATGTAGTTTGTACGTTTTCTCAACTATTTATAAAAAAATATAATTTATAACTCACCGAAGAAGTCTTTACACAATCGCAAAACAAAAAACCTTCTGTTTTGAAGGCTTTTTAGGCATAGGTACGGCGTGAAAAAATGAGTCAAGTTAGAGACTTATGTAGATTTATTTATTTAATTACTGAGAATTTTGTTAATATATAACTATATTTTTGCGCCATTAATATTAAAATGTTTACTTCATACTTCTCACAGACGCTGAAATTAAAAAAATACAAATCGAATATGGTCTCCATTATGACTAGGGAAATATCTCGCTCAATCTTTTAAGATTAGGTCTGGATTTTGAGTCGCCATCATCCCTCCAAAGATGGAAAATGACCCAAAGCAACTCCGACGGCACCAAGAGACGAGGATGTGAATAATTTATCTGCTCGATCTAGAATTCGACCCTAAAATTTGACTAAACTTTGCAGGAATACGTTCTAGATTAGTGAATAGCGAACACTTTTAAGTGCCAACATTCTAAAAAAAACCATACACGGGAACACAACTCACGCTCTCGAAATAGCTTAAAACTTTCAAGTCTATGGTGACATTGTTTTCCACGATTGCGATGTAACCACGGAACCAGAAAAAAATAGATAAAATAAATAAATTTCCACGCTTCTGTCCCAGTATTTCCGCGTTCGCAGACACACGAGTATATCGTCCATTCATCCTACCCTTCATAATAAAAGATAGGAAGGTGCTTCCGAAAAAGGCCGTTAGCACATTCACGGATAATAAAAGCAGGCCATTTCTCTCAAGATACCCACTAAACCCTTTTCCATACATAAATTATCCCTCCCCTTTTTCCAATTTATTTCAGCGTCAACGGCTTCCAGCGAAAAACGAGGAAAAAGGTTTCGGAGAAAATAAACTACCGTCGAATATTTTACAATTAGGTATTCGGTTCGGGGGAAGAAATGAAAACTTCTTTATTCATTGCGTCAGAAATCAGGATTTCACACCGAGTTCCAATTTGAGCTAAAAGTACAGCAAGTACTGAATCCCACAAACGATTCAACTTTCAAGTTAGAGTATAAGGCCATAAGTCTTCCCATTCATTTAGCGCAAGATACTCTTATGCCTGTTTCTCACGGTAAAATTTTCCATAAAAGAGTTTTATTAAAATTTTTATTGAAAGTTTTATGAATCGTACGTAAAACGTACTTGCTTGCTCACGGTAAAACTAGTCAAAAAACCGCAATGTCCTGCCATCTATGAGACGCTTTGCGAACACGTGAAGTGATAAATGCACTCTCTTTTGAATGACTGTTAGGTTAAAATCAATATGTATTGTTTATTTACTTACTTTCTGATCACACTCAACGGTGCTAAGGTTCTCTAACGCATTCTTCTAACAACAAGAAGGATACTGTCTCAACGTTCCATGAACTTCCAGCCATGTTTGTTTACGTTTTCCTTGTATGGATTCCCATGGATACGAGATTATTATCAACGCGATGAGCGGAACGTCTCATTGGTTGTTGAATAAAACGGTTTTATGGAAATAGAACCTGTCCTATTCCGTAAAAGGTTTTATAAAACTAGGTTTTATTAAACGGTTTTATCGTTAGCAAGCTCATTTTTATAAAATTAGTCGATTTTATAAAACGTTTTACCGAAAACTTTACCGTGAGCAACAGGCATTACGATATAATAAAATGTGTACCTACCTATTCATTTACGGAGAAAACCACCGATGGAAATGATGTCTAAGATTCACTTGCATGATCACTTTTTTTGCGAAGAGCTAAATGCGTTACTTCTATGTCAAATATGATGAACGTTCACCTATTAAAAATAAATACGATTTTCTTTAAAATATAAAAGGTCCCGGTTCAACTCGAGCTCGAAATAGATAGGGACGATGTCCATGTGCATTATAAACGGCAACAGGAAACGATAGATTTACATTCATGTCCGATTCACAACAGGAAGTTATTAATTTTAAATTTAAAAAAAAGGCCACCATAGAGCTTGAACTACGGCGAGGTTTTTTCTCTGAATGCATTGGTCGTTGCGGAAACTGAAACGGAAATTATAGAAAAAAAAAAAATTATCCACTGAAATGAGAATATATATTCTATTTATCTCCCCTTCTCTCTCGTTCCAGAAATATCTTTTTGGAGCATTTCAATTCATACCATTCAGAACTCGTGAGCCTTCATATCATTAATGCATAAAAATGTTTTTTAAAAAAGCGTCATATTCTGATACGACGGTAAAAAACATCTTCACGGAAGGGAGTATGCAATCTGAGAGGCATGGGAGCATATCTTCAAAATTTTCAAAATTCTTTCGATACGACTTTCCTACGACAATGGGGGCACTCCATGCGTCCATTATTTAAAATTCTCTCGTCTCTAGCTGTACTTGGTAAATAACCAATTGTACTCTTTCTCAGAATTGTGTGATTTAAAAAAATATTACTTTGGATAATAGCATGTTTTGAAATTGAAGAGAATTAATAACCTATTCTTGTAACTTATTGAGTTTTGCTCAGTTAAAATTCTTTTTTTTTCTTCACTTCCAACGTTTCTGCAAATTTATTGCCATATCCTCCAGGGCTAATTGAAAACCATAAAACAAAATTAACAACATAAACAGGTATAAACAGAAAAATAACAATTGTTAACAAATTTGGTGATAAAACTACACTGTACATTTTTATATCGGGTACACTAATTTGACAAATCTCAACAAACCTGTGAATTTTAATTACACTAAAAATATTGTCAACCATTCCAATTTACAGGGTAAATATAAACAGTTGCTTGGCAACAAGAGAACACACCAGATTATACCAACAATTAATTTAGAAAAATCATTAAAATTGCTCAATATAAATAAAATATAACAATAAAACAACAATTAAAAAAAAGAAATCTATCAAATTTTGTACATGTAAAACACTATTAAAAAGCATATATTAAATTATAAATAATACCTTTAGATTTATTGTTTAAGACTTTTGTAAATTCTGCTTAATTTACCTATATCCGTATTCTCAAATTGCATGTGTTTGGGTGTTTCGTGATATGGACCATTTCTTTAAAAAAGTCTTATGTGTAAATTTGATTCATAATCTATAATTTTGGTTTTATTAAAATCGAAACTATGGCTCAATTAATTAAAAGAAGAGATTATTTATACGTGATCAGTAAATACATGAAGAATAAATAACGTTATAATGAATTTTAGGCTTAGCAATTATAACTGAAACGAAGTTGTAACTTTGTAATCTTCACCAATAGATTCATGAGTTGACGACCGGTTTCATTTCAAAGGCAAAAATCTTGGCAAATCACCTTGGCAACGACTCCGGTCGATTACAAATCAGCCCAAATATGAAAATTACAAAGTTAAATAACTGATTCAGTCATAATGAATTTTCACCGAATTACACCAGAGAATATCAGGTTCAAGTGCAATTACTATTCATTCTGTACTAAAACACTTTTGGCTTCACTTTAAGAAAACGCTCCATTTGTTTCAAAAATGTGTTTACGCACAAAATATCTGCAAACAAGGTGAGTGAAGACATTAAGGTAGGTTCCGCCGCGACAGTGTGAGTCAAAACAAATACTAAATTCCACATTTTTTATATTTTGTCAAAAAAATCCTGCTTTCACTGGAGCAATGCGTTACCTATAGAAACCCAAAAGTAATGTATGTACAAAATATGCAGATAATTGCACGAATTTATTTCAAATTAGCACTTTTTTTCCAGCCATAGGAGCTGACTTCAGCGCCATTTCCCACGAATTGCCGCATTTTGACTTCAATTACGGCATTAATTCTTCAATAACTAGAAAAATAAGGTGGTAAGATGCCTGTATTTTATTTTTATTCAATTTATCTGGACTATTTCCATCTTATAAACAGTTTTCCACGGAAATGGCATTTGTTTTTTTTATGGAAAAATACTATTTTTTCCCCGTGTTTCTCTCATTCCCCCATTGAACACCATGTAATTTCAAGTTCAACTATAGAATGAAATAGCGTGGAAAGGTATTATTTTGTTGTTCATTTCAAATAGAGGACAAGTTTTTTTTACAAGTAGACAGAGTATGAATAAAATGACATTTAAGTCATTTTACGGTGGAACCACCTTAGGCTTATGCTTAAATCAGAGGAACCTTTTGTTGATTGGTTGAGTTAAGATGGTTGAGGACAGTGGATAAGAAGGGTACGACATACATATCCACCCACTTGAATGCATATCTTCCTTTTTCTCGGATCACAGGGTGAGGGGCGTTGGGATTGGGGGAGGGGGGAAGGAGGGTTGGAGAAGGTTACCCCGGTCCCCGCGACACCCACTCCCCAACAATGGGGGGTCTCCCGTAACCACAGTCGGGAGCGAATCCGCGATCACTCGCGCACTTAGCAATTGGTTGCCGCGGGCAACGATACGAACAGTCGGCAGCAATTGAGCATCATCGCTCGTCCGGGAAGCGAATAGATTCGAGAGAAAGAGATAAAGAGAGAGTGATGTGAATTCAGTGAATGGAGGGTGAGAGTTTGAGCCGCTGCTGTACATAGTCACCGCCATTTATGCATACCCGTACAATTGTAAAACGTATGGGAACTCTTGAGCACTTCCATTTCTTCACATGCACCATAAATGAGTCACCGGAGTACCATCTTAACTATTGCAGTGATGAGATCACAGATACACTGTCACATTTGAATGCACCAAAATAAATTATACATCAGCAATTCATTAGAAGTGATTAATACAATTATTCCACCAATTAATTTTCCGTAAAGCATTTCCTCCTTCTGCGTGTAAATGTAATAACTATTTTACTAGACAAACATCCTCATGAAAATAATTTTTATGACTGAAGTTACTGAGTAAAAAACGAGAGAACTCTATGCCCAGTTGAGAGTTCTATAAGATAAAAATAATCATCGCATTTAAGGTAGTTTGAGCGAAAAATCACTTAACCTAGAATTTGATGAATTTGGCCTCATTTAAAAGAAAAAAACTCATCTTTCCAATGATATCAAAATATCAACCCCTTGCAGAACTACTTTTCGAGCAGTTTGCCTGTAAATACAAGCTGTTTTACATGGGATAGATTATGGCTGTGCGCTCCAGAGGGAGAATATTAAGCAAATTAGGAACTTATAGCACCTAGGTTTCGTATAAAAACTAACTGTGTGTAGATTGCATGTTTTCTCAACTATTTATGAAAAATAATCTGTTACTCACGGCAGTATTTTTTACAGAATCGCAAAAAAACCTGCTGTTTTGAAGGGTTTTCAGCCGTACGGCGGGAAAAAAATGATTCAAGTTAGAGACTTGTGTAGCTTTATTTATTTAATTACTGATAATATTGGTCATATATAACTATATCTTTGCGCCATTAATATTGAAATATTTATTTCATACTTCTTACAGACACTGAAATAAAAAAATAAAATTTGAATATGGTCTCTATTATGACTAGTGAACTATCTCGCGCAAACCACATAAAGGCCATTCGCACGGATATCAACGTAAACCAATCGGTTATCTTCAAATGTTCTTCGAAAACACTAAACAGTCACTGTTACATGGAATAATAAAATCACTCGATTCATGACTTGGGAATGAGGTGAAATCTGCACTCAAAATCAAAATACAAAAATAGTACCTACTCATAGGAAATTATTGTTCTAATAACTTTAAGTAAATACTGGCGGATAGTGTAACATGGAGCAGAAACGTGTAATCTGAGAAAAGATGACTAAAATAGGTCGCAGGAGTTTGAGATATTGTGGGTGTGGAGGAGAATGGCGAAAGTCCATTATTGTATTCATTGAGCCATCTTGAGATACTGCATAAGTCGACAATGACCGAGTGGGCAGAAAACGGTTGGGGGGGCCGGTTTATCAATATTTGGGTATACTTCCCGGTAGCCAACCGCAGGATAGCGCTACCCGCCAGGTGTAAGAACCTTAGCTTTTGTTGGGCGCTGTAAGTTAGTAACCATTTTAACTTCGGTAAAGTCACAGACACAAGAATCAAAGAGGACAAGTCCGACCAAATGCTCTGAAAAGAACCACAGATGGCGGTGAAAAGCTACCAAAGCAGCCTTCTTAACATTGCAGTTGGGATAAGCTTCAATAAGTTTTTAAAGAATCGCGTCATTCATGACAGCTTTCTCATCTATGGGCGCCTCATTCCAATGTCGACCGTAGATGAGAGCTACAAACAAGCGCACTTCAGTGATTCCTTTTTTTTCTCCAGCTGTAAGGGTGAACTGATCTCTAAATAAGTAAATTTTAAGGGAATAAATAGCCTTTGCCATCCGACGTGCGTTGTGCAAACCATCTGGTGCTCGGAATTTCGCTTTGGATCCATTAGGACTTTGACTACCAACAAAGGTATAACACAACTTTAAAAACTCGAGGTAATCATCTCGAGGCTGCTTTGACTTAATTGGGTCTTCTAAAATAGCAGAATAATATCACATCATTTCTCCTCTTAACATTTTGATTTCATTGGAATCATACAGATCATCACTACCTTGAGAATATATTTCCTTGTCGATACCAGGCCGAGGCCGGTTTATCAATATTTGGGTATACTTCCCGGTAGCCAACCGCAGGATAGCGCTACCCGCCAGGTAGCTCTCATGCACTGTTTATCCAACGCATTTCAACCGCTGGGTAATTTTGCCCGATAGAAATATGTGGCAACGTTCCTTTTTGGTTCCTTTACGCGAACGTGAATTCTGAACCAAACGCGGCGATCGGTCACTGTACACTCAGAACAAAAGAGTGCCTATATTCGCAAAAGGGCCGACACTTAATGATCACGCGTCGGATTCAAATGTATACAGTCGCGTGTATTTTTGGTGCCATCGACAAAGGAGCAAAGTGTTGTGAGCCTTCTGCATTTGTTTTTTGATACGGAGCTTAATACTAATTCGAAAACGAAAATTCGAGGAAGCAACTTCACCTCTTCTTCAAATTATTCGCTCCTAAAATTGACCCTTTCAAAGAAAGGAAATATCCTGAAAAGCAAGCGGACGAACGCTGTACCATGGAAGGAGAAAGATGAAGCATTTCGAAGCGAAGATGGTGATATTACGAAGTATTCGCATTGTAGCATCACGAACAACACCAAGATCGTTGCTGAGCAACATCTGGATCGTAAATACCCGGCATGCAGCACGTGGAATTACCTCTCTTTTCATTCCATGACTGAGGGGGACCTCCAACTTGGGGGAGATTATGGATTCTCTTACCTACTTGCATCATCCTTCACGCAAATTCCTCGTTCCCCAATTCACTGCGCAACTGTCTTAGGATCTAAGTCAGAGCATACAACTCACCTGAAAAGAGAAGAAAATTGCATTAAAATAAGGAGCTCCATCGACATACACTAAAATATTCCACTATTCCCGACATGTACTAAAAATTCTCAGTAAGCAATTTAAGAATACCACATAAATCTCTAACTTGAATCATTTTTTTCACGGTCCGTACAAAGAAATCGCCTTCAAAATAGGTTTTTTTGCGATTCTGTAAAAAGTTCAGCGGCGAGTAGTTGATTAATTTTTATAAACAGTTGAGAAAACATACAAACTAAACACCGTTAGTTTTTTGACGAAATCTAGGTGTTAAAAGTTGCTAATTTGATTAATATTCTCCCTCTGGAGCGCACAGCCGTAATCTATCCCATGTAAAAACAGCTTGTATTTTTAAGAAAATTGCTCGAAAAGTAGTTCGGCAAAGGGGTTAATATTTTGATATAATTAAAAATATGGGCGTTTTTTCTTTAAAATAACAAAGTCAAATTCTAGGTGAATTGATTTATCGCTCAAACTATCTTAGAACAGCTATTGCGCGAAAAAAAGAAAACGTTTCCCACGCGAAAAAATGACTTTTGCCTCGCGCTTCGTCGTAAAACACCGCGATTATGCGACGGGCGCATGCGCAGTTGCGAAACAAAAACACGACGAGAAAGCGAAGAGGAAGCTTCCCGCTCGGGAAAAAAATAAAATTAAAAAATAAAATTAAAAAAATGTACACACTCACGAGGACATAGAACCTACACATCCACACACGTCGGAAAGAAATGAACATATATTAATGGAGACTGGGCCGCCGCCCGCCTACGTCACTCGTGCGCACACCTGTTAAGCGGGAAATCGCAGAGACAGGAGGTGGAAATGTAAAACGGGTGAGGGGAGATATTCTCCACACATGTTACGCCAACCTGGACCAGACCGGGTCCTTAATTCGTTCTGCGTCAAGTTAACCACTATTATTAATGCTCACAGGTTAAAAATGGTCCCATAAATAGATAATGCTATATGCTTGTGCAACCATAACATAAAGGCTACTTTCTCAGTGATCGTAAGTAAAAAGTAGTTCTTGACGGAGTTAGCTCTGATGTAGTTAAAGTGACATCATGTGTCCCACAAGGAAGCGTAATCGGCCCCCTTTTGTTCATTATACACATAAATGACCTATGCTCTCGAATTAGCAGTAAAATACGTTTATTTGCTGACGACGCTGTCATCTATCGCGAAATTAGTGATCACTCTGACTTTAAAATTCTATCATCGGATTTAAACAACGTTCATGTGTGGAGCCAAGAGTGGGGACTCGAACTTAATCCGAACAGATGCACGGCGGTACATTTCTTGCGGAGGTCGTCCAACTATCCCCATGTATATATGCTGTGGATGGTGTTAACATAAAGGCGACAGATGTAGTGAAGTATCTAGGAGTTACGATAACTTTGAACCTATCGTGGGAAACACATAAGAAATATTTGTGGCAGAGCTCCGAAGAAGCTAGGATTCGTCAAGCGTATTGTGGGAAGATTTTCGGATGAAAAAGTAAAAGAGAGGTGTTATTTCGCACTCGTCCTGCCACACCTTGAATATGCAGCGAGCATATGGGATCCGGTGCAGAAAGACTTAATCCGGGAACTTAATAAAATGCAAAGGAAAATTCGTCAAAAACTGCTACGGGCGTACATACAGCGTTACACAGATGTTGAACGAATTAGTCTTGGAGCCGCTAGAGACTCGGAGGCTGCGCGCTAGGCTTAGATTACTTGAGCAATTGAGAATAGATATCTTTAAGAGCGACACGGAGAACATCATATTAGAACCCCAATATATTTCCAGGTCCGACAGAAACGATAAATTAAGAGATTATTATATTTTGCCGAACGGATAGGTATGGGAATTCGTTTTTCCCCCGAACAATAAGGGACTTCAATAAATGCTAGGCGTAATTTCATTAGAGCATTTCCTTTTTATATGCAAACGGCTGGTGACCTAACACCCCCCGCCACACGCCTATTGAGGCGACTTGCGGGGTAGTATGTAGATGTAGAACCCCAGAACACTGGAAGCCTTCAAATTTTTCCGGTTTCAGTTTTTTCTCTGGCATGTCACGCCATTTTCTTGGTATTATTCGAGAAAGAGATGAGAGCTGTTTTGTGCTAAATATATGTAAAAATCCCTGCGTGAAAATCTTAAAAATATTCATCAACCGTAAGGACATTCGTTACTCATCCTAGAAAAAAACTATCCATAATCATCAAGCCTAAATTCAACCGTAAGTCGGCTTTTTGAGGGCGTATGGAGGTCACCTGATTCTGTGATTCACCCATGACGTGTCCAGATCAATAAACTATGGGCATTTTATTTCCCTGCTTTACCTGAAAGGATAATAGACACTCTACCGCCAATTGTAATTTGGTGCTGAGAAGAAGAAAAAATCATGTAAACAGATATGGGCCAGTACCATGTACCACTTGGGACCATAACAATAGCAATCATCACCATCATCTGAATAATCTACCGGTTAAAGGTAGGTTATGGTGAAAGTCAGAGAAAATTCAACAGAATCTTACACGTGCCGTGCCCTATCTACCTCTAGTATTTCTTTCTTCATCTCAGACTAAGGGCCGTATTTTTAAACCATACTCTTCCTCTTACTCTTCGCCGGAGGAGGAAGAGTGCGAGTTGTGACTCTACCCACTATTCGTATTCTAGAACGTTCCTACAGCGAAACCAAACTCTTCCTCTTCGATGGAGGGGCTTGGAGGGACTGTTGAGTAGATCGCTGAAATTCTCATAACTACGTAATGCTTCGATGACGTTTCGTGTGACGTTTGCTGCCCAAAGTTCATTGCGGCTTTAACGAAACAGCAAGAAGAAGAAGAATAATTAAAGATGGAAAAAGATATTTTGGTCGCTCGTCGGCCTCGGTGGCGGCGGGGTAACGTCCTCGCCTGCCAACCCAAAGGTCGCGGGTTTGAGTCCCGCCACTGGAGGATTTTTCTCCTCCCTGGACATGGTTGTGTGTGTTGTCCTTTGTTATTGTTACAACGCCTGATGTAAAATGGCCCTCGAGGCTGTATTCAGCTCGATGAAATAAATAAAATAAAATATTGCGTAATGTGTCTGGAAAAAAATGCCTAAATCCGGAGGTAATCGACGCATTCCGCCATATTAGGCCTTGGAACCGTTCCTTCTATTTTGGAGGATGGTCTGAGCCATGCTACTAATAGGATCAAGAGATTCGTTTGTTTGTAGAGAGCGTTGAGCCTACAACCGAAGAGGTACGTTTAAAAAACGCTTGGAGGTTGAGTTGTCACCACAAACGCGTCATAGAGGAAGAGTCGTTCCTCTAGGAACGTCTTAGAATACGGCCCTCAAACCTACCTTTTTTCATCCCGTCCATAAAACCAATTCTCTTTCTTCCCCTTCCCCGCTTGCCCAACATCCTGCCCTCTATCACAGCCTTCAGCAAACCATCAACCCTCACTACTCCTTCCATATATGAATTTCGGAAATTTCGGAATTTTAGGGTGCTTAGATGAATAAATATTTTGTCAGGGGTATAGAAAAAAACTAAAAGCCTTTTTTTTAAACCTTTTTATAATTCTGGTCTTCCCTGTCACCCGGAAGTTGACGCGAGGAAGAAATAGCGTGGGATTCCCCGGCAAATAACATCCTGTTCACTGCTTTCTAAGGAATTTCTGCCGAATCATTGCTCACGAACTCTCCGAGACAACAGCGAACGTTACCTTCACCCACTTTTCAATCTCCCTTCACCGTTCTCCACTTTTCCTCATCCACTCATGGATATATTTTTATAAAAAGAGAGAGTTCTTCTCCACACCTTTATAGTAGGCGGTCCACTCCCCTTTTTATCATGACGTCATGACAAGATGATGATGTCACATAAATCTTCTCCGAAGATTGGAAGCATGCCATCAATCAAATACACACTTTTGAGATATGATGGCAGTCCGTAATGAAGGAGACGTTAAATACAGCAAAGACATGCAGTGGTAAAATTAAGGTCAACGACAGAGGAGGAGAGAGGAAATTTTCTTAAAGGAAAACAAAAGATAAAAGTGAATTTCATTCAAGTATTCTACCAGCTGATTGGTAGGTTCTTGGACAGTCCCCATTCTGCATCCCAACCTCATAGACATTGTCTCGCATTCCCTCCTAAGGATGGCCCGTTATTAGATCCATCTTCAATTCCTCATATCTTATATACCTCCTCTTATTTCGTCCAGAATTCCTATCCTCTTCCTTCCTCTTCCACGCTTCCCCAGTGTTCTCCCCTGTATCACTCTCTTCAACATGCCCTCTCCTCTCAAAACCTCCTCCATCCATCTCTTCTGCCTTCTCCTAACCTCTGCCAGAAGATTCCTCTCCTCTCCAACCATATCCAATACCTCCTCGTTCGTCTTCCTCGCCACCCAGCTCACCCTCTTCATCCTTCTCCAAACCCACATCTCAAACGCCTCAAGTCTACGAACATCCTCCCTTCGCAATGACCAAGTTTCCGACCCATATAGCGCCACGCTACATATTAAAGTTTTCACCAGCCTCTTCTTTACGTCTCTTCTCAGACCCCCCCTCATCAATTCCCTTCTCTTCGAAAATGCTTCTTTAGCTAGCGCAATTCTGCATCTGAGGTCCCTACCACTAAACCCATTCTCCTGCAAAATACTACCCAGATACGTAAACTGCTCTATCTTCTGCCCTCCCACCCTTATAATCAGCCCCGCCTTCTTACTTCTGGAAAATCTCACTACTTTCGTTTTTATAATGATTGAACTTCATCCCATACTTTTCGCTCTGCACCTCTATTGCATTCACCATTGACTGTAACCCCTTGGCATACTGACTAAACAATGCTTGATTATTTGCTAATCTCAAAGATTTTATCAGCTCCCCTCCTACCTTTATTCCTACCTCCTCATCCCCCCATGCCTCCCTTACCGGTAAGAGATAGGGCTAGTGAAAAAAATTGTAAAAAGTGCAAAGAAAAGGCAGCACACTACGTCTTAGGCAGACATGAGAGATGTTATAGTGGTGAGTGACATGCTGACTAGATTTAGCTGGGAAAGTTTTAAGGAAAGGCGGGCAGCCTTACAGGCTAGGCAACCTGTACAAGGTCAACATAAAGGATAAGGGATGAGTAGGAAATCAATAAAAGTTTGCTCGAGCCAAACCAAATCGGAAGAAATGACCACAGTTTTAAAATATGGGCACGACAGCAAAAAACCGACACAGGAAAATTTTCCTTCGTTAACAGGACGATAGAGGAGTGGAATTAATGCCTTACCTGAAGAAGTCTTAAAATCCTTTCCCAAAATGTTATAAGGAGTTCAAAGAAGAGACTCCGCCTCGCAAAATTTAAGCGAACCAATTCATAATTTTTATGTGAAAAATATTGATCGTTGTGTGTGATTGAGTATTGTGAGTGATACATGGACCATCACCACCAATGTAATGTAACTGGTTAAATAATTAAATAAATAAACATGTACATTAATATGGGCTACTTTTCCAATAGAGTAAACTGAAGCAAACATTTCCACCTAACTGACGCATGTCGACGACGGTAACTGTAGAAAGTAGAATGCAATTTAATTTTACAAAACTTGATAAATCTGGCAGGTAAATGGCTTCACTGAATTAATATATTTAAATTCCTGGATCATAAGACGCAGCTCACGTAAGTTTTTAGGTAACAAAAATCACAACACATCTTCATACCTCTCAAACAATGGCTTTTCATCGCGTAACTCAGAATCTAGCAATAAAAAAAACAAAAAAAAACAATGCAATTTTTTACGTTTGAAGTCTGAAAGCGATGGAGAATCAGAATTGCTTTTCGAGTTAACTTGATAGAAGGGTGCTTCCTTATTCTTCTTCCACCTGTCGCATCTAAGAAAAAGAAAAGTGCAAAAGTTCACCTTCTGTAAACGAAACGCACTTTTTTTTTAAGTTTTCCCTGTCACCAACAAACATAAAGACACATCCGACTGATTAGACAATGGGTGACAATCGCCCCGCAGAGAATTTTTCGAACGAGGACGGACGGAAATTACTCGTAGCGAGAGTTTTTCCGTACCTACCGAAAGAGGGCACCACCATCGCATGCACCGCGATGCCCACCCACACTGACCCATAAGACAACTCACATCATAAAGAGAACCCTTTGTCGTGAAGACGAAAAAGAAAAATGGCGAGAGGGAATACAAATCGAAAAAAATAAAGAAACTTGTCACTTCGCCATAGCCGTAGCGCGTTCGTAGTTCAGCTCGCGAGCCGGATGGTGGCGTCACCAGCGAGAGATTAAAAAAAAAAGAAGAAAGAACAGCCGAGGAAAGGCTATGAAAAAAAATATGGCGACAAAAACAATGGCCGCCGGTCCGCATGTAACACACGTTAAATCGCGCCGTAAAATGGCGCTTAACAATGCACTCGGTTGTCGGGGCAACCGTGGCCGTTTGTCCCGCCGCATTGTTGGATGGAAAGGGAGTGAAAACGAATACGAACGCTTTATGATGACGCAACAATAGAGTAGGGGAAAAACCGTTTTGAAAAAATTAACAGCGTAAAGTGCACAGAATATATATTTTCTAAAATCGATATAATTTTTGCAGTAAGCTTGTCCTAGGAGCGTGTGCGTCAGTGACGTTCCAACTGTTCCAAAGAAATAATTTGAAAAAACCGACAAATCCTACTATTGCTGATGGTAGTAACGTCGTATATCTTTGTTTTGCGGTCGAAATGATTCTGTACATATTCCCCTAATTATGCATAACACTTTATGAATAAACAAACGATAGAAGTAAAACTCAATAAATGCTAAATGCATTATAATGAAAACATGGTAGGCATTTCACAGTTTACTGATTGAGTGACAAAAAAGATGAATAGTCTGTGACACCATTTTGGAAAAGGACTTCGGTAGAGAAAAAAGCATTTGCAGATATAAAACGATAGACTATAAACTAAACTCGAAAAAAATATCATGTCGCGTTGATTGCATTCGTTATTCCTCACCTACCAATATATAAAACATTTTGAATAAAAGCTTTCGCCGAGAAAAATATTCCTTTTCAAAAATCGAGAAGAACAGGAAGTTGCGTTTTTAGAATACTGTCAGTTATTATTTGAACATCCAATATTTTAGTGACTGAGACATTAAAATGATAGAATCGGGCGGTTGTTTATGGAACTTACTAGAACAGAAACAGAACGGAATGCGCCTACTGTTTTAAGTCGAGATGTGTGTAGGGCGCGCATACAATGAGAAGTGAGTATGTAATGACGCAGTAGTAATGTGTCTATGCACCAATTGTCACAACTAGCTCTTCTACATAAGCGCATTCTAATCAAGCTAATCGTAAATTGGGCAAACTAAGCAAGGTCAAGCTAATCGTAAGTTGGGATTTGTTAAACGAGTTCTTGGCAAGAGCGACGATAAATTTAGGGAAATCAGCTACTTCTCCCTCGTTAGACTCCACTTAGAATATATGCCGCCAGTATTTGGGATCCTTATGAAATAGCCTTGGAAACTGAGTTAGAACGCGTGCAGCGAAGATCGGCAAGATACGTTAAAGTCCGTTATGATAATCTCGTTAGTGTTGCTGACCCTTTGCAGCAACTGCGATGGAAAAAGCTTTCTGACCGTCGATTAAAATTTAGACTCAATCAATTATGTAAGTTCCAAACCGGTCCATTCTCTGACGACGTTGATAATATTTTTTACGAAATCCGACATACTACGGTAGATCAGATCATGAGAATAAAATTAGGGAACTAGACTGCAGAACGGAGAGATTTGAAATGTCATTCTTCCCACGAACGATAAGGGACCATAACAGCTGCCAATGAGACTTGTATCTAGGTTTGTCGTTAGGTAGTGTAGCTCTTAGTAGTAGTAGTACTCCTGTGCATGTTTTCTACATAAGTCTTGTGTCTATATGTTTAGTGTCAAAATACATTTATATTAACGGTTCCTCTCAATTGTGATAATATCTGTAGTGTAGTGCATGCTTGTGAGGCTTCGTCTCGTGACAAGCATTAGCGATTTATACTAATGCATAATTAGTCGTAGTTACACTAACTTTAGGGTGTAGTGTAATGCATATTGGTGAATACTCACCCCCTGCCACACACCCCTGAGGAGGCTTTCAGAGTATTTTGTAAATGTAGATACTTTAAATCATCAATAAGATAGCAGATAATATTGCAGCAACTGGGATGGGAAACGCTTTCAGACCGTCGATTAAAATTTAGACTCAATCTATTATGTAAGTTCCATACCGGTCCATTCCCTGACGACGTTGATAATATTTTACGAAATCCGACATACTACGGTAGATCAGATCATGAGAATAAAATTAGGGAACTAGACTGCAGAACGGACAGATTTAAAATGTCACTTTTCCCACGAACTATAAGGGACCATAACAGCTGCCAATGTGACTTTTATCTAGGTTTGTCGATAGGTATGGTAGCTCTTAGTAGTAGTAGTACTACTCCGTAATTCTTGAATCCTTTATGACATGCGTATAGTAACGTACGGCATGTTATCTGTTACCTAGTACGAACAGCACGCCGTGCATGTTTTCTACATAAGTCTTGAGTCTCTGTCCATTTGTGTAGTTGCAAAATACATGTATATTAACGGTCCCTCTCCATTGTGATAATATCTGTAGTGTAGTAGTGCATGCTTGTGAGGCTTCGTCTCGTGACAAGCATTATCGAATTATGCTAATGCATAATTAGTCGTAGTTACACTAACTTTTGGGTATAGTGTAATGCATGTTTGTGAATACTCACCCCCTGCCACAGGAATCGGGGAAATTATGGGTTTTCGAGAGAAAGGTTAAAAGGAAGCCAGATGATTGATAAGAGCCGAAGACATATCTCAAACGATGAGGAAATTACTCGGAGATAGTTGCAGGACATTTCTGGTGATAAAGTTATTCGATATGATTCCGAGCAGTGCAAAATGATGCTGACGAATGTGCATGGTTGTATATAGTAAGCTAAATCAAATATGAATCCGTCACTTTAGTAGGGTAAAAAGAGAATCCATTAACTAATAACATTTGATGAACGTTGCTCAGATAACGATTAAAAAATATAGCAGCTCACTCAAGCCAAACCGATAACTACGCAGTAAAAGAAATATAGGAGAAAAATGTTTTCCAACCAATGCTTACGGGCGAAAAATTATATGGTACACTGAGTAGCCAATTTAACTTAGCACTTTTGGCTACCTGTACTCTGGCTGGAATAAAGATGCAAATTCTGCTTTCAAGTAGGTTAAGATTCAAAGAAATAACAGCTTTAGAAATTTTAAATAGGTAAAAAAAGTAATTTTTTTACCTATATTCTTTTTTGATGAGATACTCCACACTGCACTTAAAACAGCTCCTATTCTTTTACGGTCTCGCGTGACGCAACTGCGCCGTTGACGGCCGGTGACCCATTTTGAGACGTAAAGCGAAGGCAAGACGTTATTTCATTTTACAAGCACACCTCTTCTCCCAATAAAGATAAATAAATGCATCGCTGCAGAAATCTAATCAATCGAATGTCAAAATAATTAAATAAACAAAAGCAAAGCAACATGTTGGCAGGGCAACGGGGGAGAGCGGATGCGAGTCGAACTATCAAGGAATGACACTGAACGAGACGTCGATACTTCGATAATATCGATGTGCCGATGTCGAGATGCGACATTCCAAACAATTACGATTCCGATACGACCAGTAAAACCCTAAGCGAAGAAATGAACTCTACTGGGAATATGAATGTAAAGATAAAAATAATAAAATTCCATGAACTATAGGATTGTTCTGTTCGGACGGTAAAAAAAGAAATACGTCTAATCATGGACAGCATGGAAGGATAAGAGGGTTCTCATGTTTTCAGCATAACTCTTGAATCTCTATCCATTTATGTACATAGCTGCAAAATGCTTAAATACAAACAATCAATCCAACAATGGTAGCATATCTGTAGTGTAGTAGTGCATGCTTGTGAGGCTTCGCCTCTTGACAAGCAATAGCGATTTATGCTAATGCATAATTAATCATAGTTACACTAACTTCAATAGGGTATAGTGTAACGGATGTTGGTGACTACTCACCCCCCTGCCACACACCCTTGAGATGGCTTTCAGGGTATTGTGCAGACGTAGCATTACTTTCTTAATCATCCTTAAGGAGGTTCCGCCGCGACTGTGCGAGTCAAAACAAATACTGAATTCCACATATTTTATATTTTGTCCAAAAAATCCTGATTTTGCTGATGAAATGCGTTTCCTATAGAAACCCAAAAGTATAAAGGTACAGAATTTGCAATTTATTCCACTTATGTATTTTAAATGAGCACTTTTTTCCAGCCATTGGAGCCGACTGCAGTGCCATTTCCTACGAATTACCGCATTTTGACTTCAATTACGGCATTAATTCTTCAATAACTAGAAAGATAAGATGGTAAGATGCCTGTATTTTATTTTTATTCAATTTCTCTGGATTATTTCCTTCTTATAAATAGTTTTACGCAAAAGTGGCATTTGTATTTTATGGATAAATACTATTTTTCCTCGTGTTTCTCTCATTCCCCCATTGAACACCATGTAATTTCAAGTTCAATTATAGAATAAAATAGCGTGGAAAGGTATTATTTTGTTGTTCATATCAGATAGAGGAGAATATTTTTACAAGTAGACAGAATATTAATAAAAAGACATTTAAGTCATTTTACGGTGGAACCACCTTAACGCCACCTGGTGTTTGGAAGTAAAATTTACACCAAAAAAACCCCCTCGCGATTTCTAGGTCACGCGGGCACCCTGAAAACAATCGAATCGAAGTCGAGGCAAATAATGCTGGACGGGAGGCGAAGGGATTATTGGCAAAATCAAGGCGATGCGCTGAGACAAGGGGGGGGGGGAGGTTAGGGAGGGGTGAGGGGCGGGGAGGGGTAGTGACCCACATTGTTGACCCACGCGATGCGGAATTGTCCTCCGGGTGACCTCCCCAGCTGGAACAGGTGCGCGACCAATCCTCCCACTCTCCATATCCCCACGTGACCTCCACCCACCTATATCCTATATCCATGCCTCACCCTACATGTGCATGTAATGCATTGAATGTAGAAAATCACACCACCACCCCCACACACGGGGTCTCACAGAGAATCAGCTTGTAACTTCTGGAAGTGATACATCTACATAATAGAATTAAATTCATTTGCAGTTTTCCAATTTTTTATATATTATAATATTAATTTGTGCGACCGGTTTCGATGTACAACATAATTGTTAATAACGATTTATTCTACTACACAAATAATATTTTTACATATTTAAACATGGTTGTCAGGGAGTGGAAAAACATTGGAAGTATTGAAGGGATGGCTGAAACTAATATTGATTGGGAATCTATTGGAGAGTAAAAGGGAGTGGAATTGCAATGTGTTTTCGTTCATTAGCGGAAACAACTGGTTGCCCGAAGAAAACTTTATTTAATCCCCCCGTTAGCCACCTCAAGGGTGTGCGGCAGGGGGTGAGATATCATCATAATGTACTACACTGTGACTTACTAAAATTAATGAATGCACTATTAGTGTATCAGAAAAAAAACATGGAAATACTTTTCAGGAGATAACATTTCACCAAAATGCATTGCGCATACCACCAAGTTGGAGAAACTATTTGTGCTGAGTTGGTTTCACCGTAAAATGACTTAACTTGCATTTAATTCATACTCTGTCTACTTGTAAAAACATTCTTCTCTATCTGATATGAACAACAAAATAATACCTTTCCACGCTATTTTATTCTATAATTGAACTTGAAATCACATTGTGTTCAATGGGGGAATGAGAGAAACACGGGGAAAAATAGTATTCTTCCATCAAATACAAATGCCATTTTTGCGGAAAACTGTCTCTAAGAAGGAAATAATCCAGATAAATTGAATAAAAATAAAATACAGGCATCTTACCACCTTATTTTTCTAGTTATTGAAGAATTAATGCCGTAATTGAAGTCAAAATGCGGTAATTCGTAGGAAATGGCGCTGCAGTCGGCTCCTATGGCTGGAATAAAAGTGCTCATTTAAAATACATTCGTGGAATAATCTGCATTTTTTCTACTTTACTTTTGGGTTTCTGTAGATAACGCATTTCATCAGCGACAGCAGGGTATTTTGGACAAAATATCAAAAATGTGGAATTTAGTATTTGTTTTGACTCACACAGTTGCGGCGGAATCTCCTTAATGAATTTTTCAATTACATAAATTGACAGAGATACAACCGTTATAGCGGGAACATGCGAGGCTTAGTGTTACTGCTAGGTAGCAGACAAGGATAGAAGCAAATTAGGAAGTAAATCTACTAACTAGCAACACTACGTATCTGCAAACCAAGTTACAGATCTCACAGCCAGCTGTTATGGTCTTTTATCCTTCGCGGAAAAAAATACATTTTAAACATGTCCAGTCTAGTTCCCTAATTTTATCTCCTGATCTAATCTCCCGTAGCATGACGGATTCCGTAAAATGTTATCAACGTCGTCAGAGAATAAATTGGTTTGGAACTTACATAATAGATTGAGTCTTAATTTTAATTGACGGTCTGAAAGCGATTCCCATCCCAATTGTTTGATTGGTGATATGATTTCAATCATTTTTTTTTCGGTGGACATGGACTCGTAAAATCCTTACTTACGGAACCATGGAAACGCAACACATTTATCCAGCACGTTGTTTAATTTGACGCCAAATAACGGTGACCTAGGGTCGTATCCAGAAACATCGCTGAATTTATAGCAGAATCTCCGCTACACGGTATAATCCAGAAATCCCGCAACAGCAACTCTTCGCATTGCTTGGTGAATGGTACTTATTGTTAGCACCATGGTCTGGGGTTCGCTACTTCTTGCAGAACGCGTTTGGGTCATGCTGCAGCGCGCCATCCCCGTTATAGCAGCCACGGATGACGTATACAGCGGAGATAATGCTATAGCGAGGTTTCTGGATATGGGCCCGAAAACCGATTGAAGAGGTCTGAAAGTTAAACACGACCTGGTGCTTCCCGGGCGTAACATTGGCACAAATTCTTCCCACCAGGTCGATTGCTGCTTTTCGATCGACGTATCCATGCTCGAGTCGATCGAAATACAGCCACGTTGAAGGGTCGAAATGACTCCCGAGGGGGTAGGTCGTTCACGTTTCGCCTTTTTATTAATGAGGATTCTTCAGGGCTAGAGTACAATGCAAGGAATACAGTTAATAATTATTATAATACTACAAAGATAAAAAAGATTTCAATCACAAATTTAGTACCTCAAAGGATTAATATTCTTACTTACTGCGACAATGGTAACACAAAAACAAACTCCTCTTCTTAGTAACAAAATCAACATAAAAAACAAAACCAAAACGGAAAACCAAGCTAAAATTTTGTTTAAAAAATATAATAATTGAAAATAAAAATATTTATAATGAATAGTATAAAGCATGAAATTAACAATGAAATATATCGTAACTTCAAATTTTGAATGTATATTACATATTTTACGAATATAAAAAACATATACGTATTCAAACTCTGGAGAACACTACATAATACATTTTAAAAACTTTAGTTATAAGAGATCAAATTATGATAGATTTTGCTTAAATTCTGTATTTCCGATCTATGGTTACAAACTGAAGGAGTTTTTATGATGTGGACCATTTTTTTGAATAGCCTCTTCTGAAGGTTCGATTCAAGATCTATAGGTTTAGATTCCTTAAAGTTGAAATTGTGATTATTTTCTAGAGCATGGTTAGCCAAAGCACAGGTCCCGGAATTTGTTTTAATTGAAGATTTATGATTGCTAATTCTATTTTTAAGACACTGTGAAGTTTGTCCTATGCATATTTTGTCGCATTCATGGCAAGAAATTAAATAAATAATGTTGCTTTTTAAATCATTGGGGGTTTAGACATGACCTAAACCTCCATAAATTAACCAATTTATTATTAAAAAGGTCAATAACTATTCAAAGAAGACATGTTTTTAACGACATTGAAGTCATTTTACCGTTGAACCACCATGAGAGCATTGCATGCTCACCAAATAACGAAGCCCGAAGGCGCGTTCACAAAATGTACATCCGACATCAGTGCTCGGCCAAAGACCTTTCGGTAAATACCCGGCAATACACGGCGCGGTAACCGATGATGGCATCAAATTAATGACGTTTCCTGCCGCGGATTTTACCGCAGCCACACAGCTGCCAGATGGCAGTAAAGCCGTAACCCACGGCAACCATAACAAACAAATGGCGGGCAAATGTAAATAAATAAAATGTTCAGAGACGGGAGCCGAGCATCATTTTATGACGTAAATCAAATTAAATTTCTTATGACCGACATAAAACGAATGAGGAAAGCGTTGAATCGGACGTGATTTCAACAGGCACTTCTTTTTATGGTCTTCAAGATGCATTTTTTACTAGAACGGTAGATATATATATTCCGTCCAGCTACCGCCCACGTGAAACTGTGAGGATATATCATGCATTTTTTATCATGCAGAAGAAAATGATCAGTAATGGGTATTCATTTTCATTCAAGTATTCTACCAGCTGATTGGTAGGTTCTTGGACAGTCCCCATTCTTCATCCCAACCTCATAGACATTGTCTCGCTTTCCCTCTTAAGGGTGTCCCGCCATTAGATCCCTCTTCAATACTTCATATCTTATATACCTCCTCTTATTTCGTCCAGAATTCCTATCCCCTTCCTTCCTCTTCCACGCTTCCCCAGTGTTCTCCCCTCTATCACTCTCTTCAACATGCCCCCTCCTCTCAAAACCTCCTCCATCCATCTCTTCTGCCTTCTCCGAACCTCTGCCACAAGCTTCCTCTCCGACCATATCCAATACCTCCTCGTTCGTCTTTCTCGCCATCCAGCTAACCTTCTCCAAACCCACATCTCAAACGCCTCAAGTCTACGCACATCCTCCCTTCGCAATGACCAAGTTTCCGACCCATATAGCGCCACGCTCCATATTAAAGTTTTCACCAGCGTCTTCTTTACGTATCTTCTCAGACCCCCCTCATCAATTCCCTTCTCTTCGAAAATGCTTCTTTAGCTAGCGCAATTCTGCATCTGATGTCCTTACCACTAAACCCATTCTCCTCCAAAATACTACCCAGATACGTAAACTGCTCGACCTGCTCTATCTTCTGCCCTCCCACCCTTATATTCAGCCCCGCCTTCTTACTTCTAGAAAATCTCATTACTTTCGTTTTCTTCGCGCAGATATATAATTTACGATATTAAGATAAAACACACAATTTTTGTGTCTCGCTCATCTTTTCAAGATAAGCGAAACGATCATTGTAACATTTGAGGCTTCGTGATTACGCGTTTGTTCATTTTTAGAAAGGGATGACACATGTCGCAGCTTTGGGTTATCTTTCAGAATAAACGAATGAAATGTTACGAACATAATCTTTGATAGTGAAAAAAGATGAACGTTTTCCTTAACGTACGATAAAATAATTAATAGTAAAATAATAGATGTCAAGGATTTACGGAAGCTAAGCGATTGGACGAAGTGCGATATCGTGATTTTCAAAGACGTATGTTTGCTAAGCATGTCCTGATTTCTTCAAGTATCACTTAAAGTAGTTTGAGCGAGATACTTCCCTAGTCATAATGGAGTCCATATTTGAATTTTATTTTTTTAATTCCATCGTCTGTAAGAAGTTTGAAGTAAATACTGTAATATTAATGGCATTAAAATATAGTACCTAATATTTGTCAAATATTCTCAATAATTTAATAAATGTGTCCACAAAAGTCTCCAACTTGACTCATTTTTTCACACCGTACGGCTAATAAGCCTTCAAAACAGCAGGTTTTTTTTTGCGATTCTGCAAAAGTTACTGCAGTGAGTAATTGATTATATTTTATATATAGTTGAGAAAAAATACAAACTACACACTGTTAGCTATAAATTCCTATTTTTTTTAAATATTCTCCCTCTGGAGCGCACAGCCGTAATCTATCCTGTGTAAAACAGCTTATATTAACAGGCAAACTGCTCGAAATGTGAGCTAGTTAGGCAAAGGGTTAATATTTTGATATCATTGGAAAGATGAGTTTTTTCTTTAAACTGAGGTTGATTTCATCAAATTCTTGGTGAAGTGATATCTCGCTCAATCTACCTAAAAGGAAAATTACTATTCCTTAAAAGATCAGTAGGTACCCAATATATATTGCTGTATAGGCAATATGCTGAAAGAATAAAAACGTTCTCCAACAAAGAAACTCAACTCTTTGTCTTATTCTAACATCTCCCGCTTCTTATGCTGTCAGAATGTGCTGGGAAATGTTTTCCGCGATTTTCGTGGTAAAGAAAATTACGGCGAGCGTCTGACACGAGACAGCCGCGCTGGTATATCAAACAAAAACAGTATTTTTTATAAACAGTAAAAACAGCTGGTTTTATCCGTCAGATCTAAACATGGTAACTAAATCTGATATCAATATAATCACAGAAAACCCCTTCATTACCCTATCAAGGTATCAATAGCCTATCAGTCTAAAAGTAAACAATGTCCAATAAATTAGCTATAAATAACGAAATTTTAGAACAATAACGACTACAAAACAATATCATTGGCATCGGTATGGGTAGATGATGAGCGTAATTCACGAGTACTTTAATTCGGTAATATTACATACTATAAATGATCACATCAAAGATATTTACATCACATAGAGAAGAAAAACCAAAATATGTCAAAATAATAAGAGGTCTGCAATGGGTACATAGGTAATCATCAGCATCGACCATAGCTTGCTATACAGTAACGTGAAGGATACAAGAGAGTACTTACATTAGCCTTAAACAAGCTTTCTGTTCTTCACACCTAAAATTTTGTTCTTTCTCACGGATGCAGAATACCCTTTGGAGCATTCAGGAACAAAGATCAAGATCTTTTACCCATTATTAGTCGAGAAATCAATCTTTTTTTCTATTCCAACAATTGAAAATCCTCACAAGCCGCCACCCCGCCATGCGTAAACAAAGTGACAATGATAGTGACAACACGTAAACAAACTCCATCAGTAACCTCACTATTGCCATCTATCGAACTGCTTCAAATAGTGTAAACAAAAAAACAACGAAAGCGCAATGAACTTGGCGGGGCTGCATATAAACCTTTCAAGTTTGTTGATGTTTTATTTACAACTTTAATTTCGTTGCTTGGTTTTCAGTACTATGTTGAAAAATTATATTTCATTTATTAAACTGTGGTAAATTTTACTTAGATATAATGAATGTCCGTCCTATAATTACAACTTTTTTTGTTTTTGGAAAAATGAAACATTACTTCGAATAAATTTTTAAAATTACTTTTTGTCGATTTAATAAAGAAGGGGAGGCATTCAGGAAAATTTCGCATGTATTACATTTAACAAGCATAAAATGAACGGGCATGTTTCCAAGAAAATAAACGATTGAAAGTGGTGCATACCTACTAGACTTAAATTATTTTACTGACCTAAAACTAATTCTCTTCCAGTTCAAATGATTTAGAGCCCATCAGCCATTACCTTCCCACCACTGTAAACTCAGCCAATTAAACCTCTCAGAACCGGTAAGATATCTGATTTGGATAATTTTTCCACAAGTTTTCCCTGTCGTGGCAATCTGCCAAAAGGAGTTGGATAGAGCGGCAGCTTTCTTTCCGAGATGAAATTCCACCGTCACATGTCGTGATCGGCATATTCCAATTAGTTTTTACCCACGATTGAACACATCGGGCTGAGGTAAATGTTGTGCATGCGCAAGAGAAGCAACTTGCAATTAGAGCAATTCCTCAATGACTTGAGGCTTGACTAGATCGGATTATGAGCTAAGGATGAGACGTTGGACATTCCTACCAAGGGTCTGACACTCACATTGCTCCAATGGTTATACATTTCAACCAGAGCACTCTAGCGGTCAGGCGCTAACTATCAGCGCAACAGGTATACTCTTTCATTGAATATCTTTTCAGATTTAAGTGGGAAATTACGTATTTATTTCTCAGGGGAAACTTAAAAAGGTAATCGTGTAATCTATTCTGCATCCTGAAATATTCTGGAACCAGATTGCAGCGATAATAATTATGCCATAAAGTCCTTCTCTTGGCGTTTTCGCAGTGTACTTTCTCGGCCATCTTCTTTGTTTACTTACGGTTGCGATGGCGATGTCTCGTGTGGTCCCAGGCGTATTTTAAATGGACGATGATAAACGTCTTACAACAAAAAGAATAATTACTGCATTTATTCACAAAAAATAAAAGATTTATAGCAAAAACATACAATCTTTATGTTTTTCACGCATACTTATTCTTCCCTTTGCGACTGAAACAATTGGCGATAGTAATCGATACGAGATATCGCAATTCCGTTAGACCCTTGATTCCTACCAAATACAATCCTTCAATTTCACACACAAAAAAGAGATTCCATGAAAGCATCATTTTCATCAAGTTGTAAGTGAAATAAAGTACTTAAGTTATCTCTAAAGCCTAAGATGATCTCCCAGTCAAGACAAAAAAATAGCAGACACATGCCTTGATTTTACTCTACATCTCTGCCACTATAATAATAATCCCATTAAAATTTAATTTCCAACTGCATCTGATTATAATTGCCTTAATAACAGAGTGAAGGGAATTCAGCTGAGATAATAGCAACTACAAACTTAGGAAAAATATGGAAGTGTCAGGTAAGGATGAATAATATTTTCATGAGAACTGATGACGCATAAATGACCAAGAAACAGAACAAAAGGGTGTTTTGCCGAAATAGGCTGCAAGTGCTGAGTTGGCTGTTTGATGATAGTATTGCGTGAGTATGTGACCTCATTCCTTCAAATCAGTGACGCCTTTGAAGCCAAGAGCAAGCAGCTTGGACCAATTATCCCCACCATTATGAGACATTTCGATCGGTGGATAAATACATAATAACTGAGAGGTTCCAAAACTGTGAAAGACAAAATGTAAGGCGTGCACTTCAGTGGACGCTTCAAAAAATAACGAATGAGATTTGTTGTGTTGGGCGATTAGAAATCTTTGAGGAATCTAGTATTTTTCCAACTAATAGAAGAAAAGTATATTAATGTATAATGCGTTCAAATTAAACAACGTTCATTTAATAGAGTTGTAATAAATAAACATGCAAGGCACCCCATATAAAACGCCGTACATCATGGTATGGTACTCCGTACAGGTATTGGCCACATGGTATTTTAAAGAGCACAGTATAAGTACAGAAAAATTGGTGTGGAAATATTTACAAAGTGTTTTCTGTTACAATGCAATGATAGCAAGATTTTCGATAGTGATTATTGTAAATTTTGTCCGAATGTACTCTTACTATGATCTTCAAAATACCATTTGACCAATAACTGTAGGGTAGCTAATAACTGTACGTTTAACCCTATCACTTATCTCTCTTAATTATGAAGCAAAGGGCGTCGTGTTCATATTTTAGAGCTCGAATAACAAAATTATAGAATTAATTTCCTTCCAAATACACCTTAAAATTAATCATAAACAAAAAACAGTACGAATAATATGAATGTAATCCATTGATACTCTATACATCAGCTCCACCTTGTAACGTAACAACGACGCCATATTAAGTATTTACGTAATGTCTTCTTATTATCGATTTCGCGGCGCATATGAATTACGTAATATTTCTTCTTTATAGTCAATTCAGCATCGGGGGACGCGCATTTAGTCATTATTGAAGCACATCTCAACTCTTAAGTTTATTATTATTGTGAAGCTCGCTTGGTAGCCAGTTAATTGATCATAGCTGCAATAACATGCATTGTTACAGCTGGCGAGGTGCAAATGACGCAAATCCGGGAATTTCCCAGTAGAAGGGGAAATACAAAGTTAGGAGAATTAAACAATGGGTTCGAGTGGATATAAAAAGGCGATTGATCAGCAATTCTGGTCTAATGTACCCAAAGGGCAGACTGAATTCACGCAACTCGGGACAGTAAATTTCTGTAATAAGAAAATTAGAAGAAGTATTCTTTGCTTGTGACTCGACAGAAAGTTAAGTAAGGTTTTTTGAAGTTAAAACCACCCATAAAAAAGTTCATCTTGAGAGTACACGCGGTAGCAGACGCAAGACGAGGGAGACTAATCGACTACATCGTCGGGAATTGAAGCCGGTTCCACGTCCGCAGAATCGAGACTTGTATGGTGACAAGATTTCTTCCGATACGCATGTGTGCCAGAGGTCGACGTTACCCAAAGTTGTATGTCTGCTACTATTTGTGTGTGAAGGGTAATATTTGCGTGTGAAGGGTATTATTTGTGTGATTAGTGATCGTACCCTGTGGTAGTGAAGGCAAACAAAATATAAGTGAAGGCAATATTTTGTGAGTGAAATGTATTTCTTTGTGATTAATAAAATCAAAAGTGGCCGGAAGGCAAAAAGTGAAATTTAAAAGTGAAACAGAGTATTAATAAGAGTGTAAATGCTATATTGTGAAGGGTGATTTGTACCTAGGAAAAGATACGGGAATATAAAATCAAATCTTTTCTTCATAATAAAGGGAGCTTAAATAACGAGATAACTCTTTGTTTTCATTTTATGTTTCTGGCGCCCAACAATAACCTCTTCAGATAAATTAAATATAATTAAAAGTAAAAAGAAGAGACGACAGTCAATATTTTACAACCTTGACCTAACATATATTAAAAAATTACTAAAATATTTATACAAAAATATTATTGTGACGGATGCATAAAAAATGCTTAAAAATCGCTAATATATTAAGTAAATAAAATCATATATTACCATTTACGAATCAAGTCCCTCTGGAAAAATGCCCCTAAATTCTTGCCCCTAAACCCTCAATGCAGCAAGGAGCTGTACTGACGACACTGCTACGTAGGTAGGTGCTATTGGCACGCACAACCATGAACATATCGCAAAGAATAACTCCAAAAAATGACAAATTTACAGCAATGTGCGAGAACAACTTCCAACGTGAGTCATGGCCACACTAAAATTCGCGAGATCTTATGTAACTGTGAGAGTTCAGGCTACTAACTAACACAGTCTCATTCTATGATGAATTGAATAATAGGTGTACATTTTTTTTAAATGGCTAATATTAGCGTACCAAACACGTTATCTACTCTCGTGATGTATAAATCTCAATCATCGCGAATCCATGAGGTTAACATAAGCGAGTTGGGTGACTGACGGTTGAGGAAGACATGCGTCGTGAACAGTGAGAGTTATGAGCAGAAGGTGGCAGCACCCATGAGTCGAGGCTGTCCGGAAGAACGCTTGACATGCGAATATTTTTCTTTCCAAGAAATCGAGGCGAACAAGGCTGACAGGCACCTACCGCTAGCTCGCGTTGCTAGAGTGATGAGCGCTTCTAATTGTAATCCTCAGCACATACCACCCTTGTCCGCAGCAAGAGAGATACGCTTTTACTAAAAGATGACAATCAATAGCGCGAATATACTATTGCTTACTTCCTTTCAGCTATCTATGGCATTCCATAACGTTATTACCCCCGGTTAGGTGTTGGAGAAATAACATACCTACACATATGCAGTAATGTCTACATAATTCCTATAAATGACCTCTTTTTTATACAGACATTTTTTTTTCTTCTGCCGATAGAGCTCAGAGAGTTTTCCTTCTGATTTTTTTGTATATTTTTTTCATTATTTGTAGAATACAAAATTCAGAAGGAACTCTGAGCCCTGAAGAAGTATACATATCTATAAAAAATATGCCAAGAGGGTGGTCGATAAAAATGTAGAAACAAGCGAAAGACACAAATTAAAACTTCCAATATTTCGGTGGTATTGGCATCCACCTTTCTCAGGGTACAGAGTAGGAATTCTCAAGGTAGAGAGCAGGGTTACGAGTTCAGGAAATCCTGCTCAAAATTATCACGTGTTAATTTGAATTAAATATAATACTCCCTCTTTGTACTGAGCAACAGTCTGCTATAAACTAAGCCTACTTATCACCATGGAGATGGGATTTCATCACGAAGCGCGTTTTCAAAAAAGAACCCGGATATTTTCATGAAATTAGAAATGCATGCAATATATACCAACCATGCAGTTCTCTTTCGAGGTAGTCGCGGTCAAAAAAGCTTATTCTCGGCGTTAGATCAAGAAAACCGGCTCCGATTAAATAATAATCTACGTAATGCCTTACGTATTTCTTGCACATCTCCTTCGCATCTCTTACATTCATGCATTGCTTCATGCACTCTTTCTTGATCTTAAGGCTCCCAAGTATTCCTCCTCTCAAGAGTCACTTCATCTAAATTCACCCATGACTCCTCAGTTCTACATCGTATCATCAAATTTTCTCAAATGACCATATTATCTTCTTCCGATATGAAGTTTTGGTCCAAAATAAAGACTCAGAATTTTAACGTTGACTACGAAACTCTGAGAATTTATTTTGGACCAAAACTCCAGATTGGAAGAAGAATTATTCATGACTTCAAGAAATAACTAACTGTAAAAGTATTCTCTTTAAAAAAGAACCACACGGTCGGTATATAACATTATATTCAAAGTACAATTAACCAGGATTTCGATTACATGTGAATGGTATATATGCACTACGAGCATAAAACTCTATATAGATTTTTATGCTTTCCCGAAGTTTTCGCTGTTCCCATTGCCTCAAGGATCACAAAAATAAACACCAAGGCATCGCTAACCGTTATTTAACGCATGATGACGTGCTGAAGTGTTTTCTTCGGATGGGCTGGAAGACGTGCTAATTCACGAAATGGTCCACTTAGAGCCATCATTCCAACGGCGTTCACAACAGCGAATAACGCGTTTTGCATTCGTTCGAAGATTCCTCCTCCATTGGAGCTCTGGCGCCATCTCCGAGTTAAGAGATAAGAGGCGAGTGATTATCACCTGGATCCCATTTTTATCACTGAACGGAGTTCGAATTAGGGCGTCCGAGATATATGAGTCAGTGAGAAGCGGATACAGAACTCAGTTGTCCTTCAAGTTGCGATTCGATGGGATATGGTGAGTCGGTTAGCCCTTTCTGGATTCGCATCCCGAAGTTCCATACTCAAATCTCACAGTCAGATTATACGAGAGCATCTTTATCTTTAAGGAGGTTCCGCCGCGACTGCGTGACTCAAAACAAATACTAAATTCCACATTTCTTATATTTTGTCAAAAAAATCCTGCTTTCACTGATGCAATTCGTTACCTATTGAAACCCAAAAGTAAAGTAGAAAATATTTCAGATTATTCCACGAATGTATTTTAAATGAGCACTTTTTCCAGCCATAGGAGCCGACTGCAGCGCCATTTCCTACGAATTACCGCATTTTGACTTCAATTACGGCATTAATTACCTAATAACTAAAACAATAAGGTGGTGTAAGATGCCTGTATTATATTTTTATTCAATTTCTCTAGATTATTTCCTTCTTAGAGACAGTTTTCCGCAAAAATGGCATTTGTATTTTATGGAAAAATACTATTTTCCCCGTGTTTCTCTCATTCCCCCATTGAACACAATGTAATTTCAAGTTCAATTATAGAATAAAATAGCGTGGAAAGGTATTATTTTGTAGTTCATATCAGATGGAGGACAACTTTTTCTACAAGTAGGCAGAAAATGAATAAAATGACATTTAAGTCATTTTACGGTGGAACCACCTTAGCACTCAAATGACTTTAAAATACAGGGCGGTTACAAAAGAATACGCCAGTTTCAAATATCTGTATATTTCAAATGGCACGAGGTACAGAGCTGTGCGATCTCTTAAAACGACCGATACATTCTCTAGTTTAGTTGAAAGAAAACTTTACAAATGTTCAACATGTCCTTCTTGAGTAAGTAACCCGAACAATGTCAAGCCTCAAGGAGGTTCCTAGTTTTCACTCAACTTGAGAGAATGCAATGAAGCTTTCTGAAAGCATTTATAATATTGTTCTCAAGCTACTTGCAAATTTTCAGAATTATTTGCCGCAGGTTTTTTAAGATATTTTATCGATAATTGGGCATGCAATTACAAGGGTTCTTATTCCTTTTCTTCCGCTTCCTGCAAGTTAAGCATCCACTTACAAGGTACCTTACTTACTGGTGCCAATTTCACATCGTCGTCCGCAACGCGCGCGTGGGATTAGGGATTGGAAAATCGATTTCGATTTTTATCGAAAATCGATTATCACACTCTGATTTTCGATTTAATCTAAGTCGACTTTCTGTTTTGAAAAACCGATCAAAATCGATTCTAGGCGATCGATTTTCGATTTTTAGCTTGCTAGCTAAAGCTATCGTTTGAATTTTGCCAATCGAGCTGCACCAGTTCGTAAACCGCCCTCCAGTCGACCGCAAGTCCAACTCTAATCCACTACAAGCTTGGAAGGAGATTTAGGGAGAATATCCCCACGTATACAAATTAGCCAGCAGGATTTTATTTATAGTTGCCTCTACCGTGTCGTGTGAGCGACCATTTTCTCACGCCGGATTAATTGCAACTCAGGTGCAAAATCGATTATCTGGAGAACATTTAAATATGTTAGTTTTCTTAAGGCCCATCCCTGAGGAGCACTGATTCCACGGCTTTGCAAACAAGAAATAAATAAAATTCTGTTTTGTGGCATGCCCTGTTTTCAATATACAATTCTTATTGCTACTAAACTATATGTAATTTGCTTGTTATATTACCTATGTGTTTATAAGTATCTGTTATGGATTATTACTTCCCTGTATATCTTATTAATATCTTTAAAATAATATATTGTATTAATAAATTTAACTGTGTTCGGTTCTTATCCCTAATGCTCCCATTAACCCATATTTTGCATTTTGTTACAACAGCACATCCGTATTTCAGCAGACAATTACTTTACTATATGCCAATATCGATTTCGATTTTTCGATTATTTTGGGCAAAAAATCGAATTTGTAGAAAATCGATTTAAAAACAAAAATCTAAAGTCGATTAATCGAAAATCGATTCTGGATTTAAATTTCCAATCCCTACGAGGGATTTCTTCAAGCGCTCGGAGTTAAAATCTGTTGTACATTTTTCTTCATTCATTCAAGTATTCTACCAGCTAATTGGCAGGTTCTTGGACAGTCCCCATTCCGCATCCCAATTCCATAGACATACATTTTTCTATTGATGATATAAATTGTTACACACATTGAATAATCAGAAAAGGTACTTTCTGATGAATAAAGCCTTGCATTCCCATAAGAACCCGTGTAATTGCCGGTCCCACTTCTCGTTCAAATATCTTAAGAAATCTGAGTCAAATAACTCTGAAAATAATCCGGTAGCTTTAAGAAAACATAAGTAATGTTTCCAGCAAGTTTCATCGAATTCTCTTTAAGTTGAAAGTAACCACCAAACATCTTGAGGAGTAGTGCCATTCGCAAAGCACCTTCAAAAAACAGCTGATTTGCGCCATGACATCACACGGAGGGAAACCCGGCGTCGGCATAGGCCTACTCGTAACCAGAGTCACGAAGTGTCCACAGTCCATCGTCCCATCCAACAGCGATTCAATTCCCAAAAGGGATTTTTGAGGATGTCGTTAACTAGCCACGGTATATCCACGGCTAGCCAAGAGTCCTTGCATCAAGTAAACAAGGATAAATGGCAGAATAAAAACCAAAACTTTAACCGAAAAAGAAAGAGAGAATGTTTATAAGGGAAGGTGCATGTTTTTTCTGACCCTCCTACGATTCCTGTCATTCCCGTCGATTCCAGTCATATAAAATAATAACTACAAAATTCCCCACATACTTACTTGTATCAGAATGTATTGTACAATGCTGCGACAAATAAACGCCCAACGCGCCACATGGAAGAACTCTATGTACCTCTATACCGTTCATCTGTCTATGCAAATTCTTTCTATGTCACCTCTTGTGGTATATGGAACCACTTACCCGAAGATATTAAAAAATGTAAGAATACCAATAGGTTTAAAAATATTAATATTATAAAATGTAGTTTAATATGCGTTAATGGATGTGCTACTTCGTGTAACACCTACAATATATTATTTATAGTGTTTTTTTTCTTGATGTCTTTGCTTATTGCATTCCAATAGTATTGTAATATTGTAACAAAACGCTGTCCCAATTCAATTGAATATTGCTTTCTGCAACACCTATGAGGTGTATTTTTTCATTGCTTTTTCATTTTCTTGTATTTACTATTCTATGGCAATAATGCCAAATGTGTATTATTAATTTTGTATCACCTATGTATTCAATGATATAATATATTCCTTGTAATTGAAGGTCTGACTCTAAATTATGTACACCAATTCTGTTGCTAAGGGACATTTTGTACCGGAATAATAAATCTCTTTTTTATTCTATATTCTATTTCTATTCCCTGACAACGGTGTCCCCACGAGGGTATCCGAATGGAGGAGAAAATGACCAAGTAACTGCATCGCATGAACAATGATGACAAAAATCCAAAAGAGTTCTAAATAGGAGCCTCAGAATCGCTGTTATCATAACATACAGAGTCACCACGCTTTGTGGTCGGTTTTCAAGGAATTTTTTCCAGCTTCAATTTCCATGCGAATCATGTAGATATCAATGCTAGGTTCTCTCACTAATGCTTTTAGAATTATCTCGGTATTCACTTCTTAGAGCGATTTACCGCGAACGTAACTTGCGATTCATGACGACTTTAAATGAAACAGACGCAGAATTCGAGGAAATGTCTACTTATTGCGATGGTAAAAAAAAAAGATTTTGTGAAAGACTTGGTTATTATTTGTAAAATTTATCGTTTTTTATTTTCAACCGGTTTTTAACGTATTCACTTTACTTTTAAGAGAAATTACAGAGCTGCTGCTCATATCCCCCGAGAAATGAGAAAATTAGTCTAAACCGGTTGGGGTGCATTAAATTACAAAACTTATGGGGCATTGCCAAAGGAATTTCATTTTAATAACTTAAATGTTACTACAAATCGTATATTACAGCGGTGCTCGTCACCACGAGAAAAGCTTTCGCTGGATTTTTATCCTCAAAGCTAATTTAAAAATATAAGCAGTGGGAAACTGAACACGATCACAGAGATAAGAGGATAGAATTAGTGCTAGTCAAAGCACGCCATTCATCATTCAAGTATTCTACCAGCTGATTGGTAGGTTCTTGGACAGTCCCCATTCTGCATTCCAACCTCATAGACATTGTCTCGCTTTCCCTCCTAAGGATGTCCCGCCATTAGATCCCTCTTCAATTCTTCATATATTCTACCTCCTCTTATTTCGTCCAGAATTCCTATCCTCTTCCTTCCTCTTCCACGCTTCCCCAGTGTTCTCCCCTCTAACACTCTCTTCAACAATGCCCTCTCCTCTCAAAACCTCCTCCATCCATCTCTTCTGCCTTCTCCACACCTCTCTGCCACAAGCTTCCTCTCCTCTCCGACCATATCCAATGCCTCCTCGTTCGTCTTCCTCGCCACCCAGCTCACCCTGTCCATCCTTCTCCAAACCCACATCTCAAACGCCTCAAGTCTACGCACATCCTCCCTTCGCAATGACCAAGTTTCCGACCCATAGAGCGCCACGCTCCATATTAAAGTTTTCACCAGCCTCTTCTTTACGTCTCTTCTCAGACCCCCCCTCATCAGTTCCCTTCTCTTCGAAAATGCTTCTTTAGCTAGCGCAATTCTGCATCTGATGTCCTTACCACTAATCCCATTCTCCTCCAAAATACTACCCAGATACGTAAATTGCTCAACCTGTTATATCTTCTGCCCTCCCACCCTTATATTCAGCCCCGCCTTCTTACTTCTAGAAAATCTCATCACATTAGTTTGCTTGTGATTGATCTTCATCCCATCATATAATCCAATAAATGACACTCAATTCAATTTAAATCAAATAGTGTGACCACCATTACAAACTAGAAGAATTCCAACTGGTTTATGTAGTGTTGGAAAAAGCAGCATTGGAATGATGTAAACTGAGGATAAAAAGACTTTATGTTTCTAAGGTGAACCAAAATTCGACATTTTCGCTTTGTCTATACACGGATATAGCTTCGATCGTGCAACATTACTAAAGCCATAGACGCTGGTAAAAATTCAAATGACTGGGGGAAATACTTCTTCTTCCAACTACAACACACACCGAGTGTCAACGGTCAGATGTCTCGCCACTGGTTGTTATTTGGCGCCTTTTTCTCCATTAAGGTGGTTTAAGCGAGATAGATCCCTAGTCATAATAGAGGCTATATTCCAATTTTAAGTTTTAATCCCAGCGTCTGTAAGAAGTATGAAATAAATATTTTAATATTAATGGCGCAAATATATAGTTACATATGACCAAATATCTCAGTAATTAAATAAAAAAGCTACATAAGTCTCTAACTTGACTCATTTTTTCCCGCCGTACGGCTGAAAACCCATCAAAACAGCAGGTTTTTTTTGCGATTCTGTCAAAACTACTGTGGTGAGTAATAGATTATTTTGTATAAATAGTTGAGAAAACATGCAATCTACACATTGTTAGTTTGTTGACGAAATGTAGGAGTTAGAAGTTCCTGATTTATTTAATATTCTCCCTCTGGAGCGCACAGCCATAATCTATCCCATGTAAAACAGCTTATATTAACAAGCAAATTGCTCGAAAAATAAATTCGGCAAGGGGTTGATATTTTGATATCATTGGAAAGATGAGAGTTTTTTTCTGTAAAATATGAGGCCAAATTCATCAAATTCTAGGTGAAGTGATTTTTCGCTCTAACCACCTTAACTAGTTTTTTTTTCAAGACCGACTTCCAAGGAGTTGTTGAGGAGGTACCAGCTATCACGATTGAAGTTGGTCTTATCTTAAATTCCACTCCTTGTCTCTATTTTTTAAATATCTTATCTTGTAATTATGAATATGGGAACATAAAAAAACAGAAGACACTCGTCTAAAATTGTGCGTGGAACAATATTAAGGGTCCCGCATTATTTGAGAGGAGATGCAACTCACCAACGTAAAAGGTCAACGGAAATTGATTCCAAGCGACGGAGGAGAAAGAAGGAAGAAGGGACAGACCAGACGGACACGGGAGTCACGCAGTCCCCGGCGCGCTATACGGGGACGGGACTCGTGATTCTTTTTTTTTAATTCTAAACGACGGACGGTTACCACGGCGACGGTTGGCCGGGCAACGCTCTCACACGGCGGAGAGGCGAAAACGAGGCCGCGACTCATTTCCATCTCTTTAGGGAAGGAAAAAGAAAATTAGAAAAAAAGGTGATTTCGCAAGAAGGAGAAGAAGGGGGGTCAAGCATCCGCGTCGGAGACGAAGAGCGAAGGAGTTGTAGGACGTAAGACGTATTTGACACATCCACCGAGTGAGAATGGAGGGAAGTAGAGGAGGAGAGGGAACGAGAGGAGCCTTGTGTGTGAGTCTCAGAGACAGATTCTGTTTCACGCGTGTCCCGGACGGGTATCGAGGGAATAAAATTAATGATGATTCGTTTCAGGATTCCTTAACAGGGTCCGCTATATACTTACCCAACTGGAAGACGCTAGCGCACTTTGGGAATTAGAGGACCTAAGTACAACTATGGACAACCGCGGAGGTAGTACATGAAAAATGCCTATTTCAACATTAAAACGGCCTTAAAATGGACACCATACTGTATTCTTCTTCTATCTTTAAGGGATTAGGCACTAATGGCTGTTCCGGTCACCCCAACGTAACCTTCGTCTTCCAACACTTCTTCTACCCTTCTATATTGCATTGCCTTCTTTGGTATTCCCCGAGAATACCAAAGAAGGCAAAAAAATCATACTGTATCAAGGTTGTTAATCCATCACGAAAAACATTAAGGTTAAAATAGGAAAATTTAAAATATTTAGGAAAGAAAATCTTAGATTAATGCATTACACTTGTGTAAAAACATCTTGGTAATGTCCACGGAATAGTTTATTTACTGTGCAACGCGTTTAGACGTCAAATCGTCATCTTCTGGTACAATGTACCTGAAGATGACGCTTTGACGTCGAAACGCGTTGTACAATCTACTTGAATATGACGCTTTGACGTCGAAACGCGTTGTACAATGTACCTGAAGATGACGCTTTGACGTCTAAACGCGTTGTACAATGTACCTGAAGATGACACTTTGACGTCGAAACGTGTTATACAGTGAATAAATTATTTTGTGGACATTACCAAGGTGTTTTTACATAAGTTCAGAATGATGTTCCGCCACATCTCGTCGGACATCGTTGAATATATTAAGTAATGCGTATTGCACCCATACGCGAGGATACGCTCCATATCATTTGCGTAAGTTTTGCAATGGATATTAGTAAAAAAGAAAACTTGGTACACTTCAAGCACATGCCCCTAAGAGTACGCGTACCACTGATTTATAGCAACAGCTTTACCAAGAAAATTTCACTTAACTCGAGAAATTACACTGTAAGCGTCAACTTCGACCACGAAAGTTTAGCATTATTTCCAATTAAATTATTAATTACAGCGTAACCTTCCAAAATCCATTATGGAGGAGTCTAAAATAAGATTTCTGTTTTCACCGGGGTCGCATCTTCAGCTGTCGCAGTTTCCGCATTCCTCAAAGGACAGGAGTTAATTTTGGAATGCTTGGATCGTTCTAAAGGGATAAGAGGACATTTCCTCCAAGCCGTAGAGACGGCAGGCGTGTTTGGGATTCCGACGCGATTGTTTTGGAACGCCAGAGAGGAGAAGGGCATTTAATGATCATCTGAAAATCAGTACAGGTGACAAAAGCCAGTATATTAATCCGGATATCAATTTTGGATGCACGATAGTACAAGGTTAATCTTACAGCCCATTGAGCCCCTAATAAACGGCTGATGAATACAGCTAATAAAGTTCAACTGGGAGCATTGAGGCAGAAGTCAAATTTCATGGCTGAATTTACGAACAAATTTAGATGAACATGTGAAGGTGAATGATTCTCAGCGCTGATTCCACTGAGGCCAATTTTTTCCGATATTTGCTGACAAGAAGATTAGAATGTGTTCACCATGAGCAGTGATGAGATTCTAGGAAGTTCATAATTCAAATTTATTTCCATAGATGACGTGAAATACGTGCTGCGCCACTTCAAAGCTCGAACGGCGAGGAGGAGGTAGACAGCGAAGCAAAGACATGATCAATTCAATTCATTCAAGTATTCCACTCCAGCTGATTGGTAGGTTCTTGGATAGTCCCCATTCTGCATCCCAACCTCATAGACATTGTCTCACTTTCCCTTCTAAGGATGTCCCGCCATTAGATCCCCCTTCAATTCTTCATATCTTCTACCTCCTCTTATTTCGTCCAGAATTCCTATCCTCTTCCTTCCTCTTCCACGTTTCCCCAGTGTTCTCCCCTATATCACTCTCTTCAACATGCCCTCTCCTCTCAAAACCTCCTCCATCCATCTCTTCTGCCATCTCCGAACCTCTGCCACAAGCTTCCTCTCCTTACCGACCATATCCAGACATGAGCAAACCAACGAAAATTCCTAAATAGAAAGCCTAATTCAATTGATGAGACGAGACTTTATTTTGTGGGCTTATATAGCGTTTATCATGATATAGGCTCAAATAAATTGAAGTGTGCTCATCCACCAAAAGTGTGCTGCCTTTAAGGTAAGCAAAGTCCCTCGTTATAAAGCCTTGAACAGATCATTGTGTGATAGGCATTATTCTTCCAGGAAAACTTTTTATCATTAATCTTTCCATATCCTGGAAATTCTTGAAATACGCTTTAACTCCTGAGATCACCGGAGCGCAAAGTTTTAAACTTGGGAAGAAAAAGAAAACCGAGATTGATATGCATAATTGAGGAAATTTACCCAGAACTAAACAAACCAAAAAAATTCAGACGAGATTTCTTTCCTAAAAACTCTTCCTTTTGATGCCTTGTGGTCTCTTTAATTTTGCAAAGTGAGAGCATATAATAAAAAACTGCTCATGTATAATAAAAAAGAGACAAAATAGATATGGGGAAAAGGGTGAGTTTTTTCCTAAAAGCTGGAGGAAAATTTATTCCGAAAATAATAAAATTTAGGATAAGGGTTGGTCCAAGGAAAAACAAAACCCGTAGTAATATGTCACTCTTTCAATTGCTGAAGCACTATGACTTGGGAGTCTATAAGTCTTAAATATACGACATAACGACCGCCTTTGAAACTAAGTTACAGAAACTTGTTATGGAACGCCAAAGAAAGGAAAGCAAAGATGTGTTATCCATGTTACAACGGGGAAAACGGTGTGACTGTCAGAACCAGGATTGTACAACACAAAAGAGTTCAATTGGACTGGGACACCTAGAACGATCTGATGGCGGAGTGTCTAGTCTAAATGGTGCAGTCCAATTCCGTCAATGACATTCGTCGCCGAAGGACACGTAATTGGTGCAGAGAACTTCGAACAATCTTGGAAAAATAAAGACTTCAAAAATGGCCATTCAGATAGGCATTATTGGGATTCTTAAGCATCTCGAATAACTTAAATTGGGATCGAGAGAAACTCAGTAAGGCATGGAATCCAATAATTTCTAGAACAATTAAAAACCATACCGCCGACTCCCACGTCTCCTCCCATGCCACCGTAAAAGGGGCCCCGCTATTGGCCCATCATTACACCCTTGAAGAAGCCTCAAACATTGAAGGAGAAACGTCGGATCTTAACCATTACTGGACGCGGAAAATATATACTGAAAGCATTATTTTAATCAGTTACATGGTCCGCGAAAGTTTAATCAGTTGCTCAGTCTTAATAATTCATTTTTTGTGAGATAAGTATGAAATCGATGAAATGTATAACCCCTAGAATTCACTATCATACTATGGAAGTCACTATCATAGTTGGGAAAGTAACAAAATGTTTTAACTGATTAAAGTTAAAGTTAATCTCTGTCAAAAGTGACTAGTTAAAGTTAAAAGTTATTTTTCTGAAAAAGCAACTGATTAAAATTAATGTAAAACTAGTAACTTTTACGTTGAGAGTTACTTTTTCAGTTATCTTTAAGAAACTTTTAAAAAGTAACTTTTAAAAGCTATTTTTCGCAATTGGGATAAAATAAATACGAACTTCAAATTTAAGAAATTCAAACAGGTCGACATTCGCCAAAAATAACGAAAGAAAATTAACTGAGATTAGTTTTGTATCAGACAATGCATAATTTTAACAATTAAGAGTTAAAAGTTAACTCTTATCAAAAAGTAACGGTTAATTTAAATGGTTTTCTACATTTTTAACGATTTATTTTCATTGTTGATTTTTTTAAATCGTTAACCCCAACTATTGACTCACTATTATACAGATTCAATGGAGCAGAGCATGTTGCGATAAATCAACTGCATCATTTCGTTTCAACAAACCCCTACGCCAATGATCAATGTATAGAAGATAGAAAGTATAATTCCTTTTCGATACGAAAGGCAACTATTGAAAGGTTAGACGGACAGAACGGCGATTCTGGGGCGGTGACGCGGAAGGCGACGATTGGAGGAGGATTCACGGAGAGGTCAGCTCATTGCCGGAAGGAGGACCGAAGGGAGGGGTCAGGGATGAATGGGCCGTGGGCGGAACGCACTTAAATGCTCAACCCCCCCTAACTGACCATTGTCCACTCTCAAGAGAGTTAGTTCCACGCGCGCGGACAGCCGGACCGTGCTGAACGAAGTGGAGTAATTGAACCGCGGGAGAAAAGCATTCTATTTCCCATCCATCAAACCGATGGAAGAAGCCCCAGCCGCTTGTGCCTTTTCCCATCCAACCCCGAGAGAGTAATTTCGCAAGGAATCCAGCGCCCGCAAATCTTTAATAGCATAGGAGGGAAGAATGGAAATGTCCGGCGGATGACCAACGGCTGACCCAAACACCCCCTTGACCCGCCACGAATTCTGTCCAAGCAATTCACCATTAAACCCTAACTCTCTCATCCTATCCTCCCTCGTAAATCTCTTGCAGAGCCCCCCCCTACAACCCCCCCTTCCCTGTAAAATAAATGGATAAACACCCCCCTCGCGATACCACGGACTACTGTCCCATAGAGAACGCCGGACGCCAGTATACGGAAAGGATTTTCAACCCCGGCGGTGAGTTTATGAGCGACCGGGTGCGCGGAGACCAAGGGGTCAATATGGTCCCCCTCCGTATCCTCAGGGTCTCAACTCGTCCCCTTTGTGATGAGAAACGAGGGCAAGGAGCCCGACTTAAACCCCCCTGCTTTGTACCTCACACTCTACCATCTTTTAACCGGGTGCTGTCTTCCGCCTCCCGTGTGGGAGACGTTTCGTACGTACGCTATAAGGACAAAAGTCCAATGTCACGCGGTGGCTGGGGGAGACCAGGGGCTGGGGAGGAGACCCTTTCATTGTCGCCAAGGATCGATATGCTCGATGGAAATCAACAACCGTGCTCGGAATTTCAAGAGTTCCATTTTAAAGGGTTTCCTGAGTGTCATGCGGCACAATATCTTGGGAGATTTTATTATTCCCCAGGGTCAAGAGGAACGGAGCATGAAATAGGAGAAACTTTGCACTCCCTCTTACGCCATTCAATGTGTAAACGAATGTATTACTTTCCCCGCAGTCTGCTCAGCTAAGTCCTCCTAAATTTGACAGGAACATTAACAATCAGTGTACAAGTCGGTAGCATTAAACATTTTACACCTAGAATTCATTGTTACAAAAACACGGTACAAAATTCCACTAATTATTTTATTGCTGTCGACCGGTTTCGACGACTAAGGGTCGTCATTTGCAAGACGCTGATAAATTACGCTTTAGTCGTCGAAACCGGTCGACATCAATAAAATAATTAGTGGATTTTGTACCGTGTTTATGTCATAATGAATTCTATCTTCAATCTCCACAAGTGTCGCCACAATCGATTAATTTGATTTTTAAACTATTTCCAATTAGGGTTTGCGAAAAATCGGTTCGTCAAGCGCCCGCTAAATAGATAGATGGATTTATTTGTCAGTGATCATTTTACAATGAAATAAACATCGTCAAGTTATAAATAAGACAATAACACAATACATTAAAGTATTACTACACTGCTGAACAAATCAAAAGATTATACCACCGGGGATATACTGGGATATACTGTCCTACTGGGATATACCGGGGATATACTGGGATATACAGTCAAAATATTCTTGTACAGAGTATAAAGGGTTAGTTATCAACCAATGCTGAAGTACCCTTTTGAAATGAGCCATGTTAGCCTGTTTAGCCTCATGAGGAAGCACATTGAAAAATCTAATACTAGCTATATTTAAATAATCATATGTTTTGGTTAGACGGCATCTAGGAACGTCAAGAGTATCACACATTCTCGTACAGCATGAGTGAGAGTCTCCTCGAACGCTATACCTGTCTAAATTTCTTTTAACATAACACACACTTTTAAAAATATATAGACCATACACAGTCATGACTTGCAGTTGTTTGAAGAGGGGCTTACAATGTTCACGTGGCGATGAGTTGGTGAGTAACCTCATTACCCTTTTTTGGAGAATAAGAATCTCCTTGGTGGCAGTAGCATGTCCCCAGATTTCAAGGCCATAGTTTACATGGCTATGAAAGAAAGCGTAGTAGGCAGATAAAAGGTATTCTTGAGGTACCAATGTCCTAAGTTTCCTTAACATAAAAGTAGCCTTTGAAAGTTTCCCAGCAACAGATAAGCTATGAGCATCCCAAAGTAATCTATTGTCCAGTTGAAAACCAAGCAATTTCATGGTAACGGGTGGATTTGTATGGTCAACCAACAGATTTGGTCAAACAATGAATTCCGGATAGCCGCAGCGAACAGTTAACCTTTCAACCGGACAAGTCAATTAGCTAATACGCCGATTTTAAGACGCTTATTATCTTCAATATATCGGCATTTAACTTTATTCAACAAACTATTAAAACTCTGAATAAAATTTCCTCAATGCTGAACAATCTATATTTTCGTCCTCCCAGCGAACGAAAGAAAATATTAATCATGCGAAAAGTAATAGCACGTCTAAGAGATAGAGCGTAATGGCTGAACATATATTGACGAAAATTAAAGCAATGCATTAATATCGAGGGAAACTAAATGAAAAAGCCAGGCATCGAATTGAAAATATCCCGTGAATTAACGGCCTTTTAAGTGAATTCGGGGATTCTGGCAAAATAAAACTTCGCGGGGCACGCTTTGGCTAACACGGCCGTGATAGCGTGGACGTAAAGTAATCTAAGGGTTCGTAGTAAACTCACGAAGACCAAAAGTCAACATAAGCAGGAAAATCTGCGACGGGCATTCGGTTTCGCCGGTTGTATGCACACCAGCCTACCTGAAAAGAGAAGAAAAACATTATTGTTAAAAAAAGAGCATTCAAATGGTAATGGCAAAATTAATCAATACCATAGTTTACTCGAATAAAAAATCAACTTCACATACTCACAATTCAATAAATACAACAAATGTATCAGAAACTAAAACAAACCAATATCGGGGAATGGTTGGATTATATATAAATGGATTGTCAGAGCAAATTACCAAAGTATTAAAAATAAAACAGTTTATAAAATAGCACATAAAAACCATAAAACGCAGCATAAACTCGTATATTCAAAACTTAAGACAGATACCCTATACAGATAAGAAGCAATATAATTTATTCTTTTACATGTAAAGACTGTGACAGTATCTATATAGGCCAAACATCTCAATATTTAAAAAATAGGATCTCGCAACATAAAGCATCAATTAACAATAAAGTTCAACTTTGTGCATTAGCAAATCATGCAATTACAAATAGTCAATCATTTAATTTCGAAGAAGCCAAAATTTTAGACTCAGGATCAAATTTATCAAAAAGATTACTCAAAGAAATGGACCATATATCCAGAAATAAAAAAGTTGCAATAAAAGAACAGACATTACTTATCTAAGCAAAATTTATCATAACTTAATAAATGACACATAACTTTTCAACAAAGAAATGGATCCAAGCGACCAAATTAAAATTGTAAATAAATAAAAACAGCACCAAACTTTAAAGGTAACAATCTTGAATATGTCTATGTCTATGTATTTTATATTTAATGACTGTAAATTTACCATTATGAAATCAAAAAATAATTGTAAAACATTTTCAACATCATGTGTCATTTGTTTATAGCCCTAAAGATGGATCAATAAAGGTACGAAACGTCGGCAAAATTTTGAAGGTGTATATATATATATATCAATTGACCTAAACTCGTGATGTTTGCGCCGTGTAAAAATGTGTTTGTGGATTATACATATGCATTGTGGATTTCTATAAAATAAAACATTTGAGCGACCTTGATATATTTTTTTCAGAAATAATTATTTTTTATATAAAAAAACACTTTTTGCCGCCAATTCTCGCACTTAACTCAAGTATTTTGAATCGAAAGTTACTAAAAAAATGTGTGCGGAAAGATTGAGTTCTGTTGTCGTAAATTAAAAGACGATGTTAGAAAATAAATGACTTCCATTTGAGGTACAAAACTCCTTAGCCTCACAATAAGTCTGGAATTTGGAATCGGAAAAAAACAGATCTTCAGACGAAAGCACGAATGTGAAAATTTTAAACCACTCTCGTAACCCCAAGCCGAAGTCCGCGTGTTCAGAAACGAAAATCGCGTGCCAAATGAATTTCGTAATCCTTTCCTCTCAAACCTTTGGGTCTGACTGCAAATTGCTATCTCATGTTCGGCGACGAAAAGTCCCGAATTACTTTAATGGATTGACAAACTGCCTCCTCTTCTTCTTCCATCTTTTCCTGTGAATAAATAAACGGTAGAGGTCAGAGTTTTCACTTTCCTATCCATTGCGTGACTAAACAGTGATAATATTGGCAAACCGAGCTATGACCGAGCATGAATGTAAATGAAAGTCGACCAAACATCTCCACTGCGGGAAAAAACTTGATGGAAATGAGCGACAAAGTCACGAGTAAATATCCAAATGAACTAATAGCTGCGTGCTAATTTGTTAATTAATATATAAACTCTCGCCGGGATGAAGTTTCTTAAAGGTATTAAAACATAGATTAGTGATAGGTTTTGAAATTACAACACTACATTCTCACTTCACCACAAGTTAAGGTGGTTCCACCGTAAAATGACTTAAATGTCATTTTATTCATATTCTGTCTACTTGTAAAAATAACCTTCTCCCCTATCTGATATGAACAACAAAATAATACCTTTCCACGCTATTTTATTCTATAATTGAACTTGAAATTACATATGGTGTTCAATGAGGGAATGAGAGAAACACGAGGAAAAATAGTATTTTTCCATAAAATATAAATGTCATTTTTGCGGAAAACTTATTATAAGCAGGAAATAATCCAGAGAAATTGAATAAAAATAAAATATAGGCATCTGACCACCTTATTATTTTAGTTATTAGGGAATTACTGCCGTAATTGAAGTCCAAATGCGGTAATTCGTAGGAAATGGCTCGGCTCCAATGGCTGGAAAAAAGTGCTAATTTAAAATACATTCGTGGAATAATAATCTGCATTTTTTCTACTTTATTTTTGGATTTCTATAGGTTTGGATTGCATTTCATCAGCGAAAGTAGGATTTTTTGGACAAAATATAAAAAATGTGGAATATAGTATTTGTTTTGACTCACACAGTCGCGGCGGAACCTCCTTAATTTCCAACAATAGAGATTTTTATGAAAAAAATACGATTACTATATTTTCCATTAGTTAGAATTGACTAGAGCCGTGCGAATGCTTAAAAATCGAATCGGTTCGACTCGAATCAGGGTTGATTCGATTCGATTCGCCCGCGAATCGGGATGCTTCGAAACCAAATGATTCCAACCACATTCAATTCTGATATATTCGTCTATGAATCGAACATGGTGCTCATTCACAAATAGCACGCCCTCCGTTTATCGGATGTTTTCCCCACGCGAAACGAAAATTTAAACGGTCTTAGAATGAAATTTACCTTTTTATGTGTGAGGTTAGTTGTGGTAAGGGCTCATTCAAGAACATTTTCTTAAAGTAATTTCCTTAATTATTGTGAAAATCTTAATTGCTTTAACTCTGCATTAAGCTTCTGCATTTTATCTAAAATCTAATTCGATTCGCAAAAGAATTTTTTTTGTGTGATTTGATTCGATACCAATATTTTAAATACTTAAATATTCTTTTCGATTCGATTCGAAATATTTATTTTTTGGGAGATTCGATTCGAAATGAAAATCCCAGATTCGCACATAACTACAAATGACGATCCCGCAATGGCAAAACAATGAGATGCAAATGTAGCTAGTCTTCGCCGGATTCATTGCTAGTTTCATTTGTCTAAAACCAAAAACGTAGGTAAATAACAACAGAAGAGAATTAATATTGCTTACTCAAACGTGGGGCTACTTAACTACAGAATATACATTCGGGACCGGAAACAAAATGTAAGCATACGCCACGTTCTTAATACGTTAGGAAAAAAGGCGAAAGGGTTTAAGCACGGAAAAATTGCAAGACTAGAATTTTAGGCTAAGGGTTGGGCAAGAAATTCATTATAACATTTTTCCTAATATATAGTTTTTTAATGAATGTAAGAACTCAAATGTTAATCCAAAAACAGTTAAGAAGAATATATATCGAGTCGCCTAGAATTTTAGGCTAAGGGTTGGTCAAGAAATTCATTTTAATATTCATCCTTGTACATATTTTTTCAAGGTATGTAAAATAACTCAAATGATAATCCAAAAATAGTTAACAAGAATATATATCGAGTCGATTAAGTAAAAAAACAAAGTTTTTTTTGCCATTCATTTCACTTCGAAGCTAAGAAGATTTCCATTTCTCTTCATCTCCTTCAACTTCCCTTCGAACCGCCTTCCAATCTTGAGTGATCTCCGAATTCTTCTCACGTAGCTAGCCCTCCCTCCCTCTCCTGAGCGTGAAGGAAAGGAATGTTCTCTCCGTTCGAAGTTTCATTAGGCTAATCATCCCTTCAATTGTACAAGATGCTGAATGGAAAATGATTTTTCGAGGGAAAAGAAAATGCTTGACGGCTCTCCCTAAAAAAAAGTCCAACGCAAGGAAAGGAACTTGGTGATTTGTCCAAAAATATGCGAAGACTTCCGAAGACTCTCCCGGTTGTAAGGATTCAACGGCCTGACGATGGCTAAGAAAAGACACTTGTCTTGAGTTACAACTCGCAGAAGGTCCCAGACAAAATTATGTATGGAGGGATTCTGTGTATTTGGCAGTATGCATAGTTTATATAATACTTAGACAATACATTAACATGGGAAGAGCACATAGAATATATAGGTGGAAAGCTGTCTAGAGTAATATTTTTGATTAAAGAATTTCCGAAATTGTGCGCCAAATAACTATCTTAGATCTTATTTCTCTCAATTTTTTCAACATATTCCACAGCATGGGATTACACTGTGGGGTAATTCATGTCATGTAGTTGATATTTTGCTATTGAAAAAGAGATTTTAATAGTTATTACTGGCTCTTCCTAAAAAGAACATTGTAAACCTTTATCTGTCAATCTTAGAATTATGAAGGTTATTAATTTATACATCTATTGTGCTTTAATGTATGCATAAAATCACTTGCCTTCTTTGCAATATAGAAAACAACATTCACAAGTATAGTACTAGGAATAATGATCATATTTATATTCCTTATCATAGATTGACAGAATCAAAACAAACTTTGTAAATTTTACAATGGATTTTATTCAATACGATCGGTTTCATCGCATAAGCGACATCTTCAGGTATCGCTTATGCGATGAAACCGGTCGTATTGAATAAAATCCATTGTAAAATTTACAAAGTTTGTTTTGATTCTGTCAAAATGGAATTTTACAAAGTAACGCCTGAGAGTACCGAGTTCATCATCATAGATTTTCTAAATCAATTAATAGCTATAAAACTGTGGGAATCAAATTGTTTAACCTACTTCCATCTTATTTAAAAAACTAAAGTACCTATTGCATTAAGTGTATTTAGGCAAAAAATTATAACTGGTTGGTTCTTTACCAATTTTATAATCCAGTTGAGTTTTAGGATTGCAATAATGTTGCATCAATGTTAACTTTTACCAATATATAATTATGCATATAATCAATGACTTTGCTATTGCTGATGGCCTATTGACAATAAAATTCATTCATCATTTTTTAAATAATGCGGTGAAAATTTAGTGGAGGTACCTACATACACGGTGGCAATTTATTCTCAAGACAAGCGCAGCTTCCATCTCATCAGATAATGGTCATTAGATTGATACATGAGAGAGATAGAGAGAGAGAAAATGTACACATTTCTCTTTCTTTACCAAGGGCTTCATTATTCCAAGCATAGGAGAATTAATGACTTTACGATCAATGCAAGGGGGAATTATACTACACGGGATTATAAAAAAACACTATAGCTTGATGCACAAGAGTATATGTACAACTCAAAATGGAAAGGTAGACTATGAAATTAGTGAAATTTTTCTCATTTATTTTCTTTTCTTCCTTCGAGTACACGACAACCAGGGTGAGAAAAAAACAGATGAACAGCGAGTAGTCGACGCAATTACCGATTACTTTTCCAATCCAGTGTAAGACTACAGGGAAATTAGACTTTAGGACGGGCAGGTATTGAAATTCAATGTTCTCACGAACGCTAAGAGAACGTAATAGACTTTATAATTAGGATTTTCAATACGTAGTGTAGCTGGAGATATGATGTGTTCTCTAATGCTTTCGTCGTAATTTTCCAGGTAGTACTAACCGTACGTCTCGCATTCTTCCAGCAGTCCTGACAGGTACTGGCAGGGTTTACCTCATGCAGTAATACTCGTAGTTTCATTGACTTTTGTAGGATATAATATAGTGCATGCAGATGAAAACTCAACCCCTACTACAAACTCTTTAAGGTGGCTTACAAAGTACTATGTAGGCGCAGATTCTGTAGCAAATACCACTCTGTTAAATCGGTAAGTATGAAGCCAACTCATAAGTATCATATTTATATGCCTTATCATAGATCAAATAAGTATATAAGTTTGTAAATATAAACAATAAAAATATTAAATAAAAATTTTGTAAAAAAAATAAATATCAAATAAGTTTGCGAGTACCAAGCCAAAAGGCATCCAATGTCGCCACATTTCTTCAATGAACAATGACCGGATACCAGAGCCAAGGTGGGTGAGGGACAAAATTTGACAACAGTGGGCCTTATAGCGCTCGATACCCAACAACCGTTAAGATCTGCGATAGACGATACGAAAACACAGTTGACCGCATGCCGCAATTTTTGATGTATTATTTAAAGATGCACGTTAGAAAAGTGGCAGTGGGTGTATAGTGTCCATCCGTGTAAAAAGAAAAGGAACGGATAATGCGAACAAGAAAGAAAAGGGATAAAAAATGGAGATGCATTTAAGGATTTCAATGTTTGCGTTTTGGTGGTGGATAAAAAAAAGAAACTACTGCAGTAACCTATCTTTGCGAAAATAGTCAATTTGTCGCGATATATCCAGGCAAGTAAGTCCGCTGCGGGATAACAAATATCTCCACGTCAGCCTTAAAACTCACAGGATTTGAAACGATCCAGCTGCTAAAATTCGAGTCTAAAGTGGATCACCTTCCACTAAACTCAACTAAGAGATATCGACACGATAGTCTGCAATAGATACTATTGCTCATTCAAAAGCTAAGACGAATATACATATACATCAAAATCTATCAAAGCATCTAATCCAATCGTGCTTTTTTATTGTCTTTCATTAAAGTTCATTCTGTGGGTTGTAAAACCGGGAACGCCGAAAAACAATTTGCGGCACCATAAAACTTTCATTCAGGGTAATCCTACCCCTAAATCCGCTTTCCGGGTAATATATATCGACGTTGCCGGAGCAGCAATAATGTTGCGAAGGATTCGCCCTATCGCAACGGCGGCAATAAAACAAACGGAAATTCCACGAAATGTCCAAGGAAAGATTTCAGTCAACAAAAATGACAGCAAACATCCATCATTTCTCAAGCATATCCCACAGGGAATGACTGCATAAGCAACTTTTCGCAACCATATTTGGAGAAAAAAAATACAAAGATAGGAAACCTCCATCAAAGCCATTTTATTTTCTTAGCGAGACGGAATGATTAAAAAAGATTCAAAATAAAAAGAGGCGGACACTTAAGCGTGTGCAAGCGATGCAATGACGAAAGAGGTCTAGACACTTCCTCATTCTTCATTCCCATTCACTCTTCAACCGTGCGTCGAACACTGATCGATTTCAAACTGCGAACAAAATTTGTGTCACCGGAAGACGAATGAAGAAGTCTTTGGCAGATAAAAGGGATGAAAACGGGAGAGTATGAGAAAGGGTGGACGGAAATTACGATGGACATAAAAGGAAGATGATAGAAAAAACTGACATGTCCACGGCAATAGCATAGGCGCGATATTCCACAGAGGAAAAATCATATTTCGGAGGAAAAATCATGATTTTTCCCCTGTGGAATATCGCACTTATGTGCACTTGCGGGTGACACCGTAAAGGTTACTACCGTGGCTAGTCCCGGTATCCTCAAAATTAATAGCGTAGGCATTAGTTACACGAAACACCTTCTTGTAATTAATATTTACACGCAGTGCGGAGAAAACGCCATCACATCACAAGGTTTTTTACGCGATCCTGTAAAACTTACTGTGGTGAGTAATTGATTAATTTTTACAAATAGCGAGAAAACGTACAAACTACACACCGTTTGTTTTTTCGACGAAATCTAGGTGTTAGAGATTCCAACTTTTTACAATATTCTCCCTCTGGAGCGCACAGCCGTTATCTATCCAATGCAATACAGCTTGTATTTTTAGGCAAATTGCTCGAAAAGTAGTTCAACAAGGGGTTAATATTTTGATATCTTTGGGATGATGGGATTTTTTTTTCTTTATTAAGAGGTCATATTCATCTGTATTTAAAAAATGTTAGACATAGGCTGTTGAACTATAAAAATATTGAAGACATATTTGGTTAAGGAATTATTTTTAAAATGTTGGTATATTTTTTATGCTAAAAATAATTTGTGAACTTTCATTCATTTAGTTAGATAGTAACCTCCTCCAAGGTTCTCCTTCCTATATCTCCCTATCTTTTGAAATTGTATTCTATGTATATTGTTTGGGAGAAATAAATATTATTATTATTATTGATTGTTCTGGCCTTAACTCGATAAAGTCATCATCATCATCATTGGTGCATCTGTCCGCAGACAGGTTTCAACGGTGGCGTTGTCTCCACAGCATTCTGTCCTGGGCCTCTCTCTTCATCTCCGCATAACTCCTTCCTTCTTTTATATCCCTCAGCATTCCGTACCTCCTCCTCCTCCTCTTCCTCTTTTCCCTTCTATTTTCCCTTCTATTATTAATTTCTGTAGGCTGTTATTCCTTAAAATATGTCCAATCCATTTTGCCTTTCTCTTTTTAATTTCTCCCCGTATACTTCTTTCTTCTCCAATACTCCTTAGCACATCTTCATTCGTGATCTTATCTTTCCATCCAATCTTCTCCATTCGTCGCCATAGCCACATTTCAAAGCTTTCTAAGTACTTTTCTTCTCTCTTCTTCAACGTCCACGTTTCGCATCCATACAACACAATGCTCCATATAAAGTATTTTGCGAATCTTTTCCTAATATCCATCTTGATGCTCCTTGCTGTCACCAGTAAACTCATGCCAATAAAAATTAATCAAATTCTAGGTGAAGTGATATTTTCGCTCAACCTCCCCTCTAAGGCGATCCGAGGGTGGCCAAATGGTGACTACCGGGACCGGGAAGTGGGTAGTATAGTCAAGGAGAAGGGTAGGGCCGTGGGTAGGGCGACCCCTGGGAAGGGTCGTCCTGCGAGGCATTCTGGTCGCGTATCACCACGCAGTGGCGAGTTGGTTGGGCGTGGGTTTGGGAGTTGTGACGGAGTGGGGGTGGGGGGGGGGGAGGGGAGGAAGAAGGAGGGAGGGAGGGACGAAAATCGATACTGAGGGAAAGGGAGAGGAGTGGAGGGGGAAGGGGGGCACGTATAAACGAAAATGGAAGAGGTGGAGGAAATGTGAGAGAGCGTAAAATATAAAAGGGAACACTATGGACACAGTGAGGAAGGGGACGAAGCGAGAATTAATATTAGTACACACGGGAGCGATTCGATAGATAGATAGATATTTATTCTTCGACAATATGTCCCTTGGATCATTTACAGATTCATTACTTCACTTAAGTATTCTACCAGCTGATTGTTAGGTTCCTGGACAGTCCCCATTCTACATACCAATTTCTGAAACTGTCTCGTTTTCCCTCCTAAAGATGTCCCGCCATTAGATCCCTCTTCAATTCTTCATATCTTTTACCTCCTCTTATTTCGTCCAGAATTCATATCCTCTTCCTTCCTCTTCCACGCTTCCCCAGTGTTCTACCCTCTATCACTCTCTTCAACATGCCCTCTCCTCTCAAAACCTCCTCCATCCATCTCTTCTGCCTTCTACTCACCTCTGCCACAAGCTTCCTCTCCTCTCCGACCATATTCAATACCTCCTCGTTCGTCTTTCTCGCCACCCAGCTCACCTTCTCCATCCTTCTCCAAACCCACATCTCAAACGCCTCAAGTCTACGCACATCCTACATTCGCAGTAACCAAGTTTCCGACCCATATACAACAATTGGTAATGATTCACAGTCCCATTAGTGACATTAATTTAACAATTGAGATTTTGTCTAAACATCGACTGAACAATTCGCGCCAGTGTCAATTAGTTGAACAATAAATTATACGAAATAACCAATTTAACAACAATAATATTTTAACAAAAACTTAGTAACAAAAAAATCATCATCTGTCAATTGCATAAGCATTACATTTTACATAGCATTAATAAATTTATTTATATTGCATAAGATAGGAATACAACCGCTTCTTAAACACATGAATGTTTACAGTAGACTTTGTTCCATCGGGTACGGAATTCCACAGCCTACAAGATGTAACTTGAAAGGATCTACCAAACACATTGTTGCGGAAATTCGAGATTAATAATACCTCAGTATTCCATGTTAATCGTTTATGCATGTTAGCTTTAAAGATAATTTTGTCAAACAAGTAACTAGGACACTCTGTTGTAATCAGTTTGTACATGAACATATTCATTTGATATTATCGTCGCTTATAATATCTTCAACCACCTGAGTGTATCATAATACGATGTTATCTGATTATCTAAAGGAATATTGAATATTAATCTTATTCCACAGTGTTGTAACCTCTGCAGTTGTTGATTTAGCTCCATATTAAATTCGGAATAAGCGAGAGAACAATAGTCAATATGAGGCATTATTAGGGTACCAGAGAAGGAGCCCGTTGAATATGAACGGGATGAATATTATCATTCATATTGATTGTAATAAACCATTCATATTATCTTATTTAGTGCAAAGAACCTTTGAGTTAATGGATATACATATACGGAATCTCGACTTCAACAATTAGTATGGTCGTTATGGAGACGATGACTCAAAAACGCTTAAAATATTGTGAAAAATCGTTACGTTTTAGCAAATATTTCGGAATTGCGACCAGAATACAAAATTCAATTGTAGAAATAGGAAACTTAATTTTATTTTCTTTCTATTGATACCTCTCACAATAAAAGAAAACCACTATTTCTAATTTAATTTTGCAAATAAAAAAAGGTCTGCAGCCAAATGAAGATTCAGCATCACGTGTATTTCTTATGTGAAAGTTACTGACATAATACGCATCGCTTATTATTATAGTGTAGATTAAACAATTTAATTCTCAGGGAAGTTGGGATTAGATCCGTGAATTGCTAAATCGCATAATATAATAACACCGATTCGAAGGAGGAAATGAAGTCGAAAAAAGATAAACGCGTTGACATCTTGATGCATTAATGACTCATACAATTCAAGATCAAAAGGACATGTACGATCAACAATTACGGGTTTTTTTTTCTATATCACCCTCTACCATTCCTCGCGTTCAGCACAGAGTTCAGCGGCATGGCGGTAATGGCTCGAAATGATTGCTCATAAATGATCACGTGATTCGGACGGATGGAGGTAATCGCAGGAGAAAGGGATTTCCACTTCCCCTTGTTCCAATTTCCCCCCTCCCCCCCCCCACCCTTCACTTGGACGAGTATCTTCAATTGAGCCAATCAAATCGCACGTCACCTTTGCGGCAGGAAAATAGCGACCGGCGCGCCGCGAGTGGCTCTCATTCAAACCAATACGGCGTAATCCAACGGAAAGGGTAAATCAGTCGATCGCTTCCTCTTCCTTCGCCTTCGCTCTTCGCTTATCTTCTAAAGCGGAAAGGAAACCAACGGCATTCAATATCCATTGCTTCTTTCTTAATAAGAGAAGTAAGTAGTTGATGTGAGGCATACATATGGACAACCTTAGGGATTTTACTTTAGGGATATCCCAGGAGGCATTTTAAACATAATGAGAAGAGAACTGAGTGCTTTTTACAACACTGCGCTAGAATGTAAACCACCATCATCTCATGCAACAGTTATCTTCGCTATCCAACACTGCTACAGCACTTGCCAGAAGCGACCTTCGACTCTGTAAATGCTTCTTACCTCCTAACGTACCCTTACTCTACGTATCTTCCTTGAATGATTATTGACCACTTATTAATACATTGGTTAAATTATGGAGGCTTGGACATGTCTTTTCTAAGAAACTCAAATTCCTTTTTCCGCCAACGTTTCGCCTTTTTATTAATGAGGTTTCTTCAGGTCTACAGTACAATGCAAGGAATACAGTTAATAATAATTATAATACCACAAAGATAAAAAAGTTTTCAATCATAAATTTAGTACCTCAAAGGATTCTTACTGCGACAATGGTAGCACAAAAACAAACTCTTCCTCTTAGTAACAAAATCAACATAAAAAAACAAAAACAAAACGGAAAACCAAGCTAAAATTTTGTTTAAAATACATAATAAGTAAAAATAAATTTTTTTAAGATGAATAGTATAAATCATGAAATTAACAGTTACAGATATCGTAACTTCAAATTTCGAATGTATATTACATATTTTACGAATATATAAAACATACTCGTATTTAAATTCTGGAGAACATTACATAATACATTTTAAAAACTTTAGTTAACTGGAGATCAAATTATGATAGATTTTGCTTAAATTCTGTATATCCGATCTATGGTTACAAACTGAAGGAGTTTTTATGATGTGGACCATTTCTTTGAATAGCCTCTTCTGAAGGTTCGATTCAAAATCTATAAGTTTAGCTTAATAAAAAGGCGAAACGTTTGCGGAAAAAGGAAGTTGAGGTTTTTAAAAAGGCATGACCAAACCTCAATAAGTTAACAAACGAATCTACGTATCTACCAACATACTCAGTCCAAACATAAGAAAAAAAATAATGCCACGATTCAAGGAAATAGATGGCATACGAGTTGAAAGCATCTGTAACATAGCACATGCCGGATAACTAGCTAAAAAGCTTTCTTCGGTATATTATCTGTATTACCAGTTTCGCGATAAAATTTGGAGAGGAAAGCGATCTCCTCAAATCAAAAGGCTCTGGTCTAGCGGAAAAAAACGCATATCTTTGCGGAGGAAAACTACTTTTAACATGCTTAAAAATAAATCTTTAAAAAATACATAAAAAAGACAAAATACTGAAGGTGTACATATTAAAATTTTCAGTTAGAGAGAATAAAGAAAAGTGCTCACATTATACAAAAATATAAAATAATGACCATCCAATGGCTTCTGTCCAATACAATATCTGTGGAACCTTGCCATTGTCTTTTTTTTATGAACGATAATGATCATCCACCGTAGGTATTTTCATTTCCACGTTACGCCCGGAGACACGAAGCTTTAAAAAATGGGACCGTTCCCTAGGTAACATAATTAAGATAGTATTGACTCTAAAATTACAGAAACAATTAACTGTTACACTTATATTCACAGAAATTATATGAAGGACGAAATTACCAGAGCAGATAAGCGATATGAACTTGAAAATTCTTAGTACGGAATCCAAGATATTAGCGCTTAAGGTAGTTTGAGCGAAAAATCCTTTTAACCCAAAATTTGATGAATTTGGCCTCATTTTTAAGAAAAAAACTCTCATCTTTCCAATTATATCAAAATATTAACCCCTTACCAAGCTACCTTTCGATTAATTTGCCTGAAAATAAATACAAGTTGTTTTACATGGAATAGATTACGGCTGTGCGCTCCAGAGGGAGAATATTGAAGAAATTAGGAACTTCCAACACCTGTATTTCGTCAAAAAACTAACGGTGTGTAGTTTTTATGTTTTCTCAACTATTTATAAAAATTAATCAATTACCCACCGCAGTAATTTTCACAGAATCGCTTTTTAAAAAAACTGCTGTTTGGAAGGTTTTTTTTAGCCGTACGGCGTGAAAAAATGAGTCAAGTTAAAAACTTAAGTAGGTATATTTATTTAACTACTGAGAATTTTGATCATTTATAACTATATTTTTGCACCATTAATATTACAATATTTATGTAAAATTTGTATATCGAGGATAAGTAACAAAATTTACAAACTATAACTCCTTGCCAACGTTTCGGTGTATAATTGACACCATCTTTAGGGCTACAATATTACGATACAACAACATTATTAATGAAGTAACATAAAAAATATCACAAGTTTCACCTTAAAAATCAAAGTAGTAATGTACCATTCCATAAAATGGTTCTGATAGCTCTTTATATCGGGAAATATAATTATACAGTTTTATTTGGAGATGTGAATTTTTGAAACATGATGTTGTTCCTGGCTAAATCCGAGGTAATTCTTATTTGTATAGTTATTGTAATGACGTGTATATGGTACTTTGATTTGTAAGGTGAAACTTGTGATATTTTAATATGTTACTTCATTTTAATAATTTTGTTGTACCGTAATATTGTAGCCCTGGTTAGGTGTCAATTATACACCGAAACGTTGGCAAGGAGTTATAGTTTGTCAATTTTTTCCTATTCTCGAGATACAAATCTTACATTCCATGAAGAGGTCGATAATACAATGCTTCAATACTAAAATATTTACTCCATAATTCTTAAAGACGCTGAAATTAAAAAAATAAAATTCGAATATGGTCTCCATTTTGACTATTAGGGAAATATCTCGCTCCAACTACCTTCAACTAAAGTACCTAATAAGAATTTGTAGCGGGAAGTATACGAGCTAAGGTGACATTAAGTATAATTTAATGAGTTTAAGTATGGAAATAGTATCAGAGAATGAATATTCGACGTTTTGAGACGCGTCATTAGTGCTTTGAAAGCAATTTTGGGAGAGTAAAGTATGTGTATTAACTTGATGATGATGCAGTGCATCGAAACCCGGGTCGATTAAAACTTTATCTGTGGAACATTTTAATATCCTAGTTCTTATTAGTAAAGTATGTGTCCGTAACAGCACCCCACAGCATGATTCACCCCGTAGGTACATGGGGAAATGAATGAATTTCACCAACAGAACTCTCTACGGCGACACTGGGGTAGCAATGAGACAAAAAACGCACTACAGCTAAAACAGCAATAAAAGGCAACTGAATGGCCATGCTGAAAATGTATAAGCAAAAAACAGCTCTACCTATATGGCGGGCAATGGTAATAAAATCTCCATCTGATCGTGCCCATTGGGGGATTTCCTCGGGGAACTTGATGGCATAAAGCAATTCAATTCCAACGCCGGTATTTTTTTCATGCGCACCAGAATTGTCAGGAGGGTGCTGTTTGGTGGTTAGGGAGATTTCAAAACCCAGAGTCCCCTACACTGTACCCTCAAATTATGTTATGATTTGAAGTGAATACAACGCATAATGCTCAGTAAAAATTAACTGGGACTATCATAGTAGCAAAGACATTAGGAGGAGAATAGCGCTAGCGAAGGAAGCGTTCAATAATAGAAGGGAGCTGATGACGGGGACCTTAAGTAACGATGTAAAAAAAGAGGCTAGTGAAGAGCTTGATATGGAGTGTGGCGTTGTATGGGGCAGAAACGTGGACCTTGAGAAAGGAAGACGAAAATAGGCTGAAGGCTTTCGAGATGCGGGTGTGGAGGAGGATGGAGAAGGTGCGTTGGACGGAAAGGAAGACAAATGAGGAAGTGCTTGACATGGTGGGCAGGGAGAGGAAACTTATAGATGAGTAAAGGGGAAGACAGGGTAGGGGGCTGGAAGGGGTAATGAGGGACGGTGGTTTGCTGAAGGCCGTGATAGAGGGTAGGATGTTGGGTAAGCGGGGAAGGGGAAGGAAGAGAATAGGTTTTATGGACGGGATGAAGAAAGGTAGGACTTATGCTGAGATGAAGAAAGAAATACTAGAGGTAGAAATGGCACGGCACGTGTAAGAGTTCGTTGTATATTCTCTGACTTTCATCACAACCTACCTCTAACCGGTAGATTACTGCAATGAATAAATGAACCACGCTCGGCCCTCTGGGCCGAGTCCCGTAGTTGCCAGGATTCATTATAATTTGAGAACTGTCCATAATTTCAAGGTTTTTGTTTTATTTGAGATAGTATTCCGTGGCCTTACTCAATAGTGTTTTTTACGTGACACCATCACTTCAGAGGCCGCCGCACTGGGGTCAGACGCCTTTTGCAGCCGCCTCACTGAGGTACAGACACTGCGCGGACTACCATTCGTCTGTCTCCTAACCTTCGACCAATCTGGCATGGGTGACCCTACCAGGAGCATTGCTCCCGCCAGTGCAGCTCTAGGGGTCATTGGAGCACGCAAGACCTTCCACCACGACAGTTTAAATAGTAGAGAGTAAAAAATGCTCTAGATTTTTATGTGTGCAGGTCCCTATCTTCTTAATTAAACTATTTCTCTCTTCATTTCAGCATTTATTCCTACCTCTCCGAATCCCGTCCATATAGCCTATCCTCTATCCTCCCCTCTGTACCTTCAGTATCCACTCGTTACCTACTCATATCTCATATCTATCACATACTCTGCCTCCTCCTAATACTCTCCAGAAGTTTCCTCTCCTCACCCACCCTACTACTTCCATCACTTCTTCGTTCGTCTAACTTTCCGTGAATCTAGCTTTCTTCATTCTCCTCCACACCCACATCTCAAACGCCTGCAGTCATTTCTCGTCTTATTTTCTCAGAGTCCACGTTTCTGCAACATACAAAGCTGCATTCCATATTAAACTCTTCACCTATCTATCTATCTATTATTTACATAATTTACGTACCCCTTAGGTTTTATGTGGCCGCATTTAAAATCAGACCAAGAGAAAATAAATAGATACTTCATAAATCATCATCTGAGTAATTTACCGGTTAGTGGTAGGTTATGATGAAAGTCAGATTTCTTTCTTCATCTCAGCGTAGGTCCTGCCTAGACCAAAGAAAAGATACTTCATAAATCACCATCATATGAGTAATATATCGATTAGAGGTAGGTTATGATGAAAGTCAGAGAAAATCCAACAGACTCTTACACGTGCAGTGCCCTATCTACCTCTAGTATTTCTTTCTTCATCTCAGCGTTAGCCCTACCTAGACCACAGCAAGGAATAGATACTCCATAAGTAATCATCATCTGACTAATCTAGCGATTATGGTAGGTTATGATGAAAGTCAGAGAAAATCCAATAGACTCTTACACGTGCAGTGTCCTATCTACCTCTAGTATTTCTTTCTTCATCTCAGCGTTAAGTCCTAACTTCCTTCATTGACTTCATGAAATAAGATTGGAAAACACCGTCCTAGGCCTGTTTAGCTAGGCATACACGCCGAAGATACCTCAACACGCCCTCAACATCCCAAATCCCGCATCCCTCGTTCTCCCTTCCAGAACAAAATCATCCCAACCTCCTCCCCCATGTTCTTCTGTAAACAACGTTGTACGCGTCAGTGGAAAGGCACGCAAGCAACAACGCAGACACGGCAAAAGGCCAAAACACAATTCGAAATGCAAATGACGGCGCTTTGAACTCTGGGAGGGAGAGGGGAACCCACCCCTTAAAGGGGCAATGCCGTTGTTTCCTTTCCACTCCACGGGACGAACGACGCCTACCTCGCGATACCTTCATCCAGAAAGACAGATAGAAATCCCCTCGTGCGTGAGGCTGTTGACCCCCTTACCACCCACACCCAGCACCCACGAGCGATAAAAAAAACGTTTTAAAAAACACCGAAAGAGAGAGATAGATAGAGAAGAGGAAGAGACAAGGCCACCTCTGGCAGCCATGTTCGTTCGAGAGTGCCGACTCTCATTTCCGAAAGTTACCGGCTCATTAGCGATGCGAGATATCGGCGTGGATGGTGTTTATGGAAATGGTTCGCCCACGGAACGCTTACCTCTTTCTCACCATATGTATTTATGACACGATATCGCCGACAGCGGGGCGCGTTCGCTTTCCAGCCCTTCTTCCCCTCCATCCCTCAGGTTCATCCAAAATTATTTCGGCATCAGCCGGAGGAATGAGTCACTTATCCCCAACCATGCATCGAGGGCCGATACCTCAAGTTCTGATGACTAAAAATAGGCTTGTGAAAAGAGGGCTTAAGCGACGAAAGTTCACGTTCTTAAAAAAAAACGAACAACGGAATTCTTATTGGGGGAGGGCTTTCATCATCCAAATTATGCTTAGTTTATTTTATCCGTTGTTATATGATACTTTCTTCAGCGTATTGTTGTTGCAAATGGTGGAAGTGTATACACAGTTAATAAACAGATATATAAGTTACGGATTCCAAAATGGCATCGCAAAAAAGGATAAATCTTCCTGCTCTAAAGGCCGTTTTACACGGTACATTTGTTTGTAGTACAAACTCTTCCGTGAACTCTTGCATGACTCAAAATGTATCGTGTAAAGCGTATGCAAATTGTATGAACGCTTGTGCGAATGTCTCAATGCCTGAGCGGAAAACAGAACCTTTTTCTGATTTCGTTGAGACAAACGTATAATCTCACGTACATTCGTGTTAAAAATCTTTCATCGTGTAAAACGTCCTTAATACCTACAATAGAGTGCGCTACCCGTGCAATTCATTGCTTGTGAGTACACAGAAATCAGATTGTTGTGACTAGTGATGGGTCGGTCGTGAGAGATCGAATTCCGAGAGCAAGTTCTCTTAAAAGAAAGATCGATGAACGACTTCTCTCCAATGACCGAGGCGATCTTCACCGATCGCGACAGGAATGATTGCATGACATCAAATATCGATCACGAGACTTGAGACCGACCAAAAAAATCTTGAGTGAGTTTTATAACGAGAGATTCGTGAGTTACTCGCTCTTTCGTGAGATGTAGGCAGTTATTCGATGCTCCGCTCGGTTGCGCTAACAAAGACGCAGCGTAATAACAGTCAACAATTTACATCACGACATAAATATCTTGCATCGAGAGAGTTTTACCAGTTTTGCTGGCTCGCTTTTTAGTAGAATAATAACATCATTAAAAATGAAGACCGAATCCGTTACACTGTCGGCAAAGAGACAGCTGGGTTAAGATTCAAAAGGAATTCAATGGAAATTAAACATGATCCAGGTACTTATCCGTTTGTTAATTCGCCAAGCAATGCATTATTTGTTACTGCGTTGGCTATGTAGTGCCGTTATTTATTACGTGCAATAGGTTAATCGTCACTTGTAAGTAGTATAGTACAATACTATATCCCTATGAATTGTTTTCCTTTGCCGCGACGAGTCGTAAATTGTGTGATAATTAAATATCTGAGTCTATGACGTGATCGCTTAGAAATCAAACCTGATACCCATGCCGCTGTATTATATATATACCGGCCGTTTATATAAACAACTGTGATTCATATTGCCAATGCATTTTAAAAATTCAACTCCGCTCCTCTCTCTTCAATCACTTTTTCTAGACTTTGATGGTGTTACTGTCAATCAAGAATGTTTCCAGTGCTTCATTGGATGTCCGTTGGCTTTCCCTTCGTCTGAATTTTCTTCCCACATGTCTTCCGAAGTATTGGCGTGTTAAAATCACCGGTGAGTTAATCCAGAATTGTTTGTTTTTGGAATGCAGTTTGCTTTTGGTGTTATTTCAAATATTTTTAACTGCAATCTCATCAGCGAATCCTTTTTTCGGAGAATAAAATTTCGTATGTGCCAATAACTCTCCTTTTCATTTAGAGGAATGGTATTTGAAGAACTTGATTCAGGGAATAATAGCGTGATTCCAGTTAAAATAGGTTAGATCCAAACACCGTTCGAGACATGGTAACTGCAAATTATGATTACCCACAGGTAATTTGATTCATACTTTCATCATTATACTTTTGTAGTGAATAGTAAGTTAAAAAAATGTACATAGGCTTGATCAGTAAATATCAGTATGAGTTTCCGGAATTTCATTTGCATTTGCGCTGAGTGTAGCTTCAATAAACGGTACAATGTAAATATCGTAATACTGTAATTGGTTGTAAGCAAAAATGAATTACATGAGTGGGCCATTACATCAGCCTTAGGCATCCCATTGAAATGGGCAAGGAGTTATTTCAATCAAAATGTACTAACATGTTTAGTAAGGCAATATATGACTTCATACCACCGATACTGTGTCACTTTAAATTGGCAGAAATGCTGTATGTGAGCAATTAAATAAATAAAGACTGTATTTCTGCGTGCAATAGAGCATCATATACTGTAAAATAGTGCTGGAAATTTGTAATCATCGTATCATCCATCAAAGTGTGTATTCGAACATGGCTTGTACACAGGAGCTTACAATTAGACCATATTCATTTAAAATTTAATTCCTTGGAAAGGACAAATTAAAATTTCTGATAGTACTAATTACTCATTGTACATCCAAAATCCCTGGTAAATATTTAGCAGGAAAATTTAGAAGGAACCTGCAGGAAGTTAGCAGAACATTCATGAGCATAATCAGAAACCTATAGTGGCAAAGAAAATCTTATTTTGGTTTAAAAACTGATGCCTATCTTAAACATTGGTGGAGTAATGCAATTATAGCATTGGACTGTTATCAACGTCTATTCATTCCACATTCACTTTAATTCTTATATTTGCCTGACCATGACATTTTACCACCATTATAATGGTATACAGATAGCTTAACAGACATATATATTTCAGTGGTCATGACCAGCAGGAAGGGTGGAGTGGTAACTGCAGTTACCACTCCACCCTTCCTGCTTCAAAAATTTCTTTCCTTAAAATGTTTCAATTTAGTTCTGTGCATCACATCCATTCATTTCAATTGCCTATATTTTTCCTACCTCTCCCAATGAAGCAAACCTTTCCCTTCAAAAGTGCCTTTCAGGACCTCATTTCCTCTTAATTACCTACTATCTGACATAAAGTGGACTCCTAAATTTCCTTCACTGTTATATGTAACTTCAATGCCTAGTCAAGTATCTCTTAACTTCTCTTCTATCTTACTTTCATTATCCTTCTCGAGAGCCACTCCTCATATAACTTTAGTCTAATCTCACCCTCTCAACATTAGCCAATGGTTTAGATCCACCGAAGTCCACAACCCTTTATAAAACCTTCCAAACCAACCTTTTGTTTACATCCTATATCAGGACTTGAGGCATTACATATCCCCCATAATTCTTGAATATTGCTGATACAAGACATTTAATATCTTGATTAGGACACCTCGTTCCACTAAAATTCTGCCCCAGTTACAACTTCATTCCACTATTTGTTTTTTGCTATTTGTCTTAAGCCTCTAATGGTTTCTACTCAATGACCATTCTCAATCTATACTCTGGAGTGAGATGGCAAGCCACTTACCATGAGGAAAAATATCCACAGATGCTGAGTGGACTATGTTCCCTTCGTTCCTGCTCTTCGTCCAATCTGGCATGTGTGAGCCTAACAGCTATAATTACCCTTGTTAATTTCTACCACAGGTAAACAATACATCATAGCATGTCCTTTGATAACAGTTGATTAATATTCATAAATTTACCAAAGATCATGACAATAGGAGTCGACTTAAGACTTAATCATATTGGGGTTTCAAGGAACATATTCAAAATAAGCCAAGTAGTAATTGTAAAAAACCTACACCAACATTTATTTCACTTATTGATTATTAAAAATAAATGGATCTATGAATGGTTGCACAACCCTTAGTTTTCATCACCCCTGATGACAATGACTGAGTCAGACATCGAAATGTCAGCCTACATGGAGACCATCACCCTGTTGGAAACCCGAGAAAGCTTCTTAGGTTCCTCATATCAGTGAAATAAATAATATTAATAATATGTAACAGCATTCATTAAGCATGAAGCAATATAGACCAAATCCATTTTACACTAAAATTTTGTTATAAGTGAAAAATCATTGATTACCTACCATTGCTTTATTATCCATTCATGACCCTCTTCTCCATTAACTTCTTCAATTTATAAAAGGGTGTTACCAAAACTATGAGTGCATACTTGACTTAAATTATGACAGACATTTAATTTAAATGAGGGCATAAAAAATAATTTTATTCTGATCAAGTTGACTTTAAGTCACACAGGAACGACATCTGTACACTTAAGTTGACTGCTAAGTAATTGAGTACCTGGATAACTTGAGGCACACAACTTATCACATGATATTGTTTGCTCTCTGCTGTTAGTGATGTCTGTTTGGATTTGGAAACTGGCTCTCTTATAATAATTTACTCCATAATACCCTATATTGGCATATATCCTTTGCCTCTATTGCATTCATACATTACTTCATTCACACTCTCTCCTATTCTTAAGACTCCTAATCTTCCTCCTTTAATGTCTCTTCCACCACATCATGAACCCACAATTTTTTCCATCTTCCTCTTACGCTATTCACTCCTCAATCACAATCCTGTTCCAATACTCAACTCTAATCTATTATTTAAACATTGCCAAACCCACAGAGAATAATCCTTTCATAAAGTCCATTACGGTAGCATGAAGGAAGAGATATTTTCAAAATGTCAAAAGAAAATTAATAAAAAGATATTAGCTTTAGTTCCCATAAGTATTCAGTAAGTATATCAAGCAAAAATCAACATGAAATACACTCAGAATCTTTACTCTTAATAATCCAAGATGGTATGTATATTGTTCTAGCAAATTCAATGATTGCATGGGGGAAATAAACATTTGTCACAGTATGCACAGCTGATTTTTCTTCTTTGAATCAAAACTAGGTATGACATACAACTGTTATCACTCATATGATATGTAAACACTACTGTTTTCTGATTACAGTTCTATAATATAGAGAGAACTGGCAGAGTGGATATTGGTCTGAAGTTATTGATGGCTATAACCATTGATAAGCACTAAACCATTGTGTAAATTAATAATTGATCAGAGGCTATTCCTTGCAAAGATAATAAACATATATATTGAGGTCAGATATTTAGTAAACATTCTTATAACCTGATTGTTCCATGTATTTCATAAAATCTACAGAGTAAACTAGTTATAATTTTGCCTAGATATAGTATTCCCTACCTGTTACATGATATAGTCTAGTAAATGGCAACTAGAGTAGCAATCAGATAGCAGAGAAACTCACTGACGCTTACATATTTTATTGCATTGCATTGGTGCTTCTTAATGATAGCAGAAATATCATCTAGAGGAAGAACGAATGTAGTGGGTTTAAAATTAGCACTGTCAGTGCCAAACAATTTAAGAAGATTCATCACATCCTGCAATCAGTTTTTAAATCCCTACTCATACACATCATAATAACAAATATTTTGTGTGTATTAGGCATTTCTTATAGGTAGCTTAGAAGCAATATATGTTAACTGATAAGAATTAAGATATGTATAACTGTTGAATACCCTGTAAGACATAACTATAATAATCAAATCGTTTTCGTAACCAATTAACATCTCCAATGTACGGGCAAAAGCATTTTGTGAGGGGGAATTAATATAGCACTAAAGATTCAATACTTTAACAAAGTGCATTTTTACTGAATATACATTTTATTGAAAGGTACGCAGGTACATATACAAACCATCATTTAATAATATGCTTTTTAAACATTTAGAATCTATGTGGCATTGCGAAAAACATATTTACTGAACATCAATATAATTGACTAGTTTGATTAGTTATCTAAGTGACGAAGTGCATGGTGAAACCCCAACGATTTTAATCGATGGCAACAAACGAAGCATGTTTTGTAAGGAGCGTTTTACATTAGATATAAATCACTCAAGTGGCTGAAAAAATGCATATATTTCACCAAATATTGAGAATAGTAAACGTGAAGTCCTATTCAGTTCACTTTGGCACAAGAAGTGCTTCACGAGAAGAAAACAACATCACGACAGAAGCAACTTCACAAAAAAGTATTCATCGTAGGACTGATTGTTATTATTAGAATCACAGATATATATATGCACAGCGAATGTCTTGGACTCCTGTATTTGCACTAATACTCTGAATTTATGCTTTATATTTACGATGTAAACAATAAACGACGAATATTACGTTAACCTATGAACAAATCTTCGATTTTGGCATTTATTAATATTGTAAGCACTCGACGATCACGAGACAGTATTTCAGAAGCACAGTAACTAAATTATAGATATATAGTACGATGTAAACAAACCTTTACCAAAGTTGAACGTTCGCTTTTTTACATGCAATTCACTCTTAGACAAACACAGCAGCAAACTATGAGATTATTTCAGGGAGCACTGTAACTTAAAAATCTACGACGTAAACAAACAAAAACCCACCATTAAAGGCTATTTTTGAAGCACTAACTCTTGGTAAATTTACGACATAAACTATAACTTTAGCATAAGTTGAACATACACTTTCTTCGTGTAACTCACGTCCAGAAACACAACGCAATATTATGCCATTTCAGAAGCACAGAAACTTTTATAACCTCCATGGTGTATTTCCTGTCATAACACATCCATTAGGAGCGTAAGTCTACCTAACACAAATAACCTTTAAATATCAAAATATCACCACAAGAACACACGCAATACATCACAGCACATATAACATTTGTAATCACTGAATTTCCATAATTGCATTGTCACTTAAATACACGATAAACCATCGTTTCAATATTCTCGACAAATATTACGTCTCGTGAACAAGTGAAACAGACTGTAATTGAAAATTGAATTTTAGTGCTACAGTCGGATAATTTGCTTTAAATTCTTACAGCCAAAAGAAAACGTTGATCGTTTCGAACTACATACCAAAATAAAATTTCGCTACTAAATTAGTATTAATCATTGGTTTCTATAATGAGTTGTTAATAATTTGTGGTCGATAAAATGTCACACTTCAATAGTTTTGTAATAAAGCGGGATATTCCTAATATTCTTCGTATAAATATACTTAAAATCACAAACCAAGAGCATTGTGTAAAAACAAAACAAACCTTCGCACGATTGCACAATTGTGCCTTCAATTGTTTTCAAAAAATTACCCACAACTCCACGGAAACCGGCACTGAACGAGGTAGCTGCACTGAAACTCTGTGCCTGCTCTGTGCTATCAAGAGCAAAGCTGTACACCTCGGTCATGCTTACAGTATGAAACTCACGAACGACCAGATTTTTTATCTATCACGATTTTCCTGAGGGATCATTGATCGTAGGCAACTTGGACTGCTCACTAGCTGGAAAATCGGTCTCTCTGATCGACGATGGAAGATCGAATCACAAGCGGGAGTGACCGACGCGACCGAAATCTCTCAAAAGACCGACTTTTCCCATCACTAGTTGTGACGTCATACACGGGACAAAATTCGTGGCCTACCTCGTGGGATACCCTAAAATATAACACGCACACACAAGTTTTAGGATTTGTAGTCGTGAAGCTCTTTTGAAATGCCACTCTACCCTGAAACACATTATTTCTAACAGAAAGGGAAGAGAGGCGTTATTTTCCACTGGCACGTATTAATGAGGCAAGTATGAAAAGAATGAGCGATATTTTCTCATTTCAGGGGCATGTACTCAGTTGTATTTTTCAAAAACCCTAGGACGAAAGTCATTTTAGTCAGAAAGACGGAACTTAAACGTTGGCATCTCGGACTATATCGCCGTATCTAAAGACACGCGCCAACTAGTTTGCTGTAGTGATGGGTCGGTCGTGAGAGATCGAATTCCGAGAGCAAGTTCTCTTAAAAGAAAGATCGATGAACGACTTCTCTCCAATGACCGAGGCGATCTTCACCGATCGCGACAGGAATGATTGCATGACATCAAATATCGATCACGAGACTTGAGACCGACCAAAAAAATCTTGAGTGAGTTTTATAACGAGAGATTCGTGAGTTACTCGCTCTTTCGTGAGATGTAGGCAGTTATTCGATGCTCCGCTCGGTTGCGCTAACAAAGACGCAGCGTAATAACAGTCAACAATTTACATCACGACATAAATATCTTGCATCGAGAGAGTTTTACCAGTTTTGCTGGCTCGCTTTTTAGTAGAATAATAACATCATTAAAAATGAAGACCGAATCCGTTACACTGTCGGCAAAGAGACAGCTGGGTTAAGATTCAAAAGGAATTCAATGGAAATTAAACATGATCCAGGTACTTATCCGTTTGTTAATTCGCCAAGCAATGCATTATTTGTTACTGCGTTGGCTATGTAGTGCCGTTATTTATTACGTGCAATAGGTTAATCGTCACTTGTAAGTAGTATAGTACAATACTATATCCCTATGAATTGTTTTCCTTTGCCGCGACGAGTCGTAAATTGTGTGATAATTAAATATCTGAGTCTATGACGTGATCGCTTAGAAATCAAACCTGATACCCATGCCGCTGTATTATATATATACCGGCCGTTTATATAAACAACTGTGATTCATATTGCCAATGCATTTTAAAAATTCAACTCCGCTCCTCTCTCTTCAATCACTTTTTCTAGACTTTGATGGTGTTACTGTCAATCAAGAATGTTTCCAGTGCTTCATTGGATGTCCGTTGGCTTTCCCTTCGTCTGAATTTTCTTCCCACATGTCTTCCGAAGTATTGGCGTGTTAAAATCACCGGTGAGTTAATCCAGAATTGTTTGTTTTTGGAATGCAGTTTGCTTTTGGTGTTATTTCAAATATTTTTAACTGCAATCTCATCAGCGAATCCTTTTTTCGGAGAATAAAATTTCGTATGTGCCAATAACTCTCCTTTTCATTTAGAGGAATGGTATTTGAAGAACTTGATTCAGGGAATAATAGCGTGATTCCAGTTAAAATAGGTTAGATCCAAACACCGTTCGAGACATGGTAACTGCAAATTATGATTACCCACAGGTAATTTGATTCATACTTTCATCATTATACTTTTGTAGTGAATAGTAAGTTAAAAAAATGTACATAGGCTTGATCAGTAAATATCAGTATGAGTTTCCGGAATTTCATTTGCATTTGCGCTGAGTGTAGCTTCAATAAACGGTACAATGTAAATATCGTAATACTGTAATTGGTTGTAAGCAAAAATGAATTACATGAGTGGGCCATTACATCAGCCTTAGGCATCCCATTGAAATGGGCAAGGAGTTATTTCAATCAAAATGTACTAACATGTTTAGTAAGGCAATATATGACTTCATACCACCGATACTGTGTCACTTTAAATTGGCAGAAATGCTGTATGTGAGCAATTAAATAAATAAAGACTGTATTTCTGCGTGCAATAGAGCATCATATACTGTAAAATAGTGCTGGAAATTTGTAATCATCGTATCATCCATCAAAGTGTGTATTCGAACATGGCTTGTACACAGGAGCTTACAATTAGACCATATTCATTTAAAATTTAATTCCTTGGAAAGGACAAATTAAAATTTCTGATAGTACTAATTACTCATTGTACATCCAAAATCCCTGGTAAATATTTAGCAGGAAAATTTAGAAGGAACCTGCAGGAAGTTAGCAGAACATTCATGAGCATAATCAGAAACCTATAGTGGCAAAGAAAATCTTATTTTGGTTTAAAAACTGATGCCTATCTTAAACATTGGTGGAGTAATGCAATTATAGCATTGGACTGTTATCAACGTCTATTCATTCCACATTCACTTTAATTCTTATATTTGCCTGACCATGACATTTTACCACCATTATAATGGTATACAGATAGCTTAACAGACATATATATTTCAGTGGTCATGACCAGCAGGAAGGGTGGAGTGGTAACTGCAGTTACCACTCCACCCTTCCTGCTTCAAAAATTTCTTTCCTTAAAATGTTTCAATTTAGTTCTGTGCATCACATCCATTCATTTCAATTGCCTATATTTTTCCTACCTCTCCCAATGAAGCAAACCTTTCCCTTCAAAAGTGCCTTTCAGGACCTCATTTCCTCTTAATTACCTACTATCTGACATAAAGTGGACTCCTAAATTTCCTTCACTGTTATATGTAACTTCAATGCCTAGTCAAGTATCTCTTAACTTCTCTTCTATCTTACTTTCATTATCCTTCTCGAGAGCCACTCCTCATATAACTTTAGTCTAATCTCACCCTCTCAACATTAGCCAATGGTTTAGATCCACCGAAGTCCACAACCCTTTATAAAACCTTCCAAACCAACCTTTTGTTTACATCCTATATCAGGACTTGAGGCATTACATATCCCCCATAATTCTTGAATATTGCTGATACAAGACATTTAATATCTTGAGTAGGACACCTCGTTCCACTAAAATTCTGCCCCAGTTACAACTTCATTCCACTATTTGTTTTTTGCTATTTGTCTTAAGCCTCTAATGGTTTCTACTCAATGACCATTCTCAATCTATACTCTGGAGTGAGATGGCAAGCCACTTACCATGAGGAAAAATATCCACAGATGCTGAGTGGACTATGTTCCCTTCGTTCCTGCTCTTCGTCCAATCTGGCATGTGTGAGCCTAACAGCTATAATTACCCTTGTTAATTTCTACCACAGGTAAACAATACATCATAGCATGTCCTTTGATAACAGTTGATTAATATTCATAAATTTACCAAAGATCATGACAATAGGAGTCGACTTAAGACTTAATCATATTGGGGTTTCAAGGAACATATTCAAAATAAGCCAAGTAGTAATTGTAAAAAACCTACACCAACATTTATTTCACTTATTGATTATTAAAAATAAATGGATCTATGAATGGTTGCACAACCCTTAGTTTTCATCACCCCTGATGACAATGACTGAGTCAGACATCGAAATGTCAGCCTACATGGAGACCATCACCCTGTTGGAAACCCGAGAAAGCTTCTTAGGTTCCTCATATCAGTGAAATAAATAATATTAATAATATGTAACAGCATTCATTAAGCATGAAGCAATATAGACCAAATCCATTTTACACTAAAATTTTGTTATAAGTGAAAAATCATTGATTACCTACCATTGCTTTATTATCCATTCATGACCCTCTTCTCCATTAACTTCTTCAATTTATAAAAGGGTGTTACCAAAACTATGAGTGCATACTTGACTTAAATTATGACAGACATTTAATTTAAATGAGGGCATAAAAAATAATTTTATTCTGATCAAGTTGACTTTAAGTCACACAGGAACGACATCTGTACACTTAAGTTGACTGCTAAGTAATTGAGTACCTGGATAACTTGAGGCACACAACTTATCACATGATATTGTTTGCTCTCTGCTGTTAGTGATGTCTGTTTGGATTTGGAAACTGGCTCTCTTATAATAATTTACTCCATAATACCCTATATTGGCATATATCCTTTGCCTCTATTGCATTCATACATTACTTCATTCACACTCTCTCCTATTCTTAAGACTCCTAATCTTCCTCCTTTAATGTCTCTTCCACCACATCATGAACCCACAATTTTTTCCATCTTCCTCTTACGCTATTCACTCCTCAATCACAATCCTGTTCCAATACTCAACTCTAATCTATTATTTAAACATTGCCAAACCCACAGAGAATAATCCTTTCATAAAGTCCATTACGGTAGCATGAAGGAAGAGATATTTTCAAAATGTCAAAAGAAAATTAATAAAAAGATATTAGCTTTAGTTCCCATAAGTATTCAGTAAGTATATCAAGCAAAAATCAACATGAAATACACTCAGAATCTTTACTCTTAATAATCCAAGATGGTATGTATATTGTTCTAGCAAATTCAATGATTGCATGGGGGAAATAAACATTTGTCACAGTATGCACAGCTGATTTTTCTTCTTTGAATCAAAACTAGGTATGACATACAACTGTTATCACTCATATGATATGTAAACACTACTGTTTTCTGATTACAGTTCTATAATATAGAGAGAACTGGCAGAGTGGATATTGGTCTGAAGTTATTGATGGCTATAACCATTGATAAGCACTAAACCATTGTGTAAATTAATAATTGATCAGAGGCTATTCCTTGCAAAGATAATAAACATATATATTGAGGTCAGATATTTAGTAAACATTCTTATAACCTGATTGTTCCATGTATTTCATAAAATCTACAGAGTAAACTAGTTATAATTTTGCCTAGATATAGTATTCCCTACCTGTTACATGATATAGTCTAGTAAATGGCAACTAGAGTAGCAATCAGATAGCAGAGAAACTCACTGACGCTTACATATTTTATTGCATTGCATTGGTGCTTCTTAATGATAGCAGAAATATCATCTAGAGGAAGAACGAATGTAGTGGGTTTAAAATTAGCACTGTCAGTGCCAAACAATTTAAGAAGATTCATCACATCCTGCAATCAGTTTTTAAATCCCTACTCATACACATCATAATAACAAATATTTTGTGTGTATTAGGCATTTCTTATAGGTAGCTTAGAAGCAATATATGTTAACTGATAAGAATTAAGATATGTATAACTGTTGAATACCCTGTAAGACATAACTATAATAATCAAATCGTTTTCGTAACCAATTAACATCTCCAATGTACGGGCAAAAGCATTTTGTGAGGGGGAATTAATATAGCACTAAAGATTCAATACTTTAACAAAGTGCATTTTTACTGAATATACATTTTATTGAAAGGTACGCAGGTACATATACAAACCATCATTTAATAATATGCTTTTTAAACATTTAGAATCTATGTGGCATTGCGAAAAACATATTTACTGAACATCAATATAATTGACTAGTTTGATTAGTTATCTAAGTGACGAAGTGCATGGTGAAACCCCAACGATTTTAATCGATGGCAACAAACGAAGCATGTTTTGTAAGGAGCGTTTTACATTAGATATAAATCACTCAAGTGGCTGAAAAAATGCATATATTTCACCAAATATTGAGAATAGTAAACGTGAAGTCCTATTCAGTTCACTTTGGCACAAGAAGTGCTTCACGAGAAGAAAACAACATCACGACAGAAGCAACTTCACAAAAAAGTATTCATCGTAGGACTGATTGTTATTATTAGAATCACAGATATATATATGCACAGCGAATGTCTTGGACTCCTGTATTTGCACTAATACTCTGAATTTATGCTTTATATTTACGATGTAAACAATAAACGACGAATATTACGTTAACCTATGAACAAATCTTCGATTTTGGCATTTATTAATATTGTAAGCACTCGACGATCACGAGACAGTATTTCAGAAGCACAGTAACTAAATTATAGATATATAGTACGATGTAAACAAACCTTTACCAAAGTTGAACGTTCGCTTTTTTACATGCAATTCACTCTTAGACAAACACAGCAGCAAACTATGAGATTATTTCAGGGAGCACTGTAACTTAAAAATCTACGACGTAAACAAACAAAAACCCACCATTAAAGGCTATTTTTGAAGCACTAACTCTTGGTAAATTTACGACATAAACTATAACTTTAGCATAAGTTGAACATACACTTTCTTCGTGTAACTCACGTCCAGAAACACAACGCAATATTATGCCATTTCAGAAGCACAGAAACTTTTATAACCTCCATGGTGTATTTCCTGTCATAACACATCCATTAGGAGCGTAAGTCTACCTAACACAAATAACCTTTAAATATCAAAATATCACCACAAGAACACACGCAATACATCACAGCACATATAACATTTGTAATCACTGAATTTCCATAATTGCATTGTCACTTAAATACACGATAAACCATCGTTTCAATATTCTCGACAAATATTACGTCTCGTGAACAAGTGAAACAGACTGTAATTGAAAATTGAATTTTAGTGCTACAGTCGGATAATTTGCTTTAAATTCTTACAGCCAAAAGAAAACGTTGATCGTTTCGAACTACATACCAAAATAAAATTTCGCTACTAAATTAGTATTAATCATTGGTTTCTATAATGAGTTGTTAATAATTTGTGGTCGATAAAATGTCACACTTCAATAGTTTTGTAATAAAGCGGGATATTCCTAATATTCTTCGTATAACTATACTTAAAATCACAAACCAAGAGCATTGTGTAAAAACAAAACAAACCTTCGCACGATTGCACAATTGTGCCTTCAATTGTTTTCAAAAAATTACCCACAACTCCACGGAAACCGGCACTGAACGAGGTAGCTGCACTGAAACTCTGTGCCTGCTCTGTGCTATCAAGAGCAAAGCTGTACACCTCGGTCATGCTTACAGTATGAAACTCACGAACGACCAGATTTTTTATCTATCACGATTTTCCTGAGGGATCATTGATCGTAGGCAACTTGGACTGCTCACTAGCTGGAAAATCGGTCTCTCTGATCGACGATGGAAGATCGAATCACAAGCGGGAGTGACCGACGCGACCGAAATCTCTCAAAAGACCGACTTTTCCCATCACTAGTTTGCTGTGGAGACTACTATCTTCGCGGAGGATATATAAGTTTAAACTTACATGCTCAAAGGCACGGGTTTTACATATACCCCTACGGTTCCACGCTACCTTCTAAAGGGTTCCACGAATTTCTGTTCATCATAATTTGTATTAGTCACAATTTACACGTTTAGCAAGAATATCGAAAGTATTTAATTAGTGTGTAACCTAGGACTGTAAGTGAATGCTTAATTTTCTTTATGAGAAAGGGTTCCGTAAAATATTTCAACACTGAAAAAGTTTCCGAGAACCGAAAAAGTTTGAATGCCAATTCTCTGAGGGATAAACATTCGTTGATCCCAAGCTTGAAGACACCAATGAATGAAGGAACACCACGGCTATTGAGTGATTCCTTGAGCTGACTTTTCGATGATATTCACAGATGATCTCACTCCATTTCCGCTTAAAAAAGAAGACTGCACTGTTGAAAGTCACAGTTTTCTTTAGATATTTCAGTTTCTCACTCTTCCACTAAAGCTATTTCAAAATTGGTACACTGTAAGTATTTCATATAATAATCTGAGATTAGTAAGCTGTTTGCTGTTATATCCTTATACATGGAAGTGCTGAAATTCATCTACGACTCAGTATATTCAAAACAATTGAATTCCGGCTATTAACAGGGGCCGAAAATAAATTTGTAATATTTTAGGAATATACATGTTCAACTTCTAAAATACAACTGCGAGATAAAACACCACTGTCCACAGATTTAAAACGTTTTTTTTTCGTATTAATCTGATATCATAATTTGCTCAACATTCATCACTAAACGTGAATGCAAGACTATGTATATACTTACAGCAATTCCTCCATTCACGGGATAATTTCCTTCCTGAATTCCAACACATTTAACACATTATTTGGACACATTTTGCTCCAATTCTAACTGATAGCGTTAAGGGATTTTTCATAGCAAGGATTGAATCGGCTGAATGAATCTATTTATACGATTCTGACTGCCTATTTCATCCCTCGCAAATTCATCCTTACGTTTCCGAATTCATTAAAACTTAGAAATTTAAAAAGATTAACATAATAATATATCGCGATATCATTTAACCTCGTTAAAAATCCCCATTCCACTGAAAACCATTCGTAAAAATCAAAAGGGAAATGAGAAAAGTCTCGGATTGTGTTCCTCGCACAGTCCTTATCGTAAATTTCTCCAGGGTCCCTATAGGGAATCAACAAAGGGTTCATAAGATAATTTAACCAAAACCTGGAGTTTAGTGAGGTCCCGTACAGAGGAGGGTACAATTCTCGAAAGAGCTAATAAAGCCGCAGGAAATTCTGCGAAAATCTAAAAAGAGGATTACAATACCGAGATATATATATATATATATTACGTGGAAGAGAATTTATCTCGATTAGCCGGAGGTAACAACGAAATCCTGTTGAGCAGGGGTTTGGAGAAAACACGGCAGGCTGTCGCTTCTCGACGGCCGGCAGTAGCTCCAGTGAAAAATTGAATATAATCTTAAATCGATATAAAATAAACTACTTTCTGTATTATCAAAAGCACTGCAAGATCACATAGACAACGCCAAGACAAAGACGACAGTGCGACGCGCGCGTTTCTCGGATCTTTCGTTGCTGAGAAAATTTTACGTCACATAGCTAATAACAACTCATGTAAATATAAAGTTATAGAATTAAAACTTCGGAATCGAATTTATAAAAGTACGATCTAGCCGTGGTTAAAATATAACGTTGATATATTTATTGGTTTTGGTTTTAGAAGCCCCTTCGAATCAGTGATTGCGCGGAGAGTGCCGAAAAACGGGTACTTTTTCTCTTCTCACCTCAAGAACATACCTTTAAAAATTGAATAAAAAATATTCATTACATATGCTCAACGCAGATTAAAATAAGCTACATTTTGATGTAAACTACATTGTAATCGGACGAGTCGTTATGTAACTACGCTACTTCAAACTCGGGTATATATACTTTTGAAACAGACAGTAAGTGATAAATGAAGAAAAATATGCAGAGGAAGAGAGAGTACCGAGAAGAAATTGAGACAAATTGATCTAAAAATGAAGGAGGCGAGACGTGACTCGGCGAGTATATAGAATGTCAGTAAAAGTGAAATGCGACATCCCAATTCCAGCATCAACGCAATGGAGTTCGCTTGTCCTCCACCAGAGCGTGAATAGGAATCAGAAGCGACTTCAATATAAACCTCGACGAAGACTAAGGCAGGAAAACGGGGACATTTACGACCACGGATGAAAGAAAAGTGCAACACACGCATGATTTATGCACTACTAATGATTTACTACGCCTGACGATGCCATAAAATTGGTGAAAGGCGTAGTGTGTTTAAAAAAAATAAAAAGTGTAGAAAATTACAAAACTTTATTATAAAAAATATTAAAAGTTTCTACAAAGTAGAGCCTGAATCTGTGAATTTTATGATTTATATATATATCTCTCTCTCGGTCACAATCATAGGATTGGTTTGCAGTGATTCTCCATTTTTTTCGGTCCTGAGACAGCCTCTTGAACTCTGCATAGGAACGACAACCTAGCTCCTCCACGATCTGATCCACATAGGACACCCTAGGCCTTCCTCTGCAGTTTTTTCCCCTCAACTGAGCCCTCCAAGACGTTCTTTAAAAAGCCTTCTTGCCTCAAAATATGCCCGATTAGAGTTGATTTCCGTTTCTTAAGGAGGTTCCGCCGCGACTGTGTGAGTCAAAACAAATACTAAATTCCACATTTTTTATATTTTGTCCAAAAAATCCTACTTTCGCTGATGAAAACGTTACCGATAGAGACCCTAAAGTAAGGAACAAAATTTGCAGATTATTCCACGAATGTATTTTAGATGAGCACTTTTTTCCAGCCATTGGAGCCGACTGCAGCGCCATTTCCTACGAATTACCGCATTTTGACTTCAATTACGGCAGTAATTCCCTAATAACTAAAAAAATAAGGTGGTAAGATGCCTGTATTTTATTTTTATTCAATTTCTCTGGATTATTTCCTTCTTATAAATAGTTTTCCGCGAAAATGGCATTTATATTTTTATGGAAAAATACTATTTATCCCCGTGTTTCTCTCATACTCCCATTGAACACCATATCTAATTTCAAGTTCAATTATATAATAAAATAGCGTGTAAAGGTATTATTTTGTTGTTCATATCAGATAGAGGACAACTATTTTCTAAAAGTAGAGAGAATATGAATAAAATGGCATTCAAGTCATTTTACGGTGGAACAACCTTAGTCATGTGGAGTAGGTATTTTTTCTCTCCCACTCACTGTTCCACCTCTTCATTTTTTACTCGGTCCACCCAAGCTATTTTTTAAAACATCCTGCGGTAGCACCATAACTCAAACAATTCCACTCTTTATCTTCTCATCTACCCCGAGTGTTCAGGCATCACTTCCATACAATATAATGCTCCATACAAAGGTCTTTACTACTTGGTTTACTTTCTTAATTCTATATTGGTGCTACAGGAGGTGAGGAGTTTGGATTTCTTGTAAGAGGCTACCTTAGCTTGGTTGATTCGGTTCTTGAGATCTTTTTGGCTGCGACCATCTGCGATGCTATATTTACATGATTGGTATAACCCTATAAAATGATGCAAACGCTTTAACATCGATGTTAAAATGGGACAAATAAAAAACGCATATTTTTCACTAAATTTTGTTAAATGTAGCTTATTTTTAGGTCAAGAAAACTGGTTGCTATTTTCAGATATTACAGTTTTTTTTAGACTATGAAATATCGAACTTGAAAAATTGAAGGAATTATTAGAACCAGGCTTTACTCCGAACCAACAAGGGAATCATACTAATGTACGTACTGCCAAATTTTAGCGAAAGGAAAATTCCCAAAAAAAAACTCCCAGTTTTTTAGCCATTTAGTTAAAACGTAAATTCAACGTGATAGAGAGTGGTTGCACAGGGTATTATATATACGGATAAGGAGAATGCAATGCATTTAAAACATATCTTTAATCGAACAGCATTTGAGTAAAAAATAAATTTCAATTATAATACTCGCCATTATCAACAACTTCGCTCGCATTCTAATTCTTCCAACTAACTGACCAATGGAAAACAGAACAATCAACTGGGCCAATCAGATCGCCGCTAAGCTGAGTGAGAAAAAAACTGAGAGAATTGTTGCGCTTACTCCTATTTTGGAAATTAAAATTTGACCTGCACCGATTTAAATTATTTATTTTTTATTTAAATCATAAACTGACTTGATAATTTTGTAATAAAAAATCATCAAAATAATTTTCCTCTGTTTTTAGACATTTTTATGGATTGAATCTCAGAAAACTCTGGAAGGGATAAAATAAAAATGTGATATATTCGCGCTCCTGCAATTTTCCCTTAGCTATATACGTTTGATTTTAAATGTTGTTAGTATTCATAGTGAATAAAAACACTTGGTAATCTTCCACAAATTTATAATCCACAGAATTAATTAATTAATTCCACAGAATAAGATTACCAAGTTTTTTTAAATTCATTATGAATATCGAGAACTTCCACCATATCCAGCCTGAAACAGTTATATTAATCCGTAATGCTGTTAGCAGTTACTTTCCAAAGTAATTACTTATTAAACACCTAAGATCTAAGACGGAGCTGTGCGGAAAATTCCATCGCAATAAGTTCACAGGCTCTAGATATACCGTGGTGAGACCGAGAGTGAATTAGTTGGTATTTGGCTTTTATAGACATATACCTATTATACAAATTATCCTCCATTTCAAGAGGAGGTAATAGTTTGCCCACATAATACTTTACTTTTTATGTTAAGCGTGTGCAGATTGACTAATACAGTCAGATGCCACAAAAAACGTGATAAGATACATAGTAATGATACCTACAGTCGCAAAATAAGAGTAGTAATGAACGCGAAAAGATCCGCTATCGAACTGACAGGATTGTGCATTAGGCCTACGCTTATTTTTGAAAATTGGTTTTTATTTTGAATTCGTCCCTTCAAAATAGTTGTTTTGGTGAGAAAACAAATACATTTCAGGCTGGTTGATGTACGACTACCCATAGCCGTGCCTAAGGGGTTAAAGTGCAGGTGCACTAGAATAAGCTGATTTCGATGCCAGACACACGTCTTTAAAGTAATTCGCTGATTGTAGACCCCCGTAGGTCCGAAAATTTTAACCATTTTTCCGTATCTTGAAGCCATCATGGAGTAATATTGCTCCGCACCGGCCTAGCCGCCGTACGGAATTTTTTTTAACGAAAATTTTCGTCCCTACGGAGCTCTACAATCAGCGAATTACTATAAGGACGTGTGCCTGGCATCGAAATCCGCTTATTCTAGTGCACCTGCACTTTGACCCCTTAGGCACGCCTGTGGGTAGTCGTACATCAACCAGCCTGAAATTTATTTGTATTCTCACCAAAAAAACTATTTTGAAGGGACGAATTCAAAAGAAAAACCAACTTTCAAAAATAAGCGTTGGCCTAATGTTGTACTTCACGCCTACCAAGGGGACCATAAAATATAATTGGAGCCTTACCGCTTGACTTTCACTTTGATGGCACTAGGATGGCCATCGGAGAACAGTTCGTGAAAATCGTATGCAAGACAATACCTTCTCTACAACTATGAGACACAAACAAAGCTCTCAAGAAAATCATAAAAACTTTCACTAGTCGGTCCTGAACTATGACAATGTAATTTTCTGAGGAATAAGATAAAAAAATATAACACTCTTGAGTTGCATACCGATTTCATTATTTTGTTACTGTAACTTAAACTTGTAAAATTTCTTTACAGTTTTGCTCAATTTCGGTCAACATCCGTCAATAATGACAACTTTTTTGCTACAACTTAAACGTGCGAAAATTACTTTTCGCCAACTTTCGGTGTAAATCCCTCAATTTTTTATTAAAGACAATAATACAGTACGTATGATAAATGAAAATAATTACGCCATTGCTAACAAGGAGAGCTTCAATGCGTTTTGTAATCTAGGTCCCGATTTAAATGGGATTTTAAATAAACGGGGGGAATTGAATTTGAGTACTTAAGTTCAGGCGATATACCTACAGATCAGCACATTTTCATTTCCGTGTTAATATCCACAAATAACATTTTTCCATATCCTTATGAGTGCAATCATGAGAAGGATATTTTTATTCAATCGCAGCACAATCAGAACTGTGAATGCTTTCATTGGACAGCGACGAGTTTCCCTTTTTTAAAAACGACGAAATTCCACCGCTATTCGCAGGAAAACGACAACGGGGAGGATTGTGGAGGATATTTTGGATGGCTAGAGGGAAACACGAGACATTTAAAGAACAAAAGCCCTTCCCTTATCACGAGACGTAGAGACCAATTCATTATTCTTTTTCAAAATGTCCAGCATGACACGAACGCAGGGCAAAGATGACGATCCTTTCACTTTCCCGGGCGACTAGCTTTAGAAAGAGAAGTAATATAAATATTCTCTAGCTTGACTTCGTAAATAGGAGGAGAGACGATTTAAATTCCATTTCAACCGAAAAGTATACATTTACTCAGACTATTTATCCGTTTCCCGGCGTTACACAGAGAACAATAGTAGCGAAATAATGTATGAAATTCCAAAACGGTGATAGTTAACCAATTTAAGTACCGATATAATACACGAAAATGTACAACATCATTCTGTCCTTAGTCCAGAAATACTAGAGGGGACTAGCAATGTCAGAAAATGTCGAAAATGAGGGCTTTTATAGGTGAAATGATTATAGTAGTTGAAATGGCACTGCGTTTCCGTTGCTTGAAGGAGTGATTGGGTCAGGTTGTCACTGAGGGAAGGAAAGCTAAAGTGATTAAAGAAGAAGAAAAAAAGGGGAAAAGAGGTTTACACGTCTGAGATTAGGGTTCACAAGTAATGCCATTCACTGAACTTCCGAATTTCTTCAGCAACCGCTTACCATTTTCTCTCCCTCCTAGAAAGCTTCATCGAATTATGAAATTCCAGCAGGTTGCCGGCGTCTTAATTCCATAAAAATACGGAAAACGTTTTAATTTACTCTTCCCTAAGCTCCCAGCAAAGTAAAATATACTTTTAATGCGAGTTTTCCCATCCCAACAAAACTCCAATGTCCTCCCAAGGGTAACCACGAGAGAAAAGATTCGAGCAAGCCCTCACAGAAACGTTGAGGAAGGAATGCGCTACTAATAAAAAAGGGGAGGTAGAATAAGAGACCACAAGTCGACATTGGACGGGAAAGGAGGCCCAAATGTTGGGACGACAGTCCTGGCCAACATTCCAGCCGTGTGCGACACAATAATCCACACTACCCAGTCCAATTTCGCAGTGCAGAGAGCAGGAGGAAACAAATAAATAATGGAGACACGGCTCATGCTTAAAAGAAAAAAACTCTCGCTTTCATTTCGCCCGGCCATCAAAGAAGAGAGGTGAGGTCGATTTGAATTCACTCCGACGCCCTTATTAATTATTTCCTCTCAAACGGCCAAGGAGAGCCAAAGAGGGCGACCCTTATTTTCCCTGTGAGAGGGCACCCTACGCCTCAAACACGAGACCCTTGTTAATACTGCCGATCAGAACGGAGACTGGAATAATAAATTCATGACTTCTGCTTTCAAGAAATGAAATCGAAAGTCTTTTGACTTGTTTGAACCTGCGCCTATTAACCATGCAAACGACAAAAAATATTGAGTACTAGAAATAAACTGTCGTGAACGCAAAATTTCAGGACCACTCTTTCGAAACATAAGTACATACATACAAATATAATTACGCTCATTCCAGACTGACTGACTGACTCTGTAAGGCTGTAAGATGGAGCTACAGTCACGAAAACGCATTTAGGCCCTGTGAACTGCCTATTCCTTCAAGGAAGCGGTAGACCGGTGGTAAGGTGTTGTATTGTATAGTGGAATGTAAGGAGTTCGATGCCCTGGTGTGGTTAATATTTTTTTTCACTTATCTTTGTAGATATTGTGTTTTCTTCATGGTAACTTCCATTAATAATGTGTTCACCCAATTTCTTACTCTCTATAAAGTAATACACTCAATAATTCTAAGGGGATAAAAGTGAGTTAGATGGAGCCACAAATCAAAGTGTTTGTTATATACATCATCATTCAACGGGCGCTTTAGGGCGCCTTACAACAAACTAGCGTGAACATGTGTGCAGGAAGCTTAGAGCAGTGCAACGTAGAGCCTTGAAAGTCACATACAAAGCAAGTATTATTAATTGTAGAAATTGAAGAAAGCAAAAATGTTCTCAATGTTAAAGGCGCAAGTCCCAACCTACTCGTACGATTTCATTATCCAGCTCGGAATAGGCACGTCTTACCTCTCTTCATTCCCACCGTAAAGCCTTTCTTCTCCTTCCCCGCTTTCCAACATCCATTTCATTCAAGTATTCTACCAGCTGATTGGTAGGTTCTTGGACAGTCCCCATTCTGCATCCCAACCTCATAGAGATTGTCTCGCTTTCCCTCCAAAGGATGGCTCGTTATTAGATCCCTCTTAAATTCTTCATATCTAATTCTTTCCCCTCCTCATATTTCGTCCAGAATTCCTATCCTCTTTCTTCCTCTTCCACGCTTCCCCAGTGTTCTCCCCTCTATCTCTCTCTTCAACATGCCCTCTCCTCTCAAAACCTCCTCCATCTATCTCTTCTGCCTTCTCCAAACCTCTCTGCCACAAGCTTCCTCTCCTCTCCCACCATATCCAATACCTCCTCGTTCGTCTTTCTCGCCATCCAGCTAACTTTCTCCAAACCCATCCAAATCGCTGCAATGCAATTTTTTTGAAAGTGCATTTTTTACGCGCTCCCTCGCCAGTACCCACGCATCTTCTTCAGAGGGAGTATAATGGTCGCCTGGGAGACACCGTGATATCATTATTTGGGGGAATTCAGGCATCAATCAAGAAGTATAAAAGAGTTTACCGTCAACCGCAGTCCATGCATCGTATAAAATATCATTCCTCAGTCACCTCTCTCCCTTGTCTAGGCATAGCGAAACAATGACGTCAGTGCAGGTGAGTCAAGCGTCGACGAACAGGCAAGAGGTACCGTACGACTCTTATTCTCTATGGACCTTTGAGGGGTTCACCTCCGTTCCTCTCTATGCCACCCATCCCACCTCTACCACACATGCTTTCCTCTCCCTAACGTCCATCATTTCATAAGTGTTTGCAACCAAGTTTGGCTACACTTATACCTTTGGAAAGATGTGGTATTTTGGGTTATATACCGTGAACTTCCATTTTTTGGGACAACAGTTTCCTCTGGTTTAGCAGTCGGCGTCTTCAGGTCAATTGACAAAAATGTGGGGCCGTCTTAAGTGTATCAACCGTTGGAGTCAGGTGCGTGGTTATTGGCTGACCTCCCATTGCTGTTAAAAAGACGTGTACAGACGTCCGAAAGCTTTTAATCGTCTTCCCTACTGAAATCATTAAGATGTTTGTTAATTTCAATGGCATCTCTTATCAGACGAGGAAAGTAACTATTTCCTCTGGTGATTAATTTTGCCTCGTCAGGCCGTGATCGAGGGAAGGATGTTGGGTAAGCGGGGAAGGGGAAGGAAGAGAATAGGTTTTATGGACGGGATGAAGAAAGGTAGGACTTACGCTGAGATGAAGAAAGAAATACTAGAGGTAGACAGGGCACGGCACGTGTAAGAGTTCGTTGGATATTCTCTGACTTTCATCACAACCTACCTCTAACCGGTAGATTATTCTAATGATCATGAACGTTTATGTTGTGCGTGGGTATTTTCCTCAAACTCTCTGAGAATACTCACTCTGTTCAGAATGGCACGTTATAAGTGGTTTGGAAGCAAAAGTTTGCCTTTTAAGAAGAGTAAGTTTTTACTAAATGCATATTTCCCTTTTAGATTACCAACAAGTTTCGAATAATTCAAAAATTATTTTGATTTACATTCTAATTTAGCTTGTGGTTTGAAAAAACCGTTTTCTTTTACGTAAGATTTAACTGGATTTTAAAGTAAAATAACAAAACTTCAGTAAGAAAGAAGCAACAAAATAATTTAGGCTTATAATTTAAGGTGTATGATAAAGAAATACGCCGGGGTTTTTGGGGGGAGGGGGCAATTTCCCCTACTGCCCCCCCCCCTAGCGCCCGCCAATGCCCTCTAGCTACATTTGACCAGCGAGCCTCCTGCACAAGGTTTGTCTGTGGGTGTGAGATAACCTGTTACGAACAGTAACAAGATTTCATCCATTCTTGTCGGTCACGAAGTCGTCAAATTTGAAATTATCTCACACCGGTCTTGATGGGGTGCGTCCGTCACTTGGCAACGACGCGACACAGGGTCCAGGGCTACGTGGTAGACATCGGAAGCGTTTATTAAGTCCCAACTGCGATAGGTACTCCATCAACTGAGTGAGTTGCTCATGCTCAGCCGGAGATGTTTGCTCGATCGAGAGGGAACAATGGAATGAGATATAGAGAGACAGAGCCAGAAAGAGCCAGTATCGTGACCGGGGTTTAAGATGGCGATCATAGCATTCCGTTTGAATAATAACAACGCCAAAGGAAGCGTCCATTCTGAGGAGAGATGTTAAAAAGGCAAATTCGCGCGCGGAACGGTCGAACTGAAATACTTGAAACGGCGAAGAAGAACTTCCGCAGATTGTAGTTATTGACCATGAGTTTAAATGCAAGTAATCACGTAAGCCAACGTACTACGGTGGAAGCGATCAAAGGAATAAGATAAAGGAAATTGACTGCCGAACTGATAGATTTAAAATGTCATTTTTTTCCACGCACACTTAGGGATCATAATATTTGCGATAGATCAATCATAAGAAACTCCCTCCCTCAATAGGTAGAGTAGAAATTTCACTTGTGTTTAATAACATACCACACCGCTTGATATGTCCAAAATTATTTTGTTATCTGCATTAAGTAGTATCTCGTAGGATTCACAAATTAATAGTAGTGGTAATATTAACCAATAGATGTCTCTTTAATAGTGTACTGCATGTTCATTTACGTATCACTCTCCCAGTTCCTGGTTTGACTGCGCACTGTTCTCCTGACTGACTTTTGGTCTTCGCCTAGCGGTCAGGGGAACGTGCGTGGTCCCGATTTGTGCTGGGACGAGTGCTGAATGCCTGGTGTGAAATCACCCCGTGCCACACACCCTAGTGGTGGCTTGCACGGTACTTCGTAAATGTAGATGTAAATGAAAGAGGGAGGGGCATTCGCCCGTGGTAAAGGGATGAGGGTTGAATATAAAAGTAAGTTTCATTGGCTGGGCGCGCGGCTCATTTTCAGCAAAGTTACATCGAGCGAGATATCACTCCACATAAAATGATAAATTTGGGCTCATTATAAAGAAAAATATATATCGTCTAAAATATATATGTGCCATATTGCCATTGATGCCCAGCCACTTACATTATTATTTTTCGCCATATATATGCCTAGAAGTACAAGCCGTTTTCCCTTGGAACAGTTACGGATATGTACTCAAGAGAGACTTGATTTTAAAACTGAGGAATTACTAACGCCTAAATTTCGTTAAAAAACTAACGTTGTGTCTTATGTTTTTGCCCAACTATTTTAAAATATAAATCAAGTACTCCCCCGCAGTAATTTTCACGGAATCACCAAAAAATCTTTGGTTGTGAAGGCGGCTCCAGCGTACGCGCTGCGTGAAAGAAATGAGTCAAGTTTACAACTTAAACATGCACATTTAGTAAAATTACTGATAATTTCAATCTTATAAAACCAATTTTTTGCGTCAATAATGTTGAAATATTTACTTCATGCATCTTACTTAAAAATGAAATTCGAATATCGTGTCTACTGGGGAAAACTCTCGTTCGAACAAACTTACTTTAGGCGCAGAGTAAAGATATAGTTCACTCATTTTCAATATGGCCGCCGTGCGCAATTGCCATTTCAAGAAAACAATGGTATATGCCCATATATGGGCCCAGTGTCCTCTCTGTATATCCCTAATCTGTGCTATAGGGCTAGGATCAATCTCTTGGATAGAGCGAAAAACAATCATCAGAGTGTACCTCTACCAGCTGATTAGCAGGTGTTTGGATGGTTCAAAACATAAATACTCATTGCAGGGGCCGGGGACAATTTATACACAGACAATAATCACTTCATTAATCCAATTCGACAAGACAAAATCCCAAGTAAACCTATCCACTACAAACTTGCGTATGAAGAATCATTTTTAGCAGTTACACAAGTATTTCCATGCAAAAATCACTTAATTATAAAGTGTTAAACTAAATAACTTTGTATTACCACACAAAAATCCTTAATGTGTGAGAAATTAATTTGTTTGTTGTAATGACAAGTTATTTCTTTTAGCCTGTCCGTTTTCCATGAAGGACAGTCTGAAGCAGTTGAAGATAACAGAACGTTTCATGCTTCGAAGTTTCAAATTTGAGAAGCCTCCGTCTTGACCTTGTAGAAAATTCCGTTACTTCAATTCACGACGTCCTTCCTCCGGAAGATTGAGGAAAGATGTAAAATATTTCCTGTCGTATTTGCTGTTGCCCTTTCAAGCTCTTCCGTATGTCAATATTTTCAAAAATGGGCCATCATCCTATCACGCAAACAAAACATTTAATTTCGCATCTTCGAGCCCGGAGAGATGAGGTCCACAAACAAGGAGAGACGCATAAATAAATCGCAACCAATACCGATTATGAGACAAGTACGATGAGCTCGTTAACTTACTTTTTTCGGATGACGTTAAAAAAATCGCATATATATATATACCCGTGTTTATCTCTTGTTAAATTCGCCAGTAGGAAAGACGAACTAAAGCAATTGAAACGGCGAAGAGGTGATTTCGCTGATTTTTAGTGAGTACGAGGTTCAATGCAAGTCGGTACGTACAAGAAACATGGGTCATTCCACCTCAATTCAACAAACGTTTGTGTCCCTTAGGGTCTCAGATTTTTATAAAAATTGGTGTATGGGTACAATATCAACTCAAACTGAATACCCTGAAACCGTTTTGTGGGAAAAATATTTTGAGCGAAGTATGCATATTTTAATGTTTTCGCATTTTTAGCAAAAATCCGAGCCTTAAATCATATTATCACTTATATCTCCGCTTGTAATTGTCATGCTGCAATGATTAATAGCTCTTATTAAAGCTAAATCTTTATTGAATGCAAATATATCAATAAAAATTATTTTCTTCTATACCCTAAGGCAATACATTGCTTCGCTTTTTATTCCGATCAGCAAAAGCTTGAACTTATTGATAAAAAGTTGTTACCAACACGCCTTCTTCGATTGATTCTTCGATTTATAATATGAACCACGACATTTCGATAAGACAATTGTAAAGCCGTGATTACACACAGGAGTTAGATTCCTATACGAGTCTACTTGGAAGGTGAAACTTGGACGTGTGTATCATACCTACTCCTCCTATAGGAGTTCTCCATCTATAGTGGCGGAATTCGATACTTGGACGGAGTAGCCGTCATCCTAGCTGTGGTTCCAAGTGGAGTCGACTCGATATAAATCGATCAGATAGGAGTCAACTCCTGTGCGTAATCGCCGTTCAATGATTGCCCATTGTTAAGCCGCAATTACAGAATAGCCTTGTCGGTTAGAGAGATTCGTCACGAGTGTGGACTTTCTAAACAGGAGTTCAAAACTAAGAGTTCTGCCGGGAAATTATTTTACTTCCACTTCTCTCAAATATAATTGTACACAAATTTTGGCAAGGAACATAGTAAGCTCCACCATCACCGATACAAAACTGGCTTATGGGCGGAATGCAGCGGCTTTATCTACGGTTTCATTTTTTAAAGGGTTAATTCCGGTTACCTTTCCTAGGGTGATTTCTAGAGATGACTTCATGAGAAGGAACTAAAAGTCGAGCTTCTGGGAAAGGTAAAGGTTTAACTCCGGTTTCCACGGCCAAAGCACGTTAAATAATGTTCTCGAAAGCAAGCCACTGTTTTAATCTCCATCTACAGGCCGTAAAAAGGGGGTTCAGCCCCCCCTCCGTTACCCACACCCTCAAAAGACCTCTTTCTCCATTTAAAAGAGCTTTATATCCCCCCCTCCCCCACAAGCTCCTCCGTGCAAATCCTCGTTAAACAAGGATTAAACCTGGACTCTGGCGCCGTTGTTAACGCACAGGGATGATGTTGAAAACATGAAGAGAGAGAGGACTTCCCAGTGTTAATCTCCGGAATTTAACGTTTCGCCTTATCGCTTGCTCCCCCTTCTTTGCATTTCCCTCAACGAGAGATTAAAGTTCACAATCAGTAGACCCCATGGGTAGAAAGTGGAGCTACGGACAAGGTCCCGGGTTCGAGGCTGGTTGGGGCTATATGTCATAAGAAGGCTTAATTTTTCGCTATGGTGAGATAGCTGATCTAAATGCTCTCCGTACTTTTTACCCAACCTTTTGATCACCCCCCGCCTATCTCCAACCAACCAACCCGAAGCCCATCAACCACCAAGATATCTCGAACCTCCCGTACCAGATTAATACCAGGTAGTGAAGTAAATATAAATTTAAATAACCTCATAAACAATCACCACAACATACCAATGTTTTGAGAAAAGATATGTAAAAAAATATAAAAAAAATAAATAAAATAATGGGATTGACATACATACATATAAAAAATAATAATAATAACTATATTATTATTATCGTGGACGGAAACACTAAGGGGCGACCTCCTCGCATGCCATGCTGCCAGCGAGCCCGAACGCAGGGGGTATATGGCAAGGATGCACTCTTTGTGGTGTGAGATGCATCCAGAGCACGACCACCTATCGCAGCAGAATCTGCGCGATTATGCCAACCACCTGCGAAAAAAGGAAACTCTCCACCAACCGCCAGTTCAGAGGAACACACCACCGGCCAGACCACTCTCCCCGACACAGGCAGCCTCTGCACCACCTGAGGCTAGAACGGCACTCATGCCGCAGTCTATGCCAAATGGAGATGAAGCTGGGCAGGCCGTCGCTGAACTACGAACGCGGTTGTTAAGCACAATATCTTATGATGATGGACAACCTAGGCCGAGAGATATCCACCAAAAAATCTCTCTGCGGGGTAATCACCTTTCCCGTTTGAATGGCCTCATCGACGAAATCCTGACAGAGACGTCAGACCTATGGACGGTCAATTGCGTGGTCTACGCTGCTGCCAAAATCATGGCTCACTCCCAAAAGAACACCTCTTGGGAGGAAAAAGCAGAAAAAAGGCTGGAACAGTTGGAGGCCAAGATCACGCAGGCGAGACAACAGGCGTCGAGAATTCAGTGTGTGATGGAATACATCGCATCTGGGCGAGCTTTCACTCCTAAAGTTCGGCGCATAGCGCGCAGTCTCAGGTACAACCATCACACGCTGAATAAAAGCGTGCTGCTTACCATTAAGCAGCACGCGGTCGATAGAGTACGGGCACTCACCACGGCCCGGAAAAAACTCCTGAAGAGGAGTAGGGGCGTGAGAGAAAATGCCACCTTTCTCCTTCAGCCGTCCCGTCTCTTTCGACCACCTCCGCCTGTTGTTGAATCTCCGCCACCCGTCCAAGAGGTTGAACGTTTCTGGAAGGAAATATACGAAACGTCGAAGCCATTCAACGGAGACACTCCGGCCATAGGCCTCTTTAAAGAGGTTTGTGACCGCCACCTACAAGATGTGGATGGACCTCTTTCAGTCACCGAAAGTGACGTGAAGAAGGCCTTCTCTGGCAAGAAGAATTTCTCGGCTCCAGGAATGGATGCCGTGAATAACTTCTGGTGGAAGAAATTTACTTCCACCCACCAACACCTCGCCAGAATCTTCACGTCCTTTCTAAATGGTGGAAAACCAATTCCACCTTGGCTGACTGAGGGACGCACGGTTTTAATACCTAAGAAGGGAGACTTGTCCAATCCAAAGAACTACCGCCCTATAACCTGCCTCAACACTGTATATAAGGCGTTCACCTCGATCTTGAGCGACCTTATCCTACACCAAGTCCAGCCGGTTTGGGAGGAGGTGTACGAGCAGAGGGGCTCAAAGCGGGGAATCGCGGGATGCAAGGACAACCTGCTCATTGATAGGTGCATATGCCAGGATGCCATCCGGCATAAGCGAAACCTATCAATGGCCTGGGTGGACTACAAGAAGGCTTTTGACACCACTTCGCATGAGCTATTGATCGCCATGCTGAAGTTGATGAAAGTCCACCCTGAGGTTGTGTCCTGCATCCAACGCCTGTTACCACTGTGGAAAACGCGCTTCGTTCTGAGCTCAGGCAAGCGGTCAGTTTCCACAGAGTTGGTAACATACCACCGTGGCGTTTTTCAAGGCGACAGCTTGAGCCCCCTACTGTTCTGTATTTCCCTCCTACCCCTGTCCCTTAGGCTGCGACGAGGTAAAGGATACATGTGTGGTGTTCCAGGTGACAGGAAGCATAAGGTCACCCATTTGTTTTATATGGATGACCTGAAGCTGTATGCTTCTAATGCGAAAGACCTTCGCACTGCCCTGGACACCGTACTGGAATACAGTGAGGCTATAGGAATGGAGTTCGGATTGGACAAGTGTGCATCCATCCACTTGGCGAGAGGAAGATTTTCGGAGATCAAGGAAGACGTGCAACTTGTTGACGGGAGCGTCATTCGTCACCTCGAGGACGATGACAGCTATGAATATCTCGGCGTCCCCCAGCGCCGAATGCAGGAGGTTACAGCAGTGAAGGGAAGGCTCACCGCCAAATACAGACAGACTCTCAGGAACATCTGGAGTTCTGAGCTGTCAGGCAAGAACAAGGTTCTTGCCACGAACATGTTCGCGGTTCCTACACTGCTGTATACCTTCGGATGCATGAAGTGGAACGTCAACGAGTTGCAGAACCTCGATAGGGGAACGAGGAAGATGATGACCATCTATAGAAGTCTTCATCCGAAATCTTCCGTCGCCAGATTGTATCTCCCTCGCAATGTAGGTGGTAGAGGACTATTGAGTCTGGAATGTCTCCACAACAGAGTTGTCCTGGGTACAGCTTGCCGAGTTTTGAAAAGCAGGGACCCCCTGCTCAATCTCGTGAGTGATCACGAGAGTGCGGGAGCAGGGGCGTTTCTCTTCCAGGCGGCAAAGAGGGCAGCGGACGAAACCGGTCTCGACTTCGACCCGTCATCCGACGGAAGCGACAATGACACGACCATCTTGTCATTGAAGGCAGACGTCCTCAAGCTCGAAATAAAAAAAGCCGAGCAGAAGGCCTTGCTCAAGGTGCATACCGATAAGCCCATGCATGGAGGTTTCTATCGAAACATCGAAAAGCATGGGCTATCGAAGGAGCTAACGTTTGCCTTCCTACGCTCCGCCGGTCTGAAGTCCGAGACCGAGGGTTTTGTCCTCGCGTGCCAGGATGGTGTCATAAACACACTCGTGTACCGCCGCATTATATTCAAAGCGGAGGTTGCGGACACGAGATGTAGGGCGTGCCGAGCCCAGCCGGAGACTTTGAGTCACCTTCTCTCCGGCTGTAGTTATTACGCTAAGTCAGCATATTTAGCTCGGCACAACGCGGCCCTACGGGTGTTATACTTTCATCTTCGACACCATTATGGCATCGACGAAACACCTGTGCTGCCCTATGCCCCTGGAGATATTGAGTCCGTCGTGGAGAACGATAAATGCACGATCTGGTGGAATTACTCCTTTTCCACCACCAGGCACTTGGAGGCGACCAAGCCTGATATCGTTCTCCTCGACCACCTCACACGCTCCATGTTCGTGATCGAGTTTTCGGCTCCGGCTGAAACTAACATGGATGCGAAGGAGGTGGAAAAACGGACGAAATATCAAGACCTGCTTTTCGAACTTCGACAGATGTACCCCGGACACTCTGTGAAACTGGTGGTCCTCATCATAGGTGTGCTCGGTGGAGTTAAGGGCTCGCTGCTAAATAACATCAAGTGTATTCCGTCCTGCGTGGCACAGGCGGAATTACTAGTTGCACGCATGCAGAAGGCCGTCATCCTGGGGTCACTCCGTTTACTGCGGACGCATGACCCTACCGCAGCGTAGCCACACATCCGATGGGCGTCGGACGTGGCTGCGATTACTGCCCAACCCCTCTCGAGTCTTCGGCCATTATGACGGCAATGAAACCTGATGCTTGCCGGGGACTCGGAGGGTCATGTTACAACTGTAACAATTAAAATTATTATTGAAAATAAACAATAATATATCAATAATTACACCATGCCAAAAAAAATATACATATATATTTTTAAAAATAAATCCCGAGCATGATGGTAATAAAATAAACAAATGTTTACTAAACAGAAACTCATAGACACAATAACACGCACGCAACCGCCGCCCTTAAAAACTTTCCCTAGTCCAGGGAGAAAAAGTTAAAAAGGGAAAATAAAGTCTTCAAGAAAGAAAACTGTATAACCAAAGCGGAAGCAGACTTTGGATGTGTTTCTTCAGTACGTGAATGCTGCTCCCAAATTTGGGCAACTGCCACACACCTTCTACGCTCAAACTCTTCGAAAGACCAATGAGTATCTTCTTTTCCATAATCAGACACCGCCATGTACAGTTCCGCAACAACTCCCTCGATAAATTAAGATCATCTCTGGACGTAATCTTCCCTGACTGACCGGCGTGCCCTTCTCGACAGCAAATTTTTCATTAAAATAGTCAGTGGAAACTATAGGTCATCAGAACTTCTCCTTACGTGTTCCTTCACGAGCTACAAGACTGAATGAGCTAATTTCATTGCACCACACCACGTATCTCTGTCTCCACACGGTCTTTTATCTACAGACTCCCATCTCCGTGCAATGCTACGTTGAAAAGTGTCCCTGAACTCGATCCATTCCATTCATTCCGTATCTGTCGCTCTCCTCCCATACCCTAGATATGCTCTAGTCTTTTGCTCCCTATATTTTTGGTTCTGTTTTGTTCAGTGTTAAATACTACTTTGCTATTAATTTGTTTAATTATGTTATTTTTTATATGGTTCTTTGTTTATTTGTTTTGGATTAACGTTGTTATTTGTCCATTGTAATTAGCCTTGAGCTATATTTGGACGGTAATAATAAATAAATAAATCTGGTGCACCTCTCTGAACCCTAGCTATGTTCTCCGGGTACAAGATCTTCCTTAGAAGCCATTAGGGGTCACTGGAGAAGTAACCGCCACCATATGCATTGAATTGGAACAACCCTTTGATGCTCGCATCACAGGAAAAAATAGTTCAGATGCAGAAAAGAATCTAAAAAATAATAAAAAAGGTACCATTAAGAACTTCTACTAAACCAATCTATTTTTAACTCAACATCTTGCCAGCACCATGCATTTATATAATGAAAAAAGTGTCCTTCATACAAAAAAAACATAATTCTTTTGAAAAAAATTCAGATTTCCATAGCTACAACACAAGATCAAGAATGAACTCATTCATCTTAAAAAGCCACAAAACGACTAAAAACCTAAATAGCATCACACACCAAGGATTCAACCTCTGCAACAAATTTCCATGTCCATTGCATTATCTGCATGAACACACGTATGTATAATTCAAAGCGGAAAAGGAAACTTACGGAGAAAATAAAAAAATCGTAATTATTTCAATTTAATTATCCATTGCATGGTGATTAACTGTCTCCCTCAAAGATATCCAAATCAGCACGAAAAACCGAATTAAAATATCACGCACAAATCCAGAGACAAAGCAGAGTAAAATATATGAGAGGCACTTCACGTCTTTTCAACAGCAAGAAAGATGCATTTAAATTGCCAGCTGTCAATGTCATTTATCAGGGGAACAAGCAGACGCATTAGATTCCAAACTTTCACCATATTTTTGCCTGTTGATAGGTACTCAGGATTGACCTGGGACATTTTATTCCGGAGAAGGTGGAGCTCAAGGGACGATTACAATAATAATAGCTCACGATTTGACGGAGTGGCAATTTCGATATTTACCCAGCAGTCACCGCGGCCTCATTCTTCAAGGGATCCTTCTACCAAGGGATGATCCCTTAAGCGAGGGAATATTCGAGGAGAGAATAAACACGCGAATGGTCCATATGAAATGCTTTAAGAGTGAGAAAGAATGTCTGCGGTTGGATCATCCTAAATACTAACTCATGCCATCATTTTAATATTTATATTATAAATAACCAATATTAATTATAATAAAGTTTGGTACTTTTCTACACGAAATATATTTTTAAACACACTACGCGTTTCACAAATTTTATGGCATCGTCAGGTGTAGTAGTTTGTTTAAATATATTATATTGTTGTCGTTGTTAGATACAGAACATTAAATTGGATTTTGAAGAAAAGTTTACATTAAAAAAATTAAAAAAAGGAAATGCAACAAAAATGAAAAGGAGGGTAAAAAAAATATTTTTCTAAACACCTTATAGAGTGCAATCATGTCAGTTTCACTTTACCCCTTTGAAATTTTACATTTCCTTCCCAAAGGTTTAAAAAATGGATGCATTAGAACAAATTGAAATTATCAGGCATTCTCCAAATCTATGCAATGAGAAGCTTTTTACGCATATACCTCCCCACTACTTACTGGAAAGTTTTCGTTATAAAACGTTGACCTTTCTCATACCACCACCCCTTGATTTATTTGTTTTTTGCCAAGCATTGTATGTAAATTTTTATTGTTATTATTTTCATGTTTTTTATATTTTTTTACCCTCCTTTTCATTTTTGTTTCATTTCCTTTTTGTAATTTTTTTAAATGTAAACATTTCTTTAAAATCAAATTTAATGTTCTGTATCTAACAACAACAACAATATAATATATGTAAACCAACTACTACACCTGAGGATGTCATAAAATTGGTGAAACGCGTAGTGTGTTATTAAAAAAATATAAAGTGCAAAAAAAGTACAAAACTTTATCATAATGAATATTAAAAGTTTCTACAAAGTAGAGCCTGAAGCTGTGGATTTTATAAATAGCCAAGTTGACTGTTACATTGGAAATTTAACAAATTGTGAGCATAATAATAATTTAATGCTGCTTGACATGGTCAAGAGTTACATAATCACATAGCAAAAATAGTTTACAGGAGCATTAGCTGACCCTTAATGCATTTTGCTTTTTTCGGGGGCACCTTCAGGACAAAGAATAAATACATATATTTAACAAAATAATCACTACAGATGTGACAGTATGAAATTTAATGCAGATTAAAATATTTTAAATACGAGATTTCCGAAAGAGTTTACAAACGATTTGCTAAAGTGCACGCACTGATTAGTTTGAAGTCGACAACCAGAGCTTAACCAGCTTAAGATCCATTTAATATGATTTGTATATTATTAATTGGTTGTGGCAAACAATTGACACAAACTAGAGGTATAACAGCTTATAAATTATTACAAGAATTTTATTTACAAATACAAGGATTCCCAAAATGTGGTTACAACGACTTCTAGACATTTTAATAAACTAAATTGTTTGAATTCAACAGCCAAAGTTTAACCTGCTTAAGAAAAAATTAAAAAAAGTATAAACCAGGCATCATAATAAACAACGAGCTAGCGACTCAAATACTAACTAAATTTAACCTATTTACCTAACTAATAAAAATCGCATTTTCATTAGTTATAACGTGGAGCGACCAATTATTTCATACGTTTTTGGTCCATACTGTGGTCTATCTGTGATTTAAATGATAGTATTGAAGAGTATACATCTACTTCATTGGAAAGGGGAAAAAGGGAATTGAATGTGTCAGGCGGTACGTATTGAATCTCTTGGTCACAGAAAGGCAGCAGTTAACATTATTTTAAAGAATTTTACTTGCAAAAAAATTTAGCATTTTACACTTTTTTAGAGAAATCATATGACTTTACACTCTTAAAATAATGTTTTTTTTTCATTTAGTTACTCCCTGTCAGTTAAAACGTCATTGTGACAATTGCAGAGCGGGCTGGATAATTCTGCTAGCGTACTGAATAGATTAGAATGATAGGAGAAAAAAAATTCAGGATGCAATGCAGATATAACAACAATGATATTGTGAATGTAATTTAATGTAATTGGCAGTCACTTTCATTGAATCGCAGAACATGTAATCGGTAACGTAATATTGGTTTGCGTAATGCAGCATCGTGTTACCTCTGCAGTTTTAACCATTTCCTCAAATTTCACACGATAGGAGGTCATATAAAGCCGGTTAACAAAGACTTTGGTAAAAGCAATATAATAGAGGTATGGTCAACTCAAATAGGTTATGAAATCTGTATAGATACTTACAAATTCCGCGGACGTAACAATATAATAGGCATGTAGAAGTCGCTATTCCAGGAGGTATCAGTGGACTTTTGACTCACCTGTTAAGGAAGAAAAGATAGCAAAAATTAGTTGGTGAAGGTCAATTTTGGGATATATTTAGATTAAAATATATTTGCGTGCACTCATGACAACGTAAACTGACTTTTGACTAACTGCGGGTTCTCCGTATACGAGGGAATTGACAACATATATCTAATGAAAAGAATGCATATCACATTTAGATTTTAGAACAATGTACTAGTCGGAGGGAGGCGTTCTCACCCAAATATATTAAATAAATTAAGTTCTATCGAAGGCTTTCACGGTGCGTAAGATGTAATGGCTTCATTTTCGGGAGAACCGCGTTGTTTGGTTGCCGTGACAACAGTTTTGCAGTTATTGTCATAGCAACAAAACAACGCGGTTCTCCCGAAAATGAAGCCATTTCATTAAATAATTTACACACCCAGGCCCCCAAGTACGAGTTTCTCCATTGTTCTCCATATTATTGCCTCTTCCCCAGCAATAAACAAATAAATAAATATAAATTTATTGTTCTAAGACATTTGTCCTATGGAACATGTATTCCATACATAATTTCAATGGTCTCTGCGGTTTTACAATGGAGAACATACTTAACCGAACTGAATAGGTACAGCGGAGAATGAATAGCCAAAACAATTTGATAAATATAAAACAATAATATGCAAGAGACGTTATTCTAAATGATATAATAAGAAAATTTAGCGGGAATTCTAAGTTGAACATGTGAAACATCGAACATAACAATAATGTCTATCATATATATATGAATAATTAGATGAGTATAATAGTTTGACAGTATTTTGTATTGGACACTAAGACATGACACTGATAGTATTGGTCGCTAAGACATGACACAATTAATTGCAATAACAACAAAGAAATGAAAATAGAACAAAATATTGAAAAGTAGCAATAGTAGTTAACAGAGATAATTGAAAAACGGAGGTAACAAAAAATAAGTACCTATTGGAACTTATAAATTATGTATAAATGTAATAAATATATGTAGTCAAGAAGTTTACTGTAGTACAATATTTACTACAAAAAATATGAATAGCATAATACGATGCTTTCACTATGCACAGTATCATACATTTTTCTCACAATACACCTCCGAAGATCCACCAATACAAAAAAATGAGGTTATTTTGACCCAAAAAAGTGGATGCAGATGTATAGGACAAAGGAAGAAGTGCTTGGCATGGTAAGGAAGGAAGTTGCATGATAAAATCAAGAAGAGGTAGCATAGGCCTTTAGAGATCCCAAAAGCCGTCTTAAGGGGAAACATACTGACGAAGAAGGGTGGATAAAGGATAAGGATATGGTTGGTATTTTGGGCGGCATGAATAGGAGTAGTAGGTATGATGACAGAAAAAGGAAATTTTATGAGGCAAGAGTCAAGTAACTTGACGCATGTCAAGTGTATAAATGTTTAATTAATTGACAACCAGAATCACTTATAGGTATTTATTTATTTTTATAATATTGAATTTAATTTTGTTTTTGTTTATTAACCTTTTTGAATTATTGCCATAGTGATAAAAAAGAGATAAATAAGTGATTGTTGGAACTGGTATCTAGAGGACATCTTGGAGGAAGCTGGATGTGGTCAGATGAAACCGTATTAAAACTGGTGAATAAAAATTGATTGTACTAAAAGAAAAAGTGCAAAGGGATATAAAAAGGGAATCGCTTTGGCACCATAAACTGTGGAAAGGCAGCGTAGTGAAGGCCCATCAAAACGTACATACCTACCACGGTCGGTGGAATACAAATGCCTAGGTAACCCGTGCGAAAATTTCGCACTTTCACTCTATCAGGGAATAAGTATGTTAAGGAAACGGTGTAATTGGGTTTTAAATAGGGAAGAAGGTGTATCATAAATTACTTTCTTCATACTTGTTTTCTTGCAAAAATATACAAAACATATGAATACAATGCAGGCAAGAGAGTTTATCTAAACTTTTTAGTCAAATTAATGGGTAAATAGTGAAATTTGAGATTGAGATTGTATTTTTTGTCAGAAGCCGGTGATTCAACGTTTAAAATGGTTCCTCATTTATCACTGTAGGTGCAGTATTAACGGAGCATACACGGAATGACAGAAAAAGACCTTTCTGTAATAATATATATGATAATACATATTATCCTTCCTCCATTGGCGCTTGAGTCCTCCGTGGACTTTAGCCTCCTTTATGTCTCTCCTAGGCACCTGTATCAGAGGGAAGAGTCCTAAAATTTTAGTTTTTAACTAATCTTTCTCACATCATCTGCCGCTCCATTTCTCAATTATTTATAAGAAACCTGCCTCTTTTATCTTCCGTCTCTAAATCTACAATCATTAATTTTCTTAACGGTTCTTGATAATTCCATACAGTGCAAAGTCTCAAGCCACCAGACCCATTGAAACTTAATGAATCTAACAATGATATCTCCATGAATTAGCTGGTTGATTTATTCTTTTTTTTTCAAATATTTTCACAGGCCCTTTTCACTAAGCACAGTATCATACATTTTTCTCAAAATCCTTCTTTCAAAAAATTCAATAATCGGGGATTTCCATTCTAGGTGTTGAAGATAGCTCATATTAAAACAATATCAACGCACTTAAGCGCACACGAACGACGTTGAATGGAACGATGTGCGCTGGCATAATGTTTTGTAACCTCCCGATAGTTACCATCCTGTGGTTGAACAGCAGTCACGACTGAATGTTTAGTTTCAAGTTGTGGAATCGGTTACAAATATAAGTATTTAAAAATTAAACTTTTAGCCGCAGAGTAATTTAAAAACCTCACGATAAGCATGTTTGACGCTTTTACTGAAAATCAACAAGGATGGCAACAATCACGGATGCCATTATCGACGTTCATTTGTTATTTATAGCGCACGTCAGCTTCGCTCCGGATCTGGGGGGTTATTTTGTAATCTCACTTTAGTGAGAATACGTCATAAAATGCCACTTTTTCGTAGTTCAACTCCGTCACCCAGGCGGCGTGACCATCTTCGGATCTCAACCGGTGAACTGCCGGTCATGTACTGGTCTTTTAGACGATTCATCCGCTCTGATCCGTATCTTTCGACTCTTGATCCGTTTCATTATCTCCGCCTGCCATTAGTTCCATCTCACCTGTTATAAAGAACGTGACATGGAGCCACCATCGTTTCCACTTGAAGCTTGAGTTGGAAAATAAACAAGAACGCGAAAGATACTAACGATTTTAAATCGTATTGTTGTAATTTGCTAAACGTGAAGAACTTCAGCATTTTCAACTCCAATATATTGGGCACTTGAAGGTATGCTTTGTTTGAAATGCTTATGTTATCATTAGCTTGAATTATCTGCGTATATATTTCGTATCAATATTTCCCAAACAATGTTGCTGATACCTTTGTTGTCGTGTGCCTATCCACCAAAGTATGGAGAATGGAATTCAGTTATTTATACCATAATTTCATAATTTTAACAAATATTGCCTTAAAATCTACGTACTTGGTAGATAATTCCCGTGCTTGTGAATCGAACACTAATTAGATGCACTTAATTTATTTTAAATATTGAGTGATCGCTTACATGTCGCTTGTAGTTTTGACTGTATTTAGATTTTCGTGGTATGTACAGTGTAAGATATCTTCCGTAAGATGATGAGCAATCTGGATATTCGCTAGTCTCGGCATCTTTTATTTGATATAAGGTAATTGAAGCTTCGACAATGCACGAACCGTTCGTGAGCCGATCATTAAGAGAAGGAAACGGATCTCCCGCCTTTCCACTAAGAGTCACTAAAAAGGTGAGATTACAAAATAACCCCCCTGTACTGAAGTGCGCATATCTAGTGCGCAGGGTCTGTTAAACGAACGGAAGGCAAGTGCGCTGTTGTATCACAATGTGATTAGCGCACTAGATCGAATGGAAGGCACCCATAACCTTCGTATCTCTTTTTAATGGACCATGGTCAACTTCCGTAAGTTTAACAATGGGCGTTATGGATGATCAATGTGCTCTCAATTTACTATGTCTATGCAACATTCTTTAAATATACTCATTCCGATAATAGATTTTAAGGGTCTTTATTTGTGCACAAAGAGATGGGGGGAAAATACAAAGGATGAAGATGACGGACAGAGACACAAAAGAGGATACAGGATGGACAGGAAAGGATAATGGGAGAGATGGTTATGGAGGAGTGGTTAAGAAAATGTTTTCAAAAGGGTGTGACATTGGACGAAGGAGGTAACGAGGGTGCGCGGAGGTGAAAGAGAAGGGAATGGCGAAAGGGAACGAAATGTTAAGGGTTTATAAAACGGAACGGAGCTATTATTCTCCCCATCCACTCCCAATGCGGCTGCCGATACAACACACACACACACACCCTGGTCCGTCCACTTAATCCGACGCCTTTTAATTCCGAAGGTGGAAACAAAATAACAAAAAAAGAGGATCGCCCATTTCACCCAGCATTCCACCACCCCTTCCCTTAGGGGTACGCCCTCTCGTTACCATGGGGACGGTCACCAGAGTCCTGACGCGGTGGTGAGCTCCAGGGAGGTTGGAATCCGACGGGAAATGAGATAAAGGCCTTCACCGCATTTTCGTGCAAAGGAAGGGGAAAAAACGAACATTAAATTAGATATTAAAAAATCCTTTTGTCGTCGTCCGAATTGTCTTCCGCTGATAAAAAAATTCTTTTCACGTTTCCTTTGTGCTTGTCACTGTTACCAACTGACCTTAAAACTTTTATTAAAAAACTTAAACGTGAAATTTATTAAACACATTGTCGCTTCAATACTCATTTTGGGTTATTTGTTTTTTTTTTAATTTTAAAATAAATCTTAAACACTTCTCGTTTACAAAGTCATTCCTAAAAGCCTTCTAGCAAGACAATGCAGAATATATTCACAACATATTCCTTTTCTTCAGGACATTATCGGGCAAAATGTGAATTACCCACAGTTATTTTTTTTGATCCTTGACGAAATTACTAAGAAATCCAAATGAAACTGCGATTGAGAATAATCATCTGAGAGACGAAGTTTAAAAATGGCCTTTCTTAACTTTTGAGATATTCATGGTGGGTTTTACACTGCATTCCTCAGATGAAAATACATAATGTAGCTCTGCGATTATAACATATACAGCAGCCGTATGCAATGTCTGAGATTTAAAAACCTTAAGCTCTGCTAGAAAAAAATATTTAGCTTAGCACGTATGATTTCCGAAAAGAGAAAAATTGAAATCCGAACGAATATATTTATATATGGGTCATTCCACGCCACTTCGGACAGGAGTTGACCCTTGGCCTCTCAGATTTTGATGAAAATTGGTGAAATTGTTTGCCTCACCAAATAAGAAATACGATTTCAAGCGTTTTGCGAAAATCGAAAAAACAGATGAATAACGGACATTTTACAAATTGGCTGTTTTCGATGTCACGAAATTTTCGTTATCATATATCACGGGTAAGAAAGTAGGTAAAAAAGCACTTGATGGCTCATTTCTAATTACAATTCTTTGAAAAATCTCAAATTGCCGTAAAAATAGCGATGAAATGATAATTTGTTTAAATAATTTAATGTTAAACAATTAAACTTTTTAAGTTCTTCACATTTAATTTTTCTCATTTTTTCAATTATGGTACCTTGTAATATTATAAATGTTATATAAAAATTTTGAGAGGGTGTTTTTCTATTTAAGAGATATATGGCTAAATCAAATAACATTTGAATTTAGCTTTTTTTTAAGTAAACGATGACTTCACAACGATATCAGGTTCAGGTTAGATTAGTAAGTTAGATTTCCGATGGATACTAGCAGTGAGTGAATAACAGCTAAGAGGTCAAAATGAGAAAAAGGGGGTGGAGAAACGAAATATCCACCCCCCCGAAAGTATACGATGTGCCCTGAAACGACAGTCATCGTAAAAAAACCGCTCCACGTTCACCGTATCGAGGGAGGAGAAGCGATCCCAGGAGAAATCCAGAAACGAGCTCCAAAAGGATACGGCCTATAAACGAAATAAAAACCCTCGAATTTCCACCCTTCATTAGAAAAGGTTGATACGTTTCACTTTCCCCCTAGCGATTGAAACGGGAGGTACTAATTGCGTCTCAGGTCTCAAAGGAATATAAAAAAACGTCTTAGTCACGTAGCATTTATGAATCTCTACTTGTAGCACATAGTGGCATGGCATACGGCTTGACGGTAACAGAGAGTATGATGCGAGGGCAATACCACAAATATATGGTCTCCTCTTTTTTTTTAGAAATACAAAAATCCGTTTATTTTTTATAATAAGTATATATATCTGTATATCATTTTAAAGGTTGAACATTTGTCTATTTTTCTGTATAATTGCCTTTTGGGTCGATGTATTTTTGTAGACGCTGTGACCGTTTTTGTACGCCCATGTCATACCGGCTCGCTGCCACGCATAAAGTCGACCAACAATACCCCCTTCCGATCCCAAAACACAGGAGGCATGACTTTACCAGCATATGTACTGTGTTTTTTTGAATCTTCGCGGTTTGGTCGAAGAGGAATGGCGCCATTGTAAACTCTCTACACCACTTGCGAACGTTTTTGACATCCATGCGCGACTCTCCATACACTTCCGTCAATTGGTTTGATGAATTTCAATCGATTCAACGCCTTTTGCGTTCAAAAACCGAAATAACTGCGCGAACTTCGCACTTGGCGGTAGCGTCCAACGGTAGCTCCATTCTCAACGGCTGCCAAGCCAAGACTAAGTGTCCCAACGAGGCACACAAATGCTTGTTTGGAAGTGGAGGAAGCTACAATCACAACAGTGTGGCCAACAGCCGCACGAACACTTTATCTCCGTACCCTACTTTTGGGATTATCTCGTACTTTAAGCGGTGAAAACACGAAAGCATTGCTCAACGTGGGGTTCAATGGACCAATTAAAACCAATCCCCAACAGTTCAGCTAAATGCGCAATGGAGAACATATCAACTTGACCGTGGACGCGGCGAGATGCAAGGGGAACTTATCCTCTAACCTCAAAATCATCAGCGTCCTGAAGTGGGATTAATGGTGGGAAGAATTTTGGTGTTGGTACTTCCACTCCGAAAAGGAATGGCGCATGCATGCAGAGATAGAAAGGGAATGTGTTCTCTTTCCATCTCTGCATGCATGGTTGTTGTTTGTAATAACTAATACCTTAAATATTATTACTTTTAATTATAATAGCTTTGAAGGCTATTTGTTTATTTACCATAAGATCTTAATATAAATGAATGAATGTAGTTAACGGAATAATTGCTAATGAAATAGTTAACTCAGTATAATAATAACTTGGTATATAAATCAATTATTTGTCTCAATTTTAATTATTTCAATAAGATGTATGGTTATTTAAAGTAAATGCTCTATATGATAGTCGTAAATAGAAATAAGGTTTAATTATTGTTGCTATAATTATAATAATTAACTTATTTTCTATTCTTAATGCACTTTGAATAATTATTTATTTTGGTAAATATCCTAAAAAAAGGGGAAGACCCCCTAATGATAATGCTCTAAAGAATAAAGAAATTTTTTTTATATTTCCTATTTTAAGTGAAAAAATTTGAGGTAAATAATATAGAGAATTATTATTTAATAGTGTAGGTAACTACTGCAATATTCAGGATTCGGAAAAACTCTCCCACTGGATGGATAGGAGCTCATCCATTTAATAAAGTTTTTTATTCCACTGTGAATTTTCCTCTCTTTCAATCGTCTATTAGAGCGCACGTGAGCGCGTGAATGCGACGGTCCACGGTCTTCACCTCCAGCTGTATTTTACTCGCAGCGGTATCTCCCTCCCTCCCTCCCTCACTCCATCCCCATGGCAACCCATCTCCTCCAACAAAAATAATTCACTCTCCAGTTTATCCAATCCGCTGACTCGGGGCTGGACGCATATAAAAACCCTTTTCATCGTTGTTTTTATAGAGTGCGCCTCACTGGAATCATCGCATGAATGCAAGCTTTAAAATTTATTCTATGGGAGTAACAAATATTAAAATCTCGTTTCATCCTAAAATAAAAGCTTTACCTCGGGAGTTTAGATAATTAATAGGATGCATCACCGTGTTGCGGAGAAATTACCATGACGACTTAAGGACAAAAAAAAATCGCTCTGAACATGCGCTCTTATAATATATTTTCTATCGACTGCGTTACAGACAAAAATACATGGGCATCTTGTAACAAAAAAAAACACCGAAGTTTAATTCACCTAGTAAGTACCAGCGACAAGTAGCTACAAAAATGACGAGTCAGCAAAATATTTAAGCGGATATTTTGGAACGCTCACAAAGAAAGGAATATTCCGACTCTGCGTCATAAATATAGATATCTGAATAACGTTTCCAAGCTGAGGAATTACAATTCTAATATTTCAACCAGTAATTGCAAAATAATAAAAAATTATTGAATGAAAAGAAGAAAAAAATTACTTTCCTCTTAAATTCAATTTGTAATCATCTCAAAAAAAAATTCTTTCAAAATGGATTCCGCAAAAATGGTAGGATAAATTCTCCATGTTCCATTCTCCATTTCCAAAAAGTTAGTCCTCCGTAGTATTTTTTTTGCATGAAAAGATCTCTCTTTGTATTCATTGAAAGCAAAAGAAAAAATAAAAGATTTGGGCATTCATTGTCGAATATATTAACCTGCCAGTATTTTGCCGATGATTAAAAATGAAGAGAATTGGAGAATACTTGATTATCTTAATGAGAAAAAAGAGAGTTTTTTAGAATATCCTTGGCATTAAGGAGGTTCCACTTCAACTGTGTGAGTCAAAGTAAATACTGAATCCCAGAAATTTCGTTTTTATTGTTTTAAAAAAGCACTGATTTTTACCGATGACATTCCTTAATTATTGAAAACACAATTTAGGCACAAAATACACAGATTGGTCGATTTTTATTTTTTTTCTAATGGAAATCTTTTACAGCAGCAGGAGCAAAATTCAGCGGCTTTTGTATTAAATTAACGCATTTGGAATTCAATTATGGCGAGGAAAGAATTCTGATGGAAACGATTAGAAAAAGAAAAGAGGAATTGGACTGGACATTCCTTGAGAAGACTGCTGACGACGGGGACAGAAGGAAAGCGGGGAAGGGGAAGGAAAAGGAAGCAAATGTTAGACAACATAAAAATAGGCGGAAGTTACGCGGACACAAAGCGCCTGGCTGAGAGAAGAGTGGAGTGGAGGATGAGCCCATGAGGAAACCTGACATCTGGAGCAGAAAAAACACATGAATGAACGAAATATAGCATTAATTTGCTAATTGGTTGAAAAAAAAATTAGTTGAGTAGGTGCATAAAATTACATTTCCATTCAATACCCAGGGATAAACTTCCCTCCTCATAAAACAGTTTCTCGCAAAGATGGAATTCATGTTACATAGTAAAATACTATTTTTCCTCGTTTCACCCACTTTTACATTCAACGCCATGTCATTTCACCAACAATTTTCGAAAAAAATAGCGCGGAAAGGTATGATTCAGTTTTCCAAAATAAAAGACACACGTTCTTCTATAACTGAAATGTGTTTGAGTGGCAATAAAATATATTATTATGAATTTATTGTTGTAAGTATCCAGAATATGAATAAAATGACTTAATGCCATTCTATTCAGGATCTGGCTAACCAACCCCTCCTTGATATACCTGTTTCAACGACTTCACTTTGGATTGAGAGCATTTCTCTTATTCAGTTTCGACATTCAGGTAATATCTCATGGTAATTATTAGAGATTTATAGGACGAGATCATAACAACATAAGATCGTTTCACCTCACTTTCGTGTCCCACTAGAACTGGTTTCAGTTTCACAACAGTTATGCCTTCGTTCCTTTACGGTTGTGAATCGCAAGTTGGACGAAATATGTACTAATAAGTCTAAGCGATCTTACCTGCGCCAGAGTAAAAGTTTTCTGTTCTGATCATCAAAATATGCCACATTGCTTCTCTTAGCATAAGCCACTAAAGCATTTTCAGGCAGAGGCTAAATGAGCTGACCACTAGAATTCATAAAGCGATTCAACAGGTAATCTAATTTGTCTAAAATAAACTTCACCTTAAGTCCCATAAATGATCTATTTCTCAGGAAAGACAGAGAAATTGCATAAGAGTGATAATTAATGAAGTACTATATGAATAAAAGTACTTTAGTTAAGGATGAGATTACGTAATTCTTTGGATGAACGGCTGACTCCAGCTAGGTCAACAATGAATTTTATATTTAGTAACATATGAGTGCGGGACAGTTAGATTTTCGGTAATTCAGGCAAGGGGAAGAACGTGGCTTGCAAATATGCCATGGCATCCCAAGCAGAGGGCATACGGTTCGAAATTTGGAGGTGACGCACCTACTAGAACACCCCGAACCCTTTTTCTAAGATGTGTGATGAGCAGCAGAAAATTCAAAAATAATCTCGATTTATGCAATAAAATCGATGGTTATGAAAATTACATTGAAACGCCCCTGATATCTCTAAATTTTCTGCTCGTATTCTTTAAAGTAAGTTAGCATGTAAGTTAGCGCCCTGAAGGGATGAGTAGGTAGTCTCAGTTGCCTGTTGCATTCACCGAAATCCTAGGGTATTTGAAAAGGATAAATTTCCACTAATTTTCCAAAAATCAGAACACGAATTGAAACGGCAAGCTTAAAAATATTACTCTCCATCATTGAACTCTTCCGCCAGTAATCCAGCCAATATGAGTAACGCTAAAAAAAAGCAGCCTCAATTCACGCCGAAAGAAGAAAGCGTAGCTTGAAATCACTTGATATTGCAAGCCATCATTCATCCAATACGAGACGAGAGATGATTAATTTCTTTCCGCACCCTTCCTCACCTGCCGGCTCCATAATAATTTCTCAGCTTCCTCCTCCGACACACCTCCGCCTTTCACCGCAATCCACTTACGACTCGCCATCTTCTTTATGAACCACACGGGCCTCCTCCCCCCCTTCGCCCGACCCTATCTATCACTCGGGTCGGTGTGAAGACGTCTTCCCGTCTATTCAAGCAGCTTCCCTCATCATTCTCCCTAAGACGAAAATGAAAATTCTTCTCGCGGAAATTTTACCGCCAGAGTCGACCACGTTCCTGGAAGAAATTCTCTAGATACGTACACACACACACACAGACACACAAGTACCTAATCACTCAACCAGCTTCAATCATCGGGAGGTCAGGAGTCATTTTTTCAGTAAAGTACGTGTCAGAGACTCACCAGTATACCCGGAGGGATAAAAACCTTTCAGCGCACTAACGGAGATATAAAATTAAGCAAGTCCATCCGAAACTTTATGGAGTTTTTCCATCGCCAACTTCATTTTCGTTTAAAAACAATTAACTAACCACAGAGGTGTACAAGCTTCACGAACCGGGTTTCAGTGCTATAGCATTATCATCAGGTGATTTAAAAACGCAATAAAATTTCCTAATATACTAATTCACCCTCCTCTTAGAGTTAGATGGCATTAGTGAATTTCTATATGTATTTTTTTAACTACCAGTAAGCATCCGTTTCACAATCACAAGCCATCACTCCTCCGCCGGCCCTGGTGGCGGCGGGGTTGAGTCCTTGTCTGCCAACTCAGGGGTCGCGGGTTCGAATTCCGCCTGCGTAAGATTTTCAATTCCCAGGGCATGGATGTGTACGTTTGTCCGTCAAAGAGTTAAATATAAGAGAAGCCTAGATAGTCCTAATGTCACTCTAGATGAAATACACCATTGTTATTATTAGTATTCCTAACCCTTCCCCTCAAACATTTACAACAAACACTTTTCAGCTAATTCACACTCATTCGCATTTAGCCTACACTTAAATTTATCCTGTAGTACCTACGTTTTAGTCCCGTACATTGTATTGGGAATGATTACACTCTTGTTACAGCATGTTTTTACATCCCTAGAGTGCGTCAAGGGTGCCCTCGATCACAGTTTCTTTTTTGCGTGTATTCAGATGAAATGGTAAGGGAAGCATGGGGGGATAAGGCGGTAAGAATAAAGGTAGGAGGCGAGCTGATAAAATAAGTGAGATTTGCAGATGAACAAGCATTATTTTGTCAGTCTGCCAAGGGGTTACAATCAATGATGAAAGAGTTAGAGGCGCAGTGCTAAAGGTATGGGATGAAGATAAACCGCAAGAAAACGAAAGTAATGACATTTTCTAGAAGGAAGAAGGCGGGGCTGAATATAATGGCGGGAGGGCAGAAGATAGAGCAGGTCGAGCAGTTTACGTATCTGGGTAGTATTTTGGAGGCGAATGGGTTTAGTGGTAGGGACATCAGATGCAGAATTGCCGCGGCTAAAAACGTTTTCGAAGAGAAAGGCATTGATGAGGGGGGCCTGAGAAGAGACGTAAAGAAAAGGCTGGTGAAAACTCTAATATGGAGCGTGGCGCTGTATGGGTCGGAAACTTGGTCATTGCGAAGGGAGGATGTGCGTAGACTTGAGGCGTTTGAGATGTGGGTTTGGAGAAGGATGGAGAAGGTTAGCTGGATGGCGAGAAAGACGAACGAGGAGGTATTGGATATGGTCGGAGAGGAGAGGAAGCTTGTGGCAGAGAGGTTCGGAGAAGGCAGAAGAGATGGATGGAGGAGGTTTTGAGAGGAGAGGGCATGTTGAAGAGAGTGATAGAGGGGAGAACACTGGGAAAGCGTGGAAGAGGATAGGAATTCTGGACGAAATAAGAGGAGATAGAAGATATGAGGAATTGAAGAAGGATCTAATGGCGGGACATCCTTAGGAGGGAAAGCGAGAAAATGTTTGGGAAATGTGGATGCAGTTTGGGGGCTGTACAAGAACTTACCAATCAGCCGGTAGAATAAAAAAATCACTCATGCAAAATCATTTCCTCTGACTCCTAACCCTTCGTTCCTTCCCACTTCAGTCGTCCTGCCGCAGAACGTGTCACCATAGGCAATGAGGATGGTGAATGCAACGACGAAGGAAGAGAATACAAGGCAAGTGGAGAAAGAAAAGGAAACGGATAGCCATTTTTAAAAGGATGAAGAGGAGACGCAGGAAGAATAATAAATTGAAGATGGAAACAGGAGAAGGAAAGGGTTGTTCTCGGTGATACGCGTTTGGAAATATATTTTTAAGGTTTTATGTCCATTTAAAGCTGCCATAAATCGGAATCACAACTTGATATATAATGCGAAGAGACTTCGCTGGTACAAAAAGAAAACACATTTATCTTCAGACTGAGTTTTTTTACTTTCTGACAATACTATGGTAACATCTGCCACTAAATGACCGTTGCCCTACTGAAGACATTCGTTTTGCGCCGAAAGCTAAGATATATGGGACAGAATGCTTTCGTAAATAGGTGGAATCCACATTATATGCGCGCATGCAAAACCCAGATGAAGTTAGATCATAATTCACGAAACTCTGGAGAAATATATCACTTCCACTGATAGTTGCGCTACCAACCGGAAGGTAGGGGAAATATGGATTACACACGTCAAATACTTTCACCGAGAGGGGGCCGTAATTCTTCCCTTTTTGTTTTTGAGGGGGGTATGGAAAAAGAAAATATAAAAAAAATGCTTCTCTTCCTTTCTTACGATCATTAGCCTTTTCAAGTCCTCGAAGAACCCGGAAATTTCTGCAGGAGAATAAAAAATACGGAGAATATATGGACGTTAGCACGTGGATCGAATTGCTTCGTCTAAAGAAGGGGAAGAAAAAAAAAGGTAGAGAATGAAGGAAAACACACTCGCGAAATTGATTGAATTCAAAGAACAACATCATTCTATGGGAACAGAAGCGGAGGTAAGAACACCAGCATCAAGATGTGGGCTCCTAAGGTCGGACAGCCGGGCTAGTGGGAGCATCGCACCAGGCTTATTTATGTTCTCTCTCATCTCTAGATATAAAAATGAATATTTTTTTTGTTCGTCTTCTATGCGTTCCAATACCATTCATCGGATTACTATGAAACTTCGGTGATATACAAGATGGTTGAAGCGTTTACTTTGTGGAATTTCGGCATGATAGAATGATTAAAACTCACTTCTCACTTCACACTTCGGTGAGTTGTTGTGCGCGCGCCAGCGAAGGTTTCTGAATTACTAAATCCATCGTACACACATTAGGTGGAGCGCGAGTCGTCTCAACAAATGAGTGTTGGTACGCGAGCTTCTCGAACAAGCGAGGAACGACAAGCAAGCATCAAAGCACAAGGAGATTAAAATGAAATGGAGGAGTCATGACCGTGAACACTCATGGGCGAAAGTGAAGCAAGAATAGGGGTGCTTGGGAAGGATTTGTGCCGAGTAGGTGTCGCCAAACCAGTCACAAAATATCACTTTTTCTGTGGTTTTTAACTTAGATTTGACGAAATTCGAACGCGACCGCCACCCGGATACGTAAGCCCTAGGAAAGTCTAAACTGTGCCGACTGCAATGGCGGAATTGGCTTCAAGAATCAAGTGGTATGTCGCCTCCATTTCTTTTCTAACCTCCTCGTCAAAGCAGATCGTTAAACGAGTTGTTCATTCACGTGCATCAGAATCTTATACAGTGAGACATATTTTGTCTTAAATGGTACGTGATTTATTTGTACGTAGAATGAGATTTGGTGCAGTAGTCTCTTTGTTTGCATTTTGTAATTGCTTACACTCGTTATATGGAATTTAAATGCTTATCATTAGAAAACTTAAAGAACAAGGTTTTGAATTCTTGCATTCAATTATCGAATACACTTCGCTTTTTCCTAAAATTGTATTTTAAAGCTCGAAAATCTAAAATGTTTGCACTACTTCAACAATAGAACATTTTATTTACTTGGAAACCGCAGCATTGGCATGGAATGGAAACTCATGCCATCATTAATTGTGCGTTATGAATTCCTGTGTTAGGTACGAGGAATTCATTGGACTAGGTCTCAAATATGTTTAGGGACCGATTTCGAAACCTGAAAATATTTGTATATATAAATGGATGTTTGTATATCTGCTTTTCTGTCTGTCCGAGATTAATAGACTTCGACACCGCATCACCGATCACCATGAAGGTTGGCACATATACGTATTTTTTTTTTCAAGGAGAAGGTTTTAATACTATCTAAGAAGATCTCAGGGTCCTAAAAGGTCCTCGCAAGATAGAGGGTTGGGATTTTTTTATCAAATGGCTGAAAGAACGAATTATATATTTCTTTCAATCAATTATCTTTTCCAATTCCTAATTAGTCTGAAAATCGCGCTTTCAGCTGCAAAAACGCACAATTTTCACTGAAATGAACAATAGCATATTTCCTTGGCATCCAGATTTTGGTCTTTAACGCATTTAAAAATTCATTTTCCTTAGTTAAGCAGTTAAGCTGATTAGGAATGATAAGCATTGGGTTTTGTTCAGTGGTTTATGTTTTTGCTTTTTAAAATTACTTTCACTCAAGATAGAGAGTTAAATGGTTTTTTCATCAGATACCCGAAAGAACGAAGTGTGATCGCGAGCAACGCCGGGTAATTCAACTAGTTTAATATAAACATTTTGCATGTTACATGTAATGTAATTGTATTTAATGTAAACAATACATGTAATATTTGCTCCTTTTTTGTATTTAAAATTCTGAGGAAGCAACAACGTTTCTTCTGGATGGATAAAAAGATTGGCAATTTTCCATGAATAAGAAAAAACTTATATTACGTGTTCCCTCGCAATATATTATCATTAGAAACACCTGATGATGATGAAACACATCGATACTCGGGCCGTAATTAAAGCTGTTCTTTTTTTCGTGGAAAATTGCATACGTTTTTATCCATCAGTGATGTTCGAATAGTTTACCAACCAGGGCCGCCGATGGAAGGAGCAAAAGAGAGGGCGCTGTGGAGACCATGTGCAGGAAGCAACTATAAGGCAAGGTGTAAGACAAGGATGCTCCCTATCACGGATTCTCTTCAACTACTACATACAGAGAGCTCTAGATGAGATGAGAGAAAAGGTAGGGGAGCTAGGTGGTGTCAAGATCCATGGAGAAAAACTGGATATGCTGAGGTTCGCAGATGATATTGCATTACTGGCTGGGAGCGAAAGTGATCTGAGTGAGGTACTTGAGGTAATGGAGGACATCCTAACAACAGGATATAATATGAAAATTAATATAGAGAGAGACCAAAGTACTTAAGGTTAGCAAGCATGGGGGAAAAGCTAATGTGTATTTAAGGGACAGGCGATTAGAGAATGTAGAGGAGTTTACCTACCTGGGAAGCAAAATAACAGCCGATGGAAGTATCAAAAGAGACTTAGTAAGTAGTGTTCACCAGGCAATTAATACGTTTTATCAAAAAGGGAAACTCCTAACATCCAGAAATATCGGCCTAAACCTAAGAAAACGCCTTCTTCAAACTTATGTGTGGAGCATATTTTTATATGGCAGTGAGACCTGGACGTTGGGCAAGGCAGAAGAGAGGAGGGTGGAAGCATTCCAGATGTGGCGGTGTTTTCAGGAGGATGTTTAAAGATTCCCTGGGTACGGACAAAGTCAGTAACGAGGAGGTTCTCAGACGTGTGGGGGAGTCTCCGTGTCTGCTGAAATTACTGAAAAAGAGAAGAAATAACTGGATCGGGCACCAACTAAGACACGAAACATTGCTGGCCACCATCTTAAAAGGTACTGTGGAGGGAACCAACTGCCGGGGCAGGCCTAGGTTGGAGTTTATGGGACAAATAATGAAGGAGTTAGGCTGCTCCACTTGTGTGCAGTTGAAAAGAATGGCACAAGACCGTAGCGAATGGAGAACTGCCGCCAACCAACCTTTGCGTTGAGGACATGATAAGAAGATGTTCGAATTCCACACAATTTCGCCAGAATGTTCCAAATTTGTACGTTTCTTCTGTTCAATCTGGAAAATGTCGCACTGTTATGAAGAATACTTCGAAGAAGACTCGAGTGATCAAGGAAAATAATAGGCCCAACCTTTCATTTATGTTGAATATCCATCATGACGATAATGAGAGGCATTCACGAGCTTATGGCTGTTATGCATAAAAAAGAGTTTGGGGCCGTTGGGAGTTTATTTTTTTCGGCGTTCTTGCCTTTTATGCATTGCGGAAAGCCGTTTCTGGGGAGACAGAGAAAAAGAAGGAGAGAGAGAGAGAGAGGGAGAGAGAGAAAGATAAGAGAACGGTGGAAGACGGAAGATTGAGAGGTCCATTCTCTGGCGGGATAGAGAGAGTAGAGAGAGAAAAGGCAAAAAATGAAACGTCCAAGGGATCCTCTGACCACCATTTTATTCCGGATGACGGCAGAAAGGAAAGCACTTCTTCATTTGCTCCGCCCCACGGAGAATTCAGACTCCCGGCGCGCGAGAGGAATCTGGGTTTATTTTATTTATTTATTCCGACGGCACAACCAGAGAAGCAGGAGAGGGTCGGAAAGGGAGAATAAAAGTGTGTGAGAGAAGGAAAGGGAAGGACTAAAAAACGGCGAGGATGAAAGGAAGTGGAAGAATGAAATGGAAAAAAATAAGAAAGTAGGAGAGGGAGAAAAATTTTAATCTCAGAGCGTACGCGATGAAAAGGCTCGAAATATGAGGTAACAATGGAAATCCAAATGTTGCTTTGAAAAATCTGCAAAATGTTCTTTTTTTTCAGGTCGATTTCCCACAGGAGCGAGACGGCAAGCTTCCTAACGTGGAGTTTTCAGGACAGTGGCTTAAGCGAAAGTTAAAATCCGTGGCAACAAAAAAACCTAATACCCAAGGATGACTCATTGTTGGTTATCCTTATCGTCGGTAAACAATAAATCCGTGATAAACCAACTTTCCAATTGGTTTTGAACACTTTCTGGATCTTCCTAAAAGATTTTAATCTTCATCTATATCATCTGAGTATTCTACCGGTTAAAGGTAGGTTATGATGAAAGTAATAGAAAATCCAACAGACTCTAAACACGTGCAGTGCCCCCCTAGTATTTCTTTCTTCATCTCAGCGTAAGTCCTACCATTCTTCATCCCGTCCATAAAACCTATTCTCTTTCTTCCCCTTCCCCGCTTGCCCAACATCCTTCCCTCTATCACGGCCTTCAGCCAACCATCGCCCCTCATTACCCCTTCCAGCCACCTACCCTGTCTTCCCCGAATCTCATCTATAAGTTTCCTCTCCTCGCCCACCATGTCAAGCACTTCCTCATTTGTCTTCCTTTCCGTCCACCAACATTTATCTAAAAATCTCGTTCAGTAAATTAAATATTAGAGATTAAATACACGGACATTTGAAGTAACGCTGTTATCATTGCTGAAATCTGACTTCTTTTTACAGAAATTTGAAAAAAAAACTCAAAAACATGCCTCTTAGTTTGAACTGTGAATCAATGAAAATATTGTTCATTTTCTTTACTTCTTTGTTGATTGGGTTATAATCCTTGAGGAATGAAACGCCAAAGAAGCCTTCGCCAATATATCTGCCATGTATTTCATATCTCCATTTATTTCTTTAGTATCGCTCTCCAGACTAGAAAGCCTCTTCTACTACGATCTTTAATGGTCTTTAAAATAAAGGCGAAGATTTCTAGGTGTAAAACTTCATGAAACTGGTACACCTCACTTAATGAATATGTGCTTTTTATAATCCATAATTCTTTATTTCCGACAGTGGTTTCGACAATCATTAACAACCTTGATAATAACAATGAATGTCGAAACAATGGCCGGGAGTAAAAAAGTGTGGGAATAAAAAATTGTGGAATATACAAGGTATTTAATAATTCACAAAGTGAAAATTCTTTTTTCCAGATGCTCAAATTTTCGAAAAACGTTATTACACACATGCGCACATGACCATCACGCCGTAGCCTTTCACAGGGTAGGCACAGCCAAAAAGAGTTTAACTCTCGGTGTTAGGCGTATAAAGCTGGCTCCGTTGTAATTAATTATTCCACGAAGTCTTATACTCCCATGCTTCTTCTGCTTCTCGGTGTGTCTATACACCACATATAGGTATATCATAGCGGTGGCCCGCGGGCAGCGATATTCTGGCAGGCAGGTATCATTCGAGCATCATCTACATCTACAAAATACCCTGCAAGCCACCTCAGGGGTGTGTTGCAGGGGGTGAGTAGTCACCAACATGCATTACACTACAACCAAAAGTTAGTGTAACTACGACTAATTATACATTATCATAAATCGCTAACGCTTGTCAGGAGTTGAAGTCTCACAAGCATGCACTACACTATAGGTATGTTACAAATGTTATAGAATGACCGTTAGCATTTCGCAACTACATAAATGGACAGAGTTAAAAGAATTATGCTGAAAGCATGCTCGGCGTGCTGTGAGTACTAGGTACCAGATAAGCATACTAGGGGATAAACCAACTGACTAGCTACACTACCTATTGACAAGCCTAGTTAAAAATATTTTTCATAGTCCATTCTGAAGGGATTCTTACTCGAGTAGAATAGAAAAACTAGGGTATTGCTCTTTTTTAGTTTCTCTCTGCTGGGGAAAATGCATCAACATTGATCGCTAGATTGCCGTACCCGTTAGTAGGGAAAGCTACGCGAGATGTGGGCACTGCAATGGTTGGTAACTATGCATTGCATTATGCATCTACAGCATGCATTATCTATTTAAAATCACTGCGAAAAGTCGAAAAGTATCCTCAAACAGCCGACGATGGGCGGAGGAAGCTGTAAAAAGACTGGAAACTTCAAGAAATGGAAAAAAATGTATACGTCTCCACATAAATTTTAATTTCATCGTCTTTTAGAAGTGGGAATTAAATATTGTAATTTTTTATATTTTTCAATTATCCGTGATGATAATTTTGCGCGCAATTGTCGTAGTTTTTATTTCCAATTTACCATATCATTTTTGTCGTTAGTTAATTTCAAATTAATTTCTAAGGATGGTATCTTTGCATTCATTTTACCTTAATGGTGTAAAAATATAGTTACATTTGACAAAAATTCTCGGTAATTATATATATATAACCACGAAAGTCTCTAACTTGACTCATTTTTCACACCGTACCTACGGCTAAAAAGCCTTCAAAACAGCAGGATTTTTTTGCGATTCCCAAACAATTACTGCGAAGATTAATAATTTAGTTTTAGCTGATAAAATGTACAAACTACACACTGTTATGCTAGTTTTTTGCCGAAATCTAGCTGTTATAAATTCCTAATTTTTTTGAATATTCTCCACTGCCATCTACAGCCACATTCTATCACGTGTAAAACAGCTTGTGTTTACAGGCGAATTGCTCAAAAAGTAGATCGGCAAGGGATTAATATTTTGATATCATTGGAAAGAATGTTTTTTCTTTAAATGAGGTTAAATTCTAGGTGAAGTGATTTTTCGCTCAAACTAACTTATTCACGCCCTTCTATAATCTCCAATACGTTAATTTTTATTCTTTATTTTTTAACAGGTTGCTTATTTTTCAAAAGTAGGTTCCTCTTTTTAACCCTCGTTCAACACAAAAAGCCCTTCTGCTCGTCACTTCATCACGTATCGTGGATTACACCGGTCATCGAATGAAGCCCATTCCAGGCTACATTACTTAGCAACCATCCCCCCAACATGCACCAACTTTACCCGCCCGCAGGAGCCGCAATCGCTAATTTAACGTCGCCATGGCCACCGAACCATTCTGCTCCCTCTCCCCCCCACATAAATGCATTGGAATCGGGAGCCATTGCGCGAAATTAATGACTTCCGGACTTTTAACGGATCGATGCGCACTGCAGCGAATAGGCGATCGCTTTGAAACCGTTCACGCACGTCACTTCGTGATGATGAAGCCGAGCGGGAGAGTGAAAGAAAGATGAGGATGGAGAAGCACCAAGAGGAGGCAATAGATAGAAAAAAACAAAACAGGAACGGAGGTCGCAACTGATTTCACGCTCGGACGAACACCGCGCGCTTATAATGCACGGGAATGAAAAAAAAGAAACAAATGAAGAGATTCGAAGCGCACGGAGCGTTGAACGCCAGTGCGAGCCGGGAGAAGCGTTGATCGACGTGGGATCTCATGTCACGACTACGTCCCGCCTGAGCGAGTTCCAGATAACGAGCTTAAGGAGGTTCCACCGCGACTGTGTGAGTCAAAACAAATAATAAATTCCACATTTTTTATATTTTGTCCAAAATATCCTGCTTTCACTGATGCAATGCGTTACCATTAGAAACCCAAAAGTAAGGAACAAAATTTGCAGATTATTCCACGAATGTATTTTAAATGAGCACTTTTTTCCAGCCATTGGAGCCCACTGCAGCGCCATTTCCTACGGATTACCGCATTTTGACTTCAATTACGGCATTGATTCTTCAATAACTAGAAAAATAAGGTGGTAAGATGACGGTATTTTATTTTTATTCAATTTCTATGGATTATTTCCTTCTTAGAGACAGTTTTCCACGAAAATGGCATTTGTATTTTATGGAAAAATACTATTTTTCCCCGTGTTTCTCTCATTCCCCCATTGAACACAATGTAATTTCAAGTTAATTATAGAATAAAATAGCGTGGAAAGGTATTATTTTGTTGTTCATACATCAGATAGAGGACAGGTTTTTCTACAAGTAGACAGAATATGAATAAAATGACATTTAAGTCATTTCACGGTGGAACCACCTTAAAGTTCTGACCGCCGAAGGCCATGAGCTTAGAGTTTTGTCTTGCTGCCACAAGGAGTCGCGGGTGTGCGATCAACAACAGAGTCCTCTACATAGCGACTCCTCAACCACACACTTCGCAGTTGAGTAGTAGCTATGTAGAGCGACTAACTATTAGTTCAATTCCGCACTAAGAAGATAACATTCAAGAATAATTAAGAAATCCTACTAAGGACATATATACCAACGCACCTGAATCATAAAAAAGAACAACGAATGGAAAAATTACACGTAAAATTTGCGATAAAAAGTCTGCTTTTTGTTCATGTAAATTGTGGAGTTAGGAGCCTGGCCCACTGCAAATAAAACTTTCACAAACAAAAAAAGATTTCATTTGAAGTATCTCATAATTTCACAATGGAATTATCGGGATGAACCGTCGGTCACTCTTTTATTGTCCATAAGGTAAAAATATTCTACTTCTTGCTGATGAAATACACTATCACATAAAAGGTCCGTAAAAAACAGCGCTTCCTAAGCCGCAGAAAGGGTCACATATTTTTTCAAGAAATATCTTTTGAGTTTGGCATTAAGGATTCTCATAAATTATCGAAGTATAAAAATTACAGGCTCATACAAAATAAAACAGACTACTCGCATTTTAATGAATAGTCCTACTCATCTTTGTTTAGCCTACAACCTGCTCAAATACGAGAACTTAGCTTAAAATACCACAAGGTTATAAAATTACGTCTTTAATTTACTTGTGAGGATTAATTTTAGCCAATGAATACCGCAGGAAATTTGGTAGAATTGCACTGCAAATCAGACGCCAGAAAACAATAAAAGAAATGGATCGCAAACTTTTATCCTGGACTGACAAAAGGCGACTTAAATCCACGGGATGAAAATCATTTGCCAGGGAAGGTATCGCTGAGTATATATATTTTTCTATGGTTTCCTTTAAGTTGCGTGAAAGGTTTTAGAACCCGCTCAATGGCTCGGTAGGCCAAACACATGTCGTTCTTACGATAAAAAAGCCTACGCTTGAAGTATGAGTGTACTAGAGTCCATTTGCGGCAGCATAACTAGAGCAAGGCTCTTAAATAAGGAGCACAATCATCGCTGATATCTCCTTAGGCGCCGAAGCTACGAAGCGAAAAGAAAGGAGTAAAAAATGAGAAAAGGGATAGAAATGAATCAACAAGTCTCCGGGAGATCCATGCGACTGCATCCCTTCATTGAAGGTCAGAAGAATGAGGACAAATGCGGTAATCATCATGATGTTCTTTCGCAAGTTTGCGCGGCGTTTTTCAGATGATCTCTCAGGTACTTCGTCCATCCAATTAAGTATTCTACCAGCTGATTGGTAGGTTCTCGGACAGTCCCCATTCTGCATCCCAATTTCATAGACATTTTCTCGCTTTTCCTCCTAAGGATGTCCCACCATTAGATCCCTCTTCAGTTCTTCATATCTTCTACCTCCTCTTATTTCGTCCAGAATTCCTATCCTCATCCTTCCTCTTCAAGTTTTCTCTCCTCTATCACTCTCTTCAACATGCCCTCTCCTCTCAAAACCTCCTCCATCCATCTCTTCTGCCTTCTCCGAACCTCTGCCACAAGCTTCCACTACAACCATATCCAATACCTCCTCGTTCGTCTTCCTTGCCATCCAGCTAACCTTCTTCCTCCTTCTCCAAACCAACATCTCAAACACCTCAAGTCTACACACATCCTCCCTTCGCAATGACCAAGTTTCCGACCCATACAGCGCCACGCTCCATATTAAAGCTTTCACCAGCCTTTTCTTTACGTCTCTTTTCATAGGAGATTTACAATCTCCGCCGGGATGAGCATATCTCTCCGTATCTCCACAGCAGCTTGGATAGCTTTCTACACATTCCCGTTGAAAACACCAACTGGCCACATTTCTCTATTCCCTCTTCCAAAAAAAAACAACCTGAATACCTTCTACACCTCTTCCCAGTCTCAACATCTACTCCAACAATAGTCACAAGATCCTCATCCCAATATCTGTACTGCCCAGGAAACCGCATCGCAACCTTCCAAAAGTAATATCAAGTTGCCGGTGCAGAACTCAGAAACTCCATATCAAATGAATTAAAGAAACAGCAGTCCCTGAACCAATTTAAAAACCGTATTTATAATGTGTTATTAGGCAAATAAGTTTCCTTTCTTCTCTCCATGTACATACGTGTATCACCCATATTTTATGTCAGCTTTTATGTTTTATTATTATTATTATTTTCTGTCAAAATATTGTTTTGATACAAAAAACAATTTGAATACTACATTGTTGTTATGCTGGAACCTTGACAAAATGTTTTTTAGTGTATTGTTTAACTTAGGGGACAATGCCCCAGTGCAAATAAATTAGTTATCTATCTATCTTATATGCTGTTTGGGAGTACAACAGTCTTGCAAGCTGTCCTACATGTGTCCTCAGGTCAAGCGAGCATTGTTTCTTGATTGGACGGATCCTTGACCAAAGGACCCTAGCCGGACAGCTGGTGAAACTGTTGTCGCCCCAAACAACATTATACCCGGACGAAGAACCCTATAATCCAGAGACCAGCGGAAATCATCAGTTTATCGAAGGACAACAAGCCTAGTAATGGCATTAGGGAATAGAAGTTGGATAACAAGATAAAACCCACGAAAAATGTGAAAAGGAACGTTTTACCTCAGTAGGCGGTATCAGGACCTTTCGAATGTTTTTAAATCCAGAATTACTAGATTCAACCTCGAATTCTAAAGCGAGGGACTGACAACATACACCCAACATACACCATACTTGAAACACAAATGCACACGAGGTTATACACCAAAGACGGTGACATTCGCCACGAAAATATCATTTCACTTGACTGGGATTCAAACAGACGAGGTCAAGATTTCTACCAGAAAACTCTTCTAATCCACCCTTACGGAGGAGTGATATTTCCAGAGAAGACTGCTTCACAACCACATACAGCTAGCCACCACACGCTTGCGGAGAAAGAACCTTAAAGAGAGAAAAGATGAATATGATATCGCGTGGTAAGGTAGTTTGAGCGAAAAATCACTTCACCAAGAATTTGATGAATTTGGCCTCATTTTAATGAAAATACTCCAATCTTTCCAATGATGTCAAAATATCAACCCCTTGCCGAAATACTTTTCGAGCAATTTTCCTCAAAATAAAAGCTGTTTAACATGGGAAAGATTATGGCTGTGCGCTCCAGAGGGAGAATATTTCAAAAATTAGGAATTTATAATACCTAGATTTCGTCAAAAAACTAACAATGTGTAGATTGCATGTTTTCTCAACTACTTATAAAAAAATAATCTATTACTCACCAAAGTAGTTTTTTACAGAAACGCAAAAACACCTGCTGTTTTGAAGGGTTTTTCTGCCGTACGGCGGGAAAAAATGAGTCAAGTTAGAGACTTATGTAGCTTTATTTATTTAATTACTGAGAATTTTGGTCGTATATAACTATATCTCTACGCCATTAATATTACAATATTTATTTCATATTCTTACAGACGCTGAAATTAAAAAAAAAATAAAATTAGAATATGGTCTCCCATTATGACTAGGGAACTATCTCGCTCAAACCACTTTAACTGAATTCTGGATAAGGATAGAATATGCACAATGTACAGAAAATAGGAAAAAACGAAAAGATTATTATTATATAACATGGTAGGGGAGAGAAAAAGGAGTGATAGGAGAAAATCAGAGGAAGATGACGAAGATGGACACGGAGGCATGCAGCAAGAGACTACCGGAATACCGGCAAGTCGTTTTCAGGAAGCTCCCTAGGAAATAAGGTTCGTTTAGAAGTGTTTTCGGAGAGCATTGTTGAAAGAGGAAAAGGAGACCCATTTTGGGGATAACAGAGAAATTCACGGGGCTGAAGAAACAAGAAAACGTAAAGATTAAAAAGAATGCATTCGAGAAAGAGCCAACAAAAAACCCATTCCGTTCGGTGGCGTAAAAAACAATCGGTAATAATGGTAAATTAACGAGTCGCTTCTTCGAAAGGGCGATACCATTACTGCGCCCGACGTATGGCTTACCACAGATATAAAAAATATTTGTATGCAAAAATAAAAGATTGAGATGATGACTTAGCCGTTGCATGCACTGCACTGCACTTCCTCAACAAGTGCATCGCCAGAGGGACGAGAGATTCAAAGAGGTGTACCTACTGGTGGGGGGGGGGGGGTGCAATTCCCCGCTGTTACGCACATATTACCGAAGTCTCGTGAGACTGCATCGTGATTGTCGATAGATCGAGGAGAATACGACGATAAAATCGAAAAGAGATAATTAGAGCGTTTAAGTGGGAAAGACTAATCGACTGCATTGATTACGGGAGAGAGACGAGAAATTAATGCCGTCGTCCAGTTCACATCCATTAGCTTTCCAGAAGAAGGAATCGCAGAGAGCCTCTTATTATCCTCTTCGAACGCTAGTAAGAGAAAGAGCCCCGCCCATATGCTCAAGGGAAATGAATTGAAAAGGCCAATAGCCGAGGCAGTCACTCAGCCATTACCCTCAACCGCCAACACCGCCCCAACAACACAAGAGCCTTTTTTAATGCCAACCACCGCCGACCGCTCTAGACTTAATCATTATTGCATCGGAGGCGAAGGTAGGTAATGCAAGAAGTTCGATGATTATCCCCGGAGGCGGTGACTCGCCAGATTCGGTGTCGGGTTCGAATCCCAGCTAGGGCATTGCCCGGACCGTGACCCTTTCTGCAAGACTAACTTAGCATAAATGTAAAATATATATGATTAATGCCAGTATTATTTTCAAGCACATGCATACAAACCAGGACATGGATCGAATCCCAACCACGGAATTACATTACAATTAAGGGCTCTGACTCTATCCTTCAGCATTACTATAAAATGTAGAACACTTCTATGGGAGGATTATTCAAAAATGCAATTCTGAAGATTTAAAAGAAGAGTTGATTATATAAATGACTTTATTATGATTTTACACCCCTTCAGTAATCATACATAGGAAGTTATATGGTTCAGTAGATTTGCTGTCGCAAGACGAATTTAACATCAATGTAAGATATATGATTAATGCCAGCATTATTTTCAAGTAAATGCATGCATCCGAGTTCAAGCATTTCATTTGCAAAATCTTGGGCAGGTACATCATGAAAACGACCTCATGAAAAGTTATTTAACCAGCATGGCCATGGGATATTTACAATTATAATCATAAGATGGGGTTAAAAATATATTCATATCGAGCGTTTTTAATGCGAGTAACTATATTGAATCTTCGTGCTTAAGATAATGCAGCAATACCTAAACGTATCCTGGAATCCATATATGATTTCAGGTAGTGTAAGTTTTGAGGCTACTATAGCTCGACAAAATGCCATAAAGATTCAAAATGTCGCACATTAAACTCTGGGCTGAAAAAAATAGGAAGTTACATCGAAGCTGGGTGATCTAAATCCATACAGTTATATTTGTTTACGCAATAGTATATTTGTATGCGCATGTTCATGCAGATGGAACTCATGGAATTCCATCCAACGCTACTAATACTTGGGAGCAAAAACCTCAATAGAGGCCAGTAACTTCTTCAGAGTAGTGCGCGAGAAGAAGATGGAGATGGTATGAGAAGGTGAATACCTTTCTTCCGACAATAGTTCCCGTTAATCTCGTGATGAACAGGACATCGCGCCGTTAAGACACCCCGATCAACGTATCATACCTAGATACAGCTCCAATCAAAGTAGTGCATTTCATTCGGGAGATGACGTGGCATTGAGCGGAAGTCTATATTTAATTATTCAACACAAAACTTGCAATTATATTTCCAAACAGATTCCGAGTATTATTATCAATGATACATATATATTTACTCAATAATACGAACCAACATTACACTTCCAATCCATGAATAAGAACAAATGGCACACGCTACATTATCATATTATCCTTCACTTTCAAACTTTGGTAATTTTCTGTTGAAAACAACCTCACGTGGATATATAAAATATTTAAGAATTCTCCAGGTACTTCGTCACATTCCTCTGTGCCCCTATCAACAATAGATTACATGGCATAGTTAGATCTTTTGCATCCTAATTTCATCATTTTTGACCTTATATTTGCATCCATAAATTTCAATTAGAGCAGTCTTTAAGACGACAACTGAGAACGACATCGAGACAATGAGTTGGATTTCAGTGACAGGGATATGACCGGTAAATTACTGAAAAAAGGCAACAGTTACGCACATATAAACTTGAAATTATCTATTATTCTGAATAACGAAAGTTTAACCTTGTGATCAAGGTCACAAAAATGTATGAGAACGACGCACTTCTACTAAAGCAATCGGCTATATTTGGCATTACTCGAATGTATGTACTATTAAACATTAAGTACATCTACAACTACAAAATACCCTGCAAACACCTCAGGGGTGTGTGGCAGAGGGTGAGTAGTCACCAGAATGCATTACACGATACCCTAAAGTTAGTGTAACTACGACTATTTGTGCATTAGCATAAATTGCCATTAAACTCGATGGTTTCGGGCTACACTTTGTGAAAATCCATTCTAATGAATTCAAAGAAAGATATGGAACTTTTTTTTACAGTTTTTTTATTTCAATTCGACCGGTTTCGTCGAATAGGGGACATCATCAGGACAAGCATACAATACACTCTAGGTATGCTTCCAATGTTAGAAGGACCGTTATTATGTATGTACTTTAAAACTACATAAATGGACATAGATACAGGAGCGTTGCCGAAAACATCCAAGACGTGCTGTTAGTACCAGGTATCAGATAAGGATGGAAGCATAAGGAAGTAAATAAACTAACAAGCTACACTACCTAGTGGACAAACCTAGTTAAAAGCATCATTGGCAGGTGTTATGGTCTCTAATCGTTCGCTGGAAAAATGACATTTTAAATCTCTCCGTTCTGCAGTCCAGTTCCCTCATATTATTCCCATGATCTGATCTACCGTAGTATGTAGGATTTAGTAATATTTAATTAACGTCGACAGAAAATATTTTGGTTTGGAACTTACACAAAAGATTAAGGTGGTTCCACCGTGAAATGACTTAAATGTCATTTTGTTCATATTCCGTCTACTTCTAGAAAAAGTTGTCCTCTATCTGATATGAACAACAAAATAATACCTTTCCACGTTATTTTATTCTATAATTGAGCTTGAAATTACATTGTGTTCAATGGGAGAATGAGAGAAACACGGGGAAAAATAGTATTTTTCCATAAAATATAAATGCCATTTTCGTGGAAAACTGTCTCTAAGAAGGAAATAATCCAGATAAATTGAATAAAAATGTAATATAGGCATCTTAACACCTTATTTTTTTAGTTAGTGAAGAATTAATGCCGTAATTGAAGTCAAAATGCGGTAATTCGTAGGAAATGGCGCTGCAGTCGGCACCTAAGGCTGGAATAAAGTGCTCATTTAAAATACATTCGTGGAATAATCTGCATATTTTGTTCCTTACTTTTGGGTTTCCATAAGTAACGCATTGCATCAGTGAAAGCAGGATTTTTTGGACAAAATATAAAAAAATGTGGAATTTTGTATTTGTTTTGACTCACACAGTCGCGGCGGAACCTTCTTTAGTCTAAATTTGTATTCTACGGTCTGAAGCGAAAGTAATACATAAAGCCCGGATGTCCTTTTAGTGGAAATACCTAGGAATCCTATAATAATTTTGGACGGCGGCGAATTATTACAACCATAGAACAAAAGCAAAGAGCAAATGTATTAAGTGAGAGGATAAGGGTTCCAAGTCGAGGCGGCAGTGGCAGGGTGTAACATTTTCGAGATATAGGCAGTGAGTGTCCTCTGCGGCACCTTAAGGGTTACGAGCTGCGTCGATAGGTAAAACTGGAATGACGTCAGCGGCGCTGACGTCACGCGCTGCATATACCAACCTGCTGCTCCCCCTCCCCTCCTCTCCTCTCTGCACGGGGAAAGAGGCAGGGAAGTGCCTCTCCTTGGTAAGAATCGATGCACGCGCACCATTCAGAGAAGTGGCTAAACCCTGAACTAAAAATTAAGCATGGGAGAAGAGGAGTAGTATTGAAAAGCCATTTAATAAATAGTCCATTCATAACTGGAGATATAATAAGAAATCACCGCCACTGCTACATACCACCGCTCACGATACGAAAAATTGCTCAATGCTATGCAACAAGGGTTATTTAATATTTATAGCAGGAGGCAAAAAATATAAATATTCATATTCCTAGAAAGGATATTGCGAGCGGAAAATTAGCGAATTAATGTAACCTCTCTCACCGCACGCTAAATGGTCTTAAAAGATTAAAAACCACCAATCTTAAAGTTCAAAGAAATGTGTTTAAGGATTTCAGGAAAATACAGGGTTATTACAAATGATTGAAGCGATTTCACAGCTCTACAATAACTTTATTATTTGAGATATTTTCACAAAGCTTTGCACACACATACAAAAACTCAAAAAGTTTTTTTTTGGCATTTACAAATGTTCGATATGTGCCCCTTGAGTGATTCTGCAGACATCAAGCCGATAATCAAGTTCCTCCCACACTCGGCGCAGCATGTCCCTATCAATGAGTTCGAAAGCATCGTTGATGCGAGCTCGCAGTTCTGGCACGTTTCTTGGTAGAGGAGGTTTAAACACTGAATCTTTCACATAACCCCACAGAAAGAAATCGCATGGGGTTAAGTCGAGAGAACTTCGTCCTGAAGTGTCGTTGCACTGTTATGGCTGACTGATGTGAGTGCATTTCAAGCACGACATACGCTTTCTCGGCTCCTGTCGCCATTTCGTCTCACTGCGCTCTCGAGCGCTCGGGCGGCAGAAATCTGAAATGCGGCTTCAGCCAAACAAAACTTTATGAGTTTTTCTACGTATCTGTAGTGTGTCGTGACCATATGTCAATGAATGAAGCTACAGTGAATTTATGAAGTCGCTTCAATCATTTGTAATAACCCTGTACTCCGGGACGAAAAATGAAAATAACATATTGAATAGAACTAAAAAAATACAACAAAAGCACAGCATAAAGAAACGTAGTCTCTTAACAATGTATCAAGACATGACTGATACCCAAATCACGTAGATTATCTTTCAATTTTGCGGAAAATAATCATTTCAGTGAAATATGAAATCCTACTACGCCCGAATTAACGACCCCTTGAATTCATTCCTTCACTATTAAATGCGCCCTGAATAAAAGGGAGAAAGAAAAAAAGATGACAGTCTGACTTTGAAGATTCCCGTGAAAAAGCGGCGACACGTGGTATTCCCACCTTAAGAAGGCCACATGCAAGAAACGACGAAAAAAAAAAATAAACAGATTCAAAGAAAGGTGGATACCGTGGAAACGACTTGCTGAAGCACGTACTCAGGAAAGAGAGAGATATAAAGGCGTGGGTTTGACACAGCTACCAAAGATGCTGAAATGCATGTCCATTCTATTTCCCCCTCCCCCCTGCTATTCCCGAATAAAAAGCAGAGATTACTACTAATTTCATTGTATACTTTATGCACAACGGTGACGAGGATCACGACTGAAAGAGCATGCTTGCGAGATTGAAGGCATGAGCTTGAAAGGTCACGGCAGTTTCCTGCGCAGAATATGACGCCTAACTGTCGAATCAGAACGTGTAAAGGCCGTTTTACACGATGAAAGATTTTGTACAAACGAATGTATGTAAGTGAGATTGTACGTTTGTCTCAACGAAATTAGAGCAGGTTCTATTTTCCGTTCAGACATTGAGACATTAGCACAAGCGTTCATACAATTTGCATACGCTTTTACACGATACAGTTTACCTCATGCATGAGTTCACGGAGGAGTTTGTACAAACTAATGTACCGTGTAAAACGGCCTTAAGACTCCTTATTTTGTCATTCGAACTATTTCGGAAGAGCACTAACTCAAATGAACGATCCATTCCGCTCTCGAATTACTCATTTGGAAGCTCAATTCCACGACCGAAAGAACTGAAAATGAACCATTCTCGGCCGAAATGAACGAGTCGATGATCTCGCCGTCTGGCAAGCACGGTTTACAACTCCACTTTCGTTAATATTCTCCATATAAGGAACGTTCCGTGACGTCATGTCCCGTGAGGTGAAACTACACAATAACCCCCCCAGGAGTACCCATCAGACAACCCGCAGTACAGAGGCAATATTTCAGCGTCCCATATACATGATCAGCAAAACTGATAAGTGTTAAATTTACATGTACTAGCCTTAAACTTATAAAAGGTTTAACATAACTTATTTCAATCGAGTATATCGATCCATTAATTTTTTTCCTCATTTTGACTCGGTTGAGATCTCTATTTTCTTACAACATCTTTATGGATCAGGCTACTCCTTTCTCGCGTTTGCCATAGTAGGGTGGTCTTCTGGCTACGTTGAATAAAAAATTCTAACTTTCTGTGAAAAATGTTGCCAGCGGTAACCGAATGATCAGAACTGTTAATTTGTGTTTCTACTCAGTATTTCCATTTATAATATCGCCTTGCCTGTAACACCGTATATGTATTGTGCCACTTTTGGCATACTCTACACCACGAAGACTCGAAACCTCTGAGACCCAGAGCCGCAGGAGACTTTCGCGGTCTCGCAAAGTGCTGGGGAGAGGTTAAGACATGTCTGCACGATCGCTCATGTCTTCGCGCAAGTTGCGCCTGCTGGACTTTTATACGGTCCTTCCTACTAGTAGGTACTTCCACCTTTTACACTCTTTCATGTCGAGTTGTGAATGTTCCCACCAATCCACAATTCACCAGCACCTCCTCTACTCTCCCCACTCCTCCACTAAACAGCTGTTTCCCCTCAAACGTTGGCGAAATGTGCCGTCAGTGGAAGAGATCTCTCTCTGTCTTCGTTCGACCGGCCAGGAAACCACATCGGGAGGTTCTACTGAAGGCGTGCTGACTATAGATAGATAGATACTTTTTATTTTCGTACATTATATTGTACAACAAATCTTTGAGTAGTTATATCAGGTAATGAATAAATAAAATACAAAGCACATAATAAATAAATACATAAAATACATAAACATTTTTTGTAGACATAATTTAGGGTTCGCCATCTAAGGTGTTAATTTGTAATCGCAATCGAGTCTTGAATGTTGTAAATGAGGGAGCGTTTCTCACATGAGATGGTAGTGTATTCCATAAGTAAGATTTGAGCTAATGTGGAAGGAGTTACGAAGCGTCTCCGTGGAGAAGCGAGGTATCGCCAGGGGCGGGATCTCACCCCTCATACAGGTCTGGTGCTGCGATAAACAGAGAAATAACTAGCTAAGTAGTTGGGTAGCCCAGTTTTTAGTATTTTATACATGAGGCAGGCGGCAAAGTAATACCCTACGCTCCTTTACCTACTGTGAACCAACCCAATTCCCGCCTGTTAAGGTGTGATGCGCACATCCCGTCTAAGGCCGAAGATAATACCTTATATCCCTGTGTTGACTAGTCTCTGAATGCTTGAGGTTCATTTCCCTTGAAATGTCGCAAATGACCAGACAGCAGTACTATACAGAGAGTTCACGGTACCTAGCCTACGGTTTCACTTGAGTTGTATTATATTTTGGAAATATAATTGTTCTTGTTGGAAGTCAATCCCATTTTGAGGCTGTTGTTATTTTATTTTGTTTCGACTCCGTCTACCTGACTCTGTCAGTTCAATCGAGACGACGAATTCCCACCGAGTTTCGTCGCAATATATATACACTGGTGTCAACTCGATATCCGTGATGTCCTCGATTCGGAAAAAAGGTCGAGCTTCCGTAATTTCTGACTTCCGCAGCTTTCGACGCGATTATTATTATTCAGCGATCTCTCCGAACGTGAAGAGGATTCTCGCGGTCCATTCGGTGCACGACGCGGACACTCATCATCGTACACCACCGCTCCCTCTCATACACTCCCTCTTAGAGGTATTTCCATCCTTTTCACGCTTTCGAGTCACGTGACATTGTGTTCCTCGCACGTGAGCATGCCAAATAAGCAGCACGTTGTCGCGGTGCAAGACCACGCTCGAATTCGAAATGCAAACCTTACATTCATCTTTTTGTCAAATAACGCATTTTGTCTTTCTTTTTATTGGGTACGTTTAATTTTTTTAAAAACGCCAGTTCATTTTTACCGTACCTCGCTTAAGGAGGTTACGCCGCGACTGTGTGAGTCAAAACAAATAAGAAATTCCACATTTTTTATATTTTGTCCAAAAAATCCGGCTTTCACTGATGAAATGCGTTACCAAAGAAAACCAAAAGTAAGGTACAAAATATGCAGATTATTCCACGAATGTATTTTAAATGAGCACTTTTTTCCAGCCATAGGAGCCGACTGCAGCGCCATTTCCTACGAATTACCGCATTTTGACTTCAATTACGGCAGTAATTACCTAATAACTAAAATAATAAGGTGGTAAGATGCCTGTATTTTATTTTTATTCAATTTATCTGGATTATTTCCTTCTTATAAATAGTTTTCCGCAAAAATGGCATTTATATTTTATGGAAAAATACTATTTTTCCCCGTGTTGCTCTCATTCCCCCAATTGAACACCATGTAATTTCAAGTTCAATTATAGAATAAAATAGCGTGGAAAGGTATTATTTTGTTGTTCATATCAGATAGAGGACAACTTTTTTCTACAAGTATATGAATAAAATGACATTTAAGTCATTTTAACGGTGGAACCACCTTAAACTGTTGATGGTTAGGTGGAATGGATTTCTGTCATGTAAAGCATAACGGGGTGTTCAGATGGACCCTATATACCAGACAGAGACACAGCACAGAATAAACACGTTCCCCAACAATGAAGCCGCCTGGCTAACTGGTAAACAAAAGTGGCACCTGGCGGCGTTTTGCCGTATTAGCACTCGTTCACACGGGACGAACGAATTTCGATAACTTTTGGATAGTAACTCGAATGCATGTCTTCCAACTTGAACATTTCTGTCCAATATTATACGAAATACTGGTAGAAAACATTACAGAATATCTATGAATGAATTCATCAATAGTGTTATAACGTTGGTGCTAAACTTTCGATGGGAAAAATATCGAAACTAATTAACAACGTTATGGGGCAACTCAGGTACCCATAATTTGTAAGCATTCTAATATTATTGGTACTATTGTACTGACAACTCGAAGGTCCAAATATTTAAGTTCTTCAGCTTAATGGATTTTTTTTTTAAATTTGACAACACCCCCGATGGGGCCTTTACATCAGGTGTATTAACAATTCATAACGGACAACACAAACAACCATGCCCTGGGAAGTGAAAAATCCTCCCCAGGCGGGATTCGAACCCGCGACCTTTGGGTTAGCAGGCGAGGACGTTACCCCGCCGCTACCGAGGCTGGCAATATTTTGGAATTCTAGTAATATTTCTTCAGCAAATATATTTTTCTCTCATAAATGCCGTTTCACACAGTAAATGTTTTTGTACTATCTATCGTGCGAACGAATGTATCAGGAAATTGTACCGCGTAAAACGGCAAATTGTGCGAACGCTTGTGCGAATGTATGAATGATTGAACGGAAAATAGAACTTGTTCTTATTCCATTCAGACAATCATACAATTTCGATCAGGTTTTATTCAACAGATGGCGTAGATATGGCGAAAACTGAGGTGCATGTGTTACAATTGAAAATAAAGTTGTTCATAAAAAGGATTAACACTTTCCCGTCGAATAATATGAGTAACTATTATCCTGTGTATATAATTTTTAATGAGTAAACTCTTCTCGGGCTCTCCACCAGTTAAAACTATTCATAATTGTCGACGTTTCGAGAGACGACTCGTCACTCATTCTCAAGGCAAGATTTAATTACAAGTCGGTAATTATGAATAGTTTGAACCAGTGGAGAACCCGAGAAGAGTTAACTCAAAGTTCCTCAAATGTTTACATCGTCATTTCGTCGTGTTATTTGGTGTTCTGGGTTTTCAGTGTAATCGCGTTCTTTGGGTTTGTGTCCTTTTCTCCCAAAATTATGACTGCGGTCGCACCCTCAAGTAGAGTTCTTGATATCCCGCGTGATATATGTAATATAATAATAATTTTATTGCTGTTGGTTAGCAAGTAACATAAAAATCGTCAAAAAAAGACATCAACACATTGGTAAAAAATACGAGAGAGGGAAATTTGGAGGGACTAAAGAAACGTGTTCCGCTATACCACTTGATAATAACACTTCGTCACACTAAAAAAAAATAAACCTACGAAATGATTCTATCAACAGCGGAGATCCGGTGAGAAACGTCAAAGAGTTGTCGCACTAAATCCAGAAGAGAAAAAACGAAACGGTGCAAAAGTCGAATATAAAGCCAGCGAGAAGAGTCCAAGAGAGCTTTGTCTAAACCGGGAGAGTAATCAGTATAAGGCAGATGGTCTATTCGAGGTTCCCAATTTCTGGTTATCAGCTTTTCAAGGTGTCAAATACGTGAGTGAAACATATGTTCATGAGTGAAACATAAAAATGATAAACAAAACACTCGCGAATTCCGATCGATTTCTACCACTAAATTGCACGGAAAATTGTGCGTTTGCTCTCATCCTGTAAAGCGACATTCAAGTCTGATTCAGTCGTTTGTACAATATTTCCTTGCACACTTGACTATACATGCTTTCGCACGATAGAATGTACAAATAAACGTACCGTGTAAAACGGCCTTCAGACTAAGTCGGATTACGACTAAAATGTTCATCCCGTAGAATGCACAAGATTTGTGACTCTTCGCGTACTCCGCAATGAAATTTAGACACTCGTATTTGCAGATTATATTCAATTTAATCTTGGAACCAGAACTCGTCCGTATTCTTCGAGGACATTCTCAGGTCACCGAAACCTTTTTACGTAAGCGAAGAGAAAGGATTCTGCTGACCGGGGCAATTTTTACATTAGAGCGACCACAGGAAGACCGCACGTGACGAATGCGAACAACTGGAGACGCTAGATCCTACTCATTAGACGCGCTCGAGAAAAGGAAACGTAGCCGAGGAATGCACGTAGACTCCAGAATTCTCACTTGAGGCCCCGGAGCACGTAGTACAAATGGTAGAGTATGCCTAGCAAGAAATGGCGGTTGGTCCGTGGGGGAGGAGGAGGGCGCTGCTCTTTTGTCTGGAGCAAGAGCGTAAGAAGAAGCTTTACCGGCGCATTCAACAACGGGAACACGAGCGACATTTTCTTCTTTTTGCCGCATTTGACCCGAACTGTTCTATCTAATTTGACCCGAATTTTATCTATTTGGAACTCGTCTCACTTTCATTCGAACGTCATAGACACTGGATCTTCTTATAAGACATAAAGAGTGCAACGAAATACCAAACAAATGGACAGGAATGAAATAGTAATAAAAAAAACATGGATGATCGAATGACGATAAAGAGACTGCATTATCTTTTTTGGCCTGCGCGCCGCAATTCCAATACGCCAATTTGAGTAGTAATAAAAAAACAATACATACATTAACTTCTAAAAAATACTAGTATTTATACAAAAAAATATTTACCACAAAAATATTAAAAGATAAGTTAAAAAACTGAAGAGAAAAATAAAAAACAAAAAAAATAATCCATTCCTATGTATGCTAAAAAAATAAAAATAGCGTAATGACAAATTGTTGTTCTTCTTTATGGTTGCATGCCTCACCCTCTTGTTTTGTAGTGAGGCTGCCCTATATATTGTTCATTGTCATATCATGTGTTCTCTTAGCCTGTAATTCATATTTTCTGCTGTGTATTTACAATGTTACTTAGTTATTAAGTTTCCTCTTTCGCACAAACACGACATTACAATCTTCTCATGTCAAGTGCACCACTTGTCAATTGACCGGTAGGGGGTGAGTATCGCACTCACCGGAACGGTATAATCTACGAGCCTTCGGTACGATCAGAACTGCAGAGTTCGAATGACGATATATTAAAAAAGGCCGGAGTTTTCGTCAGTTAAAATATAAATGAAATATTCCCCCCACCCACAACCCCCCCACACTTAATTGGCGGCCATTTTTTGTAACATGGCGGATGAATTGATCTCCCCATTTACGATCTTATATGGCACCATTTTAAATTTAAAAAAACATAAAATATCGATCTATATATGAAACATAAAAAACATTTTCTACCAGCTTGTTCATGCAATAATTCCGTTCTGTAAGGTTTTTTATGTTGAATGTCCTAATTCAACACAAAAATGGTAAATTTAATTAGGCTATAACAGTTTCTGAAAAATTGAATATACCGAACCATACATTTTCATTGAGAAGAACATAAAATTCTTGATTTTTTTCTGTTAAACACATAAACCAACTCCAAGGTTGTCCATGTTAACATAAATCAAGTCAAATAAACCCGAAACCTTTTGCTGGTAGGGGTAGACAGATGACTTAAGGTAGTTTGAGCAAAATATCGCTTCACCTAAAATTTGATGAATTTGACTCCATTTTTAAGAGAAAAACTACCGCCTTTCCAATTACGTAAAAATATTTACCCCTTGCCGAACTACTTTTCGAGCAAGTTGCCTGAAAATATAAGCTGTTTTACATGGGATAGATTACGGCTGTGCGATGAGAGGCAGGCAGAGGAAGAATATTGAAAAAAATTAGGAATTTAGAACAACTAGATTTCGTCAAAAAAACGAACGATGTGTAGTTTTTATGTTTTCTCAACTATTTATAAAAAATTAATCTATTACTCACCGCAGTAATTTTTACAGAATCGCAAAAAAAACCTTTCGCTGTGAAGGTGTTTCCACCGTACGGCGTGAAAAAAATGAATCAAATTAGAGACTTATGTAGAGATATATTTATTTAATTACATATAATTACTGTCACATATAACTATATTTTGCACCATTTACTATCCGAAATATTTACTTCATACTTCTACCAGATGATGAAGTAAAATAATTAAATTCGAACATGTTGTCCATTATGAGGAGGGAAATATCTCGCTCAAAACTATGTACAATTACAAGGTCAGCTTTGGCAACAATGCACGATTTCTTTTGAGGATTTCAATGAAAAATAAATTAAGAAATGAGAGAACTGGGTACATACCTCAATACGAAACTCACATACGCACATGAGTACCTCGGCACATACATCACGAGTCACAAGACAAGACCAAAACCACCCTATTTTTCGGTAAAGAATCCGAATTAAGAATTCATACGCAACAATGGTCGTTCCGTTCATAAATTAGGTAGTACATGAAAAGCGTCTCAGAGAGTGTGAGTCAAGTCATACACACATTCCACAATCTTCCCACGATCCATAAATTTTGCGATTCTTTCCCAAAAAGGCTTCTTGGCTCGAAATTGATGTCCTTAATGAACTTCCACTAAAAACAAAAGCGCAGCGAATTCCCACGAGGAGAAGTCGCAAAAAACAGGGATGATACCGCTGAAAAAGCTGAAGATAAACTCTTCATTCCCCGCAAATACCACGATTCTCTCTCTCTCTCTCTCTCTCTCTCTCTGCCCTTTGACGTAGTGGGATGCCCTCCAACCCCTCCCTCCCTCCCTACCTCCTCCTATCTCTCAGGAGACCACGAACGAGTGATATAAAAAAACAGACAGCGTTCTGTGAGAGAAGCAGCGGTTAATTATTTTTTGCTTTATTCATCCCCGAATCTTATTAGAAAAAAATATGCTTTTTCCCTCTCCACTTTATCCTACACCCATTCGTATAAAGATAAATGGAACTGTCACCCAATGTAATCAACTCAACTCAGTCGTTGCTCATATGATAAATTAATTATTTTTAATTTCAAAATTTATGAAATACGTTGGACTCATAGATTTGATAACAAAACAGATGAACGCAGGGGAAACTAAGGAGAAATACGGGGATGATGAAATATCCCAACGGGCGAGCTAACTAATCCAACGTGCAGTTACTGTCAAGAATCTTATGTGCAGTTAAATTCGCTGGAAACAGAGATAATATTAGCAAAATTGATGCGGTGTTATTATAACCGAACCATGCGCGTTCAATATACTCATTTACCACAGGATAGTATTTTATACAATACCAACAGACTGAACAGGCTGAAGGCTTTCCAGATGTGGGTGTGGACGAGGAGGATGGAGAAGGTGCGTTGGACGGAAAATAAGACAAATGAGGAAGTGCTTGACGTGGTGGGCGAGGAGAGGAAACTTATAGATGAGATAAAGGGGAAGACAGGGTAGGGGGCTGGAAGGGGTAATGAGGGACGATGGTTTGCTGAAGGCCGTGATAGAGGGTAGGATGTTGGGCAAGCGGAGAAGGGGAAGGAAGAGAATCGGTTTTATGGACGGGATGAAGAAAGGTAGGACTTATGCTGAGATGAAGAAAGAAATACTAGAGGTAGAAAGGGCACGGCACGTGTAAGAGTTCGTTGGATATTCTCTGACTTTTATCACAACCTACCTCTAACCGGTAGATTACTGTAATGAATGAATGCCCTATTGGCTGTTGTGTTTCTCCACTCATTAATTATTGTGTATTCGCCACGAGTTCGTACTGCACACGCACAACATGGCGTACCTTTTCGTCTCCCCCGATTATTGACAACATTGGCTCAGGCTGTTCTGTTACAATTTAATACGACGAAACATTGGTATTAGTAGCGGAATTTTCGCGGTGCGGTAACGCTATGAGTATCTACAATAATGACAAATGTATGCAAAAAAAACAATGCCCTTTTTATAAAATCATTGAATGGATGAATGCGTGCCATGCAAGGAAGATCACCTTTCGGAAAAAAATCAGACCTCACTTAACGCGCGTCAAGACAACATCCATTCTAATTTATTATGCTAAAGGTTCGAAATTATGCTTTCAATGTCAATATATATATGGATTCTCCAAGATTGAATTTACGCATCCCAAGATTTTCATTTAAAAAATTAAAACCTAAAAAAAGCAAGGTCAAGAATAAAATTCCACGGAATAAAATTCCACCCACCACGTGATTATGTAAGAGAAAACACCTGTCAGGAGAGGGTCAGTGCGTTTCCATGGCGACGACGCACCACGAACTCGAGGAAGAAGGAAGCAGAGTAAATAAGCAGATGAACCCAAAACGGGGGTCGCCTCTTATTAATGAAGAAAAAGGAAGGTGGGTATAATAACATCTGAAGAGCGTCCTCCGCGAAGAACGCAATGCAGAAAAGACTAACGAATAAAAACTGCGAGGAGGGAGAACAATTGAGGGAAGGAGAAAACACAAAAGCGGTCCCTTTTTTTATACCTCTTAAGAAAGAAAGGATTCATTAAAAGGAATAAAACGAAGCACTACGGCGTTTTGGCAAGGATATAAGGTCAGAGAGCAAGTAGGTAAGTTCTGCTCTTGATTAATGAGAGGATTAGGATTTTTAGAAACAAAAAAATTCTTTCGTAAAAAAGAGTTGTGTTCGACTTTGTTTAAAAGGTATCCTTCCTAATGTTAAGGAATCATTTCCAAGAATCCATCAAAGGAATACCCCAAGTGGTTATCCCTTCTGCCATATGTCGTTATGGACGAATACTTCCCATGATTTATTAGTGAGAGTAATTAACAAATTTTGCCCCAAATTAACAGATTTAAAGTGATCTACCGTATTTATCCGATTATAAGCCGCACTCGAATATAAACCGCACCCCGTTTTTTGGGGTCTTAAACAGGGAAAAAAGTTGATACGCGAATTTAAGCCGCACCCTTTTTAGTGCATCCCGTGCTATCTACAGTATCAGGCATTAGAATTTTATATCTGTTTTTACATTACCTATGCAACTGTGACACAATGCTACGTATATTATCCTTTTATATATGAATAAATTGTGCACCAATCTGACCTTTTTCAGCGTTATTTCTTACTTTCCCCGTGGCTTAGGCGAGTTTAACTGGGGCGTCCGCGTGAATCCGAATGGCTGGTTTGCTCCAATCGGTCATTTTTGACGATTTTTTAAGAAAGTTCTCGAATTTAGGCCGCACCACGAATATAAGCCGCAAAGGCCCCAAAATCGGGAAAAAAGTGCGGTTTATATTCGGAGAAATACGGTAATCAATAACACAGTAACAGTAATACACGTGTTAAATAATCACAAGTTTTACCGCCAGATGGCGAGCAAGTCTTGAGCAGGATAAGGAAAAGATGTCCGAGAAATGGAGTCACGAAAGTGGTTTAAACAATTACCGATATTTGTTCTGCTTTCAGTGGGATAAAATGTTCATATCATACACAGATGAATTGAAGTGAAGGAAATACAACTGATGGCTTCACAAAGCGCAAAATGTTTTTTTTAATATGTACTACTTTTACGTTACCTTAGATATTTTTAACTCAACCATCATATTTACTAATCATAAGAAAACAAAAGTAATGAGATTCTCTAAGGCAAAGTAAGCGAGGCTGATCACAAAAGAAGGAGGACACAAAAAGGAGGAAGTACAACAATTTAATAACATGGAAAGTACGCTAGAAGAAATAGGACATAGTAGCAAAGACATTAGGAGGAGAATAGCGCTAGCGAAGGAAGCGTTCAATAATAGAAGGGAGCTGATGACGGGGACCTTAAGTAAGGATGTAAAAAAGAGGCTGGTGAAGAGCTTGATATGGAGTGTGGCGTTGTATGGAGCAGAAACGTGGATCTTGAGAAAGGAAGACGAAAATAGGCTGAAGGCTTTCGAGATGTGGGTGTGGAGGAGGATGGAGAAGGTGCGTTGGACGGAAAGAAAGACAAATGAGGAAGTGCTTGACATGGTGGGCGAGAGGAGAGGAAACTTATAGATGAGATCAGGGGAAGGCAGGGTAGGTGGCTGGAAGGGGTAATGAGGGGCGATGGTTTGCTTAAGAGTTTGTGATAGAAGGAAGGATGTTGGGCAAGCGGGGAAGGGGATGAAAGAGGAATAGGTTTTATGGACGGGATGAAGAAAGGTAGGACTTATGCTGAGATGAAGAAAGAAATACTAGAGGTAGATAGGGCACGGAACGTGTAAGAGTTCGTTGGATATTCTCTGACTTTCATTACAACCTACCTCTAACCGGTAGATTATTCAGATGATGATGATGATATCACATTTAAAACGTTCAATTGAACTCGCTTTTCGTTCATTCCATCGCGAGCGAATTGTTATTTGTTGATGTTTCCCACAACACGAGATCATGTGACCCTGGGTGACATCCACCATCCGCAAGGCTTCCGAATCGGACGAAGCGATATATATCGTTTGGCACGCCGGTGAATGTGGGGAAAAAGGAATTTAGATGCGGGATGGGAGAGTCAGATGGGGCGACCGCTAAGTGGTTGCCATGGTATCATTAACAATACACGAGGGAATTCGGAAGGATTGAATGCATCCGAGCGGGACGCCATTTAAGCCCGCAACACAACGACCGCTCGTATTTGCACTCGTAAATGTTGGCGAAAATGTTTACACAGGGAATGTGATTCAGCCGTAAACGGTAAAGGCCATTGCAATTTGATGTCAAATCATTCGGCATCCCCCTGCATGTTTACCATCAGCCACAGAAAAGAAAAAAAAACGGTGCAATTTTGGACAGTAATATTTCAATGTGTGACAAAACTCGGATACAATTCCACCCTTCCATCATTCCACCCTTGTGTTTTATGAGGAGAAAAATACTGCCGAATGCACTGTTTTGGATGAAATTTAATAATAGTTAGAAAAAATGTCAAAAGGGAGGAACCAAAGCACCTAATTTTTGACAAATTAAATGCATTATTGTAATTATAACGGGAAAATACATACATTTGATAAAAATAAAAGTAAATAAAATTACTTAGAATTTTAGGCATGCCCTCGGCACACCTGGGGGGTTATTTTGTATTCTAACTTTAGTGAGAATACATCATAAAATGTCACTTTTTCGTAGTTCAACTCCGCCACCCAGGCGGCGTGACCATCTTCGGATTTCAATCGGTGAACTGCCGGTCATGTGCTGGTCTTTTAGACGATTCATCCGCTCTGATCCGTATCTTTCGACTCTTGATCCGTTTCATTATCTCCGCCTGGCATTAGTTCCATCTCACCTGTCATAAAGAACGTGACATGGAGCCACCATCGTTTTCACTTGAAGCTTGAGTTGGAAAATAAACAAGGGCGTGAAAGATACAAACGATTTTAAATCGTATTGCTGTAATTTGCTAGGACAAACTAATAAATTATAAAGGACAAACATCTCCAATCCCAAGCTACGAAATTACACATTTAAATAAAATTTCAACAAACTTGAATAGGTATGCCAATAAATTTTTCTTTTAAATTAAATATTTAAAATCATTCTGTTTTCAAAAAAGGGTTGTAGAAAAACATTTTTCATTGTGTAACATTTAATTACAGCCCTTATGATGGATAAATAAAATATCCGACACGCTGGCAGAAGTTTTACATTTTGATGTGAATACGAATAAACATCTTATGGTTCGTTCTCGGTGACATGTAAGATTTTGCCGTGACCAATATTTGTGTACTTTCGAGGGTCTCGTGTGCAAAAACTATAGGGATTACAGAATATCTAAAACTATGACTGGATAGCCCGTTTCGTCGACTACAGGAAATTGTTTGTCGCGAGCGGTGAGGGGGTTCCTAGGTGACGTCACAGCGCTGCGCGTGGGGGTCTTAAATTTGGTCTTGTGTGGGCACGGTGCGCGATCAGTTCAGTTGTATCTCCGAAACGAGAAGGTCGATTTTAAAGATCGAGGAGTTTACGGAGAGCTGAGAACGTGATTTATACGTTAACAACACAATAAATATAAAATTAACATTGGAAAGCAAAAAATATTAGTTACCATCGACCAATTGTTCATAGGTTAGCCATTTGTACTAATGATTTCGATGAATAAATGTTATTTATAGCGTAATTCTCTTTCTTTCATTTCAAACTTTCTTTCTGACAAACAAAACAAAATAATCTCCCAATATAACGAGAGTAGCGTATGTAATTTAGCATTCACGAAATAAAGATCCGACGGGAGTATCAATTGGATACTCCCTGCATTTTTTATTTTATTTTGACCTAAACTCCTGTTATTTACACCAAACAATATTGAGGGGTCGATGAAACACATCATATTAATCATTTAATCAATAATCGAACGATTTTTTCGACGCTGACCGACATGGCAGATGTCATTCATTCATTCATGGTTGGTCATTGATAATTTGGTTTCAAATTCACAAAGTGATTTCGAGAGTCGGAAAGAATTGGTTGGACCTAACCTGGCGAACCATGAATCCTGATTATAAAATGAAATAAATGTTTTAAAGGGAAAGATCGAATGCATTTGGAAGTCAGTACATGGTCCCTTTTCGACCGTCGATAGGGCTGGTTCTTGGCTGTCCGGCCGGCTGGCAGTGTAATTGCCGCCACGCCAAATTGGCGAAATATTGCGAAAGCCGTCGCGCTAAAGAGTGATTCGGAACGACGGTGGCGCTCGAGGAAATTAATCAACGGAGAGAGTTCAAAATTCACCACCCAAGCATAATTAATGCCCTCCCATTTCGCAAATTAAGGAGGGAAACTCAAAATTACAGCCAAACCCAATGTTTCAGAAAGTGAATTCGGGATGACGCAAAATCTAAAATTAACTAATATTTCCACCGACATCGAGAGCACTGATGAATTTCACCCTTAAAACATGAACGATACACATTTCAACCATTCCCTAATAAAAAAAGCTATCGGCTATCGTATATTCACGAAAATAAAACAATTTATTTACTAATACCATACGGTTTTCCCACCACACACATCCTACTTTTTTTGACTACAGAAGGCACGTAGGTGTACATACTTAATTATTTTAGACAAAAGTGACCAACATTCATTATAAAATAGATTTTAAATTGAAAGATGTGTTAATGTCCAGCATCCTGTTAGGAATTCAGATAAATTGCTGGAAACTCAATTTAGTTTGGAAATATAGGCCTGGAATCAAAATGGAATTCATATTCAGCTAAACTGTGTTGCATAGGGATGAAATACACAAATTATCTATCATAGCAATAACAACATAAGATTACAGATTTATCATACAAAGACACACAAATATTCGATTCCTTAAGTATGTATATCACGGTAAATACCGTAAAGTCCGTATTCGTAAAGCAGATTTGCAGAAATATTCAAAACTACAAAGAAAAAAAACACGAACGGCTGGCGTAAAAATAAGCCACCTCGAAAATACATTTCTTTCAATATATTAATTCATGTGTACAAAAACCGAAACTTTAATAACTTTTCACGGTTCAGAGCCCATGGACCTCATAGCAGAGTTATTTTTTAACCTTTTATAATAATATCTGCAATAATTGTTAGATTTATTAGATTTTTCTTCGATTTTAATAGATAAGCCGACCTAGGATAAAAATTTTTTTTGCTAAACAACATTCTTTTTTTCACCACAACTAAAAAAAAGAGGCAGAAAAATGCTTGAGGTAATATAGAAGAAAATAATTGTGGACAAATCGCGTAAGTAATGTTTTCGCCCGCGACTATCGAGTTACGGAAAATAACACAGGCCAAAAATGGCTTCCACTCTTCGTGGGGAATGCCGAGCGAGATCACAGGTACACACACGCAAGCACCCCTTCATTTATTTCCATCTCTCGCCGTGCCGGATTAGTACCTACTGCTCTCGCGTCGCTGCGAGCGGATTATCGCTTTGATGACGGATCCCGTCATTCCGGAAGCCGTCACAGCATAGAGATATGAGCGGACATGAAAACGATCATGGGACGATAAGATATGTTAGGGCAACATCGAAAGCATTCGCCCGAAACAACTGAAGGCAGATGAAAGCGAAATTTCGACATTTGGTAAAAAAATCTGATAAAAAAGCATGCCTGGAATACGGACGAGAGCAAAAGTTTTATTTTTTTAAATTTTACTAAAAGGAAAAAAAATGTCGCTTATTACAGACACCCATGCAGTAAATGGTTAAAATAAAAAATTGGGTGTGCTTAAGACCACACGCTGGAAGTGAAAACTTCTTCGACCGATTTATATTCCCAAATAAATCTGAATAAAAAAGGAGAATAAGGTACAATAATTTTTAAAAATGAATATTCCATATTTGTAAATTTTATTTTTTGTTTACAAAATAGGTATTTATCTGAAAAATAGGTATTGTACATGCGTCTGAATAATATAACACTCATTTATATCTCTTATGTTAATTACATTTCTATTCTAATTAACAATTCAATCACCATTTCCTCATTTTCATCATTTTCTCGCATGTTATTTTCATTATTCTCAAGAATAATTCGACTTATTTCATCACTATTCCTACAGAATTCTAGGAAAGAAACTATTGGCTTATGATAACTAAAGTAACTAATAACCTTTGAATCTCAAGATTCGGTAAAGAATACGAACAGGGAAATATGGTACGCGATTTAAACGGTGTGCACTTTTTCCCTCTTACCGCTTGTCCTACCATCTGGTGGCAGTTATGCGCACTGTTAGGACAGCGGTGCTGCCGTCTGACGACGGTATTGGAACTACGTCGCCGAAGAAAAAAGTGCGGTACGGTACGTGACGCGAGTTTGCTCTTTTTCCCCCAAAGTGCCAAAAGTGCCCAACGGGCCAAAAGAAGTTATCTCTTCAAAAATTAAAAACTTTCCTTTTAGTAATATGGGAGCGTTGCACCATGTGACGGCCGAGACTGTCATTTTAACGGATATTAAAAAGGTGTAATATTTGGACATTTCACTAAGTGCTACCGTACGCCAATGACGCAGTTTTAATAATCCATGGCCCACAGGAATGCAAGGGTAAACGCAACCTAATCGATAATTCATAAAGAATCAATAATTAATACGCTTGAAACAAGGCGGGATAAAAGCAAGGAGTGAATGAATGACTAGAGTACCCAGTACACATTGTACTGAGTACTCTGGCACAGAACAAGAACAAAAGAAGTAAACTGCGTTACCTTGGTAATGTAGAGAGAACGGACGAAGTCGAACAAGGAAACAGATTTGCATTTGAGAAGAATTATGGGAAAGGGAATAAAAAAGGGGTAGCCGAGAAAATTTAAGTGAAATTAGTGGATTACATCGGCAATAAAATGAATCAAGGATACTGTAATAAGTATGATTCGTTAAAACAAATAATACGAGCCTCAGATACAGTTGAGAGAGAAAGAAAGAAGACATCTGCGATGAATGAAAGAGGTGATAAAAGACGCATGTAAGGATGAGGATTGCGAGAAAGAGTGTGTGAACACAGACAGATGGCTAATTTCCAAAAGAATATATCCTAAAAGGTGGATATTCATAATTAATAAAAAAAACACTCGGTAACCTTCCACATATTTATTTATATGGCACGACGCGTTTCACCACTCGTGTGACATAATCATGTGCAAGGGTCTTTGGTTAGCTCTTGGATATATTTTCCTTGACCAAAGCGTTAGGTGCCATAGAAAGCCAAGCAAGCTATAGAAAGCCAATTTGCCAAGCAAATGCACCATAGAAATAAATCTGTGGAAGAATACGAAGTGTTTTTTTTATTCATTATGAATAACGACCAGGTCCAGTCTGAAGCAGTTATTTTTTCCCAAAAGGTGGAGTTCTTGACAGAGAGCTTACCAACGGAAGAACAGGCGATCGTGAATTGGAGATACGTCCTCTAGGGTTTATTCCGTTGCCTCGAGCGTGACATCGTGGAGTTTGCTTTTAATATAGAAATGTTTATTTTACCAAAAAAAAAAATAACACACTTTACATCGTAAAATATATGATCTTATCCCTTTTTTATAATTAATGACAAAAAAGAAGGTAATCAAAATTACATCATCATTTTATACAAATTGTATTAGTTCCATTATATTTATTATAATAATGGAACATGAAATTTTAAACACGGAACGTCAATGTATAAAAAATAGAATTGGATAGCAGTTTTAGTATAGGATAATAGTCTTTCATCAATAATGAAAAAAAAGTTAGAGAAAAAAAATAATAGTGCAGTTGAGGTCCTGCTAAGCCAAAGCGGCTTGTCAGCAGGTGCCTTTAGTTAAAAAGTTTTTTTTTGCTGTGTAGCGTTTTGGACAATTAAGAGCTTAACAATGTTAACCTATCAACCACCCTTTTAGTGATTTTTTTAAGAACAGATATGCATTTAATATCATGCGTTGACATTGAGTAGGCCACAGTGTGGTGAAACGCGCGTCGTGCCAGCGTAAGAAAGTTTGTGGAAATAACAAAGGTGGTTTTCTCATCATGGATATAGGTAATTTGTTTTACAACCCATGGACAACATGTGCCAAAGACCTCTTGCCATGGAGATTAAAATACTTAGGTACATACAACCTATTTATTCGACGCAGTTGCATGTCAGTATTAATCACACGTTGCTTTATTAATTTATTAGAGCTTAGCATTGTGAATGATAAGTATAACTTAGTATCTCCACATAGATTTATTACAACAATACGATCACCTAGGTTTCGACGAAGCTCGTCGTCGTCAGGTCATCTGATGATGACGAACTTCGTCGAAACCTAGGTGATCGTCTTTTTGTAATTCATCTATGTGGAAAAACCCAAGTAAAATTATCATTTGAAATTCCTCAAGGGTCATCATCGGTGCTAACACGCTTTGCACTTACCCCATCCGGTGCAAGGAATGGGTGAAGGATGGAGGAGGTCACGGTGAACCAGGGTCCGCCAGGGACGAAGTATTTTTAAAGCCCCAAGAAATACCTCTGCACCATTACGTGTTTCGTTTTCTAGGGCATCGGGGGAGTGGTGGAGAGGAAGAAAAACTAATGGATTCTAGGCAATGTGGAAGAGGGGGGATGATGAACGACATAGGGGTGGTGGTGGAGGGTGGTAGAGAGAACGCTTTCATTTTGTCCGGGAGCCCCTGAAAGCTGGAACTCCCCGATTTCAAACTCTCCACCCGCAGATAAGTAACGGACGAGAATGCGGAGAGCCGGTCATCACTCACTTAAAACCCAACGGGCATTGAGTGATTTACTGGAATTATTATGGCACCCAGTGCATGCCCAATCATAATTTCGAACATAATCACTGTCCAGTCTTCTTTCCAATGCAAGGCAAACCAATGGATATTAAATCTATAACTTCTTTGAATAGTTATTGACCACTTAAATAATACATTGGTTAATTTATGGAGGCTTGGACATGACTTTTTTAATAAGAAACTCAACTTACTTTTTCCGCTAAGACGTTTCGCCTTTTTATTAATGAGGTTTCTTCAGGTCTACAGTACAATGCAAGGAATACAGTTAATAATAATTATAATACCACAAAGATAAAAAAGTTTTCAATCATAAATTTAGTACCTCAATAGGGTTAACTGCGACAATGGCAACACAAAACAAACTCTTCCTCTTAGTAACAAAATCAACATAAAAAACAAAACCAAAATGGAAAACCAATCTAAAATTTTGTTTAAAAAATATTATGAGTGAAAATAAAAATATTTACAATGAATAGCATAAAGCATGAAATTAACAATTACAGATATCGCAACTTCAAATTTCGAATGTATATTACATAATTTACGAAAAAAAAAACATATTTGTGTTGAAATTCTGGAGAACATTACATAATACTTAGAAAAAAAAACTTTAGTTAACTGGAGATCAAATTAAAAAATTTTTAAAAAGACATTGCCAAACCTTCATAAACTAACAAATGTATTAAATCTATACATATAGAAAAAAATGTTTATCTGTTTGTTTTTTATACAAATCTACAGTTTTACTCCGATCGAGCTGAAATTTTGTAGACTAATAGTTAAAGATAGGAGGACAATTATAGGCTTTTTTAAAAAGGTCTCATAGGCTCCAAAAGGTCCCAAAATGGGGCCCTTTTGGTGGTCTACGTTACATATTGGGTTTTTGTGAAGTGGTTTCATTTTATTGCTTTTTAAAATTACTTCCACTCAAGATAGAGAGTTGGGATTTTAAAAAAAATGAAGCGGATGAAATATAGAAGTTTACGATTCTTTCAATCAATTATCTGTCCCAATTCGTTATTTGCCTGAAAATCGCACTTTCAGCTGCAAAAACGCACATTTTTATCAGAAATCAACAATAGCATATTTCCTTGACAACCAGATTTTGGTCGTCAACACATTTCAATTCATTTTGCTTAGTTAAGCTGATTAGGAATGATAAGCATTGGGTTTTGAGTAGTTTCTAATTTTTTCAATCTATTCTCCTCTTATACGATTTTGAGATATGAAGGAAGTGTGATCGCGACCAACGCCGGATTTTACAACGGACCAAGAATTCGATAAATTTCACATCGTTTTAAGGATAAAACTCCCATCTTTCCAATTATATCATAATATAAATTCCTTGCCGAACTACGGCTTACTTTTTAAAGATAAAACTACCATCTTTCAAATTATATAAAAATATCTACCTCTTGTCGAACTACTTTTCGAGCAATTTGCATAAACATTTAAGCTGCATTTTGCATGGGATATAGATTACGGCTGTACGCTCCAGAGGGAGAATATTGACAAAATTAGGAATTTATAACACATAGGGAGTTACGTCAAAAAACTAACGGTGTTTAGCATGTATGCTTTCGCACCTTTTACAGAAATTAATGTATTAATCACCGCAGTATTGTTTACAGAAAAGCAATAAAAACCCTTCTCTTGTGAAAGCGTTTTAACCGGTGTGAAAAAGTGAGTCAAGTCAGAGACTTATGTAGGTATATTTATTTAACTACAGAGAAGTTTTGTGATATCTAACTACATTTCCGCGCCATTAATATTACAATATTTACTTCATTCTTTTTACAGACGCTGAAATCAAAAAGTTAAATTCGAATATGGTCTCCATTATACGACTAGGGATATATCTCGCTCAAACTAACTTAACCGGCCTATGTGCTCGTATCTCGGCCTTTCCCGTGGGTTTTCCCGCATATTGTAATCCTTAAAAATTCGTTGAGTCTCTAAAAATAAAATCTGATTCGTTGCGTCTGGTTCTCTCGCATCCATCTGGACCTTGCATTTCTACTTATCTTGTGTATTTATCTTGCGTCAGTAAAACTACACCTAAGGCGTGCAACTTAGGGAAACACGTGCCACCGATAGACGAAAACAAATTGACCTACACGACTCAGTCGAACTACTTGGTGAATTTCGGCAAATTGGGGAAAAAAATGAGAATCTCTTCTTCCGAGCGATTAAGGTAGTTTGAGCGCAAAATCACTTCACCTACGATCTTGATGAATTTGGCCTCATTTTAAAGAAAAAAAACTCTCATCTTTCCAATGATATCCAATATATCAACCCCTTGCCGAACTACTTTTCGAGCAATTTGCCTGAAAATACAAACTGTTTACATGGGATAGATTACGGCTGTGCGCTCAAGAGGGAGAATATTAATCAAATTAGGAACTTCTAGCACCTAGATTTCGTCAAAAAACTAACGGTGTGTAGAATGCATGTTTTCTCAACTATTTATAAAAAATAAACTATTACTCACCCCATTTATTTTTACAAAATCGCAAAAAAAAACCTGCCGTTTTGAAGGGTTTTCAGCCGTACGGCGGGAAAAAATGAGTCAAGTTAGAGACTTATATATCTTTATTTATGTAATTACTGATAATTTTGGTCATATATAACTGTCTTTGCGCCATTAATATTACAATATTTATTTCATTCTTTTTACTGATGCTAAAATGAAGAAATAAAATTTTAATATGGTCTACATTATGACTAGGGAACTATCTCGCTCAGACCACCTTTAATGAATCCTGCTGACTCATCAATAGTGCACCACCGAAGGCCATTACCGCGGCATGAGAGGGGGGAGGGAGGGGAAAGTAAGGGAGGGGAGGAGAGGTTAGTAGAGTAAGGTAGGGAGGGATCTTTTGGGAGTCACGGGGTTAGGATACGAGAGTTCCTCTCGATAACTTTCCGGGTCGGAAGCAACCCCTAGTAGAACTCTCTGCGCCCTCTCTCTTCTACTATCTCTCTCTCTCCGGGTAATTGGCTCTCCTCCGTCCAACGAGCTGCTTAATCACGTGGTACGAGGGCAGGAAGTAATAGGAAAAAGAAGAAGGTGAAACGGAATAGGTAAGGGGATCAGAGAAAGGAGGAGAATTGTAAGTAATGAGAAAGTGAGTCCGTCCAAGGGAAGGGAGTCTCTTTTCTGATCACAAACATGTAGTATCGGGACAGACGCCTGCATCAACAAAAAGCCAGAAGCACAGCAGTTCATAAAACACTAGCGACAATCAAGGTGCATGAAATGAAACGACAACATGGAAGAAATCACTGAAAGCACCAGTAAGGGTGAATCAGTGAAAGTACCCCGTCTTGCCTGAGTTTCACCAGCAAAATAAAAGGGCGTTCAACGCTGATATTTTGGCGTCTTGTCTCACAAAAAAGTCTGTTATTTTTTTGCGAAAAATTGTAAAATTAACATTGCACGCAAATTGCCCATGAATTTTATGAATAATTCACTGCTTTCTAGGAAATATTCATCCATTTTTCCTAATTCTTGATAAATTATTACAGTACACTACCATACAGATGGTCCATAGCATAAACCATTACGGATTTCGCTACATCACCTATGTTTTGGCTGTATTAACCGCACAACTGTACTATTCAATATGGCGGATTGAGCATTTTAATGGATTCAATATTCCACTGTGCCATCGTACTTAATGGTTCCATCTATTCTCATCTTACCCGCGAACGATAAGAGACCATAACAGCTGCCAATGAGACTTTTAACTAGGTTTGTTGATAGATAGTGTAGATAGTTAGTTGATTTACTCCCTAATACTACCTAGTATTACCAGCGCGCCGTGCATGTTTTCAGCATAACTCTTGGATCTCTGTCATGCAGCTGAAAAATACATAAATACTAACGGTTTTTCTAACATTGGTAGCATACCTAGGATGTAGTGATGGTTGTGAGGCTTCGCCTCGTGACAAGTATTAGCGATTTATGTTAATGCATAATTAGTCGTCGTTGCACTAACTTTAGTGTATAGTGTAATGCATTTTGGTGACTACTCACCCCCTGCCACACACCCTTGAGGTGGCTTGCAGGGTATTTTTTAGATGCAGATTTTCAACGATTAATTGGCTAAAGGGAAGTGTAGGATCAACAATTTATTATACTCGAGATATCATACTTGAATGAATGGATCGGGATAAACCCTTGACATGACCTCCAGACTGCTTTTGGGATTCCACCCATTCGCAGGATCAAGACAGGCGAGCACGGCCCGGAGGGATTATTCCGGAGCCTCTGGCGTTTTACCGCTTGAACGCCGAGAACCGATTCGAGGAAGCCAACAATGTGTGCACACAACGACAGCGATACGACCATCTCCTCACGTACGGCTTCCTCATCCTTCCCGACGGAAACCATTGTAATGATAAAAAAATTGGGTGTGCTTAGTACCACACACGCTGGAAGTGCAAACTTCTTTGACCGATTTATATTCCCAAATAAATCTGAATAAAAAAAGGAGAATAAGGTACAATAATTTTTTTAAATGAATATTACAAAGAGGTATTTATCTGAAAAATAGGTATTGTACATGCGTCTGAATCATTGGTTACGTCTTCAATCACCATTTCCTCATATTCATCATTTTCTCGCATGTTATTTTCATTATTCTCATGAATAATTTGACTTATTTCATTACTTTTTCTACAGAATTCTAGGAAAGGAACCTTTCTTGCCGGGCCAACGCGCAGACCACTACGCTACCCAGGCCTGGATAGCGTAGATCTGCGCATTGGCCCGCCAAGGCAAAGGTCCCCGGTTCGATGCCCGCCCCAGGCCAATTTTTCCCTGTGAAAATTTCTACGCTTTTTTCACCGCCGCATTTGCTGCAGGCATGAATATCATCAGAAGATTAGAAGTATCGACACAGAGACGGCTTCTAAGATAAGACGATAAATGATTTAGTCTTGCTTTGATACTCACTTGCCAAGGGAGATGGGTATTTACAGCACGCATATTTGTGTGAATTAACAGGTTTTTAAAAACATAAGAAGTTGCATGGAAAGAAAAGTATTTCCTTTCTCTTTCCCTACCCCTTTCCTCATTGCTTTTTTTTATAAACTAGAGTTGGTCGTCAAGGGTCTCGCCGCGTGGGGCGCACTCCGTTACGTCACCCTGCATGACACCCTGGCCTGCTGAGAGCTCGCTCAGCTGACCTTTTCCCTCTCGGATGACACGACGCGATCGATAAAACATTCCCATTCACGAGAAAGAGAGACGGAAATAAGGAAGGGAGAGAGAAAGGGAAAATACGTGATAACGGAGTTGCATAAGAGGAAGCAGGGTGCTTGAGGATGAAAAATATACGTTTGCGACTACGCGATCTCCTCAAAGTCACCTCAAGGGTGTGTTGCAAGGGGAATGGGTTCACTCCAAGGTAAATAATGTAATAATTCGAAACAGGAAAATCACATATTTGGTTCTAAACTTCACCTTGTATTTAATATGGTGATATGTATATTTTCTAAAATGCACTTACCATTTCTAAATTGTGGGTTACAATTTTGCACTGGTGGAAATTCTTTCACTCGTCTGAACCACCTGTTTGTATGCATAAATATATTACTTAATAAATGAAAATAACAGTTATGGTTTGGCCATTCATTAATTTAGCCAAAACAAAAGTTATTAAACATGATGGTGAAGCTATTAAGGTGGTTGCACCGTAAAATGACTTAAATGTCATTCATACTCTGTCTACTTGTAGAAAACGTTGTCCTCTATCTGATATGAAAAACAAAATAATACCTTTCCGTGCTATTTTATTCTATAATTGAACTTGAAATTACATGGTGTTCAATGGGGGAATGAGAGAAACACGGGGAAAAATAGTATTTTTCCATAAAATATAAATGCCATTTTTGCGGAAAACTGTCTATAAGAAGGAAATAATCCAGAGAAATTGAATAAAAATAAAATATAGGCATCTTACCACCTTATTTTTTTAGTTATTAGGGAATTACTGCCGTAATTGAAGTCAAAATGCGGTAATTCGTAGGACATGGCGCTTCAGTCGGCTCCTATGGCTGGAATAAAGTGCTCATTTAAAATACATTCGTGGAATAATTTGCATATATGTTGTACCTTACTTTTGGGTTTCTATAGGTAACGCATTGCATCAGCGAAAGCAGGATTTTTTTGACAAAATATCAAAAATGTGGAATTTAGTATTTGTTTTGACTCACGCAGTCGCGGCGGAACCTCCTTCATTCTCCTAGAGGTACTTGGAATAGAAACTTGAAAAGTAAAAATTACAAAGTAGAATGCATTTCTTCTGTAAGCTTTAACTGACAATGAGATCGTAACTAATGCTGTTATTGTAACTAATGCTGCAGCAGTAGAAGTTGTCCAGCAAATGAAACTGATCCATCTGGATCAAGATTCGAAGGTGGGATCAATCAAATTTTACAATTAGAATTACACTTATATTTCTGTGCCCACAGGTTCACTCGATCCTCGATCGAGTAACCTCGAAAGTAACCGTCTTGAACACACTCATACGAGTATAAGCTATTATAGAAAATAAACTTCTGAGTTAAATTAGGTTACCTACGGGACTTTAAATTCAACACAACCGCTAAACCATTGTTCTACTCATGCGGTATAGAAAAAATCACTCATACATCACGCCATTCGCCAATGCGATCAGTAAAATACCTTTCGAGTCACTTGTGTTCGGTGAAGCCTTCATCGAATCGTTCGGCTCTGAAGCGTCAGTTGGGTTGGCAAGCCGTTTCTTCCCCATCATTTCATTTTTTTTAAAGAAAAGTTCGAGTTAATGGTTAGGGTATAATCCTTTACGGGTCGGTGACACTCAGGGGGTAAGTTCGCGTGCTGACAACCCTCAGGGGATGGTTAACACAAAAGGGGGAACGAAGCCTCCTTAAATGCCGAGAGCCACTGAAATCCTTTTCTGGGACACTCGAGGTAGTGAAGGCCCTTCAACGATCACTTTGAACACTCGCAGGCGAGTTATAGCAAAAAAATAAACTACGGGATAAAAAAAACTCAAGCGTGGCATCTTCAGCGTTGGAGAAGAAAATCGTAACATCGTGTCTGTGACGGAGTTATCCTCAGCAGGAAATGCAGAAGATTACATCATTGCTCGCAGTAACACCGTACCTCAAAGAATAGCTAAGTCGCCATCGATCAGAGAGATATCTTTTCTTTCCGAGTATCTAATCGACGTATTTGGAGTATCTCCGCAGTAGAATCCTTTCAACTTCTTCAGGCATTAATTTATAAATATGTGGGCAAAAGTAGCGAAAACTCGGAAAAAATGGTTATTGGATGAGTGTCACTTTTTATCATGCAGCTTGTGGATCAACAATACGTGAGGGCCAGACAAAGATAGCGATTTACTAATTAAATGAGGAATATGATATATTTCCACGTATTAATTACTGGACCACACAAATGGCCAACATATTAGCAAACGGCTTTTCAGCCAAATGTAATTAAAATGTCGATCTATCAGTAAAATGATTAACAGCCAAATCAAGCAGTTGGAATTCGCTCGATATCAATATCTTCGGTTTTGATGTTTTCATTTCTCAGGCTAAGTCATTTAAATTCATTGAATAGAACGTCTTCGAAAAAAGAAAGTAGTTTTGATTACGGGGGGGATAAAAGAAAAAAAATATAACAATCGATAGCAAACAAAATCAATATTGTGAAAAAATATATACTCTTTCTTAATTATCCGTTCAACATCACCTAACTTTTAGCCCAATAAAATTATCTTTTGACCAAATAGTGTGTAGGAAAGGAAAAAGGTTCATTACTCAAAAACATTAGGTCGATTGATTATTGTCGGTGCTATACAGAGATAAATCGAAGCCAATAAAATGAAAAGAAAATATTTTACAAATTTCTAAAATGGCCCGCTTGAAGCACCAGGTATACAACACTTTTAAGCAAGTATACTTAAGGAGGTTCGTTGGTTTCACTCAATTTAAGAGAATTCAATGAAACTTCCTGAAAGTATTAATAATATTGTTGTAAAGCTACCAGCAAATTTTCAGAATTATTTTCCACGGTTTTAAAAAAGATATTTGATCGAGAATTGGGCATGAAATTACATGTTATTTTGCCTTTTCTTCTGCATCCTGCATGTTATGCATCCACGTTCAAGTACCTTTCACCGTGGTGCCAATTTCACACGATCTGCAACGCGCTCGAGTGATTTATTCAAGCGCTCGGAGTAAAAATATGTTACATATACATTTTTCTATCGATGATATAAATTATTATACATTGAACAATTAGAGAAGGCTCTTTCTGATGAATAAAGCCTTGCGTTCCCATAACAACCCGTGTATTTTCATGCCCACTTCTCGTTCAAATATCGTAAGAAATCTGCGGCAAATAATTCTGAAAAAAATCAGGTAGCTTTAGGAAAACATAGTTAATGCTTCCAGCAAGTTTCGTGGAATTCTCTTAAGTTGAGTAAAACCACCGAACCTCCTTATTTCAAAATGATGAAAATACGGAGGTGACCTTCAAACTTTCATTCACATCCAAAGGTCAAAGTTTTCGCTGCTACTCACCAAGACACACGACATCAGTTTTCACCAAGAACATGGTGAAGGACACTTGAGGTATTTCATTCATCAGGGCATGACGTGAGCTTACCTGTAAGTAAAGAAAGAAAGAAACGTAAGATGGAGGAAGATTAATCATATTGCGATTTAAAAAATTAAACATGTGCATACATAATTTTGGTAATTTCCGCTACACATATCTATCCGTGCACTAATTGAGAGTTTTCAGATAGTCCCATAAAAATTGACCAATATATTACGTAATGAACTTGACAGCCACATGTATTTCGGATAAATCATAAACGAATTCGATAGGCCAACAGGGGGTGCTGGAAAAATTCTGTAGTTAAAAAATGAGCATATAAATAATTTCAAAGGCAATATTTTCTCAAATTCCAAGTTTAGTTGTCACTTCCACGTTCCATTCAAAACGATTTGGAGCAACTTATTGGCAACTTTTAAGGGTAAAATACAGTTCTTTTTTCAAGAATCTCATTATTTTTTTTCATTTCATATATCTCCTACTTATCTATTACAATAATATTACTACTTTCTCAACCTAAAAAAATAACAAGTAGCTCAAACAGACAAGTAAGTGATACAAATGTAGAGTGTCTTCTTTCAGACGTTCCTCCTCGTTGTGTTTTTTAAGGACCTTCCAAAGAAATCACCACGTGGAGGAAGGCCCAAAATCACAGAAACTGTCCATGCAAAATGTCCTAAAAACCTTCGGATAAAGTGATAGAGATGTCTTGGGAAAATAACGCCAAAACAGACTCGCAGGAAACAAGAAGTGATAACATATATGACTTTCCAACATTCCCAAAGAACACTTCCGTATCAGGAACAAATTCATGAAGTGAATAATAAGAATGAAGGGGATATTTTTACGTGGCTATAAAACTAAGGATATTTTTACCACTATCGGCATAGACACTCGCTAGACGCACGGCTTAGACGGCTTAGGCACTCGCTATTCTCGTCTTAATGCAGTTTGAGGGAGATAGTTCCCTAGTCAAAATAGAGACCGTAATAGAATTTCATTTTTTTAGTTGAGCGTCCGTAAGAAGTAAGAAATAAAAATTGTAGTATTATTGACGCAAAAAATAGTTATATGTATGACCAAAGTTATCATTGATAAAATAAATAAAAGCTACATAAGTCTCTAACTTGACTCAATTTTTCACGCCGAACTGCAAAAAATCCTTCAAAAACCAGTTTTTTTTGCTATTCTGTAAAAATTACTACTGCGGTGAGTAATTGATTAATTTTTATAAATAGTTGAGAAAACATACAAACTAAACACCGTTAGTTTTTTGAAGAAATCTAGTTGTTATAAATTCATTTTTTTTTATATTCTCTCTCTGGAGCGCACAGCCATAATCTATATCCTTCATGAAAAACAGCTTGTATTTTTAGCAAATTGGTCGAGAAGTAGTTCGACAAGAGGTTGATATTTTGATAACAATGGAAAGATAAGTATTTTTTCTTGAAAATGAGGCCAAAAACTTTAAATTCTCGATGAAGTGATTTTTCGCTCAAACTACCTTAATCACCTCTCTTGCTACTCCTACTCCCGCTTCAAAGTCGCAAACTACAACATCATTGCCAATACTGGAGTACATTGAGATTTCCAAGCATAGCTTCGAATGTTTGACAACAACGCAGGTGTAATGGGATAGGAGGGTTTGGACATGGGCGTGGTTAAGGGAAGGAATGGACGTTGCTGGACTTCCCCACCTTCTCCAACGGGTCCAATATACCCCAGGATTAGGGTTGGAGTACGAGACGGACGAGGGAAACGGGGAAACCCTGTTCTCTTGGATGTGCGAGGGTAATAGGGCACACCCCTTGGCCTTCCCTCATCATTCCTCCCTCCCAATTCATGTCAACCCTTCCACACCAGCACAGCCATAATACTTATGTACCTACCTGCGTGCCCGTCTCCTTCCCCAGGGAGGACACAAGCCTACGGGGGGTCACGGTTCATGGGGGATACCGCCCTATGGTGATCGGCGACTGATTATCCCCACCCACGAAGGGACACAATTACTGGGGGTTGACCGAAGGGGAATGAAAATAGTTTGCTGGGCGGATGTGCAAGATAACGAAATGACCGAGGATCCCCTTATCCCTCGCCCCCAACATCTCCTCTACCCTCCGAAATAGAACAATTCTCCCATCTCCAACATATTTTTTATTTGGTGTCCTTCAGGACAGGTGTTTCGGTGGACCTTAGCATATCTCCTTTCATTTCATTCATACGCCAATGTCATCACAATGTTTCCTCCTTCAGGTCTGCGAGCCTCCTTGCATCTATTCACACAAGTCAAACTATCTACATTTACAAAATACCCTGCAAGCCACCTCAGGGGTATGTGGCAGGGGTGTGTGACTATCTTATTTTTTCCTCCATATTTTTTCCTCGGTTACTCTGGTTTCGCAAACTCAAGAAGACTGTTACACTTTACATCTTGATGAACGATAAACTATTATCTGTTATCCTTCCCACGTATTAAATATCTTACACTCCCAAAAATTCCTTTGGTCAACGCCTCTTAAAGCCTGATCCGTCCACTGTATCTGATTCCCATTAATATTGATTGGCGATATTGAGACGGGGGTAGTCCCTTCTTCCATCTCCTAACCCATCGTCAAACACCTACATGAAAAAATTACAAATCAACAATAAAAATTATATAAAAAGAACAAAAAAAAATTAACATCAATATTTCAGAATGAATCGACTAGAATATGAAGAGTGTAGAAAGATACACACGATTGTGGGAAAAACGTATACGGAATAAGGAGGAGCTGATATCCTTAACGAAAAAAACCACTGCAGGAAAACACCCACACGTGAAAGGGAGTGTAAAAAACCTGCGATAAATTACTAATAGGTAAAGCTAATGTACTTTTTAAAAAAAATCAATGTAAGAATTATGTAAAAAGAAAGAAAAGGGGATCTGATATGCACAAATAAATGTTAATATAAAATATTTAAAAAATTACAAATCAATAATTAAAAAAATAAGACATTAATAATTAAAAAATATGAAAATCGTGGGAGTAAAATATTGTATGGATCCTCACCTAACAAAGCCACCAACGCTTCCATACAGTTCTAAAGACCTCAGCTGGCGGTCACCATCCCCTGACACATATACCATACACACATATACACTGTGTAGTCGAATCGCCACCGTCAACCCATGCGATAGGTCGACATTACGGTGCAAGAGCTAACGAGGGAGAGGAGGGCGGCAGCAGAGCTAAGTCCGGGTGAGTGCATCGGGCGAAGTTTGAAGGCGACAGTGTGCCGAATAAAGGTCAGGGTCGACGTTGCCCTGACGACCAGGGCATGGGAGGTGAACGTGGTGGACGCCATCGTTGCCAAGGTGACCCCGAGAGACGATGCCGAACATTTAACATGAGATTTACTCATGGAAATAGCTAATATAACTATATGTTTCACTGAAGAAGACACGTGTATGATGAGAATTACTTCGAAGTCGGATCGGTTACATTTGCAAAGCAATGAATGATCACACTGATTAAAAGGCTGAATTTAGATTCGCAGTTCCTAAAATATTTATTTAAAAAAATACTATGCTCATTAAAAGGCACTACCGCTGAGTGAGACCAGAATAGTAATAAATTAATGTGTAATAAAGAATAGTTTTAGGGCAAACGTATTATAAAATAATGAAAATTATTGTAGAAAAGTGCTAATAGATAGAAAATCAAGTGTTCAGGAGTGTAAAACAAGAGCGCTTATAATTACGAACAGAAACGGCACCATTCTCCTCTTGTTTCGTGGTAAAAACCAGACGGGTCGGGTACGTACAACTTAAAAATAGAAAAAAAAATAGTTTAAGCCAAAAGTATCGTAAAAATAATGCCAAGTATTGTAAAAAAAAGTACAGACTGATGAAATCACGTGTTGCTGTGTGGAAACTAAGAACGTTAATCACGATTAAAAAAGAAACGAGGAAATTCCCCTCGTGTTTCTTGATTTAAAAAAAACAAGAAAGGAATGGTTCATTTACTCATTCAAGTATTCTACCAGCTGATTGGTAGGTTCGTGGACAGTATCCATTCTACATCCCAACCTCATAGACATTGTCTCGCTTTCCCTCCTAAGGATGGCCCGTTATTAGATCGCTTTTAAATCCCTCATATCTTATATACCTCCTCTTATTTCGTCTAGAATTCCTATCCTCCTCCTTCCTCTTCCACGCTTCCCCAGTGTTCTCCCCTCTATCACTCTCTTCAACATACCCTCTCCTCTCAAAACCTCCTCCATCCATCTCTTCTGCCTTCTCCGAACCTCTGCCACAAGCTTCTAAGGATGTCCCGTTATTAGATCCCTCTTCAATTCTTCATATCTTATATACCTCCTCTTATTTCGTCTAGAATTCCTATCCTCCTCCTTCCTCTTCCACGCTTCCCCAGTGTTCTCCCCTCTATCACTCTCTTCAACATACCCTCTCCTCTCAAAACCTCCTCCATCCATCTCTTCTGCCTTCTCCGAACCTCTGCCACAAGCTTCTAAGGATGTCCCGCCATTAGATCCCTCTTCAATTCTTCATATCTTCTACCTCCTCTTATTTCGTCCAGAATTCCTATCCTCTTCCTTCCTCTTCCACGCTTCCCCAGTGTTCTCCCCTCTATCACTCTCTTCAACAATGCCCTCTCCTCTCAAAACCTCCTCCATCCATCTCTTCTGCCTTCTCCGAACCTCTGCCACAAGCCTTCGCCTGACTTTTCTGACCCTGTCTGTTTCTCCCTCTTTCTCTCTCTCTCTGTGTCTTATATATATATATCCTCTTGCGTCTCCGGTTCGATCAGCGCGATCCTCAAGTACAAATTCCTGGCCTCCCATTCCTCCATTCCTTTGTTGTCCGATCTTCGTCCTTCCTCGCGCTAAACATTTTCGATCCGATTCTCCCCTCCTCTCCACCACACTTTCCCTCCCCCTCTGATGCATCCCCGTCAAATATCAACTACCCCTTTCTCTTCTTCTTCCCAACCCTCTCCCCCCCCCAACAAACCACCCCCTTCCTTACCTTACACTCACCCCAGGGGCTACCAACTTCCAAACAATTGACTTCATTAGACGTCCAATCCGTCCCAAGAGTTACGAAATTCCCGGGGGATTCAAGTTGAGGTAGTTTGAGCGAGATATTTCCCTAGGCATAATCATAGGCGTATCTAGAAGCGTCTGAAGGGGGGGGGGTCACCACCCCCCTTCTGAAGGTGGGGGAGGTATGGAATACCCACTATGTAAAATACATCTTACAATGACGTTTTGATGGTCTTCTAGTATGCTATGGAAGTTGATCTATAGGCGCACTATTACCATATATCAAACACATCTATTTACGTGTTTTAAACAAATTGGGGCGGGGGGTTAAAAACCCCAAAACCCCCCCTGGATACGCCTATGGTCATAATGAAGAACACATTCGAATTTAATGTTTAAATTTCAGCGTCTGTAAAAAGGGTGTAGTAAATATTGTAATATTAATGGTCCAAAAATGTAGTTATGTTTGACCAAAATTCTCAGTAACTAAACAAATATATCTACATAAGTCTCTAACTTGACTAATTTTCTTAACGCCGTACGGCTAAAAAAAACCTTCAAACCGGCAGGTTTTTTTGAACGATTAAGTAAAACTTACTACGGGATGTAATAGATTAATTTAATTAATAGTTAAGAAAACATAAACACTGCACACCGTTAGTTTTTTGACAAAATCTAAGTGTTATAAATTCTTTATCAATATTTCCATTTCTTAATATTTTTAAATTATTAGGAATTTGGTTATTTCTTTCAACATTCCCCCTCTGGAGCGCACATTCGTAACACATGCAAAACAGCTTATATATATTTTGGAAAATTGCTCAAAAAGTAGATCGGCGTATTTTGATATCTTTGGAAACATGAGAGTTTTTTCTTTAAAATGAGGTAAAATTCATCAAATTCTAGGTGAAGTGATTTTTCGCTCAAACTACCTTAAAAGCATGATTATTAGCAATACTGACTGAACCGAGAGCTTATTTTAAATGGGATCAAATCATATAACTTATTATGCACCAATCATATTTCCAATCAATATTTCTTATGATTTTCCCAAGTAAAAAACTACACTGTGCCAACGGTGAGTTATCTACTTGGGGCACAAAATATTTAATTTTTTACAGCATACCATAAAATGAACGGAGAGAATGAAATCTTTTCTGAAGCATGTAAAACAGTGGCAACTTCTCCAAGTTTCCTTGAAAATATATTTTCCTGTAAATTCGAAATATATTGTGATGACAATACTTGTGTATTCAGGAATATTTTTAAACAGTTAATAATGTCACCTATAAAATTAGGTACTCAAATTAATCTTCAGTATAGATTTTGATTCTGAAGGTGATATCATCTTCCTTAGGGGATACCGAAAGCTCCCTTGGTTGTTCTGATTTGTTTCATAAGTTATTTACGTTTTTAACCCTCCGGTGGGCGCGTCCGCGGAAAATTGCCGCATATTTTAGTTTCTGAGCTCTCCATTTTGTACCGTTTGTATTCAATGCCTGTGTCTCCAGGTATTCATTTTTCATGATAGGAAGGAGTATTTTCGATATACAGATCAATTATCCACCGGACGCTTCAGTAGCCGTGTGACATCGAAGAGAGTTTGGCGTTTGACTAAAGACATACCTAACAGAAATTTTAGGAAAATATAAGAACAACGAACTGGTTCCTGAAGCACATAAACCGGTAATATATGCCATGTTTGCAGATGACATAAAAATTGCAGATAAAAAATTGTGTGCCAGTGATATACAAATAATGTATGTAGGAGGCATTGTCGTCAAGAGGCAACATGTATGAGATAAGGAGATGAACAGGACCTAGATATGAACTAAGATGATTAACAATGTACATCTAGTGTCAAACAATAAAAGATGTAACTGTAAAAACTTAATCAGCCTTTTTTATTAGTAAATTATCTTTCCCTTAAATATAGGAATGCAATTTATTTTTGAGGTAAAATTGCCGCGGCGCGCCCACTCGTGGGAGTGAATTCGGCGTGCCCACCGGAGGGTAAAGAAGGAAAACTTTTTTTTTTAATTATTAGATATATATACATTATACTAGAAGCAATAAAATAGAAAATAAAAATTATAAGTCGCATTTGAAAGTAACAATGGGAGTATTACTTTGGTTAATTTTTATTCGGTTCGGTGGTTTCACTCAACTTAAGAAAATTCAATGGAAATTCCGGAAAGCATTAATAATATTGTTCTAAAACTACCTGCAAATTTTCAGAATTGTTGGCCGCAGGTTTCTCAAGATATTTGATCGATAATTGGGCATGAAATTACACGTTCTTATGCCTTTTCTTCTGCATCCTGCAAGTTATGCTTCCACGTTGAAAAGTCATACTAGTGGTGCCAATTTCACATCTTCTGCAACGCGCGCGAAGGATTTCTTCAAGGGCTCGGAGTAAAAAATCAGTTATACATTTTTCTGTGTAAGTTATAAATTATTATGCATTGAATATATAGAAAAGGTTCTTTCTGATGAATAAAGCCTTGCGTTCCCGTAAAAACCCGTGTAATTTAACCCTAATTCCCACTTCTGGTTCAAATATCTAAACGCATCTGCGGCAAATAATTCTGAGGAAAAAAAACAGGTAGCTTTAAGACAACAAAAGTAATTATGTTTCCAGGAAGGTTCATTGAAATCTCTTTAAGTTGAGCGAAACCACCAAACCCTCCTTAATCCGAGAGGTTTAAATAAAAAAACCATTATGCGATTCCGGGAGTCTACAAGAGAACGCGGGAGAGTTGGCAGCCATGCATCCACCCCTCACCTTACTCCTCCAGTCCAAAGAGGGGGTAGTAGGACCACCCCCTTCCAGATCAATGAGATTCCTCGAACGCCTTCGGAGAGAGAGAGAGAGGGAGATGGATGGAGGGAGAAGAGAAGGGAGATAACAAATCACTATGGGACTAAGCCATTCCGCTGAATTTGCGGTCTCGGCCAGGTAGAAGGTGGGGCTGGGGGGGGAGGGGGTGAATGAAGGGAGGGGAGGGGCTGGGGGGGGGGGGTTGGGTTCCAGCTTGGGTGGTGAGCTCCATCGGAGGGATATGGATGACGTAACACAGTCCTGAGAGACCCTAGGAATGGAGAGTGGAAACGAAGGGGGTGTCACCCTAGAAATAAACTTCCACCGTCTCGCCCTCCTAAACTAAACATATCCGCGTACCAAGTTGGGATGATGGAAATGCACAGTGATCCCCTTGAGTTTTTTCGTACATAGAGACAGACAACAATGGCAGAATAAATATTAAGCCCGTTTCACACACGATGCTTGATCCAGCACAAGACCTTGTATGCTATCTGGTACTTGATATTGAGGACAGAACCCAGTATGATAGAAACCGTGGTAGAAAGTTACACACGATCATTGAACTTGTGCTCGCGATGAAGCGGTACTGTCGTCCACTGTTGCGAGCTGTTTAAAGAAAATGGAAGATTTCCATGAAAGAAGGCGACTTTCGGCTGCTGCAGTAATAGCAGGGATTGTCGAGACATTTTCACCGCACATTGATTTCACCGCCAAAGAGTGCGTAACACCCACTATAAGAGTCCTCTGCGCGCTCATCGGCGTTAGTCTAACCTTCAGTGACCTCAGTCTCTCTTTGCCGCCGAGTGCCACCAAATTTCGTTATACCTATACGCCCACTTAATTGGGCTCCATGACGATTACCTCCTCAGATATGCAATGGAATAAGAGAGTCAATTACTTTCTTAAAAGGAAACACTGACAGAAGGTTATATTTTTTCACATAATAAATGTGTGCCTATAGTATATATCTCAAGGTTCTCTCGGGTTTTCCACCGGGTCAGGGGAAGACATGAAGGCTGACGCTTCGACGCACGACATGAGTGAACACCGTCCAAAGGGCAGAGTTAAGTGACGTGACTGATAATTGACCGTCCATTAATGCAAAAAGGTAGATCGGCGGTAAGATGGTGGATTGTGGAGTAGAAGGCATGGAGTTCGATGCCTTTTTACCTTAACTTTTGTTTACCTTTTTCCAAAGTTTTTTTCGCGTATCTTTTTAGATATTGTGCTGTCTTCATGGTTACTTCCATTAAAAATATTCTCACGCAATTTCTTACTCTCTATAAAGTGATACACTCAAGAATTCCGGGGAGCAAAGCGAGTTAGATAGAGCCACAGCCAATTAAATTTTAAAATGTCGTTATTAGATGGAGCCACAGTCACTTACATTTTAAAATGTCGTTACTAGATGGAGCTACAGTCACTTACACTTAAAAATGTCGTTATTAGATGGAGCCACAGTCAATTAAATTTTAAAATGTCGTTATTAGATGGAGCCACAGGTACCTGAATTTTAAAATGCCGTTTTTTTTACCTAAGGGCAATTTTGCTTGAAAAAATTCGCGTACCTCAAATAATGACTTTAAATAATTTAGCGAACACAGCATGAAACACATTTATGGGCACCTTACAACTAACTAGTTTATAAAAAGTGGTACTCAATCCAAAACATCTGATAAGCATATGAACGACAAATACTTCCACAATTTTTAAGGCTCTTCGTCACTTCCCACCTCCATAATTTTCATTGTTGATGTGAATGCGAATGAACATCTTATGGTTCGTTCATGGTGTCATGTAAGGTTTTGCCGCAACCAATATTTGTGTACTTTCGAGGGCCTCGTGTGCAATAAGTATAAGGATTTCAGAATATCTAAAACTATGACTGGTTAGCCCGTTTCGTCGACCACCGGAAATGGTTTGACGCAAGTGGAGGGGGGGTTGCGAGGTGACGTCACAGCGCTGCACGTGGGGGGTCTTAAATTTGGGCTTGTGTGGGCACGGCGCGCGCTCAGTTCAGTTGTATCTACGGAACGAGTTGGTCGATTTTAGTGATCGAGGTGTTTACGGAGAGCTGAGAACGTGAGTCAGACGTTAATAACACAAGAATAAGAAAATTAACATTGGAAAGCAGAAAATATTAGTTACCATCGAACAATTGTTCATAGGTTAGTCATTTGTACTAATGATTTCGATGAATAAATGTACTGCGTAATTTTCTTTCTTTCTTTTCAAACTTTCTTTATGTCAAACAGAACAAAAGAATATCCCAATATAACGAGAGTAACGTATGTAATTTCGCATTCACGCATTAAAGATCCGATGGGAGTATCAGGAATACCTACTCTCTGTATTTTTTTTATACATTACGAATGTCAGACCCTTATCCACTACCTTTCCGAAAGGATAAGCGGATAAACTATGGGAACAAGCCAAGGAGATCGAGGTGTGACGAATAACCAGACACAAGGGAAGGAAGAGAGGAAAGAATTTCCTCGGAAGAGGACGGGGCGACTTGAGTGACGGGCGCTGCTCGCTCGCCTGCCTCCTCATGAGGTATTCCTTGGATCGCATCTCAAGTCAGTCCCCCCCCCCCCAACCACCTCCTCCTTCCTTCCCTCCCGTCCACAGAACAGACTCAGCAGCGCCCTTATCCACCCAAGACGTTCCCTTCACGGGATTCTCCATTATTGTATATATCATCGATTGAGGGACCTTTCTGACTTTCCTGACCCCCGAAGCCCAACGCTCCCTTTAGACCGAAAATATCAATTGGCCCAGGTGAGAACGGAGGTCGAATCAAATCGGTTGGCTAATACATTTAAATGAATAAAATGGAATTTAATTACTTGGGTAGTACGCTGGAAGAAACAGGGCATAGTAGCAAAGACATTAGGAGGAGAATGAGAAATATTTTAAATGAGGAACAAACATGTAATAAATTTCCTCTTAATCGACTTGTTTCTCCAAATCATTTTGTATAAATCAACAAACAGTTATACTTCAGACATTATCCTAACAACCATTTCAAAATCATGAACTTAAGGTTTCCAATCAACAAATATTTACTGCTTACTTCACAGTTTGATCCGGCAACACGTTCATATGAGGAAAATTTTATGAAAACGTCAAAGTCAATGGAAATTGTATGGCATACAATCATTTATCATTTAAGCTCCAGTAGCCGATAAATTATTGCATTAAATAAATGAATTCCCCACAGGAAACATGTTACAATTCAAACATCTGTATCTATAAAATATGATCCACTCCTCCACGAAAAACCGCATTTACCATAAGAAACTGATATACTATTAAAATAAAAATTACGTTTTTGACAAAAATATATTTTTATGGGTCACTCCCTTGATTCATGGGTTTCAAAAAATGTACATTTAATTACAAATAAATTTAAAAAACGTTGATTCGACGATACAAAAACTTTAACCGTTATCACATCAAATATATATTTCTCTCCGAGTGAAAGGTGAGGTGAAGGAATCTTATAAATAATAATATCAGCAAGGCGACAAACAAAGGAACTACGACGCTTTCGTAAAAATAGAAGCTCAATGTTTCCCTTGTATCACATTGCAATAAATATTCCCTCGCGATTCTGTGGACCATCTACCTAAGATGACGTTAAAATTAATTAGTACGTTCTACTTTGATTGGGGTAGGTAAATATTACACGTAAAAGATTTCAGGATAGACCACAGGGCTGTAGTGACATCACAGAAAATATAAAGAGGGCTAGCTTACACATGAAGTTGTATAATCAAGAAAACTGTAGGCATGGTATTGCTAATACGAGGTAGGTATTGCGCATCTGTCGACGCGCTCCAATGCGATTTATTGAAAAAAATTAGGAATTTCTAACACCTAGATTTCATCGAAAATCTAACGGTGTGTATTTTGTACATTTTCTCAACTATTTATCAAACATAATCGATTACTACCCGCAGTAATTTTTATAGAATCGCAAAAATAAACCTTCTGTTTTGAAGGATTGGCGTACGGCGTATCCGTACGGGGATATCCGTACGGCGTGAAAAATTGAGTCAAGTTATGTAGGTATATGTATGTATGTATTTATTTGATTACTTACAACTTTTGTCATATATATAAAATTATATTTTTGTTCCATTAATATTACAATATTTACTTCACACTTCATACAGACGCTGAAATTTTAAAAAATAAAAAATTCGAATGTGGTCTCCATTATGACTAGCTCAAACTACCTTAAAAGGAGTTTGAAGAAGATGGCGAAGAGCGCAAGCACGTCGCCGTCCGTGTGAATGAAGTGGCGCTGCCATCCCATACTAGTCTTTATGCCTCTCTGCCCTCGTTTCTCTCTTCTCATTCTCTTTCTCTTCCTCCTCCGTGTCTTCCCCATCGCATCTGAATTCCTCCCCATGGACCAGTCTCCCTTCTTCTCTTTCTCTTCCTCCTCCGTGTCTTCCCCACATCGCATCTCAAGTCCTCCTCTGAATATGGACCCGCCTGCCTCCGCCCTTGATAAGCATCGCTCTTTGCCGAATGTATACCGAATGAAGAGAGCGGCTGCTGCCAACTCTGTCTTCCTCCCTACCGGGAAACTATTGCTTTAATCCACATATTCACGTGTATCCTGGAAGAGACCCTGGAAGGACAGGGGGTGCGAACGCTAAGGTTAAAACAACGACTTTGGAGGGCAGTGCAGGTTTTTTTTTTGAGAGATTGGGTCAAGAGATTGGGTCAGTCGACTGTAGGTGAAGGGGATAATACATTCAATGTGGGGAAAAGTAGCTTACCCTAGGGGTCGTGCATAAACTACGTCACCGTTTTCGGTGATTTTTTTACCCCCTCCCATGTGACCCATAAAAATATTTTTTTCTCAAAAACGTAATTTTTATTTTAATATATCAGTTGGTAATGGTAAATGCGGTTTCTCGTGGAGGAGTGGATCATATTTTATGGATACAGATGTTTGAATTGCAACATGTGTGCTGTGGGGCATTCATTTATTAAATGAAATAATTTATATGCGAATGGATCTTAAATAATAAATGATTTTATGTCATACAATTTCCATTGGATTTGACATTTTTCTGAAATTTTCCACATATGAACGTGTTGCCGGATAAAACTGTGAAATATGTACTAAGTATTTTTTGATTGGAAACCTTAAGTTCATGATTTTGAAATGGTTGTCAGGACAATGTCTGAAGTATAACAGTTTGTTGATTTATACAAAATGATTTGGAGAATCAAGTTGATTAAGAAGAAATTTATTTAATGATTGTTGCTCATTTAAAATTGTTCTCATTCTCCTCCTAATGTCTTTGCTACTATGCCCTGTTTCTTCCAGCGTACTACCCAAGTAATTAAATTCCATTTTATTCATTTAAATGTATTAGCCAACCGATTTGATTCGACTTCCGTTCTCACCTGGACCAATTGATATTTTCGGTCTAAAGGGAGCGTTGGCTTCGGTGGTCAGGAGAGTCAGAAAGGTCCCTCAATCGAAGATATACACAGTGATGGAGATTCCCGTGAAATGAAAAAATGAAACCACTTCACAAGACCCAATACTTAGCGTAGACCGAGGTAGACACAGTCAATGAGCTTAACTATTGCTTTATTATTATACGCCTAGGAGACTGGCTATCTTTTATTGTTTTCCTCTATACAGCTCATATCATGCCATACCTTTTTCTCTCACATTCATGCATTGATTCATACGAGTTCCCTTGTTCTTAAGACTCCTTATATTCCTCCTATTAAAAATTCTCTTAAAAGATCAGAAAATGCACCTAAGGGCATTGTCCGAGTGTTAGCCCGAAAAGGTCTTTCCTACCCCATTTTTAAGACACTGGGTCTATTACCACTTAGGAAACTCTATACATCCATGATTTTGAGATTATTTTTTATTCGCAGCACCAATTTGCCACAAATATTCCAAAAACCACACTCCTATGCACTTAGAAATAATTCTTGTTATGTTTTGCCGAAGCCCTACCTAATTTCGCATAAACTTTCTTTTATTTGTATAGGGCCAAAGGCATTTAATATGCTACTTTAAAATGTTAAGACTGTAAAGAGGTGAAGTGGATTATTTAATGGTCTAAAACCATGGTTATTGAATATAGAACATGTAAATTGTTTCTTTTATCTTAAATAAGCTCTTGATTGTACTCCAAGTGTATCGAAACGTCCGTATTATGTTATGCGGTAAATCGTTAGTTATCTATGAGTAGATATGTATGGTGAAATGTTCAAAATACTAATGTTAAAGTTAGATTTGCAGGATGTCATTGTAGGTCAGCTGGGTCAGCAGTATTTCATCATGTCATTTTGATGGTGCCCTAAGGCCGATTGCCTTGGGGAGGGTACACCTAGCTCCTAATTGTTTTCATTGTATGTGTATAAAAATATGTATTTTTTTACGGAACAATACATTTCAATTTCTTAAAGAGTATCTCGCAATAGATCCACCATGACTTTTGTGGTCCATGTCTTTCCACTCACACCATACACTCCTCTGTCATAAATCTGTTTCGTTATTATTTCTTTCTCGCCCATTCTCTCGATAAGGCCGAGCTAACGAAGAATATATACCCAAATATTTACCTAACCGTACATCATCGATATTATGATTACTAGCCAAGGTAGTTTACTGGTAAGGGAAGGTTTTGTACGACCGTTTCTACTATTTGCGTTCTAAGATCGTTTTCATTCCTAATGCATGTTGCTCACGGTAAAATTTTCGGTAAAACGTTTTATTAAATCGACTAATTTTATAAAAATGAGCTTGCTAACGATAAAACCGTTTTATAAAACCCAGTTTTATAGAACGTTTTACGGAATAGGACAGGTTCTATTTCCATAAAACCGTTTTATGCAACAACCAATGAGACGTTCCGCTCATCGCGTTGATAATAATCTCGTATCCATGGGAAGCCAAACAAGGAAAACGTAAACAAACATGGCAGGAAGTTCATGGAACGTTGAGGCAGTATCTTTCTTGTTGTTAGAAGAATTCGTTAGAGCCTTAGCAACGTTGAGTGTGATCAGAAAGTAAGTAAATAAACAATACATATAGTTTTTAACCTAACAGTCATCCAAAAGAGAGTGCATTTAACACTTCACGTGTTCGCAAATCGTCTCATAGATGGCAGGGCATTGCGGTTTTATGAATAGTTTTACCGTGAGCAAGCAAATACGTTTTACGTACGATTCATGAAAATTTCAATAAACATTTCTATAAAACTCTTTTATGGAAAATTTTACCGTGAGCAACAGGTATTATACTATTTCTCTATTCCACAAGCTTCATTACACCGTCCAGTTTTCGTTCAATTAATAGTATCGATTTTCTTCCTCGCTGTTTCCCCTTCTGGTCGAACTTCAATGCCTCAATGCCACGGAGTATTTTCTTCATTTTCCACATTACATAGAGTAGCCAACCATTCTTCTCTATGTTACCATTTTTAAGAACGTAAGATTTGTACCTCGAGAATCGGTCAAAAATTTACAAACTATAACTCCTTGCCAACGTTTCGGTGTATAATTGAGACACCATCTTAAGGGCTATAATTTACGGTACAACAACATTTTTAATGAAGTAACATAAAAAATATCACAAGTTTCACCTTACAAATCAAAGTATCATATACACGTCATTACAATAATTATACAAATAAGAATTACCTAGGATTAGCTAACTAGGAACATCATGTTTCAACAATCCACATCACAAAATAAAACTGTATAATATATTTCCGGATAACGAGCTATCACAAACATTTTATGGAATGGTACATACATTACTATATTGTGACCAGAAATCACTATTGGTACCAATTCCATAACCACAATGATCTTTTAAAACAATTGACAAACAAAATTTAAAAAGTGACATCTATGTATACAGCCAAAAAATATTCCAACAAACTCAAGTCATTAATACTACAACCGATCTTATAAATCACTTTTTTTCATTTTGAAAAACAAACACTTTTGTGTATTTTTACAATATATCTTCTTGAGAGATAATTCACAACAACAATGATGATTTTAAAACCTATCAAACAGTATATGAGAACAGTGACATCTTTGACCTATCCTCGAAATACAAATCTTAAATTTTATGGAGAGGTCGATAGTACAATACTTCATTTTAAGAACTTCATCTTTCAACTTTTTTATCATTCGTATTGACACATTAACTCATAGGTCCAGGCCTCAAAATACCGTCAATCTAAATTATCTCCCGTCCGTAAGGCAAGATGCCCTCATTGTGAAGTCATAGAGAGATTCATACCCAACTTCCCTACATTCTTCCTTTAATCTTGTTCTACTAGAAGTATTACATTCTATCATTATACCGTCAAACTATCTTATGTCCCATCAGTCAGGCAAGATGCCTTGAAATGTCATAGTATTCAATTCATACTAAAATTCCCCACAATCTTCCCCAATATGGTTCTATTTGAAGGTGTTGCATTCTTTACATTCTATCCGAAGTACTATACAGGAGATAGGCTGTTCTTTCTCTGCTAGAGAAATACGCCCTTCTATATTTGGAGCAACACCTATCCCAATATTGATACTGAAAAAAAAAGACATGACAGATATAACCAGTTCCAATTCCACGACAAAAAGTAAGCGCAAGGAATCGAACCTTTACTCATCGTCGGTCATGTTTCATTCAGAACGTTTCCAATTTTCGATCGAAGTTCTCAGAGCCCTCTCGCGCTGTGAAGCGGAATGAGAGGGGAGGATCGAGGGGGGTGGGGGGGAAGGGGAGGGAAGGGAGGGGGTGGGGGGAGTAAGGGCGTAAAGGGGGCGTGGTCGTCACCCGACGACACCACTTGTCCACAACATCCAAAAAAGACGAAGATCCCTTACGTGAGTCCCCCGAAAGGCCGAATTCCGAAAATCAATAGGGCGAGTTAAAACGAGATACGGGCGCTGTGTGGCAGGAGGATTCCGATGAACACACACACAGACACAGACAAACACGTAAGAAACAGGGGCCAATGAAAGAGTGAGTACGTCGGTCGGTCAGTCAAGACCCTTTCTGCACCCCTTCTTCAGGGGAAACTTTGGGCGGATGTAAGCAAAGTGGCCGATATCTGGTCTCAAGTACTGAAATAAAGGGGATCGGATGTCTAGGCGGTTGAGGAGGAGAAGATACTGGGAAGAGTTAGGAAAGAAGAGGAAAGAACACTACCGAAAACAATTACAGAAGAGAAAGGGAAATTGGATCGGACATGTTTTAAGAGGGAAGGGGATTTTAAATACAGCAGACAAGGGAACAGCGGAATGATATATGGTCACAATATAGTAATGTACCATTCCATAAAATGTTTCTGATAGCTCCCTATATCCGGAAAAATATTATACAGTTTTATTTTGAGATGTGGATTGTTGAAACGTGATTAGATATGGGCCACTCTGAAAATTACCTCGGTATTTTTCATAATTTACCGCATCTCTTGTAAATTACCGTAATTTTCTAGATAATTCACCGATGTTTGAGATAATTTTTCACACAGATGGTTTCATACAGTCCCAACATGTTTTTATAAGCCAAGTTCACATTTCCTACGTGTTTAATAATAAATTGAGGCATTTACAACTCATTTTTGGAATATTTTACTTAAATTATAACATTAAAAGATTAAAGCGAAAGAATATTCTTCTTGAAAATTTCTCATACTTTGACAAAAGAACGACAGATTGCATGTTGCTGTCGTAGTTATTTTCACAATTTTAAAAATTTCAAAAAAGATTAATGTTGTATTAGGTATGGTTTATACATGGTTATCCCCTTCCTATTGCTATTGGCTTTATTATTTAACCATACATTTGCTGTTTAATACTTAAAACTAAAAAATACAGGAAAATTAATGTAATTTTTGAAAATTACCGCTATCTACCGTGGTAGTTTACCTCAAATGAAAATTGCAGTAATTTTCCCATCTCTAAACATGATGTTCCTGGCTAAATTCGAGGTAATTCTTATTTTCATATTGTAACGACGTGTATGATACTTTGATTTGTAAGGTGAAACTTGTGATATTTTTATGTTACTTATGTTGTTGTGCCGTAATATTGTAGCCCTGAAGATGGTGTGGTCAATTATACACCGAAACGTTGGCAAGGAGTTATAGTTTGTAAATTTTTGACCTATCCTCGAGATATATAAATCTTACATTATATTAAGAGGTCGATTATACAATACTTGAAAGATAAGAAGAAGGTACTACAAGGAAACCAAGGAAGAGGCTCAGGGACGGAAAGAATTGGAGACAACTTTGGTGTCTGGGACCCCCAACATTAGGCAGAATAAGCCAGTCAAAGATGATGATGAATAAAAAACATTGCATTATCCGCATCTAAAGACTTCACTTAGAATTAACGCAGAATAAAAATAGCGGATGCGGTTATGGTAAGCTCTTTCATTGTCTGCAGCACATCAATTCCGCTCCCGAACTGTTGGAAAGCAAAAGCAGCGTGGTAGTGTAGCGATGTCAGCAGCTCACTAGAGCGATTGGAAAGCTCTAATTAAAGTCACCACGTATGAACGAAATAACTAGATGGGAGTACCGATTAAGAGAAAATTCAGTCAATGTAAACCTCGTGGATTTTTCACTCATGACAATAAACTCTCACGTCAATAAAATTATAATCATTACACTACGTTGCTATGATTGCTATCACCTGAAGAATCCAGTCCTGCACGCGTCGTTAGGGTGGTTCCACCGTAAAATGACTTAAATGTCACTTTATTCATATTCTGTCTACTTGTAGAAAAAGATGTCCTCTATCTGATATGAACAACAAAACAATACCTTTCCACGCTATTTTATTCTATAATTGAACTTGAAATAACATTTTGTTCAGTGGGGAAATGAGATAAACACGGGGAAAAATAGTATTTTTCCATAAAATATAAATGCCACTTTTGCGGAAAACTATTTATAAGAAGGAAATAATCCAGAGAAATTGAATAAAAATAAAATATAGGCACCTTACCAACTTATTATTTTAGTTATTAGGGAATTACTGCCGTAATTGAAGTCAAAATGCGGTAATTCGTAGGAAATGATGTTGCAGTCGGATGCTGGAAAAAAAGTGCTAATTTAAAATACATTCGTGGAATAATCTGCATTTTTTTCTACCTTACTTTTGGGTTTCTATAGGTAACGCATTTCATCAGTGAAAGCAGGATTTTTTGGAAAAAATATAAAAATGTGGAATTTAGTATTTGTTTTGACTCACAACCACCTTAATTGCAGTGATCCGGTGAAGCTAACTAACTAAGAGCTAACATTACTTATATTACACTTTCAAAATTAGCTACCCAGACAGTCATATCCATACACGAGATCTATCTTCAGTTCGGCTCACGTCCTACCTCTCCCCACCCTATCTATTTAAGACTACTCTCTTCCACTCTCCGGTAACTCAACAATTTCTGTGAGTAATTAAAACCATTTCATCAACTGTAAAACATTCGCATACATCTCATAAAAAATGCAGACATTTGGATCATTCTTTCTTTTTTTTAAATTAGCTCAAGAGAACAGAGAATTTATTCCGCAAAGCCGTTTAACGCAGGCAAAAAATGAGAACAGTAAAACGTCCTCCCATTTGAAATGCATTCGGCAAAAGTGGGTCAGCTGACTCCCCGTGAAAAGCACGGCATCTCCGGATAAAAAGGTTAAAATAAGGCTTATCTGATATAAATATGGGTCACCTGCGGGGGCTGGCTAATGTGGCTATTCTGGAATTATGTAATCGAGATAAGAGACGCAGCGAATTTTTATTTAAAGGCTAAACTCCCGCGATCGCGGATTGCTTTAATGAAACAGAAGTTTTGCTTCAAAGATTGAAAAAGACTTATTTGTAGCCGTAAGACTTCCATTACTCCTAATTATTCAATGCGTATTCGTTGAAAATTTTCAAGATATAACTGTAATGTAACCAGTTATTGTTGCGTCATAATAATTACAAATAATTCAATGTATAATAAGATTGGTAGACTGCAGTCCTCCACTTTCCTTTGTCCCCAGGCTAATTCTCTAAACGTAGTTTGAGTGACATTTGACCTAATCTAGAATTTGATGAATTTGAGCTCATTTTAAAGAAAAAAACTCTCTTCTTTCCAATAACATCAAAATATCAACGCCTTTCCAAACTTGTTTCGAGCAATTTGCCTAAAAATATAAGCTGCTTTACATGGCATAGATTACGGTTGTGCGCTCCAGAGGGAGAATATTGAAAATAAATTGGGAATTTCTAACGTCTAAATTTCCTCAAAAAACTAACTGTGTGCCTAAAGTCCTAAGCTGAAGGAAACATATCAGTCTGAGGGTGAATTCTTTCTCTGGCGGGAGAACAGCGATGAGACAAAATGATAGGTATCATAAATATCTGATGGAGCAACGTATAAGAAACTTGACGTCATTTTTACAATTATCTCGATTCCCGTCATAGTACATGTATTTTTATGTCAACGCATATTAAATCCTATGCATCCGAAAAAATTATTTTTCTAAGCACATAAAAAAACTACATGGGTTGATTAGTAGACAAAGCGAAACAAAGGAGAATAAAAAAATAACAGTTTTACATCTCATGTAGCGAAGCAATTTCATCGTAAAACCCAAAAATATGGGAATTTTTCCTAAAAAACAACGGCATTATAAAGAAGGCAGTCTTGGTTTACTAGCAAATAGAGAAACAGAGCAGTTACAGCGGGGAAAATACCTTCATCAGAAACAAAGCAATTAGCTCCTAGGTCTGAGGCAAGAAATCATGTTCTGGGTAAATTGCATGTTCAGTGTCTTGATATTAACTCTTCAACGGCAAGCAACATTTAGTATATAATTAAAATTCAAAAGGCATGAAGGCAAAACAATGGATTTGCCTTACCTCATTTAATTGTGATGCAACTTTCACTAACTTGTTCGAGTAAATGAAATTGTATATCTTTTATCTGGATTGCTAAGAATACCTGGGGCAGTTCTGTTTTGCACGTAAATGCAGTGACCCTCTCCTTCCAGCAAAGATAAGGACATTAATGCAAAGGTCACGAACCCCTTAGGGGGGTGTAAGGAAATTTTTCGGGCCACAAAATCCAAGGCCCTCCACGCCTTCCTGAATAAGCGAAGAGACAGCTGCCGGCAACCAATAGGAGTTGAGTTTCCAACAACATTTCCCCAGCCTCCCGACCGTAATTGCCTCCTGCCCTTCCCGCCAGAGGGGGGAGGCAACACCGCAGAAGACAGCGAGTAAGTGCATATCCGTCCCTCCTTCCGCAGCGGTCAGCCAGCCAAGTCATGGCTAGTGGACACGCCCCCTTCAGGAGAACAGCCTCCGAGGTATACGAGAGACTACCGTAATTACGCCGCAATAATGTCAACCGTACCCTAGGGTAACATCCCTCTATCGTCTTTCAAATCAGTCCACAGGTGTAGCTTTCCACTCTTAAGACGTTTGAGTTTTAGAAATGAAATGATTTTTTTTGTAATTGCTTAGAGTTGCTTGCAGATAATTGAATGCTCTTCTCAATTGACGCGAACGAAGTATTTACTACTCACGAAAGCTATTTATTCACCATTAGCATCTTACATACATAAATAAAAGAATTTTGGACTGTTCGTCCTTCTATTATGCTTATAAATCTACCGATTTACACTGATCCTGCTGAAATTTTGTATAATAACAGTGCAAGATAGGTGGACAATTATAGGTTATTTTAAAAAAGATCTCAGGGCCCCAAAAGGTCCCAAAAAGGGCCCTTTTGGTGGTCTACGCTACATATTGGGTTTTGTGCAGTGATTTCATTTTTTGCTTTTTAAAATTACTTCCGCTCAAGATAGAGGATTGGGATTTTTTAAATCAAATGACTGAAAGAATAAAATTTATAATTCTTTCAATCAATTATCCTTTTCAATTCGTTTTTGTCTGAAAATCGCGTTTTTAGCTGCAAAAAAGCACATTTTTCTCTGAAATCAACAATGGCATATTTACTTGACAACCAAATTTTGGTCTTTAACGCATTTAAAATTCATTTTGCATAGTTAAGCTGATTAGGAATGCTTAGCTAATTGGGTTTTGCGCAGTGGTGTATTTTGTTTACTTTTTAAAACTACTTTCACTCAAGATAGAGAGCTAAAATTTATTTTATCAGAAACCGGAAAGAATGGAGTTTCTCTATTTTTTTTCAATCGATTCTCCTCTTAAATATGATTATGAGTTAGGATATGAAGTGTCATCGCGAGCAACGCCAAGGGTACTTCAGCTAGTTTGAAATAAAAAAGACTTATGGGTGAGGATTGGCGTAACGTAGTTATCATCCTTTTTTTTCATCCTAAGACACAGTAAATCCGTTTAATTTTCATGAAAAACTAGCGACGACCATTTAGTTTTTATAGAAATTTGAAAACAAAAACGAGATATGATTTTGTAAATATGCAAAAACTTCATGAAAGGAAAATAAAACGGTATGAAAAACTGTATTCATATAAGTTTACACAGTAAGTAGTATTTTCCTCATAATTTCATTAAATACACCGAAATAAATTTCATTCATATTATCAGTCCGTAAAAATATATGCTTACTGTATTAGTACAGAATCAACGTTATTGCCTTGGCTTTTACAATTTGGGAGAAGAAAAGTTTATTTGCTGGTTCAGTACCCTAAATATATTACCCATTAAATGAATTACTAAGGAAATTCAATAGAAAAAAACATAATAAGTATTTGTAGTATGGCAAATGTAAATTTATACAGCCTTTTAAGACAACTGCTGTTATATTTAAATACTAATGCTAATAAAAGGAAATCAGAGCGCCTGGCGCAATCATTCAAGGCATGACGGATTGCTCTAAAAAATGTTCGTCTCTCACTATACGTGAATTTATTCTTTACGTATGAAAAATGGAAGGGTTAAAAGTGATCATTGAAATCAATGGAAGAGAAAATTTCATGTCAGGAATATACAAGCTTTTACCAAGCCATTATACATTCAAGCTATACATGACAGACTTTAAAATAAGCTCCAACCAAAGGCATTTTTCGAGTAAACAACGACTTCAAGTCGGTTCTAAATTCCAGGCACAGATGGCATTAAATGCCCTCTAGGGAAATACAACGCGATATCGTCGCCAAACTTAGGAACATTCCAACTCACAAAACTTGCGTCTTTTTATGGTGCTTTGAGCGAAAAACCACTTCACCTGGAATTTGATGAATTTGGCCTCATTTTAAAGAATAAACTCTCATCTTTCCAATTATATCAAAATATAAAACCCTTGCCGAACTACTTTTCGAGCTATTTGCCTGTAAATATAAGCTGTTTAACATGGGGGATAGATTATGGCTGTGCGCTCCAGAGGAAGAGAATATTAATCAAATAAGGATTTTATAGCACCTAGATTTCGTCAAAAAACTAACGGTGTATAGATTGCATGTTTTCTCTACTATTTATAAAAAATAATATATTACTCGCCACAGTAATTTTGACAAAATCGCAAATAAACCTGCTGTTTTGAAGGGTTTTCAGCCGTACGGCGTGGAAAAATGAGTCAAGTTAGAGACTTATGTAGCTTGATTTATTTAATTACTGCGAATTTTGATAATGTATAACTATACTTTGTGCCATTAATATTACAATATTTATTTCATACTTTTTACAGATGCTAAAATTAAGAAATAAAATTTGAATATAGTCTCCATTATGACTAGGGAACTATCTCACTCAAACCACCATAGTTTAAAAAAACTAAAAGACCAGGGGGCACAGAAATTTACGACAGAAACGCAAACTGAAAACAGGGCAACCGTGAAAGGGGGTAACTAGGGTCGTTACTATGGGCGATACGCGATATGCTCCACGGAGGCGGTCGGCGTAACTATGCATATATACTGACGTAGTACGCTTGCTTGGTTTCCCATTAGGGGCACAAGATTACTCGAACTCCCACGGGGTGGGGGGTAATATCAACTGAGAGCCGTGGGTGTAAATGGGAAAGGAAGCATTGGGTAAGAAGAGATGAAGTAAGAAGGTAGGGTGGGGAGAAGATGGAAAGATACTTGGAATGGAGGGATAAGAGGGCAGGCGGAGTATGTTGCACTTAGCCGCAGCCGGAAGCCATGAATAATCCCACGAGGGTACGCAAATAAAACAAATGCACCTGGGGCACCCACCGCACAAAATGTAGGAGGTAAAACTGCGGTCGTATCCGGAAATAGCACATCTGTGAAGGCCCCGAAATCCACCGCTGCAATCACCCATTATTATCTAGGCCAAAGGGGACTCCCATCTATCTAACTCTAGTGAGATAATTTTCCACTTTTCTACACCTGTGGTCGCTTATAAAAAAAACCCTACCTCTGACCACGCACATGTTCCTCTTTTCCTTGCATTTTAAACGACGTAATTTAAGCAAAAAAATGGGATCAAAGTTACTTCCCCGAGGTTAGCTATCGTGCAAATAAGATAATGTTTTTCTACAGGAAAAATGTATGAAAACAGACCATGGACCAAGCGTATATTTCATAGGCATTTCCATGTTTTTTAAGACGAAACTTTACATTTTTTTTCCTTAGAATACCGAGACTAGCCACGGTATTTACTTTTCACGGAGTCACCCGCAAGTGCACATTACAAACACACAAGTGCGATATTCCACAGAGAGGAAAAATCATTCGCCTTGACCGGCATACCGGTCAAGGCGAATGAAGAAATTTTAGTTTTTTCAGGACACACTTCTACCCACATAGCGGACAAAAATGTTCACAACCACTACATATGTAGTGATTGTAGGAAATGACTAGGTAAGTATATACGACTATCTGTACCACCATACTTCAACATCGGGTGCTAGAAAATGCGCGTAGAGTCGTAGGGTGCCTAGTAATGCAACATGGGTACAATGACGTTAGGAAGATACAAGATAGGATGTTATGACGTACTAAAATTACGTAACGTAATTACACATTCATAGTAATTAATTGGCAATTATATTTTTTTTTAATTGAGAGAGCATGGATGTCAGTGGAGAGGTAATACGATATGAATCGAGAATCAGTTCACGAGAACTATTTTACTTAAACATTCCTTCATGGTTCATATGTTATTAATTCACAAACAGTTCAGCCGCAATTGATCTACGTTGAACATTCTTTGAACATTCTATTACGCATTCCAATGAATGTTCTTTGCACTATCTGTGAGTGCCAATTGAACGTTCATTGAATGTCCTTCTTGAATGATCTTTGAACGTTTAAATAGTCTTCACTGAACGTTCTTTGAACATCGTTTGGAAAATTAATTCCCCACTGGGATACACATAAAACAGCTTACAGGAGTGTTTTCATTTTATATAATCGGTAGTAAACATACCATCAGCGACATGGAAGGTGTTTATTGGTGTTGGGAAACGCAACGTAAGCTCACGATAATAATTTTCTCCTTTATTTATGTCTGCTAAACCTTTGGCCTCTTAGCTTATATATTTTTCCCATATTTATCTAAACGTTATGAGAGATTATGAAAAAAAACGTATTATATTTTCGACGCAGCAGTATCACGGAAGAAATTGATGAAAATGGTGACACAGAAGGCTCACAGGAAATAACGACACCACATGCACCAAGCACCAGTTTTAAGCCCGTTACACACGATAATTACTCCAGCAAAAGTACCGATGCTACTTACTAGTGCGATAACTTTACAGATTATCGGTTTCATTTGACTTCGTCATTTACGAAAATATTATGTTTTTAAAGTAAGATTTTGTAATAAAATCTGTCAGTAAGGCAGGTAAGATACTTCCATGTGCCTTCCAGTTTAAAACAAGCATAATTAATTAATCAATTAAGACACATTCTCCTTACAGCAGTCCTTTCCTATGAACTACCGCATTTGTTTGAAATTTAAAATTTACAACAATGACGCATTGGAAGAGATTGAATTTGACAGTAAACATGTTTCTTTAGCATTAGAATTCAAGGCATTTGCGGCAGCTTTACCGTACATGACGTCACACACCTATGGGGTAGTACGAGAAACAACTTACCCCGCCGATAGCATTTCTCTATTTCGATCATGCTCGAAGGCGACACCTATTTCTCCTTGCGGGACCATTAGTTATTTTCTGGCCGTTTAATCATCAATGTATGAATCAATGGTTTCTTTCAAGGTCGCCGGTCGCAATTTAATTGCATCAGAAAAGGGTTGAACTACCCCACAATACCCAACTTTACTAGGTCCTTTACGAATTTGTATATAATATAAAACTTTACGTTCTAATAAAGTTAGAAAGGCATCACTTACTAAAACAAACACTACTTATACAATACCCCCACAAAACTCAATAAAATTTCATTAAAATACATGTACTATCTGTAAGAAATAATCCTTACATTAATGAATTCTAACAATCATTAACAATCAATAAATTCATGGCACTTTTCTGCCAAAATAGTAAATTTTAATCAAATAATAAAAAAAATATCTCATAATAATGGTCCTTTCGAACTAAAAACTATTAAAAATTGGGGATAGAAACCGACCTGGCTTAAACCGGTCTGAACTCAGATCACGTAAGAATTTAGAGGTCGAACAGACCTATTAATTAAGCTACTGCACCTAATTATTAACTTAATCCAAATTACCTTGGTTAATTTAAAATTATGGTACTGCATTTACTACTATGTTGTGCTGTGCATTATGCGCTGAAATGCGTTTCCAAAACAGTATCTTTGCCCACTTTCACCCGAAGATTTATTTAATAATTAAAAAAACACTTTTAAAAAAACCATGCTTACAGTCAGGTGTACTAAAAAGTAAAAAAATAATTTTTTCATCACTATACTAATAAAAGGTGTGCGCTTGTGGAAAATATATTGATAATACAAATGACGTAGTTTGGATGTTGATTAAGGTTTTTTTTCACCCACGCTTTTATTTTCCAAGTGATGAAAAAATGTATTTTTTACTTATTAGTACACTAGAATATATGCGCGGTTTTTTAAAAGTTTTTTTGCATACATATTATTAATTTCTACTTTTTATATTAATTGTGCAGGGGTTCTTCAAGTTCAAAAGGTGTTTATTTCCACATTTGCAAGGTACAGAGTAAGAGAAGAATAACAACAACAAAATCAAGCAGAGGTTCTTATAAATTTAATTTTATTATTAATAATTAAATTATTAATAATATTATTTTCCAAGTGATGAAAAAATGTATTTTTTACTTTTTAGTACACTAGAATATATGCGTGGTTTCTTAAAGTTTTTTAAACATATTATTAATTTCTACTTTTTATATTAATTGTGCAGTGATTCTTAGAAATTTAAATTATTAGCATTTCTTCTCATTATAAATTCTAACTTCTACTAGCGCCATCTATTGGCAAATGAAGTTAACAAACAAACAAACAAGTGAAGTTAAAATAAGCGTGGTAAAAAATCCTTCGAAATCTAACTGAGCCTCCAGGGCGTGGCTGTTCTTTTTTTTAATAGACTAAGCTCATTTGCTCAATTAGTACAGCAAGGATCAGTCGTAGCAAAATTGTTTCAAACAAATGTTTTAGATAACATTTAAAACATCAACAATAACTTTAAACGAATCGAATATCGTGCCTATCAATGAAGTAATGATTTCTTTGTCCAAAATAATTCTATTATTTCAACCCCTTGAGCCTTGATGCTTGTGTTATCAAATATTTTTCCAAACAAATGCGTTTTTGGTAGTTGTCTTAGAAAGTATAATGCATTCAAACGAATTCAATATATATAAATTTTATATTAAGGGAGTTATAGCAATATTTTGGTCTTTCAAAACGAAAAACTATGCATACATTTTCCGGATGTCGCACCATGGTGACGGCCTTTCTTAGAAATCTACCTAAAAGCATACCACATCTCAAGCAACATTGCAATACAGAGTGATTACAAAAGAATGCATCGGTTTCAACTATCTGTATTTTTCAAATGGTACGAGTTACAGAGCTGCGCGACCTTTTACAATGACCGGTACATTTGCTAGTTTTGTTGGAGAAAAAACTTCACAAATGTTCAATATGTCCTCCTTGAGTAACCCGAACAATGTCAAGTCGACATTCAAATTCTCCCCCATTCTGTGAAGCATGTCAGCAGTTACTGTCTTCACAGCCAAAGTTATGCGTGCTTTAAATTCCTCACTGTTAGTAGGCAGTAGGTATCAGCGTAAGATGTTCCATTTGTGCGGTGGATTAATGTCATATCCACGCCGAAAAGCACGTTGCACCGTTGTAACAGACTTATTTTTCGCGTATTGAAAAACACAAAACGACTTTTGTTGAGCTGTTGCCATCTTGAAGCTTGCAAAAACAATAAAAGAGTGAGAAAAGCTCTTATCTTGGCAACTAGCGCTTCCTGGAGGTAATCGAAAGAACTAGAGGTGGTCATTTTAACTGGTCCTTTTAAGAGGTCGCGCAGCTCTGTAGCTCACACGGTTTGAAAAGTACAGATCTTTGAAACCGATGCATTCTTTTGTAATCACCCTGTATATGAAGATCTGGTGGCATGGCGGAAAAAGATATTTTCTCATCATAATTTACTTAATACATATTTAAGGGTCCAGTAGAGGAGACGCCAGGGCGATCATATTCACCATTCGGTGTTTTTCCCAATTGTACTCCTTTATTCCCGATCGTCAGAGCCTAGATAGGGCTTAAAAATATAAACATCTCCGCATCTCATGCTGGATTAAGTTTTCATCTTTTTGAGAGGAGTAAAATACCCATTTGTTGGGTCTAAAGGTCAACGAGACGCGCAGAACACGGCGATAAAATCTTTATTACAACGTTCCAACCCAACTGCGATCACGCAGAAGCACACAGCCCGGAGCGGAGTTGGAACAGCCGCGGAATAATAGAATGTGGGCGAAGAGACTGTTTTGGAAAAGTAATGCGGATAAGCGCCCAGAGAGGTCTCCATCGTAGCGGTGGTTCCCGTCTGCGGAATAGTAATAATCCACCGATCTTCGCCTCACGCAACGACGACGCCCACGCCTACCCACAATGCACTGCGATCAGCTGGCTGAGTTTAATGGAGGAGGATACCGCGTGGGAGGGGGAAAATGGAGATGACTCCAAATGTCTTCATCAATGATTCACGATAATGATGATAACGACACCAATTCAACGCATACCTATATCTGGACGAAATATTGCCCCCTAGGACGTCTTAAATCATTCAGGTACATTTACACTTCTCGGCGGTTTACAAATCAGTTTCCAGGAAATAAAAATACAGAATATATTGGATTTAAAATCCTCCTAAGTTCTCCTGAGTACCACATTAGCTAAGCGGATAAACAATTTTTTTACAAAAAAGAAACACGAGTTCTCATAGAGAAGAACAATTAATATTCGATATTATAAATTTAGTTTACTTCAGAGGTACTCATATTTGTTCACAATAACTTCAGTGAAAACTAATTGTAGTTTTGTGTCAAAATTCATTCAAGTAAAGGGTATCCGAATAACTTGGGAAGGACGTAAGGGAACTAAGTTTTGCGGAGAAAAATGATCACCAGTTCAAGATATAGTACCGGTCACAAAGGGCAAACGTGAACAAGTTTTCATATAACAATAGAACCATACTGGACTGGAACGACCAACCAGCAAAAATATTGCAGCCCTTCCCAAACAAGCAGTTGTTTGTAAGAAAAGGTTAGAAAAATTCAAATCTGACGCAAACATAGTAGTGAAATAAGTTCGTTCTTCTTTTTATATACTTGTATTTGGACTTTTTAACCATTGCAAGATTTGATATTTAATTCGATTTTTTTGTTTCCACCGGGCCAATTGCCCACTTGTAACAATGTATTAATAGATAATAAAAAGAAAATTAAGTAGAGAAATATTGTATCTGCATTGTACAGCACTCCCTACTCCCCCCTCCATAGGTATTTGATTGCCACTGATGAGGTAATTATCGAATTAGGGTCTTACTTTGTGTAATTCATTCGAGGTATGGGTTGAGAAAGGTTTGGCCTTAGCTCAAGTGTGGTCTCAAGCTGCATTGACCTATTGGCACGTCTCCTGCACTTGCAAAGTAACGAGTTCAATGCCATCTCGTGACTTCTCTCTTAACTTGTACCGCTTGTACCATTCTTTGCATGGTTTCGATTATGTGACCGTAAGGCCAGGTTTTCAAATGGTTGGTTAAGGGTAACAGCAAGATGACGAATAGCTTTATCCGTTTTTGAATGCTGCATCCGAATGTCGGTTGATTGACGTGAGCTTTTCAGATGGAAGAACGTAATATCTTCGGTTTTCATACCAAGAAAGTTTTGAACCACATACAGCCGATGAGAAGATATTTAACTGGAACTTTAATAAATTGGAGACTATCGTTGAATCTCCTGCGTTGAACTCAGGGTAACGAGACAATCAACTTGGCTGATAAATATCACCCTCAATATTTAGCCTACCATGCGAAACTGGTCCAGACTCTTGTGAAACTGGTCCAGACTCTTGTCGTCCACTTGTCAAAATCTGGCCTATTTAGTCAATTATATTTATTGCTCATAAGAGACCCATATATTGGGTACATGCGTAGTTTTGATATTAAGTAGCATTTATTTTATATCCTTTCAAAACAAACGTGTTTGATTATGCTACGGTAATCACAATGAGCTGTAGACGAGATATAGAAAGAGATGGGCCGTAGACTGAACTGAGAAAAGAAAATCGCGACCTTAGTGCAGTCCCCGTCGCACATCACTGCGGATGCGTTATGCTTGGTAAGGAATTTCCCTATCGCAAGAGTTGTGGAACACTCTAGAATCTCTTCGGAGAAAACATTGCTACGAATATGAGGCGTCGGTGGTGTAATGGTCAGCATAGTTGCCTTCCAAGCAGTTGATCCGGGTTCGATTCCCGGCCGACGCACTTTTTTTTTTTCAATTATTTCTTCCATGGTCTGCATCATGTTTTCCAACTAGCATTAATTTTAATTTTATTTATATCATATTATGTTGTTATAATATGTTGTACATATAAGATATTGTTTCCCTATTAAAGATGAGGAAATTTTCGGTATTCGCTTGTTAGTTTTTCGAATCCTATGGCTATGAAGAGGTCTTAAAATTTCTAGTTCTGATCGCAAAGAGTATCCTGATATTTCGACTTTATTTACTTTCCTACTACATAAATAGCTCCTCTAACATTCTGTGAATTAATTACCTGTGTTTGTGGCACCCAAACGTTGAAAATAGATTGATAATTTTTTATTGTTTTTTCTGCGAACTGAGAGGGTTGAGTTTTGAGAATTTTATGTGGACAGAGAGGTAGATAAATAATATAATATAATCCACTCCAAGAAACTGGATAGACTACAGATGATTGTTATTGAAAAGAGTTCAACATTCCACCGGTTGAAAAGTTATCGCAATATATTATAATCACTGAGCATTATTTCAGTGATAAATACAAAATGAGAGTGTACCTCTATAAAAATAATGAACTTAGAAAAGTAAATAAATATGAAGTTCCAAGATATTACACACACACAAGGATTGCAGGCAATTATATGTATCAAAACTGTTCAAGAATATGAGTGATGATTTAAAAAATATGTAATCTATAAGGTTAGTTAAGAGAAGGACAAATGAATGGTTGTTATGCACATAGAGTATGTTGCTAGTCATAAATAAAAACATTAATGATAAATTATAAACGGCACCTGCTAATAAGCTACGAATGGCTAAGCAGGACTTTCATTTTCATTCAAGTAATCTACCAGCTGATTAGTAGGTTCTTGGACAGTCCCCAATCTGCCTCCCAATTTCATAGACATTGTCTCGCTTTCCTTCCTAAGGATGGCCCGTTATTAGATCCCTTTTAAATCCCTCATATCTTATATACCTCCTCTTATTTCATCCAACATTCCTATCCTCCTCCTTCCTCTTCCACGCTTCCCCAGTGTTCTCCCCTCTATCACTCTCTTCAACATGCCCTATCCTCTCAAAACCTCCTCCATCCATCTCCTCTGCCTTCTCCGAACCTCTGCCACAAGCTTCCTCTCCTCTCTAACCATATCCAATACCTCCTCGTTCGTTTTCCTCGCCATCCACCTCACCTTCTCCATCCTTCTCCAAACCCACATCTCAAACGCCTCAAGTCTACGCACATCCTCCCTTAGCAATGACCAAGTTTCCGACCCATATAGCGCCACGCTCCATTTTGTGAATGAATTGTGTACTGTAAAACTGTGTACTGTGAGACTGTATTGTGTTAACAAGACAACATTTTTCTTCTAAACCAAGGTCATAACAATTTAAGGAGCCCATATTGCAGCTAAGAACAACTTCAGGGTGACATGCACGGTTTGAAAGGACTTAATGACCTTTTTATAGCCTAAACATGCTCAAGGGACGCAATTCGTCATTTTGTTGTGCCCAATTGCTAATTTTTGAAAGTTTCTGCATGTCTACTACATTCAGTCTAGCCGAAGCTGCATTCTAAGCTAGCCGAAAGATATATAGGAAAGAATAACAATGAAGATTTTTTGGAGGCGGTGTGATGGTTAGGGTATTGGATTCCCATCCGGAAATACATGGGTTCGAATACCGGTAGAGGTTTGCTGTTGGAATCCTGGGACGCGATCACGGTTCTCCGTAACGCGTGCGTTCGCGTCATCGGTATTTTTCAAAAGCGAACACGAGAGTGAAAACGTGATCTTCATTCTTCAAATTTTGTTAGGCAATTTAAATCACCATTGCGCTCTTATGCCTCTTGCTCACGGTAACATTTTCGGTAAAACGTTTTATAAAATCGACTAATTTTATAAAAATGACCTGGTCCGTTTTATAAAACCTAGTTTTATAAAACGTTTTACGGAATAGAACAGGTTCTATTTCCATTAAACCGTTTTATGCAACAACCAATGAGATGTTCCGCTCATCGCGTTGATAATAATCTCGTATCCATGGGATGCCAAACAAGGAAAACGTAAACAAACATGGCTGGAAGTTCATGGAACGTTGAGGCAGTATCCTTCTTTTTAGAAGAATGCGTTAGAAGGCCTTAGCACCGTTGACTGTGATCAGAAGACAAACAACGAAACAAAAGGAGTATACATGTTTGCTCTTTCTATAGACCTCCAAACTCCAAAATTGATGTTATTTACCAATTAGATAATCAAATATCCGCATTTACTGTGAGAGACAGTAAAAGTGTAATAATTATTGGGGGAGATTTTAATCTGCCATATATAAATTGGGATTCTTACACTGTAAAACCGAATTCTAGGAAAAGGGAAATCAGCGAGATCTTACTCAACACACTTGCTAATCACTCACTTTCCCAAGTAGTTGACAAGCCTACGAGAGGAAATAAAATATTAGACCTTTTTGCAGTAAGCCATCCTAAGTTGATAAAACAGCTCGATATTATTGACGGCATAAGTGATCACAGAGTAATTTTTGCAACCTTAAAAATTGAAGTAGAGTCAGCTGTAAAACCGAAACGCAATATTTATTTATTTGATAAATGCAACTTCATCAAATTTGGCGAGATGCTTAATGATTCGTACACGGATTTCGTAGCTAAAACTGAGGATAAAAGCACTGATGAATCATGGAAATATTTCTTAAAAATTCTACGACGGGGAATCAACGAATATATTCCGCAAAAATTGAAATGCGACAGTAAAGAACCTCGCTGGTATAACAACGATGTTAGGAGGGACCTTAAGAGACAGAGAAAATTGTACAACTTGGTTAAAAAGTTCACTACGGTAGGTGACAAATCGAAGGAACTTGAAGCAAAAGAAAGTTACGCTGCGCAACGCTCAAAAACTAAGAAATCAATGCGTTCTGCATTGCTAAATTTTAAGAAAAAAGTACTTGGTGAATTACTCGAAGAAAATCCGAAATCTTTTTGGTCATATGCGAGAGAACTTCAGGGAAAATCTTCAACCGTAGATTCGTTATTTGATAATGATGGCAAACTTGTCACCGAAAATATTGACAAAGCTAACACGTTAAATTCCCACTTCAAAAGTGTATTCACCACAGACGATACTGCATGTAATTTTGAAATACAATTCACTGAGGAACCGATGAAAGAAATCACTATTCAACGTGATGGGATAACTAAACAGCTACAGTCGATAAAAAATAGTAAATCTCCGGGTCCGGAGGGAATACCCGCGCGTGTCCTCAAGGAGTTAGCGCCACAGATCGCACCGTTCTTAGACAAAATATTCAAGAAGTCATTGTCTGAAGGAAAGATACCATTAGACTGGAAAATTGCAAACGTTACACCGATATTCAAAAAGGGAAACAGACACGACCCAGGGAACTATCGACCAATTTCATTAACGTCGATTATAGGCAAGATACTCGAACATATCGTCGTTAGCAATATCATGACGTTCCTGGACAGTCGTAACGTCCTCCATGGCTGTCAGCACGGCTTCCGGAAAGGTAGATCATGTGAAACACAACTCGCGCTCTTTCTTCATGACGTTCTCAAATCTGGCGAATCGAAAAGACAAGTTGACGCATTATTTCTAGATTTTAAGAAAGCTTTCGACACGGTACCTCATAACAAACTTTTATACAAATTACAGTCATGCGGCCTAAACGAAACAGTAGTAAACTGGATACGCGACTTTCTGAGTGATCGTAAGCAAAAGGTAGTTCTTGACGGAATTAGCTCTGATGTCGTTAAAGTGACATCAGGTGTCCCGCAAGGAAGCGTGATCGGACCCCTTTTGTTCATTATATACATAAATGATCTATGCTCTCGAATTAGCAGTAAAATACGTCTATTCGCCGACGACGCTGTCATCTATCGTGAAATTAGTGATCACTCTGACTTTGAAACTCTATCATCGGATTTAAACAACGTTCATGTGTGGAGCCAAGAGTGGGGACTCGAACTTAATCTGAGCAAATGCACGGCGGTACGTTTCTTGCGGAAGTCGTCCAACTATTCCCATGTATATGCTGTGGATGGTGTTAACATAAAGGCGACAGATGAAGTGAAGTATCTAGGAGTTACGATAACTTCGGACCTATCGTGGGGAGCACATATAAGAAATATTTGTGGCAGAGCTCTGAAGAAGCTAGGATTCGTCAAGCGTATTGTGGGAAGATTTTCGGATGAAAAAGTAAAAGAGAGGTGCTATTTCGCACTCGTCCGGCCACACCTTGAATATGCAGCGAGCATATGGGATCCGGTGCAGAAAGACTTAATAAAATACAAAGGAAAGCTGCGCGATTCGTCAAAAACAGCTACGGGCGTACTGACAGCGTAACACAGATGTTAAACGAATTAGGCTGGGAACCGCTAGAGACTCGGAGGCTGCGCGCTAGGCTTAGATTGCTTGAACAATTGAGAATAGATATCTTTCAGAGCGACACGGAGAACATCATATTAGAACCCCACTATATTTCCAGGTCCGATAGAAACGATAAATTAAGAGAGATATTTTACTGAACGGATAGGTATGGGAATTCGTTTTTCCCCCGAACAATAAGGGACTTCAATAAATGCTAGGCGTAATTTCATTAGAGCGTTTCCTTTTTATCTTTAAGCGGCTGGTGTCCTAACACCCCCCGCCACACGCCTATTGAGGCGGCTTGCGGGGTAATATGTAGATGTAGATGTAGAAAGTAAGTAAATAAACAATACATATATAGTTATTAACCTAACAGTCATCCAAAAGAGAGTGCATTTATCACTTCACGTGTTCGCAAAGCGTCTCATAGATGGCAGGACATTGCGGTTTCATGAATAGTTTTACCGTGAGCAAGCAAGTACGATTTACGTACGATTCATAAAACGTTCAATAAAACTTTTTATAAAATACTTTTATGGAAAATTTTACCGTGAGAAACAGCCATTAGGACAATAATTGTGGACATTGCCTTTCTAGGTCGGTTTGCATTTTGCCTAACGATAACGCGGAAAAGAGGGAGTTTCGTTATCTCAACCCTGATCTCTTAACTGGATCCTGCCTGCTTAACCTGCTTCCATTCCACGTGTATCCTTTCCTTTTAACAACGCTTCCCTTCTGTCCTAATGGCGAAAACTGCGGATCATTCTCCCAAAATACTCAAGCAAGAAAATTATCAAAATTACTGAGGAAAAGTTAAAATAAAAATTGAATTCGAGCATAAAAGATGAATTAGAGCCAATTCCGTGTTCCCACATATTTTGGAATATAACTTCACCGAATATTTTTAATTATTAATTAGTTAATTAATTAATTAAAATTGATTGATAAATTAATAAAATATATAAATTTAATTAACAAATAAATAAATTAAATTAAAATATAACACGAACAATAATGAATTCAATCCGTTCTGGCGTAACTTTGTGGAAGTCCATTTTCAAATAATGACAATTCCAACTATGTTTAAATCCATGGAGTATTTTATTGGTACAACTAGTTTCAACGCTACTGCGTCATCATCAGGTACCTGATGGTGACGGTACCAAGGTACCATCTTCAGGTACCAAGTACCTGATGATGACGCCGTAGCGTTGAAACTGGTTGTGCCAATAAAATACCTTGTGGATTTAAACAGTTGGAATTGTCATTATTTGACGAACAATAATAATGTGACTTTCAGGTTCAGGATTACACTCCGCTCAAAGATGGGAATGCAATTACAATATATTTACACGGTATTCTGTAATACCTACGCTTCCATTTGGAGTAATGACAGAAGTCATAATAAGATAATAGCATGGAGATAAAGAGGAGGTTATACGGGAAAAAAACAACTGCAGCCTCTTCAGATGCAAAGAAACGCACAGGGAGGGAACAGCACAATGGAACCGGGAGAAGAGAGAGAGAGAGAGAATGACAAAAGAAGGCAGAGGGGCGATGTTAAAGACAATAGCGCCAAGTTCGTGACATTCGATCTTCTCCCGTTTGACGGCCAGGGGTTGTGATTGTTGAAGGGAGTAAACGCATGAATGAATGAATGGATACCTCGGCTACTGTGGCGCCCTTGCACGCCAGGCGCTGAAGTTTTATTTTCCCAATCCTCGGCGTGTCTCGAAACAAAAAAAAACCTTCTCCGCTATCGAGGGAGAAGCGTGGGGTGACATTATGGGGATGAAAACGCCCTTTCAACGCATGAAGGTAAGGTTGGGCAGGAGTAGTTGTATCTCGCTACTGGGGAGTTATTTTGTAATCTCACCTAAGTGAGAATACATCATAAAATGTGGAAAATTACGTCATTTTCCGTAGTTCAACTCCGCCACCCAGGCGGAGTGACCATCTTCGGCTCTCAAGCGGTGAACTGCCGGTCTATTTATTTGATTCATCCGCTCTTTCGACTCTTGATCGACGCAACACAAAAGTGGGCCTGACGAAACAACTCGCAACACATAATGTTAAAATAAACTATTTAATTTTAGTAGATAAACTTATTAATTACTAAATTTAACGACTGATTCCTGTATTATCAACGAGAGTAGTTAATGGGTGCCACATTTCAGCTCGATTGAACAATGGGAAGTGGGTTAGATTCTGACTAAAAGATTCCATCCAGACAAAAAACATATAAATAGGGCAATCACTACTTTATGTCAGCAGCGATAGTGGATACGATGTTCATATCTGTGTTCTACCTAAATGAAATGAGTTTGGATGGACGAAAAAGTACTTCTAAACGCTCATCCGCAAACAGAATGAAGCAACAATTGTTTTCATCAGTCCAGTAAACGTTCTATCTCTAATATCCAATCCGTAAAGCCCTTATTCCCTTACTCCCCTGTACCCGTTTATTCAAAATAATACAAGGATTTTTGTTTTCACAGCAAGGCTACGTTTCATTTGGTAGCATTAACCTCTTTCGACTTTTTATAGCTCTATCCTCCGAAAGTCCACAAAAGTAACTGTTCCACATGTTCTAATTTATCTCTACTGCAATCACTTTTGTCTTATAGTTCGCACTCTTAGGAAAGGCCTTACATTTGGATTTATGCTGACTGATATTCATCGCTAAGCGAAATCATTAATAGAGAGAAATTGGTTCGCATAACACTGGTTTAAGAGAGCAAGAAATGTACCCACTTTGGCATTCAAAGATTCGCTTTCGCAAACTCTGCGTATCCGTTGGTACAAGTGGGTCATTCCATGTCAAATCAACCAGTGGATATTCCTATCGTATTTCGAGTCCCACTTTGAAAGTTGGTACATATATTTATGAAATTTGTATGGAAAAAAAAATATATCAAAATAAGATATCCCATTTTTCATTATTCAAGGTCAACCTATGTTGACCTTGACCTTTGACCTATAATTATTTTTAACCTCAGCATGTGACATATCAAATGAAAGACAATCTCAAGATCTTTAAATTGGCCTCACACAAAAATCTCTAAGTTTTTTGGTATCCGAGTTACGGCAATTCAAAAGGTGCACTGCAGACCTAAAAGTTGATTATTGGGCCATTTTTAGACCAATTTTTAAACAAAGTATTTGTCCCAGGGGTGTAATACTTGGTGTTATTTAGTTTCTCTGTAGGGCCAACAACCTTACCGATTTTCATCAAAATCGCAAAGGGTCAGGAAAATGTTGACATTTTTTTGGTTGATTTGATATGGAATGACCCATGTACAATTTCTTCCAAACCTAAACCATAAGTAAAGGAGAAATAAAACAGGGAAGCTAGCTACCACTGGCAGTAGTTCCTTCATTTTATGTCTATCGGTGATAATTTCAACATAACATTCATGAATTTCCGATACTGACTCACTATTCTACAGAAGTTTGTTCCAATACCCAGAACTAGTAGTCGCGTTAGCCTTGTTCTGAATATTTTAGCAAATATTAGTAATTTTCTGTCCGACAATCGGTGGCCCATTCATATGCAGACAAGAAGACATCAAGGAAAATACAAAAATAGGTACACAGAAATACATTTTTGGAACTAATCCAAAAAAAATAATAATTTGAAACTTAACTATTAATTAAATCATTGACATGCCTAAAAATGCAAATATAACGTTAACTTAATCCAAAAAAGATGAGGACAGGGAGTGGGTGACTTAATCCTTTCAATGTGCATGCAAGGAATAAAGGCAACACGATGGACTCACCAAAACAAGGACCGTACGAAAAATCCAAGAGTAACAGAGTGAGCTTACCTGAAAGTAAAGAAAAAAAAGAAAACATCAGCAGGAGAACGAATTAACATGTTCAAAGTAAAAAAATTATACATAATTATTATGGAAGTTCGTGCGAGATATTTCCCTATATAGTCATTACGGTCTCCATATTCCAAAACAAAATTTTAATTTCAACGTCTGTAAGTAGTTTGAATAAAATATTGCAATGTATTTGGCGCTAAATTATAATAATATATGCCTAAAATTCTCAGTTATTAAAATAATTTGGGTATGCTTAGGACCACACGCTGTACGTGAAAACTTCTTTGACCGATATATATTCCTAAATAAATTTGAATAAAAAAGGAGAATAAGGTACATACATAAATAAAAATAAAATTTACGCAAATGAGGTAAATTTCCTAAAAGTTCGCTAACAGTCAACAAAACATCCTACTTTTTTCTATCCTGGTGTCAAATTTCATTTCAATGTGGCGCTAACGGAAGTGTCTAAAAATAAAGAGATCAAAAAATGACGACGAAAAAATAAAAAAGGGTGCGTGGGTGTGTGCATTACAGGCTGAGAGGGAAGTTGACAGAATAGGGGAAGGGTTCAAAGGAAATCGCGGTTTCATTACTGACGCAGAAGAGGGACGAATGCGAGAGACTTGAGAAGGGTGGTGAAGGGAAGTAGAAGAAGAATGTCACGCCGTGGTGCGTGGGACGAATATGCGTGGTGCTTGCGGCGTGCGGGTGCAGTCTGGAGAGTGCTTTTTTTCAAGGGGACCTCAAGGAGGTTGAAAGGGGAGTGGTGCTCGAATTGCGCTTGCCTTCGTGAATCTGAATGGTGCTCCAAAGAAATGCTGAAGAGCTTGGGTGGCAAGAAGAAGAAAAAAAAATGAACGGCATTTTCCTTCATAAGACGACAAGAATGGCGTCAAAGTGAGAAGCATGAGAGAACCAACGTCTTCAGAAACGCAACGTGCAAGGGTCTGACACTAACATTACTCCAATAATTATACATTTCAACCAGAGCACTCTAGCGGTCAGGCGCTAACTATCAGCGTAACAGCGCGACAGGTATACTCTTTAATTGAATATCTCGCAGATTTAAGTGGGAAATTACCTATTTATTTCTCAGGGGAAAATTAAAAAGGCAATTGTATAATCAATTCTGCATCCTGAAAAATTCTGGAACCAGATTGCAGCGCAATAATTCCGTCCAGTCCTTCTCTTGGCGTTTTCGCAGTTTACTTTCTCGGCCATCTTCTTTGTTTACTTACGGTTGCGATGGCGATGTCTCGTGTGGTCCCAGGCGTATTTTAAATACAAGCTGATAAACGTCTTGCAACAAAAGGAATAATTACTGCATTTATTCATAAAAAATAAAAGATTTATGGCAATACAATCTTTATCTTTTTCACGCATACGTATTTTTCCATTTGCGCCTGAAACAATTTGCGCTAGTAGTAATCCATACGAGATATCGCAATTCCGTCAGACCCTTGGCAACGTGCATTTCAATCGGGGAATTCTTCACCGTGACCATCCGAGATACCCTTACCCTAAACGTTCTAGGATTGTCCACTCTCCTTATTTTTTTCCAAGGCGTAATTTAAGGTAGTCTAAGCGAGGTATTATTTCCCTAGTCATAATGGAGAACATATTCGAATTTTATTTTTTTAATTTATCGTCTGTAAGAATTTTGAACCAAATATTGCAATATTATTGGCGCAAAAATATCGTCACACGTGTCAAAAATTCTCTGAAATCAAATTAATATACCTACATAAGTCTCTAACTTGTCTCATTTTTTCACGATGTACGGCTTAAAAGCCTTCAAAACTACAGGTAAGTTTTGCGATTCTGTAAAAATTACTGCGGTGAGTAATAGATTAATTTTTATAAGTAGTTGAGAAAACATACGAACAACACATCGTTAGTTTAGACGAAATCTTGGTGTTAATGCCTAATTTTTTAAATATTCTTCCTCTGGAGCGCACATCTGTAATCTATCCCAAAAGTAAAACAGCTTGTATTTTTAGGCAAATTGCTCGAAAAGTAGTTTGGAAAGGGGTAAGTATTTTGATATCATTAAAAAGATGGTCGTTTTTTTCTTAAAAATTACGTCAAATTCATCCAATTCTAGGTGAGGTGATTTTTTGCTTACTACCTTGCTACCTTAACTACCTTAAAAAAATATACTTTATTTTCCGCTTCGTGGATGTAAAAGTTAACCATAAAAAAGGCTTGGTGTTCTCTTTTTCACAAGTTTAAGCATTTTGTATTTGAACCATATATATGAGGATGTGGTGTTAGTTTACGCACCACCTAGTCGGTGAGGAGAGGAAACTTGTGGATGAGATTAGGGGAAGACAGGGTAGGTGCCCAACAGGAAAAAAGAAGTTATCACTTCAAAAATAAATGCTAAATTCTGAATTTAATAACTAATAACAAGAATTCCTGATGACTCTGACGAACCGTCAATAAGATTCAGTACACATTTTCGCTATTCGTGTCATTGAATTGGATAGGACAAAGTTGGCACGGTGGAAGTTTGAAGGACATCGAAATGTCTGTTCTAGACATATCAGAAGGATAAGCAGGACGTCCTGCGGTCATTGTAGGTCGAGTGACACCTTATACGGAGCTAAGAAAGGCAGCTTTACTGCGATAATATCAACCGTTCCGCTCGGACGTTCACAAAGACAATCACGACGCATCTAATACGAAAGTCTTAAGTGACGGATTGTTTGACGTCATCTGGCACAAGCTTCGGCTTGATGTCTCTCATTTCATGATGTTGCATAATATCCACCGGAGTTCCCCTTTCGGAGCCGGAAAGCAATATTCGCAAATGCAACGTCCTCATAGTTCGAAAAGAAATGATTAAAAACGCATATCGTAATAAAAAGTTAAAGTCATCACTAAGATCTTAACGCCAAAGGTAGCAAATATTTATTGCAAAACACCTACAAAATACGAGCATATCCCTCTTACGAGGGGGGACCCAAAAATAACCGGACACAATTTTTTTCAAATATCAGAATTTATTTTTTTGAGTTAGAAACGTTAGTCACCTTCGAAGTACTCTCCATTGACGCTAATGCATTGGTTCAAACGTTTTTTCCACTGCGCGAAACACCTTTGGTACTCGTTCTTTCCGATGCCTTGCAGCGCCGCCTTCGATTCTCTTTTCACCTCCGGAATGTCTGCAAAACGTTTCCCTTTCAGCTCTTTTTTCATTCGGGAGAACAATAAGAAATCACAAGGTGCTAGATCTGGTGATTAGGGTGGGTGAGGAAGCGGTGTCATGCGGTTTTTCGCCAAAAAATCACGCACAGAAATGGCTGTGTGAGCTGGTGCATTGCCATGGTGGAAGAACCAGTCCCGACTCCGACACAAATCGCGCCGTTTCAATTCGTCTCATTTGCAATTCTTCGGCTAAAATACGCTGCACTGAACTCCTCGAAAGACCAGATGGTTCAGCGAGTCCATCAATATCCTGGTACACAAGCGCATGAATTTTTTCCACGTTTTCATCAGTTCTGGACGTGGAAGGCCGGCCCGGGCGTTGAATGTCTTCGATCGCCATGTTGCCGCGTTTGAATCGCGAATACCACTCATAAACTTGAGTTCTTTTCAAGGCGTGTTCTTTATAAGCTGTAGACAACATATCAACCACATCCGACGCACTTTTACCAAGCAGAAAACAAAATTTCAACGCTGCACGCTGTTCTCGAATACCAGCCATTTCCAAAATCGAAGAGGTCGATAAACTCGTCGAACGAAAACTGTCACAGGGGCCCGCTACAACCGTCTAAAAGGACGCCGCTTACAACAATGACTCAGGAGAGGTTACATAACACCCACCCATTGGGAGAAGCCCGAACTACAAGAACGAGGCACGCAGCGAATTCCGTCCGGTTATTTTTGGTTCCCCCCTCGTATATACTACAGGATTTTTATTTTCTAAAAAATGTAACATACACAGTGAAATGCTACCACCAAAATCATAGTATACTAACGTAAGGTACCTACCCGTTAAAATTCAACGGACGTGTGAATAAATTGAACTTATTTTATAAGAAAACCGCAAAGCCTGAAGAATACTATCAGCGTGGTCATTTGAGGAGTTCGTAACCTATCTTACAGTACTTTGTGTTCATTTAAGTAGACACGCTGACCGTTTTCCAGGTGCACGGAGAGATGAGTGACTGCTGGTCCTCTTTCATGCACGGGAAACCCAAAAATGAGAGAATGTAAGTTAACGGCAATTTAACACATTTAAACATATATAAGTAACTCGTAACGTTTATGATGTGTGAATTGGTCTAAAAGGCAGTTCGCAATCGTAATGAGAGGCAGACGGTTCCACTACGTATAATACATCTGAGTATTATGGAGGTTCCGCCGCGACTGTGTGAGTCAAATCAAATACTAAATTCCACATTTTTGATATTTTGTCAAAAAAATCCTGCTTTCGCTGATGAAATGCGTTACCAATATAGAAAACCAAAAGTAAAGTAGAAAAAATGCAGATTATTCCACGAATGTATTTTAAATGAGCACTTTTTTCCAGCCATAGGAGCCGACTGCAGCGCCATTTCCTACGAATTACCGCATTTTGACTTCAATTACGGCATTAATTCTTCAATAGCTAGAAAAATAAGGTGGTAAGATGCCTGTATTTTATTTTTATTCAATTTCTCTGGATTATTTCCTTCTTAGAGACAGTTTTCCACGAAAATGGCATTTGTATTTTATGGAAAAATACTATTTTCCCCGTGTTTCTCTCATTCCCCCATTGAACACCATGTAATTTCAAGTTCAATTATAAAATAACATAGCGTGGAAAGGTATTATTTTGTTGTTCATATCAGATGGAGGACAACATTTTCTACAAGTAGACAGAATATGAATAAAATGACATTTAAGTCATTTTACGGTGGAACCACCTTAAACGATAAAAAACAATGCAATAGTAATGAGTTATTTATACACGTTTATCCCTGACTGAATATCTCTGTAGCGCTGTAAGATGGAGCCACAGTCACGAAAACACATTTAACCCAAGTGAAGTGTGACTATTCCTTCAAGTGCCTATTCCTTCAAGAAAGAGGTAAGATAAGAGGTAGAAGAGGTGGTAAGGTGTTAAGGTGGTAGATTTTGGAGTGGAAGCTAAGGAGTTCGATGCCCTATGGGGCTATTCTGTATGTTCTCGGAACTTCCGATCCTCGAAAGTGACAAAATTATGACGTCACAGCCTCTAAAATTTCAAATAAGATTCGATAATTCAAATTTCAAAATTCATAAGTTGAGATATGTCGGGGGAAGTGACGTCACATTCACGGATTTTCCGAGGTTCGACCATGTCGAGTCCTTACTGAATAAGGCCCCTAATATAGAAAAAATATTTTTTTCATAGTTTTTTTTCGCTTATCTTATTAGATATTTTGGTTTCTTCATGGTAACTTCCATAAAAACTATTTTCACACATTTTATAACTCTATAAAGTAATACACTCATAAATTCGAAAGGGAACAAAGCGAGTTAGATGGAGCCACAAATCAAAGTAATTGTTATATTCATCATCATTACAACGGGCGTCATAGGCACCTTACAACAAAAAATTAATAACATATTTAGCAAGGTAAAAAAATAGTTATGGTAAAAATAACGCTTTGCGACTAAATAAAGAACTGCTATTCAGCAACATATGAAAGAAAATGCATTATGAGTAAGATGGTGGTCAAGTAGTCATTCGCCACCAACATTATTTCCTCTCCCACCATTATCAAACACTTCTTCGTTAAGTCTTTCTCGCTACCAAGCTGATCAAAAGAAGATAAAGATGAGACACATGGGAGGAATTTATGGACGGTAAGAAAAAGAACAAACAGACTGGATGAGAAACTCTGTTGATCCAAGGTAATTCAGAATCGAAAATAAAATCATCCCAAAGATACGAAAAAGGAAATCCAAGAGAGATATAGAGGCATTGGGAGAGATTTTATTATGGACACAAGAAAAGAGAATCACGAAAGCTATGAAAAGGTACTGGAGAAGGAAACAGAATAGCAGCTCAAACTGTTGCGAAAATAAAAGGAACATAAGGATTCGGCAGTAAATCAAAAACATCAAAATTTCATCTAGGAGAATTCTTTTACATACTAATTTAAGCTCTGGAACAGCGAAGCATTTATTCGAAGCATAAGCAAAGCGAAGCGAAGCATAAGCAATGCGAACAGCATTTATCTAATTTAAGCTCTGGAACAGCGAAGAAGCGTCAGATACAAAAAGATGTCAATTGAAAGAACAGGCCACTAACCTAAAATGGATTCAATAAATCTTTTCGATTTAAAAAAAACAAGGATGAAATTGATCACAACATTAAAGAAATATTAATTAAATAGATTAAAAAATCACATTTTCCTACTAGTTTTAAACTTATTGCTTCTTTATTTTTTCCAAAAAAACCTCTAAAAGCAATTAAATTCTGACAAAATAATGTAGAAAACTTAAGTAAATTGAAATTTATTTCGCGATGGCCAAAATCAGGTTTCTGAAAGGGAATTAATTTCTCCGTATTCTTAAAATTTGTATCACCTGCAGGATAAAATGGAAGATTAGTCATCACGGATAATACACATCAGAAAAAGCACAAGGAATTTTCGACGGCTTCCCACAATTTCTTCTTCACGCCATCTTTCTGTGAATGATACTTTCAAAGACAAAACACCACGCTTAATTTTTCATTCAATCCACGCGAAAGACAAATACAGTTGGCTCTCATGAGTTAAATATTTCATCGCCCAATAAAGCAAATTTCTTAATGGCCTTAGCAACCCAGTGAAGATCATAAAAAACAAACAGCATCAATTTACTTGAAAGGTCGTTTTTGACTCGATGAGCCGATTTTCTTTCCATATGAAATGATGAAATTATATTACTTTTTTAAAAACCTGAGGGTTCGTTGCGTCTGGTTCCACGAATGAGAAAGATCTCGAGGGTGAGAATCCGAAAAAAAAGATACATTCACCGACTTCAGAAGTCCAACTTAATTCACGAATGCAAACTCTTAGGTCCTCTTAGCTAGTCTTGCACTGATGTCACACAATGAACATTATCGAAGAGAAAATCCATTTCACACTTGCGGTCGTTTTTGTATGAAGAAAAACTATTATCAAATAAAAGCTGTTTCACTAAATATATTTCCAGTATTTAACAAAAGATTTAATAGACAAAAATATATGGCTATGAAACACGTTCCAGCCGTGAAAATGTTTTTTAAAAAATTGGGTGTGCTTAGGACCACACACGCTGGAAGTGAAAACTTCTTTGTAATAAATCTGAATAAAAAAGGAGAATAAGGTACAATAATTTTTTAAAATGAATATTCCATTTACATAAATTTAATTTTTTTATGACAAAATAGGTATTTATCTGAAAAATAGGTATTGTACAATGTACATGCGTCTGAATAATATAACACTCATTTATATCTCTTGTGTTAATTATATCTCTTATGCTGATTATTTAATAGAGTGATATTTTTAAAAGTTGAAATCTATCAAAAGGGCCAACCCCTTCCCAGCCCGAAAACTGCTTCCTCCTACCCTGAGTTTTAAGTGTGTCCATCTCTGTATATTAAAAAGTAATAATCCGTTCATTGTTTACCGCCTTGATAAAGAGCCACGACCAATCGAAGCCCATCCTGTTCACGGAAGTATCCTTTTATTTTCAAAATCTAAACATATTAGGCCTGTCGGCATGTGAAGTCTCTTTTTGGTCAAACAAGAATCCCGAAAGTCACCCAAGTGGGTTGATTGAAAAGCCAGCAAATAGGTTGAAAATAAAAAAAAATATTGTTATTACTGCCGTAAATGTATGTGAGTGGGCAATTTACAGTGATTCCGTAAAATATTCGAAAGAAAACAATTTGACCTGACTGGGACTCGAACCCAGCCCACAACATGGCGATAACATTCCCAGCGTCTCTAACCATTCAGTAATGGCTCCTAACAATGTAAGAGAGCATTGCAAAGGACTTTATACGAAGATATATTCTTTACTTGCCTTTTTCTCCCAAACCCGGGTCTAAATGGAAGGAAGCCGTTACACTTTTCCCGCATTCTCTCTACAGTTCCAGCAAATAATTGCCCTATTTGGATCACTAACATCAGTCACGCGATGTCTCCTTGTAAGAAAAATCGATCTTTTGAGAGTCGCACGACAATCTAGAATAGCGACGAAGATCGCGAACACTTAATAAGTAGAGTAAGAATGGCACAATATCATCTTCAAAGATTTTCCAACATCCACTGACTTCATCGTTTTGAGTTACAGATATATGATTGCCAAGTTGACACGCATGCCCGCAAATCTTCTGAAAGATAGTTTGAGCGAGATATTTCCCTAGTCATAATGGAGACCATATTTGACTTTTATTTTTTAATGTCAACGTCTCTAAGACGTAGGAATTAAATATCGTAATATTAATGGCGAAAAAATGTAGTTGATATACATAACAAACATTCTCAGTAATTAAACAAATATACCCACATAAGTATACTTCGAAAGCTTCTACTTCTACTAAAAAGTCTATTTTTAAATCTTCTACGGTCTAAATCTAATTTGACTCATTCTTTCACGCCGCGCCGTACGGTGAAATCGACTTCACAACTGAAGCTTTTTTTTTTTAGATTCTGCAAACATTACTGCGGTGAGTAATTGATTATATTTTTATAAATAGTTGAGAAAACATAGAAAACTGCACACCGTTAGTTTTTTAACGAATTCTAGTTGTAATAAATTCCTATTTTTTTTCAATATTCTCCCTCTGGAGCGCTCAGCCGTAATCTATCTTAAAATGTAATTTTCCCCACGAACGATAAGGGACCATAACATCTGCCAATGATACTTTTATCTAGGTTTGTCGTTAGGTAGTGTAGCTCTTAGTAGTAGTAGTACTCCCTTATACTTGAATCCTTATCTGTTACCTAGTACTAACAGCACGCCGTGCATGTTTTCTACATAAGTCTGAGTCTCTGTCCATTTGTGTAGTTGCAAAATACATATATATTAACTGTCCCTCTCCATTGTGATAATATCTGTAGTGTAGTAGTGCATGCTTGTGAGGCTTCGTCTCGTGACAAGCATTAGCGATTTATGCTAATGCATAATTAGTCGTAGTTACACTAACTTTAGGGTATAGTGTAATGCATGCTAGTGAATACTCACCCCCTGCCACACACCCCTGAGGTGGCTTGCAGGGTATTTTGTAGATGTAGTTGTATTCTATGTAAAAACAGCTTATATTTTTAGGCAATTTCTCGAAAAGTTATTCGGTAAGCGGTTAATATTTTGATATCATCAAAAAAGATAGGAGTTTTTTTTCTTCGAAATGACGTGAAATTCAACAAATTCTAGGTGAATTAATATTTCGCTCGAACTACCTTAACTGCCGGAAATTGCTCGAAAAACGTTTTGAGACGTCGTGATTTTTCTTCTGAACAAGACGCGCACGAAGATACGTGATCAAACTGCGTCGCTGAGGCGGACAAGCGGTCACCGTGGAGCGAAGGGGAGTGAAGGATATTGGCGGTAATTGAGAGACCGAAGCGGCGCCGTCCGTGGCAGCACAAATGGACCCACACAGACAGAGAGAGTGACCTCTCATTTAAGAAATGGACGCGAGTGGTCGCCCTTCCATCCAGACGGGGAATCCCTTCGAGATTCCCCGAGCACTTACTTCCTTCGTGTGTCCTCCGTCCTTTAAGTGTACGAGGAGGGAGCGCGAGGCAATTTGAGGTCATCTCAATTCAGACAAGACGACGTCGTCCACCAAACACTTACAGTCTTCCGTAGCTCACGAGACAAGTGACACCTATTATAGCGGCGAGGAAAAGATACTCCTCAAAAGAGTAGATGAGGCTGAAGAGACGCTATTCCCTCCCATCAATGCGAACACGGGCACATGTTTCATCTACAATCTACGAAATGCCCTGCAATCCACCTCAAGGGTGTGTGGCAGGGGGTGAATAGTCACCAACATGCATAAAACTATACCCTAAAGTTAGTGTAAATACGACTAACTATGCAATAGCATAATTCGCTAATGCTTGTCACGAGGCGAAGCCTCACAAGCATGCACTACTACAATACAGATTTTATCACAATGGAGAGGGACCGTTAATATATATGTATTTCGCAACGACATAAACGGACAGAGATTCAAGAATTATGCTGAAAACATGCATACCGTGCTATAAGTACTACGTAGCAGATACGGATACAATTATTAGGGAGTACTACTACTACTAATTGTAAGAACTGCACTACCTATTCACAAACCTAGATAAAAGTCTCATTGGCCGCTGTTATGGTCTCATTATCGTTCGCGGGTAAAATGACATTTTAAATCTGTCCGTTCTGCAGCCTAGTTCCCTAATTTTATTCTCATGATCTGATCTACCGTCCACGAGCAAAACAAGATTTCCCAATCCAGTTCGACAATCCTAACACTTATTGTATTTGTAACACCCGTACAGGCGAATGCTATGGATATTTAGTTTTCACACAAACAAAAAAAAACGACCGTTCTGCAGCAATGGAAGAGAGATTTGTTGGGATTTTCCCGCGAAAGGAAAAACAGAATTAGGTATAAATAGATAAAAACCGGTCCATTTTAGTATCCAGGGTACTTACTTTTATTAATTTCCCAAATAAAACTTCACCCAACTAATTCACTCAAATTCTCACTTTTCAGCTGCTTCAGCTGGGTAGAGCCAACATTTTACTCCTAGACGATAAAGAAATTTATCACATGCACGCATCAGGTTGGTTACTGCAGCAATGCACACCTCATACTAAATTTTACATAGTTTACAGGATCTCAGACATTCCAACGCGATGATTTTTGACTCATGATTTCAAATTTTCGTAGCTCTCCTTCATATCTACAGTGTAGACGTTAGAAATAGGCGGCAGCACATTCCCTTTGAAAAGCAAAAACGGTTTTCCAACTTAATTTACACGAGTCTATGAAAAGTCTCCAGTCTTCTAGATAATTATTATAAATATATCTCTCAGCCCTCAAAGATGTTACACCATCGAAAGCTACAAGATTGTGCTCCATTTCGAAAAATTTAGTTAAGTCTTTTTCCCGGTTTCTATAAACGGGCATGATCAAACTTTCCTTCAGGAGATTCTGAAGTCTCTGGAGAGAAAGAAACGGTGCGTTCGTGAAGATGAACGCCACGCACGCAGGGAGGAACGGACGAATATAAGTGATCGTCTCTTGTTTCCTGCGAGGAAAGCAAAATGCGGCTGCGAGCTCAAAACATCCAATTTTGCAGGAAAGTTAATAAGCGGGAAATAATGGACGACCTTAAGGTCACGATACATTGGCCGCGTATCGTTAAAAACCTCGCGAGGAAGGTTTGCGAAATTTACTGCTTCTGCTGTCTGCCTCCTTCACAGTGGATGATAATCCCGAGGTGGATTTAAAAGAGTGTGGAAGTAATGTCAGGAGTGGCGATAATATACGAAAGTGGGAGAAGGATAGTATTATGCCCGCGAGCATAGAAAACGTGGAATCAAGTCGGAGGAATACAGACTGACCTCAATATTAAACGTGATCCCTTACTCTTGGAGCTATAATTCAACGCTCATAGATGGAGCTCATAGTAAAATGGCAGTCATCCACTTAACACTGGAACACATCTGGAGTTATTGCACCAGACTTCGCAACAACGTACACAGCAATATGTCGGGCGAATGCGTCATTGGCGTTCTCTTTCATTTTCGAATTAAGAGACAAAGATAAAGCTTTTAAGGTAACATTCGTGATCGTTTCAGTCAAAGCATGCAAGAAATTCTAGCTTTTGATTCGCGACTTTTATAAATACGTTCCCTCAACAATTAAACGCAAAACGTGATGATATAAAAAAATATGGATGCAGATTAGTCGAACAGTTTTTTTATAGAATACCTCTCCCACTCAGTTCGAAGAACTGAGTGCATCGTCACTTCTATTTAACCAACGGACTTTTCCAGTAATTATTGCAGTATTGTTAATCCAATAGTTAGAAAATAAAGATTTCCTTACTTTCATGAAGTTGCCCTTATTTTTGCTGCCGTTTTATTTCTTCAAAATGTGGGTGACTTACATGATTTATTTGCATCAATCACTTGACTCAACTGCCTTTAGCAATTCCTTTAATTTTTCATCCACACGATATGCTCATAATCACCCATAACCAAGATAATTTCTTACTAAAAAGGTTATTTAAGTAAATATAATTGCATTAACTAATTTTATTAACAAGCTATTTACGGAAAAAGAAACGAGGAGGGATATACAGGGTGCGGCAACAATAGCTTCCTTTTTTCAAAACGCAATGAAACCCATTTTACGAATAAGATTTAAAAAATATAATTTAGGTACATATTTAAAGTTTTGCTTTTACACAGTATTGAAAATCAAATCAGGTAGATGACGCCCCCTCATCGTCCATACACTGAGTTAGCAGATTTCTGGCGTTGGTCATGACCCTCACCAGCACAGTAGCGGATATGTTGGCAATTTCTGCCCGGATGTTGGTCTTCAGGTGTTGTAGGGTCCTCGGATATAAACACGGGATTTCAAGAAACCCCCGGAAAAAGAAAAAGGCCAAAATCCAAGCAGAAATTACCAACATATCCGCTGCTATGCTGGTAAGGATCATGACAAACGACAGAAATCGGCTTACTCAGTGTATATGGACAATGAGGGGCGTCATCTACGTGATTTGATTTTAAAAACTGTGTAAAACAAAACTTTAATTATGTACCTACATCATGAAAAAAATATAAAAAAATTCTGATTCATAAAATAGGTTTCATTGCGTTTTGAAAAAAGGAAGTTATTGTTGCCGCACCCTGTATCTACGATTAAGTAGCTAAACAGAGATGTTTGCTTCATATTTGCTAAAACGATATTTTTGATACTGCCCTTGATGATATAAACGGTGTAATAGCCCTTAAGTAGGCAGTAATTGTTTTTACGATCAAATACACATAACGGCGATAGTCAGTCCTTCGTCTGAGAGAGTGAAGAATTTCTTATGTCCTAATAAAGGAAGAGAAATAATTATCTCTCGGCAATGGTTCATAAGAAAACATTAAGTTGATTTCCGAAAAGTTTGGCAGTAAAACGGAGTATAGTGATAACATTAACTTGCACAAATATATGCGCACTTAGTTTAATTTTGCATATAAAAAGCTCCAGATCATCCTCCGGTAATTTCGTAAGTTATTCTCGAACTTGATACACTTAAGCAAAGTATTTTAATTTCCTTCTATTCTCGAACTTATTCCCATAAGGTATATCGGGAGTGAAGATCATACTTCTCACAGAATTCAGGAGTTAAGAAGACTGAATGAAAAGCTGCCAAAAATAAAAGAAGAATAAAAACCGCTTGCAGCGTATCACATCCTCAAAAAAGCTCTTCATATCCAAAAATCATGCGCGGATGCGCAAAATCGTTGCTCTTTTGTCGTCGAACCACAACTTCCATCGCCCTTCTTATTACAAAAGCTGAGGAGACGACTCAATTCGCAGAAAGGTTTCACGAGTCCTCTCGCGAGCGAACGGTAAAAAGATTCGGTTCGGAAGCATTCATTTTTTTATTTTGAGCAGCCGAAATAAAAAGAAGAACATCGGCAAGCGCCTTGAAAAGATTTCCAGCGCCGGGTATCTGCAGTCGAGAGAGAGTGTTCCTCACGTATTGGAGGGAACGCGTATTCACAAGCCGTGCTGCTGACGACGATAAATCTTTAAACTTCATGCCTGCAACCAACCGATATTCTCGGAACACGCACTTGAAATACTGAAAGAAGAGGTAAAAGGTTCCAAATAGACTCGATTCTAGTTCGTCGAATTCTTGACTTCAGGAGTGCCGAATATTCAGCTTCGATCTCAGAGTGGAAATACTCTCTCGTGCATTAGAATAGGACACGGATGAGAAAGGTCCTTCTCCTTAACCCATACATACATACATACATACATGCCCATCATTCCAATCCCTTCTGGGGTAAGCACGCTCAAACAAATGAGTGCCGATGATTCAGGCGATATGGCGTGGAATTTCAACACAAAAAATGGTTGAAAATTTAAAAGCAATTTCACACAGAAAAAAATATTTTTAAACTTTATACTTTATACTTTATAACGACCAAGGTTTCGATGTTTTACACATCATATTCAGGTCTTAAGAATGAGTCAACATAACCATTACAATGAGAACGTCTTTATGCTCCATTCAATATTGGCGTACCGAGGATGTGAGGAATAAATTGCTCTCCCATGGTCAGTTAAAAAAAAACAAAACAAAACCTTTCTAGCTGAAAATTCAGGTTGTTCACCGCTGGAGGAGTGATCCGTTGTCAGATACTTGCACCTCATGAGGTAGGTACCCCGGGCATAAGTATGTTACAGAGTCGTACAGCCAGGGTTGAGTGCCAGTTTTGGATTATAAAAAAAAATTATAAACTCAATGTTTTACGCCTAATTTGATTGCGTTATTTGATGCATTAAAAATAACATGGTATGGTATGAAGCCCTTTGAGTAATCGCCAGGCAAAAGGAGCCAGGGTATCATTAGACCGTGGCCGGATAGGCCGTGTTTCAACATGACTGGAAGAAGACGCTGACGCCAAATGAAAAGCATTAAAAAGAGAGAAATCATTCCTCTTAATTTTTCCTTTTCATCTGCATTATTCATTTCGTCGGCTGCTTCAAAAGGACCCCGCTCAAATTTGCCAAAAAAAACGAAATTCATAAAACAGAGCAAGATGGAGAAAATGCCTTCTTTGGAGGCCTTGGAATATTTGGAAGTTCAAGGAAGGGATAAAGTTGTTGATATCGCGATGCGATTGACACGAAAAAAACCGAAGATGGGTAATGAAGCAAAATATAGCAGTGGCTAACAGTTACTTTATTTACTGGGATTGAATGGGGGGAGTTAAGAGATGAATGCATTGGTTAGAAAAATTCTGGATTAGAATACGGCGATCCGGAACGAATCAACAGCGATAATATGACGCGGTTAATGTATATCGTCGTAGAACAATGACTACAATTCCAAATAATATTACGATATTTAATTTTTAAGGCATAATTACTTTTCTCGTCGGTGAACGTTCATAACAATGCAATTGTTTCCAGAATACGTAGTACATAATGCAAGTTAACACCAGTAATTGTCTTCGTGAGGTTCACGGATGTGTTTTACAAATTAAGTACCTATGTATTTTAACCAACAAAGGCAATAATTACTAATAAAGGGTATTAATGGAGGGCACGGCGATGCCCCTCAGAGGAATCTGCATAAGAGCCATCATCTTGATTTCAAAGATTTCAAAGGAAAGCAAAATTTCTCCGAACGTAACAAGATGCTCAAGCTTCCCACTCCATGCGAGGCAACTAAAATTTCGAACGAGCTCAGGAACTTGGTCCATTGAGGGCATATTCCAGGTTGAAGGACGTAGAGATGGTTTTGAGTTCGGAGCGCTGTCGAAAGCGTCATTTCGATTGGTTAGGAGAAGAGCTAAGTAAAGGGTTCTTATAGAGCCCGGGGTGAAGAGTGATGAGAGGAGTTTGACAGACAAGTGGGAATATCAAAGGAGGCAGGAAACAAGAGAACGAAAAAGGAACCTAGAAAAGGAAGATGAAAGATTAAGGACCAGAAAACGAATGGAAAAGAGAAGGAAGATGGGGGAATGTAATGAAAAGACAATACCTAGAAGGTCTGACCAACATATCCAAGTTCAAAGCACAACGGGACCAATCATGACTCGATCAACGCCTGTTACCCGCCAAGGATAATATGATTACTTGACACATTAAGTTAACATCCCTTTTTAACATCCCTGACATAAGTTCCCTTTCAGGGTTAGCGCAACCAAATGGGCTAATTTCTCGACACCAGGCCAAGAGAGAGAGAGAGAGAGAGAGTACTAGGAGAAAGAGCACAAGTATCAGATTTCCATCCTGGTAGCATTCATTGAATTTATTAAAATGAAAACAAATTTTAAAACAAATCACAACCAATTCCGTCCAGAAAAAGAATTCAAAACCAACTTTTTTTACGTAGCAAGATTAATCATAGAGTTTTTCATTTCAATAAAGTATTCCACCAGCTGATTGGTAGGTTCTTGGACAGTCTCCATCCTGCATCCCAATTTCACACACATTGTTTCGCTTTCCCTCCTAAGGATGGCCCGTTATTAGATCCCTCTTCAATTCTTCATACTTCCTCTTATTTCGTCCAGAATTCCTATCCTCTTCCTTCCTCTCCCACGCTTCCCCAGTGTTCTCCCCTCTATCACTCTCTTCAACATGCCCCCTCCTCTCAAAACCTCCTCCATCCATCTCTTCTGCCTTCTCCGAATTATAGAGTAACCTCGACAAAATTTCACAGCGGCTGAATAAATTCGTGAAGCAGTTAAATTCGCGTTCTGAGATGGTCTCCTCGCGAAACTTCCATGAAAAGCAAGGAAGTGATTCTCCTCCGAGGGAAAAATATGTAGGTACGCTTTTCAGCAAAACATCTCGAAAAGTAATCCGATAAGTGACTGATATTTTGATATCCTTGGAAATATGAGATCTTTATCTCCACAAAGAGGCCAAATTCGTTGAATTTTATGCGAAGAAATATCTCGTCAAAATTACCTTAAGGTGGTCCACCGTAAAATGACTTAAATGTCATTTTATTCATATTCTGTCTTCTTGTAAAAAAAAACCTGTCTTCTATCTGATATGAACAACAAAATAATACCTATCCGCGCTATTTTATTCTATAATTGAACTTGAAATTACATATGGTGTTCAATGGGGGAATGAGAGAAACACGGGGAAAAATAATATTTTTCCATCAAATATAAATACCATTTTTGCGGAAAACTATTTATAAGAAGGAAATAATCCAGATAAATTGAATAAAAATAAAATTTAGGCATCTTATCACCTTACTGTTTTAGTTATTAAGGAATTACTGCCGTAATTGAAGTCAAAATGCGGTAATTCGCAGGCAATGGCGCTGCATTCGGCTCCTATGGCTGGAAAAAGTGCTCATTTAAATTACATTCGTGGAATAATCCACATTTTTTCTACCATACTTTTGGGTTTCTATAGGTAATGCATTTCATCAGCGAAAGCAGGATTTTTTGGACAAAATATAAAAAATGTGGAATTTAGTATTTGTTTTGACTCACGCAGTCGCGGCGGAACTTCCTTATGACAATTTTTAACACAGTTTGCAAAAGATTGAAATAAAAAAATAAGAATAAGAATGAATTTTTTAAAGTAAAAAGAGAAAGATCATCACTCAATTGAACCAAGTGATAGTGCCTAATTTCGCCTCGTGGGCATTTTTTTCTAGGACATTTTACACTTCACGCCGCAAAATGGTTATCATCACGCCCTCTCTATGAAAAGAAGGTCATTCGTCTATCCGCTAGGGAGTGACTCTGAGCCAAGTCTCGTAATTTATGGCGTTTTATTCCGTAGAAATTTACGATCGCCGAGGGGACTTGTCTCTGGGGAGAGAAGAACAGAATCACATTGAAATTAAAAATGCACAAAAGGATTAGAACCGCTGCTATGGCCTTGAAATGACTTGCAGTGCATGAATCAGGAAGTGAAATCAAGAAATTCGCACAAAAAAATACGATTATCTTTTTCTTTCAGGAGATAAAGGTCCATTAATTGTTAATTTTTTTTTCTCTTTATTAACGTTTTGCAATTTAACTGTCCTTCTTCAGGACTACCACACAAGGATGGGGTTTCAGGGTACGGTTTTTAAATCATTAAGTGGTAAAAAAGCTTTCCGTTTTAAGCATGTAGTTGGAACGGATTTTCAAAAAACATATTTACAAAATATTCGGCAAACACTTGTCAGTGCTAGTGGTAGCACTCACTCCTAGAGTACTTCAAGAGCGGGCTAGCTCATAGCTATTTCGGAAGTGGAATTACAAAATAACCCCCCCCCCCCAGGTAGAATCAAATCAAGGCATTTCTGGAATGTTTTTTTCCTTACCTCTTTCGGATAAGGACACCCGGTGATCCTTCCTAGGCAGTGCCATAAATTTCCCGGCATTCTCCGCGCGCGCGCGCGCGAGGGCGGGAGGGCGCCCCCACCCCCCCTCCCTACTCCTAACGCCACCCCTCCCCTCCCTCGCCTCCCCCCCCCGGTTCAAAGCGTACCGGGGCGCCAGGGATCGATTCTATATAACGTCACCGGAAGGTCATAGCCAAAGCGGGGGGTTGGACTTCTACACAGAGTGTGTGCTACAGCCTGCGGGGGGGTGGGTTGGAGAAGGATAAGGGTATGAAGGATGGCGAGAGGATAAAGGGATGAGACGAGCGACAATCTGACTCAGGAGGATTCAACCCTTGCATCACGTAAATATAGGTAGGAGGGCAGTTCAGAGTACGTCCAACGTTACGTACAGCGATGGTTTTAAGGTTCCCCTTCTTCGAAAGCATTTTTGCCTGTTCCTTATGATTATGCCTTTAAATAATTGAGGTTTCCGGACCATCACTTGCGTGGTTGACCTATGACCCTTTTTCCTAATGGTATTAGGTCCCCTGCTATCTTGACGATTCTTGAGTCGTCCATTTTCGATATGTGTTCATTCCATTCTTCTTTCCTTACGCGTGTCCATTCTGTTATTGGAGGTATCTTACATAGGTCTAAGATATTTTCGTAAGAAATCCTATCTAATCTTGTCTTGTCCATTATTTTCTCAGTACAGTCATTTCTGCAGTCTGCATTCACTGTTATGTTTTACTTGTTTGTGTTGTAGTTTCCATTGAACATGTCATTTAAGGTCTGATAACTGCTTTCATATTCTTGTATTTGCTTCTTTTTGTAATTATTTATATCTCCACACTGTTTAGTTCAGGCAGCCTCCAATCCTTTCCGCTTTTATTATTTGTTCATTTACTTCTTCATATAAATTCACATAGCTAGTTATAACTGCTTCTAAATATTTGACTATCATTACCTGCTCTATGAAGTCCTTGTTTAGTAGAAGTTTACATCGGATTGGTTCCTTTGATGTTACCATTGTTTTTGTTTTTTTTGGGTGCAATATCCATATTATATTTATTTCCTAGCTCTTCCTTTAACTTATTGAGTTTTGGTCAATTAAAGTTAAAAGAAGAGGTTATTTATACGTGGCCAAAATATATACATTAATAATTTATTTCCTAGCTCCATGAATCTCATCAAAGTCTTTTCTAAACAATCTTCTTTTTCTCCAATTAGGTTGTAAAGTTGTTAGGCAGAAGAAAAGCATTTTGTGTGATAGATATAATACATCTACAAAAACTAAATATCCCTATATGCCCCCGCAAGGGTGTTAGGCAGGCCGTTAGTTAGGGCCGTTGGGACATCAGTCAATCAAAGAAGAGTACAGAAAGGAAAAATTGAGAGCGGGAAGGAATTATTAGTGAGGTGCGCTTTGCCAGCATTTATAGAACCGGATTCGAGTCTGGTTAACTTTAACCACTGGATGGAGCCTTTACATTTTTGTGATGCTAACTGACAAATCAAGTTTCCTAGAATCCCTCTAACGATCCGTTGGTTGACATGACAAGGTGGGATAGTATTTACACATCATTTATCAAGCCAAGAAAATTCTTAACCTCGGATTATAAAACCTGACCTTCGTGTCTCGATCTGCTCTTATTGTATTAGTCAATGGTAAGAGGAAGGAAATAATTTTTTAACCTGTATTTTCGACTGTAATCGAATGACAGGTTGTAATTATTCCATACTATAATCAAATATCAGATAAGGAGTTGGTGATGACAAAATGGGGGATCAGGTTTATCAGGTGGTTAAGAGTTTTGATTTTTCATTTCAAGGGGTTAGGTTCGGATCCTTAAAAAAGGGTCGACTTTTTCATTGGGACCGCGATCCCTACTTTGGTTTTTTCGTGTTATGTTTTTGGAGAGCAGTTCAAGTGAAGTCCTCTGTCCGTCTAGTGGGACGTTAAAAAGCACACCCCGGGACACCTTTCATTGAAAACGGTTTAATTGATGCCAGGTAACTAACCGTCCACCGTTTTCTCCATTCCCTTGACACTTCTTCCCATACCAGCCTAATCAACTAAAGATTGATGGAGAAAAATTACCCCAGTCATAGGTCACCTCCCATTACGCCTGCAACTGATACCACTCCTTCCATTTCACAAGCACAATTAAAAGTGTCAGTCACGTGGTCAACGAGAAGGGACACCCATGTTAACGTTAATAAATAAAACTTTGCGCAGTTAAACTTCATTCATTACAGTAATCTACCGGTTAGAGGTAGGTTGAGATGAAAGTCAGAGAACATCCAACGAACACTTACACGTGCCGTGCCCTATCTACCTCCAGTATTTCTTTCTTCATCTCAGCATAAGTCCTACCTTTCTTCATCCCGTCCATAAAACCGATTCTCTTCCTTCCTCGCTTGTCCAACATCCTACCCTCTATCACGGCCTTCAGCAAACCATCGCCCCTCATTATCCCTTCCAGCCACCTACCCTGTCTTCCCCTTATCTCATCCACAAGTTTCCTCTCCTCTCCAACTAAGTGAAGCACTTCCTCATTTGTCTTCCTTTCCGTCCACCTTCTCCATCCTCCTCCACACCCACATCTCAAAAGCCTTCAGCCTATTTTCGTCTTCCTTCCTCAAGGTCCACGTTTCTGCCCCATTCTTCATTGCCATAGGATTTGAAAAAACTAACAAGCGAAAACCGAAAATTTCCTCATCTTGAATCCGGAAACAATAACATTTATTTACAACATATTATAACAGCATAATATGATATTAATAAAAATAAAATTAAAGCTAGTTAGAAAACATGATGCAGACCATGGAATAAATAATTGTAAATAAAAAAGTGCGTCGGCCGGGAATCAAACCCGGATCAACTGCTTGGAAGGCAACTATGCTGACCATTACACCACCGACGCTTCATATTCAAGACAATGCTTTCTCCGTATAAATTCTCGACTGGAACAACTCTTGCGAGAGGGAAATGCTATACCAAGCATAACGCATCCGCAGTGATGTGCGACGGGGACAGCGCTGAGGTCGCGATTTTCTTTTCTCAGTTCAGTCTACAGCCCAAATCTTTCTATATCTCTTCTACAGCTCATTGTGATTACCGGAACATAATCAAACACGGTTGCTTTGAAAGGATATAAAATAAATGCTACTTAATATCAAAACTACGCATGTACCCAATATATTAATAATAATTATAACTTTATTGAGAACCTGGGATCTATTCATTCATTACAGTAATCTAGAGGTTAGAGGTAGGTTGAGATGAAAGTCAGAGAATATCCGACAAACTCTTACACGTGCCGTACCCTTTCTACCTCTAGTATTTCTTTCTTCATCTCAGCATAAGTCCTACCTTTCTTCATCCCGTCCATAAACCCTATTCTTTTTCTTCCCCTTCCCCACTTACCAAACATCCTTCCCTCTATCACGACCTTCAGCAAACCATCGCCCCTCACTACCCCTTCCAGCCACCTACCCTGTCTTCCCCTAATCTCATCCATAAGTTTCCTCTCCTCGCCCACCATGTCAAGCACTTCCTCATTTGTCTTTCTTTCCGTCCAACGCACCTTCTCCATCCTCCTCCACACCCACATCTCAAAAGTATTCAGCCAATTTTCCTCTTCCTTTCTCAAGGTCCACGTTAAAGTTAAGTTAAACTTCATCAATGTTAATTCAATGCCTTCTGACATTTATGCCGATATCAGATACTCTATATAAACCGTTAGTCATGTATATATGAATTCACCCGGGGCCATCGTAAGCCTACCACACGACGTGGAGAGGGTCTGAATCCCTGACGGTCGGAAGACAAAAAATAAAGAAAAGAGAGAAAAAAATTGAACCAGCAACTCCGGCTGAAAGCAACAACACACATGGTCGTGTTCACGTGTCCACGTCGTCTTCAAGGATAAGTAAAGTACATATCGAGAAGAGATCCCTTTGCCGCAAGTTCATTACACAGGGTATAAGGGCAAGGCTTTGTCGTGCGACGCCAACCCCATCCCACGGGAGGATCTGGAAGCTCCGGCTGAAATGATGATGGTGCAGTCACAAGGGAGAGTTGGGTAAGGGAATGGATGGATAATAAGTACATGGAGGCCAAAGAAAGGGAAAGAAAGAAATGCTCCATTGAAGATATCTACGCGAAGGAAGGTACGGACACTCTCATCCTTAATCCTTTGGTATGTCTCATAGCTGTCCTAAATCTATTTTCAGCAGATCTTAGATTATCTTGAGTAACTTTGGCGGACAATATTCCGAATGAGCGAAATTTCGTGGAGATCTCAAGTGCTTGCAGCTTCATTCAATAGGGCTCGAGAAACAATTTTCACCACTTTTGCAACCATGTACATACGTACCAACTGCGCCGAATTATTTTTGGTTCTCCTTAAGGTATAGTAATATATTAAGATTTCCCCTCAATTTTTAAAAATATTTATGTGTGAAGAAAAAAAGAAAATGAGTAAGTCCTACTATTTCCTCACATTATATATAGTTTCTTTCATTACATACTGATGTCGAGCGGACATAAGAGGTCTTACTGCACTTTCCAATAAGGCATTCCGCGGTAGGTGCAGCCAAATGTAGAATAATTGTAAAAGGTGGAATTAGGAAGCTAGATATGTTTCCTGGCCGAGGAAACTGCCTATCTTTGCATACCTCTAGTGCTTGTGTTATATAGACACAGTGTTCTATTATATTTATCTAAAGACTACAAAGATTTCTCCTCGAATGAGAGTCCTTTCCATCACAACATCATCATCATTGGTGCATCTGTCCGCAGACAGGTTTCAACGATAGCGTTGTCTCCACAGCATTCTGTCCTGGGCCTCTCTCTCCTCATATCTGCACAACTCCTTCCTTCTTTTATATCCCTCAGCATTCCGTGCCTCCTCCTTCCTCTTCCTCTCTTCCCTTCCATTATTGATTTCTGTAGGCTGTTATTCCTTAAAATACGTCCAATCCATTTTGCCTTTCTCTTTTTAATTTCTCCCAGTATACTTCTTTCTTCTCCAATCCTCCTTAGCACTTCTTCATTCGTGATCTTATCTTTCCATCCAATCTTCTCCATTCGTCGCCATAGCCACATTTCAAAAGCTTTCTAAGTACTTTTCTTCTCTCTTCTTCAACGTCCATGTTTCGCATCCATACAACATAATGCTCCACATATAAAGCATTTTGCAAATCTTTTCCTGATATCCATCTTGATGTTCCTTGCTGTCACCAGTTCCTTTATCTTGCTAAATGCTACTTTTCCTTGCCCAATTCTGCTTTTAATTTCTTCAGTACAGTTGCCACTCTGGGTAACTATACTTCCCATGTACTTGAAAGAGCTTACTTGTTTTAATTTTTCTTCCTCCAGCCATATATTTAAGGGCCCTTCTGTCTTCGCTATTCTCATTACCTTAGTTTTATTGCTGTTTATTCACATTCCGTAGTCTTCACTCTTCTTCCTTATTCTTTCCATCGTTTTCTGAAGTTCTACATACATAATGAATAACTCGTAAAATTTATAAACTCTCCTCTTCCTTCACCAAACCACTCTCTGCTCTTTTACATCTGCTTCACATTGTTTTTCACCAACTCCTTCTTAACTTAATCGAAACATGAAATACTTCACCTGCTTGCTTGTCCGTTACATCCAATGCAAATTGCTCCGTGAACAACTCATCTCCAACCGAATCTCATTCTCTTCATCGCTAACATTTCTGAAATACCCCCAATAACCAATACCTTTACATGAATCCCATGATAACCCAGACAAACTCCAAGTACCACTTCCATTAATTGACTGAGTAGCTCCTCCATTCTTTGGTAAGCCTTCGTTCTTTCAAATGCTCAACATTCCACTTCCTGCATTCTTATTAAATTAAATACTCAATTAAACAGATGGATTTTCACTCTGATATGCTATTAAAGAATGAGATGTTTTAAAAATGTACTCAATTTAAGTTTTGAGCATTCCTATGCTCTTTTAGCTACAAAGTTTTATTCCATGATACCTCACGGATCTTATTTGAAAGCGGCCAGGTCTGTGCCATATCTGTACAGAAATTTCAAAGCAATGAGCTCCAATCGGTTACGGTGATTTGGTATTCACTACTGCCCCGATGAAAGTTTTCCCCATAAGAATTCTATGGAACATAGGGAAAAGCAAGGGAAACATTGAAAATTCCTCAGAAAACATAATATTTTTCTAAGAAAATTCCCTAAAACTCTATGGAATTTTTTTCCTAGAACTTTTTTTCCTTAAAAATGACAGACTTCGGTCAGTTATTTCCCCAGAACAAAATGCAACTTTAGGGAAAAATCTTCAGGCATAGGAAAAATTACACGAACGCAGTGTACAGTTCACAAAGTGTTTAACTAAAGAGTAAAAAAATACGTTCATAAAAACAAAACATTAATTCCGCATAGTTTCATTTATACAACCATATAGTTATCGCAATTAATTATAATGAGACTGACAAAATATTTCTCTAATTATATTAAGCATTATAAAAAAATCACCTATCACAGTCAACTACGTACATTTAGTGTAAAACAAATACATATATTCTAAGCCACTGCAACCCACTTTTAAAAGCATTTCCCAGGGTAAATGGATACCAGGGAAATAATTCCCTAGAGGTATATTTTCTTGGGAAAACGGGGGTTCAATTTTCTATGGAATTTTTCGACAGAGTGGCAGGCAAATAAATGAAAAAATAAACTCGAAACTTTCCGGCTTTACTTGGTGGAACCACTGCATAATGAACGGGTAAAATAAATTTGTAAGCTCCACAAATATTGTATTGGTACGAGCTAGCTTGGTTGAATTTTGGACTAGGATCATAGAAAAAAACACTCTATCTCGATCTAAGTCTATCGCTTTGACTCAGCACTCGCGCTTATCTTGACTCACCCACGTTTTACTACCGTTCATAAGGTGTGAGGGAGTGTGCTTTATTTTTAATACACTGCAATTTTTTTTAACTCCCCGAAAAAGCTTTATTCTTCAACCCGCGTCCCAAATGCACGGAGGGAAGGAATAGAGAAAGGTCATCTGTGGCGCGTCATCGCACATGGAAGACGAAGAACAAATTTCAAGGCGTTCTTTGAAAACAAGAAGCGAGGCAAGTTTTGACCCCCTAGGGGGAGAAGGGGGGCGGGGGCTTGATAGCCATCCGTACATCTTTCATTCGCGTCAGGAGAGAAAAAAAAAGAAATTGTGCCTCTCAAAATATTCATGAGTTTTCTTGAGGAGCTCGAAAAGTTTGCAAGAGGACGATATTCTCAGCGATGAGGGACACAAGTCCTCACACGCAAAAAAAACTCAAACCCTTCAGAAAAGTCGACCATAGGAATACCCCGGCGCGGCGGTATAAGCAAACACACCAATCCAACTTTATCCCAACCTTTATTCGCTACAAAACGCCGAAGAAGGTGCCGCACACCCTCTGGTGGTTTGGGTTTGGATAAGAAAGGAATTTGGAGACGTGCATAAACATCGATTTTCGCCGATCTGTAGCTAGGTGATATCTCACTACAGCATGTCTTTACCTTGGGTCCGTTTTGAATTTGATGCAATGCTGCTTTTTTTTTAAATTGCAGCTCGGAGAGCGTTGACGCTGTACGAAATTCGGAGGTACTAGCACTCAGAAGATACCTGTCGAGCACAGAGAAAATCATTCACACACAAAACTTGCTTTGAATTTGTAAGGTTTGATTTTCTCCAGGCGAACAGCTGAGGTAAGTTCTTCACGGGTTTCCGTCCGGGTTAGTGACTCCATCTTCTCCTCTGCCGACGACTCGAAGGAAGACTTATCATTCGTCATCAGGGCCGGCCATCCTTCGTCATCAACGGCCCTGATGAAGAAGGATTGGTCTTCCTTCGAAACGTCGGCAGAGGAGAAGATGGAGTCACTCACCCGGACGGAAACCCGTGAAGAATTTGCTCAGAATATTTTTGAAATGTATTCATTCATTTATATGAAAATGAAAAAAACTTCAAACTTCGTGGTTCCACAATGATCTCTGTGGAACTACAAAATTAAAAGTTTTTCAATTTCATACTGAATTAGTTCCACATAAAGTTGGCGGTGTCCGGCGTGACTTTGTGGAATTTACTGATCATTGTGAATGAAAAAGTAGTGCTTTGTTTTTCCATATAAATTTAATTACCTGAAGATACCGTAATGTCGAAACCATGGTCGTACTATGTTAAATTTATGTGGAAAAACAAAGCACTACTTCTCCATTCACAAGTTCCACGTAGTTACGCCTGAAACACCCAGTTACACTCATTTATACAGAGTAATGCACCAATGCACCAAGCATATTTGGACAACACAAAAATCCTTGAAAGTCAAGAAATGCGGTTAAGTACCTGATCTTTCCGCCATTTCCTCTTCATTTCTCAAACTTCCCATTCACATCCATACTTTACCTATCCCTTTTAAGTTGTAAAATCATTCTTCCTACTATAACGGTCCCTGACGTATAGTTGCTAGCTGATTGCTCCTGATTACCCTAGCGTCTCCCCTCCTTAGCAAACAATCTTGGGCCTTCTCGGACTTCTTCGTTCATCTTTTTTTTATATTTTTTAACTCACACAATTTAATCAATTTTTCAATTTTACACTGTTAGCATTGGTTGGTCAGTCAGCCAAGGGGTTACAGTCACTGGTGAATGCGTTAGAGGTGCAGTGCGAAAGGTATGGGATGAAGATAAATCACAAGGAAACGAAAGTAATGAGATTTTCTAGAAGTAAGAAGGCGGGGCTGAATATAAGGGTTGGAGGGCAGAAGATAGAGCATGTTGAGCAGTTTACGTATCTGGATAGTATTTTGGAGGAGAATGGGCTTAGTGGTAGGAGAATGAAGAATTTCCTTGGCTAAAGAAGCATTGTCGAAGATAAGGGAATTGATGAGGGGGAGGTCTGAGAAGAGACGAAAAGAATAGGCTGGTGAAAACTTTAATATGGAGCGTGGCACTATATTGGTCGGAAACTTGGTCATTGTGAAGGGGGGATGTGCGTAGACTTGAGGCGTTTGAGATATGGGTTTGGAGAAGGATGGAGAAGGTTAGCTGGGTGGCGAGGAAGACGAACGAGGAGGTATTGGATATGGTCGGAGAGGAGAGGAAGCTTGTGGCAGAGAGGTTCGGAGAAGGCAGAAGAGATGGATGGAGGAGGTTTTGAGAGGAGAGGGCATTGTTGAAGAGAGTGATAGAGGGGAGAACACTGGGGAAGCGTGGAAGAGGAAGGAAGAGGATAGGAATTCTGGACCAAATAAGAGGAGGTAGAAGATATGAAGAATTGAAGAGGGATCTAATGGCGGGACATCCTTAGGAGGGAAAGCGTGACAATGTGTATGAATTTGGGATGCAGGATGGGGACTGTCCAAGAACCTACCAATCAAATGGTAGAACACATAAATGAAAATGAAAGTCCTACTAAGCCATTAGTGGCTTATCAGCAGGTGCCGTTTATAATTTATCAGTAATGTTTTTATTTATCACTAGCAACATAATTTATGTGCATAACAACCATTCCTTTGTCCTTCTCTTAACTTCCCTTATAAATTCCATATTTTTTTAATCATCACTCATATTGTTGAACAGTTTTGGAACACTTAATTGCCTGCAGCCCTTGAGCGTGTGTAATATCTTGGAGGTTCATATTTATTTACTTTTATAAGTTCAGTATTTTCATAGTACACGCTTTCCTTTTTCTATTTAACACTGAAATAATGCTCAGTGATTATAATATACTGCAATAACCTTTCAACCGGTAGAGTGGTGAACTCTATAAAGTAACAATCATCTGTAACTATCCAGTTTCTTGGAATGGATTATATTATATTATTTATCTACCTCTCTGTCCATATAAAATTCTCAAAACTCAGTTGGCAGAAAAATCTATAAAAAATTATCAATCTATTTACAACGTTTGTAAGTCAAAAACACAGGTACTTAATTCACAGAATGTTTGAGAAGCTATTCATGTGGTAGGAAAGTATATCAAGTCGAAATATAAGGATACTCTTTGTAATCAGAACTAGAAATTTTAAGACCTTCAATGTCATAGGATTTGAAAAAAACTAACTAGCGAAAACCGAAAACTTCCTCATCTTTAATAGGGAAACAATATCTTATATGTACAACATATTATAACAACATAATATGAAAATAAAAATAAAATTAAAACTAGTTAGAAAACATGATGCAGACCATGGAAGAAATAATTGAAAATAAAAAAGTGCGTCGGCCGGGAATCGAACCCGGATCAACTGCTTGGAAGGCAACTATGCTGACCATTACACCACCGACGCCTCATATTCGCAACAATGCTTTCTCAGATTCTAGAGTGGAACAACTCTTGCGAGAGGGAAATTCCTTACCAAGCATAACGCATCCGCAGTGATGTGCGACGGGGACTGCGCTAAGGTCGCGATTTTCTTTTCTTAGTTCAGTCTACAGCCCAAATCTTTCTATATCTCTTCTACAGCTCATTGTGATTACCGGAGCATAATCAAACACGGTTGCTTTGAAAGGATATAAAATAAATGCTACTTAATATCAAAACTATGCATGTACCCAATATATGGGTCTCTTATGAGCAATAAATATAATTGACTAAATAGGCCAGATTTTGACAAGTGGACGACAAGAGTCTGGACCAGTTTCACAAGAATATTTCTCAGCCAAGCTGATTGTCTCGTTACCCTGGTTTCAACGCAGGAGATTCAACGCAAGTCGTAAATTTCTTTAAGTTCCGGTTCAATATCTTCTCGTCGGCTGTGTGTCGTTAAAAACTTTCTTGGTATGGAAACCAAAGATATTACGGGATGCCATCTGAAAAGCTCACGTCAATCAACCGATATCCGGATGCAACATTCAAAAACGCAAAAAGCTATAGGTACGTCATCTTGCTGTTACCCTTGACCATAAATTTCAAAACCTGGCCTTAGGATCACATAATCGAAACTATGCAAAGAATGGTACAAGTTAAGAGAAAAGTCACGAGATGGCATTCAACTTTTTAGTTTGCAAGTGCAGGAGACCTCGAATGAATTACACAAAGTAAGACTCTAATGCGATAATTACCTCATTAGTGGGAATCAAATACCTATGGAGGGGGGAGCATTAGTGCTGTACAATGCAGATACAGTATTTCTCTACTTAATTTTCTTTTTTATTATCTATTAATACATTGTTACAAGTGGGCAATTTGCCCGGTGGAAACAAAAAAAAATACAAATTAAATATCAAATCGTGCAATGGTTAAAAAGTCCAAATACAAGTATGTAAAAATAATAACGAACCTATTTCATTACTATTTTGCATCAGATTTGAATTTTTCTAACCTTATCTTGCAAGCATCTGGATGTCTGGGAAGGGCTCCAATATTTTTACTGGTATGTCGTTCCAGTCCAGTATGGTTCTATTGTTATGAAAACTTATTTAAAAATTGGCCCTTTGTTACCGGTACTATATGTTGAACTGGTTATCATTTTTCCCCGCAAAACTTAGTTCCCTTACGTTATTTCCCAGTAATTTCGATGCCCTTTCCCCGCTAAGTATTTTTTACATCCCACATAACCTGCTCCTTTGATATATTATACAAGATATATGTACATATCCACTGTATTTACAATGAAAGTTTACGTGATTCTAGAATCCAAAAATATTTCACCGACAAATGAATGCAGAAATGGATTATTTTATAACTTGTAGACGGATTAATCTATTTTTTTCCTTCCTCCACTGGATTTATGTCTGAAACTCGTGGCTGTAAACTGTAGTTGCAAAATACATATATGCTAACAATCCCTCTAACATTGGTAGCATATCTATAAAGTAGCAGTGAGTATAGTAGTGCTTGCTTGTGAGGCTTCGCCTTCTGACAAGCATTAGCGATTAATGCTAATGCATCAATAGTCCTAGTTACACACCCTTTAATAGGGTATAGTGTAATGCATGTTGGTGACTACGCACCGCCTGCCTGCAGGGTATTTCGTAGATCTAGATGAACTCCTCCAATCTCCTATCACCTCCTGGTCGTCTCTAGGCGTTAGTCCAGGCGCAGAATGGGAAAAAAGGGTCCCTTTACAAATTGAACGGGATATCTTGAGACATGAAGGCAACATGTGTTTCTTTAGGTAATTTGACCCCACAGAATCCGATTTTTCTTGTTGCCAAGTCCGAACTAGTTGACCACGAATACCCATACGTAGATAAGTCGCACACCATGGTAATATGACGTTAAATATTTTCAAAATTAGTTACCATTTTGGCCCCTTAAGTAACTTTACGGGAACTGCGAGACAAAGGGTACGTACATAAACACATGTGAATGAAAAAACATCCAGATGGGTCATGAGTTCCGAGTGGAAGGGAGAATCCAGGATTGATGCGTAAATTTACGTAAAATCGTCGCCATCTTGGACGCCATCTTGTTTTTGGGCTTTAGGACTCAAAATTCGGCTTGACAACAAGCAAAATCGGATTCTTCTGGTTAGAATGATGCCTTAGAAACAGATGTTGCCATGATGTCTCAAGATTTGCCGTTGGGGTTTGACTTCTTCGATTTTGGTTCACGGACTACGTTCGTACAGCACAACATTAATCACTAAAAAACGTCGCGGTCATAGTCGATAGGCTGTCCAATCTCTCTCCGTCTCCTACTCGTCTTACGGCTTCTCATTCGGCGCAGGCCGTGGGATAGCCGTGCCGTGGACAATGGTCAAATTCTGCGCACGTCCGTGCCTTCCACACGTCGTGTTAAACTCGCGCAGTTAGACGACGTCATTGCCGGCGATGGCAAAAGGCAGCACGCGTTGTTAGGGAGGAGGAGCAACTATCCCAGCAGCGGTGCGACGATGAGATCCTCGGCGGAAGATAGGTAAGCCCACGACCGACTGCGGCGCCTTTATCGGCGCGGATTTGGGATTCTGGCCGTGTCCATGGGAGACAAGAGGACCACGGCCATCGTGGCCCAAGGAAAGGTGGGCATTGCCCTCCTCCCTTCACATTCAGACCGTCGCACCAATCCACCCACAATCGCCCACACTCTAAGGTCACCCAGAAACTAACACCCGTAGGGGGTGATTTTGTATTCTCACAAAAGGACGTTTGGTGGCTTCACTCAACTAACGGGAATTCGACTAAACTTGCTGGAAGCATTAATTATGTTTTCCTAAAGCTACCTGAATTTTTTCAAAATTATTTACCGCAGGTTTCTTAGAATATTTGATGTGGAAGTGGGCATGAAATTACATATGGGTTCTTATGGGAACGCGAGGTTCGACTAGCATTAGTCGTCGAAAAGAACCTTTTAATAAAAAAATTGATGGTTTCAGGCGTTAATTTGTGGAACTTGGAATTCATCTTGAATAACTTTAAACTTTGTATTTCCACTTGAAATTTATTTTGCTACGACCATGGTTTTGACGTCAGGGCGTCATCATCAGGTGCAAAATATAGAAAATTGTTCACTTATATACAAAAAGTTGTGGGGGTGGATGACGCTCTGACGTCGAAACCATGGTCATAGAAAAATAAATTTCAAGTGGAAATACAAAGTTTAAAGTTATTCAAGATGAACCTTTTCTAGTTTAGAATAATAAAAACAAAATATATTTAAAAAATCAATAGAATAAAAAGTGAAAATTATTTGATATACTTTATTTTTATTATTTTTGTTATTATTCTTAACTAGAAAAAGGTTCTTTTTGATGAATTAAGCTACTCGTACCTTGTGTTCCCATCAGAACCCATGTAATGTTTTGTCCACTTCTCGATCAGATATCTTAAGTATTCTGCGGTAAATAATTCTGAAAAATATCAGGTAGTTTTAAGACAACATAAGTAATGCTTAATAGGGTTCATCCTTATAGGTAGTTTGAGCGAGATATTTCCCGAGTCATAATGGAGACTATATTCGAATTTTATTTTTTTAATTTCAGCGTCTGTAAGAAATGTGAATAAAATATTTCAATATTAATGGCGCAAAAATATAGATACATATAACAAAAATTCTCAGTAATTAAATAAATATAACCGCATAAGTCTCTAACTTGACTCATGTTTTTCACGCTGAACGACTAAAAAGTCTTCAAAACAGCAGTTTTTTTTGTGATTCTGTAAAAATTACAGCGGTGAGTAATGGATTATTTTTTATAAACAGTTGAGAAAACATACAAACTAAACACCGTTAATTTATTGACGAAATCTAGATGCTATAAAGTCCTAATTTTTTTTAAATATTCTCCCTCAGGAGCGCAACAGCCGTGATCTTTCCCATGCAAAACAGCTAGTACTTTCAGACAAATTTGCTCGAAAATTAGTTCGGTAAGAGGTTAATATTTTGATACCATTGGAAAGATGGGGAGTTTAATCTTTAAAATGAGGCCAAATTCATCAAATTCGAGGAGAAATTATTTTTCGCTCAAACTACCTTATGTGAGAATACGTCATAGAATACGGAAAGATACGTCATTTTTATTTCATAATTATTACCACGCTTATTTAAACTTCACTTACTTGTTTGTTGTTTGTTAGTTCGTCCGGAGGGAATCTTTTAATCGAAATCTAAACCACTTCCCAATGTACAATCGAGATGAAACTTGGCACACTTACTTATCACAGATGAAAATACATGAATCAGTCATTTAATTCACTAATTATCAAGTAAATCTACTAAAATTTAATGGTTTACATTTTATATGGAAAAAAGTATTTTGCCAATAGATGGCGCTAATAGAAGTTATTATTTATAGTTAGAAGAAATGTTTATAATTTAAATTTCAAAGAGCTGTTGAACAATTAATATAAACAGTAGAAAATAATAATAAGTATGCAACAATACTTTTTTTAAAGCACGTGGCGGGTCTCTTCTCGCCTTCCTGGAAAGAGTCATTAAAAAGGTGAGGTCACAATATAAACCCCCAGGGTATTGATATAAGTCTATGGACGAGCTGAAAATATTTCCAAGGAGCCTTAAGGTGGATAGAGTGAATAATCACTTCACCTAGAATTTGATGAATTTGGCCTAATTTTAAAGCAAAATCTGATATTTCCAATTATATCAAAATATCAACCCCCTGCCGAACTACTTTTCGAGAATTTTGCTTACAAATACAAGCTGTTTTACATGGGATAGTTTACGACTGTGCGCTCCAGAGGGAGAATATTTAAAAAAAATTAGGACTTTATAGCACCTATATTTCGTCAAAAAACTAACGGTGTGTAGATTGCATGTTTTCTCAACTATTTATAAAAAATAATCTATTACTCATCTTAAAAATTTTACAGAATCAAAGAAAAAACCTGCTGTTTTGAAGGGTTTTCGGCCGTACGGCGGGAAAAAATGAGTCAAGTTAGAGACTTATGTAGCTTTATTTGTTTAATTACTGAGAGTTTTGGTCATATATAACAATATCTATGCGCCATTAATATTACAATATTTATTTCGTACTTCTTACAGACGCTGAAATCAAAGAATAAAATTTGGATATGGTCTCCACTATGACTAGGGAACTATCTCGCTCAAACCACCTTAAAGAGTTGCTGGGACGAAAAACCGATCCAGATCGGACGACACACGATGGAAATATGTCACTAAATGAGGGATAGCTGCAAACCTAGCAAAATTTAAATATCTACAGCACTCGGCGTAAAATTAACCATCCTGTATGACGTACCTGACGACGTCAAGTATTAAAAGAAAACCGGACGTGGTTACCCATTAAAATTCCGAGAAACTTGTAAAGCTATTCACTTATGTAACCCATCTGCTATGATTCATAAAGTAAGGCCCTAAGCTACTGAATAAATACGAGGCCGTTAAACCCCATTCCTTGTTGGTAAAAAAAGACCTAGGGCCGTATTCAGTAACGACTCGGCATGGTCGAACCTCGGAAAATCCGTGAACGTAACGTCACTTCCCCCGACAAATCTTAACATTTGAATGGCCCTATTTGAAATTTTAGACGCTGTGACGTCAAAATGTCGTCACTTTCGAGACTCGGAAATCCCGAGAACATACAGAATAGCTCCCCCCCCCATAGATATTATTTTGGCGTGAATCTTTCAGGAGTCATTTACAGAAAACTATGTTATTTCCCCTCCATGCAGCGCATTGAATAGAACGCTTATTGTTGATAGCAGCTCATGACGTTTCACTGGAGACCTTGCTAACCATTTCCAGGGTATGTTATGTAATTACCCACTCATGCTTAAACCGAAAGAAGCGTAGGGTTCTCCCACTGCGACACGGAGACTTCAACGCACGCATTAAGATGCTGCAGGATGCAGTTTCTTGTGTGGGTCGACCCACGAAGCACGTTGTGGGCACAGGAGATGATGATTCGTCGACTTGTCTTTCCTGCCTTGCGCAAGAGCACTCTCAGCTGTTTCCGCCGAGCATAGAACGACACCATAAGCGTGCGCGAGAATCGGAAACAAAAGAAGGGAGTGGCGTCATCGCTCCGATATAAAAGAATAACAAGTGACGAACGACCACGCCCCTCCTTCGCCATTTCGGTCAGCCCACCTCTGCTCTGCTCTCTGTCTCTCTCTCTTCAACATTCAAATCCCCTCCTCGAAAACAATGAGGTGATTAAAAAAATATCGCAGACGCCGTCTTTTTAACTTCTTCTCCGTGCTCGGGTTAATGGGAGGGCAAGCGATACCACAAGCAAAGAATGGAGAACGGGAATGATATAGGACGCCAAGGAGAAAAAAAATCAGTGAGTGGATCCCATTATGGTTTTTAATGGGAGGCTGGGAGAAAGTGAGAAAGGCTGTGTGGGAAAGAGGGAAAGTGATAAACAAGGAGACGGGAAAGAAAAAGAGAGAGAGAACGAGAAAAGTGAAGTGAAACAAGGATAACATGGACGGCGGGGTAAAGTCCTCGTCTGGCGGACATTTTGTAATATCACTTTTTAATGACTCTGCGGGAATGCAGGAGACCCTTTTCGCTATTTTAATGATGCCGAGGTCCGTTTCACGTCCTTAAGACAGGTGAGATGGGACTAATGAAAGGCGGAGGCAAATGAAACGGATCAGGAGTCGAAAGATACGGATCAAGTGTCGAAAGATACGGATCAAGAGTCGAAAGAGTCGGTGAGTCAAGGAAAAGACCTGCAGATCACCACTTGAGAGCCGAAGATGGTCACGCTGCCTGGGTAGCGGAATGGAACCACGAAAAATTACGTAATTTTCCATATTATATGACGTACACTCACTTAAGGTAGTTTGAGCGAAAAATCACTTCACCTAGAATTTGATGAATTTGGTCTCAGTTTAATAAAAAAAAAACTTTTTCCAATGATATCAAAATATCAACCCCTTGCCGAACTACTTTTCGAGCAATTTGCCTCAAAATATAAACTTTTTTACATGGTATAGGTTATGGCTGTGCGCTCCAGAGGGAGAATATTAAAAAGAATTAGGAACTTCTAGCATCTAGATTTCGTCAAAAAACAAACGGTGCATAGTTTGCATGATTTCTCAACTATTTATAAAATATAATCTATTACTCACCGCAGTAATTTTGCCAGAATCGCAGAAAAACCTGCTGATTTGAAGGGTTTTCAGCCGTAAGGCGGGAAAAAATGAGTCAAGTTGGAGACTTATATAGCTTTATTTATTTAATTACTGAGGATTTTTGTCATGCATAACTATATCTTTGCGCCATAATTATACAATATTTATTTCATAATTCTTACAGATGCTGAAATTAAAAAATAAAATCTGTATATAGTCTCCATTATGACTAGGGAACTATCTCGTTCAAACCACCTTAAGTGAGATTACAAAAGAACCCTTGAACACCAGCGTCGCGGGTTCGAGTCCAGCCTGGGTAGATTTTTCACTACCCAGGGCATGGTTGTGTGTTTCTGTGTGTTCGTCGTTATGTTTCGTTGTTATGTAACAATTCTCGATGTGATATCGGCTGTTTTCGAAGGAATTGAAAATAAATAAACAAAATAAAAATAAATATTCAGTGGGTAGGACAAGAAGTAGCATAACAGTAAAGAGTGAGGTTAAAACACCCTTAATTTATATCCCTTAAAGGTCACACACCCACCGAAAGACAGGGTATAAACTAGGATTTTATTAAATGCGTCTTCAAGACGCCTACCCTACGCCCAAATACTCAAAAATGAATAATAAAGATTCTGGAAGCCGATCAGCACACCACGCCTGGTATTATAAAAATACATGCCAAATATATTACTGCATAAATCTTATCCAGATGAAGGATCTTAAAGAAACAACCTCCAGAGCGTCACATACTCGAATAAAACACGAATAATATTGTAACGAGTCGTCTACGGAGGTTCGAATAGCTATGGCAGAAAAGATATATGAATTATAAATTAATTGACATAAATGTGATAATTGGATGAATAACAATGTAGGTAAATTACTACTAAGTAATGTGAAGATAAATGTAATTTAATATGCGGTTGCTAGGGTGAGTTGTTGAGCAGTATTGAACATAAATAAATACAAGATTGGGTGGTTCGTTTTGTCGCCAAGTTGTGTGTTATTTCACGAACCCCAAATTCGTAACAATATATAGCTCACTTACAATGCAGAAATCTTCCAATCAATGATCAATTCCGAAGGTAGTTAATGACGCTTAGTGATAGCATGATTTATCACTCAAGAATGAAGTTAAATGGAAACCTACTTCAAGTATTAAGCAAAATACAAAATGGAAGTATATAAAATGCTCGATGAGTTCGAATAAATTCGATGTTTCAATCAAAACATTTTTCCTCTATTTCTCTCTTTCTGAAAAATGAACCAAGATGTAAGAGCACAGAACGAACCATGCGAATGCATTTACTTAAGCTTAAGATTTGGTAATACACCAACACACATGACGTGAAATAAGACCGACATTTAAAACATGGTTCAGCCAATGCACATTGCCATTTGTAATGCCCGTTTTAATTTGTAAAATTAAAAGTAATGACTTAACTATTACCTACGAAAGTATTATGAAGAACACCACTGCAATAGAAAGGTAAATCATCTTCATATTTTCAAAATAAGTGAATTTTATGTTTTTAACGGCAAACATGTCAGGTGCTAAAAATGCTTAATGTAAGATAGGGCACATTTATGGAATCATAAGAAGAATATTTTTGTATATTTCAAAAGGGACCAAGTCCATCGGAGAACGACTATATCGAATCTCGCAAGGTTAACCAATAGGAGATATTACAATACACTAACCTAATTCACGTTTGGAAGAAGTCGGCAATATTTATTTTCCTACCCACATTGAATGACATAAAATGCTCCGTACGAAAGGCCATGAGATAAACCTCACTCGAAATGTATGTACCTCGTTCACAAGGAAAAGGCGGAACCCAGTCGACAAGAGAGTAAACATATGGAATAAACATATCGCTTCAGAAATATCTTTCCAAATGAACGAAATGGCTCAATGTCTTTCGAAGAACTGTAAATAAAATAGCACTTCTCCATTTACCATTCATCATACCAATTGTTACCATAAATGACGCTGAAATATATGAAAATAACTAGAATTTTAAAGCCAGATCAACACTAAACAATACCGAATTACTTAGGGCAGTCATTTCGACATGTAAAGGTTCGCACCTAATATTCATCGAGAAAATTGTGTTCTGCCGGGTCTAAGAAATACAGTAGATAATAATTGGTTTGCGTACCAATATTGGTAATACTGCTTTGTGGTACGTAACGAGAAGATTAGCAGATAGATTTTTAAAAATCACCACCTTTAAGTAGCAGAGCGAATTTAATGGCTTCGAAATTTTTTATATTAGTAAACAACTTTATTTCAACGTGTGGTTCAGTTCTTTTTCCGTAACTACCTTCTGCTACACAATTTTTGTCACTGATGCGATGGACATTATTACAAGATGGGAACTGGAACTGAGAAATACTTTGGAAACACATGCCTACATTGCAGAGCCAGGAGAGCAGACAGACCCTTTAAGGGAACTGTAGGAAAAAAGATTCTGAAGCGTTGGAGTACGAGAGAGGCAAAAACTGGATATTCTGAAATCCCAACGCTTTTTGTCCCACACTGAGATAAGCGACGGAGTACGATCCACAGCCGCCAGATGGCAGCGCGTTGCAGACAGCTAATGGTTGACATGAACGGAGAGAAAGCTCTTTTTTTATAACGAATGGCAATCGCGATAGTGGGTTTTTCGGGCCTCACGATTTTTCAACGACCCAGTGACATAATAAAAAAGAGCTTTGATGTACTCACCAGCGACCATAATGATTCGTGAGCGACGTATATCAAATTCTCATCGCCAAGACTCACCTGAAAATAAAAAAAATATGTCAAAACTCATGTATGTACCAACATCCATGCAAAACAAGATTTATAAGGCCATCAACGTTTCAAGCAAGACACATTCCACTTCACTTACTCTATAATCGAATTTTTCAATCGAATCAAAATTTAAATTAAGCTTCCCTTGCAATTACATACAATTCATTTCGTTGCATAACAGATTAAAATAATGTTACATATTTTTCCGGGAGTCCCTGGAAAAAAATGGCTGCAAAACCAGAGGCATAATTGTAGCATGCATAAACCAGGAGGAATGACACACTGACGTGTACTCTCCAACGATGACGTGATGCTTTAATTTGGCACTGGTTCAGCGACCAACACGTGTAAAGTACCAAATGCTGGAGATACCACAGTGCGGACATTATTAACAAGTTCAATATGTTCCATAGCAAAGATGAAATACGAATAAGACTCTCTTGTCCAAAATACAAACATAATTCACTGCATTGCAATGGAATTAGGGATGAGAACAGTGTACCAGATTTTCTTCTTCAACTCAAATACATCTGATGGCATTAAATTAACAGTAAGAGGGTTGGTGCACACATTCACATAATTGCTGATGGGTATACTTCTCTGCTAGCCGTTACCATTGACTATGGTGCGAAGATGCATGCTCAAATATTGTTTTCATCACAAAAATAGATGATTTTCTCCTTCCCATACCAAGTAATTTCATTTGTATTGTGTGTCCCTTGAAAAAGATGCCATTTTTTCCCTCGAGTAAGAATAAGTCATTTTACTACTAAAAGCAATGGAGGACTCATAAGATTTTTTTCACAGGACGTTAGCTCATATATTAAGGATTATTTTAAACAAAACTATGAGTCTGGATTCCTATTGCCTTTCGCTGTGGATACAGTCAATTGAAATTGGTACACGTTGGATGTTTTTGTCGAATTATTTTTTTTAATGCAGAAGTATTTCATGTATGGCATATTTAATGATATTTCTGGGATCTGTTTAGACTTCTTAGCTCCAGGAAAAACATTTGATGATTTTTTTTATGAAATAGAAATGGAGTTATGAGTGAAAACAAAAAAAAATCAACATGTGTTGCATGTTGCGACAGTATAGTGGCCATGCCCAAATTTCAATCGCCCACATTCCAGAAACTATTAATAGTAGGAGGCTAAAATTTTATTTCGTCAATATTCTCATCAAATTATATACCCATATAAAATTTAATGGAAATCCGAGTCGGTGGGTGTCAAGGTCTCGTTAATTTGACATGGAATGACCCTATCACATTCCTGCGATCATTCCATTTTCTAAACAGAGAGATCTGAAATAAGTCGAACATGCCAGATGTGATCCCAAATTAACACATGCAGTAAAGGTAATGAGTAATTGCCCCTCAGATTTTTCTTTCAACGATACTTAACGCATTTAAAAACAAAGTCAAATATATCTATATATCAATATCAAATAATATCAAATAAATATAAAATATATAAATATATAACAAAGTCAAAAATAAAAAATAGTCAAACACAGAGTCCCACATTACCGCAATATGTCCTCAAATGCTATTCTGTCTTCTCTTTCCATATCTAATCTCCAAAACCACAGACTTAAAACAGATTTAAAACTCCTCCACAACACCCTTAACTCGACCATTGACTACCCTGAACTGCTATCTCTCTTCAACTTTAGGATACCAGCTCGATCCACCCGCACGCATTCATTACTCCACCTGCCTATTCCTACGATAACACTCACCCAGCGCTCACCTTTATTTCGCCTCCCCTCCCTTCTTAATTCACTCCCTCACACTGTCGATCCTTTTTATCTATCATGTAACCATTTCACCACCCAAGCTGTGTCCCACCTGTCAAAAAATTAAATATTTCCCCTTTCTATGTTGGGCTCAGCGTTGTTGATTTTTATGTTGTTATTGTATTTTTGTCCTCTGTCATGTTTATTGGAAAATGTTTCACTTTAAATTAGCGCTACTGCTGTATGTGAACAATATTTTTCAATAAAAAAAATAAATAAAAAAAAGGAAATTATCATCATGAATTTAAAACATTTCATCGTTTCACCCCATATTTTTAGCAAAAGAAGACAAAGAGATAAAAGAAGGGACAGTTTCTGTATTTTTTTACAGGATTAGATCAAAATGTATGCACCAACAATTCATAGGGTCTAGAGGTACACAAGGAGGGTTCCAAAAAACTAGCAAATTGGCTAATCATTCACAGTGATATCCGTAATTAGAATTTCCACAACTTAAAGTCAGTGGCATTGTTTCATTCTCAGATGTAGATAATACCCCGAGTAAATTTGTATTCCCGAGAACACAGTATATGATGCAGCTATCGTATCTGATAAGGAATCAAATTTACATCATTTTGTAAATCAATGGAATGAGAACATTACAAAATCAGGAAAGAAAGCAAATCAAAGTAATACATATATAGGGAAAAAGAGCAAAAAATTAAGAGCATAGTAATAGAAAATGAAAAAAATAGAGACGGAAACAGGTTACAAATACTTAAGAGCATCTTTGCAAAACATGGGAAAATAAATAAAACAGATTAAAACAAGCCAGTTGTGTACACTACCAGATAAATAACAAAATCATAAGAAAAAGATAGATAGACCAAGAAACAAAATTAGAATTATATACATATATTTATTTATGTGCCTATATTAACTTATGGTTCTGAAAGCTGGCTGATTACAACGAAAATACAAAGCAAAATAACAGCGGCAGAAACGAAAGTCTTGATAATAATATGAAATAAAATCGTAAGGAATTTGGAATGAACACAAAAATCCGAGAAAAACAAAAAGGGAGGAATCAGGCGAGATGTTGTGGAATCTGAACATAACAAGAACTATGACGATGCATCACCATCAGGTCACCGGATGATCATCTACATATTACCCCGCAAGCCGCCTCAATAGGCGTGTGGCGGGGGGTGTTAGGACACCAGCCGTTTACATATAAAAAGGAAACGCTCTATGAAATTACGCCCAACATTTAAAAAAGTCCCTTATTGTTTGGGGGAAAAACGAATTCCCATACCTATCCGTTCGGAAAAATATCTCTCTTAATTTATCGTTTCTGTCGGACCTGGAAATATAGTGGGGTTCTAATACGATGTTCTCCGTGTCACTCTGAAAGATATCTATTCTCAATTGTTCAAGCAATCTAAGCCTAGCGCGTAGCCTCCGAGTCTCTAGCGGCTCCCAGCCTAATTCGTTTAACATCTGTGTAACGCTGTCTGTATTCCCGTAGCAGTTTTTGACGAATCGCGTAGCTTTCATTTGTATTTTATTAAGTTCCCGGATTAAGTCTTTCTGCACCGGATCCCATATGACTGCTGCATATTCAAGGTGTGGCCGGACGAGTGCGAAATAGCGCCTCTCTTTTACTTTTTCATCCGAAAATCTTCCCACAATACGCTTGACGAATCCTAGCTTCTTCAGAGCTCTGCCACAAATATTTCTTATATGTGCTCCCCACGATAGGTCCGAAGTTATCGTAACTCCTAGATACTTCACTTCATCTGTCGCCTTTATGTTAACACCATCCACAGCATATACATGGGAATAGTTGGACGACCTCCGCAAGAAATGTACCGCCGTGCATTGGCTCAGATTAAGTTCGAGTCCCCATTCTTGGCTCCACACATGAACGTTGTTTAAATCTGATCTGATGATGATGCAGTACATCGAAACCCGGGTCGATTAAAAACATTTTTATGTGGAAAATTGCATCGTCATAGTTCTTATCATCCGAGAAAAACTCCAGCAGGAGCCCTAAATAAAAATGATAGAGAGAAATCAACTTAGATATGGTATGGACATCTCAATAGAATGGATGTACATACCATTCCTCCGTCATCCAAATAACCCTTTCCTTATTGTCCCACGAACCTAGCCTTAGCGGCGAAAATGATGACCTCTTCAGTTAAAGCAAACAAAGGAGCAATGCTGTTGCAGCAGCTTTTAGCGGAGGCAGCGATAGCCCTCTCTCTGACTATTGCGAAATGGAAAGTCCTCCGTTGTCACGCCATGAAATCGGCGCATGGGTGTCTTTTTCTGCATTCGCCCCGGGCAGCCAAGGACACAGGGGGCAACCCGAGAATTGCATTCCAAAGCGAGAGGAAGGGATTAACTATTTTCCTGTGGAAGGCATTAAGAAATAAAAAGTGTTGGCAAAAAATGTTCCAATTGCGTCACAGCGGACATGGCGTTCATTGAAGTGGGAAATCGATACCGCGTCAAGAATGACGTGAAAGGGAAATGGGAGGAGGGATTAAGGGAGAGGTATAAGAGAGAGAGTGAATAAGAGAGGGGCAAGCGATAGATAGATAGATAATTCATCTGTACTAGGACATTGTCCCTTAAGTACAACAAACAATACGCATACAGGGCTGTACCCAGGTCATGTCTATAGGAGGGGCAAACGTTTTATAGTTCAAATGGTATTCATTCTCTCTTTTCTATATGGTGCAAATGTCATGAGTTAAGTCAAATAATATTTTTTTAAACTTTTGCCGACGTTTCGGACCTTTATTGATCCATATTCAGGGCTATAAACAAATGATACATGATATTAAATGTTTGACAATTCTTTTTTGATTACATAATGGTTAATTTCCAGTCATTAAATATAAAAATACATAGACATTCAATATTGTTACCTTTAAAGTTTGTTGCTGTTTTTATTTATTTACAATTTTAATTTGGTTGCTTGGATCCATTTCATTGTTGAAAAGTTATGTGTCATTTATTAAATTATGACAAATTTTGCTTATATAAGTAACGTCTATTCTTTTATTGCAACTTTTTTTATTTCTGGATATATATGGTACATTTCTTTGAGTAATCATTTTGATAAATTTGGTTCTGAGTCTAAAAAATGTTGTCTTCTTCGAAATTAAATGAGTGACTATTTGTAATTGCATGATTTGCTAATGCACAGAGTTGAACTTTATGATGTTAATTGATGTTTTATGTAGCGAGATCCTATTTTTTATAGTTCTTGTGTCAAAAATTAGCAGCCTGGTACAAAATTAATATCCTGGTGTTCTACCCACAGTAAATTCTCACTTTTAAACCACTTGTATTTCAACAGATTCAGTATCGCAGTATAGAAGTATCCACACAGCGTATTATGGTCCATGTCAACTTCCAGACTAGCAGAAGCTGTGCAACACAAGCAACTCTAACAAGGGAACCCTTTTCGCGTAAACCAGCCAGATTTAAATGAAACAAATGACAGGCAGTTATTATGCACCTCTGAATACCGTGGTGATATTCATCAGTACCATTAATAATAGTGATATCAACAGTATCACCAATTCTTTCTTTAATACTTCCTGTAGTATTTGAAAATGTTAGTAAAAGATACTTCATTGATCTAAACTACTTCTATTACAATATCTGTCTCCTTGTGAAGACACATCTGATTATAGGCCTATATTCTTTTAGACAAAGAATCCGTGCTAACTAATCTCACAAACGTAGCAAACACAAGAACTCGTTTCCACTCCAGAAACAAATCTTGAGCCCCCCCTCCCTCCTGAATCGAGATTTTATATTTATGACTATGCTTAATGACTACTATGGTTCTCAGCGTCCCATTCTATAGAAGGGTGTGAAAGACCGCAAATTTTGCTCGGGAGGCCTCTTCATCAGGCTTGAGGTTCTTTTACTTGCCGTAAATCTACGACACTCGATAATAATGGCTAGGGAAGGTTAAACATTGTATATTTATTCGATATTTTCAAGGTTACTATTTGCAGTCTTAATGTTAGATGGATTATTTGAGGCTATTGTTCGAATCTTTAAGCTCGCCTCTGTAAATCAGAGTACTAAAAGGAGGCGTTAAACTCTTTAAAAAAAAACCTCTTAAAGCTAGATCGAGCAAATGAAATTCCAGTAGGGGGGGCGTCCTCCCTGGCCCCCCTGGCTACGGCCCTGTACGTAAGTAAATTTGGAACATTTTAATGCATCTTGACAGTGAAATTTTATGTCGAAAGCATGGTCTGTGAGAATAAAAAGGTGTAGAAATAACAAAGCGATACGTCATTTGAGAACAGATATCTACTCAAACTATAAGGACTCGCAGAGGAAAGCACAATCAGGAGTCGCACTGATAAACAGGTGGATAGGCGGGAGACGAACAAATCGGCCAACATTACCCACCACCGATCATCCCTTCCTAAATCCGCCCGCATTAAACCAAGGTCCATTCAGGGGCGGCGGAAACATTGGCAGGATTGATTGCACCCTTATTTTCGGCGACACGGGGATTCACATCACGAGAGGAGGGGAAGGAGAAGCCATAAAAAAACTCTTGAAAAAAAGGTCCAGAAAGAGAGAGGAGGAGGGAGAGAAACGGTCGCCATGGGAACGGGCGGTGAGGAAAAGGGTATGACCCCGGCGAAGCAAATGTGACTCGAGTTCCAGGCAATCCTATTCGGAATGAGCGGGGTGATTACGGGGGCGCCGCCATAGGGGCAGAATTACCTCTTGAAGCCTCCGGGCAAACTGGACACACATCATTATTGCAAGCATTCCGGCTCACAAAACAACATTTCGAATTACACCGCTAACTCAAGCTGGTTTGCAAGTTAAATGACTTGATTACCGAGCTAATTACAGAGACGTATTTTACATCTACATCTACGAAGTACTGTGCAAGCCAACACTAGGGTGCGTGGCACGGGGTGATTCCAAACCAGGCATGCAGCACTCGTCCCAGTTCAAATCGGGAACTCTCACGTACCCCCGGAATCAAGGCACAGTCACCAAAAAGCAGTCAGGAGAACAGTGCGCAATCAAACTAGAAACTGGGAGAGTGCTACGTAAATGAACATGCAAACAAGCAGTACACTGCTAAAGAGACATAGTGGTTAATATTACCAATACTATTAATTTAAAGAAGCTACGAGATACTACTTCATGCAGAGAACAAAATAGTGCATGATATTTCAAGCGGGGTGAAGTGTTTAGTCTTCTACTTCCACAATATACTCTGCAAGCCACATCAAGGGTATGTGGCATATGGTATTATATGTATAGTATGGGTGTGTTATTAACCACCTAATGATACAAAACTTGTTAGAAAAAAATAATTTCTCCAAGAGGAACGGTCTTTTAACAGAGCAACTCACGTAGGTACTCCTCTTAGTTACACCATCTCTTGTAACACTCTCGCACCAGAAGGATAGATTGGAAAGAGAGCCAGAGACCAAAATTTGGCCAAATATAACTGGCCTAAACAGGAAAAATTCTGTGGGAGAAAAACTTGTATCATAAAATGGCAGATTAAAAACTTTATATGTCATCTGTGAACTGTTTCTCCCAAAATCAGGCTGTTTTTTTAAGTACAAACCGTTCTTTCTGTTAACGTCTGCCTCCCTCCCAAATCATCCGAGAGCAAATTATATGCATCGGCCAATTCCACTCAAAAGTAATAGAGTTTCTTTATAATATATTCAAACAAATTAAAATGTCCCCAGTATCATTTTTCGTGCCAGGACGGGCCCAGCCAGTGAACGTAACTCTTTCTCCTTTGTGGAATTCGTTCGTTCTAATGGAGCCAATAAAGAGTTATGTAACAAATCCAAATGAAGGTAGTTTGAGCGAAAAATCACTTAACCTAGAATTTGATGAATTTGACCTCATTTTAAAGATAAAAATCCACCATTTCCAATGATAAAATAATAATAACCTCTTGCCGAACTACTTTTCGTGCAATTTGCCTATATATATGAGCTATTTTACATGGGATAGATGACGGCTGTGCGCTCCAGAGGGATAGAATATTGAAAAAATTTGAAACTTCCAACTCTTAGATTTCGTCAAAAAACTAACGGTGTACAGATTGCACGTTCTCTCAACTATTTACAAAAATTAATCTATTACTCACCACAGTAATTTTTACAAAATCGCAGAAAAACCCGTCTGTTTTGAAGGCCTCTTTAGCCGTAAGGCGTGAAAAAATGAGTCAAGTTAAGAGACTTATGAGGATATTTGATTACTGTGAATTTTTGACAAATGTAACAATATTTTTGTGCCATAATTATTACAATACTTAATTAATGCTTCTTACAGACGATGAAATAAAAAAATGAAATTCGAATATGTTCTTCATTATGACTAGGGAACTATCTCGCTCAAACTACTTCAATAAGAATCTTGATTCAGAAGCAGAGTCGAGGTTACTCCTCTCAATCACTTCTCCGAACGGTTTTCTCATTCTTGGGTGCTAAATTCCTAAGATTTATAAACATAAAGGTAAACACCAGAGAAGGTAGAGTATACCTCTTTGCCATTGCAGAAATACATTTTTAAAATTTTAAATCAGGCTTTAAATGTATCGAAACATTGGCAGTTTAGAGTTACCCCACGAGCAGATATGATAGCGACGATAGGGAATTCCGCGGAGTGGCAAATTTGCCGTACGACTCAAAACTTCCCGATGAAGTAAGGTAATGGGATCACGTGCTGGCTGGGTGTTTTATTTCAAACGCCTATGAGAAGGCAGATTGAAGTGACCCGGCGGAATATCGCCGCTAAAGACGCTGTAATCTTCACGTTTTAGCCGCTGGGACATTCTAGGTAGGGATTGCTTTTAAACTCTGCTGACCCCCCACCTATCCTTCGTAAATCCTTTCCTCCCTGCCTTTTAAACCTTTGGACTCCCTATTGCTTTCTCGACCCTCTCGCCAGCCGCCACCGGAGATAAAAAGCTTTCAAACCTCTCAGACTTTTACGATACCTACCGGTGACGTCAGACTCACAGACTGCGCGCCCTTCATAGCTTCCCAGTGGCTGAATTGTCGATGAAAAACTTAACAACATTCAGGACGTCTATTTAGAGAAATAAAGATTTTACGTCCCGTGATCAACGACAGCGAGACAAGGGTCCATTCTCAGTACACCCTTCATCTAGCAATACTAGAACCGATTTTGTTTAAAGGCAGAATGATAGTCTATCGTAAAAAGTTATGAGGCCTAACACTGTACTCATTTCTCATCATATGCTACGCAAGCTGCAATAACTGCACCCCATGAGAATGCTTGTTTCAAAACCCAAGGCCGAGTGAGGATAAAAATATGTTTGTTTTAGGAATTTCATTTTCCTTTCCACCTGTATCTGAAAGAAAAAAACCATCGATTTGTAACCGATTGTTTGACAATATTAAAATGTACGACGACGTAATTGACGCTACGTTTAGCTGAGATCAAGAGGTTTTTGTGTCATAAGCCTCTTGACAAAGCTATGCAGTCGACGATGATTTCGATGATGACAACTGACGTCCGTTAAATTCAATATATATAGTCACAACGAAATGGGTAATTTCTGAAGATAATTGTATAAAAATAAAAACTTTATTGTACCATCTGTCTGGTTCTTTTTGAAAGAAATCACATCGTTGATTTGTTGCCACGTATTTATAAACAGTTTTAATAGTAGCAGGAATGCAAGCACCTAAGAAAAAACTATGGAAATCAATGGTAACTTGCGGCAACAATCCTAGCCTCTCCCGAAATTCGGCAACAGATCCTCAATTGATGCAGTTCGACCTGCACTATGCCGCAGAGCGCTTTGTGTACCCGGCCCAGAACTGTCAAATATGCAGATCATTATACGATGTGCGCATAAATAATGTGAACAATTTCCATCAAGCATAATTACAGTATAGTACCTGATGTTAATATACTAAAAAGGTTATTCTGGAACAAGTACCTCATCAAATTTTAGTTGTATCCCGGTAGTTTGCGTGTGGCATTGTTGTGATGTGCCAGCTGATCAGTTACTCGTTAGTAACAGTGTAACCAACAGTCGCATTTTTCAGATAATTTATGGACACCCTGCATATTAATCTCGGACAGATCAAAATTTATTTTGGTCTAGAATTATTTTGTAATTAATTAAAATAATTGGTTTGATATGATGAGTCAACTGAATGTTGAAATACGTCGATGATACACAATGAGTCACAATGAGGCAAAATTATGCAAGTAAATTCATGGCAAGGGTTGATAAAATAAACTGAGATATTTTAACTCATTTCCAGATAAAACAATTTTAACCTTGTTAGCGCTTAATTATTCATCAAAGCGCATTAAACTCTGTCAATTTATATTATCAATTTCCTTAACAAAAACGGCATATTTCTGAACTATGCCATATATACCTACAGGAGAACAACCTGAAGTGAATAGTGAAGATTTTAATGGTTTGAGGCGTAACTTCATGGAACTCCTTCATGATTTAAAAGAAAAAAACTTTTTTCGTTCCATTTAAATAATTTTCTTGCCTTGTTTGGCAATAAAATTATTTATGTGGAACGAACAAAGTTTTTTCTTTTCAATAAAGGTGCAGACTTTGTTTAATATCTAACGAGAGTATGAGTCACTCCTGAATGAAAAACATTCACGACTCAAGAGGGTTGACATGATCACCTCATTCATCGAGCAACACGTTGAATAGAATTTATTTTTTTAAATTCAATGGAATGATACTCTCATGGGATTGGCACCAACTTTTCACCCTTTACAAGTCAGCCACCTCTGGGCATTGAACTCATTGTATTATTCAGTGGCGATGGATAGACAAACACCCATGAGAGACAAAACGCGCATATTAAATCGAATATCCAAAACATTGGCAGAAGTTTTAAATTTTTAATTTAACCTAAAACTCCTGATAATAACACCATACAAAATGCATGGTATATGCATGAAAAAATCAGTGATAAAAATACGAAATAGAGGTGAGATATAAGAAATAAAAGTGATGAGCTCTAGGCTCTAGGAAAAATTATACAAGGCTGCCCATAAAAGGAAAGCACAAACCGGACAGGTGGATCATTTCATTTGCTTGGAAGGTACTGATTTAAAATGTCATTTTTTTATGTTTGCGGACAGATTTAAAAAAAAACTCCCCACGAACAATAAGGGACCATAACAGCGGCCAACGAGACTTTTATCTAGGTTTGTCGATAGGTAGTGTAGCTCATAGTAGCAGTAGTACTCCCTAATACTTGAATCCTTAAATGTTACCTAGTACTAGCAGCACGCCGTGCATGTTTTCTACATGAGTCTTGAGTCTCTGTCCATTTGTGTAGTTGCAAAATACATATATATATATATTAACGGCCCCTCTCCATTGTGATAATATCTGTAGTGTAGTAGTGCATGCTTGTGAGGCTTCGCCTCGTGACAAGCATTAGCGATTTATGCTTATGCATAATTAGTCGTAGTTACACTAACTTTAGGGTATAGTGTAATGCACGTTGGTGAATACTCACCCCCTGCCACACACCCCTGAGGTGGCTAGCAGGGTATTTTGTAGATGTAGATGTACTGTTGGCGGAAAACAGGCATGGTACTCGATAGGGTCAATTTGGGGAAGAATGGCACTGGAGGAAGTAGCGTTCAACAATAGGAGAAAGCTGATGATGGGGACCTTGTTTACGGTACCTAGTTTGTGCGAGATGTCACTTCACCTAGACCAACTCTCATCTTTCCAATGATATCAAATTATCAACCCCTTGCCAAACTACTTTTCGATCAATTAGCCTAAACATTAAAGCTGTTTTACATGGGATAGATTACGGTTGTGCGCTCCAGAGGGAGAATATTGAAAAAAATTAGTAATTACTTACAACTAGATACCGTAAAAAAACTAACGGTGTGTAGTTTGTATGTTTCCTCAAATATTTAAAAAAATTAATCAATTACCTAATCACCGCAGTAACTTTCACAGAATCGCAACAAAATCTTCTGTTGTGAAGGCGTTTTCACCGTTAGGCGTGAAAAAATGGGTCAAGTTAGAGACTTACGAGGAGATAGTTATTTAATTACCGTGAAATTTTTGTCTAATATAACTATATATTTTCACCAATAATATTACAATATTTATTCACACTTCATACAGACGCTGAAATTAAAAGATAAAATCTGAATATGGTTTCTATTATGACTAGGGAAAGCTCTCGGGAGGGTAAACCCGCTCGGAGGATAAGCATTGATATCTTCCTGACATCCGCCGGAGATACCTTTGAATCGAACGTCATACAGAACTGGGCCTAGCGCAATAGCAAGTCGCGCTCCAGGCAGTGCAGTGCGCTCAACTTGAGCCACATTTCAATCGCCACGGGGGTGTAAACTCAGTGGTAGAGTGTCTTCTTCGCATGCCTAACTTTTTATTTCATCTCGTAGAAGATATGAAGAATTGAAGAGGTATCTAATAACGGGCCATCCTTAGGAGGGAAAGCGAGACAATGTCTATGAGGTTGGGATGCAGAATGGGGATTGTCCAAATAAACTATCAATCAGCTGGTAGAATACTTGAATGAAATAAATTGTTAGATACCAGCGTACGCATACTATGTTACTCACCGCAGTAACCATAGTATGTAAATAATCAATAATAATCATAGTAAATAACCAATTACTCACGGCAGTAATTTTCACAGAATCGCAAAAAAGACCTTCGGTTCTGAAGGCGTTTTCACCATACTTCGTGAAAAAATAAGTCAAGTTAAAGACTTATCTTTATTTATTTTATTACTGAGAATATTTGACAAATATAACTATATTTCTTTACCATTCATATTACAATATTTACTCTACACTTGTGACAGACGCTGAAATAAAAAAAAATGAAATAAGAATATGGTCTCCATTATGACTAGGGAACTAGGCATCTCGTGGAAAAATAAAAGAGGGTCTCCAATACTCGTAAACAGCCGTAAATAACAGCAAACAGCCGTAAAGCCTTACGAAGGATCCCATGTTATAACCCTAAGTATCCTTAGCGGGGTCTCATTAACCCAGCGAAGGATCCTATCTGGGTTGTGTGATTGCGGCTGTGTTGGTGACTGGCGGGGAAGCATTCTTCCCGTAAACTATCACAAGAGGGTATTGGGGTGAAGAGGCTGGGGTTGGTCTCTGCTGTGGAAGTCCCATCCCGGCAAACCAACACAGCAAGGTTAGTGAAGGCAAGGACGAGTGTTGCCAATTGTTTACGGCTATTGGACACCCCCCTTTGTCTATCCGTAAGAGCTCACCCCATTATTGTAATGACTAGGTATCTCGCTTAAACTACCTTAAAGCAATTGACACCTAATATCGCAAACGTCAGATTCGTCTCTTTGCAGTCCGAAATGATAGAAGAAATGTCTGGAGGGAAAAGAAAGAAAGGATAAAAAAATCAAATGAAGACCGAAGAAAAAAAATAAGGCCGACGGGAAAAAAATGGCCGGAAAAAAGGAAGTAAAGGGAAAGACGGTTAAAAGTGATTCAGAGCGACCCCAGTAGGTGGAGCGAGCAGTGGTGTCACGTTTCCCTTGTTTAGTGGGTCCCATCTAGGCGCCGAGGGTAGTTATGGAGGATTTCCGAATCTCATTTATTTTTAATTAAGTTGGCCTTCCTTTCCACGCTATGGAGGAAGTCCACCACCAGTCCACCCGGTCGTGTTCTTCATCAGACGACGATAGACAGACGACCACGTGGGTGGCCTCAGACGAAAGAGAATAAATTGATAAACCAAATTACAAATGATGATGACCGATCCTTCTACGGTGTCGAAGGTCAGGCCCACTTCCGGCCCCTTCGCAGACGCTCAAGGGACCCTCCTTTTTAAGAGGAAAGACTTCCAAACCGCAAAACTGTAGACAAGGGATGGATCACCCAAAAGAAACCATGGATTCGTTGACATCAAAATTTAACCGAAGCTAAATCATCGATGTAGAAGAAACATAGCTCTTGAACATCGATTGTCGTTTTTTCTGTCGATTATTGCTATCTTTCGATGCTGTCGATTATTGCTGTATTCGAAAGAGACGATTACACGCAGGACTTGACTCGTATACGAGTCCACTTGAATGTTCGACTTGCACGTGTAGCATACCTACATCCTATCCTATACGAGTTCACCATCGATAGCGGATGGGAATATAAAAATTCATATACACCTCAATGTAAGGTTCTAAACAACTTGAGAAGGTAAAGGTTTCACATATATACGTCAATGTCAGGTCATAAACTTTCACTAAAATCAACTTGGAAAAGCAAGCATCTAATATATTTCTCATTGAAGGGCTATTAACTTTACTAGCATCAAGTTAAGCAGGCAACTTCAGAAATAATTCAAGAATCGCAACAAGTACGTGAAGACACAATCGTCCTTCCAAGTGTAGTCGGACATCGTAGTCGACTCGATATTAATCGATCAGATGGGAGTCAACTCCTATGTGTAATCGCCGCAGATCAATCCTATTGCAAGCTAATATCGATTGTAAAGTCGTTTTTGATCAATAAATACTCGAAAAATATGTAAGATCCAGCTTCCCCTGCAAATAGCATTCTAAACCCAACTAATGGGAATGCAACGAAGAGTACTCTTGATCATTGTCTTCAAATCCTTCGCCCGACGCCTAGACTGGAAGATACCCTTGAGGTGTGGGTGACAACGAATGGTGAGTCACCACTGTTGACCACCACTTTAGAAAGGGTTCTCACGGAGCTTGCCGGCTGACCCCCGGCCGGCCCTCTTCCGATACACTCCATCCCCCCAAACTTAAAGAAGTCTTTTAATTTTAAGTGGATTCTCTTGTACCCACTTCCTTCTTCTTTTCCACCCGAACAGATTTTGTGAAGACCCGAGTCCACTAAGTGGCAAGTGGCAAGTTAAGGGAGGTGGATACTAGGCTAGAAAAGGCATCATAGACACGACTAAATGCTAGTAGAAAAAATGGTGTTTTCACCACTTGGGGCTAAAAAAATGGAGCCATGGAACCAACCTTTTTCTTGTAAAATTGAAGCTAAACGTATTGGAAAGAAAAAAATCGAAAACTTCGCAATGTAAAACAATGCTCCTCATCTCCATCACTTATCCTCTGCTGCTGTCTTATCCTCACTTTCCGCGTCTTATCTTAATAATAACTTCCTTAAAATATGCAAATAAATAATAAAATAAATAATAATTGAATACATTCGACAGTGTCGGGCGATATATGGTGGAACAGCATTTTAGTGCTTAAATAAAACTACAGTAATTGTACTGTCCACTTAAATTTCGTGTTTCGACGTTCCTTAGGGCGTCAACATCAGGTCTGATGATGACGCCCTAAGAAACGTCGAAACAAAAGTTGTGTAATATTTACATTAAAATTTAAGTGGACAGTGCAATTACTGTAGTTTTATTTAAGTCCTTAAAACTTATTTAAAATTCACACGTAATTTCACTCTGAACTCAACCATTGACTGCCCTGACCTTATTTCTTTCATTAAATTCAGAATACCTACCCCACCAACCAGGATAATCTCATTTCTCCATATCCCTACTCCCAGATTATAACTCACCAAGAGCTCCCTTATTTTCCACCTCGCTTTTCTCCTGAATTACCTTCCTGACAACATTAACCCTTTCTCCTTATCTTCCAAAGTCTTCGCTAGCCAAGCCATATATCTCATTCCCAAATAAAATAATCCTTTCTGCCTCGCCATGTTGGAATATTATTTGTAAACTTTTTTCTTGTTAATGTTTTTGCGTGCGTATCCTTTTTTGTTTGATATTTGTGTCATTACGAAATGGTATCTCGCTGCATGTGGTATTTTTTCAAATAAATAAATATATATATGTAGACCATTTTCAGTGGAACAGTAGGTACTGGGTTAAGGGGGATGATAGGAAAACAAACTTACGCATTCGCAATATGCAATGATCCATCTCGTTTGAATTCAGTAATCCCACGCCAATTCCGATTTCATAGAATGTTTGTAATCGTGATATATATCAGTGGAGGATGTCAAACGTGTGCGAAATGACTAGAGCTGTCAAGGCACGTTTAACTAAAATACTACTACTACTTCTGGTGTCATCCTGAAAATAAGCCACTGTAAGCAACGTTGGAAACGTTGAAATTACATTTCATCTCATGCACCACGTTGATGCGAGTTATAGAACTTTCCAAGCTGTATCATCATTACTTGTCGTTCAATTTTAATATTGGTTGAATGCAGTCCTCCCTTATACCCTGCCACCTTCTAACACTTTTTTGTCCCAGTTTCAATTCCCGTTTTTCATGGCCGATGTATTTTTGTCTCCCAGTATTGCCCGTGGGGCTACCTCTTCTATTATGATTTTTACAAGTTCTTCGGGTCTCCAAGGGTGGTCTATCCACATGTACCTTGTATGCCAGATAATACTGAAGTGTTCAATAGGAATAAATAACCGCTATTCGGCGTTTTCGTGGAAACTGAAAAATTTATGCACATGTGCATTTACGAAGTACCGTGAAAGCATAAGGTGCATGGCACGGGGTGATTCCACACCAGGCATGCAGCACTCGTCTTATTGTTAGTTCAAATCAGGACCTCGCACATTCCCTCGGCCGCTAGTTGCAGACACCAAAAAGCAGTCAGGATAGCAGTGCACAGTCAAGCTAGAAACTGGGAGAGTGCTACGTAAATGAACATGCAAACAAGCAGTACACTGCTAAAGAGGCAACTCCTGGTTAATATTACTAACACTACTAATTATTAGTGTTAGTAATAAATAGTATAAATGCTACGAGATACTAATTCATGCAGAGAACAAAATTATGCCGGATATATCAAGCGGTGTGAAGTGTTAGTAATGATGCTATGATATTAAACGCAAGCAAAATTTCTACTCAACCTAGTGAGGGTGTGAGTTTTATATAATTTATCTATTGCAAACATTATGATCCTTTAATGTACGCTGAAAAAAAGACACTTCAAATATATCGGATAACAAAATGTGCCGTATAAAATATGGGCGTTGCCTCAACTCATTATGTAAGTAGTTGCGACTCAATGACTATTTTATAAAAAATCTAGAAATAACATCCCCTATTACCAACAGAGGTTACTTAGATTCCCCATGAAAAAAAACCCCTTGTTTATTCTTCAAGCCTTCCGAAGGAGGAAAAGTAAACGCATGCGAGCGGGAAGAGGTATTTACAAAGGAGGAAAGATGGGAAGACAATGAAGGTAGTTGGAGCGAAATACCACTTCACCTACAATTTGACGAATTTGACCTCATTTTGAAGAAAAAATTCTCATCATTCCAATGATATACAAATATTAAACCCTTTGCCGAACTACTTTTCAAACAATTTGCCAGAAAGCATATGCTGCTTTACATGGGATTGATGGGAACTACTTTTCGTGCAATTTGCCTAAATATATGAGCTATTTTACATGGGATAGATGACGGCTGTGCGCTCCAGAGGGAGAACATTGAAAAAATTAGGAACTTTTAGCACCTAGATATCGTCAAAAAACTAACGGTGTGTAGTTTGCATGTTTTCTCAACTATTTATAAAAAATAATATATTACTGACCACAGTAATTTTTACAGAATCACAAAAAAAACCTACCGGTTTGAAGGGTTTTCAGCCGTACGACGGGAAAAAATGAGTCAAGTTAGAGACTTATGTAGCTTTATTTATTTAATTACCTACTGAGAATTTTCGACATGCATAACTATATCTTTGCGCCATTAATATTACAATATATATTTCATACTTCTTACGGACGCTGAAATAAAAAAATAAAATTCTAATATGGTCTCCATTATGACTAGGGAACTATCTCGCTCAAACTACCTTAACCTAAAAACTGAGCTACATTTTTTTCCCAAGAGGGCGGCGTGGATTCCTCGCATGCATTAATTACTATGCCAAGAGATATGTGTGGTTCGGAAGGGGGGAGTGGAGAGGGTGTCAAATCTTTCCATCCCAAGTACACGCAGGGTGGAATTATACCCGACCCTTGCTCATCACTTCGCGACGCTCTCGCGTTATTCTTTTGTTCCACCCGTACCTCCCGTCAGGAAAAATGCTCGCGTACTCGAGGAACCAACCGCGACGGCTTTTGCTTCATCCCTTATCCGTTTCTCTCACGAATCTCCTTCAGGGAAATAACGAAAGTGGCATAGGAGTTTTTGCCGTCAATGGAGTGGGCGTGGCTTGAGTACTACATTAGCCGGAAAGGGAACGCACGAAGAGAAGGCAGCGCTCCGCTTCCGAAACGTAGAAACCGTTTTCTTCACGACCGTTTACACGAAGATTCTTGGAACAAATCGATTCATTCATTACAGTAATCTACCGGTTAGAGGTAGGTTGTGATGAAAGTCAGAGAATATCCAACGAACACTTACACGTGCCGTGCCCTTTCTACCTCTAGTATTTCTTTCATCATCTCAGCATAAGTCCTACCTTTCTTCATCCCGTCCATAAAACCTATTCTCTTCCTTCCCCTTCCCCGCTTACCCAACATCCTTCCCTCTATCTTGGCCTTCAAGCAAACCATCGCCCCTCATTACCGCTTCCAACCACCTACCCTGTCTTCCCCTAATCTCATCTATAAGTTTCCTCTCCACGCCCACCATGTCAAGCACTTCCTCATTTGTCTTCCTCTCCGTCCAACGCACCTTCTCCATCCTCCTCCACACCCACATCTCAAAAGCCTTCAGCCTATTTTCGTCTTCCTTTCTCAAGGTCCACGTTTCTGCCCCATACAACGCCACACTCCATATCAAGCTCTTCACCAGCCTCTTTTTTACATCCTTACTTAAGGTCCCCGTCATCAGCTCCCTTCTATTATTGAACGCTTCTTTCGATAGCGCTATTTTCCTCCTAATGCCTTTGATACTACTATGTCCTGTTTCTTCTAGGGTACTAAGGTACGTAAAATAATTTACATTCGAGTGTTTCTCAGAATTTTCCGATACGACTGCATCCCTTAAAATGTCAAAAGCGATCACTCACCCTTACAAGATTATAATCTCCTAGAGGTATTCAGGTATAAAAGTTTAGAAATTTAAGCTGTTGTGAGAAACTTGATGTTGTTATAGTAATATTACTTTCCAAATATTTGTTTTCTAATATTTTTATTTTTTTCAACAAATTCACATCAATGCGAATCAGGCGAATCCCTGCCGACGGAACATATCTACAGAAGTCAAATATAGTACAATTTGTTTTCTTTAAACAACTCATTACAGCAGCTCAGGCTCGTACACATTAGAATACATAAAACAAAAAAAATGCACTCTGATTTAGTTTAAAACATAAAATTTTACAATTTCAACAGCACAAGTCTTTGTAGTACATTTTTAACAGTTATTTTGAAACTAAATACATTTTATCTCTAATTCTCCAGAATATTAATTTTGGGAGGATTTTCTGTCTATCACGTTCACCATATTTATTCATTATTTTAGGATTAACAAAAAAACGCTTCCTCTTGTTTTAAGATTATTTAGTTTAGTGCTGTACTCATCCTCGTCATAGTATTTACAAAGTTAAAATACAGTAAGTATTTATGCAACATAAAGTAACTACTTTTGTACTATGTCTGCATATCATTTGAAGCCTTTCCATAATTTATAATTTTTAATGCCTTCTTTTGTATTGCATTAACTTTCACCATATATGGCATTGGTATGCGAACCCCCAAACTTATGTGATTGAACATTTCAATTGTTCACTAAATCCGAATTCAATCCGTTCTGGCGTAATTTTGTGGAAGTCCATTTTCAAATAGTCATTATTTGAGTTCACTAAATATAAAAATTAGATGATTCCACTCGCCTTATTTATTTAACACTGTACGTTGTTTACCTCTCATAAAATAATAACAAATGCTCTCTTCGTTTGAGATAAATAGTCACTTTCTCAACAACGGGTATTTAATTCAGACAATACGTATAAAGCTGCAGCAACACAGGCAAATTAAGGCATCGCAGACAGAGTCACGGGGAGATACACTGATAACCGCCAAGCCACAGCCGAATTATTTTTCGAGTCAATCATTAAATCCTGCAAATGCAAACGCCAGGATAATTTTCATTGAACTGTTTCGTGGAAGTTGGACGAGCGTTGGAAAACCGCTAAACTCGCCACGAATATCACCATCCCAATTGAACCCAGGAAATTCGAGGAATTTTCCTATCCTGAACTTTTGAGCTCAGGAATTTCGTTTTTCGCGAAATTTCACTTTTTAAGGTCCCCCGATCATTCTTTCGCTAAAACACTGCAGGCATTCGCTCTTCCACGGAAATAATAATCTCGCCGTAAGCTCATTTCGGCTCACTAATTATTTCGTGCCTCGTGGGATTTACTGCATTCCGGCACTCAACACATCGTAACATTCCTCTCGTCATAAAACTCGTTACCAAGGGTCTGACACATTACTCCAATGGTTATAAATTTCACCCAGAGCACTCTAGCGGTCAGGCGCTAACTATCCGAGCAACAGATATACTCTTTAATTAATTATCTTTTCAGATTTAAGTATGAAATTACCTATTTATTTCTCAGGGGAAACTTAAAAAGGTAATTGTATAATCAATTCTGCATCCTGAAACATTCTGGAACCAGATTGCAGCGATAATAATGGTATCTAGTCCTTCTCTTGGCGTTTTCGCAGTGTACTTTCTCGGCCATCTTCTTTGTTTACTTACGGTTGCGATGGCGATGTCTCGTGTGGTCCCGGGCGTATTTTAAATGTACTACGCCGATAAACGTCTTACAAGAAAAGGAATAATTACTGCATTTTTTCACAAAAACTAAAAGATTTATGACAAAGACATACAATCTTTATGTTTTTCACGCATACTTATTTTTCCATTTGCGCCTGAAACAATTGGCGCTAGTAGTAATCGATACGAGATATCGCAATTCCGTCAGACCCTTGCTCGTTACCTTCCTCCCAACCGTGATTCTGCACGTATTTAAAAAGATTCTCTTTCCCTACTAAAAAACACAGTTTCCATTCCTGGCATGTCCATTTTAAATAACGTTACATATGGTGCAAATGCCATGAGTGTAGGACAAATAATATATTTTTAAACTTTTTCCGACGTTTCGGATTTTCATTTATCCATCTTTAGGGCTATAAACAAATGATACATGATGTTAAATGTTTGACAATTCTTTTTTGATTACATAATGGTTAATTTACAGTCATTACGTATTAAAAGACATAGATTCAAGATTGTTACCTTTAAAGTTTGGTGCTGTTTTTATTTATTTACAATTTTAATTTGGTTGCTTGGATATATTTCTTTGTTGAAAATTTATATGTCATTTATTAAATCATGATGCATTTTGCTTAGATAAGTAATGTCTGTCCTTTTATTGCAACTTTTTTCATTTCTGGATATATGGTCCATTTCTTTGAGTAATCTTTTTGATAATTTTTGTCCTGAGTCTAAAATGTTTGCTTCTTCGAAATTAAATGAGTGACTATTTGTAATTGCATGATTTGCTGACACTGACATTTGCACCATATATATAAAAAGAGGACGAGAATAAATATCATTTGAATAACGTTAAATTTCCATATTTACTGATTATTAAAACCTTGAACTACGATCAATTCAAAGTCAAAATGTCAAATTATTGAAAATATTTTAAGGAGCAAGAAACCTATCTAATTCCATGTCCCTGTAGGTAATATTTGTTGCGATAATACTAATAAATTGAAGTTCAATTGGAGGTAATTCATGTTACCTAAAAAAGACACGTTACTCCCACGTTAAATTGTTGCCCTCATGATGGCGGAATGGATGCAACATCTGCTCTAGTGAAGTCGATGGTATCCGGCGTGACTATACAGAGTGTCCCATTCATCGTGTGTCATTTCTAACCTATAGTAATTTCAGACACTTTCTTTCGTGCCACATGGATGAAATTTGGTACCCAGGTAGAAAAAGGTTGTAAGTTTTTTTGAATGCAAGCGAAATTTGATAAATATGATCTTTTGACCCCAGAAATAGGGTCCAACCAAAAATCCAAATTTTGCCTTATGGGCTTTCAATGTTAAATTTTTCGAAATACAAAAAAGACTGCATTTCTTTGCGAAACTTTCAATTTTAAGGTTTTTGGGCACAATTAACACGATGGAAGAACTTTCGAGTTCGAAATTGCAACCGTGGCCCCTGAAAGGGCACATTCAAGGTCATAGGGGTGACGAAAAGCGAATCGCCGCCACAAACCTGTCGAATCATAGGTTTAAAAATGTGCCAAGATCGATGGTAGTGTCTTCAGATCCCTCTTGTCATCCCTTGACCTTCAAAGGGTCACTCAGAGATCACCGGGGGTAAAAAATGAATAGAATAGCTTCATGATTGAAATGAAAAACTTTGTATATTCCACACAAATACGTTTTAGGCAATAACGACCAAGCTTTCGTCTCTGAGCGACATTATCAGGTAAAGTACAGCTTTTTAACGCAAAATGTATGTACTCAAGAGGCATTAACTTGATGATGTGATACTCAGCGACGGAACTTAGGTCGTCAATAAAGCTTATTTGTGTGGAATAGGTACATGTGCTGTTATTATGTGCTGTTATTGTCCATGCTTCGCAGCATTCTACTATATGGCAGCGAAGCATGGACAATAACAGCAGCAGAGAAGTCCAGGCTGGAAGCATGATTTGAAATGTGGTGCTACCGAAGAATGATGAAGATAAAATGAATCGACCGAGTGACAAATAAAGAAGTCTTAAGAAGAGTGGGAGAAAAGAGATGTCTACTGAAAACCTTAAAAAGGAGACGGGATGACTTAGTAGGCTACACATCTTAAGACACGACGGCCTGATGAAGATAATCGTCGAGGGAAAATTGAACGGGAAGAATGGAAAAGGCAGGCCTCGCATGAGATCTATATGGAGCAAGTTGTGAAGGATGTAAATGAGAGGAGTTACGTCTTATATGAAGAGGTTTGAATGTAGATAGAAGAACTTAGTGGAGGGCTGAGTCAAACCAATCCTAGGATTGTTGACCGATGATGATGATGAGGTACATAAAGTTTTTTATTTCAATATCTGCTTCAGTGAAAAACGCACTATTTATTAGCTGCATTTCAGATGAAATATTTTGATGTATTTTGGTGGTAAAAATTAAATTTAAGAAAAAAAAAATATTACATTGTAATTGGTTTTAGAATTTAATTAGCACCATTAAAACAGTGAAGTAAATGCTTTTATATGAAACCATTGAAATATTTAATAATCAATATTATATATCTCATTATGAGATGTAGATGATACTAAAAAAACAAACAAAAAACTTAAAGAAATGATAAACGAACTTCAAATTAATGGCAGGTGGCACTATCATTTAGCAATGGAATCGATAGTAATTTTATGAGATCCAAAAAGTTATGGGCCTCATTATTTACTCTAGGCTTCAAAGAAAAGGTACTTTAATTTTGTGTATATTACATAAAGATAATTATCGGGATCTTCATCATAATACGCATGGCAACCGATATTCTACAAAGATTTCGCCTCTCAAAAATAAATGTTAGATTTCATTCAGTCCTTCAAGTCAAACCTGAATTGTTTAAAAACAGCGCGTTCATACGTAAAATAGGAAGTGATTAAGATTTACGCAGACTTGATTAGCAATTTTAATTCATTTTATCTACAGGAGGACAAAAATAACACAAGATATAGTTTCAAAGGCATTATAGATTGCAGCGGTTCGCAAAATATATTAAAAAAATAAATTATAAAAATTATAAGTTTAAAAGTCTCCTTGTACTATCCACACCTCGCGAAAGTCAAAGAATCACTCGCACGAAAAATATAGCTTTTTATTTTGACAGGAATTTCAGGGAAAGTGCCACAATTTCACAATAAAATTAGAGTAACGTTACAGCGACGAGAACGAAAACATTTCATCTACATCTACATCTACAAAATATCCTGCATGCCACCTCAGGGGTGTGTGGCAGGGGGTGAGTATTCACCAACGTGCATTACACTATACCCTAAAGTTAGTGTAACTACGACTAATTATGCATAAGCATAAATCGCTAATGCTTGTCACGAGGCGAAGCCTCACAAGCATGCACTGCTACACTACAGATATTATCACAATGGAGAGGGACCATAAATATATATGTATTTTGCAACTACACAAATGGACAGAGACTCAATGACTTATGTAGAAAATATGCACGGCTTGCTGTTAGTACTAGGTAACAGATAACATGCCGTACGTTACTATACGCATGTCATGCGCATAATAACCTACGGCAATAATTAAACACCACTACTCTGGTTATGATACCACTCTGATACAGTAATTCTTATCTCGCAGATAAAAGCAATTTTGTTCCCAAGGTCTGATAACTAAATTTTAACCTTCCTGAGGTTATATGCACTCATTTAAAGCTACTTTTGCTTTCCTGGGAGCTATAAGAGGAAATTCATCAATGGATAGTGGGGAAATTGCACAACAACTGCAGCAATTATTGACTCAAAACTTCAAATCCTGAACTTGACGCTCCAACCATCATACGCCCAACACCAAACAGTTTGATTCAGATTTGTCAGACCAATTCATGGGCGTATCTCATTAAGAGAGGATTTCCGTAGGCGACGCCAGTTTTTTTTCTGCTGTTATACTTTACCTAGCTGTCAAACAATCATCGCTTCTGTCGCGATAGACCTCTGCGTTTTACGTGTTTATTAATACCGATGCTCGCTATTACGTCCCGATTGAACACTTAGGTCCCTTAGGTCGTCCGCGAGCTGAATTAAATATCGATTATCGAGAAAATACGGAGGAAAAAAATGGGACAGAGATTGGCGAGCAAACACAGGCGCAATGGGACCTAACTGAGATCCTTGTGTGACTCGTGCGGAATTGATGAAAGAGATGATGAAAATCATTCGGAGAAAAAGGGAACTTAATATGAAACTGAAAATGCGCGGCAGAGTGATTCACTTGTTGATTCCTTTTCTGCTCCCAGCATCTCTCTCTCTCCCCTCCACATTTATTCCTCCCTCCCTCTCCCCCCTCCCTCCTGCCCCACCTACCCATCCCCGACCGACATTCACTCACTACCTGGGATATCTCTCCGCTACCCTCAGCGACGCAACAGTCTAAAATCCTTCGCTTCAATGGTTAAACTCGAAGTATTCCACATTAATCAATTACCTTGGCAACTAAAATTCCCCTAAACTTCCAACATAAAGTTCTAAGGAAGATTATTGGACCAATTCGTGAAGGAGAGGGTTGGAGGATTAGAAAAAACAGAGAACTTAGGAAAATTTATACCGACCCTGATACAATATAACCATTATTAAAAGCAAACGTTTAAGATGGCTGGGCCACGTATTAAGAAGGGACAACAACAGTATGATTAAACAAGTCTGGAATGGTACACCTGAAGGGTGAAGGCCTGTGGGAAGACCCAGACTCCGATAGGGAGACCAGGGGGGTTATTTTGTTATCTAAAACTACAACACTACAAACAAGTGAGAATACGTCATAAAATGTGGAAAATTACGTCATTTTTCGTACTTCAACTCCGCTACCCAGGCGGCGTGACCAACTTCGGCTCTCAAGTGGTGAACTGCCGGTCTATTTATTTGATTCATTCACTCTTTCGATTCTTGATTCGTATATTTCGACTCTTGATCCTTTCATCTGGCTCCGCATTTTATTAGTTCCATCTCACCTGTCGTTAGGAACGTAAAATTGAGCCACCAACGCACCTTGGTCGATCGTGAGCCGATCATTACGAGAGCGAAACGGATCTCCCACCTTCCCGCAAAGAGTCATAAAAAATGTGAGATTTACAAAATAACCCCCCAGGGGGGTTATTTTGTAATCTCACTAAAAAGTGAGAATACGTCTTAAAATGTGGAAACTTAACGTCATTTTTCGTAGTTCAAGTCCGCCATCAAGGCGGCGTGACCATCTTCGGCTCTCAAGAGGTGAACTGCCGCTCTATTTATTTGATTCATCCGCTCGTTAAGACTCTTTATCCGTATCTTTCGACTCATGATCCGTTTCATTTGGCTCCGCATTTCACTAGTTCCATCTCACCTGTCGTTAGGAACGTGAAATGGAGCCACCATCGGGCCACGGCCGATCGACAGACGATCATTAGGAGAGCAAAACGGATCTCTCGCCTTCCCGCAAAGACACATTTAAAAGGTGAGATTACAAAATAACCCCCCCAGGGTGGGAAAGGATAGAGAAGACTAGGAGCAGGATGGAGGCTGCCATAGATAGACCAGAGTGGTGGTCAATCGTTGGCGAGGCCAAAAACAATCTTGGATTTTTGTGGCCACAGGGGTAAGAGTAAGTAAGTAACTAACTAACATTCCCCATGACAATGACTTCAAAGCATTGAAATCGGTCAGGGGGGTTATTTTGTTATCCCACCTTTTTAATGACTCTTTGAGGGAAGGCGGGAGATCCGTTTCGCTCTCCAAATGATCGGCCAAGGTCCGATAGTGGTTCCGTTTCACGTTCCTTACGACAGGTGAGATGTAACTAATGGAAGTTGGAGGCAAATGAAAAGGATCAAAAGTCGAAAGATACGGATCAAGAGTCGAAAGAGCGGGTGAGTCAAATAAAAGAGCTGCTGATCACCAAATGAGAGCCGAAGATGGTCACGCCGCCTGGGTGGCGGAGTGGAACTATGAAAATAGACGAAGGTAATTTTCCGTATTAATGAAGTATTCTTGCTTAAGTGAGATTGAAAAAATACCCCCCCCCCTCGGATTGTGATGGTAAAAAACAAAGAGTGCAATATACACGTTATATTCATTTATGCGTGTCTATAGAGTTCCACAAAAGCAATTCGCAAACCACTCATGATATATTCTAAAGTCTGTTCCACACATGGTTACCATAATATAAACCCATTCTATGCCATTTCTGAAAAGTAAATATACCTTATAAATACTAGATATTTCTAAAATAATCCTCACTTTAATGTTACTTCTCGGTCAAACTAGTACATGGTTGCGATAGTTAAAAGAAGCAATTTTCACTATTTCTATTGTTCTGCTGACTCTCAGTGAATGTAACGAGTCCTCCAAGTTAATACACACTCATTTAATTTAAGGTACACAATATTGAAAGCGAACTTTAAAGCTATAGGTCGAGTTATCCCTTCAAATGCCTTCACAAATCTATTTGACGGTTTATACACAAGTGAAATTGTATTTTCTAGTACACCATTGCTGACGCATTTATTCACACTCAACGGTGAAGCTTGAAATCGTAAGAGCATCAATAAAAATTCGTTAAAAAGGCATTCCATACCAAAGGTATTCCACGCAACATACTGCAGAGTCTTGCTACATGCACGACAGAAAATTGATTGGAAAGAAATTTTGCGTCACGACCATAACGAAAAATGACAAGCTTGTTACAAACAGGAAGATACGTGGCTGTCTAACCGTACAAACGCATCCTGGAGATAGGTAAGCATATTTGCCAACGCATTATTTGAAAAAGAAGTGAATTTTTAAAAATTTGGTAAAAATACATACGTGGACTTTCCGATAAGAATACGGTTTTCGATCACAATAAAAAATACCAGAGTGACAACGAAAATCATGATCCTGCATTTTTATGGAAGATGTAACCCACGCATTCAAGGTAAGGATAAAAGAGTAAAGGAAGCTGGCGCAGATGGTCCAGCGGAAATCGTAACTCAGACAGAAAGGAGTGCATGAAGAAAATCCATTGAAAGCAAGAAAATCATCGAGCGAGGACATTCGACCAGGGCACTTATTTCCGCATTGTAAAGATCAAGAGACAAAGTTGAACTTATTGTACATACCCAGTGAAGGATTTGGGGGGAGGGTAGCATTTCGAAGCAAGAAACTTCGGTAAGAACATTTCAAAGACGGGAATAAAGGGCGTTCTCGGAAATCTATACGAGAAACTATTAGTCACGCTCCAGAGAGAAAATACATTTTGAGAAAAATAATAAAAAGTCAACAGTCCGGAGGCCGATTTAAAGGAAACAAGTTTGGGAGTTGTGTCATCTGGATCCCATCGAGGGATATTTTTCATCCAGTCGGATGAGCAGCTGTGCCGTTACAGTTGAGCTGAATTTAACGACTTCCCAACATTCATCACCAGTTCTGTCGATAACTTCCTCTCAAACCCGAAAGATAAACGGGCCTGACCGACGGAGGAGCATCCTCCTCACATTGAACACCACACGCACTTTAAGATGTACAGTGCATAGCACTATTGCTCAAATAAAAACAGAATCTTAATCATGGGAGTTTATCAAATGAGCTTCCTGTCCCACCTAAATGGAATTCATGAACTCTCAAGAAAAAAAAACAAGCGTAATAGTAGATCAAAAAACCTCCTTACTTGAGCCTGAAGTGCTGCATTCTATAACATCATACAGTTTCGCAACTACTCCCTCTATTAAGGAGGTTTGAGGAGCGAGATAGTTCCCTAGTCATAATGGAGACCATATTCAAATTTTATTATTTTTATTTCAGCGTCTGTAAGAAGTATGAAATAAATATGGTAGTATTAATGGTGCAAAGATATAGTTATATATGACCAAAAATGTCAGTAATTAAATAAATAAGCTGCATAAGTCTCTAATTTGACTCATTTTTTCCCGCCGAACGACTGAAAACCCTTCAAAACAGCAGGTTAATTTGCGATTATGTCAAAATTACTGCGGTGAGTAATAGATTATTTTTTTATAAATAGTTGAGAAAACATGCAATCTACGATAGTTTTGTGACGAAATCTAGGTGTTATAAATTCCTAATTTGCTTAATATTCTCCCTTTGGAGCGCTCAGCCATAATCTATCCCATGTAAAACAGCTTACATTTACAGGCAAAATGCTCGAAAAGTAGTTCGGCAAGGGGTTGACATTTTGATATCACTGGAAAGATGAGAGTTTTTTCTTTAAATGAGGTCAAATTCATCAAATTTTAGGTGAAGTGATTTTTAGCTCAAATTACCTAAATTAAGATCATCTCTGGGCATATCCTCCCTGACTGACCACCGCAAAGTGGCGAATTTTCCGAAAATCCTGGCCAAAACCCCAAAAATGAAAGTTCTTTTGAAGGGTTTTTGACCGCTACAGTCCAAAGCAGGGTGAACTGGGATGCTAACAGCACGGTCCCTGACTACCATTAGGGTTTTGCTTCTTGAAGACATCAGTCTCACTCGGAGAGTTTCGTCGGCAACACCCGTTTGCGGAAAAGGGAAGTAAATGTTCAAGTGTAATATTCAAGTGAAAATCGGACACCATTGAGAAAAAAACTACTATGGATTCAATACCTGGAGATTAGTAGAGCATAATTATCATGCTATTGTTCATATTTATGGATTAGTTATTTTATGAACTTAGTCGCAAAGACAAGATAAACGCAATCGTAATAAATGAAAAATGAACGTCTTACAGTCTTTCAACTTCACTTGATTGAGTTAAAATTCCTTAACATTTATTTAAGAGCTGTTCAGTGCAATTTCCATGCATAAAAAGTCTATTTAAACAGGAATTTATCTGGATTTAGGATATCATAATTTTGCGACCAATATAGTATAACAGGAGCCAGGCGGTTGCTTTACTAGAGAAGGGATAACCTTGAAGAGTAAACGCTGGTGATGGACCAATGTTGAATGCTGAAATTTATTTAAAAGTATTCCATGCAGTCGAAAAAGCCAATTGTTGATTGACAGAAAAACTAACGATTTATTTTCTACAGGGATTAACTTTTTGAAGATCTTCATCCGCTTTTTAATGAACACTTAAATTTGCTCGAAGCAATTTGCGTTATATACTACGTTAACTAGATATTTAACCAGTCTATAGATAATTATAAAATAACTACTTTAAAATTATAAAACTTAGAAAGATTGAATAAGAATATACGATTTAATTTTGTCCTGGTGAATAATATTTAGGAATTCTTCTCGGGCTCTGCACCAGGTAATTGGCTTCATATTGGCCTACGATTCGGAAAACGACTTGTTTTCCATTCTCAAGGCGTGTTGCTCTCTCTGTGTAGGATTATACACTGAACTAAATTGACCGTTTGACGAGTCCAACAATTAAGCTCAGGTGTCGTCTGATTGGCTGATGCTCCTTTGAAATCTTTTCTGTTCTTTCCTTATGTCTTTCATGCAATTTATTATACGAAACAGTTGTCCGGGGGAGCCGCCTGAAAAACCATTGGCTAAAGCTTTTATCCCTTATGTTTCAACCATATCGGGCAAGATCCACCGAATTCTACGACGGCATAACACCCAAGCTATCCACCGACCACCACCAAAAAATTAAGGCACCGACTGGCGAAGGCGAAGATCGGCCTGAAGACACCAGGGGTTTACCAGATTCCATGCGACTGCGGAAAAATATATGTGGGGGAGACAGGCCGAACTAGGCTTGTGCGATGAGTCGATTAATCGAAGTCATCGACGATGATTTTAGTCATCGCGGTGCGATGACTGTAATCGATGACGATGAATGTCATCGACCATCGATGTCGATGAGAATCATCGATGCCGATGAGTCGATGCGAGTCATCGATCCCGATGAGTCGATGAGATGATGCGAATCATTGATGTCGATAAGTCGCTGAGAACCATCGATGAGGATGATCGATATCCTTATATCACTAATTTTTCTTCTTTTTTTTCATTCATTTGAACGCCTTAGATCTAAAATGTATGCATAAAATATTAGCAACCCAGCTATTGCGCCTTTGAGGACGATGGCAGGGTCGCAGTGGGATGTTTGGAATTCATGTTTTTCCTCAAGTTTGTGGTAGACGATACAGTAGTAGTGATCACGTTCAATCACGGTTAATACGCAGTGGCAGTGGTAGCATTGTATTCGTTGGTTTCACTGGCGCAGTTGGTAGCAGCGGTAGCAGCCTGAGCTAAATCGGCTAAATTCACCGAATTCACAGTCACAGTGATTTCGATTATTTAGTCACAGGCTGTGATTGCTACTTTTCAGTATCGGTGATTCAATCACAGCGATATATCGCTCATCACTACTGCACAATCATCGTGAGTCATCGATCATCGTAATTCATCGAGCATCGGCATTCATCGATCATCAACATTCATCGATAGTCATCGATCATCGTGTACACTCTATACGATGATCGATGACAGCCATCGTCATCGAAACATTTCGATGAAATTTTTTCATCGAAAATCGATGACCAAAATCGTTCATCGCACAAGCCTAGGCCGAACTGTTGAGACGAGGCTGAGAGAGCACCGAAGGCATTTTAGATTAGCGCAACCAGAGAAGTCGGCAGTGGCGGAGCATAGCATCAATCAAGATCATGCCATTCGATGGGGAGATGCAAAACTTCTTTGCCGCTCACAACGCTACTGGGACCGCATAATCAAGGAATCCATCGAAATCCGTCTTAATCCAAAACATTTCAATCGGGATACTGGCTTTCATCTGAGAAATACTTGGGCACCTATAATAAATTGCATGAAAGACATAAGGAAAGAACAGAAAAGATTTCAAAGGAACATCAGTCAATCAGAGGACACATAGATTAATTGTTGGACTCGTCAAACGGTCAATTCAGTTCAGTGTATAATCCTACATAGAGAGAGTAACACGCCTTGAGAATGGAAAACAAGTCGTTTTCCGAAACTTCGGCCAATATGAAGCCAATTACCAAAGGGGTGCAAAGCCCGAGAACAATACCTAAATTGAATAAGAATATTCACAGACATGGTACGATGGTTAAATAAGTATAAAAGGAAATGCAGTCCGGCAAAGGTCTGAATCCAGAAAAGAAAAACTCTAGGGAAAAAAATAATTAAGGTGACTAATAAAACTAAAAACTAATAAATAAGTATGACTAAAATGAGAATTCATAGAGGTATATTTTATATTCTAAATACTTGTAAAATAATTCTGTGAATATTTAATCAAAGAGAGTTGTGCCTCCTGTGCACTATTTTTCTCACGAATTACAAAAATTGTATCCATGCCGAGAGAAGAGAAAGAATAACCGTAAATCAGAATTTTTTCCATAAAAAAGTCACATCATTATAGATGGAAATAGCTATATTGTCGTAGTTTTCAAAACTTAAAACAGTAGTAAAATGACTCCAAGCTACCTTAGTTTACGAGTCATTAACAAATCTGAGTGATTATTAAAGGAAAAATTCAATTAATTCACAAATTACGAGTCAGAAATCGGCACCACCTAGGGGTGAAAAAAGTAACTATCGAAAATTATATTCATCAAGTGATCTTACACCTCACTGACTTCTTTTGCTTATATTTTTGATGTGATTTATTTAACTTTTCATTGGTTGGGGAGCCTAATCAGTTGAATCCAAACTTTTCTAAAGGACCAAAAAAAATAAAACAAAGGTATTCCCTATTTCCTTTGACTCAAGATTGAACCTCATTTAAGGTCCACTGGGTGCGCAGGGTTTGAGAGATGTAATAATTTAATCATTTAGTTTTCGTCTCGCTTATTGAATGTTATTAAAGTCATCAAAATAAATTAATTATCAACTTTAGTTTTTTTCCTTTTGTTTTCAATTAAAAGAAAATCGAGTTCAAAAGATAATTTCGGCATGATGAGGGAATGAGATTCCAAAAGAGCCAATTATTCACATTTTTTGGAGCAGAAAAATTAACGAGAGAATTTCGGAGAGTGGCCGTGAGAGGGCAGCAGTGGGTGTTAAGAGGCTGAAGCGTGGGCAGGACGAGATTCCTTCGTCAGACATCTACAAATACGTTTAAAATACAATGTCATTTTACGTAAAAAAAAAAAAAAAGATTACACCACCCTCATCGACCAACACCTACTATTCACTAATTTCCTGAGTCCTGACTTCAATTTGCTTCCTAGAATCTAAACCGTTATTTAGCTCTGCAGGAAAGATTTAAAAGTTATTAATGAAGGTGAAAAAAATCACTCTTTAACGGTTCATGAGAACGTCGTCGCTCTCAACTTGTGGCGGATAGGATAGTTTAGAATTTAGGCGGGGCTGAATATAAGGGTGGGAGGGCAGAAGATAGTGCAGGTCGAGCAGTTTACGCATCTGAGTAGTATTTGGGAGGCGAATGGGTTTAGTGGCAAGGACATCAGATGCAGAATTGCGCTAGCTAAAGAAGCATTTTCGAAGAGAAGGGAATTAATGAGGGGGGATCTGAGAAGAGACGTAAAGGAAAGGCTGGTGAAAACTTTAATATGGAGCGTGGCGCTATATGGGTCGGAAACTTGGTTATTGCGAATGGAGGATGTGCGTAGACTTGAGGCGTTTGAGATGTGGGGATGGAGAAGGTGAGCTGGATGGCGAGGAAGACGAACGAGGAGGTATTGGATATGGTTGGAGAGGAGAGGAAGCTTGTGGCAGAGGTTCGGAGAAGGCAGAAGAGATGGATGGAGGAGGTTTTGAGAGGAGAGGGCATGTTGAAGAGAGTGATAGAGGGGAGAACACTGGGGAAGCGTGGAAGAGGAAGGAAGAGGATAGGAATTGAATGGACGAAATAAGAGGAGGTATATAAGATATGAAGAATTGAAGAGGGATCTAATGGCGAGCCATCCTTAGGAGGCCCGTTATTAGATGTGTATGAGATTGGGATGCAGAATGGGGACTGTCCAAGAACCTACCAATCAGCTGGTAGAATACTTGAATGAACTAGCTCTAACCCATAATTTTTCATATAATTATTATATGAATTTCCGATTCCTATTGAAATTGATTCATTTGTATTGTTTCATTGAAATTAATTGATTTGGCAATTGACCATCAGGCTCATGAATGAAATAGGTTTGCAAAAATTCAACCAGCGCACCTGAAATTCTATCAGCGTTTGAAATACAAAAGTCCATCGCTTATACTCGCGATTCTGATTATTATGTCGGTAGGCTATTTATATGCATTTCATTTTGATGTCGGAACTCGAAATGTTCTCCGCAGATTAAGAGGTGCGAATATAAAGAACTCACCTTCCTTTTGTTAAATCACAATCTACCAAGAATTTTAGCAGCTTACCTGCAAAGAATAGAAAAAGGATAAATTAGAAAAAAAGGCACTGGGAAATGATAGAGATTCATATATTAATTACCAAAGAATAACATTACGCCGACAAATACACAGTGAAATTAGCCATTGTAGTCGCAAGTAGATTTTACAATGCTTATAGTTCGGTCTTCGTATCACTTTGCACTTACTGAAGGCAAATAAATATGAATACGAACTCTATACTTTTAGTTTAACTAAGCAGTGCATTGAAAAAAATAGTTAATGACCGTATGAAGTGTACGGTTAGTGACATGTCTAGATGGAGCCACTCACTACCTGCCACAAACCTTTGAGGTGGCTTGCAGGGTCCAATGTACATGTGGATGCATGCTATTTCTTTATGGCCATTCTAGTGGGAGTATCTGGATTTGAATTCTGATGCGAAAATTCCAGCTCGTTATCACGTCATAATTAAGGAGTTTCCTTGGTTTCACTCAACTTAAGAGAATTCAATTAAACTTCCTGAAAGTATAAATAGTATTGTTCTAAAGCTACCTGCAAATTTTCAGAATTATGTACCGCAGGTTTTTAAAAGATATTTGATCGAGAATTGGGCATGAAATTACACGTTCTTATGCCTTCTCTTCAGCATCCTGCATGTTATGCAGTCACGTTCAACTTCATTACTCATATGGTGCCAATTTCATACGATCTGCAAAGCGCGCGAGGGATTTATTCAAGCGCTCCGAGTAAAAATCTGTTACATATACATTTTTCTATCGATGATGTAAATTATTATACATTGAACAATTAGAGAAGGCTCTTTCTGATGAATAAAGCCTTGCGTTCCCATAACAACCCGTGTATTTTCATGCCCACTTCTCGTACAAATATCTTAAGACATCTACGGCGAATAACTCTGAAAAGATCAGGTAGCTTTAAGAAAGCCAAATTAATATTTCCAGCAAGTTTCATCGAATTCTCTTAAGTTGAGTAAAACCACGGAACCTCCTTGACAGAAGTCTACCCATGTGGTATAACTTCACGAGTGAATTGGAACAAGTATTAGGAAAGGATATTTTCTAAATTAAATTATGACGTTAATGCTATCGATTAACGTTTCTATTTACAAGCGTTTTCCTATGATAGTAAGCAGAGAAATTTGAGTACTTGCGATGTAAATCCCTAATTTTTATTCATTTCTAGCTGAATTACTTGGCATTGGTCGCGATCACACTTCCTTCATAACTCATAATCGTATAAGAGGAGAATCGATTGAAAAAATTAGAAACTACATTCTTTCGGGTATATCTGATAAAATAAATTTTAAATCTCTTTCTTAATTACCCCTGTGCACTAAAATGTCATTTACAAATACATAGGAGTTTCTACTAATTAAGAATTTGAAATAACGCATTCATGAAATGTCTGGAAAGGGATCGATAAAGGTTTCGTGGACATCACACCAGACAGGAAGAATCTAGAAAAGGCGAGCAATAATAACTATAGGTAACCTACATAGCGGTTAAAAATAATCAAGGAACGCGATAAACTATGCAAACCATTTTAAGTTGAATTCAATCGATAAGTCCACATCGTTCCTTAGCGGTGATGAAAAAGATGAAAAATAGGTGTGAAAGTAAATTAAGTTGTTCTTCTGAAGCGCGATACAATGCTCTAAAGAATCACTGTTCAGTTAAAAAGCAACACGATCACTGGCATAAAAGCAGACGAAGTCTTTAAAAAGAACACCAATGAAGAAACATTCTCGTTATCTTTGATATTTAATTCAATGTAACGTCATCATTCTCAACTGAGCTCACACCCCGTTAATTCCAGCACCCACGAATAGTTTCCCACAACCCCTCCGGTCAAGTGACACGTAATTTTGATCGCTCTACCTTTGTCTACTGCAAGCTATTTAAGGGTTAGGCGAAAAGTTACGGAGAATACATCACGCTCTTGACAAGGGTAGCTCTGAGTGCCAACGCGAAACTCGAGAAGTTGAAAGGTCAAGCGAAAATGGGTTACCGCCCGATCCACCCACCCCACACTCTATATGGACAGAAGCAAGTATCCTCTGCCTGAAATACTTGCATCCAAATACGCTCTCGACGGGTAAAAAAGAAAAAAAACACGAAAGCACTTCCTAAAAAATTAAAACCAGAGCACACGGTCAATACCTATAGAATATATACCAGCAGGTGGAATTTTCTGTCGTAAGATTTACAGCCATGTTATTTGGGCACTTAAGGAGGTTTCAGCGAGATAGTTCCCTAGTCATAATGGAGACCATATTCAAATTTTATTCTTTGATTTCAGCGTCTGTAAGAAGTATTAAATAAATATTGTAATATTAATGGCGCAAATATATAGTTATATATGACCACAATTCATAGTAATTCAATAAATAAAGCTACATAAGTCTCTAACTTGACTCATTTTTTCCCGCCGTACGGCTGAAAACCCTTCAAAACAGCAGGTTTTTTTTTGCGATTCTGTAAAAATAACTGGGGTAAGTTATAGATTAATTTTCATAAATAGTTGAGAAAACATGCAATCTAGACATTGTTAGTTTTTTGACGAAATCTAGGTGTTATAAATTCCTATTTCCTTCAATATTCTCTCTCTGGAGCTCTCAGCCCTTTTAAAACAGCTTATATTTACAGGCAAATTGCTCGAAAAGTACTTCGGCAATGGGTTGATATTTTTATATCATTGAAAGGATGATAGTTTTTTTCTTTAAAATGAGGCCAAATTCATCAAATTCTAGGTGAAGTGATTTTTCGCTCAAACTATCTAAACTACGTTATGCACAATGTTTTTGTACTAATCATTAGTGGTCATTATCCTTAAATGTTTGCTTAGTATGGTGACTTGATGTAAGCATACTAATTAACGATTATCTTATGTTTTTTTCTTTTTTTTGTTTAACTTTTCCTGCATCTAAAAGATGAAATTTAATCTCATTTTTCTATGGAAATGTTCATTCTAAAGTATTATGCCGAGTGCATGCGTACAGAATGTCCAAAAGGCCTGTTTGTTTACGACAATAAACGTTTACTATTAATATTATTCTTATAGGGAAAATTAATGTATCTCTCCATTTAAAAAAATTGGTACGTATATGAAAAATATACCATATCTTTACCTGTTTAGTCAATCGGAAGATTATTTCAAAGAAGGAGGAGTAAAAAGATTTTATCTTACTTATTTTATCAGGGAAGAAACCATAATGAGGAGGAAAGAGGCTACGTGCATCGATATAAGAAGAGATGCCGAGATGTATGCACGTGGTGTGTCTTTCCGTACACACATCGGCAGAGGTCGCTGTCAAGAGAGTTGATTCAAGGAGCACTCGAGAAGGAGACCTCACAAAGAAAAAAGGTGAGGGGGAGAGGAGAAGGGGGAAGAGTAAAAAAAGGAGAAAAAAAGTCGAGGATAAAAGAGAGAGAGGAGAGGAAAAATATGAAAAATAAAAAACATAAAACTAAAAAATAAAAAACGACCACCAGACCTCGAAGTTACGAAAGATTTACGAGGGAAATGTACATACACCTCTCGAGCGCGAAATGCACCGTGTATATTCATCACACGGCCCTCGACTCTGTGCGGCTGAGAAAAATAAGATGAAGAGAGGGAAGAAAAAAAATTAAATTCGTGTGGCACGTGGAGAATGCCCTGTGAGACTCGCCCACACACACACACAGACACACTAACGATACACAAAGCGCTAACGACTGAGTCTCTATGACGTGAGCGCATGTTACTCTAAAGAGCAGAGCTTGCTGAAAGTACATACCCACTACTACTCCAGTTAGCAACTCATAATTTAGTCCACGACTTAAATACTACCCACGGTTTGAATGATGCGAACAAAATGCGTGGATGAATAACCAGGGTTAAAAAATGTTGCTGCAGACTGCAGAACGGACAGATTTAAAATGTCATTTTTCCCGCGAACGATAAAGAGACCTCAACAGCTCCCTATGAGACTTTTAACTAAGTTTGACAATAGTCAATGTACCTCTTATTTGTATAGTAATCCCTAATACTTGTATCCTTATCAGCTAAAAAGTACTTACAGCACACCGTGAATGCATTCAGCATAACTCTTGAAACACTGTCCGCTAAGTTCGTTGTAAAATTAATTAATTAGTGCATGCTTGTGAGGCTTCGCCTCGTGACAAAGCATTAGCAATTAATGCTAATGTACCAATAGTAGTAGTTACACTAACTTTAGAGTATAGTGTAATGCATGTTGGAGACTACTCACACCCTGCCACACACCCCTGAGGTGGCTTTCAGGGTATTTTGTAGATGTAGAAGATATCCATGGCCCGAGAGCCAACCCGATTGACCTCTACTCCATTCGAGAGGAAAAGACAGGTATCATGTCAATACAAACATTTCCGTAGTTTTTATGTTCAATCGCTAGCAGCGCGATAATAACTGTCGCATTGGCGTATAGAAACATGTTCAGAGAAAATCTGATAGATGGTGCTGGCTGAAAGCCTCGAATCAATTCCTAAAAAGAGTTGGACTTTGAAGGATTACAACTTTCCCAAAATGAGTAAATCCTCTGGGATGATTTCCTATCGATATGGAAACAAAAAAAATGCTATTCGCAAGATAAACGGCAGTTTATTAATGCCCTTGGGTTACCCTTTTCAAGCAATTTTTTATGCCACAGCGTCTCTCCTACTTGCTTTCCGCGAAAATTTAAACGATATTGCGAAGCTCTTCGGAGCAAGCTTAGCGGCGGAAATCGGTAGAATGACGGGACGTCAGCTAATGGGCGAATTTATCATCGTCACGACGGCTTGCCAATCAATAAACGGCCGACGTAAATCTCGCATGGGTCGTACACATGCGATCTAAAATAACAATCACTTCTCCGTAATAAGGCTTTCGGGAAACAAGCACTTCGTTACCACAGCAACGGATGTGTCCTATGACCGAGTTCATGTAGGTATGAAGGGGTATTGCACCCCCCCACCCCCTTAATTACCACCATAAGAAAATATTGCATTAAACTTATCTCCCTTCGTGTTTCTGCAGTTAATTTCATATCATAATAAGGTGGAAGTATATCTAGCGATTTCATTCACTTCCTAATTATTATTAGTTATTTAGCTAATTATACCCCATACACCTTTTCATTTAAGCATGCTAAATATACTTAAGATTCTCATATTATACACCCTCTTGGGATTTTTTGGCCGTATTTTGATGATGGACGAAAAATCATCTAACTACATGGGACAAGACAATTAAAATTTCAGTCCATTCATAGATAACGTGAAGTGAAAAGTGTTATTTTATTTTATCCTAAAGATCTCTATAACGCGCTGAAAGGAAAATTATTTCGGGAACTCCATAATTCAATTATTAACTTTCGGAAGTTGATAACGTAAAAATTATAGATGTAATGCCTCGCTACTAGAACTGACTTGAAATTCGTATTTTATCGACATCAGCAGTCACGAATCAGAATATTGGTTCGCTGTAGTTTTCAAAGATCAATTTTATTTCCAGAGAAGCTTATTTTGACATCCCTCATAATTTTCTTCATGTAGAGACATTCCAACTTTTGTCCTCTTCTGTTCATTCAAGTTTTCAATTCACTATTTGTTTTCAGGAAGTTCTCATGTCTCAGAACCTGTTCAATAAGACTGTCTTCTATTTCGTGGCTTTTAAATAATGTATCATTCCTACCCAGCTGTATTAAGGACTTCTTTATTGGGTGATTCCATTCGTTTGATTTTCACTGTTATTCCATTATACCACGTTTCCATGGCTTCCAATCTTCGTTCCACCACTACTGTTATTGTCTAAGCAACACTGCCAGTTAAGATGATGTTCCAAACCCTTTATTTCTCCGGAATGTTAACGGTCACTGTTATCTCATTAGTTAGGGTGACAAAAATCTATTGGAATATATACTTGTTTTTAAAAATCAAATTCTATAATGAAACAATGACTAAATTCGGTCGCCTTGGGAAATCTTGGAAATTAAAATAAAGCACATTCGATGGGTAAGGTGGTTCGAGGGATTATGTTTAACTGATCGCTGCGATTAATCGCTAATACTAGGATAACCGTTCGAAGAGTTCACCAGATTGAGGAGCATTTTCTTGGTCGATTCTGGGAAAGATTAATCGATAGCTCTTTCTCATCGTATGTGATACGTAAACAACGCCAAATGACGAGGCGATTGGCAACCAAGCATTGGCTTCTGCCGGTGAAACTGGGTCATAACGTGGTGGCCTCTAATAGCCCACAGACTGGCCAACAACGACCATCAGAAGTCGATACGAACTCGGAGCCAATCAGAAGGCGATGAAAAAAATCAATGTAAAATTACAACTCCATGAAATTAATCAAATACCTAGGTCACACTGCTACATTTACCTCAATAACTTTTCATACATCTAGTTGCTATTCCTTGAACTCGATCAATTTCTGAATGTAGAGGAGTTTACCTACCTGGGAAGCAAAATAACAGCCGATGGAAGGAGCAAAAGGGACTTAGTAAGTAGAGTTCACCAGGCGAAGAATGCGTTTTATCAAAAAGGGAAACTCCAAACATCCAGAAATATCGGCCTAGACCTAAGAAAACGCCTTCTTCAAACTTATGTGTGGAGCATATTTTTATATGGCAGTAAGACCTAGACGTTGGGCAAGGCAGAAGAGAGGAGGCATTCCAGATGAGGTGGTGTTTCAGGAGGATGTTAAAGATTCCCTGGGTACAGACAAAGTCAGTAACGAGGAGGTTCTCAAACGTGTGGGGGAGTCTCCTTGTCTGCTTAAATTACTGAAAAAGAGAAGAAATATCTGGATCGGGCACCAACTAAGACACGAAAAATTGCTGGCCACCATCTTAGAAGGCACTGTGGAGGGAACCAACTGCCGGGGCAGGCCTAGTTTGGAGTTTATGGGGCAAATAAAGAAGGAGTTAATCTGCTCCACTTGTGTGCTGTTGAAAAGAATGGCACAAGACCGTAGCGAATGGAGAACTGCCGCCAACCAACCTTTGCGTTGAGGACTTAAGAAGAAGAAGATCAATTTCTGAGATCAATGAAATTCGTTGAAATAAAATTAGATTGCTACAACTTTTATTGTTGAGAGGCATTTTTTACAGCACAGGCAAGGGGTCGAGCATAAACTACGTAACCAACTTAGGGGGGGGGAGGGGGCGCCTGAAAACCTACGGCGGGTAACGAGGAGGGGGGGGGGGTTCACTCAAAGTAACGTAGCTGTTACAATGCACCTGTTTACTTTTCTTACTCGTCAACATCGCGTTGACAACACTACGAGAAGTACGAAGGAGACGTAACTCTTACACAGCCCTCTCAAGAATTTTATAATAAAAAAACTATAATCCATGATATTGGCTCATGGAGAGACAAGGGAACATTGATTAATTGAGGATCGTTAGAAATTCTAGTTTTTTTAAACTTCATGTGATTCACGGTTGATTTTTAGAATTTAAAAAAGAATATTACTTTCGCCAATTGACATTATACAGTTCCATTATATCTAGTTCGGCTACTTTATTTGTCATATTTCAACCTATACCTGAAAATAAACTCACTCAATAATTGAGAAAATATTTTTGAATTGAAAGTTTCATTTGTAGAGACAACGTTACATGTCGGAGGGGGTGGGGGTTGGGAAAAATACTGCGGTTGTCAACGAAGGGGGGTGAGGGGGTAAAAAAATCACCGAAAACGGTGACGTAGTTTATGCACGACCCCTAACATCTATAGCAGAGAAATAAACATTTTTAGCCCAAGTGTGATTCCCATCCGGCCTTTTGAAGCGTAGATTGCTGGCTTCCCCATCCATTTAAAATCGATCCAGGGGGATGACAGTTTCTCCGTATGAGATTGAAGCGCCACCCACCGTCGATGGATGATGATGAAAAGGGGGCGTGGTCGACCCATCTATCGAGACAGCGACCGCCTTATCTCCAGAAGCCACGCGGCTCCACGACCGATCATTCACCCACGTCACAGCGTCAGTCACCGCACCCACGGTCAACCAATAACACCACCCTCACCCCCACAAGTCCCTGTAACCACCCCCTTATGAGGATTAACTGGCAGGTTAGTAGACAATGGTAGCAGTCAATCTGCTGATTCTCTCAAGGTAGTTTGAGCGAGATATTTCCCTAGCCGTAATGGAGACCATATTATTATTTTTAATTTCAGCGTCTGTAAGAAGTATGAAGTAAATATTGTAATATTAATGGCGCAAAAATATAAATATACAATATGGCAAAAATTCTCAGTAATTAAATAAAAACATCTACTTAAGTCTCTAACTTGACTCATTTTTTCACGCCGTACGGCTAAAAAACCTTCAAAACACAAGGTTTTAAAAAATGATTCTGTAAACATTGCTGTGGTGAGCTATTCATCATATTCTATAAATAGACGAGAAAACATTCAAACTGCACACCGTTAGTTTTTTGACGAAATCTAGTTGTTCTAAATTCCTAACTTTTTCAACATTCTCCTTCTGGAGCGCACAGCCGTAATCTATCCATTGTAATACAGCTTGTACATTTCAGGCTAATCGCTCGAAAAGTAGTTCAGTAAGTGGTATATATTTGTATATCATTGGAAAGATGGGAGTTTGTTTCTTTAAAATGAGGTCAAATTCATTAAAATTCTAGGTGAAGTGATTTTTCGCTCAAACTAACTTAAGCCTATAATAATATGATGTCTGCCCATGATGAGAAAAACCCAAAATTGTAATTTCATCAAACTTTATTTCGCTGGCACCAGACTGTGGCATAGTTAGGCTTGGGCAAAAAATATCGTTATATTAAAAACTCGATATATTTTTTAAAATCTATCGATAATTATCGTCGATATTTTTCATGTCGACATATCAAAAATTGATTTTTTCTGAGTATCAAATTCGATATATTTGTTTAACACGTCACCGTTGTAAAGTTGTTTCTCCAGCTGCGGTGTCCAGTGCTATAACGAAAATAAGTGATGATATTCGCTTAGAACATAGGCGAATGGGAAAACGGTTTGATTGATACTGGTTTGATTAATTAAAATTTATTGTAAAAATAAAAAAATAAAAGAATTTTTTATTACTTCTACATGTCCATAATTTTCCACATTTTACTTCAACATTTTTTATATATTTTGGTAACACTTTAAGGAACCCCTTGTTTTGGCAAAATTATCGATGTATCAAAATATCGATAATTTTGGCTCGATAACTATCGATACATGTTTTAAATATTGATACGATATCTATCGATATATTTTTTTTACTTGCCCATCCCTAGGCATAGTCATACTATCCCACAGTGTCATGAAACGTCGTCGTGCCAACGAAATAAAAGTTGGTGAATTTTTACAAAGTTGGTTTTTGCTCAACATGGATATCCATGATATCCACGGTGACAGACCTGATATCACCAGTTTTATTACAATGTCTGGTTAACGTTGATAGCAGTATGACTTTTCGTTTTCCTTTAGTCTTAATGTTAACATTGAGTTCGGATCGTGTGTATTACATCCAGCTAACGGTTAGTTGGCATGAGAATTATCGACTGTTTTCGGTTTTCTTACCGGGAAAATATTCAACGAAAGATCATAAAACTGACTCGATTTTATGATGTCGGGATAAACATTTGATCGGTATCATATCCGATGTAGATACGCACTTGTCGATAAAGCTATCGTCAACTAACAGACTGGCTGATTTACTTAACAAAATACGAATGACAGTTTACTTCACGTAGATGCGAAGGCTGCGACATCTAACGGTCAAAGTTAAACAGGCAGTATTAGAACAAACAGTCATTATTGCGATTACGCACACTTGGCTAAAGACAATCAGGATGGGATAGCGGTGATGGATGGCTGCATAAACATATCGGAAACACTTCATTAGAACATATTTTTGGCATGCCCTAATGTGGCAGTAAAGCATGGACGTTAACAGCTACAGAGCAAAAGATATTGGATGCAAAGGAAATTGTTATTGTTGTTGATTGTTGATTGATGAAGATTAAATGGACGGTTTGATTCACAGAACGAAGTAGTCCTCGAAATAGTTGACGAGGAAATACGTTTAACGTTGATTTACTAGATACTCAGACAGTGAGAGGAATAAGGAACAAACTTATAGGACATGCAAGCACAATAAATAAGAGAAAATATAGGAGGAAAACTAAGAATAAAAAGCAAATAAGAATATGGAAAACTTCATGTCTTAAAGAATGTTTGTCTGTTTGTCTTAAACGCAAATCTATAGTTTTGCTCTGATCGCGCTGAAATTTTGCAGACTAATATCTGAAGACTGCAGGAAAATTATAGTCTATTTTAAAAATATCTCAGGGCCCCAATAGGTCCCAAAAAGGGGCCCTTTGTTAGTCTACGTATTGGGTTTTGGGCAGTGGTTTCATTTTTTTACTTTTTAAAATAACTTCCACTCAAGATAGCGGGTTGGGAGTTTTTTTAAACAAATGTCTGAAAGAATAAAAGTTTATAATTCTTTCAATCAATTATCTTTTCCAATTTGTAAGTGTCTGAAAATCGCGTTATTATCTGCAAAAAAACACATTTTTTTCTCTGAAATCATCAATAGCATATTTCTTTGACAACAAGATTTTGGGTCTTTAACCGCATTTAAAATTCATTTTGCATAGTTAAGCTGATTAGGAATGCTTAGCTAATTGGGTTTAGTGCAGTGGTTAATTTATTTTTCTTTTTAAAACTAATTTCACTCAAGAAAGAGAGTTAAAATTTATTTCATCAGATATTCCCGAAAGAATGATGTTTATCATTTTTTCAATCGCTTCTCCTCTTAAATATGATTATGAGTTATGAAGGTTAGTGTGATCCCGAACAACGCCGGGTAATTTAGAAAGTGAACTAATAAAGCTAAAAAACTAAAAGTGAACTGGAAACTGAGTTAGATCGCGTGCAGCGAAGATCGGCAAGGTACGTTAAAGGCCTTTATGATAATCTCGTTAGTGTTACTGACCTTTTGCAGCAACTGGGATGGGAAAAGCTTTCAGACCGTCGATTAAAATTTAGACTTAATCTATTATGTAAGTTCCAAACCGGTCTATTCTCTGACGACGTTGATAATATTTTACGAAATCCGACATACTACGGTAGATCAGATCATGAGAATAAAATTAGGGAACTAGACTGCAGAACGGACAGATTTAAAATGTCATTTTTCCCACGAACTATAAGGGACCATAACAGCGGCCAATGAGACTTTATTCTAGGTTAGTCGTTAGGTAGTGTAGCTCTTAGTTGTAGTAGTACTCCATAATACTTGAATCCTTATCTCTTACGTAGTACTAACAGCACGCCGTGCATATTTTCTACATAAATCTTGAGACTCTGTCCATTTGCGTAGTTGCAAAATACATATATACTAAGTGTCACTCTCCATTGTGATAATATCTGTAGTGTAGTAGTGCATGCTTGTGAGGCTTCGTCTCGTGACAAGAATTAGCGATTTATGCTAATGCATAATTATTCGTAGTTACACTAACGTTAGAGATAGTGTAATGCATGATGGTGACTACTCACCCCCTGCCACACACCCCTGAGGTTGGTTGCAGGGTATTTTGTAGATATAGATGTAGATGTAATAAACAAACCTCGAATGACTAAACATGCTAAAAGTAGATAATAGTACAATCCGCAAAGCCCTTGAGCCGTTTGCACTTTAAAATGGGGTGGAGGGGGTAGGTATCATTTCCTCCCATTGTGTTTCCGGCGGGGTTTCCGGCGGGGTGTCTGGTGAATCACACCGCTTTGGGTCCGATCGCTGACAAACAGGTGAGGAGAGCAAGTGAAAGGAATTGAGGTACGACAAAAAGGTTTTCCGATTACAAACGCTTTTGGAGATCGACTTCCCTTTTTAAGCGCTTCCGAGATCGAGGAGATAGATGAGAACGAGTTCCGGTGACAATATTCCTCCCATTTAATCTGAGCTATCGCGTATATCTGGTGACATAGAAAGGAGGCCTCCAACGGTATCCAAAAGTGAACTTGGGTCTCCTGCACCATGCCAACCTCCTAGGGAAATTCTGTACGCATGTTTTGCAAAATATTTTGACAGACTTTCCTAGTACTTAACGTAGAATGAATACATTACATTTTAATACTCCAAACTTAAATAGAAACAAGACTTTTAAATGGAAACAGATGCTACAGGGCATTACAAAAAATCTTAAGGAACAAAATTATAGCGATAAAAACGAAAGAAATAGTTAACAAAACAATTAAAAGGTCAGTAGTCCTGTATGGCTCAGAGATATGGGCACTCAGTAAAAAGACGAACAATGAACTAATTAATTTTGAAAATAAAAAACTTAGGGCAATATATGGACCAATAAAAGAAGAGTAACAGTGGCGTATTAAGAATAACAAGGAGCTAAGAGAACTCTTTAAGGAAGCAGACATCGTGGCAGACGCAAAATGTAGAAGACTGAGATGGGCGGGTCATGTAGACAGAAGAGAGGATAGTTGATTATTGAAAACCATAATGGACATGAGGAGGAGAATAGGAGCAGATGAGAACACCATCAGGCCGAGGTGGAGAAAAGTTGTTGACGAGGCCAAAAACCTCTTACGGTTTGAACGGCCACCTAAGTAAGTAAGTAATACCCCAAGGGTAATACCCTCGATAAAAACGTTGTAGCGTTGAAACCGGTCGGGTACCTAACAAATTAAATTGAGTAACATTACTAAGTTATTTAATCATTCGTTTTGACTTAATTTCGTAAATGAAATACTAACTTTGTTTCCTTCCACAGATTTATTTTCTTGGTACAACATGTTTCGACACATCGGTGTCATCATCAGGTACAAATTCAAACATAGTTTTCACGTGTATATATATCATGAGGGTAGTGGGTTATCAGGAGGGGGAAAAAACCCAGGAAAAAAACTCCTGATAACCCACTACCCTCATGATATATATACACGTGAAAACTATGTTTGAATTTGTACCTGATGATGACACCGATGCGTCGAAACATGTTGTACCAGGAAAATAAATCTGTGGAAGGAAACAAAGTTAGTATTTCATTTACGAAATTCAACTTCCACCTAGTTGAGCCTGAAACAATGGAACGTATTGACTTAATTTCACTAAGTACGTACAGCCACACCTTTTTCAAGTTTTTTCTTCTGTAGACTTTCTTAAAAATACTGAATTACTTACGAATATTAGTTTATTTTTATCTGAAAACTACATTCGTGGTTGTATTTCCAATTGGTGTTGTTTATTGATCATAGATTTCTTCATTAGTTGTACGTTGAATGAATGAAAAGGAAAATGTTGAAGAATTGGAGAGAAAAAAAGAAGACGTTGACGGTAGTGCGCACCAAAAACTGAATTTTGAGAACAATGAATTGAATTTTATTGGAAAATAGTCATTTACTAGAAATTATTCGACGTCATAAGTTTATTGACTTAAAGGTGGTATGAGCGAGATATTTTCCTAGTCATAATGGAGACCATGTTCAAATTTTATTTTTTAATTTCAGCGTCTGAGATCTGTGAAATAAATATTGTAATATTAATGGTACAAAGATATAGTTATATATAACCAACATTCTCAGTAATTAAATAAATAAAGCTACATAAGTCTCTAACTTGACTCATTTTTTCCCACCGTACGGCTGGAAACCCTTCAAAACAGCAGGTTTTTTTTGCGATTCCGTAAAAAAATACTTTGGTGAGTAATATATTATTTTTTTATAAATAGTTGAGAAAACATGCAATCTACACACCGTTAGTTTTTTGACGAAATCTAGGTGCTAGAAGTTCCTAATTTTTTCAATATTCTCCCTCTGGAGCGCACAGCCATAATCTATCCCATGTAAAACAGTTTATATTTTTAGGCAAATAGCTCGAAAAGTAGTTCGGCAACGGGTTGATATTTTGATATCATTGGAAAGATGAGTTTTTTTCTTTAAAATGAGGCCAAATTCATCTAATTCTAGGTGAATTGTTTTTTCTCTCAAACTAACTTATCCCCGTAGGACATACACTATATTCAGCTGCCGAGATGATGCGTCAAGGGAGAACCTCCACAAACTATAGCTACAGTCCCATAAATTCATCAATAAACTTTGGGAGGACCTCTCTTCAGCACGGCCATTAGAAGTGGATTATTTACCACGCTTTCCACGAAGCCTGCAAAAGGCGATTGACGTCAGGCACACCACACTAAAAGGTAATCCTCACCCATTATTCTCTACAATTTCCATGGAATACGTTTCGATGAATACGCACCCACGCGGTCGCATGGAAAACAACGTCACCCTAATCCAGTTGCGATAAACTCAACAATGGGAAGGGAGGAGAGGGTGAAAGGGGATGAGGGGGGGGAGTATATGATGGGACCGGTTGGCGGTTGCTAAGAGCATATAATAATCGGATACAGCTGTAGGATATAGGAGAGAACCCTTTTAAGAAGAGGACTAAAATGGAATTAGGAATGGCTCTCAATGACAATAATGACATGAGAATTTCTCAATCACACTTATCCACACACCCGTTGGCCATCCCTCTGGCGGTGTAAAAATGAAATACGAGAGAGCTCGGAACAGAAGAGGAACGACGCCCGACGCCCACTCGACACGTGGACCAATGGATGGGGATGGGGAAAGGGGAGGGGGCGTGAGAGAATAATGGCGAGTGACAGAGAATAAGGAGATCAAAAAGGATTCTGGTTTCGCTTCATAATATCATGCCACCCGCACCACACGTGCCAGATTATGAAGAAGTTAATGCTTGGTGGAGAACTGAAAAAAAAATGATTCCAAGCATGACTCCCACTATATCGCCAAGGGAACCACACTCACACATGTACTGTGCTGACTTACTACGGAAGTCTACAGAGTCCTCTAGATTGCACTCTCAACACTACTCTCTCATAGTTATTATATGGCAATTAGTACAGGATAGGGGTAGCGTGGTGGCCAAGTGGGTAGAGCACTTGACTACTTGATCGAAGGGTCCCGGGTTCAAATCCGGGTGAAGCCTTTGGACGCCCCCGAACAAAAAAAATCCTCGGCGTACGAGGTGGTCCAGGGAATGGAACTGGCCCCCCTACCCTGAATTCACACGCCTGTGGCATAGTCCGGGGTGAGCTCTACCCTCAACTATCCAAACCAAACTTCGGGTTGAATCACTGAGTGAGTGAGTACAGGATAGATAGATTTTAACCCGGAATTTTATAATTACTACTTGCCCAGTATGTTCATACACCCCTGGAGGTGTCGTGAAAAAAAGTCCCACTCGTTTCCAGGTGGGATAAACGAAATATCCTGGAATTCCTGGAATGTCCCTGGAACTTAGATTTTACGGCTATATATGTACCTACATTCGTGGCAATGTTTTATTTGGCTTACGGCTGTACAACGGATTTCGGCTGTATAAGGTAGTATAGTTATTCTTTCTTCCATTGAAATGTATGTACCTTAAACTATAATCACCTTTAATCACTCAGTGATTCAACCCGAAGGTTGGTTTGGATAGTTGAGGGTAGAGCTCACCCCGGACTAAGCCACAGGCGTGTGAATTACACACATTCAGGGTAGGGGGGCCAGTTCCTTTCCCTGGGCCACCTCCGAGGATTTTTGTTCGGGGGTGTTCAAAGGCTTCACCCGGATTTGAACCCGGGACCCTTCGATCAGTAGCCAAGCACTCTACCCACTAGGCCACCACGCTCCTCCTTAATAAATAATAACAAATCCATTATGGAACGTGAATTATTTATCAACAAGGCTTTAGAAATTAGGCGAAATCATAGAGCAACCCATTTTTTACACTAATTCCAGAAGTAGGTATATTGAAAACCATTCAAAAATAAAGAGCAGAAGAAAAGACAACGATATCAGACCTAAATTTCTATAAATGTGCATCCAAACTAGAAAAAGGGCAATATAAAAGAATAGCAACGTCTGAACTGAATTCAGCGAAAGGGAAAAGTGGAAGCTAAGCTCAGTGAACCGATTGCAAAAAACGTGTCAGCAACAGCCTCCGCCACCCAAACCAAATATAACCCTTTTCAAACGATGCTTTCTTTATTTGGGGCCAAAATTTTTCAATAGCTTACCACAGAGTATCCAGGTCAGTTGTAGCATCAAAACTTTACAAAAGCAGGTGAAACTACCAACTACGTTAACAACTACGGCAGACAAAGTAGTTAACGTAAATCACAGACATAATTCATATAGTATACCAAAATTTTATTCAGAATATGGCAGGAAAAAAAGGTCAGTTCAAATACCAACCATATTAAACCAATTACCCAATGATATTCGAAATATTAAAAACATAAATGAAGTAATAGGAATGGCTTTTAAAATAAATATTCAGATAAATTAACTGTTTATTGTTCGAAAAATAAAAATACAATGATATTATAATTAATTTAAGCAATTATGTTTAAGGACATAAAAATTGTAATTCATCACAGCAGATGAACTTACATAGTAAAAACTGGCACCTGCTGACAAGTCTTAATGGACTTAGCAGGACCAAAATTGTTACAAGATGTGAACTAAAATGTATACTTTTATACCTAAAATATTAATGTATCTATGTAATTTATGTATCAAATTTATCTATCCAAATAAAAAATGAAAATGCAAAAAAAAACTCTGGCCATTTACTAGTGGAAATATGATTAGGGATCCATTTTAGAGATTGTTTGCTATCAATATCTTGTTTTGTACTTTTGTGTATTTATTTCTATTCCTTTTTTTATGTATAGGTATTATTTTTCTGTTATAAAGAGCTTCTCTTTCCAACTGGAGACATTTTTTTATAGTAAAAAGAAAATTGTGCTAGTATTACTATAATATTTTGAAGGTGACTCCACCAACAGGCAAATGCCTTAGGGATCATCTAAAGCTCCAGTATGTGTTTATTGTTTATATATTGTGTGCAAAACTTGATGGAGCAATAAATATATTTATTATTATTAACTTTTCTTAAGATACCTAATTACATTTCGAAGCAATCACCCGTTAATTCCAGGCCGATTTGAGACCAGTGGGACGAAATAAGTTTCGAAGTTTCGGCATCCTTCTGTGACTCCTCTTGGTGGAGCTACGTGACGTCAAAGGTGAATTTTCCGTTATTTTTCGCAGTTTCTCGTACCCGGCTCCTCAGGTTAGAGTCAAAATCACACGAAAAACTCAACTCAGGCTGAGATATGGTTCCTTATAATATATCTATAATTTATTTCTCGATATTCGAAAACGTCGTTTCGATACAACCCCTTTAAATCGAAATTTCTTCGAATTCTTGGACAATTTCATGAACATCGACTAATACCGTCCAAACCGTTCATGATAACGAAATTCTGATTGGGGTTTATTTTTAAGTATTGAAGCACTCTACAATATGCCGCAAACCGTTTATTTCTACGATTCGAAGTGGCGGACTTATTCCTCCCCAATACAAGCAGATCCAAGTTATTATAAAATCCCGAGACGGGATGAGCCAAGCTTAAATGTGCACAGACAGACACACGTGCACAAAGAAAGACGACCCAGTGAATGAAACATTTCCCACGCGTCAATAACGTCAAGGCGAAGATGTGGAGGAGATATGTAGAACCTCCTGGAGTCGAGGGAGATGGCGGTGCTTTAGAAAGGGGAGGGGGGGGTGAGGGAATGGAGGACAAGTCTGCCGGCGGCCCTCAACGGCTCACGCATTGTTGCTCCGTTGCCACGGTTGCGGAGTATGTGTGTGGGAAACGGGGGCGAGCAGGAAGATAATCCCCCCCCCCTCTCAACCCTCCCAATTCTCAAAAACTCACCCTTGAAAACTTGCGCTAGGAGGGGGACCGTGTGAACCCAGGGTAGAAAAAAACGACAATCGAATATTCACGGGACCCTATTGTGTGTCAGCAACAGGAGGGAGAAAAAGGTGGAAGGGAGGGGGAAAGGGGGGGGGGGAGAGAAATGGAGCAGTGACTAGTGGGGGGAGGGGGGTTTAGTTGGGAGTAGGGCATGATGGGAAGGGGAGTAGAAGAAGATTCTGAAGAGAGGGAGTCGGTGCCCTTTTATTCGATTCCCACGTGGTGAGAGGAGGTGTGACCATGAGGGTCTCGAGAACACAACGCAGGGTTGCCAAGGACCATCTTCACATGGCGGCTTTCCCTCAGGATTGCCAACCTTATCCAACAGTTTAAGGGCCGTATTTAAAGTCGTTACCTAGCAGTCTCACAGCCCCTAGCAGGCCCCTACGTCAAAAACTGTATTTATAGTCAAATTTCCACCCCCAGCAGCCCCCTTAGCCTCTCCTGATACTGGCAGCAGATGCATGCTCCACCAGGGGCCCCCTTATCGAAAAATTAACACAACAAATATAACTAAACTGACTCTAATGAACGTGCAGAGCCTTAAATTAATAATTTCGAAGATTTGGTGTTGATAAAACAACGGTAAGATTTGATTTTAATTGATAAATATATGATGTGACGCCAGACTAATTCCAAGGATGTTCATATACACTCGCAGCATATTTTTTCCCACAATTTCTTCTTCTTGTGGCAGGAAACTGCGTCCGTTTTCTTACTTTCCACTATATCTTTATGCTTCTACGCCAGGTCACACAAAATCTTCTTCTCCACAACGTTGAAGCTATTTGCACGTCGAGCGGCCATCTTAACAGTTTTCATGCTGCGTCTGGCTCTTTATTTATTCGTATCCATGTTGATCACGAGCGTCACCACTGAAACATTTGAGCTGCGAATTTCATTTCCCGCCGTTTGTAGTCCTTATTTACCAGATCTAACCCCCAACCATCCCCTACCTATCAGCTACCTTAATTTTGACTACAGGACGCACAATTCAAGGGGCCTGCTGGGTAGGGGATGGATAAGGGGACTGCTAGGTAACGACTATAAATACGGCCCTTAGTTGCGTATAACGATAATAATAATTATACACCGAAGACGGATGTTGGGAGGTTGTTCGTGATTCCGACAGGGTGGTCAAACTCTCCATTTCTGCCGACGCGAAGTTTCGATGAACGAGTCGTTCATCATCCTTAGTTAATTTTGTAGGTAATTTGCTGTTCGTTTTATCGAAAGACAGTTGTTCCTATTTTTACGTGAAAAAGAAGTTATTGTTAGACGCAGTGGAAAAAAAATTGAGAGAAATAAATCTCCCAAAGTAAATGATAATTTCTGGCGATAAAAATTACTAAGATTACCATCAAACTTAACAAGTACCACTTCGAGAACTTAGTACTCTACTGTACTAACAAATTACTCATTAGGGTGTGGTTAAAGCTGTCAAATAATTCAAAGCAGACTAGTTTAAATAGATTTAAATAAATCGATAGGTAGTGAGAATTATGTGAGGGCCCTACAGTAGGCACATTTGATCAAGTCTCGTTGGAGAATGATCAGACGGCTAGATTAACGGAACAAATTGAGGAGATGAATTAGGGGGGGGGTAGGGGAAAGGGGAGGGGGTTGTAGTGGCGGGGGCAATGAACGCCGGGGACAGGAGGGGGCGTTAAGGCGAAAACGCCAAATACACACATACAGTGGTCCGACAATGAGAGCTACAAAGGTTCCGACGGGCGGGCGGCTGGAAAGAAGGGGGTGGTTCAGGAGGGTTGAGAGACACGAGGGAGGGTTCAGTGTGCTCACGTGGAGAGGATCGGTCGTGGGCAGGGGAACAGGAGCCGTTAGGGGTACGGGGGTCACTTACTGCGACCAGCATTCGGGGGCACGTATACGAAAGGCAATCGGGGGTGTTAAGGATTTTTGGGTTCAGTCACCATACCCCACCCTTTTTTTCCCCCCGCAGTCTGAGAAAAAAAAGGGCCGCGTGGCTCCAAAATTTTATTCAGTACGACTCACAAACTTTTCACTCACGCCACTGCTTCAGTTCGCCACTGCTTTCCAGCCCTTCACTATATAAAGTGATCCCCAGAAAACGATCGGGTGGCCACTAAAAACATTCAGAAAACTAAATCGATTTTAAAAACCCGGATAAGAAGCACGAGTACATAATATTTCGAGTCTCTTATATCTGATGGGGTACGTAAATATTTTAAATTTGAAAATTTATCCTTAGTTTCGGATGCGAAAATACCATTGAGGAAAAATCATTTGCCTTGACAAGGAATCGAACCCAGATCCCTCGATATCGCGCCAAATGCTTAAACCAGCGAAGAAGCCTCCTTATTCCCGGAAGATTTTAATCCTCATAATCCACGAAAATTACATGTTTTACAAAATATAGTTTTGGGTGATATGCAGACAGGGCACACAGCGACTTACTGGAAAATATATCCATTTACCTTCTTACGTTTTCTTATGAGCATAAATAAATATATAAATAAGGCGGTGGGAATAGATGACATACCTGCAAGGTTTTTAAAGATCATGGGGAAGAACGGAAGAGGAAAACTTTTTGCGCTTATTCGTAGGATTTATGAGGTTGGAGTGTGGCCGGAAGACTTCGTGAAGACTGTACTAATTCCAATACCAAAGAAGAGTATGGCAAAAACGAGCGAAGACTATAGGACAATAAACTTAATATCCCACGCGGCAAAAGTAGTTCTGAGAATTATAAACAGAAGGTTAGAGAAGAAGGCAAATGAATACCTGGGTGACGAACAGTTCGGGTTTAGGAGAGGGACGGGAACACGAGACGCTATAGCGGTGATCAGGAAGCCAGTAGAAAGAAACCTAGAGTATGGGTAGGATCTTTTTGCATGCTTCGTAGATTTCGAGAAGGCGTTTGATAGGGTGGAATGGACGAAATTAATTGGAGTGTTGAAGAAATTAGGAGTCGATTGGAGGGACAGGACGTCTGATTCGAAATTTGTATATGAACCAGACGGCGCAGGTTAGGGTAGCTGATAGAGAATCGGGATGTGCCACGATAGGACGGGGAGTGCGGCAAGGGTACCCACTATCGCCGTTGCTTTTTAACGTGTATTCAGAAGAAATGGTAAGGAAGGCATGGGGGGAGGAGGAGGTAGGAATAAAGGCAGGAGGGGAGCTGATAAAATTAGTGAGATTTGCAGATGATCAAGCATTAGTTAGTCAGTCTGCCAAGGGGTTACAGTCAATAGTGAATGCGTTAGAGGTGCAGTGCGAAAAGTATTAGAGGAAGATCAAATACAAGAAAACGAAAGTGATGAGATTTTCTAGAAGTAAGAAGGAGGGGCTGAATATAAGGGTGGGAGGGCAGAAGATAGAGCAGGCAAAGCAGTTTACGTATCTGGGTAGTATTTTGAAGGAGAATGGGTTTAGTGGTAAGGACATCATATGTAGATGTGCGCTAGCTAAAGAATCATTTTCGAAGAGAAGGGAATTGATGAGGAGGGGTCTGAGAAGAGACGTAAAGAAGAGGCTGGTGAAAACTCTAATATGGAGCGTGGCGCTATATGGGTCGGAAGCTTGGTCATTGCGAATGGAGGATATGCGTAGACTTGAGGCATTTGAGATGTGGGTTAGGAGAAGGATGGAGAAGGTGAGCTGGATGGCGAGAAAGACGAACGAGGAGGTATTGGATATGGTCGGAGAGGAAGCTTGTGGCAAAGGTTCGGAGAAGGCAGAAGAGATGGCTGGAGGAGGTTTTGAGAGGAGAGGGCATGTTGAAGAGAGTGATAGAGGGAAGAACACTGGGGAAGCGTGGAAGAGGAAGGAAGAGGATAGGAATTCTGGACGAAATAAGAGAGGAGGTGGAAGATATGAAGAATTGAAGAGGGATCTAATAACGGGCCATCCTTAGGAGGGAAAGCGAGTCTATGAGGTTGGGATGCAGAATGGGGACTGTCCAAGAACCTACCAATCAGCTGGTAGAATACTTGAATGAAAATAAATAAATATTTATGCTCTCCCTTACTATTGTGAAATACAATCCTTCTCCAGGTTCAACCACAGTTACCGCTCATCAAAAATATTAAATAGAAATGCGAAGAATTTTAAAAGAGAGGATGTACTAAAGCAACACTGGAGGAAATGGGTACGAAGATGGTTCCAGAAGGATCTCGGACGTAACGCACGCTTAAGAGAATTGAATCCCAACTCTGCTCAAACGAACAACTCAATTACAGGTAGAAAGGAGTATTTGGATGGCAGTTCTGGCCGAGAAAGAGAAAGGCAGGGAGAGTGAGATGAAGACATTGCAGTAGAGGGAGGGCCAATTCTCTAACCGCCCGACCCGTAAGCAGGACCACCTTTTTCACGTCTAGGCGGTCTCCCTTTGAAATCACCGACGGAAATTCGGTTCGGGCATGTAGAATCACGTTCAAATTTCGACTTGTCGACTTTCGCACCCGGATGACAATAGGGTCTCCTTGCTTCCCACAATTTAACTTTCCAGAGCTTCCAGAAGAGAAAATTTTACGACGGGAAAAGAACATTGCGTGCACGAAGAGTTAAGATACTAGAAAAAACCAAGGACCGACTCCATAAGCCTCCTTGACTCATACAATTATTAAGTGCAAAAAAAGTACAGTTATCAAACAGAAAACTCAACTCTTAAGATCCCTCGCGATCATTGAGTAGTGGTGGCACTAAAAGAACACCACAGTTTCATTGCAACTGTTTCGCAATAGAAATAGTTTCAAAACGAAACAGCTCCGCGAAACACCCTGTTGTGGACAACAGCTAGTTTCACAACAAACAATAGACGATCGATCGGTGCTCTTAGAACATGGCTGGTAGTTATGTATTCTATGTAATAAGAAATCTTTACTCAAATAAAGTGACAATTTCATTTGTATTCCTGGAATAAAGGTACTTCAAAGTTCTAATCTGCAACGACTGTCGGACGTGTTGGCTGAATAAACCACCGACCGCCTGCAACAGATTCAAATGCAACAAATTGTAGCTTATAACCGCAAAGCAGCCACACGATGCCGTGCAACTGGAACAGAATAGAAGACGAAACAATCAGCTTCAGCTTCATCAGTTTCCGCTGCACAGCACAGAGCGCAACTGCGTGGCTACGGCACGATCACGAAACTGACACGCGTCAATGAAATGATGTTTCTTTACCAAAAGCCAATCTGACGTTGACAATGACATTTTAAATCTATCGGTTCTGCAACCAATTTCCTTTATCTCATTCCTGTGATCGCTTCTACCGTAGTACGTTGGCTCTGGCAGTAAACGTGATGTCATAGCCACGGCTGGTAGGGAAATATTTCGCTCGAACTACCTGTACGAAGTGTACGCTGCTATAACACTCCGTCCGTCCTTCTGGCCGTCGCCTTTCCGCTCAACTGGTCAACCCATTCCAAAAAGGGGCTTCCCTTCCCCTCCCGTTCCTTTAGAACACAACAACGCTTGCGAAGGGTAAGAATTCAGGGGTGGGGGAAGAATTCAGGGTAGTGGGAGGGAGGGGAGAGATGAGCAGAGGCGATTAGGAGGGAAAGGGGGAGGGGGTTGACTTCCGGTCGGACTTTCGTGGGAAAATATTTATGCGTGGAATTGGTGGATGTTCCAACGTCCCCCCCCATAGATGTTTCACCAGATGGATTCTTGGGGTGGAGAAACAAAGAGAATTGCATTGAAGTGGGCATAGGCGGATGGGGGAAATGAAAGGGAAAACTCCCACCAAGATACCAAATGATGAATCCATAAATAAACACGGATGCACGAAATAAAAGTGAAAGACAATGATTGTATAAAGTTGTCACGATAAACATGGCAGTGTTACCGAATTGTTGAAGCAATTAGGGTGGGAATCTCTAACTGATCGAAGGGAAAAATATATAGGTTAAATCTTTTGCGAAAGTTTGAAGCAGAATATTTTTTGCCGGACGTTCAACATATTATGATAGACCCGACGTATTACGTTAGAAAATATCATAGGAGTAAGTTAAAGATAATAGACTGCAGAACCGATAGATTTGAAATGTCATTTTTTCCGCGTATAATAAGGAATCATAATAGTTGCGATAGATCAATCATATGAAACTTCCACGCTCAATAGGTAGAGTAGAATTTTCACTTGTGTTTGCATAAAAAAATGCCAACACTTCACCTAACACTGGAAATGTCCGACATTAGTTTGCTTCCTGCATGAAGTAGTACTTTGTGGCATTCATAAATTAATAGAATTAATAATGTTAACCACTAGATGTCTCTTAAGCAGTGTAATGCATGTTTATATGTTCATTTACGTATCACTCTCCCAGTTTCTGGTTTGACTGCGCACTGTTCTCCTGACTTCTTTTTGGTCTGCTTGGCAAGCGGCTGGGGGAACTTGCGAGCTCCTGATTTGAACTGGGACGGGTTCTGCATACCTGGTGTGGAATCACCCCGTGCCACACACCCTAGTGGTGGCTTGCACGGTAATTCGTAGATGTAGATGATTGGCTCGCAGTGGAGAAGGAAAGAGGGAGGGGCCAATATTCGGAATGAAATGCAAAGGAATGATTATTAAGGCAACGGCCTGCGCCACGATGGAAACGCCGGTTCCTGATCAGTCACCGAAGTTACGGTGGTTCCACAGTAAAATGACTTAAATGTCATTTTGTTCACATTCTGTCTACTTGTAGAAAACGTTTTCCTCTATCTGATATGAAAAACAAAATAATACCTTTCCACGCTATTTTATTCTATAATTGAACTTGAAATTAAATGGTGTTCAATGGGAGTATGAGAGAAACACGGAGAAAAATAGTATTTTTCCATAAAATATAAATGCCATTTTTGCGGAAAACTATTTACAAGAAGGAAATAATCCAGAGAAATCGAATAAAAATAAAATACAGGAATCTTACCATTCTTATTTTTCTAGTTATTGAAGAATTAATGCCATAATTGAAGTCAAAATGCGGTAATTCGTAGGAAATGACGCTGCAATCGGTTCCTATGACTGGGAAAAAGTGCTCATTTAAAATACATTCGTGGAATAATCTGCATATTTTGTACATTACTATTGGGTTTCTATATGTAACGCATTGCATCAGTGGAAGCAGGATTTTTTGGACAAAATATCAAAAATGTAGAATTAAGTACTTGTTTTGACTCACACAGTCGCGGCGGAACCTCCATAAGTATCGTTGGGCTCAGCTTGAGGCCTAGTGAGATTATCAATATGTGACATTGAAGTGTGGAAGTTACTATTGAGTTTTTGTCGACATGTAGCAGTTAATAGCTTGACAAAATTCTCCTTGTAAACTTTAAATTGCCAATCTTTAATTCCTTTAAGTCAAAAATATTTCCTCTTGGTCAACAAGTCCAACCTCGAGCCCTATTATAACCCCAAACATACTCTGCTATAGCCAAAAATACTATTTTTATTCCAAAAATGTTTGCAAATTAGAAAAATAAATAAATTACGAAATAAATTCACATTAATGTGACTTTACTTCGCACCCAAAGACATCATAAGCAAACTATGTAACGTCTATAATTGATTAATAAACACAACATGATGTACTACATTATAATAGATATCTTACAACAGCAGGTGTAAACACCACTGTACATATGTCTTCTTCTCATTCCACCTTTGGAGACCCTTCTTGATGGAAATGAACTCGTTCGACCTTTCAAACCTCCCCACCACATTCGAACACCAGAAACAATCAAGAGCCCTGGAAATACCACGGACCAGAGAAGAACCCTTGACGACACCCCCAGAAGCCGCATGGGATTCTCCTATTTCCAAAACTCTCATACGACGCCCTTGTACAAGTTAAGGGGACTTGGCCGACCGCTTGAATTCCACCCCAAGGGTGGAGAAACGGGGATCGGTAGGGTAAAGGACCGGAAGGAAAAGGCATTTAGAGGGAATGAGGAACGGCTATTAAAAGTACCTCAAACCCATTGCAACAAACGGATTTGAATACCCATCATAGTGGAACCAGAATAATCATGTGAAATAAAAGCTGTAACTTAGTAATTCCTCGTTAATTTTATTAATGACCTAGGTTATAGCAGTATTTTCATTTAACGTGCTTCGACGGCTAAGGTCATTTCGCACTTACTGTCTGCCACGTGCAGACAGGGGCAACATCATTCGGACGAATCGGAGGATCACCCCTCCAAACTCGAGCCGAGCCCAACGATGCTTAACTTCGGTGACTGATCGGGAACCGGTATTTCCATCGTGACAGGCCGTTGCCCACCTAGGTTATAACTTATCAAGTCATCATCATATACATGCGTAAGAAAACTGCTCAAATATACGGTAACGAAGTGGGTGAAAGTATTTGACAATATATTTGAGCAGTTTCCTTATGCATGTACCAGATGCTGGCTTCATAAGTCGAAACCTAAGTCGTTAATAAAGTTTACGTGGAATTACTAAGTTACAGGTTTCATTTCACAATGTTAAGCAAGTTCCACAAAGTTTCGCCTGACACAACCTGTCAGAATAAACATGTTTGAGCATGGTGTTAACCTATAATGTCCAAGATTGAAAGGCCCTTGAAGGTTTAAACGATAGTTACGGCAAACAATCGCAATTCTAACATTTTCCAATTATTCGGTGACGTGGCGCATTAATAATTAAATCATGAATTTCTAAAAGAGCTCAACTCGGTACTCATGATTAAGACAGCTTAGTACTTTTCTATAATATTTTTAAATATTGTAAAAAAAAATACTAGGATTCAAGTCTTAGGTTTATACGGCTGGTAAGTTATTCGTCGAGTAAAATCAACTTACCCAGAGGTGGATATATCGGCCCTAAGTCCACAAGCATCTCAATTTCACCTACAAATAAGCGTCGGTGGTGTAATGGTCAGCATAGTTGCCTTCCAAGCAGTTGATCCGGGTTCGATTCCCGGCCGACGCATTTATTTTTACCACCATATTTTCTTTCTTCTCATACTTTCCCATTTCCTCATATAATAAATGAAAGCATTTTTTCAATTTTTTCATCAATCCTACAAGGACACTATTTCAGTGTTCATGGGAATACTTAAGGCAGTTTGAGCGAGATAGTTCCCTAGTCATAATGGAGACCATATTCGAATTTTATTTTTTAATTTAAGCGTCGGTAAGAAGGTTAAAGTAAATATTGTAACATTAATGGCGCAAAATATAGTTAGTTGTGTATAACAAAATTTTTCATAATTTAATAAATATGAGTGCATAAGTCTCTAACTTGACTTATTTTCACGCCGTCGCTTCTGCCTAAAAAGCCTTCAAAAAAGCAGTTTTTTAGCGATCCAGTAAAAATTACTTCAGTGAGTAATAGATAAATTTTTATAAACAGTTGAGAAAACATACAAACTACACACCGTTATAAATTCCTTATTTTTTCAATATTCTCCCTCTGGAGCGCACAGCCGTAATCTATCCCATGTAAAACAGCTCATTTTTTCAGGCAAATTGCTCGAAAAGAAGTTCGGCAAGGGGTTAAAATGTTTATATCATTGGTAAGATGAGAGCTTTTTCTTTAAAATGAGGTCAAATTCATAAAATTCTAGGATAAGTGATTCTTCGCACAAAATACCTCAAAGGCTCTCACTGTGATTGCGAATTGAAGATAAATTGTTTATATAGATACATTGTTTGTAAAGGGGCCTTCGACAGGAGCCCGGGTACTAAGACCTTCTTGGTCCACTGTGCCAACCCCAAGCCTGTCAGCCACATGCAGACAGGTGACAGGAGTGCCACGGTGAAGGTATGTATGGTCACCCATCCAACCCTCCGTCCGGGCCCGATATTGCTAAACTTCGGTGATCTTGCGGGAACCGGTGTGTCAATGGGGCTGGGCCCTTGCCCCATAAGATAAATTGTTTAGATGCCCAGGAGAATATTGAATTTGGAACGAGAAAGATGCAGTAGAATGAGGAAAGCTACGGAGTGATACATAACATAACTGGAAGTAATGGAGTAATTAGGCACAAAATCCCTCTCGGTCTGCGATTCTGATAAATAAAAATATATGCCCCCCACATCCGATAAAATCTGAGGTGGAGATAAACGATGGGACATGTTACGCTTCTTTATAAAATTGTTCCTACAGTAACCCGGCACTAACAAGTGCCATGGGGATTTACCACAAACTTTCTCCATCAATTCTCAACTATCTTACAAATGTAACATCTCGCACATATCTCCATCCAATTCACCACAGACAGTGCAACATACCGCAACATATTCCATTTTATAAATGCTACAGATACGTATAGCTATCCGCTTGGATCAAATAAATAGGTTTTTCTCATTACGTTACGTGAGCATATAGCTTTAATCCTTAAGATGCTTCCAGTATAAACAATTTTATTTACAAAATAAAAATAAAATCTCTTGAAATATTCACCAGCCATTCTCTTTCAAAATATGCATTCTTTACAACGTAAAAAAATAAAACGAGACGAGACAAGGTCACTTGAACTGGTCACCGCAGCCTTTGACACTTCCTCCAAACTTCACGATGGAAAATGCCATGGTAAACTACACTCGACAGCAATGGAATAATCATTACATATACAGGGATGGGAGAATAGTTGTTCAACTTGAGAGGTGGCATGATTTAAAACGCTGCATATATTACCGCACAAACAGATGTTTAAACAGAGAAGTGCAATTTCACGATGACAATTTCTGGGTCAACCAAACAAGACCCAGGATGCCCCACAAACTGTAATCATGAACAGAGATCGGGATAAGAAAAACGTCCCCTAAAGGGATGACGGATGCAATTATGCACGCAGGATCTAGACAGGTTCAATCATTCACGCGTAGGAATATATCCGCCATTGGATTGGCGCATATCCTCCGCACGGATGGATGTCTAGCGGCGACGCAAGACTCTCTTCCATGCTTCCCTAATTCTCGTCAATTAAAGGGTCGACGGAAGACTTAAAGAGTGGGAGGAGTAAAATAGCTGCACCGAGTTATCCCACGACCTAATTGGTGGCATATGTACGAATAGTTACGTATTTCAGGCAACAATAAAACCTGAGCCTTCGATTAAATGGATTCTCGGATTTCACCCGGACAAAATCGTAAAAAAACACTTTCTAGCATGTACACGTCTATACTCGTGAGACAAATACAATAAAAGAAGCTTCAGTAAATCTATCACAGCATGAGCGATTTCAACATCCGAAAAATGCAATTAAAGTATATTTATAAAATCAGAAGATAAACGAAATAATGGTTACAATTTTTCTACAACATTACCACCTTAAAAATGGGAATATTCTTCCACCAGTATATATTCGCAAGTTCAAAAAATTCACATTTTATCACTCAATTATCAATTTATACGCATTCTAATCAAACCTCAATACTGCGTGGTAAAGTAGTTCTACATCCACAGTCATCCGAAGAGAAACTCAATTTCCACTGATGGTGCTTAGTATTTGGAGACTTAATTAAGGTCAACGATCACCAGACCAATAGGAACCATTGATGAATGTCCAAAAAACAGTAAACATAACGCATTTCATTCGAATATTGTTAGTCTAATTTTACTGCTTTAGACAACTAACATGTTCAATAGAACATGGCGATGATTAGGGACAGCAAATAGCAATTCTTAAACCCTCAGCAATGAGGGATAGTCACAAGAAAATATAACATTATTCAGCTTGTTTTCTAAATTACATTTTTCTCACAATAACGAAACTAACATAAATTTACCGTATCCAGGAAATAGCTTTAGAAAACCGGATAATTAAATGAATACATTTCACATTTTAAATACGTGTATTTTTATTTATATAAAGTACTGAATTGCGCATTCAAATAGGTTTCTTAATTAAAAACATGCTCAAGATACAATAAAATTAAAAATCGCAAAGGCGTAAATATACGTTCCTTGAAATAAGAAAATAAGTCAGAAAGCCTCAAGTTCGCTATGCATTCAGAGAATGTCTCTGTAATTCCTTTTCCAAAAATGTATATCTAGCAAATGATTTTATGATAAAGGAATAAATTCCAAACTTCTCCTTACAGAAGGAAGGGGTATGCGCGTTATATGATCCGGAGAATAAAACTGAATTAAATAATAAAAATCGAAACGAGGTCGAAATGAATAAAACCGAGAAAAAAACAATGGAAAAGCGGAATGCGAACACGGCTTGCCGAGATAGAATTGACATGGGCCTCGGCGGCCATCATCGGTGCGAACCACAAAAGAGAAATGAAAAAAGAGAGGAAGAAAATCAAAGATTGGAGAGGGTTTTCGAGATGAAACAATGGGAGGAAAATATAAGAATAAAGACACGGCAGGCGACGCGGGGAACAAGTGAAGAACGCCGGCCGACCATCCTTCCTCCCCATTCATATCGCGTCTCCGAGACGACGACGACATTGAGCGAGGAGAGGACTTTCGTCGGATCAATCAATCAATCACGGGCGCATTGAAAGTGGGGGAGGAAATCAATCAATCCTTGAATTTCAAATGGAGGAGGCCTTTTGATGAAAAAAAGAATTCGTGGCAGTGGAAAAAAGGGGCAAAACCTAGTAATCTTATACATAAAAAAGAATGTTTGTCTGTTCATTTCTCATGCCCGCCAATACCATTCACCCGATTGCGATGAAACTTTGGTGAGTTGTAGTGCGCATGCTCATAAAAGTTTCTGAATTATAAAAATGGCAATTATTGGGGTTGTATATAACCCCAATATTATTAATATATACTACCATAAGAAAAGCATTGAATTAAGTGCAGGTCTTTCTTTATTTTCTTTTTTAAATGACTTACACTCAAGATATTTGATGGAAATTTGTATCATAGAACGCATAAAAGAATGCAGTGTTTAATTCTTTCATTCAATTTTATTACACGCTTCGTTTTCGTCCAATTATTGCGTTTTTATCTCGAAATTCATCAATATTTCTTCCTTTTCAACAATAGAAATTTCTTGGTGAAGCTTTCTCGGGTTTCCAAGGTGGATGATATCAGGGAAAGAGAGAAAAGGAAAGCGAGGACAAAGGAACTGGAAGGAGAATAAGAACTTAAACACATTTCCCTCCACTACGGACAATCAAGCGCCGCGAAACTCGCGACTCTAGGATATATAAGTCGACAAACAAAGCAGCATTGATATCCTTTCATCAGCCCTGATGACGATGACTGAGTCAGACATCGAAACGTCGGCCTACATGGAGACCATCACCCGGTTGGAAACCCGAGAAAGCTTCACCAAGTTAATACGCCGGGAAAGCACTAAATCTTACAATAGAAATTTCCTTGGCAACCAGGCGTTAATATCCATTTAATAGCGATTTCAGGAATGGCAATATACTCCTGCAGCATTTAAAAGGTCAGGTTCAGTGACTAATTTGATAGTTGTAGTTAAACGACTACAGTTCGCCTTGCCTTCTCCATGACCATCAGCAAGGCAAAAGGTCAATCGTTTCAAGTGTGTGGATTTAATATGGAGTATCCATGCTTTTCACATGCTCACGAGTGGGACAGCCGAGAAATTTATTTCTTTTTGCAGAGAGCGGTAAATCCAAAATTATTTATATCCCAAAGCACTTGATTATATTTTGTTAACTTTAATTAAAAACATTGTCTTTCATTTATTTTGTACATGTAGGTAAATGTGTCTGCTTTGCATATATGTGTGGCTACTTAGAAAGAAAAAGAGGAATTGCAACGCATGTCGGGGAAACTTAGGTGAGTTGTTGCGTACACGCCTTCGAAGGTTTCTGAATTATTATATCCATTGACAATAGGTGGAGCGCGAATAGTTTCAACAAATGAGTGTTGGCACGCGAGCTTCTCAAACAAGCGAGGAACAACAAGCAAGCAACGAAGCAGATCGTTTAACGAGTTGCTCAATCACGTGCACCAGAATCGTATATAGTGAGACATAATTTGTGCTAAAAGGAACGTAATTTATTTGTATGTAGAATAAGATTTGGTGCAGAGGTCTCTTTGTTTACTTTTGGATTTTAAATGCTTATCATTAGATCACTTAAAGAACAAGGTTTAGAATTCTTGCATTCGATTTTTCGAACACGCTTCGCTTTTTCCTAAAATTGGATTTATAAGCTCGAAAATCTTAATTTTTTGCACAATTTCAACCAATAACTTTGACCTCATGCAAATTGTTAATTGTAGAGTACTAAGGAAAATGTTTAAGTCATCGCATGCCCATGACTTTTGATAATATTTATGCAAAGTTTCAGTTTCCTGGCTTTAAAAAATCACTTTTTGAATTTAGGCCAGCCTTTTTCGATTTCAGCCCACTGTGAGACGGTCTGAAAGCGATTCCCATACCAGTTGCTAAAGAAAAAGGTCAGTAACAATGACGCGATTATTATCCTAACGGCCTTTAACGTATCCTGCCGATCGATTACAATTATCTACATCTACATGTACAAAATACCCTGCAAGCCTCCTCAGGGGTATGTGGCAGGGGGTGAGTAATCACCAACATGCATTACACTATACCCTAGAGTTAGTGTAACTACGACTAATTATGCATTAGCATAAATCACTAATGCTTGTCACGAGGCGAAGCCTCACAAGCATGCACTACTACACTACAGATGTCATCACAATGGAGAGGGACCGTCAATATACATGCATTATACAACTACACAGATGGACAGAGACTCAAGACCTATGTAGAAAACATGCAAGGCGTGCTGTTAGTATGTACTAGGTAACAGATAAGGATTCAAGTATTAGGAGTACTACTACTACTAAGAGCTACACTAACTAACGACAAACCTAGATAAAAGTCTCATTGGCAGCTGTTATGGTCCCTTATCGTTCGTGGGAAAAATGACCTTTTAAATCTGTCCGTTCTACAGTCTAGTTCCCTAATTTTTTGTCATTAATTATTCGTAGGCTAGAATACGGTCGAGAAAAGGCAATATAAAATTTTCCAATCGAAGAGTAGACAGAGCGGCGAATTTCATGTCAGTATCGCGTATTCGTGGGTGACTGCACTTGTGAGGATTCCGGGGAAGTTTTGCAGTCGGGCGAATTGTGAGTGGAAGAGAGGTGGGATGGGGAAGATGGCATGGTGGCAGATGGGAAAACTTCCAACCCCCCCCCCCCACAATTCCCCTATTCCTCCCCTATCCACTAGGAGGGCACAAAGTGGGCTCTGAGAGGGAGAGAGGGGGCATATATTCCCAGAGTGTGGCAGGGGCAGAGGTGTGATTGGTCGTGAGGCTGAGGGCCAGGGTATCGAGAAAGGGGCGGCATATTACACGCGATTCCCCCCCGTTTCCACTTCCAATCCAACAACGCCGACCTTCGCACGTGGTGCCATCTGTGGGGCGGTAAATATACGAGGCTTCAACGTGGGAATCCCCGATAAAACCGTCCAAACTTGTGTTTCCAAAACTCTGCCGTACAACCCGTGCAGCAACTCATCATGCCAAGCGACAAAATAATCGCTATAAATGTGACACAAAACAAAAGAATGAGAATCCACAGGAGGCAAATAAATATGACAAGTATGTGGCATTTCACGATGGAGTAGGTGGTTTGTAGGATTTCCATTTTCTTTAACAATTTCGAAAAATTAAGTTCAAAACATCGATTTTTTTTGCGATCTCATCCAGAAATCATTCTCAAGCATGCTACTTCAATGCATCACCTATTATAGTAAGCAGCATGAATTTACGATGCTGATGCAAGAGTAACTGCATACTTATAGTGTAGTGCATGCTTGGCATTGAATTTTAAAAAGTGCGTTGTTATGAATTTTTGGAAAAAGAATAACTCTGTCAATGATACGTACACAATTAATAAAACAGACCTATCAAATGTAGAGTCAGTTAAATACTTAGGTGTGACCCTTACTCAGGACCTGTCTTGGGGGAAACACATCCGGGAAATCAGCGGACATGCTAGTCGCAAATTGGGATTTATCAAGAGAATGTTAGGAAAATGCGACGAGAAAGTTAAAGAGCGATGTTATTTTTCACTCGTGAGACCTCACTTGGAGTACGCCGCTAGCATATGGGAGGACCCTTACGAAGTAGGACTAATCTCTGAAATAGATAGAATACAACGGAGAGGAGCAAGATTTGTGAAAAGTTGTTGCGATAAACGTAGCAATGTTACCGAATTGTTGAATGAATTAGGGTGGGAATCTCTAACTGATCGAAGGGAGAAATACAGGTTAAATCTTTTGCACAAACTCGGAGCAGACAGTTTTTTTCCGGTAGAAGCGATCACAGGAATAAAATAAAGGAAATTGACTGCCGAACCGATAGATTCAAAATGTCATTTTTCCCACGCACAACTAGGGATCATAATAGTTGTGATAGATCAATCATAAGAAACTCCCGCCCTCAGCAAGAAGAGTAGAATTTTCACTTGTGCTTAATAACACAACATCTTTACTAACTCTTCACACCGGTCGATTACTCCGGCATTATTTTCTTTTGTTCTCTTCATGAAGTAGCATCTCGTAGTATTCATAAATTAACAGTATCAGTAATATTAACCACTAGATGTGTCTATAGCATTTTTCAGCATGTTTGTATGTTCTTTTACGTATCACTCTCCCAGTTTCCGGTTGGACTGCGCACTGTTCTCCTGACTGCTTTTTGCCTGCGCCTAGAGCCAGGGGGAGCGTGCGAGGTTCGGATTTTTTCTGGGACAAGTGCTGCATGCCTGGTGTGGAATCACCCCGTGCCACACACCCTAGTGGTGGCTTGCACGGTACATCGTAGATGTAGATGAGATGTAGATGCTTGTGAGGCTTCGCCTCCTGACAAGCATTAGAGATTTATGCTAATATATCAATAGTCATAGTTACACTAACTTTAATAGGATATAGTGTAATGCATGCCGGTGACCACTCACCCCTTGTCACACACCCTTGAGGTGGCTTGCAGGGAATTTTGTAGTTGTAGCAAGTTGTAGTAGATTATGGGAATTGCGAGCTCCAAGTCCACGGTTAAATTACACTGTCTAACTCATAAGACAAACACAACAGCCATGGCTGGGGGTGAATTCGAACCAACGACCAATCATCTACATCTACAAAATACCCTGCAAGCCACCTCAGGAGTGTGTGGCAGGGGGTGAGTATTCACCAACATGCATTACCCTATACCCTAAAGTTAGTGTAACTACGACAAATTATGCATTAGCATAAATCGCTAATGCTTGTCACGAGGCGAAGCCTCACAAATATATAACACATTCTATTCCGTTAAGTGGCTGGTGTGTTACCAACCTGCCTTCCTCATCAGACAAATTTATTGTTTCCTTTTTCCGTTCGCATTACATAATATCCTGCTGCAAGTCACCTAAATGGCGTGTGGCAGGGAGCGAGTTAGCACAAACATGCCCAACACTATACCCAAATAGAGTCAATGCAACTGATTATTACTGCAGTGGTAAATACCTGCAAATACCTGTCAGGAGGTGGATATGTAACCAATGAACCCCATAGTGTGTGGCTATGGACTTATATCTACATCTGCAAAATACCCTGTAAGCCACCTCAAGGGTGTGTGGCAGAGGTTCGAGTACTCACCAACATGTATTTCACTGTGCTCTAGAGTTAGTACAACTACAGCTAGTTATGATTAGCATAAATCGCTAATGCTTGTCACGAAGCAAAGCCTCACAAGCATGCACTACACTATAGATATGCTTCCAATGTTAGGGGGACCGTTTGTATTTATGTATTTTGCAACTACATAAAATGACTTATTTATTTATTTAACAAACCCCAGAAAACAGCCACTCATTGGGTGTTTACAACGGGCGTATCAACAATTCATAACGGACAATCACAACCACCCATGCCCTGGGTGGGAAAAACCTGCCCAGGCGGGATTCGAACCCGCGACCTTCGGCTTGGCAGGCGAGGACTTTACCCCGCCGCCACCGAGGCCGGTTGAGTATTGTAAGTAAATTTAAGTAAACCTGCTAAATTAATGTAAACCTGCCTAAAAAAGGGGGTTTAAGTAAACCTACATAACATAAATATACATAGAGGGAATATGGATACGAAATTTCGTAAAAGACTAATCTACGACATGTATATTAAAACAAAACTATTATATTCCACACCCGCATGGGTTGGTTTACTAAATAAAAAGCATATGGAAACATTGGAAATAACTGAAAGGAAAATATTACGATCGATTTTCGAAATACCATACTCTGTTACAAACGAAAATCTCTACTTGAACACTGGCATAGTTACATTAAAAACGCAAATAAAAACACAAGTCGAAAACTACTTTTTAAAAACTAAAAGGAAGTAGTATATAGAAGTTTAATGAGCTGGGTGAGAACAAGGTATGTACAAGAAAGGGATAGATATAAGAGGACTGAAAAAGCACCTCTTCTTTAAATGGCAAGTGATGCCTAAAAAATAGGGAAGAAAAAGAAGTTGGTCACAGAGCAGAATCTTAAATCATTTAAGAAACCTCTGAAATATAGCTGCTCCGCAGCGAAGGACCACTCAGATAAGATTGGGTTGCAGATTCCAAGATGGCTCTGAAACAGACCATTCGCTGCTCTTTTGCGTTAACCGTTGAAGAGCAAATCGGTGGCCAAATTGGCCAGTTCAGAAACGCCTATTTTGGTTAAGTTGGTACTCGAGATGATATTGAAAATGGGGAATCAGGAGCAGCAGTGTGAGGGCATGCACGTTCGGTGACCATTCGGGGCCTTTCATACGACGGAAGAGCAGGGAAAGTGGGAGGTAGGAGGAGGTGGTGTCGGATGGAGTTGCAGCTGGTGCCCCGGTGCAAAGGGAAGTGGTGCGACTGGTGGGATAGGACAGGGGAGGGGAGGGGTAGAGAATCGGTAGGTGGGTAAGGGGAGGGTAGGGGAAGCCTCCCTCTCCTCTCCCCCATCCCCTTACAAGCCCCCCAATGGTGAGTGTTTGAAAGCTCAACTCAAGAGCGATGGTCGGCAGGAGGAAAGGTGGAGTTTCACGAAATGCAGGGTTGCCAACGCAACGAATTTTCTCGAGGAGCTCGCAGGACGTAAAACGGATAACTGAAGACCCCACAGAATATGCGGAACGAGAACATTGCTCTGTGGCCCCACAATTAGCAGAGCCAATAAACGCGGTGATAAATAGAACTAATACGGGCGCACGATTGACGATTATTTCTGGCACGTCCACGTTTCTGCTAAAATATTATGCCAACGGCACCCGGTGTCTGCAGGCGGTCACCCATCCAAGTACAATCCGGGCCCGACGATACTTAACTTCGGTGAATCGGACGAGAACCGGTGGCTTCCACGTGGTATGGCCGTTGACCACAGCTTATTATTTATTTTTATTTTATTATATTTTCAAAAACCACCGAAAACAGCTCTTTATATTGGCCTTTATATCGGGGTTATAACAATTAACATTGGACGAGAACACACAACCATGCCCTGGGGGGTGAAAAATCCCTCCCCCCAGGCGGGACTCGAACTCGCAACCTTTGGGTTAGAAGGCCGCCACCGAGGCCGGAAAGCTTAGGATGGCTTTTTAAATCCACGAATTATTTGCACCTCCCCCCATCTCCCCCGCACCGCAAAGGCTATGGCACCAAAAAAATGTCAAGTCACTCAAACCTTGCACAAGCCAAACGAGCTGGAACTTAAAGACTTTCTTAGGAAGGGGAATTTAGGAACTTTTATTGTTCTGTACATGCTTGCCAAATTTCGACACCTGATGAATATTAGCAGGTTTTTGCTAATCCACCAATAGTCGTAGTTACGTTAACTTTAATAGGGGGGTGTAACGCATGTCAATAATAACGTACCCCCTAGAGGTGGCTTGCAGGGTATTTTATAGATGCAGATATTAGATTCTTCAAAAAATTCTACTGTTTTTCTTTGATTAACGGAGAAATCTCAAGTGGAAATGTCAAGAGAACATTCAGACAAATAATTGTGAAAAAATTACTGACATAATTATTTGGGTGAGAGCGAAATTAAAGTTAGATCTACAAAAAAAACCAGCAAGCCACCTCAAGGGTGTGTGGCAGTGGATGAGAAATCACCAACGTGCATTACAGTATACCCCAATAAAGTTAGCATAACTACGACTATTGATGTATTAGCATAACTCACTAATATTCCTTTCGCAGTCGTCCTATCCGCTCTTTAAAAATTTAAAATTGTTCCCTCTCAGACACTTGTATGTGTATTGTATTGTATGTGTATAAAGTACTTAGACTCTTTTTTCTGAGGAGTGGAGCAAAAGTACCGGTGTCAAATAGGCCGGGCAAGTGGAATTTTCGTAGGGTGTTGACACCCTTACCGAGGCCCAAATTGTCACTGTTCAGAAAAAGTTTCATACGTATATTGGGCCAAAAGTCTACAACATATTACCATCTAAGTACAAAAGAGCGGTAAATCTTTATATTTTTCTAAAAAATTTAAAAAATTGGCTGTTTACTTATCCTAAAAGTGAAGAAATACTTTGTTAAATCAAATTTGATAATTATAATAATATATTTAGTCAAATATATTATTTTTGTTAATGTTGGTACGTCTCCTTTTTTTCCACTATTTATAAACCAATGCATGGAAGATTATTATATAATGATGGTAACCGTAACACAGGTCCGCCTTTTAGGTTACCTAAAGCTCCTTACATTTTGTATATCTCTTTGTTTGTAATTAATTTGGAGTAATAAACATTATTATTATTATTATTATATGTTTGAGATCAAGTATGTTCTCTTGCATGCTGCATGATGGTTTTTAGTTTATGATGGAATTGGTTAGTACCCTTAATATTCATGACCGTGCGGTGTGCATGTGGCGGTCAGCTTGCATGCTGCATTTTGGTGACATGTCACCCCCTGCCAAACACCATAGAGGTGGCTCGCAGGGTAATATGTAGATGTAGATGTAGAAGTACGTTATACCTCGGACACCTTCACGGCCGTCGTTAAGACAATGGGCCAACACAAACACCTGGTTCCTCTCAAGCACTTTATCCATACACACTCAACAAACCCTCCTGACTTACATTAATTTCACACAAAAGATCTCCATAAATAGTATGCATGGCTTCTCTTAAAGGGGGGGCCTGCCTCAGCTATCACTGCTCTCAATCGAGGAATTCCGAATCAAATCCACCTTGACTGATGTTCCTACTTCCAGTCGCCATTTCCCGACCCAACCTGTACTTGGAGGATTATTAAATCACAAGGATACTTAACCGAGAAAGATGCCAATGTGCAAGACTCGTGAGCACTGCTGTGTCTTCCAAGGGCATTATGGACACTAGATTACTCTTCGCGGGAAAAATGACATTTTAAATCTGTTCGTTCTGAGGTCTTGTTCCCTAATTTTATTCTCATGATATGATCTACCGTAGTTTTTCTGATTTCGACAAAACATTATTAACGTCGTCAGAGAATTGAAAAGTTGTTACGGTTGAAAAGTTGTTACGATAAACTTAGCAGCGTTACCGAATTGTTGAAGGAATTGGGGTCGGAATCTCTAACTTATCGAAGGGAGAAATAGGGAAAGGTTAAATCTTTTGCGCAAGTTCGGAGCAGACAGTTTTTTTCCGGACGCTCAACATATACTGCTAGAGCCAACGTACTACGGTAGAAGCGATCACAGGAATAAAATAAAGGAAATTGACTGCCGAACCGATAGATTCTAAATGTTATTTTTCCCACGCGCAATAAGGGATCATAATAGTTGCGATAGATCAATCACATGAAACTCCCACCCTCAATAGGTAGAGTAGAATTTTCACTTGTGCTTAACAACACAACATCATTACTAACACTTCACACCGCTTGATATGCCCGGCATTATTTTGTTCTCTGCATGAAGTAGTACTTTGTAGTATTCATAAATTAACAGTATCAGTAATATTAACCACTAGATGTGTGTATTGCATTGTTCTGCATGTTTGCATGTTCTTTTACTTATCACTCTCCCAGTTTCCGGTTGGACTATGCACTGTTCTCCTGAATGCTTTTTGGACTGCGCCTAGCGCCAGGGGGAGCGTGCGAGGTTCTGACTTGTGCTGGGACGAGTGCTGCATGCCTGGTGTGGAATCACCCCGTGCCACACACCCTAGTGGTGGCTTGCACGGTACTTCGTAGATGTAGAAGAAGAATAAATTGGTTTGGAACTTACATTATAAGTTAAGTCTTACTTTAAATCGACGATCTGAATGCGACTATAACACTTATATTCACCAAGTATTACGAATTACAGACATGGACCAGACTTGATTACGTTTTCACTTCAAGGCATTCGCGGCAAAACATCCTCGTCAATCACAGGTCACTAATGCCTAATCCAATATGAAAGCTTGGTGAATTTTGATGTAGTTTTTTTTAAGAGAGACCACATTGGCGACGAAGTAGAGACGAATGAAAGGACGAAGAGGAGGAATATATCATTCCTCGAAACCGTTGGCAACGCTGCCTCGAAGTGATGGAGAAAACTGACGAAGGTCCTCTTGGGAGTAGTGGTGGTGAGGTAAGAGAGGAAGCGAAGAATAGAAGAGGGGATGCAGTTATATGGGAGGGGGGGGAGGAATAGGGGGGGTGGAAGAGGCAGCAGCATGTGTGGAGGTTGGAAGAGGATTCCGGAGGTAAAGCCGTGAAATGTGCCCGCCTGTCTCCGTTTAAAGGGAAGAGCAGAGGGTGGAGAGGGGGCGGCAGGTGTGCACAGATCCCAGCTTGCAGAGGAAGAGCGAGCAAGGGAGGTGGGGCAGTAATGAGGGCACTGTAAAATAGCACTATGGAGATCAATAATAAAAACTTACGAGCATTGTATACGACAAACACAGGGTAGGTTGTTGCGCATCGTTTGCGTCGAAACCTGTGACGTACTTTTGGACTGCATCAAGCGCAATAAAGGTACGGAGTTCATTGTGCATTTCATATCTACACCTACAAAATACCCGGCAGACCACCTCAAGGGTATGTGGCAGGTGGTGTGTAGTCTCCAACATGCTCTACACATTACTCAGTATGATTGCAAAATACATAAATACTAACGGTGCCTCTAAAATTGGTAACATATCAGTGTAGTGCATGCTTGTGAGGCTTCGCCTCGTGACAAGCATTAGCGATTTATGCTAATGCATCAATAGTCGTAGATACACTAACTTTAAAAGGGTATAGTGTAATGCATGTTGGTGACTACTCACCCCCCGCCACACACCATTGAGGTGGCTTGCAGGGTATTTTGTAGATGTACACTATACATCTACCTACCCTATTAAAGTTAGTGTAACTACGAATATTGACCCATTAACATAAATCGCTAATGCTTGTCAGGAGGTGTAGCCTCACAAGCATGCACAGGACCATAGAAATGCCACGAATGTCAGAAGGATCTTTAGTATTTTGCAGCTACATTAATGGACAGAGATACAAGAACTATACTGAAAGAATGCACGGGGTGCGTGCATAAGTATAGACCTTCAAACGAAAAAAATTATGTTTCGTCAACCTGTTGCCTCCATTGAAAATTAATTAAGGAATAGTAATCAAGTATGATTTGCAAAGTGAAATATTACGTAAAACATCTCAATTAAAATAAATTAGTCTCGAATTTGTTTTCTATAAAGTATTCCACTTCCTACTAATATTACACACATCGGCATATCGCTGGCATCTGAACCCAATTCTAGCGACTATCTGTGAATTTATTTGCTATTACCATTGCAGGAGAAACAGAGACGATATGCTACACCCTCCAGTTGCTCTGTCCTTCACGTATAAAGACCCACAATATCTCCCAACAATGGAAGAAGCAAAGGAGCCAGGTACATACATATATACACCGAGTGTAGTATAGGTGAGCACTGCAGAGGTTGGGCGACGCGTATGGTTTTTCTCTTCTCTAAGGAGGGAGGGATGGAGATAAGATTAAATGCCCAGGGACCTGAGAGGGAGCGTCCTTTAACGAACTCCCCGGAAGTTAGCGTTACGACGCCGCAGTTTCCTTCCCGCTCAGTTGACAGACAGCCCGGACTTCCCTCTCCTCGACTTCACCCCTGCTGCTGCCAAGGGAGTTTAGCTGTTTGAGTGACTGGGCTTCAGCTGTAGGTACCCTTTTCCTCTACTCTTCTCAGCTTCTTTCCTCTCCTTCGCTTCCATTATACAACCCGCGCCCCTCTCCTCTCAGAACGCCATCGGATTTTTAAATGCCTAAGAAACATTTACTGAATATCCGTTATTATTATCTCGTTGTTATTCATTAATGTTATAAGCAGATGATTAATGGAACTGTACTTGTTAGGCGGGAATTTCTCGTATCGGGTGAAATCCGACGTAGCAAGCTACGAAAACTTGCAATTATTAACAAACTATACCTACATCTACAAAATACCCTGCAAGCCACCTCAGGGGTGTGTGGTAGGGGGTGAGTATTCACCAACATGCATTACATTATACCCTAAAGTTAGTGTAACTACCACTAATTATGCATTAGCATAAATCGCTAATGCTTGTCACGAAGCGAAGCCTCACAAGCATGCACTACTACACCACAGATATTATCACAATGGATAGGGACCATTAATATATATGTATTTTGCGACTACACAAACTTCACGAGCTTCACCTCCTGACAAGCAGTAGCGATTAATGCTAATATATCAATAGGCGTAGTTGCACTAACTTTAAAAGGGTATAGTGTAATTAATGCATGTTAGTGACTACTCACCCCCTGCCACACACCCTTGAGGTGGGTTTCAGGGTATATTGTAAATGTAATGCATTCTTGGACTTCCTCTATGATTCTTCCCATTTATTTCTCCTCCCAATATTTATTTCATTAGGCTGTGGTGTTTGAAAATGGGTTCAATAAGTTTGGCTCTCCATCTTTGCAGAATGTGTATCATGCTTCTTTACTCTCAACCTCTTCGTAGGACTTCTTTGTTATATCTCACCATACGCCCTCAATTGAGTTTGGAAGAAGTGTCTCAAGGGGCAATGAGGTATCCAACACCCTTGAGGCCCGGGCAGTGAGTGTCCCATGGCTATTCTATGTTGACGAACGGTGACAGCATCTCCAAGTAGGTGAACGTCGGAGAAGAAAGCCACTGGCGAGGGAATCATGGTGGGATGGAGTGGTTTGGAGGTAGACGAGAGGAAGGGAGGGCGGGGGGAAAAGGTGGGTGGCTGTGTTTGAGGCCCCCCGGCAGCTGGAAGAACCTACAACAATCCCCCCGTCCCTGACTCAAACATACAGGGAGAAGGGAAAAACACAAACAGGGGCAGATGGGAGGGGGGGGGGGGGGGGTGGAGGAGGATGCTGGTGAGGAAGATAACTGAGGCACGAGCCGCCAGTGGGCGCCTCATCCTTCCACTTGAACGCCCGGCCAACAGCCCGTCTCGTCCTCCCCAGATGCACACATACCTAACCGTCGGCCCTTTAAAAAAGCTTCGAAACCATAAATATCCATCACTGGATGACAGTATATTTTTGTCGAGGTAAGTAATTTTTCCCCTTCCCAAAATTTCGACAAGTTGCTCGAAATTCACTGAATACCAAAGAACTTATCAAGACAATTTTTTGTGGATCCCACGCACTAGCCACGGTCCTACCTTCAAGGCGTCACCTGCAATTGTGTTCGGAAGAATTGCGTTCCAAATTCTACAATTTCGCATTAATGCAATAACCTCTACATAAGTTCAATGGAATGTCATCGCTGACTAGAGCATCATATAAAATCGTGGCAATAAAACTGCAGTCACAATTTTAAACTTATCGCATACACAGTTACAAGTGGTATTGGCACGTTCGTACAGTTTTTTTTAAAGAAATCATGAAAGATTTTTCATGTGGAAATATCAGTAAAAAGTCTCAATTACTCCTTTGCATAAATCCTTATTCCGGATAGATTTGGGCTTAGTTTCCTTTCAAAGTAAATGACATGGCTTCGAGCATAATAAAATTCTCAACCACTCCGCTAAGCTTTATAAGAATGGATTCCTCAAACGCATTACCCTAAAATGAACTTTGTAATTTTCAAGAAGAGTACGTGAATGCGGAATTCACAAAGCTTACTGATTTAATTGTGTTCGTACCACAAAGTTTACTCTCAACTCATCCGAGTCTATATACGGCATGAGCAATCATGGGGGGGGACCAGGTAGGGTCCTTTCCAGAAAATATAGAAAAGAAAGAAAGGGGAGAGATCCTAAGGAACATCACCCAATTGTTTAAAATCCATATTCTACATACCTACATCTACAAAATACCCTGCAAGCTACCTCAGGAGTGTGTGTGGCAGGGGGTGAGTATTCACCAACATGCATTACACTATACCCTAGTGAAAGTAACATCAGGTGTACCCCAGGGAAGTATCATCGGTCCCTTATAGTTCCTTTTGCATATTAATGACATCACTACCGTTGTTACGAGCAAAAATCGCCTCTTCAGAGATGACGCAGGGGTATTGAGGGTTATTGAGGGTTCCTTAAAATTTACCCATCATTAAAAGCACATATATTATTTTTGTGTTACCTATACATATTTCAGTGGTCAATGTTTTTTAGTTCTTTATGAACGTTTGTTTCAATTTAAAATATATTATATTCCAGTCTGATTTGTTTAACATAGTCCGTTTAGCTTTTTTCTTTCACTTCTCAATTTTAATGGATTCCTAAACATATTCAGCTTAAATGTTTTTTTTTATTTAATGAATCTAAAAGTATACATTCAATTCACCATCATTAATAAAACGGCGATCTATTTACACGTCCACAGAAAATAAAATACAAAGATTCCGAAAGTGCACCGTCCAACGGCAGCGGAGTGTATCTACCCATGTGGGAGGCGGGTCACGTTCTCTTTTTCGAAGCATTCCACTCACGCGCACGTTAGGTCAGGAGTCACGCGCCAGGGCGAACACGAGCATTACTTGGACCGTACCCCTCCCATCTCCCCCCCACCCCCATCCGCGAAACGCGATTAGGGTGCATAAGGGCACAAGTGGAAGGGATGAAGACGGAAATGAAAAAGGGGCCATTCGCCTCCAGGGACCAGGCAGACGAACAGGGGGATGAGAGGAGGTGGTTGAGCGAAGAACAAGGGCCTTGAATTGAAATGGAGAGGATGAATGAGGCGAAGGAGGAAAGAGACAAGGGACGAAGAGAGAGGAACAGAGAGAACAGAGGAAGGATAAATGTGTTGAAGTGGTTTGAACGAGATATTTCCCTAGTCATAAGAGAGACCATATCAAAATTTTATTTTTTTATTTCAGCGTCTGTAAAAGTATGAAATACATATTGTAATGTTGGCGCAAAGATATAGTTATATATTACTTAAATTCTCAGTAATTAAATAAATAAAGCCACATAAGTCTCTAACTTGAATCATTTTTTCCCGCCGTGTGTCTGAAAATCCTCCAAAACAGCAAGTTTTTTTCGATTCTGTAAAAATTACTGTGGTGACTAATGGATTATTTTTTGAAAATAGTTGAGAAAACATGCACTCTATACACAGTTTTTTGACGAAATATAGGTGCTAAAAGTTCCTAATTTGTTTAATATTCTCCCTCTGGAGCGCACAGCCGTAATCTATCCCATGTAAAACAGCTTGTATTTTCAGGCAAATTGCTCGAAAAGTAGTTCGGCAAGGGGTTGATATTTTGATATCATTGGAAAGATGGGAGCTGTTTCTTTAAAATGACGTCAAATTCATCAAATTCTAGGTGAAGTGATATTTCGCTCAAACTACCTTAAGGATTTGTATTAGGGCTTCTCGGGTTTCCAGCCAGGTGAGATGGTCCATATTCTCTAGCGTTTCGAGGACCGACACGGCCCTCGTCATCAGCATTCCTGATGACGAGGGCCGTGTCGGTCCTCGAAACGTTAGAGAATATGGACCAGATTCGCCGGGAAAGCACCAGATCTTCCATTAACTTAAGGTAGTTTGAGCGAGATATTTCCCTAGTCATAATAGAGACCATATTCGAATTTTATATTTTAATCTCAGCCTCCAGCAAGAATTATGAAGTAAATGTTGTAATATTAATGGCGCAAAAATATGGTTATATTTGGCAAAAATTCTCAGTAATTAAAAAAATATATCCACATAAGTCTTGACTCATTTTTTAACACCTTACGGTTAAATCGCATTCACAATTGAAGTTTTTTTTGCGATTCTGTAAAAATTACTGCGGTGAGTAATTGATTAATTTTTAAAAATAGTTGAGAACACATGCAATCTACACACCGTTAGTTTTTTCACGAAACCTAAGTGTTAGAAATTCCTAATTTTTTGCAATATTCTCCCTCTGGAGCGCACAGCCATAATCTATCCCATGTAAAACAGCTTACCTTTTTAGGCAAATTACTCGAAAAGTAGTTCGGCAAGGGGTTGATATTTTGATATCATTTAAAAGAGGAGAGTTTTTCTTTAAAACGAGGTCGAATTCATCAAATTCTTGGTGATGTGATTATATATCGATCAAACTACCTTTAGGCAGTTTTAGCACATGAATAAATATCGTGTTCTCGCGGGAATAATAATCTTGTGCAATTTCACTATTTATTTTTCCCTTGTCATTAAATGATTCCCCTAACAAGTTGTAAGTTGATCCCGAGACTGTGATCTAAATTATTAGCATATCTGTAGCTTTCACTCAATTCATTAGTTTCACACAAGACGCTAAAAAACGCCTTCAAAAACAAAGGTTTTCTGTGATTCTACAAACCATATGACGGTTAGTAATAAATTACTTTTTTATAATATAGAAAACACCGTTAAATATATTATACTGTCTGCTTGCTCATATTAAAGGGATTCGTCGACATATAACGGATTTGAAATCTGCCAATACACCTGATGATGACGCTTAAGCGTTGAAAACCGGGGCGTGATTTTATTTATATTAAGTGGTATTGTAAACGTTTACCTTTATTAAATCTTTTTATAATGGACCACCAAGTCACTAAGGAAAGTGTTTGTCAGAACATTCTCTTTTTTTCAAGGGAAAACGCTTCCATTTTTTGTCAAATACAACGAGAACTAGTGCAGTAAGTAGGTAATATTTTGATATTATCTACATCTACGAAGTACCGTGCAAGCCACCACTAGGGAGTGTGGAACGGGGTGATTCCACACCAGGCATGCATCACTCGTCCCAGCACAAATCAGAACCTCGCACGCTCCCCCTGGCGCTAGGCGCAGACACCAAAAAGCAGTCAGGAGAACAGTGCGCAGTCCAACCGGAAACTTGGAGAGTGATATGAATGCAAATGAACATGCAAACATGCAGAATAATGCAATACAAACATCTAGTGGTTAATATTACTGATATTGTTAATTTATGAATGCTACCAGATGCTACTTCATGCAGAGAACAAAATAAAATAATGCCGGACATAAATTGCCGGAAATAAATAAATTATTAGACAGATGAGATCTTTTTCTCAATCACGAGGACGGGTTCGATTATTTTACGAGTATGACATCTAGTTTGATCTACCTTAAAATGGAAAGACAATGTGTGAGAGAAAGAAAGTCAAAAATAAGAAACAGGAGACTTATCGTCTTTGTCGAAGAGAGAAGCCAGAGAAAAACCCCTGACGCGGTGATTTCGACATTGAGCCCTGGATGGTTGGTAAGGGAAGGCCGGGGGGGAGGAAAAAGTCAACACACCTCCTCGTCTAAATCTCATTTATTTCACATCCCTTTTCCGATATCACTCGTATATATCCGTTTGCGAGGGGATTATATTATTTTCGCTTTTCTGTTGCCACAAAGGGTCCGTGGAGCTTATCTACGGTGAGGGATTTCACTGGAGCCATTTTCATCACTATAAAAGATTCGGCTATTTGTAGCGGCATAAGAGATAAAATCTACGCACAAAAACAAATGACATCTAATTTCCTGTGGACATTTTGGTATAAAAATCAGTCTCCTGTAAAAAATCCCAAAAAATTATCCAATCAATCCCTACACACTCATTGGCGAGAGACTTTTGGCGAGATAAGCTATCGCATTCTAGTCATCTTACGTTAAACCTCAGTAAATGAGGGCAATATCCTGTTTTTTCCCCATCAATTTCATCAAAGAGGGTTACATCTGGGAGCAATTCTATAAATAGAATCAGATCTAGAATTAGAACAACACGATCCTATAATTGGAATCACAGCTTGCAGTGCAGAAAAACCTCAACATTAATGCACCATCCCCTGCCACACACCACTGAGGTGGCTTGCAGGGTATTTTGTAGACGTAGATGTATCTATCCTGAACGCAAATTTCCCGAAAACGATCACCATAAATTTGACCGTCGCCATTTAGCATTCATTCTGAAGGTCTGGGAAGGGCTGGTCCGAAGGGATGATATAAAATGAACTACAAAGACGACATAAAAATAAAAAATTATAACTGTTTATATATATGTATACAAGATTCACGCTAAAAAAGTACGGAAGTGAAATGTTGATATTTTTGACACGCAAGGACATCCCTTGGATTTTTCAGACCGTGAACCGAAATAGCAGAGAGAGAGGAACTAATTCTAATTAGTTGAAACATCTGGAAGGGAAAACTGCTCGATTTAAGGCACTCGAAAAAAATGACATTTTAAATCCATCGGTTCTGCAGTCTATTTCCTTTATCTTATTCCTGCGATCGCTTCTACCGTAAGACGTTAGCTCTAGCATTATATGTTGAACGTCTGGCAAAAAATTGTCTGCTTCGAACTAGCGCAAAAGATTTTACCTGTATTTCTCCCTTCGATCAGTTCGAGATTCCCACCCTGATTCCTTCAACAATTCGATAACACTGCTAAGTTTATCGTAACAAATTTTCACAAATCCTGCTGCTCTCCGTTGTATTCGATCTATTTCTGAGATTAGTCCTACTTCATGAGGGTCCCATATGCTACCGACAAACTCCAAGTGAGGTCTCACGAGTGAAAAATAACATCGCTCTATAACCTTCTCGTCGCATTTTCCTAATATTCTTTTAATAAATTCCAATTTGCAACTAGCCTGTCTAAAGAGTTATTTTATTATTTAGAGCATTTTCGTTCTTGCTATTCCTCTGATAATTTAACATAATTTTGATGTCGGATGTATTATTATAAATCGACGACATATTATTTTCATTCTCCAGCTTCCCGGAACGACAACAAATCATCCAGATATCTTTCTTTTTTAATAAATAATAGCGATTTGAGTAGCAGTTTCTTTAGCCGTTTACTGCATGTAAGCATGTTCATCAAGCAAGATGGTTATTTTAAAGAGTTCAACATTCTACCGGTTGAAAAGTTATTGCAGTATATGATAATCACGGAAAATTATTTCAGTGATAAATAAAAAAAGTAAAGAGTGTACTATCAAAATACTGATCTTAGAAAAGTTAATATATATGAAGTTCCAAGATATTAAACACATAAGGGTTGCAGACCATTAAGTGTTTGTGTTCCAAAACTGTTAAACAATATGAGTGATGATTTAAAAAATATGGAATCTATAAGGGCAGTTAAGAGAAGGACAAAGGAATAGTTGTTATGCACATCAATTATGTTCCTAGTGATAAATAAAAACACTACTGATATATTATCTCCTAACTGATCGAAGGGAGAAATACAGGTTAAATCTTTTGCGCAAGTTCGGAGCACACAATTTCTTCCAGGACGTTCAACATATACTGCTAGAGCCAACGTACTACGGTAAAAGCGATCACAGGAATAAGATAAAGGAAATTGACTGCAGAATCGATAGATTAAAATGTCATTTTTCCCACTTACAATAAGGGATCATAATAGTTGCGATAGATGAATCATATGAAAATCCCACCCTCAATAGGTAGAGTAGAATCTTCACTTGAGCTTAAAAACACAACATCATTACTAACACTTCACATCGCTTGATGTGTCCGGCATTATATTATTTTATTCTCTGCATGAAGTGGTATCTCGTAGCATTTATAATTTGATAGCATTAGTAATATTAACCACTAGATGTTGGTTTAGCATTGTTCTGTAAGTTTGCATGTTCATTTACGTAGCACTCTCCCAGTTTCTAGTTTGACTGCGCACTGTTTCCCCCTGCCACACACCCCTGAGGTGGCTTGCAGGGTATTTTGTAGATGCATAGATGTTCTCCTGACTGCTTTTTGGTCTGCGCATAGTGGCCGGGGGAACGTGCGAGGTCCCGATTTGTGCTGGGACGAGTGCTGCATGCCTGGTGTGGAATCAACCCCGTGCCACACACCCTAGTCGTGGCTTGCACGATAGTTCGTAGATGTAGATTATAAACGGCATCTGCTGATAAGCGAAAAATGGCTATGCAGGACTGTAACTATGTAAAATTGAAATATTGAATAAATAGTGTGCTAAAAAAATATCTCATGCCAAACACCCTGGAGGTGTTTCCCATCTGTTACTTCGTAGATGTAGAACCTAGCGGTCAACATTTGCGCTGAAGTACTGCTGTAACAGAAGGGCGAGCCTAATTAACTTTTCCCGCACATCGGCGAAGTCAATTACCACCTTAATCGAAACGAAACTCTCATCACAATACAAAACTCAAGCACAGGAGCGCCCGCGGTGACATGTATATCCTCGTGCTCATCTCTCTTCATAATCCCCGCAGACCTCCAAGCCACGCATCGAGAATCACCTGGTGCGGCACATCGTGAGCGCGTGTTTTGAGATCGTGACGCGGCCGTGAATCACTCACCAATCACTCGCTCCTGGGAAATGAATCACTCACCTGACCGTGAAGGCAGACGCATTTTGCAAGAATGGGAACGATGACGTACCTGCAAAGACAAAAGAAAGATCATTAAAATGATGACGTGCACATGATCATGCGATCTAAAACAGGGGTCTCTAAACTTATCGTAACGAGGGCCACAATGGGTAATTGAACACTTTTCAGCGAGCCGTATTAATAATAAATAAATAGGAAAATCTAGATGGTACCGTAAAACTGGGTTGGATTGACAGTAAGGGTAACTTTGACAGTTCTCGGGGCTACTTTAACAGACTAATTATGTGTCTATAATAGTACACTAAGTGTCTGATATTTCTATGTAAAATGTCAACTTAATAAAGACGACAACATGATTGTACAAAATTGTTTTATTTTTTCAAATAATTCCATATATGTTGCATAAAATAGTTATTGTATAATATTTTTTGTCAAAGTAACCTTTACGCTTTGGATCTTTGAATTTAGATGAATTTCAATGCCTTGTGAAAGATGCCCCACACTCGAGGTTACTTTGACACTTAAAAAAAATATATGTATGTAAATATAATTCAAGGGGTGAAGGTGTGGCTTGACTTGCCTATACATTTGATAACCAAAGGCTCCATTGTTCTATTGGGAGAAAAATAGTTGGAATTTAGGTCGCAAAAACATAACCTGCAAAAAAGATCCAAAACCTGTCCAAACCGTTTTACGGTATAAGTTTTATCGAAATCAGAAAATTTTATGAACTAATTACATAGTATTATGTGAAATCAAATTATCGTATAATGATGACGACGTACACTATCAGCAAATACTTATATTTTCATAGTCACAAAACCATAAATATGAATGATGTTACTGTTTTTATGCTTTTAAAATCTTATTAAACTGAGATTTAAATTTTGAAACGATAATTAATTACAAGTAGAGACCATCCAAGCAAACATTATGCTGCGTATATCTGCATAATAGGTCTGCGGGCCGCATAAAATCATCCGCGTATTAGAAGGATGACTAGGCTTAGTAACCACGTCAATACGAAGTAAATACTGTGAGAACGCGTTCACATTGTTTATTTCTTAGCCATCTCTTGGCGAATAATGTACCATTGGGATTCCAAATCACATTTGTTTTGCAATAGATTTCCCAGAAGCTGAACCACAAAAGATGGCATGGTTCACTGGCGACCATCGCGAGACTCAAACCGATGACCTTTATCAAATGGTTCACTAAACCCGTTCGTGAAATATGCTGGAATACGCCTTTAGAAATACAGATCGATATTCTATTATTTTTGCAGTTTTTATTGAGAAAACTAGGCACAAATACATACAAATAAGAGAAGTCATTTACCAGCAATGAGGGCTTAACAAGAGTGGAATTGAGATTCAGTTCCGCATAACCATAACCATAAATACATGTGTTCCATTGTGATAACATCTGTAGTGCAGTAGTGCATGCTTGTGAGGCTTCGCCTAGTGACAAGCATTAGCGATTTTTGCTGATGCATAATTAGTCGTAGTTACACTAACTTTAGGGTATAGTGTAATGCATGTTGGTGAATACTAACCCCCTGCCACACACCCCTGAGGTGGCTTGCAGGGTATTTTGTAGATGTAGACGTAGAACCATTAACCCGTGCCACACACGCTAGTTGTGGCTTTCGCGGTACTTTGTAGATGTATACATAGGGCATGCCAGTAAGCACTATTTGCCAAATTAAGACAAAAAAGTTAGCGAAAAAATCAAATTATCAGCTCGACTACCTAACGAAAAGCCTAATTATGAAGTCTCAATAGCAACCATTCTGGCCAATAGGATCGGGAGATTCAAATTCGAACGCATTTAATAGAAGTATGATACTTCTCTTTTCACAGGTCCTATATCTATCAATTAACCTCTTCTTAAATTTACACTGCCAATGTCGTGCACGTGAAATCAGAGAAAAAAAATAATTAATCAAAAAATAAAACTCCAAACTGTTAATCACGTGTAAAATATGAGTTAAAAAATACAAAATATATCCAAAACCAAAACAAAAAAATAATATAAAAAGAAAAATAACAAAAAAAAACCCACTACGGCAACAAAAAGATACAAAAACTTGAATATTTAATGATGTTTAATTCAATTGTCAAAAAAGAAAAGGACGTTTTAGTTTAAAGTTTTACTAATCTTGCGTTCAAAATAGAATTAATTTTCTTTTTCTCGCAAACCATCACTACACTGCCAATAGACTCCCGTTATTTTTTTAAATGCGTCTAACCACCCACCGGTTGTGGAGAGTATCGCACTCCGGTACGGTTCCCACACTCGCGCCTTCGGCGCGGCGATAAATACGTGTCTTTCTCTTTTTACAGGAGGTGACTCCCGAACAGGAGGACAGCGATTAAGGGAGTAAATGACTCAACCTAAAGGCTTGTGGATGTAGGAGAAGATCCCGGAGAGGAGAAGAAAGGAATCCGACTGAACGTTGACTCAGCAACTAGCTCACCTTTCGGGGGTGTGGATCGGATATGAGGGGTGGTTGGAATGACGGCTGTTCCTTAAAGACGAGACGGGGGTAGAACAGCTTTCTCGAGGAAAGCGGTGAGTTAAGACGGCATAGAGGTCGCTGGGTGAGTCGACCAGAGCGCGCAGGATGACTCACTCCACCAGGGGTGTGTGGCAGGGGGATAAGGAAGCTCCTGGGCGGGGATAACGTGATTGGCCGGACGAGTGGACGCTGCGAACGTCGATGACCGCTGACAATTGGAACGCCGTCGTGGGTAACGATCAATGTCAGGTCTCGTTAGACGATGAAACATCTTTATCATATTCTTTAACTGCCTTCATGAAATTGATTTTTTAACCAATAACTTTCACCATCTTACACGCCAACTACTCAAAAAATCTCCAATCCTCCCTTAAAAGTTTCATGAAAACAATTGTCACACACTACAGTAAAAAAGGTAAGCGATTCCCTCATTCCATAAAGTTTTCGAGATACATATTTTTTTGGAAAAAATCACGAATTTTCGATTTGAAATTGGAAGGAAATGGAATGGATTTTGCCAGATTCTAACCTGTACCTCAACGGACAAAGCCACCACCATTCATCGCTAAAAGCCGCCGTATTATCTACATTGGTTCATTGAGCCAAGTTAATATCGGATAAAGTGAGCATCCCAGCCGAGTTGGACCACCTAAAAAGAACATTTTCACAGATCGGCTATGGCAGACAACAGATTTTTAAGGCCCTAAGTAATTCCAATACGAAACAGGAGAGTTGCCCAGGGGAGCCGCCTGAAAAATCATTGCCCAAAGCTTTAATTCCTTATGTTTCAACCATATCTGGTAAAATCCACCGCATTCTACGACGGTATAACATCCAAACTATCCACCTACCACCACCTAAATTAAGGCACCATGGTGAAGGCAAAGGATCCAAGACGAAGATTCCAATCATGCACCAAGGTGAAGGCGAAGGATCCTATCGGCCTGAAGACACCAGGGGTTTACCAGATTCCATGCGAGTATAATAAAGTGCATGAAAGACATAAGGAAAGAACAGAAAAGATTTCAAAGGAACATCAGCCAATCAGACGACACCTGAGCTTAATTGTTGGACTCGTCAAACGGTCAATTCAGTTCAGTGTATACTCCTACATAGAGAGAGTAACACGCCTTGAGAATGGAAAACAAGTCGTTTTCCGAAACGTCGGCCAATATGAAGCCAATTACCTGGTGCATAGCCCGAGAACAATACCTGAATATTATTCACCGGTAAAAACTTAAATCGTATAAAACTATTCTTTTTAGTCAAATATATTATTTTAGATTCAACTGCGATTATAGAGTTAACGTTTCCTGTTACACAAAGCCTTACCCACTGGAACGAAAATCATCATATACATTATTACAGAAAGGTCTTTTTCTGTCATTCCGTATATGCTCCGTTAATACTGCACCTACAGTGATAAATGAGGTATCATTTTAAACGTTGAATCACCGGCTTCTGATGAAAAATACAATCTCAATCTCAAATTTCACTATTTAACTATTAATTTGACTTAAACGTTTCGATAAACTCTCTTGCCTGTATTGTATTCATATGCTTTGTATATTTTTGCAAGAAAACAAGTTTAAAGAAAGTACTTTATGATACACCTTCTTCTCTATATAAAACCCAATTACACCGTTTCCTTAACATACTTATACCCTGATAGCGTGAAAGTGCGAAATTTTCGCACGGGTTACCTAGTAAATTAAATAATTATGCCCCAAAAGGCAAATATCTGAATTCAGACCTTCGCTGAGCTCATTGGATGCACGGTTCGGCAATGGAGACGCGTTCAAGAATCAGCGCATTCATATCCCTACAGATACTGAACATCAAACGATTTCTTCACGACGGAAAGGAAAGGACAAATATGTCGAAATTGCAGAAGAAATAGATGCTTCGACGTCAATAAAGTCTTTACGAGGCCAAAAGCCAAGCGGTGATGGTATTTCCTTTCAATTCAGGTTCCGATTCACGGATCGAATTCACGCGGTGGGTATAAGATGGTGGGTCTGCGGCCGTTCAGAATCTAAAGTGAGGCTAAAGAATAGAAGAATGACGCGTAAATGGAATCATTCAGGCACCACGAAGGATCAACCCAAAACCCCTCGAATGAATAAACAAAGCAGCGAGGAAATAAAACACACAAAAAAACAGAGGGAGCAAAGTAAGGAGCAGTCTGTTGGTCTCTTCTATCTCTCCATCCACGGCATTGGAGAAGGCAGCAGGGCGGCCGTGGAGATGCGACGCACGAAATATTGAAGAGCAGGGGTATAGTCGGTTCCCTTACGGGGTAGGAGAGCAAGAATGGTGGGAAAGGTCCAGCCAGCATCCCTCAGCTCCCGAGACGCCAAAGAATTAAACTTTTATAACATGGCCGTGGCGAGGGACAAGGGTGGAGGGTCGGAACGGTATTCAGACGTGAAAAAAATAGCGTACGAGATTTCCAAATGTTGAGCAAGTCAGCCGGAGCAAAGCTTTCCTCAGTCAGTTTTCTTCAACACAATAAATTCCTCACATTATTTTCTAGATTCCCACGTTCCCACCAACTCAATTTTTAATCTCCATTTTTTTTTTAATAATACGAGCTATTGCGTTATTCATGCAGTGCTGTACTTTCAAGTACAACGCTTGGATATGACAGATTGCTACACGCTTCACGGCATAAAGAATTGCTACATAATGGATTCGTTGATGCACCTACATCATCACAATTTTAATCATGGCAGATAAACTTCTAAGTCGTTTAAAATGAAATATCCATTCAGTGAATAAAATGCAAAATTTGTCCGACTACTACGGGTATCATTGATTTAGAAAAAACGGCTCCATCGGTAGATCGTCCAGTTTTGATCGGATGGAAATTGGAAATTCCGTGATTAACCGGAGGCACGTCTTCCTGTGAGCCATATCCCCGTTGTTAAGCGACACGAGATCCTGGAAATTATCCCAAGGTGTGACTGTCAATACTCGCACACGATTCGAATTAATGGACCGATCCAAAGGGATAGGAGGCAATTCCCACCGAACACACATTTCGACTCGCATTCGAGGATCGACCCGATTCGCTCACGTTGTGCAGTTGTGCGGTGATGGATAAAGGAATGGGTATTGATGGTTGGGGGGGGGGGGGGAGGGTGGGGGAGGTAAACACGAGGGAACAGGATAAAAAGAGGGAAGGGGTGAGGAGAGGACCTTGTGGATGACTTGTCACAGCTTACGGGGGCCTTCGTAGGTCGGCGGAGGAGACAGGCGGCGATGCCGATCACCGCCGACGGAAAATGTACCCCTTCACAGCTCGGCGGCCGGAAAACAAATGAAATGTGTCAGGCGTCACAATAACATTAGCACTGCAGTCCTTACATGTCGTCGGAAAAATCAAAATTATTTGATTTTTTAGTTCAATTGCCGCGATCAAATGATTGAATTGGACATAAAATAAGTTGGTAATTATTTATTTAAGCTGATTTCATGGCATTAGTTTCGTTTTAACCACATATGTTAAGCAAAAGTGCAACGTCTCCATCGTTTTCATAAGGTAATTGAAATAAGTTGAAATAAAAGTCTCAAGACTGGATTCCAGCATTGTATAGTGCTACAAGCGTATTATTCGTGCGTATAAAATAATTCAGTTTTTATTAAACTTACCAGACAAGGTTATATTAGCATTTAAACATGAGCAGTTCCACTTGTTGAACATGCAGTAAGCAATAGCCACGACATGAAAATTTCCACTCCGTAATTGTTGCATCAAGATTGGATAACCATGAATAAAATGAATATTTGTTCAATGGCCGATCGAAACCGTTCTCAGGTTAACGCTAGTAAAATAGGGTTGCAATAACCTTAGGGAAGGCTATTTTCGTTAAATACAAGAGCGGTTTTTCTCACATAATCATAAATTAAACTCTAAACAACTAAAATACAGGGTGGTTACAAAAGAATGCGTCGGTTTCAAAGATCTGTATTTTTCAAAGAGTACGAGCCACAGAGCTGCGCGACCTCTTAAAATGACCGATACATTCTCTAGTTTTGTTGAAAAAATAACATTACAAATGTTCAATATGTCCTCCTTGAGTAACCCGAACAACATCAAGTCGATATTCAAATTCCCTCCCACACTCAGTGAAGCATGTCAGCAGTATGCCCAGTCTTCACAGCCCAAGTTATGCATGCTTTCAATTCCACGCTGTTAGTAGGCAATGACGGCACAAAGACTTGACCCTTGACATATCCCCACAAATAAATCACATGGTGTGAGATCAGGTGACCTCGGAGGCCACAGATGAAGGGCGAGGTTTTGCCTTGCAAATCGACCAATCCGTCTTTGTGGGTACGTCTAATTAAGATGAGCACGAACTGAGAGGTGCCAATGTAGGAGGAGCCCTTTCTTGCTGAAACACAAAATCATTGGAATCTGCTACCAGTAGAGGAAAAAGCCAATCTTAATCAATGCCTACTAACAGCTCGAGGAATTGAAAGCACGCATTACTTTGGCTGTGAAGACAGTAATTGCTGACATGCTTCACAGAGTGTGGGAGGTATTTGAATATCGAATTGATATTGTTCGGGTTACTCAACGAGGACATATTGAACATTTATAATGCAATTTTTTTCAACAAAACTAGAGAATGTATCGGTCATTTTAAGAGGTCGTGCAGCTCTGTAGCTCGTACCATTTGAAAAATACAGATCTTAGAAACCGATGCATTCTTTTGTAATCACCCTGTATATTGTAGAAATAATAAGTATCAATAAAAAGAAGCCTTAACGAAAACAGAAGGTCTCACTAGCCACCGAAGGGGGATTTAATTTTTGAAAGGGAGCGTGCTATCCCACTTCTTGGCCGGGGGGCCCGCCAGGGATTTCAGTCGGGATGAATATATTTCGCGGAGAGTCAGCGCTAGTCAGCGGCGCTGAGCGGCCTGACGTCCATGATGTCTAAAGATGCGTTCTCATTGGCTGAGTTCCGCCGCCGAGCTATGAAGGCCCCCCATTATAGAGTCCGTCGGGACTTGCATGTCACCCCTCCTTACCGATGATGAACGTGTCAAAGTCGCAAAGTCTCGTTTATTCACGAAAGACAGAAGACGAGCGAGAGAGATAACGGTACCCCACCACCTTATCTCTGCGCACTCACACGCACTTGCAAGCGATCGTGCACAAGTGCACACTTCGTGAGATATGCACCACCCCTCCCCCCTTGGTGCACGAGGGGCGTGGCGGTCGAAGCAAGCCCACCACGCCCATGTCGCCCATTCCAAGGACATCTACAGGGAGAGATAAGAAGACTACAGACAGGGCGGCGACCTCCTTAAAAGATCTGACAGTAGTTTAGCCGTTTTGACATGTGGGCACGATCCACACTTTAAACCACCCCCGCACTCATTTCCAACGCGATGAAAAAGCTTTACATGATTGGGCGGTACAAGTTCTCTGACGTATAAATCCGTGGCATACGTAAAACGCATATTTATTTCATATTCCTCCAACAGAAAAACAAGGAATTTGAGAATTACTGTGTCTTAAAAAGAACACACAAGAGTTTTGATGCACTTATAATTTTAAATAGCAAAGCGACATGCAGGTCAGCATTCACAGCATTAGATGGTCATCTGCACCATTTCTCAATGGTTCAAATGTGTCAATAAAGAAAATAATTATTTGCGCTACTATAATCATGGAGTTACTGCAGTAAATTTTCATTTTGTCATCACATAAATATCCTTGAATCTTTCTTAAATAATAAGGGTTTCTGACTACCTACATTCATTAGTGCGACGTAGGTTTAGATGGGAGTTTTGCCTGACTTTTACCAGATTACCAGCATTTTAGTTCCATTATTCTGGGATATAATTCCCGGAAGGACGGAAGATCCAACCTCCACAGCATTCCTTTGGTCACCGAGAGCTTAGTAAGAGATGACAATCATTTAAATAAGAATATTACAATACGTGTAAGCGTTTAAAAAGATGAACGAGAAATTTTATTTCGTTTCTCATTCTTAATTCTTTTAAAAAACACCACAAATTTCTCCAAAAACCTTAAATAAATCCTCTACAACCAATGATCATCAACACATAGAAGACGCAGTGTCCAACAACACCCAGTATTGTATTGAGCAGTTCATTGCACTTTCTGAGTTCACGTTTTCTTAGGCAACCACGGACAGCCATTTATACATTTCTTTTAGTCGCGTGATGTCTCTTGGACATTGGAAAGTCAAAACTTCCGAGGCTCTGGCTTCGAAGAAAGGGAGAGAGGAAGAAATCCATTAAATCCGTCCTCAGATAGACTCAACGAACGGAAAGTATTCTTGCGACACACACACAAGGGACAAGCACGCAAAAACTTGATGACGTTTCGAGGAAAACATTTCGCAAGTGCGACCACGAGCCAAAACTTATTACTTCATGTCCGGGGAAGGACGTCCACGTATCGATTCTCGGAGATAGCCCGGAGGGACCGAGAGATGGAAACGATTCTCGATTCACAACCGCCATTGGTCGCTCACCCACGCTTCCTATGCTCCTCTGGGCACGATTGGCCCGGCGCGTGTTGAGGAGAGTTTGTAGAAAGTGTAGGGGGAGAAGGAATCTTAAGAATACCCTGAAAGCCACCTCAAGGGTGTGTGGCAGGGGGTGAGTAATCACCAACATGCATTAAGTAAACCATAAAGTTAGTGTAACTACGACTAATGATGCATTAACATAAATTGCCAATGCTTGTCACGAAGCGAAGCCTCACAAGCATGCACTACACTACAGATATGCTACCATTGATAGAGGGACCGTTAGTATTTATGTATATTGCTACTACATAAACGGACAGAGATTCAAGAGTTATAGCGAAAACATACTGTAAGTACTAGGTAGCAGTTAGTATACAAGTAGTAGGGAGTAAATAACTACTATCAATCAACAAATCAAATACAATCAACTACCTGCACTACGTATCGACAAACCTAGTTCGAAGTCTCATTGGCAGATGTTATAGTCTCTTATCATTCGCAGGAAAAATGACATTTTAAATCTGTCCGTTCTGCAGTCTACTTCCCTAATTTTATTCTTATTATCTGGTCTGCCGTGGTATGTCGGATTTCATAAAATATTATTAATTTCGTCAGAGAATACATCATTCATATATAAATTAAGTCTAAATTTTAATCGTAGATAATAGTGGTCAGTTAATAAGCAGAATTCAAAGTTCAAATCTAAAACACCAAGCAACATTCAGCCACGTCTTCGGAGTGGAGGATGCATCTACGTGTACATATTTTTACCCAGCAAGATAACTTTCAGAATGTGTTCAGTGGGAGAGTAAGTGGGATGGCGAGTAGCTAAAAAAATGAATAAAGAGGGAGAAATGGTTGGGAGGGAGACGAAGATAAACAGTTCGAAGCAAGGGGCTTTGCAGCGATGGTTAAAAGACTATCAGATACAGCGAATGAAAACAATCAAGAAAATTATCCATGAATACCATGTGAAATGTGGTGGCGGTAGGCCTGCGGGTTAGAGAGACCGACAATAGATTCATAGAGCAGGTTCATAGGTTTCGTCCGACTACGGGTGGGCCAAGGGTTCATATTCAGAGAAGGAATCTTCGGACGTAACGTTCATCGATGGGTAGAAATTCACCACGAAAATAATCATTTTGAATTCATAAGGGTACGAAATCGGATCTTCGAAATTCCAGGCGAACCAAAATCTACACTTCTAAGTCTTAAATGTCATTTTTTCCGCGAGCGATTAGAGACCATAACAGCTGCCAATGAGACTTTTATTAGGTTTGTCGATAGGTAGTGTAGCTCTTAGTTGTAGTAGTACTCCCTAGTACTTGTACCCTTTCTGCTACCTAGCACTTACAGCACGCCGTGAATGTTTTCAGCATAGCTATTGAATCAATGTCCGTTTATGTAGTTTCTAAATACATAAATACTAACTAACATAAAATACTATCTGTGTGGTGTGCTATTGAGTTGAACTTGGTGTTTTTCCTTTTTTTGCACTACTCAAGTGGAAGCAGTGGGAAATGTGGCAAAATGAGTGGATATGTTTCCCAAAAATGAAAAAAAAACATTGAAACCGGAAGTCCCGAGAAAGACTCTGAAAAAGTGAACCCGGGAGTCCCTAAAAACTTTAGGAAATCCCCGGAATCTAACTAAATTGAAACTCTCAAAAACCACGGTTGTTTGCATTTTTAATTGCACCACCAACTGCTAAAAATCCATAACCACTACCAAATCATACAGACAGAGAATCCACATTTAATACACCAATTCTCATTTCTCTAGCTCAAAACTTGAGAGAGAAATGAACAAAATGGATACAGAATGACTGACTGACTAACACGCTACAAAATTAATATGAATATAGATAGTGTAATGCACGCTGGTGACTGCTCACCCCCTGCCACACACCCTTGAGGTGGCTTGCAGGGTATTTTGTAGATGTACCAACTTAAAGGGCTCAATATTCCTCAATAGACCGCCCTCGGATAAGCGAGGGTGTGTGGTTCCATAGATAGCAGAGAGAACAATGCATGAGTTTGTGTCTGGGGGGAGTGGGGTGGAGAAATTCTCCACCACCCTCCCTCCCCCACCACCATACACTTCAGTCGGCTCCGGCGCCCGTCGGCTCTTCACATGCACACGACTCTCCCCTCACCTTCCTTCTCCTCCCCCCCCCTTCTCACTATCCACCCCTTGCATTCCCACCCACCTCCATCCAGACACTCAGAACGGAGGGAGGTCTGTCTCCACAATCGCGCGAATGCCTCCGCAAGCCACCACTATTACTACTACTACGCCGAACGATAACAATTGAAGCAAGCGAAGCGAGAGGGAGAATGACGGCTGCGCACGAGCGCCTCTCAACGTCAGACGGAACAAATTAAAAAAAAAAGACGAGAAACAAAGAACAGGAGAGAAACGTTTTATTAATATTTTTTTCATACATTTCGGAAGGTTTGCTTCTACACGAAGGACGACGGCAAGGGATGAAGAGTGAGTTGAGTTGTGCTGAGCGGAGAAAAATGCAGACATATAAGGGGATATTCACTCGGAACAGACGGAGACACGCGCAGCGATTCGATTTTTTTCTATCGACACGTGCGTGGGAGCGAAGGGGGGGGGGGAGAAGGGGAGTGAAGAGTTTAATAAGTAGGGAAGGAAAGATACGAGTTGGGAAGGGGACTGGAAAAAATAAACTCCGTACTGGGGGAGGCTGGATGGAAGAACAAAAGGAGGGAGAAGAGAAGTAATGGTGGAGCAGACAAATGAAGGCGGTGGCGCGACGGGATCTTCGAGAATGGAACCGCGTAAGAGAACAGAGGAGGAGGAAGGGAGGACTTTTATTTAAAATTTAAAAAAACTTTTCAAAATAAAGAGCATTTTTCTACCATTCTTCCAAGTGAGTCCGTCATAAACGCGTGCCGGTTCCATGGCAGCATTCAGGAAAAAAAACATTCGCAATCGCCCTCCCCTTGAGTCGAAAATTTTCAAATTAAAAGTAAATATGACGTGGCAAGTTGAGTATCGACCGAGGAGATCCTGCCTTGCACACTCAGCCAGAGGAAAATAAAGGCAGAATGAAAAAGAAAGGGAGAAAATGAAAACTCGCGTATTTTCCCTTTCACTACTCTCCTCTGCTACAGATGCGCTTGAACTCCGCGAGAGATGCACGGCTGTTCGGCAGGACGGACACGCCATTGAAACATTCCTCCCGTAAGGTCCCTGTATTCCCACCCCTTGCTCACAAAAAAATTGAGTTTTTTTTTTAAACTTTTCTTCACTCGCCAGGATGGACGCTTAAATTATCCAGATGGAAACATCAGCGAGGGCATATTTTTTTAGGATAAAATGTGGCACTTGAATGCCCTCCAGAGATTGCTAAAAACAAACTTCAATTATTATGTAACTTCTGTAAATAGTACTTACAGCACGCAGTACATATGTCCGTTTATGTCGTTGCAAAATACATAAATACTAACGGTCCCTATAACATTGGTAACATATCTATAGTGTAGTGCATGCTTGTGAGGCTTCGCCTCCCGACTAGCATTAGCGATTTATGCTAATGCATCACCAGTCGTAGTTATACTAACATTAATAGGGCATAGTGAAATGCACACTGCCACACACCCTTGATGTGGCTTGCAGGGTATTTTGTAGATGTTGATGTTTGTTTTATCTAAATATTGAAAAAATCACTTGAAAAAAAATCCACACTTTAATAATGAAAAAACCGACCCAGGTTTCGGAAACTTTGTGCCATTTTCAAGGTACCTAATCGTGTGGTGGTCGAGTATATATGCGTTATAGGGTGGAAGGGGGTGTGGAGGTAAAATGAGTGAGAGAATGAATGAATGAGGAGGGGGATGGAGTTGCGAGGCCGGGAGTTGGAAGGGGGGGAGAGAGGGGGCTAGTGTAATCCTGGGAAATAGGAAAGAAAGAAGCGGGAAGGATGAGTCAATCAGGGGTTCTTTTCGTGGATGAGTGAGAACAACAAGGTGAAGGACGATTGTTGGTGACTACGAGGGCAGGAGGTTGTGGGAAAGGGGGGACACTGATTTTTAGGAGAGGAGAATAATGGGTGGAGAACATACGGTCATCACATAAAATACTTCGGCAGTTAACAAATTCAAATTGTTTATTGAAGATTTCGCGGCTCATGGTGATCAAAACGTTCTTCGGGTGTTCAGGTTTAGCCTGACGTTTCGTCACCTCTACTGGTCACTTCTTCATGAGGGAATTGATGTCTCCGTTGCCGGTGAGGGATATATAAATATATCTCAGAAGGGTGAGTTGGAGGGGGGAGAGGGATGAGGGGTGGAGGGAGCGGTACGTGAAAAATATATATTAAGTATGGGCCCCTCCAACTCACCCTTCTGAGATATATATATTCCTCACCGGCAACGGGGACATCAATTCCCTCATGAAGAAGTGACCAGCAGAGGTGACGAAACGTCAGGCTAAACCTGATCATCACGCGGCACAACCGAAGAACCTTTTAATTTCAAATTGCTAAAAATTTTCAATTCTTCAAAATTTCCACAAAGTTACGCCTGAAACTTTTTCTCACATATCGTTTGTTTTATCGCTGCGATACTTCGTGGAAGTGGAAACAATCGCGTATCGGGCCGCGGGGCAGTCGACTCCCCTCTCAAGGTAAAGGGATACGTAAAGGTAGGCCTCGGCGGGGTGGGTTGCACTGCCTCGTCAGCACAGCGAGCCAAATGAAAGCAGCCCTTCTCTCTTCCCTCACCGCCCTTTGACCAAAGAGCAGGGCTCCCTTCCCTTCAGGCCACACTAGTGCCCCGTAACAAGAACCTCCACCCCGCCCCTGCAGAGCAGAGCGAAACAAAAGGGCGGAGCAGACTCGACCCTTTCCACACAACGGACGGGAGAAACCATCTTTCATTTCCATTCAACTCGAGTGCTCGCCTTCGGTCAATCCGCCATCATAACGTCATGAGCGAGACATACATATACAAGCACGAAAGATGTGTTTGAACAAAGACAGAATAATCTGAAGGAATAAACAACGCGTGTACACAGAATTCCTTCGAGAGCATAATACGTACACTACACAATGTTAAATGCCTGATTTAAATAATTCCATTAGGATCATTCGCGCAAACAGAATTCGATACCTGTGGGCATAACTGAAATGGCCTATGAGGACATTTGCTAGCCTGCATTTTATTCAAAACTTAACTTATTATCCACCTTTGATTATTTTTATATCGAAATATTATCAAATAATTTGGATAATGACTCTCTCGAGGCAATGAAACAATGATTAAAGAAACACACCAGGAATGTATTCGGCTTCATCATCATCATCATTTGAGTAATCTACCGGTTAGAGGTAGGTTACAATGAAAGTCAAAGAGTATTCAACAGACTAACACGTGCAGTGCCCTATCTACATCTAGTATTTCTTTCTTTATCTCAGCATAAGTCCTACCATTCTTCATCCCGTCCATAAACCCGATTCTCTTCCTTCCCCTTCCCCGCTTACCCAACATCCTTCCCTCTATCACGACCTTCAGCAAACCACCGTCCCTCATTACCCCTTCCATCCACCTACCCTGCCTTCCCCTAATCTCATCCACAAGTTTCCTCTCCTCGCCCACCATGCCAAACAAATACTGCATTTCTTTTTAACCACAATTCATTCGAATTAGATTAGGGATGTATTGGTATTAAGGATGTAAGGATGTATGTATTGGTCTCACGGGAAGCGAAAAAACAATCTAACGGAAACCAAGAGAGTAGCTACCATGTAAACGTAGATGTACTTTAAAATTAAAACCTGATTTGTTTCGAGATGCCTTGAATGGACAACAAAAAGTTACTCAGAACTGATCCTTCGCATTTACCAAATCATTGCAGTCTCTAGATAAATAAAAGTTAACAAAAAAGCAACCGGAATTGACTATTATTCTGTTCTCGCAACTCTTCATACATTCACAGAACGAATTTTGAACGAACCTGTGTTCAAAGCAAGAGCTCCAGAGTTCAATTAGTCCCAATCACCTACGTATTCCACAATTCCACAAAATAAATAGCAGCCAAGTACAATAGTACAAGTTTTTAAATAGGGGTATACATGATTGGAACCGGCTGCCCGATGAACTTTTTGAGAAAACCTTAAAATCATTTAGAAGCAAATATTCAGAATATTTAGGACAAAATTAATTTTTACAGAGTAGCTTATGTTATTTCATCCTTAGTATGTTTTTTTATTTCTCTTCATATAAGCATGTGATCAGATTATTTTATGTGTTTCCTTTCACTTCCACCAGACATTTGCCTACCTGAAATGTAAATTTGAATAAAAAAATGAATGAATACCTGTGTCAAAATATAATTGTGATATTTTTAATTTATATTCTTAAGATATTTTCATTGGCTTTAGGAGAAAAACTAATGCTTGTAACGTCGTGGCATACTCAAATCAAAAAAGTGATCGCGTTGATTCAGTTTAAAATGGAGGCTTCGTTATTCTTTGTTGTTCTTCATTAAGATGATGGTTGTTTCGCTTATATTAGTTATAAATTATAATTTTATTGATGTTTTAAAACAAATGCTGTTTTTTGTTTTAAGAGAGGCTGCAGAGACAGGATCTGAGATGTAACGTGGTCTAAAATAAAGAATGTTCTGGAATTTTTGGAACATGATACTTTTTTGAATAAAGGTTACGAAATCACAAGCTCCAACATTTCTGATGAAGAACTCTAGTTCTCTTTAAGGTGACCGTTCTAAATTTCCCCGACTTGCCTCTCCAAACGGTCTGTCATTCATGTTGATGCAAGCCTTTACAACCAATGTGGTTAGGGACTGCATTATAAACACACTCCGCTAAGGTAAACAAGAACCCATCTCTCTTCAATCGGAAGCTGCCTACTCTCCACCTGCCTATCTATCCTTTAGCCTATCGCCCATGTACCCGTCTTCCTTCCTTCTACAACTCACGCAAAATGGAGCGACGCTGATCAAGTGCCCTCTAGAATTCTCCACGGGAGGCAGCACAAACAAAACACCCACGAACTGCGAAACTTGTTTACGCGCACCTCCGCAACATCGCCTTCCTCGGCTTGCGTGCGCCTAATTGGCTCCGGATCCAATAAAAACGTTAACTGATCGCAAAATACTGACAACTAGAACATAATGCGATAATTATATGAATAAGTCTATACAGTATTTTAGGTAATTATCGTGAAGTAAGCAGTAAATTTGCGTTGATTGGAAACCTAAAGTATATGGGTTTGAAATGGTTGTTAGGACAACATCTGATAAAAACCACAGTGAGTAGATGTAATTGGTTTGGACAAGCAAGCTAATTAAGATTTCGTCATTAACATAATGCATGTTGGTTGGAGTTGGTGATTACTCACCCCCTGCCACACACCCCTGAGGTGGCTTGCAGGGTATTTTGTAGATGTAGATAATGAGATCTCATAATGTGAATAAAATTATTGTCTAAGAATCGTAAAAAACATGATTGATACTGAAAAATTGGAACTGAGAAATAATTATTCCACGTGTTATCAAAGAAAAATGACCGTTTCATTATTTATTATCCGAATTGATATAAATGAAATAATTAACTTAAGTGACGATATCAATTATTCGTTGGGCAATCATGATTCCATGCACTGTAATCAGCATTTCCCCCAGGATACGTAAAAACGTAATCAAACATAAAGTATGCGGATGATGTTTATCGAATGTTGGCATTAACACTGGTCTAGATTAAAGTATACGTATGCTCCAACAACCTTCGTCTGTGTTACTGCGAATCGATTCAATTCGTGCAATTTTATATACATGTGAAATGGGAAATAACCGCGCATGGTGAATACGACATTCGTTCATTTTTATTTTTCAAAAAACCGATGGGATTAGAAAAACTGGGAGGCATGTAAAAAGAGAACGTGAAATGGATCAGGAGGGTGAAAAAAAAGGGCTCCAAAACACTTCTCGGGAAATTATGTAGAGATTCAAGGATATGAGGGAATGAAACGACGATTATACCCTTCCACGAGCGAGCCAATCAAGAACGCGATAATAAAATAAAAAAATAAAAAGAAACTGAGTATTTGCGACGAGGCTATCGAGTTGGTTCGCATTTTGAAAAAGTAAAAAAAAGATGAAAAAAAAATTTTATGCATGATTTTCTAAAAAAAATAAAGTTTTGTTAAAAAATCTATAAAAAAAAAGAAATATCTCAAAAACGTACTAAAAAGAAAAAAATAATATTTTCATAAGTGAATGAAAGCTTAGCCTAGTACTGGAAATAATCAAATTCAATTCAAAGAAATTAGCCACAGAATGACAAGACCACAGCGAAAAGCATAAGGAACGCTCTTTCATATTCGATATCAATATAAATTCGTTAAATATGAAGATTTAACGTATTCAATGGAAAAGAGAGCTTCAGTATACTGCAATTTCTATATAATCTTAAAATGAACTTAAGTTAAGGTGCGAAATATAAAGGAGGTCGCGATGTTTTATAAACATTTTATTAACTAGGACTAAAAAAACTAGGAATGTTTACTAGAAAAGAAATTGCCAGGTTGTGGACATGGTGCGAAGACTTCCCAATTGTTTCTCGGGATGAGAGTCGGAAGATATACCCACTATTCCACCTGGAATCACAATAAAGGTTTTTTTCATAACATTATTATAATTTCGTTATAAATGATGTTCCCATGCAAGTAACCTTGGATCCATGGAATGCGAGTTAAAGAAAATAATGTAAAAAGATTAACGATGAAAAACTAGGGGAAAAAAGTCTATAGGGAAGAGAGGGAGGAGGCTACTGTAGGCCAAGATTAATTTTTTGTCGGGATGCAAAACAAAATATGGAATCGCGGAACCAAAAAGATCAGTGGACCAGGACCAGGGTGAGGGAGGAGGGGTTTCGGAGGTTCTGTCTGATGAAGTGCGTTATTTTTTTAAATAAAAAGGGTATTTTTTTAATTGAGCCACATTCCGTGAGGATGTCTTTAAATGGAATGTTCTCCTCATGAAAAATCCCATCCCCAACATCCCACTTCCCAAGGATTAATTTTTTTTTGTTCCATTCCCAAACGATCCATGTCGGAAAATGAAACGCCACGATTAATTGGTCTCGACATACACGAAATTCCAGACTATCAGCATTTTTACTCTTTTTTTATCAATTTGTCCGTGCATTCGGGATTTATTCCAAAGAAAATTATTTTCAAGAGGTAAACAAAAAAGCTGATCAAATGAATTGAAGTTCTAACAGTTGAACGCAATGATGTATCAAAACCTTTTTTCCCGGAAAACAGAAATGGCATTCAATGCACAAACTATTCGGGTCGTCCGTTATAAATTACAACAAAAAAAAATAATGATACGAACGCCAATTCTGTATATGCAACAATTGGGCGGAAAACTTAAATTTTAGCCATCCAATGCATACAGACGAGGAGAATGCGAATCAGATGACCAATTCCTTCTTCAATTGTTCACAAACATGCAATACTCGTCGGAATTAGGGATACAATAAAAAGTAAGCGCGCTCTAATTTCACGATTACTTTAATGAGAGAATAATGACACAAAACTGCCGCCTATATTGCGTAAAACCAAAAACTGGAACAAAAGAAAAGGAACAGATGATTTATATACAGGAAACTTGTTGTTGGAGATGGGTTTTGAAGATCGCATGGACGGGTTGGATTGGAAACGAGTGCACATTGTGCACAAACAAGTGCACGAGAGAATACAATATACATCTACAAAATACCCTGCAAACCACCTCAAGGGTGTGTGGCAGGGGGTGAGTAGTCACAAACTTGCATTACACTATACCCCATTAAAGTTACTGCAAGTACGACTTATGATACATTTTAGCATGAACCGCTAATGCTTGTCACGAGGCGAAGCCTCACAAGAATGCACTACTCTATAAGTATACTTTAAATGTAAGAGGGACCGTTATTATTTACGTATTTTGCAACTGCATCCACAACTACATAAATGGACAGAGAGAAGAATAGAAAAGGAGAAAAACAATATGGAACACTATCAGAAAGTCAATGTTCTGGTGAATAGGCCACACTTCGAGACACTTAGGAACTGACGGTAATATGAGCGAAAAATCACTTCACCTAGAATTTGATGAATTTGGCCTCATTTATAGAAAAAACTGTCATCTTTGCAGATATATCAAAATATCAACCCCTTTCCAAAATTCTTGCCTTTCCTATAAATTTGCCTGAAAGTATGAGCTGTTTTACATGGGGTTGATTATGGCTGTGCACTCCAGAGGGAGAATATTTAAAAAATCAGGAACTTATAGCAGCTAGATTTCGTCAAAAAACTAACGGTGTGTGGTTTTTATGTTTTATAACTATTTATAAAAATTAATCAATTACCGCAGCAATTTTTACAAAATCGCCAAAAAAAACCTGCTGCTATGATGGGTTTCCAGCCGTACGGCGGGAAAAAATGAGTCAAGTTAAGAGACTTATGTAGCTTTATTTATTTAATTACTGAGAATTTTGGTTGTATGTAACTATATCTTTTCGCCATATTACTACAATATTTATTTCATACTTCTTACGGATGCTGAAATAAAATAAAAATTGAATATGGCCTCCATTATGAATAGGGAACTATCTCGCTCACAATACCTTAAGGAAGATAATAGAAGGGAGAGCCCCATTCTGGAAGACCGACGTACTAATAATGAATAAACCAGGTAAAACGTAATAAGTATTATAGATAACAGCTATAACGGAGTTAGAAGAAGACGGTAGAATGAAGGGTAACAGTCAACTATTCTCAGGATTGAATAACTATTGTTGATGGTTTCAATTACAGAAGAAAACTTGATCGTCAAATTTCGGTCGGGAAGGAGAAAAGGGATAAATTTCCCGAACTGCAAAAATAAGAACCGCTTACAGCAGATTTTTCCCTCAAAATAATATCCTGAGAGCTGAATATATATGAGCTGTTAAATATATATACCTATATAAGATGGTTCTTCCTCTCTCTCACTTCTCGCGAACAGAAAGAAACGAGGACCGCCACAGAGGCTCGTGGATGAGAATCAGGGGGAGGTTGGTCGGAGGGGTGAAAAGGGAGGGAACGAAGAAGGGAAGAGGGGAGGGGACTCCCCTCTTCCCCAGGGGAGGGGAAGACGAGGGCAACGAAACTCCGTGACCCTGAGAGAATCCCTCCTCCTACCTCCACATGCTTACCCCCTATACATAGCCGATCCCCTTCAACCCCCAGCTTTAGTTTACAATTATTTAGTTGCAAAATACTACAGGTCCTTCTAACATTGGCAGAATATCTATAGTGTAGTGCATGCTTGTGGGGCTTCGACTCATGACAAGCATTAGCGATTTATGCTTATGCATCAATAGTCCTAGTTACACTAACTTTAATAGGGTACAGTGAAATGCATGCTGGTGACTACTCACCCACTGCCTCACTCCCTTGAGGTGGCTTGCAGGGTATTTTGTAAATTCAATACGTGAAGAAAGTCAGTCAGCATCTGCACATAGCCCCAAGAAACCTCCTCACGGACCTGGGAGCCGGGCTGAAGGTAATTTTACTGAATGCTTATTTCAGTTGTGTGAAATCGAACTTAATTCAGCAAGCTTAAAATACTTAGTACCTACCATGAGAAGGATGTGATCACATCCGGTTACGGAATCAAATTCGATTATCAGTACCAAAAAAAGAAATGAAGGCCGTTTTACACGATGCTTAGGTCAGCAAAGAATTCAGTACTGAAATCAGTGGCGAAAATTTGGAACCAAATTCAGGACTTAATCGAATTCGATTCCTCGGAGTCAAGTGTTAATTTCAGAGCGCAGTGGGTGTTGTCCGGGCATTCGCTGAACTACGCAATGTATATACGTATAGTAGACTTGAAGTTTTCGAGATGTGGGTTTGGAGAAGGATGGAGAAGGTTAGCTTGATGGCGAGGAAGACGAACGAGGAGGTATTGGATATGGTCGGAGAGGAGAGGAAGCTTGTGGCAGAGGTTCGGAGAAGGCAGAAGAGATGAATGGAGGAGGTTTTGAGAGGAGGGGGCATGTTGAAGAGAGTGATAGAGGGGAGAACACTGGGGAAGCGTGGAAGAGGAAGGAAGAGGATAGGAATTCTGGACGAAATAAGAGGAGGTTAGAAGATATGAAGAATTGAAGAGGGATCTAATGGTGGGACATCCTTAGAAGGGAAAGCGAGGCAATGTTTCAGAAATTGGGATGCAGAATGGGAACTGTCCAAGAACCTACCAATCAGCTGGTAGAATACTTTAATGAATTGTTTTCCGCCATAATATAGGCTGTGAATAGCGCCTTAGCATTTTATAGTTGCTGTTTTACAGTTAATATATTGCTAGAGTGCCCAAGGGGAAAGATTCGTATCACTGCGAAGAACATCATACTCTAAGGAACTGAATTTATTTAGTAACTTGAGCGGTTCGTGGAACTTGGAGAGACTTTGCTCATTCGCAACGAAGTCTCTGGAAAATTCTCGCGGCACCTTTTGCTCCTTTTATAGGAGCGTTTGTGACGAAGCGTAAAGTTTTCCCATTTGCAATTTTTCAGTTCATGAATATCTACATCTACGAAGTACCGTGCAAGCCACCACTAGGGCGTGTGGCACGGGGTGATTCCACATCAGGCTGCATGCAGCACTCGCCTCAGTACGAATCGGAACCTCGCACGTTCCCCCGGCCGCTAGCCAAGCAGACCAAAAAGCATTCAGGAGAACAGTGCGTAGTCAAACCAGTAACTGGGATAGTGCTAAGTAAATAAACATGCAAACTTGCAGAATAATGCTATAGACACATCTAGTGGTTAACATTACTAATACTTATAATTTATGAATGCAACGAGATACTACTTCATGCAGAGAACAAAATAATGCCAGACATTTCAAGCGGGGAGAAGTGTTTTTAATGATGCCATGTTATTAAACACAAGTGAAAAGTCTACTCTACCTGGTGAGGGTGGGATTTTCATATGATTGAGCTATCGCAACTATCATCATCACCCTTATTGTACGCTGCAAAAATACGTTTTAAATCTATCGGTTCTGCAGTCTTATTTCCTTTTTCCTTCAGATCGTTCTGCGCAAGGCCACCGGATTCTAGCGGTTAGCTCGAAAGATGATGATTTTCCTCAGCTGGATTCCGAGAGGAAAAAAAATCGCAAGGCTGTCAGGAGAGGCGCCGATGGGAACGAGGATGGCAGCGAGGCGGATAAGAGGAATAAAAAGAAGATGGATTAACCAGGGAGGATGGAGAGAGACAGGAGAGATAAGGAGGAGGAAGGAAGGAACGTTGGGTGGCCAACTCTTCCCCGGAAAGCGGGCGATCCAATTTGAGGCGTAACGAGGGCGACGAGAGTCAACAATTAGGAGGTCGGGCGTGAGAGGGGGGGGGAGGAGAGGGGGGCAAAGGAGATTTTTATCTCACCCCTCCAGCCTCTCCTCATCCCAAGCGGCTGAGAGACAGTTATAAAAGACAAGAAGAGTCAGCCATAGGTTGTTCTTAAATTACTCGCCAACTCTGTCTCGCACCACCCAGAGAGACGAATGGCGCCAAACGACTGAATCACGGGCGTTATTCCGTTTTTTATACGCCCGGGGTCCTCCTGCTCTTTATCTCGCTCGCTCTGACTATCTCTTTCTCTCTCTCTCACACTCCCTCTATCTGCTCCATGTGCTCGCCTGGGCACACAATTTGCGACAAACACGGACCATGCACACTTCCCTCTTCCTGATAACATTCAGAGGGTTAACTGCAGCATGACGTGATTTTAAGATATTCCCCGAGCACTTGTTACTTTGGTACTTCGGTCTCTACCACCCTACTATACAATAAACCTTTACATTAATAGGTTCGGTGGTTTCACTCAACTTTAGGGAATTCCACGAAACTTTCTGGAAGCATTACTTATGTTTTCTTAAATCTACCTGATTTTTTTCAGAATTATTTACTGCAGATTACTTAAGATATTTCATCGAGAAGTGGGAACAAAGTTACATGGGTTCTTATGGGAACACGATGTATGAGTAACTTAATTCATCAAAAAGAACCTTTTTCTAGTTAAGAATAAGATAAGCTTAAATAATAAAAATAAAGTACATCAAATGATTTTCATACATTTTTCTGAAAATGATTTAAATTATTTTTATTAAAAACCTTTCCTTTTTTTCTTTCACCCCACAAAGTTACGAACCGAAAAAATCGTTCACGACTTTTGGAAATATACATTTTCTCTTATCGTCAAAGTATAAGAGCTCACCGTTTTGCTAGCTGAAGTATGCACTATTCACTTAACCAATTAATTAACTTAGGGCCGAATTTATAGCCGTTACCCAGCAGTCCCACAGCCCCTAGCAGGCCCCTTCGTCAAAAACTGTATTTATAGTCAAATTTCCACCCCCAGCAGCCCCCTTAGCCTCTCTTAATTCTGGCAGGAGATGCATGCTCCACCAGGGGCCCCCTTGTCGAAAACATAACACAACAGATATAAATGAACTGACTCTAATGAACGTGCATAGCCTTAAACTAATAATTTCGAAGATTTGGTGTCAATAAAACAACGGTGAGATTTGCTCTTAATCGATAAATATCTGATGTGACGCCAGACTCATTCCAAGGGTGTTCATATACACTCGCAGCATATTTTTTACCACACTTTCTTCTTCTTGTAGCAGGTAACTGCGTCCGTTTTCTTACTTTCCACTGTATCTTTATGCTTCTACACCAGGTCACACAAAATCTTCTTCTCCACACCGTTGAAGCTATTTGCACGTCGAGCGGCCATCTTAACAGTTTTCATGCGGAGTCTGGCTCTTTATTTATCCGTCTCCATGTTGATCAAGAGCGTCACCACTGAAACATTTGAGCTGCGAACTCCATTTCCCGCCGTTTGTAGTCCTTAGTTGGTCCTTAGTTACCAAATGTAACCCCCCAACCATCCCCTACCTAGCAGCTCCCTTAATTTTGACAATAGGACGCACAATTCAAGGGGCCTGCTGGGTAGGGGATGGATAAGGGGACAGCTAGTTAACGACTATAAATACGACCCTTAATTTAATGCACTTTACTAACTGACCAAAACTCGAGAAATTAAATAGAAGAAATTGTACTATTTACGCCCGGGATAATCTGAGCGATACACTTTTAGCGGAATCGTAAATTTCCCTCCAAGCTAGATGAAAAAATACCATATCCTTAGAAACTTTATAAAGAGGAGATTTCAGTAGCAACAACTGAGATAAGTTAAATGAAATAGCCACAATGCTATTTTTAATAATGTCTCACAATTTATTTGGCAAAATGTTCGGCACACATTTTGCCAAATAAATTCGGCACGGCACACTCAAGTTAACGGATCAGTCACGCGTAGGTATCACGCAAAAAAATAAAAAAATGAATAAAAAAATGACAGTAATCCCCACCTTCGATCCCGGAACGGGAGGGTTTGAATAAGGGTTATCTCAGGGTCTGGAATAACAGTAAACAAGTTTCATCACGTCCAGCATTTCGGACGAAAAACGCCAGGGAAGGGGGGAGGGGTCGGGGAGGGGGAGGGGAGGCGGGAAAATTGGTAGAGGTAAAATCTGATAAATCCGATACAACGGAAACATAAAAAAAAACGAGAATGTGCCGAATCTTTCAATAACCATCGATGAAAATCTCGGTCCACCGAGGAAATGTATGTAATTCCGATAAACCCCTCCATGCCGAGATCTTCCCCCAAGCTCACCAGAGCGAGGAGCCTTTTTGAGGTTATAGTGGTGCTTAGAAAAGGCGCTCGGTGTGGTGTGCGGTGCGCTGTGGTGAAGAAGGAACAATCCCTTTTCTATTTCCGTTCGAAAAGCCCCTTTATCGTCGCCAATTGATTAGAACCCAAGATCTTGATCCCTTCCTGAGGAAAAACAAAGAAAAAATCCATCCAATGGAAAAAAAATAATATCCGACCCCAGTTCCCATACCTAGAAAATGGGAAATATATAATTCCACGAAAAAAAATTAGCTCGTAGGCTTCCGCGGATGTAGTCTTGACTGTTTCTTTTTCCGGGATTCATTCCGCGATGTTTAAAATAATAATTACCGCATTTCTGCATAAGCCGAACACCCATCTCAGCGGCCCCACTCATAATTTCAACTTTGAGGAGACAAAATTAATATGAAATGAGGTACGCTATTACCTAAGATTAATCAGGGAGGCCATAGAAATTGCGAAGAGACAGGAGAACGTCAATCGAGAAGACGGTTACACGTTGAGTAGAAAGCTCAAACGAATTTTTCAAATTTAAAAATTCCGGCAACAATGGGAGTCCTCACTCATATTATTATTATATATATATAAAGCTACAAAACTGACTGACTGACTGACTCACTCATTGACATGAATTCCTGGGCATTTCTAATCGAGCTATAACGTTGAAATTTTAAAGGGAGGGTTTGAATTAGGTGTTGAGTCAGGAAAAAATCGAAAACTCCAATATTTTTAATTAGTTTCGAGTCCATATAGGATTTTGTTTTTTAATGGGATTAAATGGGAAAAACGAATAAATTCCGTGTAGAGTAATTTTCTTTCATTCATTAAAATATGAAATAATTGAGATACAAGTTTCATTCTTCGACTAAAATGAGGCCAATATATCAAAGAATCTAATTCTTGCAACCGATTTTTGTCTATGGATCGATAAATTGAATTGTATGAAGTTTAAACACAAAATTAATGCAAATTTCGATTTTCTTTCATTTTCGTTGCTAAGCAATTTTTCCATTGTTCCCGAGACTTCCAATACCTTATAAAGGCTGAATTTAAGAGAATTCAACCTTCTCGGAACGTGTTTCAATAGCTTTTAACGATATTATGCCTTCAACCTATACGATTTACAATGTTTTATAATGATGTATATAAACAGTTTCGTAGCTTTGACAGCCCTCCGTTTGCTCATGCCTACGGAATCCGTTGGGATCTCTCCAGATTCCTCCATTTTACTTCTGAAACACTTTTTACGCCTAATTCCGGGTTTCCCTTTCTCTGTTTTTCCAGGAAACATTAATCCTTGCGTCTCCTTTCAGAAATGTACCTCAAAACGCCATTCTACAAGTCAAAACCATGTAAAATGATAATGTTCTATGCTGCGTTATCTCTTGGATTTTGAAATTATGAATTCAAGTACTACGCCATGTGTTTAATATGTAAAATATAATAATTGAGATCAGCAAAAATAAAATGAAATGTGAAAATCCATAGCATTTACTTAGGCTCATATTGATTGAATTTCATACTGCCAAATAACTGTAATCATGTTTAATTACAAATATTTACTTCAAAATTGCTCAATGGCATGAAAATAAAAGGAAAAATATAACCATTACTAAGAAGAACAAAGTACAAATGCCATGGGACCATTCGTTTTATGCTACTATCTGATTATTATATTCTTAGGTCAGAAATTGACCCAGCTAAAATCATTTCAATAAGAAGTAAGACCTTATTGGATTCGTTTTTAATGATTTACAATGTACTATCATACACTTTTCCCCTTTTGCTTGCAAACTGCAAGCACCCATTTACTAGTTTATATATATAAAGCTACAAAACTGACTGACTCACTGACTCACTCATTGACACGAATTCCTGGGCATTTCTAATCGAGCTAGAAGATTGAGATTTTTAGGGAAGGGTTTAAATTTGGTGTCGAGTCAGGAAAAAATCGAAAATTCTAATATTTTTCATTAGTTTCGAGTCCAGATAGGATTTTGTTTTTTAATGGGTTTAAATGGGAAAAACGAATAAATTCCGTGTAGAGTAATTTTCTTTCATTCATTAAAATATGAAATAATTGAGATACAAGTTTCATTCTTTGACTGAAATGAGCCCAATACATCAAAGAGTTTAATTTTTGCAACCGATTTTTGCCTATCGATCGATAAACTGAAATATTTGAAGTTTAAACGCAAAATTCAAGCAAATTTCGATCTTTTTTCATTTTCGTTGCTAAGCAATTTTTCCATTGTTCCCGAGACTTCCAGTACCTTATACTGGATATAAAGGCTGAATTTAAGAGAATTCAACCTTCTCGGAGCGTGTTTCGATAGCTTTTAACGATATAATGCCTTCAACCTATGCGATTTACAATGTTTTATAATGATATACATAACTTATGGTCGTTTATTACCCTGTATTCTTGTAACCAATCGTAGCTTTGATACATTCCTCCATACCATACCATAGATCGTTATATCTCCTCACAACTTTCGGAATAATACTGTAAACACATGCCTACCTATGATATGCCAATACATACCCATGCTCGCAAATGATTTGAATTACGAAACTAGAAGTAGGTGTTATATACCTGGCAACTCCCGTGCGTCAATGTAACTATGAGAAGTAATTTTTAAATGTTAATTACGTGATAGTATGTGAAAATACCATCCATTCATGATAATTGTTCTCTCACGTTAATTAATTGAAACCTATGTTGCCATACAGGATGAATATAAAGTCAATATTGCACTCGGAACCATGCAATATGTAAATATGGAAATAAGACCACTGGACCAAATGCAACACGCCGCACACACCATGCTTATTTCAGGATCACATACAATACAACTGACTCCACCAGAAGTCAAAGGCCGGCAATGCAAGTCAAACTAAATCTATGAAAATATTTCGTCACTACCATTTGAGTTTTGTGTAAACTAAACACCAAGAATATTCCAATAATGTAGAATGAACATTGTTGTTAGACAATTCAAATATAGCTGGTTTAAAGATGTTCTTTAAATGTTCATCCGGGGAGCATTATTGAATTTAACCTTTGGACAGAAGACGAACGATCAATGAACAGTCTCAAATGAATAGTTCACACTTGAACACACAATGAACATTCTGAGGTTGCATGCTCAGGATAAGTCAGTCGTGGAGTATTTACGAATTAGTTCACCAACGTCTTCTGCATGCACACAAAAACAAAGTATATATATCATGAACCCATTCCTTTAATGCTAGATTCTCAATATTATATTCTTAGGTCACCAATGCACCTCAATAATATAATTTCCATGAGCAGTAAGACCTTATTGCTTTCGTATTAAATGATTTACAATGTACCATCATACATTTTTTTCCCTTTTGCTTGCAAACTGCAAGCACCCATTTACTCGTATGTATATAAAGACGAGCGAGACTAAGGAATCAGTTCAGTTAACCTGATGAAGCTGGCAGGAGGACCAGCGAAATATTGTTTTTTTTGCAGTTTTAAACATCGCGGAATGAATCCCGAAAAAAACCAGTCAATTCCACGAAAAGGCTAACACCACTTGCGGCATCTTTCATTCATTTTTTGGCTCACGTTTTTCTTCTGCTACAACTCCTTTTGTCTGTTCAAATGAGAAACCTGGTTATTTAAATTCTGAGTTACACGGTTATTTCCAATCACTTTTATTTACATTACAGCATTATCTTTAAAGTTTCCATTAAATATTTCTCGATAAGATTTTTTTATTTACATCATTAAAATACGTTTTTTTTACATGGAAGTTGTGTATGGAACGCTCCGCTCAACCCAGGATCACGTGGCCGGGAATTGATTTCGTATCCGTCAATTACACTTTCCGTTTAACAGGAGATGACAATGCATTTAAAAAGACCTTGCCGCCCCTAACTCCAAAGCCTTACCGGGGATATAAACGTTTTCCCGGATAAGACAGGTTTCCGTTTAGCTCAGGCACAAACCGTAGTTACACTAACTTTAGGGTATAGTGTAATGCATGTTGGTGAACACTCACCCCCTGCCACACACCCCTGAGGTGGCTTGGAGGGAGGGATGTAGATGAAACCTTATTAAACAGGTTTCACTGTAACTACTAATTTTGAACATTCTTGACGTTATTTTGCATCGAGAGACAAAAAAAGCAAATTTAAAGTGATGCCTAGGCTGAAAAAGAATCAACCAGCAAAAAACCTTGTCGAACCCATGACCCTAGCGGTAGCGAGCCAAGACTTTAACCTACCGACACCAGGGAGAGCAAAATTTATACAAGCAGAGAGAAAAAAATACGACCCTGCCAGGATTCGAACCTGGAATCTTCTGATCCGTAGTCAGACGCGTTATCCATTGCGCCACAGGGCCCATGTTTCAGTAAACAGTACAGTATCACGGTACATCTACTATCTCCACGTTAAATCAAGTTTACATGAGAATATTAACATTAGAGCCTTTAAAAGGTTGAAGGGTTAATGAAACCCGCTTTAATTGAAATCAAATGTTTTTTCTTACTACCTGCCTTCAGATATTCATTTGCGGAAAATCAACGCACAACACAATAATTAAATTTGATTACAAGTTTGGGAAACTTCAAATTATACAATTTCCGTGGGCATAAATTCTTCTAGGTCAACCCATTTGCCGATAATTAGGAAAATTACTGAAGATTACTCAATCATACATTTCTTCCGAGACTGAAGCTCAAAAGAAAATTTTATTTTATTTTAAACTAGCGGAAGGTGCCCGTTGAAATTCAACCGGTGTGAAAAACATTGAACTTATTTTATAAGAAAATGACAAAGCTTAGAGAATATTGTTGGCGTGGTAAATTGTGGAGTTTGTATCCTATCTTGTACGTTGTGTTCGATGTAGTAGACACGCTGACCGTTTTCCAGTTGCACGGAGAGATGGTACTCTTTCATGCACGGGAAACTCACAAATGAGTGAATGTAAGTTAACTGCACTGTAACACCTTTAAACATATATAAATAATTCTCAACGTTTATGATGTGGAAATTGGTCTAAACATAATTCGCAATCGTAATGAGAGGCAGACGGTTCCACTACGTGTAATACATCTGAGTATTAAACGATAATAAACAACGATGTTTGTTGTAGCAACAGAGGCATTATTACCATTACTATTCGCTGCACCGAAGTATTCTTGCACATTTAATTAAGTGTGTAATATATTTAATTCCTTTATGTGTATCGTTTACTACGTCAGCGTTCTCTCAGATAAATGCAGTGCCTCTATGAGAACTACTATGAGAATAGACATCGAAGGCTATACTTGTAAGTATGCATTGAATTTATCGATTACCCCACGAAGCAATCTATCATGGGGCCCTTGGGACTCTGGGCCCTTCTAATACAGACTTTCTTTCTACGTGCTATCATGGGCCTGCAGGAAAACGTGATATTTAAATACTAGAGGCGTGAATATCCTTCGAAAATTAAATCTCTAGTTGTCAAGGAAATATGCTATTGTTGATTTCAATAAAAAAAATTTAGATTTTTCAGCTAAAAACATGATATTCAGACAAGTATGGATAAAAAATAATGTGGATTAAAATATTTTCTGGATATGAAAAATTGTGATAATACGTTTTGCCATCGATGACACTCACGTCAACTAACTGACAGTCTGATGTAAAATACAACAACCCTAACTTTCATTCAACATCTAGATTACGAAAAGGCTACGTCACCATGCAGTTTGACGTTAACAGGCATGATAAAACCAGGCCGTAATAAAATTAAAAATTAAAAAAATTAAATTAAAAAATTGCAGTAATTTTGTTCTTGTAATGACCCTCTCCTTAGTTTTTTCATCTCTACTTCTATTTACGCCAGTTAATGCCGAAATACATTGTATCCTTACTATCCTTTAAATCTTTATTCTTTGACGCCTTACTTTGTCTTCCTTTTCCTGGTGAATAAAAAAGTTACCAGCAACAGTAACTCCTAGTTTGCCTCCATTTCCTCTCTCATGAATCTACTTCGAATTCAATTCAAGATGACCGCAATCATATCATGCTGATAGTCTAAATTTTTTAACGTGTGAATACCATCAAATGTGTCTCCACCCACTTTCAATTTAGTCTCAAGTCCTTCCTGTTTTAAAAAAATGTAGTTTTTCAAGTAAAAAGATGAATATTTTGGAAAATCATGAAACAGTTACCAAAATGGTTCATTCACTCACTTATATATATATATTCCGAAGAAAATGCCAATACCCAAATTTTAGATTTACAAACGGCAATGTTTCCCAATGAGCTAATAAATACGTACGACTCAGTCGAACGCCTTTCCGGAATTTACGACACACTCATAAAAAATAGCATCCTAATCACCATATACCCTTTGATTCTCATCCAATTGTAGTCACATCACTGGGATGACACCACGCTTTCTCTTCCCCTTTTCTTATAACCACTGAGTCATTATGTAAATGAGAAGGTGTGCGCTTGAGAATGCGATATCAAAAGAATAACCCGTGATTGCCATGACAATAAGGGAGACAAAAGAAAAAAGGCATCGCCACTGAAGTTCAAAATTCAAGCATAGCCTAACTTCCACTTGACATGAGACAAAATTGATTCGCTGTATTTTCACAGGAAACGAAAGACTGGATCGAAATGTACTTTTTTTAATTTTTCCTTCGGAATCGATACAAAGGATGAGACATTCAGCCAACGGAGTTGAATGCGAGAGATATCGAAATCGAAGGAGAGCTGGCATAATGATATTGACACTCATCTTCTCAGCAGTACCTACACCACACACGCTAGTAACAGTGACAGCACACAGAGTGAAAACACCCAATCTAGTAACTCAGATGATGCAATCCTATCGCTCAGACGGGACAAACAGTCGACGAACGAGTGGCGGAAGGGCGAGTCGCAAAAAGGCTTCTTTAATTCTCAATCGATCGCAATCGATTTATCGGAGATTTGCCTAAGCTTCCCGTCCATCGGCCGAAGGCCCCGAAGCAGCGAGCCATTAAACAACATCAGGGATGAGAGGCATGAAGAAATAAATCAGACAAATAACCACGTACCCCAAAAGAACAGAGCACATTCTGCAACAACTTGGACGCAACGCTTTGCTTACATGTTCTTATATAAGTACCAACCCACAAGGAAATATGGCGTGAATTTATTTCACAATTCACCCTTTGTAACTTACATGACCCTAATGCAGGTTTGTGGCAGCTCAGACTAAGGTCTGTACATCTACATACATTTAAAAAGCAAGTAAGTACACATATTTTCAGGAAACAATATGTGAGGCATCCAGAAGTATTTAATGTAGCGCTTTTCGAAAAATGTGTTAAGGAAATAAATAAGAAGAAAGCACACTCTTTAGCCAAAGATTCCAGAAAATTTAGAGCGAATCGTTTGACAATTTGGAGTTTTTGGAGAGGGAGGAAAATGTACAGGAGAAGAATAAATCATTCAGCTGAAGTCGGAAACTCGATCGAATATTTTTCCGAAAAACGAGTCATTATGAAATTTTCGTTTAAGGTGATGTGCGAACACAACAATTTACCCTAAACATGGAGCTTAATCAATTGCTGAGGTTTCTTCAACGCCAAAAGAAATCTTCCTCGTAAAAAGGAGCAACAGTAGAGGCCAAGAAATCAGAGATCAATTAAGTTTAATCACTGATAATAATTCCTTATTCCAGTCAATTTTTATTTCCCAATTCCTCTCCTGCGTAAAACTATCGGAACCAGCGAAGTCTCGGTTATCCCAAACAGATTTTATAAGGGAATTTACCAACCATCCAAAAAGATAAGCAATTTCTAGGAAAAATTAATTTTGAAAAAAGAATTTGAGTCCTCTTTGTGACGCACAGATAAAGCGTAGTCAATTGGCTAGCCTTCGCCTTCGTGGGCGTCGGATAAACTTCAACGAAAAGTTTCTTGTAACTCCTAAATCCGAATTCCTAACACTCCGTTAGCGATCCTACGTAGGGAAAGGCTATAATTATTACCTCCGCGTCAGCCATCAAAGTGATACGATTGGAATATATAAACTTTATCAAGCCTTTCGTTCGTAATCTTGGAGCATTATCTCGAGTCTTTCATCCCAGATCCTTCATTAGTCGCGAGGCACTTTCTGTCGGATCGTTAGATCTTGAGGTAGTTTGAGCGAAAGATCACTTCACCCTGAATTTGATGAATTCGGCCTCATTTTAAATAAAAAAACTCTAATCTTTCCAATGATTTCAAATTATCAACCCCTTTACAAACTACTTTTTGAGCAATTTGTCTAAAAATATAAGCTGTTTTACATGGGATAGATTATGGCTGTGAGCTCCACAGGGAGAACATTAAAAAATTTAGGAACTTCTAGCACCTAGATTTCGTCAAAAAACTATGTGTAGTTTGCATGTTTTCTCAACTATTTTATAAAAAATAATCTATTACTCCCCACAGTAATTTTTGCAGAATCGAAATAAAAACCTGCTGTTTTGAAGGGTTTTCAGCCGTACGACGGGAAAAAATGAGTCAAGTTAGAGACTTACGTCGCTTTTTTTATTTAATTACTGAGAATTTTGGTCATATATATCACTATATCGTTGAGCCATTAATATTACAGTATTACTTCGAGGATCGAGGAAATTGAAAACTTTCACTCAGCTCACCTACCTAGCCTATAGCCAAACTTGGGAAAATTTTATAAAAGCACAGCTTATTTCCTTCCATATAAACTTTTACAATAAAAAAATGGTTTTCGTGGAAGTGAAAAAGTTTTTGTGCTAATTTCGAGTCATTTTTAATACTTAGCTGAAACATACCTATTAAAAAAAATAATAGTTCGCTTCCTGCTGAATACAATGTGTTTTAAATTGTTTTGTTAACTTTGAAAATTAAATAATTACAAGAATTTCCTAAAAGAATTACTTTTGTTAAAAAAAACACTAGAGACACTATTCAAAAATGGCCTCCAAAAATCAGAGTAGTTAAAGTTTTTTTTTTATTCTTCGTTTTAAACTCCCAATATATCGATAAACTAATTTGCTAAAAGTCAGGAAAGTCTAAAATATTGAGCCAAATTGTCTAACTGTTTTCATATAGATTAACCCCTCTCTATTTCCCAATATTAAATCCCTTTTGTAGCCTTTCACGTCTCAATTTCTTCCTTTACACCACTGTCTACCCTACCTATTAAATAGAACAATTTAGCCAACAAAACTTTAATTATTTTCAGGAAGGAAGGCTACTGTACCATCTTTCAGCTATCATAGGAACTTACGTTATAGACAAAATGATAGGAAAATTATTAAGATATTCAACTCTTGCTTAACGTATCGAAGGCTTTCCTTTGATAAATTCACTGTAAGGGGCTAAGGTAAAGATGCAACTAACTGGTCAGATAAAAACGCTAATTCCACCGAATTAACGAAGGTGAGCCGTGTTTAACTTGAAAATGTATCGTATTCGCCCAGCTTACAAAATATTAGGAGGAGGTTTGTATCAACGGAACATTCTCGTAATGTTAGTTAGTATTCTTAGCTACTTAGTATCCGTCGCAGAGTTTAAATGAAAAGCGATAATTATCCTGGATGTCTGAAGAAATCTTGTTAAATATAGAGAGGCCTTTAAATCACTTGGGTTGTACTCCGATAACAAAGCTATCGTCGAGCTTCTACACAATTTTTCCATTTTTATTCCGATGGTAGGGTTAATAATAAAGCCACTCAAATGGAACTCCGTGAAAGGATAAAAGGAAAAAAAAAGTTAAAAAAGAGAAAACACCGAAGGAATCATTACGCAGTCCGTCGGCATAGTAAGAGATATTTTATCGATGATGATTTATTTGTTCGAGCTAAAAACAACAACAGAACTTGTTTGTCCTTTCTTCCATTAAAAAACTCACAGAATTTAAAAAAGCATATTACTATAAGAGGACGCCGTACTCGAATAAGCTTTCCTCTAATGAAGCCTCACGGAAATACTTCGTTTTTTGTTAAGTTTTCTATATTATTTATTTTAAAAAAAGTAAAGCACTGAAAAATGCTGTGATAAAAAGAGAAAAAAAATATTAATGTTGCCTTCAGCATAAAACATTCCCCAGGAATCGGAAATGAGCTTACGGAGGAAAAGGCTGCTGAATGGAATTCCTCTTGATCGAACCCTTCCACGCTGCTGGGAGCTTGAAATTATTTACGACAATGAATGAAGGGGCGAGGGCAACAAATGAGATGATCGAGGAAAATTAAAACTTTCACTCAGCTCTAAGTGACAGTGGGAGAAGAAAAAAAAATCATTAGGGAACGAAAAAATATATAAAAATAGGCCAAATTTAAAAAAAAAACAAAACCTGAAAAAAAACTCGTCGTGAGTCGCTCTAAAAAAACTTAATCAAAAGGCGAAAAACATGAGAATGAGTTCGATCGCCGCGCCGATGCGAAAAACATATCGGAACGAAAGATAAATGGATATGAAATGCAAATTGAATGGACTTCTTCTCCTCGATTGGAGAAACAAATCACCATCGCAAAATATATTGAATCCTGAGTAATAACGGCGTCGGAATAAAAACTAGAAAAAAAAGATGAAAAGGATTAATATTTATACTTATTGATTCGCTGATGTGTACAAAAATTATAATTATGCATACTCCAGCCGACTCTAAGAACATCCGCCTTTTTGCCCAGTTTCAAAAGAGAACTATTTGATTAGCATTTTAGGCTGGTTTGAGCGAGATAGATCCCTAGTCATAATGGAGACCATATCCAAATTTTATTTTTTTTCTTTCAGCGTCTGTAAGAAGTATGAAACAAATATTGTAATATTAATGGCGCAAAGATATAGTTATATATGCCCATAAATCTCAGTAATTAAATAAATAAAGCTACATAAGTCTCGAATTTGACTCGGTTTATCCCGCCGTACGGCTGAAAACCCTTCAAAACAGCAGGTTTTTTGCGATTCTGTAAAAATTACAATGGTGAGTAATAGATTATTTTTTATAAATAGTAGAGAAAACATACAATATACACACCGTTAGTTTTTTGACGAAATAAAGGTATTTTAAATTCCTAATTTTTTAAATATTCTCCCTCTTGAGCGCACAGCCATAATCTATCACATGTTAAACAGCTTATATTTTTATGCAAATTGCTCGAAAAGTAGTTCGGCAAGGGGTTGATATTTTGATGTAATTGGAAAGATGAGAGTTTTTTTCTTTAAAGTGAGGCCAAATTCATAAAACTCTAGGTGAAGTGATTTTTCGCTCAAACTACCTTAACGATCCTAAGTGTCTCTGAGCTCGAAATATTTACCTATGGAATTATGTAATTCTGCGACATGTATTTCATCCCGTAATTACGCCTTTTGTCATTAAAATTTAACTGGTTTAATTATTTTAAAACATGCTTTATTTTCAGTGATTTTTTTGCAAATTTTTATACGTTATTTCCTGGATTTACATAAGCTTAGCATTTTAATGATCCTGAGTGCCTTAGAGCTCGAAATATTATCTTTGTAAAGATGTAATTTTTCTACAAGTATTTCATTCTGTAATTACGCCTCATGGCATTAGAATTTAACTGAGTTATTTATTTTAAAACACTTTATTTCCTGAGTGATTTAAAAAAAATCTATTCACGTTATTTCCTGAATTTACACATTAGGCGTTCACAATTTCATTTTCTAATTAATCGGTAATTACCGTTTTTTAGTTTCGCTAACGGGTGACTTGTTTTGGTTCCTTCCACACTCTTATATTTATATATCAACGAGCGGAAGATACCCGTTGAAATTCAACGGGTGTGAAAAACATTAAACTTATTTTTATAATAAAACCGCAAAGCCCGAAGAAAAACAGTATGTGTGGTCATTTGAGGAGTAGGCGTGGTAACCTATCTTGTATGTTGTGTTCGATGTAGTAGACACACTGACATTTTTCCATGTGCACGGAAAGATGAGTGACTATTGGTTCACTTTCATGCACGGGAAACTCAAAAATCGGCCTTGCAGACTCATTAATACTTAAATAGCACCTAGGTTGATAGATGGTCACCTCGTCCCTCCGGTTCTCTTGAGCCGTCTTCTGAGTGATTAACAGCTCTATCGCTTCCCTTGTGTACATACATATATTTGCATTCTATGACTTAATTCTGTTGCACTATTCAACGTTGATATGTGCGTTGATTATCTTAATCAGGATTGGACAGAAGGGTACAATCCAGCGGTTGACAACGTCAAGAGGAGTAATGGCAGCGGAAGCCAGGTTTATTTGACCTATGAATCCTCCATCAATGGGACTGCGCCTTCGGAATAGCCATAATCATTGGTTTCCGTTGCTAAATGAAAAAAATCTATGGTATTTCTTAGTGCACTTGTCGATTTTCATGCACGGATGTCGTTGATTGCGCAGAATTTCCGTTCTTCTTTCGGGTAAGAAGCATGTAGTGACGTCATTATAATTTCCGCCATCTTAACGCCGACTGAATGTTCGAAACAGATGCGTCTATATTTGAACCAGATTTATAGTTGGTTACCCGTCTGTAGGTTGGGTAAGGATGAAATTTGTGCGGATCTTAGCGTAACCCGAGAAACACCATGAGGAGAATCTCATGAGATCGCTGGTGGGCATGTCTTTCACCATCCAAGTCTAACCTTTGTCGATTTTCTTTCAAGGGCTCATTTTCTCGCAAAGAAGACATTCATTTTGCTTTAGAAGATTTTTTCGAAAGGTTACTCTTTTTCCTATTAGGCATGTTGATGGATATATTTTTGAGTCCAAGAAACGGAAACACAGCGGCAAGTGAGAATCTAGAATAGGCAACTCGATGATTGAGTGAATGTACCTAAGTTAACTGAACTTTAACACTTTTAAACGTATAAATAACTCGTGACATTTATGATGTGGGAATTGGTCTAAAAAACAATTCGCAATCGCAATGAGAGGCCGACGGTTTCACTACGTGTAATACGTATCTGAGTATTAAATGATAATAAACAACGCCGTGTTTGTTGTAGCAACAGAGGCATTATTACCATTGATATTCGCTCCACGTAAATATTCTTGCACATTTAATTAAGTGTGTATTCTATTAATTCCTTTATGTGTAAAGTTTACTACGTAATTATTCTCTCATATACATGCAGTACCCCTTTGAGAGCTACTTTGAGAATAGACGTTGAAAAGTATACTTGTTAAATATGCATTGACTTTATCGAGTACCCCCCGAAGCAATTTATCATGGGGCCCTTGGGACTCTGGGCTCTTCTAATACGGATTTTTTTTCTACGTACTATCATGGGCCTGCAGGAAGGCGTGATATTAAAATGCTAGAGGCGTGTATATCCTTTGAAAATCAAATCTATGGTTGTCAAGGAAATATGTTATTGTTGATTTCAGAGAAAAAGGTGAGATTTTTCAGCTGAAAACATGAAGTTCAGACAAATACGAAGCGTAGAAGGAAATCGATTGATAAAATTAGAAACGTCATTTATTCAGCCATCCGTTAAAAAAATCCCAGCCCTATATCTTGAGTGAAAGTAGTTTTAAAAACAAATAAATGAAACCACTGCACCGAACCCAATGCTTAGCATGAACCACCAGGGGGGACCTTCAGGGGGCCTTTGGGGGCCCTTAGGGATTTTTAATATAGCATATGTTACAACCACATATGTTTTCTATCTGCATGCCAAATTTCAGCTCAATCGGTCCAGTAGTTTTTGCGTGATGGAGCAACAGACAGAAAGGGACCATTACATTTTTATACATATTAGTAAGGATCACACCCTTAACCCTGAAAAAATAGGGATTCGGTTAATTGAACCCTACAGTGTTTGTTGTCTATCAGTGACAAACTCGTGTTCCAAATTTCATCAAAATCGGTCCTGTGGTTTAGGAGGAGATGTGGAACATACATACATACATACATACATACATACATTGACTTTTATATATATAAAGATTGTAAAATGTTGATAGGTATGCTTTTACATTTATATCAATGATGGCCTGATTTACATTAGCAGAACTCAGTGGATATAAACTATGCCCTTGGGTATTTCTCTCATAGAGGGAAACCTAGAGAAGAATAAACCCAATTCTATTCTAGCATGTGAACGGTCCGTTATAGATCATTGACGTTGCTAAGAGATCTTCACAAGATGTAACATACGATTCACAGTAGCATCAAAAGGATCAATTAGTTAGTTGTAGCTTGTTCTTTATCGTTTTGCCTCCGAGTATGAGTGGGTGTTGGATCGGAGAGGCGGATCTCGAATAATTACATAATTCCATATTGAGAATGAAATTCCTGGCCATAAGTAATACGATCAAAGAATGCAGCAGAATACTAAGGAAGATGGGAATCGACCGCAACGCTCCGCGCGGCGAAAATCTTCGTTCTGGAGGGAAGGAGGAAACGAGATGGAAGGGAAGGGAGGTGAGGCGTGCGGCGGGGGTTGGGAGAACTTAACAAACAAAAGACGGAAGAATTTCTTTTGTGCGCAGAGGAGACTGAAAATGGCGAGTGGTTTTAAAAGGAAGATGGAACAGAGAGAGGAGAGAGGGAAAGGAATGCGGAGGATGGAGGATAAAGGCCATCGACAAACAAACATCGATGTTGACATCGATGCACAGAAGATGAACAATCGCATCGAATCACGTTAGACCGACGGTATCTTCAAAAAACCATCCTTAAAAAATCACGCTTCGATATGGAGTCAACAATAGATTGATATTATATTTATATATAATTACAGCTTCTATTAACTAACTGCTGTACAAATTTCTTTAATTGTATTATTTTGCGATGACACCGTATATTTTAAATACCAGCCGAATCATGAGATAAAAAGGAACACTGCATTAATTTTCGAACGGAGATTAATCGAAATCGAGAGATCGATATTTCAAGTCAGTGGTCATAACTCTTGATCCGTGAAAACACAGCCGTGATTCATAATATGGACGAATTGCAATTGAACAAAGTGAGATAACCAATTTTACAGCAATAAATTTCAAATAATGTCGAAACATTCGTCCGTATGCATTCAGTAAACAGCCCGTTTGAAAATTCTTAGCCACATTAGAATTCATTTACTGAATACATACACACTTTTGGCGGCACAAGGTAGACTTATGATGAATAATGTTTGGTATTTATTTCAGTATCACGGGAAATAACTTTAATCGTTATTGTAGACAATTTAAGGCTTTCAACACAAAATAAATAAATGGCGATTTTAAAGCAACCGTCGACCCCCTTAAGAAGTGGCTCGCAAAGCACTACGTAGTTGTAGATGTAGATTACCATTAGGATCAGTGCGGTATATGATTATATGTGCGGTATAGCATTTAGGATCAGTGCGGCAGGGTTAAATACTAGACCTTATATACGTACTACCTCCTGAGTGTACAAAAAAAATTAGGAGTCAGAATCAGATATATTACGCTCCCTTCTTCAAGAGTAAGGAGTATGAACATTCGTTTTTAGTTTTTTACCATTAAGTTGTGGAATACTTAATATACCAAATGATTTGATCAAAATTAATAGTCTGCCATCATTCAGAATGAGCTATTATAACTACTTGTTTAAAAAGCCCTTATGTAAATTGTTTATTTTATAAATATCATTATAATGCACGGTAAAATGTCTTTTTTTTTCATTATTACAGCAAAATTGTGTTTACTTATAATTTATGGAATTTTTTTCACATTTAGTTTTGTGCCTTAATTTGTGCCGACTGTTTTTTTTCTTTTCTTTTATTGTAAACTTATGTATTTTTCCTTAGGTGGCTTGCGACAGAACATTAATAAATGTTATAATTATACATATGTGTTACTGTTGTAACATTCCCCTCAGAGTCCCCGGCAATCACCAGGTTTCATTGCAGTCATAATGGCCGGAGACTCGAGAGGGACTTCACCAGAAGATGTTAAGTACTCTATATAACAAAACCACGGTTGTGAAAAATAGAACTACATCTAGATGGGAAAAGCTGTGTTGAAAATTAATCTAACATCCTTAGTATCCACCTTGATAAATACGAAAGTGGATAAATATCAGTCGTACAGAGTAACATCTTCAGGGACTTCACCTGAAGATGTTACTCTGTAACGTAATCATGGTCATACTACATAAATGGAAAAAGGTGAACTGAAAACTCATCCAACTTTCTAAGTTCCACTAGGGATGGGCAAAGGCGTGTATTGAAGAATACGTTTACACGCTTGTTATTCAGGATGTGTACACGTGTACACGTCTTACCTGTCCCGACGCATACAATAATTAGTCTCTGGCCCCACATTCCGTTCTGAATCAAGCTTACAGGTATGTACGTAGTAGTGTTAGTAGTGTTTTGGGAGTCCCGCACCGATTCTTGAAGAACGGCAGCCTGCTGTGATCAAAGGCGGACGAAGCTAGCGTGTATCATTTTGCAATAAAAAGAAAACGTGTACACGCCTCCAGACGTGTACACGTTTATACGTCCCAATCCCTAGTATCCACCTTGATGAAAATGAAAATGGAAAAATATCAGCCATGTATTAATCGATGGCATTCGCTGTTCAACCCTTACTCAGGAAACGGTGATGTGGTGTTGGAGGGAGATGGAATGTAGTTGGAGGGAGATGGTTGCTATCATCAGATGGAAAGCAAGGAGAGAATTGATTTTGGAGAGTAAAGGGGGAAGGAGAACGAAGAATGTAAGGAGCTTATTATGAAGGAGCAGAAGTTGGGGGTGGGAAGGGCTAGAGGAGAGGGGGAAGGACGAAATGCCGCTGGCGAAGGACTTTTTCCCCATCACGATTCCAACAGGGGGAAAAGAGGGGTTTGAAATAAGCTGATTTAGATTCAGGGTCGGGGTTGGGGATGGGGTTGAATTTAGGGGAGGGTAGGTGGGGAGGGAAGGAAGCTAAGGGATGAAAGGGACGTCAGGGAATGGCTTTAGAGAGTCGTTTAGGGGTCGAGCAAAATTCTTCGTCCACTTTCATCAATAATACCTACGCACTCCGCGTCAAAAGATATTTATTTCAAAGTGCTCGCACAAAAATTTCGGCTGCATGCGGTAGATACCAGAGAAAAGTTCCACGCCTACATATTATTGTGCCAGGGGCTGTGAAGAGGGGAGACTAAAAGGAATTGGGAGTGAGATAGGTTTTATTGGACTTGTTACTTGTTCTGCATTCATTTTAGCCATTCATGGCACGCGTGGAATGTTGTTGCTCACGGTAAAATTTTCGGTAAAACGTTTTATAAAATCGACTAATTTTATAAATATGAGCTTGCTAACGATAAAACCGTTTTATAAAACCTTTTTTTACAAAACGTTTCATGGAATAGGACAGGTTCTATTTCCATAAAACCGTTTTATGCAACAACCAATGAGACGTTCCGCTCATCGCGTTGATAATAATCTCGTATCCATGGGAAGCCAAACAAGAAAAACGTAAACAAACATGGCTGGAAGTTCATGTAACGTTGAGGCAGTATCCTTCTTGTTAGAGGAATGCGTTAGAGCCTTAGCACCGTTGAGTGTGATCAGAAAGTAAGTAAATAAACAATACATATAGTTTTTAACCTAACAGTCATCCAAAAGAGAGTGCATTTATCACTTCACGTGTTCGCAGAGCGTCTCATAGATGGCAGGGCATTGTGGTTTTATGAACAGTATTACCGCGAGCAAGCAAGTACTACGTTTTACGTATGATTCATAAAACTTTCAATAAAAATTTTTATAAAACTGTTTTATGGAAAATTTTACCGTGAGTAACAGGCCTAACAATACTACCTGCTAGGCAGTTTGCAGCTCTTATTTTTCCGATTTTCTAAGTCACACAGGTGATGTGCTTGTGAGGCTTCGTCTCGAGACAAGCATTGACAATTTATGCCAATGCATCATTATTCGTAGATACACTAACTTTAGGGTATGGTGTAATGCATATTGGTGACTACTAACCTCCTGCCACACACCCTTGAGGTGGCTTGCCGGGTATTCTGTAGATGTAGAATGGTAGAGTGGACAACTGAAGGAGAGACAGGGTAAGTAGGGGCTAGTGAAGAATGAATTTCACATCAATTTTCAGACAACGATAAAAAATAATCATGTTTTGTTGACTGGATCATGTTGGGATAGGATAGAGGAGAGTTGAATTGAGAAAGAGATATGTTTAAGGAGTAAGTGAGAGATAGTCGGAGAAAAATACACGTCAATGTGGTGAATATATTCTGAAACAAGAGGAATATTGGAAGTATATAATCGTCCTGCACAACGTCGAAGGCCCTACTCATCTGCTGCAAGGCTGCATACATAATGAAGGCCTTCTAAGCTGCATATAACGAGTATTTACTCTTTAGCGCCCTGGTCCGAATACGGAACTTCGGCCTAACCACTCTGGTCCATCTTGGTTGTGCTCCTCAGCGCAGAACAGTAGGTAAGTCTCTTGTCACATCTTCCGGCGTCCCTCGAGACGTTCCAAATCCACATTCTTTTCCACACTACCATCTTATTCCAACATTATAACATCCGATAGTCACCGTATTCACCGTTCATTCATTTCTCTTAACGTCACACATCAACTTCTACCGTCTATTAATATCGCCCACCAAATACCTTTCCTCCTCGATAAATAATACTTCGTATTAAATGAATACGTTTCATATATACATACAACGCATATATATATCGCACAAGTTCCGATATTTTGCTAATTCCGCACTTAATATCGATGCAGAACGGAAAAAAATCTAAGACTGATACTTGTGGAAAACTGCCATCTCGCTATTTCACAGAAAACAATACTGCAAGCTGGAAAATACATCTTAATAAAACAAGCTAGCTAAACTAACAACAACTAACTAAGCTAACAAACTAAAACAAGCTGGAAATTACATGTTAATATAACTTCGTCTCTCTTTCACACCACCTGGCTAGCGTTTTCCAATGTCCTTAATATTCATATCTTGAAACTAGCAGTTTGAAACCCTTTGATAACCAAAGTAATAAGTACAAGAGGGGACAGCCAGCAACAAAACCTATCATCCATAAGGAGGCTCAGCCAGTGGCAGCCGACCATGACCTTTCGCCATACAATCTTCGAACCAGTTTTTTTACTGGATTTTAGGCGACAGACCTTTTTAATAGCCGTCGATAACCTTGGACAAGATAATGAAAAAACAAAACCATAAACTATAAGTCGTTCATGTAACCCCAAATGGATGTAAGATGATCCATCAAACTACAGACACGAAACAGCTAAAGATTTTTAAAATGAGGAAGAAGAAAAATATGGAGAAACTTTCGAAGAAAATGCGAGAATGTATCATCTGATGAGAGTGGGAGCTAATCAGAAGATAATTAATATTTTGAAAATAAAATTGTTTTCGTGCGATAATTGAGACTGTTTTTCTTTCAAAAAAGATGAGAGAAACGAGGCGAGATTGAAAACAATTCTGTACTGGGGGAGTAAGAAATGAGAGAAAAGATGAACAAATCACCGAAGAATGCGAAGCAAAAATGTGTATTCTTCTCATTAAAAGAGAAACGCTGAGATGTAATCAATATACAAGTTACGATCAAAAGGAGAAATAAGGATTAAGATTATTAGTAGACTTGAGAACATCAAAAAGAGAATATCCTTAAGTTTTTTAATTGGTTAAAAATGAAAACACGAACCTGCCTCTTGGGAGGCTCAGGAACGAAAGAATGGTTCCTTCGAGGGCGGATGGCTAAGAAGGAAACTTTCTTTAAGGAAATCCATTCTTCATTTACGCTCAGTTCATTTTTTTGGGGATTTTTATCCAGAGATGATAACCTCCATCCAGCTCATGGGGCCAAAGTAATAAATAAATTTTATACAAATTAATAAATAAGTAAAGTTAATAAAAAAAATATTTACATCCTATTTAGACATCCTATTTATTTTCCATCCCATCCATCCTATTTATTTTCTTGACCGCAACCAATTACTCAAGTGAAATATTCTCGAGGTTTTGTTGGTCAATTCAATTTCATCTTGAGGCTGTTCTGCTTGTATCTCCATGTTTTCTGGGTACAGCTACGTCGGTGCATCTTGACGATGACGTTTCGTAGTCAATGCAGGCCACATCTTCAGATCAAGTCCATCTTCAGATTCGGGAGAATATTGAAGGAAATAGGAATTTCTAGTACCTAGGTTTCGTCAAAAAACTAACGATGGATAGATTGCATATTTTCTCATCTATTTATAAAAAATAATCTATTACTCACCACAGTAACTTTTACAGAATCGCAAAAAAAAATCCTGCTGTTTTGAAGGGTTTTCAGCCGTTCGGCGGGGAAAAATGAGTCAAGTTAGAGACTTATGCAGCTTTATTTATTTAATTTCTGAGAATTTTGGGCATATATAACTATATATTTGCGCCATTAATCTTACAATATTTATTTCATACTTCTTACAGACGCTGAAATCAAAGAATAAAATTTGAATATGGTCTCCATTATGACTAGGGAACTATCTCACTCAAACCACCTTAATCCATAATTATTGCATGCAACGTTCTTTAAGGTGGCTTGGAGAGTAAGATTAAGAGGCTGAAACGGCGAGCGGGGGCAAGCGAAAAGAGAGAGAAAGAGACGGAGACTTAAAGGTGTTTCCGCGAGAAAGGAGGAAAGAGAAACAGACACCGAATAGAGAGGAATAACAAGAGGAAGAGAACTTCGACAAGCAGGATACAGAGATGGGGCAAGTGCACGGTCGTCTAAGCGCATGACGCGCATATCCGACACCTGCTCCTCCCGACCGAAAGGTGTTTCTTGTAAGAAAAGGTAAGAGGGGAGGAGAAGAATTAAAGCCACGGAACCGTAACAGAGCAAGACGGAGAAGACGAGGTGAGATGACGTCATTTCGCTCCACCCCTTAGATATCCATCCCCCCCATGCCCACCTCCTCAATCCTCGGTTATCTCGCCAAAAGAGAACACCGACATCAAGCCAGGTTCAGCATTTTTCATCTGTGGTTTTTTTTTGTTCACCTTCAATTTAATACTTTCCGTGAGGCGGAAATGGGAGGCTAGCACCTGCACTCGCGCCTAATCGAGACGACGTTAATATCGGGAAGAGGAACAAAAACCTGACACTTGGACGAAGGGAACAGAACGTCAAGGAGCCACATTCAAGAATTCATATAAAATCCTCAAACATCATCATACTTTTAAATCTACAAAATATCCTGCAAGCCACATCAAGGGTGTGCGGCAGGAGGAGACTAGTCACAAACATGCATTACACTATAATACCCTATTGAAGTTAGTGTAACTACTATTACTAACGACTATTGATGCATTGGCATAACTCGCTAATTCTCGTCAGAAAGCGAAGCCTCTCAAGCATCCACTACACTCTAGGTATGATACCAATGTTAGAGAAACCGCTAGTATTTATGTATTTTGCAACTACATAAACGGACAGAGATTCAAGAATTATGCTCAAAACATGCACGGCGTACTAGGTAGCAGATAAGAATACAAGTAATATGGAGTACTACTACTACTACTAAGAGCTACACTACATATCGAAAAACCTAGTTAGAAGTCTCATTGGCAGCTGTTATGGTCCCTTATCGTCCGTAGGAAAAATGACATTTTAAATCTGTCCGTTCTGCAGTCTAGTTTCCCAATTATATTCTTATTAACTTATCTACCGTAGTACGAACGGCGTGCTGTTAGTACTTGGTAACAGATAAGGATTCAAGTATAAGGGAGTACTACTACTACGAGCTACACTAGCTATCGACATACCTAGTTATAAGTCTCATTGGCAGCTGTTATGGTCTGTTATTCTTCGCAGGAAAAATGGCATTTAAAACTGTCCGTTCTGCAGTCGAGTTCCCAAATTTTATTCTCATGACCTAAGAGTGGCTTCTGTGGCTGGAGAAAGTTGTTCTTTAAAATATATTCGTTAAAAAATCTGCATATTTCGTACCAAACTTTATTTTTTAACAGATAAGGCTAGTCATCAGTGAAATCATTCTTTTTTTTAAACAAATCAGACAGAAGTTGTCATTAAGTATTTGTTTTGACTTTCAGAGTAGCGAGGGAACCTCCTTATGATAAATACTTCTCCCATCTCTCCGAACTTCCCCTCACCTTTATTGTATAAATGACACGATCGTGGGTTGGATGTTGAACAAATGAAGTCGACGCGACAGTCGTGTGGCACGCATTCAATTGTCGGGAGTTTATGCGCGCGGAAACTGGCGGATACTTCCGTTTAAAACACGACCTCAGAAGGTCGCCACTTGCAGAGACTGCTGTTAATCCGATGTAATCTTTCCGCCGCATATTCGTGCTTCATATTCATCCTATCTACTGAAGTCCCTCAAATCTTTCCCCAGGTTTCTTCTCCGGGAGAAAATCGTCAGTCATCTTTTTCGTGATTGGCTGCAATTTTCTGTACTCTTGTCTCTTTTATCTTCTATATCTTTCCTCTTCTCCACCTTCGCGTGAGGCAGGGATGAGAGAGAGAGAGGTCAAAAGAGGTCACGTGTTTTTGTGTGTTAGTATGTGCGTCTCGGGCGAGTCGTTAACCCTACCTATACCCACGTGATGCGGGGAGAACGCTCTCTGAGCTCAGGCCTCATCGAAAGCAGACGGAACCCAGGTGGGGGTGCGTGACCTTCTGATTTCTTTCGAAGAGCCTCCTGTTATAATTGGATGAGGAAATACTTCTTACTCCCCTCTCTCTCTCCCGAAGCCTAGAACTATATCCCCTCTATATTGATTAAGTTCTCTCCCAAAGCCACGTGGTGTAATTGAGAACAATGCTTTCTATCTACATCTACATCCACAAAATACCCTGCAAGCCACCTCAAGGGTGTGTGGCAGGGGGTGAATAGTCACCAACATGTATTACACTATACCCTATTAAAAGGTAGAGTAACTACGACTATTGATGCATTAGCACATTCCGCTAATGCTTTTCAAGAGACGAAGCCTCACAAGCAAGCACTACACTCTAGGCATGCTACCAATGTTAGAAGAAACATTAGTTTTGATGTATTTTGCAACTACATAAACGTACAGAGTTCCAATAAACATGCACGGCGTGCTGTAAGTACTAGGTATCAGATAAGGATACGAGTATTAGGGAGAACTACTACTACTACTAAGGGCTACAATACTAATCAACACACCTAGATGAAATTCTCATTGGCAGCTGTTAAGATGGTCCCTTATCATTCGTGGGAAAAATGACATTTTAAATCTGTCCGTTCTGCTTCTACCTTGTGTACTCCTTGTGGATGATGGTGGATAATATCTCGCGAAAGCCCAGTGACACGCGACTCCCTACTCCCGGACGAATAGAGAAGACGGAGAGAGAGCTATTGTGTAGACGGAAAGACCTTGTGTGAGCTTGTGCGTTGTGTATGCCTCAGTTCGCATGTGTACATAGTGCACCTATACCTACAGCCAAGTGAGGAGAGGCGCTATAGAACAACGCACTCACTCATTCGACTGTTGAGTCGTTGCGTGGTTACGTAGTACAAGCAAGCTCTTCCAATTAAGCTGGTTTGAGGGAGATAGTTTCCTAGTCATAATGGAGACCATATTCACATTTTATTTTTTTATTTCAGCGTCCGTAAGAAGTAGGAAATATATATTGTAATATTAATGGCCCAAAGATATAGTTATATATTACTAAAATTCTCAGTAATTAAATAAATAAAGCTACATAAGTCTCTAATTTAACTCGTTTTTTCACGCCGTACGGCTGAAAACCCTTCAAACCGGCAGGTTTTTTTGCGATTCTGTAAAAATTACTGCGGTGAGTAATAGATTATTTTTTATAAATAGTTGAGAAAACATGCAATATACACACCGTTAGTTTTTTGACGAAATCTAGGTGTTATAAATTCCTAATTGTTTCAATATTCTCCCTCTGGAGCGCACAGCCGTAATCTATCCCATGTTAAACAGCTTATATTTTCAGGCATATTCCTTGAAAAGTAGTTCGGCAAGGGGTTGATATTTTTATATCATTGGAAAGATGAGAGTTTTACCTTTAAAATGAATTCAAATTCATCAAATTCTAGGTGAAGTGATTTATCGCTCAAACTACCTTAATTCACAATATGTACTATCACCGTACCACCCATGAAGGGAATACGAAAAGATGTCTCGAGATTGGGAAAAGGTGAAATTTAAGACGTACTTAAACCAACTCGAGTCGTGCTCTGTTTCTGAAAGACAATGGGGCTAACTACATGTTGCATATTGCGATTTAAAATAAGGAGAGTGAAACTTGGCTCGTTCCACAATTATATCGGTAATAATTTTTTAATCGCGACCGGTTTCGATATTTAAAGAATCGTCTCCTGGGCAAGGTCGTGAGGGAATAAATAAATGCAATTGTGAAACCAGCCAGGTAAGTATTTCTTCTAATTTTACTAATCATCATGAAAGATTTCCATCAATTGTCGGACGCCTTAAAACCACAGCATATCGCATATTAATGTCGAAATTAGCGTAAGTTGCGAAGCGAATGATTTCCTTGCCCAAGTAAGCACCTGGTATGGCTTAAATTGAAACATCGAACTTGGGCATAGATGGCAGAAATTGTAGAGATGCACTTCCAAAAAATTCCTTCGTAGAAAAAGGTACAAAAACGTTAAAAAAAAAACTTGAATGTCGGGTATAAATGACGGCTGGCAACATCAGACGAGGGGCAGCTGACAAATACTTACTAGGGGTAAGAATATATATGGATATAGTAACGAATGTACCCATTTGCGAAAGAAATATAAGTGGACCATAAAAGACTATGGAGTTAACGTTTTACATCTTCAGGCTTAATGTGACGGAAGGTATCCATTATGGAACACAAAAGAAAAATGTTGCACTTTTCCACGGAATGATTTTTATTGCTTTAAGCGCGTTCCGGCTGACCGAGCCACAGCCAGGTGCAAGACACCGCTATAAAAAAAAAACAAGGAACAAATGCATGCACTTATTCCAAGAGGGAAAACACACATAAATCCCTAAGATATATACAGAGTATCCCACCCTCTCCTTTCTACCTCCCCTTTTGGGTCCATGCAGTAGGTATATATATTTGCATCTTTCCTTTGACCTGACTCTTGCACCTGATGATAGTTCAGTGAGCCGAAACGCATAAAGAGCAATGCAATTCATTACTTTGAGAAGTGCAAAATTTGACAAGAAGTTTCCCTTATATTCCCTGATCAGGCAATGGACACACATAAAAAAGTAATGCGTTCCGCTGGCTATGCCTTAACAGAGCAGATATTTAATGGAAGGAGGGTGATTAGTAGGATATATATAAGAGAAAGGATTGGACCGAACAAGATGGAAGGTATTCTCAACCTCTTCTTTTAGCTTATTGAGTTTTGATCAATTAAAATCATATTAATTAAATTTGTATTTATATTCAGCAATTTTCAATATTTTTTTTCTAAATTAATGTTTGGTGTAATCTGGTGTGTTCTCCTGTTGCCAAGAAACTGTTTATATTTACCCATCTATCTGTTTATATTTACTGTTTGCCAAATTGGAATGGTTGATATCATGTTAGTGTAATTAAAATTCACAGGTTTGTTGATAATTGTCAAATTAGTGTACCCGATTTAAAAAAATGTACACGTTAGTTATCACCAAATTTGTTAACAATTGTTATTTTTCTGTTTCTACCGGTTTTATGTTGTGAATTTTGTTTTAAATGGTTTCAATTAGTCCTGAGGATGGCAATAAATTTGGCAGTGACGAAAAAAAGAATTTTAATTCACCAAAACTCAATATATTAAAACAAGAGGTTATTTAAACGTGGTCAATACGTATACATTAATTAAGTATTCTCATCATTAAGAAGAAGAAAAATTATAACAAAATATTTTCATAGCGTAGGTATTTATGCATGCATTTTTGTATTTATATATTGTATGGTTCACTTAGCATTTTATCTGTAGTTTTTTCTGTATTTGTGCATTTTGGTCCAATCACGATGGGACGGAAGATTTGATACAAGTGTCACCTAAAAAAATTACCTAAAGCTCAAACAAAAAAAAATTATTAAGGATTTGAGGCTTTCCTGGCGAATTATATTCGTAAAGGTTTCTCGGGCTGATAGTAAACAAAAAATACTTTTAGTGAGTCCATCGAAACCTATGGAATATAGGTAGATCGCCAACCTACAAAATTATAATCCGTAAAACATTATCATAACTATAGCTCTGAACAATTTTTATGGACCAAAGTTAGCGACAGATCCGTCGCCGTTAAAAGCCGTTACGATAATCTCGTTAGTGTTACTGACCTTTTGCAGCAACTGGGATGGGAAACGCTTTCAGACCGTCGATTAAAATTTAGACTCAATCTATCATGTAAGTTCCAAATCGGTCTATTCTCTGACGACGTTGATAATATTTTGCGAAATCCGACATAATACGGTAGATCAGATCATGAGAGTAAAATTAGGGAACTAGACTGCAGAACGGATAGATTTAAGATGTCATTTTTCCCACGAACGATAAGGGACCATAACAGCTGTCAATGATACTATAAACTAAGTTTGTCGATAGGTAGTGTAGCTCTTAGTAGTAGTAGTACTCCTAATACTTGAATCCTTATCTGTTACCTAGTACATACTCACAGCACGCCTAGCATGTTTTCTACATGGGTCTTGAGTCCCTGTCCATCTGTGTAGTTGTAGAATGCATGTATATTGACGGTCACTCTCCATTTTGATGACATCTGTAGTGTAGTGTTGCATTCTTGTGAGGTTTCGCCTCGTGACAAGCATTAGCGATGTATGCTAATGCACAATTAGTCGTAGTGACACTAACTTTAATAGGGTATAGTGTAATGCATGTTGGTGAATACTCACCCCCTGCCACACACCCCTGAGGTGGCTTGCAGGGTATTTTGTAGACGTAGATGTAGATGACAGTAGCTCGGTGCGAAGCTACTTCGGAGGGCGAATGATCTCTTAATGGTATTCCTTGAGCAGGTTTTTCATCGCAGGGCAAGAGGACGGCGACGGAGTCGATAGAAGAAGAAAAAAGAAAACACTTGAAAAAAGACTCTTCCCGAGAGAGGCGTCGCATTCGATGCAAATCGCCTCCATCGCCATGGCCACCGTCGTCATCGCTTTGAGGTCATCAGCGAGCGAACGACGAGTTTCCATGGTAACGCTGAGGAATGCACCGCACACATGCCAATGGCAGATGAAGGAGAGATAGAGAAAAAACAAACGAATCATTCTCACCGGGGCAAGTCTATTGCGACGGAAAGGCAACTGCGGAATCAGAATCAGGCAGGCAACGAATTGGCCTTCGAAAGATTGAACGCAATGGTTCGTGTAAGTCTTTTTATCAGTGGGAAAAAAGATCATTACCACAACTTAGATAACCATGACGGTATTCATTCTGTTGGCGCCAGTCAAATTTCGTTTGGTTTTTTTATACGCATCTAATTTACCGTTTGTATTGTTGAATTATTTAATTTGATTTTAATTTAATTAAAATCGTTACAAGTAGGCAATTGCCTGGTGGTGGTAACATGAAAATAAACTTAAAAGAACATGTACATGAAAATTTCAAACGACTTCCAAATAAACCAATGTAGAATCGATGAACCCTTATTTTTTTAAAATGTTAACGTTAGCGGGATATATCTAAAAAAAATACTGCAGGTAACTCATTCCACTCCCTCATACCTGTATTTACGAAATATTATACTTATTTAGCCTCATTTATCTACAACCGTGGCACTCAGGACGGTTGAATTCAAGATAAAAAGATTGTTAAAAAAGTTTAAAATACAGTCCACTATTTCATATCGAGTTCTTTTATTCTTACGCTGGATTCAGACCTTTTAATTAATGTCAGCAGGTTCCCCAAGTTGTGACCATTTACAGCGGTAACGCACGCCGTACTCAGCCTACAGTCTGTTTGCAGTCTACAATACTAAGTAGTACATACATAACAATTTGATAAAATAAGAATTATAAATATTTTAACCGAAAAAAAATGTTTGCTGACACGATATTTTAAGCAGACATAATACTATAACCAAATAATTAAAACATTTTCTTGTTTCGATATTTAAACAAAAAACGTTAGACTGAATAACAATTTTAGATATTTGGAGAAGCTCTAATAAACTACGCATCTCACAACAATGTGTTCGTCACCTTGGTCGCTTCTGGTATAAAATTGAAGGAATTCATCTCTCAGTCTATTTTTCCGCCTACTGCAATTTCTTCATTCTCCTCCATGTACCCAACATCTCAAACGAATTCTCGTCCTCATTTCTGTACCATACAACAATACACTCCATATAATGGACTAGAATTAAGTGAAAAGACCAAATTTATATGCCACGATTTATGCAATACCTGTGAACATAATTGGAAGTTAATTTATCACAATTCTGACTGTTCTAAAATATGTTGTTCCTGCCCGATTATTGAAAAGGTGGAGGTGTATAAATACCTTGGTGTACACGTAGACAAATTCTTAAAATAGAAAAAAAAACACCTCGAAGCTGTTGCTTAGGTACTTACGGTCCTGCTTATTCATAATGTATTTTATTCCCAATAAATTCCCGATAGCCTTCCGCAAGGCGATTTATTGCGCCCTTGCGCTGTCCAAATTAACGTATCGGTTGATTTGCTGGGGAAGTGCTTATAAAAAATTGCTTTGCATCCCGTCGTTGTTTTACAAAAGAGGATTGTTCGAGTTCTATGTTTAAAAAACCCGCTATGAGCATACATTTCCGCTGTTCCAAAATTTGAACTTACTCCCAATAAAGCATTTGTTTTTATAAAGAACACTGAGTATGTTTTATATCCGATCTGGTGATAGGCCAATATTGTTTGGAACTTATAACCAAAAAACTGTGTACAACACCGGAGAAAATCATTTTATAAGGTATGCCAAACAAAACATCTCATTGTACAAAAGATCATCATTGTGTATTTAGGGCCTCAAATGTATAACATGTTGCCATGCTATATAACTCATGTTAATAGCTCTCATGTATTTCTTAAATTGATAACGTAATGGCTGTTGCAAAAAGAGGAAGTTTTTGGATTATCTTAAAAAAAAGAAGTTTTTCACTTTTGTCTTATGTTGCTGGGTAAAAGTGCCTTCTTTTGTTGAAAACTAAAATTGTTTTTTTTTTAGTTCACATGAGCCAAAGTTGAAAGGGTGTCATATACAGGTACCCCTTTTCGACACCCTATTACATCTTCATATATAAAATGTATCAATATATATACATAAATATGTTATTGTATTGTAAAAAAATTCTACTGGAGAAATAAATTTCATATTAAAATTTCCGCCGTTCTTTTTTTTTAGTTCTTAAAGAAGGTCCCGGTCACCAGCTCCCTTCTCTCAGAAAGATTGTTGCAAGAAAATGTTTCCCCAGAAGAACGAAAAACTCGGAAATTCCCACCCGTTTCACTGCATAGAGATGGAATAGCTGCGCAAAAGCATTATCGCTGGATTAAATGACGAGGCAGATTGAACCACCGAAGGGAAAGATGAAGAAAGAAAACTCACAAGAGGTGTCTCTCCAGTGAGTACGAACAAGCTTGCCAACAGAACTATCCTTAGATTGGAAGCAATCGACGTCAGCTATCTTCAAAAATCCAAAACTTTCCTTATTAGTTTTTACTGAATTACCCGGCGATGCTTGGGATCACAATTCCGTCACAACTCATAATCATATTTAAGAGGAGAATCGATTGAAATAATTATAAACTTCATTCTTTAGGGTATCTGATAAAATAAATTTTAACCCTCTATCTTGAGTGAAAGTAGTTTTAAAAAGCAAAAAAATTAATCACTGCACAAAACCCAATACGTAAGCGTAGACCACCAAATAGCCCCTATTTGGGGCCTTTTGGGGCCATGAGATCTTTTGAAAACAGCCTACAAGTTTTCTTCCGTCTTGAACTGTTATAAGGTGACCATCCGTCCTCCTTTAGGGAGGACAGTCCTATCTTTTGTAACTTCTGTCCTCCCTCGAAAAGTGTCCTCCTACATGTCCTCCTTTTCGATACTTGAAGACTAATCTGTAAAACTCTGTATTTGATCGATGCCAAGCCACGATGCGTTACACGTGATGTGACATATATGTACTTGATATAACGATATTCGTCAAGGCTCGGTAGGTACAGTGCGGCGAGACGCAATCAACACGTTGAAATGAACAGGTTGAATGGGAAAATCAACATGTTGAAATTGATCAAAGATGGGTGGAAATATTCAGCCATTTCAAACATTTTATGGTTCGTAAAACCTCCAAATATGGCGTCGAAAACTGAAGAATAAATCGCAAAATTGGTCATTTTCAAACATCAATATCTCCAAAACTACTAGTCACACGGGTATAACTCTTACATTTTTACAAATGCGCATTCTTCCTCTACTCCTAAGTATCACATTCAATTTCGTCAGCTTTCTACGTTTTTCAAAATAAAATTTTAAAAGAGCGAGACGCAAACTCACCTTTACCCGAAACCATGGCCGCATTAAATTTTTATAGTGGAAAATTGCCATTTCTGAACTTCATTAAGCTGAAATTCAGCCATATCACACCCGATTCTTCTCTTTTCGAAGGTAATACCAGCTTGAAAACCCGGTACAAAATTAAAACACCGGTGGAGCTGAAATCGAAGGTTGCCAGAACAAGTGCGAATAAGTTACGCGATTCCAATTTCAAAATCATTACCCTATACTCCCCGACAAAAGATGCGTCTGCTACCGTTTCGAGATTAAGAAGAAGAGGAAGAAGCTCAAGGAAGGAGAAAGAAGGGAGCCGAGCGAACGTAAGAGAAGGAGGCATGGCGACGCAACAATGCGATCTCCCGCCGAATAATCGACGCAACAATGGGAACCTCCCCTCCTCCAACAGTCCACGCAACAATGGGATTCCCTACTCCTATTTCCGACCTTCACTTGTTCTGTGATGCCTGCCGAACGCACACAACCCCCTGGGGAAATAAGAGAGAAACGGTCCCAGAGCTCCCCATGAAGAGAAAGAATAAGGGCTAAGGGAAGGGAAAGGATAAGGTGCTAGGGGAGGGGGGGTGGATATCTGCCCCCCCCCCCCCTTCGCTTCCTGAGGTCCCGAAGAGTCCCAGGTGCGTGTGCACGAATACTAAGTTTAAAAAAAAAACGGTTTCCTGAAGAGGAGACACTTCCATACCCAGCACCGAAACTTTTTTTTCTCCCTTCTCGGAGAGATAGGAAGAGTGTTTTTTCCAGAGGAGGGTTGGAAAACCAGAGTTCAAACACGAGAGAAGACGGCCGTGATATTGGCGTCGGTGGCATGTGGAGGATTGGAATGGCGGATTGGGTCACCGCACGTCCCTCCAACGGCCACTGCCTCTTATACAACGCACGCGCAGAACTGTCTGACACCGTCCACGCACACACGCAGGATGTTTAAATCTGTTACCTAGTACTAGCAGCACGCCGTGCATGTTTTCTACATAAGTCTTGAGTCTCTGTCCATTTGTGTAGTTGCAAAATACATAAATAATAACGGTCCCTCTCCATTTTAAGCATATCTGTAGTGTAGAAGTGAATGCTTGTGAGGCTTCGCCTCGTGACAAGCATTAGCGATTTATGCTAATGCATAATTAGTCGTAGTTACACTAACTTTAGGGTATAGTGTAATACATGTTGGTGACTACTCACCCCCTGCCACACACTCTGCGAGGTGGCTAGCAGGGTATCTTATAAATGTAGATGTAAATTAGTAATCATCCACATGCCACCACAACAATTGCATCATAGTATTGTGGATATGGCATGTCGATGATGTGTGCCTTCCAATCGCTCCAGTGCGCTAATCACTTAGCAACACAACAATGCACTTGCCTTCCATTCGTATAACTGACCCTGCGCACTAGTTATGCGCACTTCAAAACAGATAGGGACCAAAGTTGGTGAGCGCTAAATAAAAAAAGAACGTCGATTATGGCATCCGTGATTGTTGTACAGTATGTCGATTTTCAGTAAAAGCGGCTAGCATGCATATTGTGAGGTTTTACATTACTCTGTGATAAAAAGCTAACGTTTTTAAAAACTTATTTCGAACGAATTCGAGAAATTTAAACTAAACATTCGGCCGAGGCTGTTGTTCACTCAACAGAATGCTACCTAAAACACTTCGCCAGCGCACATCGTTCCACTCAACGTCGTCCGTGTGCGATAGAGTGCGCTGATGTGTTCCGATGTGCGCTAACTTCAACACATTGAACGGAAATCCCACGACTCTGATTCAAATTCTTTAAACAAGTCTTTTAAATGGCGGCTGCTCAACTGCAAACTGTTAAGTTGAGTAGTCAATATGTAGAGGTTTCTGATTAAAGTGTACAGGAGGCGCTATCTACGAGTTTTTTCACGTTTACAAAGTTCCGCCATCTTAATTTCTCAACATGTGTCTTATCGAAGTGAACTCTCTCGTCTTTGATAATATTTAAAGCATGAAATAATGTAGTAAAACTGGTGTGACTACCGCAGAAATAAAACTACAGCGAGGAATACGAAAACGAATGTCCTTCACTCACCAATATTCCTTTGTCGTAATGAAATTGACGCGGTGAAATGCAAGTTTGCCCCCATCGTTTGGCAACAGAACTTCGTGAATCACATGACAACACTAGAATAATTACTACTCAATGAATAACAGTTAATGTAAGTTCAAGCTAATATTTCACCAGGAATTGAGTAGTTGAAGTTACACATAAAACTATGGCGGAATCAATATTTTGTTTGAAATTAGCGTAGACGCCATGCTATCCCTAGTACCTACCCCTATTCCCGCCTAGCTTATGTTTCATTCATTGGAACCAGCAGCGCTCATTCTCCGGTGTACATCAACCTCCTTGAAGTAGGCATGCACATATTACCCTGTTGGAGCGCAGAACGTAATATTACCTTCTCTCTCTCTCTCCATCTCTATCTATGGTCCTCTCCATGGCTACTAAGGGAGGGTCAGACGCCGTCCCATTATCCACAGACCAATAACCTGCGCGATCCCTTTCCTTGCAAAAGAAAAAGGGAAAACGGCGGTTCGAGTTTGGAAGATGAAACGAGACCATGGGGGAAGCAGCAGAAACCGATTCGAAGTGGATGGTAGAAGATGAGGGGGATGGAGGGACTAGAAAAAATGTACGCTTGTATGTATGTACATTGGTTTTCAAAAGTATTACGACAAATGGAGCCACTTACGCTTCTCAAGGAAATCGAGTACTGCATTGTTGTTCTCGATTGCGCATCGCAAACCTATTCAGTTGTTCGCAAATTACGTATTCAAGTTTAAAAGAGTCGAGTTGTTGTTTGAATATAATGCAAATTTATGTAATTCTGTTTTCGCCGCCATTTTTGGCTTCACCCAAACACTTTTGAAATCCACTGTACATAGTTACTTTAAACGGATGAATGACGTACGAAGTAGTCCGCATTGCTCGTTCAAATGAATCTCTTCTTAGATTATTTTACGAAGAATGATTTTCATTATGACTCGATGCTAGTTTAACCCTACGAATATCATAGACTTTGTGTAATGTTACAGCTTTGGCATTATTCCTTAAACGACATAATATTTTCATCCTTTCTATGCTACGTAATACGTTAACGTCCTAGATGGAACTCCTAATATTTTCTATCATTAGGTTCGTTTATTTAACTTTAAAAATAAGAGTTTTTTTACATCTTCAGTTCATTTCCTAAATGTTTTTCTTCAGCATTTACACACAACTCTTCAAACCTGCACAGGAGAACATACTCGGATAGAAGGGATAATTGCACTCTTTAACTGGCAGCTCTAAATTGCCTCTTGTCGTTATCCCCGGAGGGAATCCAATCCGCCAGCTATAGCTATTCGTACGTTCTGGCAACCTTCCGCTATTCTCGCACGTACGCGAACGGGTTTCACAACAACCACGGCCGCGAGCAGAGAAATGTTCACACTCTCACTTTCAGACATTGCGAATGAGAGTCGAGGCTACGCCCTTAGAACGCGAGGCTGGCAAACCCCTTAAACTACACCCCCTCCTCTTTCTACTAGCCCCCACCCCCTGTACAAAGGGGGAGGCACGCGACTACCACCCCCTAGACGATAGAGAGCGCTAAAGTATTGCAGGAACTGGGATGGGAATCGCTTTCAAACCGTCGATTAAAATTTAGACTTAAGGTAGTTTGAGCAAGATAGCACCCTAGTCATAATGGAAGACATATTCGAATTTTATTTTTTTTTTCTGATTTTGTAAGAAATATGAAGTCAATATTGTAATAATATTAATGGTGCAAATATGTAGTTATATATGACAGAATATTCTCAGTCATTAAACAATTATAACCATATAACTCTTACTCTAGAATACTCTCCCAACAGATATAAAAACATGTAATTCTGTACCCTGTTTTAAAAGAAAATTGTATCATTCTATATTCACTAAAAGATGTTGAAGAAGAAAGTGATAGAAAAAATAATTGTTGTAACATTGTAATAAATTTTAAGTTTTTAGTGCAAACACTTTTGTATTTTTTGAGTAAATTTATTATTATTATGTATATTTTTGTGTGTGAACATATATACTATTGTGGCGACTGACTATCTTGTAACTTGTAAGTATTATAATATTTTTAAAATTATATCTCATGTAAAATATGTACCAAAATGTCTAAAAGACCGATAGGTCTACGACAATAAAAGTTTTATTAATATTATTACTATGTAAGTCTCTAACTTGAATCATTTTTTCACGCTGTACGGTGAAATCGCCTTCACAATAAAAGGTTTTTTTGCGATTCTATAAAAAGTACTGCGCTGAGTAACAGATTAATATTTATAAATAGTTGAGAAAACATACAAACTACACACCGTTAGTTTTTTTGACGAAATCTACAGGTAAGAAGTTTCAATGTTTTCTAGATTCTCCCTCTGGAGCGCACAGCCGTGTTCTATGCCATGTAAAACAGCTTGTACTTTATAGGCAAATTGCTCGAAATGTAGTTCGGCAAGGGGTTGATATTTTCATACAATTGGAAGTATGGGAGTTTTTTCTTTAAAAAGACGTCAAATTTATCCAATTCTAGGTATATTGATTCATCGCTCAAACTACCTTAGTCTATTATGTACTAAGTTCCAAACCGATCTATTCTCTGACGACGTTAATAATATTTTACGAAATCCGACATACTACGGTGGATCAGATAATGAGAATAAAATAAGGATACTAGATTTCAGAACGGACAGATTTAAAATGTTATTTTTACCGCGAACGATAAGGGACCACAACAGCTGCCAATGAGACTTTTAACTAGGTCTGTCAATAGGTAGCCTAATGAGAATTGTACGCTTATCTGCTACCCTGCCATACCATAACAGCTGCCAATGAGACGTTTAACTAGGTTTGTCGTTAGGCAGTGTAGCTCTTAGTAGAAGTAGTACTCATAATACTTGAATCCTTATCTATTACCTAGTACATACTAACAGCACGCCTTGCATGTTATCTACATGGGTCATGAGTCCCTGTCCATCTGTGTAGTTGTAGAATGCATGTATATTGACGGTCCCTCTCCATTGTGATAACATCTGTAGTGTAGTAGTGCATGCTTGTGAGGTTTCGCCTAGTGACAAGCATTAGCGATTTATGATAATGCATAATTAGTCGTAGTTACACTAACTCTAGGGTATAGTGTAATGCATGTTGGTGAATACTCACCCCCTGCCACCCACCCCTGAGGTGGCTTGCAGGGTATTTTGTAGATGTGATGTACCCAGTACTCACAGCAAACCGTGTATGTTTTCAGCAGAACTCTGGAATCTCTGTCCCTTTATGTAGTTGCAAAATGCATAAAAACTAATGATCCTTCTAACATATCTATAGCATATCAATAGTGGTAGCATATCTATAGTGCAGTGCATGCTTGTGAGGCTTCGCCTCGTGACAAGCATAAGCGATTTATATGCATAAATAGTCGAAGTTAAAATAAATTTGATAGGATATAGTATAATGCATGTTGGTGACTAGTCACCCCCTGCCACACACCCTTGATGTGGCTCGCATGGTATTTTGTAGATGTATTCTATCTCCTTGAGCGCACCCGACCTCCATCCGCAGCCTACCATCCCACCTACTCCCCCTATCCTGCCTCTCCTTCGGGTCGCAGACTCCAATGGAATGGAAAATGCATACATTCAACCCCCTTCCCCAACAACCCTCCCCGCGCCAGCCACAGCATGCCAAGCATTCCGGAGGAAGACGAGGAGGTTGTTTAGAGATGAGGGAGGGGTGGAGGGATGGGAGGGGTGGGTTTGGCAGCGAGCACAGAAGCAGGATGTCTTAAACAAGGGTGGTCGGGACGGGAGGGGTGGCTGAGACGACTCGTGTAAGAATCCTGAAGGGGGTGAATGGAACGTCTTTACGATCCCAGGAAAACATGGCGGGGAGTCGGGAGGCAAGATTAACTGCATTCATATGCGCAAATATGCGCAGATTCAAGAAAGCATCCTTCCCTACGCAAATGCGAGACAAGGCGTCACACGTCCATTAAGAAATTCCAAAAAAAACTGGTCTTCGCATTCACTTTTTATCGCAACATTTATGTATGCGCAAAGGTTTCTCGGTAGAGGTGGGAAATTCGATTAAATTTGATGATTCGGTTCATGCGATTTGGTTCATGGTGATGAACCGATTCTTCGAATCGTTCATAATGAACGAAAATGAACGATTTGATGGATTGAACCAAATCCTCGAATCCTTACGAAAGCGTTTGCGCACAATCTGATTATTATCCGATGATACTACGTTTCACTACTATCCAAGCGTTTTACTACGGCTATCACACCGAAGCATTAATGATTTTTTTCTTCTCCGTTTCATGATACCTTAGATAAAGCACCTTCAGAATGTAAAACTTCTTCAATCGCCCCAACTTGTGACAAGCAAGTATTACGACCACTGTCAGGTTAAATCACTTAACATCCATGTATATACGTATCCTTATTATACATAAGGCAGTTTGAGCGAAATTTTACTTAAATTAGAATTTGATGAATTTGACCTCATTTTTAAGCAAAAACTCTGCATTATCTCTCTCTTTCCAATGATATCAGAATATTAACCCCTTGTCACACTACTTTTCAAGCAATTTGCCTAATAATATAAGCTGTTTTATATGGGATAAATTACGACTGTGCGCTCCAGAGGGAGAATATTGAAAAAATTAGGAATTTATCACTCCAAGATTTCGTCAAAGCCTACATTAAGGTGGTTCCACCGTAAAATGACTTAATGTCATTTTATTCATATTCTGTCTACTTGTAGAAAAAGTTGTCCTCTATCTGATATGAACAACAAAATAATACCTTTCCACGCTATTTTATTCTATAATTGAACTTGAAATTACATGGTGTTCAATGGGGGAATGAGAGAAACACGGGGAAAAATAGTATTTTTCCATTATAATATTTAATCAAAATAAAATACAGGAATTTTACCACCTATTTTTTAGTTATTAGGGAATTAATGCCGTTTTTTAAGTCAAAATGCGGTAATTCGCAGGAAATGGCGCTCCAGTCGGTCGTGAAATAATCTGCATATTTTGTACCTTACTTTTGGGTTTCTATAGGTAACGCATTGCATCAGTGAAAACAGGATTTATTTGGCAAAATATAAAAAATGTGGAATTTGGTATTTGTTTTGACTCACACAGTCGCGACGGAACCTCCTTAAGCAACAGCTTAGCCGACTGGATATCCAGTGAAACCGTTTTTCCAAGAAAGCACAACACATCAGCCAACTTCTACACTCCTGTATTCACGCAGTGAAAGCAGTCTTATCATTGGAAAAATATTTAGGTGCACGAATGCTTTACGGTTAAAATCACTAACCCCTGATTGGCTGAGAGACCTCGGCACCGCATCGCATTCACTAAAACTCGTCCGTCATTGGTCCAAACGGTGGGCGCGTGTCTGCTCCGCATCGGAAATGACGCACTCGCGTTGAGATTCGTGTGTGTCGGCCGAGAGTGAATTATGAAGTGCGAGAGGGAAGATAAACCCCGTTTGGTCCTTGTGGTGGGCGAAGGAGATATTGGTAGGGGTGGACGAAAACGGGTGTACACATACATAAAGGGGGCGTTGGCCGGAGAAAAGAAGGAGGGTGAAGTGAAGAAAAAAAACTCTCGATTCTCCCAAGAAATAGGAGAAGGAAGGAGAGTGAGAGAGGGGAAGAGATAAGGGGTAGTAGGGGATTGACGAGGCGGGGATGAGATACTTTCTCCGGGGTCGACGGCACAATAATGGCGCCCAGAGGACAGACAACAACAGGTTTCACTCTGTCTTCCCCGATCTAGCCCCAACCTAAACAACAGAACAGGTTAAATAACCGTTGACCAATACGAGCCGATAAAAATCACATAATACGCCATTAAAAAAATCATCAGCAGCAGACATCAGGAAGGTTCGTGAGACATCTATCCCAAAAAAATGAGTCCATTAATTTCGCCATACGATTAAGTGTATCTTAAAAATTGTAAAAAAAATTACATTGGTTAATTTATGGGGGTTTTGTCATGTATTTTTTAAGAAACTCAACTTCCTTTTTCGGCCGACGTTTCGCCATTTTATTAATAGGACTTCTTCAGGGACTTGCACTTTTTGGTATATCAACCACTTTCTCCATGCTGAATAACTTCTTTGAATAGTAATTATTGACCTCTTCTTAATAGGGCTTCTTCAGGGAGTTGCACTTAATAAAAAGGCGAAACGTCGGCGGAAAAAGTAAGTTGATTTTCTTAAAAAAGAAATGACCAAACCTCCATATATTAACCAATTTATTATTAAAGTGGTCAATAATTACTATTAAAAGAAGTAAAAAATTTACGAACGTAAAACTGTAACAATTTCAACGCCACCAAAGGCGAAGTCAGAACTTGGAAAAATATTTAAATTTCAAGTAATCAACTTCAGGGTATAGTTTAATGCATTTTGGTGACTACTCACCCCCTGCCGCACACCCTTGAGGTGGCTTGCAGGGTGTTTTGTAGATGAAGAATAGAAATGTGATAGAAATAATAACACATTCATAAGACAGGGAGTAATCTACCGGTTAGGGGAAGGTTATGATGAAAGTCAGATAAGAAAATCCAATAGACTTACACGTGCCGTGCCGTATCTACAATGTACAAAAATATTACACTTTTAACACAAAAGGAGTTCAATTTACGGTTAAACCTGACGGATTATGCGTTAAATACTATACAAGGAATGAACTATCACAGAATTCTAAGAAAAATGTTTCAAATAGGCTTAGACAATCACCACGTAGATTGGGCAACGGGATGGAATGTAGGCGAGGAGTTGTAGAGATTATGGGGAAAACTTTCGAAAAGGTGTACAGCTCTCGCGAAAGCTTATGGCGTTCGGATGCGCAGAAGAAGACGTTAGTGGAGGGGTAAAGTTTGGTGGAAGGGGTAGGAAAAATGGACATAGGGGAAAGCGAAGACATTGAATTTGTGCCATGCATTAGTGCATTTCTAAAAAATTGAATTTGTATGACGCGGACAACACAAAAGCCGCGCATCCGAACGCCGTAAGCTTTCGCGAGAGCTGTAAGCGAGCATGTGCATACTTTTAAGGAGGTTTCGCCGCGACTGTGTGAGTCAAAACCAATACTTAATTCCACATTTTTTATATTTTGTCCAAAAAAATCCTGCTTTCACTGATGCAATGCGTTACCTACATAAAACCAAAAGTAAGTTACAAAATATGCAGATTATTCCATGAATGTATTTTAAATTGGCACTTTTTTCCAGCCATAGGAGCCGACTGCGGCTCCATTTCGAACGAATTACCGCATTTCGACTTCAATTACGGCATTAATTCTTCAATAACTAGTGAAATAAGGTGGTAAGATGCCTGTATTTTATTTTTATACAATTTCTCTGGATTATTTCCTTAATATAAATAGTTTTCCGCAAGAGTGGCATTTGTATTTTAAGGAAAAATACTATTTTTCCCCGTGTTTCTCTCATTCCCCCATTGAACACCATGTAATTTCAAGTTCAATTGTAGAATAAAATAGCGTGGAAAGGTATTAATTTGTTGTTCATCCGGTAGATTACTGTAATGAATCAGATAGAGGACAACTTTTTCTACAAGTAGACGGAATATTAATAAAATGACATTTAAGTCATTTTACGGTGGAACCATCTTAAAAGGCCCACAAAACCGCCGTGGGCAATGGAGGGGGTAGGGGGAGGCCATGATGCAAGCAGGGGAGGGGAGGGAAGAGGGCTAAGGGTGGGGGAGGGGGAGAGGGAAGGAGTAGGAGAAGGTTCAAGGACAGCCGGGAACGTCCCTCTTCCCCAGAGGGAGGAGGTGGAGGTGGACAACACCCCTTCCTTCGGGTCTTCCTCCTTGACTCTCTTCCAGCGGCTCGCCGTAACCGACTCTTTCTTCTCCTCGCGAAGAGGAAACATCGGTTCTCCCGCCGGAGGAGCAAAGAACGCATGAGGGAAGAAGAAGGATCCTTTAAGGTGGCTGGAGCGATTTTTGAATGTGTACAGATTTGCGTGAAACTTTGCATTCGTGTCCTTATTAGTAATATCTATCGATAAAAGTGAAAAAAACTGCATGCTACCGATTTGGTTTCCTGGCAATTCAATGACAATTTAACTAGTACTCTTATGATACACGGCATATATTTTGAAATAATTAGAAAACTTATGTACAGATTTTCCCTTAAATGCGAAATAATACGTTTCCTATTATTATAATAGCTGCTAACAAATATCAAGGTATCATGCCGAATAAGAAATTAGTATTTAGACATGATTTTCTCGTAAATTTCGAATTTCGCGCCGAAAATCCAAGTCAAAACAATGCTTTAATTAAGGCCAAAATTTAAAACACAACTCTTGCATCATATACATTACTGCATGGTTGGAGATTTCCAACGTATAAACAGGTGTACTTGAGTGAAATGTGGTCAAAGAAAATTATTTTTGACTTGCTTGAAAAGTTATTAGAATGTGCCTTCAACGACTCACGATTACCGATCCAGCCACCTTAAGGGACGAGTTTGAGCTTTGAGTCTTAGTTTGAGCTAAACAACACTTCACCAAGACTTTGATGAATTCGACCTCATTTCAAAGAAAAAGCATAGGTATTTCCTAAGCGGACGGTTCAGTTTCATGGTACTACTTCCCTGTCAATTACATGAGTAAATAGCTGATTTCTGAGCAAATAATTTTAGACCAGACTTTTTTTTGCAAGTGCATTCAAGGAATTCGTGAATAAACTTGCGATTTCCAGTCAGAATGAGAGAGACCAGGAAAACCAGAAACTCGGACCAAACTTCCTGATCCCATTGCCTACCTGTATTGTGAACCTATTTAAAAAAAACTTCACCTCGATATTATTCACACATGTACACATGTAAGACGAGGATAAGAAAATGAATAATGCTCACACTTCAATTTACAATTATTCTGAGGAAACACGCCCTTTCGCCGATATACACATATTACGGTGTTGGAGCGAGATATCACTTCACCTAGAACTTGATGAATTTGACATTATTTTAAACAGAAGAACTCCCATCTTTCCAATTATATCTAAACTAGGTAACCCGTGCGAAAATTTCGCACTTTCACGCTATCAGGGAATAAGTATGTTAAGGAAACGGTGTAATTGGGTTTTAAATAGAAAAGAAGGTGTAAAATAAAGTACTTTCTTTATACTTGTTTTCTTGAAAAAATATACAAAACATATGAATGCAATACAGGCAAGAGAGTTTATCGAAACTTTTAAGTCAAATTAATGGTTAAATAGTGACATTTGAGATTGAGATTGTAATTTTCGTCAGAATCTGGTGATTCAACGTTTAAAATGATACATCATTTATCAATGTAGGTGCAGTATTGACGGAGCATATACGGAATGACAGAAAAAGACCTTTCTGTAATAATATATATGATATTAATCCCCTTGCCTAACTACTTTTCGAATAATTTGTCTTTAAAAAATATATGCTGTTTTACATTGGACCATTTTCGAATTATTTTCTTTCATTTAAGCGTCTGTAAGAAATATGAAGTAAATATTATAATATTAATGGCGCAAAAATTTAGTAGCATAATATGTTTAAAATTCTCAATAGTTAACTAAATGTATGCACATTCGTCTCTAATTTGACTGAAACAAAAAACCACAAACTACACCACACTTTCAGTATTGTGACAAAATCTAGGGGTTAGAAATTCTCAAATTTAATTCAATATTCTCCCTCTGGAGCGCACTGCAATAATCTATCCCGCGTAAATCAGCTTATATTTTCAGGCAAATTGCTCGAAAAGTAGTTCGGTAAGGGGTAAATATTTTGTCATACTGGAAAGTTGAGGTTTTTTCTTTAAAATGAGGTGACATTCAGCAAATTTTACGTGAAGTGATATTTCACTCAAACTAACTTAATGGAAGGGAAACCCCGACGAGGAATCCCGAGGAACACATTAAATAGGCCAATTAAAAAGCAGGGATGTGACCGGAAAAGGCACTGTACGTTTGGTGCCGTACCTGGGAGGCACCCGAACTCGGAGTCCGAGCCTCGGCGTTGAAGGAGACCCAACCCTTCACCATGGGTGGCTTATAGCACCAACTGACCAGTCACACTATAGTTTATAACTTCTTAAAGTTAAACATAAATCACAAAGCTATGTTCGTCTTAGCGTTGCACTAGTCACGCTGATGAAAATGGTTTTTTAAATCGCAGTCATACGATAGATATTAACCATTTTACGTGCTTTAGTAATTTAATGTACATTAAACCGGCTTGGTTTACTAATGCACGTAAAATGGTTAATATCTATCGAATATCTGTGTTTAAAAACTTTTTTCATCAACGTGAATAGTACAACATAAAGACGAACATAGCTTTGTGATTTATGTTTAACGTTAAGAAGTTGTAAACTATAGTGCGACTGGTCAGTTGGTGCCATAAACCACCCGCAGTGAAGGGTTGGGTCTCCTTCGACGTCGAGCCTCGGACTCCCGAGTTCGGGTGCCTCCAAGGTACGGCACGAAACGTAAAGTGCCTTTTCGCGTCACATCCCTGATTAAAAGGGTATGAAACAGAAGAGCTACAAGGACATGAGGGATTTAGCAGGGGACTGGTTAAAAGGGAGGGCTTGCAGTCAACCAATCATAGGACTGCATGACTTAAGATGATGGCCATCAGTTTACTCTAAACGGCGCACAAATCTCATAAATGCGTCGAGTGAATTTCAAGGAAGAACCTGAACGTTTCCTCATACGCAATACGAACAGCGCGCATAAGCGATGCGGAAGCAGAGTGGACAGGGGTAGATGTCGATTCATTACCCTAACACACCTCCAGGGTTGTGTCAGGGTGCATATAAAAAACCTGTATCTACGTTAAGCCACAGTTATGTCGTACTTTTTTCTGGGACCTTCATATCTACATCTACATCTACAAAATACCCTGCAAGCCACCTCAGGGGTGTGTGGCAGGGGGTGAGTATTCACCAACATGCATTACACTATACCCTATCTACCCTACACTATACTATATCTTCTGCTCTAGTAGAGTTTTGAAATACTAACAAACCAATTTCTACACTGAGCCAGATATGACATCCATTTTTCCCGAAATAACTGTTTTAACCAATAAGGTGAATCTATACTTCAGACTAAAACCTCAAGTGAAAAAAAACTCGGGGCAATAATGACTGTAAATCAAGAGAATTCATATTTTACTTGGAGTTCAACTCATACTTTACTCACGGCTAAGATTTCAACGTAAATTCATCATTCTCAAGCAGGCATGTAGCCATAAATTTGCTTCTGAGTCTATCTCAGAGCATGAGTGCCCATTGGCTAGTGGTCCCCTTCGTCCCCTTGGCGAAAGGCAGTCGCCGCACCGGGAAAATATTTCGGCCTGAAGCCCTTAAAGACCTCCCCTGGCTACGTGCCTGTTCTCAAGTGAATAATACGAGATGTGGATTTTTTTAGATACAATGTACAGAAGATGCTTTTCACTCATTTTTAATCAGAAGATAGTAAGTCACCTTGAAATCTTAAAACAGGATTTTTTTGTCCGTAGAAGATTATAACTAATTAATTCCAAATATTAATTGATGTCATTCACTGGACTAAAAAGCGTTTCGAAGTAGGTATATGTTATGCGCAACGTATATTCGTATTATACGATTTAAGTTTTTCCCGGTGAATAATATTTAGGTATTTTTCTCGGGCTCTGTACCAGGTAATTGGCTTCATATTGGCCGACGTTTCGGAAAACGACTTATTTTCCATTTTCAAGACGTGTTACTTACTCTCTCTGTGTAGGATTATAAACTGAACTGAATTGACGGTTTGACGAGTCCAAAAATTAAGATCAGGTGTCGTCTGATTGGCTGATGTTCCTTTGAAATATTTTCTGTTCTTTCCTAATGTTTTTCATGCACTTTATTATAGGTGCCTAAGTATTGCTCAGATGAAAGCCAGTATCCCGATAGAAATGTTTTGGATGAAGGCAGATTTGCAAAAATTCTTTGCCGCTCACAACGCCACTGGGACCGCATAATCAAGGCAGCCACCGAAATCCGCCTCAATCCAAAAATTTTCAATCGGGATACTGGCTTTCATCTGAGAAATAATTGGGCACCTATAATAAATTGCATGAAAAACATTAGGAAATAACAGAAAAGATTTCAAAAGAACATCAGCCAATTAGACGACACCTGAGCTTAATTGTTGGACTCGTCAAACGGTCAATTCAGTTCAGTTTGTAATCCTACACAGAGAGAGTAAGTAACACGTCTTGAAAATGGAAAACAAGTCGTTTTCCGAAACGTCGGCCAATATGAAGCCAATTACCTGGTGCAGAGCCCGAGAAAAATACCTATAAATTCGTATTAATACATGCGTAAATATCCAAAAGCTTCTTCTGTTAATATGTGACCATCTCGTCGTGCAGACGTACACTTGAAGAAACAAAAAAAACTGAGCCAAGAAGAGAAAATGTTTAAAAGACACGGAAGAAATAAGTAGGTAAGTATAAAATCAGGCGAGTTGAATTAAAACAGCAAGTAAATTATTCTCTGCATCTTCATCAAACAAATAGTTAAAAAGTATCCTTTGATATCTACACGAGTGGACGTTAATTCGAATATTCTGAATAAGTTTAGGTGGTGCCGCAGTAAAATGAAGCAACCGCCATTTTATTTTTCTGCGAGGGACGAGAGGTAAACACGACGGGTAAACAAATTTCTCCTCGAGGAAGAAAGATGGAAGGAGGGGATATATTGGGGGCGCGGAGGAATGCGAAGGAAATAGCGGGGTGGGGAGAGGGGGAAAGGTGGAGAGAGTGTGTATACGGAAGAAGAAGGGAGTCTCTTAAGAGGTGAAACTCGTATTTAAAAAAGGTCGCGCCAACGAGCCAATGAGCCGCAGGGCAGCAGCACGGTCGCGCGCAAACTTCACGTAGACGTCTGACGACACACGATGACGACGGCGCGGCGGCGAAGATATCGCAGCTCACCGATCCCTCCTCCTGTTTTCTGAAGAAACGATATTGCTCACACCTCTCTGTCTTGTCTTCGAAGAGAGTCGTGATTTCCTGCGGCGCATTAACAGGTTTCCCCTCCCCTCCAATTGATGGCGTCGCCTGGCAACAGTCTCGATGCACCCTCCGCATATATACACCTACACATATTCCTCGAATGGGGGGAGTGGGAGGCGATACTAGGAAGCCGTACATTGAGGCGGCTCCATCCAAAGCTATTAACAGCGAGAGTGGAAGACGTACCTTTTTTTCCGGGCCGACGATGCAGCCATTCAAGTCGCAGGGAAGCATATGAAAAGGACGGGCAACGGACGGCCTTACAGGAGTGACCTCAGGAAAATACCGTGAAACGAGGCGGATGGGAATCACGGATTTATTTAAACGAGTTTACTTGCGAGCTATAAGAGTATGAGTACTAAGTATAATACTAAATGAAGGTTATCCAGTCAATGCGATTGCACAAATAACATGGCACACAGTCACGCGCTCGGGTGCGTAGATATCTACATCTACGAAGTACCGTGCAAGCCACCACTAGGGTGTGTGGCACGGGGTGATTCCACACCAGGCATGCAGTAATCGTCCCAGAACAAATCAGAACCTCGCACGCTCCCCCTGGCGCTAGGCGCAGACACCAAAAAGCAGTCAGGAGAACAGTTCGCAGTCCAACCAGAAACTGGGAGAGTGATACGTAAATGAACATGCAAACATGCAGAACAATGCTATACACACATCTAGTGGTTAATATTTCTAATACTGTTAATTTATGAATGCTACGAGATGCTACTTCATGCAGAGATTAAAATAAAATAATACCGGACAAATCGACCGGTGTAAAATGTTAGTAATGATGTTGTGTTATTAAGCACAAGTGAAAATTCTACTCCACCTATTGAGGGTGGGAGTTTCATGTGATTGATCTATCGCAACTATTATGATCCCTTATTGCACGTGGGAAAAATGACATTTTGAATCTATCGGTTCTGCAGTCAATTTCCTTTATTTTATTCCTGTGATCGCTTCTACCATAGTACGTTGGCTCTAGCAGTATATGTTGAGCCTCCGGCAAAAAACTGTCTGCTCCGAACTTGTGCAAAAGATTTAACCTGTATTTCTCCCTTCGATCATTTAGAGATTCCCACCCCAATTCCTTCAACAGGTATACACCAAAGAGGGGGAAATCCGCCATGAAAAAAATCATTTGAGTTGACCAAGAATTCGAACCCGGATCTCCCAATTGCCGGTCAGGTGTGTTACCCAGTTTCACCACCAAGGAATCTACATCTACAATTCGAATTTCGTATAATCCCCCGATGAAATTCTCCTTGAATTAAGACGGCTTGGTGATGTAACTGGCTGACTAACACACCTGACCGGCTATTGGGAGATCCGGGTTCGAATTCCGGTCAAGTCAAATGCATTTTTCATGGCGAATTGCACCGCCTTTTGTGTATATATATGAAAGGTCTAGGTAGAGATCTAGAAACATTTCACCATGAATTTAATGGCTTGCTTATGGAATTAATTACCAAAGAAAAAGATTCTGCAAAATTCATTTCTTTGGCGGGACGCAAGTTTAGTCGCACAGTGGCTGAATCAATGACTGTGCCACAGCGAAGCTAAACTTCTCCAATTCAGGCCTGACTATGAATTTCATTAGGAAAGTACATTAGGTAAGGTTTAGTATATCGTCCGCTAAAACGTAAATAGCGTCGGGTAGTCCGTCTATAGTAGGATTTATTTAGTCATACAAAGCACTGCTACGAACAATGGATATTCTTAAATGTACGACATTGGGTTCAAGACAAAGCACAATCCCCAAGCATTAATACGGATCCATAAGTTTCTTGTGCATTTGTTGAATTGCGGGGAAGAAAAACAGGAGGAGGTCGTGAATTTATATTAACACCAAATGGTGTTCCGCATCGAAACTATTGTATGTGGATAGGGCCCGAAATGAGGTAGGGTAATCACAATCATGGATAATAATTCACTAATCACGTCACGTTCACATATCACGTCACCTACTTCTCCAGAATTGAACGCCGAGGAAAATGAACATATCATCACATAAATCTTTCGCTAAAAGGTGACCGATGACTACATTATGTCGCGAGCATCACTCAGCTGATTTCAAGAGCGCTTTCAATTTCCTGTGCCGAGGCCTTATTACTGCAGAAGACGAGCCTCTCTTTCTCGGCAGCCTCACCAAGACAACGCCCCCGGTGACGTAACAGGTATTTCCTAAGCGGACGGTTCAGTTTCCTGGTACTACTTCCCTGTCAATCTCATGAGTAAACAGCTGATTTCTGAGCAAATAATTTTAGGCCAGACTTTTTTTTTGCATGTGCATTCAAGGAATTCGTGAATAAACTTACGATTTCCAGTCAGAATGAGATACCAGGAAAACCAGAAACTTCCTGATCCCAAAACCTTCCTGTATTGTGTACCTATTTCAAAAAAACTTCACCTCAGTAGTATTCACACATGTACACATGCAAGATGAGGATAAAAAAATGAATAATGCTCACACTTCAATTTACAATTATTCTGAGGAAACACGCCCTTTCGCCGATATACACCTATTACGGTTTTGGAGCAAGATACCACTTCACCTAGAACTTGATGAATTTGACATCATTTTAAAGAAAAGAATTCCCATCTTTCCAATGATATGAAAATATTAACCCCTTGGCTAACTACACTTCGAGCAGTTTACATAAAAAAATAAGCTGTTTTACATGGGATAGATTACGGCTGTGCGCTCCAGAGGGAGAAAATTTGAAATAATTAAGAATTTAGAGCATCTTAGAGATTTTGTCAATAAAACTAACGGTGTGTAGTTATTGTTTTTTCAACTATTTATGAAAATTACACAGTTACTCACCGCAGTAATTTTTTACAGAATCGCAAAAAAATCTTCTGTTGTGAAGGCGTACGGCGTGAAAAAATGAGTCAAGTTAGAGACTTGTAACTGCTTAGTAACTTGTACTGAGAATTTTCGTCACATATAGTAATTATATTTTTGCGACATTAATATCACAATATTAATTTCATACTTGTAACAGACGCTGAAATAAAAAAAAAATAAAAAAAGAATTTGGTCTCCAATATGACTAGGGAAATATCTCGCTCAAACTACCTTATGGATCATACCTATAACATAGAGAATTAAAACTTTATAAAGTAAAATTATTAACTATTTACACCCAAACCCACATCTCATAAAAAAATTAAAACGGTGCCACCAAGGTTGGTTAAAGAGGTTCAGTTATTTTGCTACAGTTCTGTAAGGTTCATAAAATACGGATTTGAAGACATGAATATACGATTCTCGACCTTCTTAAAGAAATGTTCAGTTTCCCCCAAACTTGCCTACCTAGGCCTTATGCAAGTTTTCTAAATTAATAATGATCAGAGTCGTAAACAATAACTAAGGAGGATCCTGATTTTCTAAGCTGTAGACAATATTTTCAGTGTACCTTACAAACAGCGGAACCATTAATAGATTGTAGTCATATGAACATTTTGAAACGGACAGAGGAATCTACGTTTGCATAGATTTTTGACGAAAATTGCATTCGCAAGGCGATTAAGTGTCTGTTAAGAGACGGAATATCAATAATAGCAGGGATTTTTGGTCGAAGATGGCTGCATTAATAAATAGGTGACATAAAGATGGCGCCATGCATGTTTTCTACATGAGTCTTGAGTCTCTGTCCATTTGTGTAGTTGCAAAATACATATATATATTAACGGTCCCTCTCCATTGTGATAATATCTGTAGTGGAGTACTGCATGTTTGTGAGGCTTCGTCTCGTGACAAGCATTAGCGATTTATGCTAATGCATAATTAGTCGTAGTTACACTAACTATAGGGTATATTGTAATGCATGTTGGTGAATACTCACCCCCTGCCACACACCCGAGGTGGCTTGCAGGGTATTTTGTAGATGTAGAATAGTGTCAGGCTGGACCTGGTGGGAGTTGGCGACATTAATTTTTTATTTATTTATTTATTTTTTTCCACACCCCCCAAAAACAGTACGACTGATGAATAAAACACTTTGTAATCTTCCACAGATGGAAGATTACCAAGTGGATTATCCATCATGAAAAGGGTAACACTTGGAATGAGATGAGTACAGCGCCAGTTTGGTTTTATTTTACTATTCCAACGAAACAAGCAGGAACAACTTCCCCATCAATGCTAAAGAAAGGAAGAATAAGAGACAAGGGGGAAAACAAAGTCCTTCCGGAAGAACCGATGAATCCGCATTCTCTTGAGACCGTAAGCCGAGAGCAACAGAATAAGGAGGGTTGGAGATGAGGGCACAGTTGCGTGATGCGGTCGAGAGATTAAAATCTCAACGGATTCCGGACGGGCGGACGAAACAAAAGACTGGAGAGACTGCGCATCCGACGATGGATTCGGTGGCCTATGAGAGGCACTAAATAGATGCCCATGCGGCAAGTCAGAAAAAGGCCGGTGCCCTTACGAGACAGGTCACCTAGTGCAATCCTCTGGATGGACGATGTTACATCCCCAGAAACTATGTACATCAAACAGTGACGTGCTCACGATCATTGTACGGCTCACAATGCACGTGCTTCGAAAAAAAAACATAGAAATTTCGTCTTACGCAGAAAATTTCAATATTAGCGTAATGATGTATTTTAAATGATGCTACAAGACGCAGACTTCATAATTTAGGAGGACACTGACACAGAAATCGTACATTATGATATATAGATGGAGCGTGGTGGCCTAGTGGGTAGAGCGCTTGGCTACTGATCGAAGGGTCCCGGGTTCAAATTCGGGTGAAGCCTTTGAACGCCCCCGAGCAAAAAAAAATCCTCGGAGTGCGAGGTGGCCCAGGGAAAGGAACTGGCCCCCCTACCCTGAATTTGTGAAATTCACACGCCTGTGGCTTAGTCCGGGTTGAACTCTACCCTCAACTATCCAAACCAACCTTCGGGTTGAATCACTGAGTGAGTGATAATATTTCCAAAACTAAATTGTAACACCTCATTGTTCACTATACATCGACCTCCATTAACATGGGATGGTTTTTTTGACCTTACCTCGAGAAAACCATCCCACATAAATTGCAGTACGTCATAAATACATATTATTTCCACGAAATGTACCGAGACGAAACAAAGTATACCTCTTTAGCCACCTTAGATCCCACTCACTCATTGTCAGTGATTCAACCCGTAGGTTTGTTTTGATAGATAGCATTAGGTAATATTTTACAATTCCGATCTGCTGTCAACGCATAACGCCCAATATATATTTTTAAATCGATAACAATAATCTTGATTATAATCATAAACGACAAAAAAAAACATTAATTAGATACTAATTCTTTATCAATGCCATATGCATGATCCGATGTATTGGCCCTGGGCTCCTTCCACCTCCGAAGCTGAAGCCGATATATATTGGTTCGTGATACTATTGAAAGTTAATTTCCCTCCGTAATTTCGTGGCATTCACAACCTTGCATTGATCACGTGTTTTCCGTAAACACAGAGACGATACTTAAGCGTTTCGAACCGTTTTTGCCGACTTCGAATGTAAGAAAAATGTCATTTTATTACTAAGAATCAATTTTGAACATTTCAAGAGACGTTAGAATGCACATATCTCTGAAAAAAAAACATTGAGTAAAACGACAAACGAAATTTGTTTAAAAAAATCAATCCCTAGAAAATGCACTGAGCAGTTTAGACATTTGATGCAGGCATCGATGTATAGTAAATAAAAACTCCCCCATTTTTCTGATAAATCTAAAAACTCAGATAATAAGAAATAAGACGATGCAATTTTCCACTGATAAAATATTTAATCGACCCCGGGTTTCGATGCACTGCATCATCATCAGGTACATATCATCATATATATTATTTCTCAAGGGCTTTTTTTTGTCGGTACGCCATAACTTCCTAAATACTTCATCAATTTTCATAAATGAGGCATCATTTTAAAGCTTTTCTTAGCCGCTACACCGGAAAAATATACGAATTACTCACATTTAAGTTGTTTTTCGAAAAATTACAATTGAAAAAAAAAAAACGGTTTTTTGAAATCCCAGTCTGTAAACATGTAAATATGCTGTAAATATGTAAATACCTTAACCTTATGTTTAAAAAAATATATTATCTAAAATTTAAACACCTTATCTATTCCTTACTTCAACCCACACCTACATCAATGACGAACTAACTACACGGTACTAACTATACGGTGTGCATGAACTTCAATTAAGTGAGATTTGAGGAGGACAGTGCGAATGCTTCGCACGGGTCGACTAGTATTTGTAAATCAAGGTATATATAGAAGAGAAGGTGGGTGAGGGAGGTTAGGAAGGTGGAGGGAGGGAGTGGGGAAGGGGAAAAAATTTCAAGGGGGGGAAGGAGTTTTATTTACACAAGAACATCGTTAACATAAAACAAAATAACTCTAATAAATAAAGCTCCCTCCCCCCCTTGAAATTTTTTCCCCTTCCCCACTCCCTCCCTCCACTTTCCTAAACCTCCCTCACCCACCTTCTCTTGTATGTATATATATATATATATATATATATATATATATATATATATATATAAACTTTGTCACAAGTGTGACTAAAATGAGAACACATAAAAAAGACACTCACACGGGTTGTAAATTTTTCGGTGGATCGCCGCCACCTTCTTCAGCGAAAGGTATAGGAAGATAGAAGATATATACCTTTCGCTGAAGAAGGTGGCGGCGATCCACCGAAAAATTTACAACCCGTGTGTGTCTTTTTTATGTGTTCTCATTTTAGTCACACTTGTGACAAAGTTTTTATATATTTGTGTTCACGCTCGTGAAAGCTTCCAATGATTATATATATATATATATATATATATATATATATATATATATATATATATATATATATATATATATATATATATATATATATATATCTTGATTTCCAAATATATGTACCCGATGATGATGCAGTGCATCGAAACCCGGGGCGATTAAAAATTTTTATCTGTGGAAAATTGCATCGTCTTAGTTCTTATTATGTTCATATTCCACAACATCTCGCCTGATTCCTCCCTTTTTGTAAAAACTAGAAAACATTGGCCATTTGAATGCATAGAAACGACCTGTTAATTCAAATTTAACGTTTCGAAAAAACCGCGCTGATATCGAGGGTTATAGAAATTTTTTTTAGATGTAAACAATCCTTTCTAACATATAGTTTTCGGTAATTACATTGCCCTAAAACATCGAGTAAGCCAACGAATGGAAGTGGATATTAATTTGGTAAGTTCCATTTGTATTTCTGCGATTAAAGTAAAATTTTTTAGCAACAGTTTCGCCGTGCTATTCTGCCGGCTTCATCAGGCATTCTAAATCAACAATGAAAAATAAATAAACAAACTTAAGCGGTTATTATGTACTGCATGATTAATTAATATTTTAGTTTTTCAAAAGTCTTTTCCACGTATAAGAAAGTTTGTAGCCATCTTCTCTGTTTAGGTTGTTAGGTATTTTTTTTCTATTTCAATGGCTTCCCTGATGATCCGTGGATAGCAGCTGATTTCTTAACATAAAACTTTCGCCCTTTTGAAAAACTAAAATATAAATTAATCATGCTGTGCATAATAACCGCTTAAGTTTGTTTATTTATTTTTCATTGTTGATATAGAATGCCTGAAGAAGCCGGCAGAATACCACGGCGAAACTGTTGCTAAAAAAGTTTAGTTTCATCGCAGGAATACAAAAAAAAAACTTACCAAAATTAAAATGAACTGCTAAAATCTACGAAAAAAGTGGATATATTAATTTGATTTCCCTAGAATTTATGTACCCGCTCTTTATCATGCGATGCGGGCAACGGATTGATTAGAATGTCGCTCGTCTCCTCATGTACTACGTACATACCTTATCATGACCGCCGACTCTGTCCAGGGGCTCGTGAGTCGAAGTTGCTGCACCCATGACTGGCTCGTGTTGGATACTCCCGAAAGAGATGAATCGCTCCGAAATGACGATTATAATAATCCTCTTGATTTGTCACTCTTGAAGGTCTCGCAAGAGGCGACACTTCACTTTTCGAAATCGGATTTCCCACCGTATTAACGACGGCTATCACACAGTGCCGTAATTTTATCCAATCACAGGTAATAAATCCTCGAGAGAGAGAAAAGGGTGGACGGTATATACGATCGCGTATTGATGATCACTTTGAAATTAAGGGTCCACTTCAAAAGGCACACTCGAAGAAATGAAACGATTATTAACTTGACGCTGATAGTAGGAATGCGTACGTAATTAGATGATTCCTTTGATATCCTTGAAGGAAATACACTTGTGACTGCAAGGCATAAGAAAAAATATTGCCTAACTCCCGGTCGATCTTCTGTAAACAATCGCGTTCCCTATTATTATTCCCTCACGGCAGAAGAGCGTATTGTGCTCTTCAATTTTTTCCTCGTAAATATATATTATATATATATATTTATTTATTTAAATCGACACTTATAAATCACACGCATGGTACACACAACCGATGGTCACGACGAATCCACAATGCACACTCAGTGAAGAGGACACAGAAAAGAAAAACACAAGACGATCACAACACAAACGATACGCGAATTACGAGGATGAAGTTATAGAGGCGGTCGGCAATGTCTAGAACTTACATCCATTTCTTATAAGACTGCTATTCCGAGATAACCACTGTTCATAATCCTTCGATTGGTTGCTAGGCAATGCGACCAGGATTTGGTGGCGAAATTGTTCGAAACCGGCCCGAACGAAAAGCCACACCACCGGTCCAAAGACAACGCGGAGGATCGGTAGAGAAGAAGACGATGAACCCGGCGTGCGTCTGTGAAAAGACGACGACGGTTGGAACATACACCGCGCGTCGAGCACACAATGTATAAAAGGTCTTTTCACACACTCCAGCTAACACGCGAGTATCTGCTTGCCTCTCTCTCTCAAAGGATTCCCAGAGGAGATCGAGAGAGTCTGGGAATGCTGAACGCGTGGAAACTTTGTGGAAAGGTCTTCAACGGAGACTCGTGACACACTCGGATGTACGAGCCCGTGAAGATTTTTGAAGGAGCACTTACAACACTTGAAAAAAGAAATAAATTACAACCAAGCCCGTTCCTGCAGACTGGGATGTTGGACGGTTAAAGTAACTAAAGAATCACATTAAGTCCTCGAACACTCCGTGAATTCCGTTCGCTGCACGGTAAACTCCTCGATTTTTTTTTAGCACTCCGGTACTACTCTTCCAAAACGCTGGACGATTTAGCGAATTCCAGCTGGCTCCCCCGACGTTGAGCTTGGATGTGAACGTGCTTGGATGTTTTCCAGTCAAACTGAAGAGTTTAGGCTCCTAAAAGCAAGGACGAAACCCAGATTTTGAGGTTCAGATGTGTAGGTTTCACTTCAGTGCTGCGGACGATGTGTATTTATATATCCTTTGGATTCGATGGAGGAGAGACGTGTTTAAGTGAGCAAATTTGCGTCGGGTACCACCCTCCGGTCCTGCACTCCGGAGCCTCCAGGAACGAAACCGCCGGAGAAACTGGATAACGAACTATTCCACGAGGTTCGAAATATACAAGCGCGGACGCAACGCAGTGTCGGAAGCGAACACAACAGCCCCGCAGGCCGTGTAGGGCGAAACTGGCCTTTCCTTGTGCCTCCCTCCCCGACTTGCCCCCTGTCCTATCCCTCTCTCCTCTTTTCCCCTCTCTTCCTCTCCCCCTCTTCAATCCGTCGAGGAGAACGCACGCACTTCGACAGACCCCCGAAAGAAACGCACGTATGCGTGCATATGAATATATATGTAGTAGTATATGTATACGGTCACACACACAAAACGTTCACTCGCGAGGCTGGCTGGCTGGCCTGCCTGGGTTGTATCTAGTAGTATGAGGGCGCATGGTGTGTTGAGGGGAGGATAGGTGGAGGAATTATAAGAGGGAGAGAGAAGGAAGAGGGGAGGAAAGGCTCGCGGTGGGATTCAGTGGAAGGGGAGGAGGAAGAAGAAGAGGGAGGAGAAAAAAAAAGTTCAGGAACGGCCGCGAGGGAGGGAGAGGGAGGGAAGGGGGTTGAATACAGCGATGCGAGGGGGTGAGAAGGGACTTTTAGGACTGGTCTGGGTGAGTAGGGTGGGTTTTTTTGAGCGGGGAAACAGGGTGGGAGGGAGGGAGGGGGGTGAGAGGTGAGGGGCAGGCAGACACCGACAGACAGACGGTGAGGGCTTGTTGCTCTGCGGACGGTCGACCGACTGAGGAGACTCCACGAGACACACGTTCAATGCCCGCCACAAGGTGAGGAGCAGGCCAATCGGATCGTCCAAGTCTTGAGGAAGTAGATGCAGATGAAAGAAAGAGGTCGCCCCTAAACGAGGGACGGCTCAAAAATATATATATATATTGATAAAAGCTGGTTATTGAGGGGTTAGGTCAGGAATAAGTAGACGTATTAATGTGCATCATTATGGCCGGGACCGAAGCAATTTTGTTCAATATCACAAAGAAATGATATACAAAATCCTTGCATCTACAAATAACCCTGCAAGCCACCACAGGGGTGTGTGGCAGGGGGTGAGTATTCACCAACATGCATTACACTATACTCTATTAAAGTTAGTGTAACTACGACTAATTATGCATTAGCATAAATCGCTAATACTTGTCACGAGGCGAAGCCTCACAAGTATGCACTACTACACTAGAGATATTATCACAATGGAGAAGGACCGTTAATATATATATATGTATTTTGCAACAACACAAATGGACAGAGACTCAAGACTTATGTAGAAAACATGCACGGCGTGCTGTTAGTACTAGATAACAGATAAGGATTTAAGTATTAGGGAGTACTACTACTACTACTAAGAGCTACACTACCTATCGTAAAACATAGATAAAAGTCTCAATGGCCGCTGTTATGGTCTCTTATCTTGGGAAAAATGACATTTTAAATCTGTCCGTTCTGCAGTCTAGTTCCCTAATTTTAATCTCATGATCTGATCTACCGTAGTATGTCGGATTTCGTAAAATATTATCAACGTCGTCAGAGAATAGACCGGTTTGCAACTTACATAATAGATTGAGTCTGCCCAGGTATTGCTGCTGTATTTAAAATTATTGTTGTATAATAAGACATGTTGGTTTTGCCTACTGAATCCTGGAATGAGTACATTATTGGTATGCTTCATTGAATATATAGTCCTGATGAATACATAGCAACGTTGGCAACGGCGTCTACTAAAGCTTTGATCAATGGATTTTACTGTGGTCGAAAACTATGATGACAAAATATATATCCACGCAGTTCCATTGACTATATGACCAAATCGCCAAACGATCACCGGGAAAACGACCAATCCGAGTCTTCCGTCAACCTACGCCAAACATGAGTTTCACTTACAAACTGTTTACTTGTTCGTAAAAACTATACAACACTTTCACACAACGGCAAAATTCACCCTTTCCGCGAAATTGCACATACCGCCAAACAAAACCGGTTAAACCGCTGAAAATCAGTGACATCACTCGGCAGTCACATGAACTACATGGAACAACGGAGGCCGGCGTAAAATAGAAAATGCGTTGATTGTAAATACTTATCGTCGTTGTGATAGAGGCTTTCGAATAATACGTTATATGAAAAAATCTGAGCTGCTTATAGAATGTTTATAGTCCTCGGCATCATTTTAAGGAAGGTCGACGTTTTGATCATTAATAATTTATAATAAAAATATAACCGAATATATAAAAATAATAACTTTCGGGCTCTTAAAGAAAAACATCCCACCATACTACAATTATCAGCCACCTGCTGTAATTGAAACAAAAACCCATGTTTTGTACTAGGACAGACCGATACTCACCGACTAAACCATAGATTAAAATAGACCGGATATCCTATTAATTAATAAATTATAAAAAAGGCTAATATAATCGATATAGCAGTACCACTAAGCCACAACGTAAGGTCCACCGAGAGAGAGAAAATCTCAAAATACAGAAATTTAGCCGACGAAATAAAAAATATCTGGAAATTAAATGATGTCAGCATTCACCCGATAGTAATCTCTGCGGAGGGAGTGATGTCCCATATGTTTAAAAAACAAACTGAGAAGCTGGGAATAAGAAAACTAATAACTAACCTCGGGAAAAAAGCTGTGCTACTCCAAACTTGCCAAATCGTGAGGAGATTCCTAAGCCAAGAAAATTCGGACACAGTAGGATAGGGTGAATTCTCTTCCTGAACTTCCGAGCCTAATCCTAATCCACCTTTAGGATAGGTGAAAATGTTCCAGTTGGTGTAATACTAGCTGAGAAAGTGTGACAAGTCGAAGATAATAATAATAATATAGTTAACCGAATTTCAAGGGAACTAAAAATTTATCCACGCGATGTTTTATTCCATTCGAAATAAATGTCCCCGACAATTCATTAAAACGATTTATAATGCGTTAGTGCAATCCAAATTAAACTACAGGATAATCTGCTGGGGAGGTGCCTATGAAAATTCGCTCAATCCGATGCTGATTCTCCAAAAAAGCAATAGTGAGGCTAGAAAATGTCAATTTTCTAGCCTCTAGTCAATTTTCTAGATTGCTAGAAAATGTCAATTTGAACCGTCCTTCCCCATATTTGTGGATTTACAGTTACTCCCTTTACGTCATCTTTACGTTTACAGAGTATTGAAATTGTTCTACCTCAGAAGTGGTAATAAACCTAAGGAAGAACCAATAACCAATGTATACAACCTAAGATCTACAAAAATGTATATTTTGCCCAAGCCAAATTTGACCCTGTTCTAACGCTCATTTATCTATGTAGGGCCAAAATTATTTCTTAGATTGTCAGATAATATAAGAGGCTCAAATAGTTTAACATCTTTTCTGAAAAGAGTAAAAAATATTGTTACTTTATGTAGAAAATCCAGATGTATTTTTTGTTAATAGTACGGTTAATACTCACTATATTTTGTATGCACGACAGGTTGAGATTAAAAAACAAATTGTTATCTTTTCCATGCATTTATTTATGTTTCGTATCTGGTCTCAGTTTACTTATTTTTTTTTAATTATTCGAATAGTAATTTGTCTTGAGGTATCCCAATACAGGCAATGCCAAAAAGGGATTCCTAATTTATCCTTATATATTTGAAACGTAAGATGTGCTTGTAATGCTGATTCAACGGATAAATAAATATTATTACTAAATATTTAAATAATAAATACATATGCATAGATTCATGATTTATCCACTTTCTAGTCAAAAACTGAGACGAACAAAATCTTAACGAAAATTTAGTCAACTTGACGCCATCTGAACGTCATTTTCACTTATGTCTCCGCATGAGAGAACTACTAGCAAACCTCGGTCAGTTCCAACTCTACAAATGTTATAGCGCACCGTCAAACCAAGAGATCAGCAAACTATGGAGACGGATGAGTCAAACTAGTCCCACACAACCATTGAAAAACCACTCGAGAGCCATAAATATATTTTTACAAAAAAATAAAGAAAATTGAAAGTGACAATATGAAAAGTTACAACATTATTTAGTGTAACTTTGTTAAATTTTTTACAAGATGAAACATCACTGTCATGTGATAAAAATTCTTTAAAATGTCATTAACGTCCCGACTGTAATTTTTTTTATTTTACCTCGTAGTAAATTTTTCATAAGAGCGAAATCTAAGTGTTGCAGTCCAACGACCCCTAGTGTGCCTTTACGTAATCCTTTGATCGCGTACATTAGGTCATTTTGGACTGCGTTACTTCTAATGCATTTTCAATAGCATTTAGAAAGATTAAGGAACTGGTGACAGCAAGGAACATAAAGATGGATATTAGGTAAAGATTTGCAAAATGCTTTATAAGGAGCATTGTGTTGTAAGGATGCGAAACGTGGACGATGAAGAAGAGAGAAGAAAAGTACTTAGAAAGCTTTTGAAATGTGGCTATGGCGACGAATGGAGAAGATTCGATGGAAAGATAAGATCACGAATGAAGAAGTGTTAAGGAGGATTGGAGAAGAAAGAAGTATACGGGGAGAAATTAAAAAGAGAAAGGCAAAATGGATAGGATATATTTTAAGGAATAACTGCCTACAGAAAATAATAATAGAAGGGAAGAGAGGAAGGAGGAGGCACGGAATGCTGAGGGATATAAAAGAAAGAAGGAGTTATGCAGAGATGAGGAGAGAGAGGCTCAGGACAGAATGCTGTGGAGACAACGCTACCGTTGAAACCTGTCTACGGACAGAAGCACCAATGATGATGATGACTTCTAATGAATTTAAACGTACGTACATCTCAGGGGGGCGGCACAGGGTAGCGTCATAGGCCAGATTTCCTTTATTTTATGAATAAACGACATAAGTATCGAGGTATTCACAAAGTTTTGATTCTTCTCCGATGATTTAGCATTTTACAGGGAAATATTTAATGACGTAAAGCGTAAACAAAAGGTCTTTAAAGCATCTCGAAAGAGGTGCGAGGCATGACAATTGGAATAAGATTTGAAAAAAAATGCGCAGCGATGTATTTTTGTCATAGAACAGCAATCTCATTGCGCCTACTGCACTTCGGGATTGTGAAATAAATAGCGCGAAATCCGTCCAAAATCGTATGCAGGGTGAGATTAAACAATGATCTCTCGTTGGGTGTAAACACATTCGAAATATTACTGATTCATGAATTCGTTAATTTGGATTCAATAAATAAAGGTAATGGGCAAGTTAAGCGATAAAGTGCTTTGCAATTTCTCCCTTTTTATGCCTCATACAGAATAAGCCACCAGCATTCGGGATCCTTACTAGTCAGGGAATACCTGCACTGGTTAATTATTACCCTCTGATAAAACCGTGGAGTATGAATTATTGCCCACCATCCTGAGCAAAAAACGACAATCTCAAGGTAAATTTACAGTGCTAAGGACTCATCATCATGCCTTTGCGTACCTAGGTGATAAACAGGCGTTACCACCGACAATAAAAAGGAAGGGAAAAGCCATGAAGTATATGAGCTAGAAGGTCAGCTGGATGTTGGGAGTTCCTCTTTGAGTACCGAAACCGAGCGAATGTAAAATTCACGAATCCGTGGCGAGAGGATAGTTCCTTTCCTCCTCACCGCCTGCGTTTCTCCAGATCGATCTGGCTTCAAGAAAATCACAAACATTGGTTTACGCCGGAGATAACCGAAAGCATCACCCAACTTTGATTTAAAAAAACCTTCTGATTCAGGTAAATAAACTATATTTGTCCAGTGGACCGCAGTAATAGCAAACAATAACTTTAAATTTGCTAAACTGACTAGCATTTTTTTTTATTTTACGTCAACCCAACTCAATGTTTAGGTTTCAAAAGTGAGGCATTCCCAAAACGAATAATTTTTTTCATCAGAAAAGGAGCAAGACGAATTCGATGAATGTGTCAAAAAGTAAATAAACGACTTTCTGCATACAAAGCTGTTTTTATGCCAAAAATATGGTGTTATGGTGAAGACCTGGTATACTGATATCACCAATCCATATCCAATAATGAGTCACAGGCGTGACAAGTAAAAAACATAGTAGCAAAAACAAAAGAAACTCACACGAACGGTTTAATTTTCGACAGTATTCTGCTGTCTTCTACTGAACTGGAGAGAGTACTCAGTAGCTCAGTAGAAGACAGCAGAATACTGTCGAAAATTAAACCGTTCGTGTGAGTTCCATAGCATAAATACCGGTAGACCGGTATTTTTTCGTCGGTGCCACCGGGCGAGTAGTATTGTTGCTTTTTAATACTCTTTAGAAAAATACCTGTACTTTTTTTAGTACCGCCTATGCCTAGTGGCTTGGTACATACATAGGTACATACAGCCAGCCCCCGCGTCTGAGGGCGACTTGTAAATGATGTAAATGTAGATAGGAGCTACATTACATGCGACACTATTTCTAAAGTGACAAAACAATGGAATGCGGAAATCTGAATGGAGTCACCTGGAAGAACGCCTCAAAATAGCTTTATATAAAATGCGATAAGATATGGATGCTAGAACGAGGGTCTTGAGACACAGCGTACCCCACCTTAAGGAAACAATAAGGCAGTGACTTCTCTCTTTGACTAAAAGTTCCAATCACTCAAGGCGAGGACGATCTGCCATTTAAAAGGCATGTTTATTCCCCAAGTATTCTGATTCAAAAGCACGTCAATGCCACTTTGTTTAGAGTTAAAAATGGTATTATGACATTACATCTTATGTGTTTTTTTTCAAAAACACAACCCTAGACACAACAGAGACTATCGGGGATAATTAATTTGTTTTATACAACGTAAACAACTGCCACTTAGCGAAGTTGTTCAAAACCATTGTTAATTTGAGATCTGAATAAGGTGATACTTATGGTATTAAGGATTATTAAGCAGTACCTAACGTGAAATCGGTAGTAATAATCGACCCCTAATTCTAACGCCTCAATATTGCAAATTTACACCGCGAAGAAAAGTGGTTATCAAAGTCGTCCAATACTAACTAACGCCATCTCGGACCTGCAGCGGAATAGCATATTAAGTTTATCTTATATTACAACTTAAGACGAATACGTGGAAATCGAAATAATATATGGACGACAAATTCATTATATTCGGCGACGCACAGTGGGCTTAATTTAAAAAAAAATGTGGAAATAAGTCTTGCGAGCTATTTAAAAGTATAGTTGATCAATGTCAAATATCTTGTAACACACTGGAGTCCCAGCCATGTTGAATATTTCGACGTTAAATATTTTAAGAAGCAAACACGTACTTGCAGTTCTATTTTTAGACTCCGCGCTGTTACAGGTGTTAAGGAGCAACATTTACGCTACAGCGACCACGACCTGAGTGCGTGATCAAACATCAAAGTGAAACCAAACGATAGTCGATAGCAGCAAAACACTATTGTTTAAAGTTACGAACCCCTGCACACGAAGGGAAACGAGGGTCCGAGAACATTCGAATAGAGGGAGGGAGAAAATGAATATATATACAGGCGAGTTACTCTATAGGGGCTGGCAGTAAAAACAATCAAGCAAGATAAAGTTCGAATCCACGCCACTCTCTGCGGTGAAATTACATCATAGAGACCATAGAAAACCGAAGAAGTATTTATAAAGTAGTGGTTTCCGGTACGAGGGAAGTGTTAGCCGTACTGTAAAAGGAAGTAAGCCGAGGTCAGCTGGGAACTACCCGAGACATAACCAGGGAGCAGACAACCTTGCGGCCGAGTACCTGTAGCGAGACAGCGATGGACGTTAACTGCGTGATTTCCTTAGCCAGTAGAGGGATCAGCGCAAAGCATGTTTGTCATGACGACAATCATGAAAGAAGTCACTATATACGTTGTATGTAATCATAATTAATTGGTAAAGGGTATTTATTTGTGCAAGTGAATACATTTGTGTGCAAAAGTAAAGTGAGACGTGAAGGCAAATAGAAATTCCCAAAGGGAATTATCGCTGAGGCCCAGAGGGCGAAGAAACCAATGCGATACACTGACAAAGGTAACAAATACACCTGATATTGTGATTCATGTATATAATATGTTTTTATTGAGTTATGTGTTGTATTTCATATAAGTTAGTAGGGGCAAATATCTAACCTCTGATGTGGAGGGAAATAAAACTGAATAAATATAGTTCATAAGTTATTAAGAAAGGAAAAAGTGTTATTTATTTTATTGGAAGAATAGAAAGGTTATCGTTATACATCTATGATACGTAATTGTTTTAAATGTTACAATCTATGAGATAGAAAGAAAGATATTAGGATATGTTTGGCTAATTTAAGACTTAAAATGTGTTTATTTTTTAAAATTAAACGAGCATTAGGCATTGTTAAAAAATCATTTTAGCTTATTGTTGTTTAATCGGATGTTTATTATTCGATTTCTTCACCCAAATAAGTCTGATGGATGCGCTTTTAAGGTAGTCTATTACTAGTGAGGGTAAAATAGAATGTGGTTTCGATGGAAACCGTTGCTTGGAGGATATCAATGTGTCGTAGGAGAGGAGCAGCCTTCTGAATAAATCGCTCGTCGTATCTTTCCAAGAAAATAAACGCAAAATGTTACATATTGCCAATTACTGGGAGGTGATGGTGCGTCTGAACATTCCTTCCTTTTGACTGGGGAGCAAAGGGCGAGAAGATGATCGGTCACCAAGGGGAAACCACCCCCAAACATTACACCACCCTATCCAGCCTTAATAACTCAGGTCCAAGTCCAAGAGGAGTCCTTAGAGGAGGCGGAGAGGCGGTTCTTAGAGGACGCCACAAAAAATGAAACATGTATATACTATGCAAGGAAAATTTCGCATTTTTATCTGGCTGAAGAAAACGAGGTTTACGACTAAAAACCCAGAGGGTTTGAAAGTAGAGATAAGTGAATGCCATATCAGTATTGTCAAATTAAATAGACGTGGGTTTTAGGCCAGCTAGTATTGTTTATAGACTGGAGGGACAGAAGATTAATAAAGCAGATGTACATCCATCAGAAAGTTGCGGTAAGAATTGGGGACGAGGAAACAGAGGAAAACCACAATAGGAAGGGGAGTGAGACAAGGTTGCTGTCTGTCACCATTACTCTTTAACTTGGATGCTGACAAACTGCTGGAAGAAGCATTAGAAGACATCGGGGGGATAAAAGTGGGAGGTGAGAGAATAAAATCCTTCACATATGCTGATGACCAGGTTATAATAGCAGAGAATGAAGACGAACTTCAGAAAAGGATGGAAAGAATTAGGAAGAAGAGTAAAGACTACGGAATGAGAATAAACATAAATAAAACTAAGGAAATGAGAATAGTGAAGACAGAAGGGCCCTTAAATATATGGCTGGAGGAAGAAAAATTAAAACAAGTAAGCTCTTTCAAGTATCTGGGAAGTATAGTTACCCAGAATTGCAACTGTGCTGAAGAAATTAAAAGCAGTATTGGGCAAGGAAAAGTAGCATTTAGCAAGATTAAGGAACTGGTGACAGCAAGGAACATCAAGATGGATATCAGGAAAAGAATTGCAAAATGCTTTATATGGAGCATTATGTTGTATGGATGCGAAACGTGGACGTTGAAGAAGAGAGAAGAAAAGTACTTAGAAAGCTTTTGAAATGTGGCTATGGCGACGAATGGAGAAGATTGGATGGAAAGATAAGATCACAAATGAAGAAGTGCTAAGGAGGATTGGAGAAGAAAGAAGTATACTGAGAGAATTAAAAAGAGAAAGGCAAAATGGATTGGACATATTTTAAGGAATAACAGCCTACAGAAAATAATAATAGAAGGGAAAATAGAAGGGAAGAGAGGAAGAGGAAGGAGGAGGTACGGAATGCTGAGGGATATAAAAGAAGGAAAGAGTTATGCAGAGATGAAGAGAGAGAGGCCCAGGACAGAATGCTGTGGAGACAACGCTACCGTTGAAACCTGTCTGCGGACAGATGCACCAATGATGATGATGATGATGAGTATTGTTTGTTGGCCCTTTCATGCGTGATATTGATATCCTGAAAATCAATGAGATATTATTGAACATTTACTCTGTTTTCATTAATACGATTATTCTTTAACTCCGTGACACAGAAATATCTTATCTACACCTACATACTACCCTGCGAGCCTACGCATCGGCGTATGGAAGGGGGTGTTAGGACACCAGCGGTGTAAATGTGTAATGGAGAAGCCTGCAGGGAGGTGAAAAGTTTAAGTGTATTTCGGCAGCGTTTTCAGTGGATCTCAGTTTAAATCGTTTACAGTTTATACGCAAATCGTAATACAGTTTATATATGCCTTCAACCTTTTCGAAAAAAAATATAAAAATAGGTTTTATAGCCTTACTCTTCGCGTTGAACATTTACTCAGAGATCGCGATGATTTTATTAGATTAGTACTAGATAGTACACATGAAGCAAAACAATGAGCAATTCACCAATTGAGGACGATTTTGGAATACCTTTAATCAGCAGATGCGTATCTGGTTCTGACAGTAGATGAAAACAGCCAAACTAACTGCAGTCCTTCAGTCTCTCTCTCTTAATTAAATATCGTAGACGGATTTTCATCAAATACGGAAAATGAAAATACAAAAAAAATGGTACCAGACTTCAGTTTGTGAAATTGCTTCGTTACCTACTCCAAAAAAATTAGAGGACAGAAAATTATTTCTGTTGTCAGGGGTTTAAAAATCATTTTTGTACTCAATTTTGAATTTCGGTCATGTTTTAAATAGATTCCGGTCTATTTCAAGTAAAGGAGTCGGAATTGTTAAAATTATTAAATAAAAAAATTATTAAATTAAAAAAGTCATATTGTATCTCTTTGCATAGGATGCTTTCCACTACGTTTGATAGAGCAAGCACCAACTACAAATCGCTCTATTTCATCTTTTGTTTCCGAATTGTCAACTCGCATGAAATAATTTTCTTAAGATAGTTAGAGCGAAATATTACTTAAACCAGAATTTGATGAATCTGACTTTATTTTAAAGATAAAACTCCCATCTTTCCAATGATATCAAAATAATAACCCCTTGCCGAAATATTTTTTAGGGCAATTTGCCAAAACATTTAAGCTGTTTTTCATGGGATAGATTACGGCTATGCGCTAGAAAGGGAGAATATTGAATGTAACACCTAGATTTAGTGAAAAAACTAACGGTGTGTAGTTTGTATATTTTCTCAACTATTGATAAAAATTAATCAAATTACTCAGTAATGTTTACAAGATCGCAAAAAAACCCTATGATGTGAAGGCGTTTTCACAGTGCGGCATTAAAAAATTAGTCAAGTTAGAGACTTTTTTAGTTATAAGTATTTATTTAATACTTATTATTATCTATCATACTATTACTATAATATTACTATATTTACTATTACTAATTAATATTACTATATTTATGCGCCATTAATATTAAAATATTTACTTTACACTTCTTACAGACGCTTAAATAAAAAAAATAAAATTCGAATATGGTCTCCATTGAGACTAAGAAAATATCTCGCTCCAACTACGAAATAAGAATAAGACGCCCAAGAAATAAGGGAGAGTCGGTATACCTCCTTTACACTAGTGCGTAGTTCTACTATGGAGAACATTAAAAAAACGGTTGCTAACGTGTCGTTGCCTGCTGCCGCAGTATAAGGGGGGTGGGAAGATGACGGTGGTGCAAGGTGTTCATTGGGTGCAAGGATGTGCTCGGCGGGTGCCTGCCATTCCTTGGCGTATGGGCTCCCACGTGGTGTTCGATCGGAATAGGGGAGAGAGGAAGGGACGGGAGATGGTTTATGACAAGGGAGGGATGGAGATGAGGAATGGGGAGGGTCGGCTTTGGAGAAGGGGAAGCGGCAGGAGGAGGCAGGTGGGAGACGGAGGGAGGGAAGCAGTCAAACCAGCGGCGCGCCAGGATCAGCAGCGGAGGAAAAATCAGGTATCATTCACGATCGCGCTCAACCTTCTTGCTCTTCAAGTAGCAGTAGGAACACGCTGTATCCAGACGGTAGGCAAAGGTGCCATTCAGCGTGCCACAAGGAGGGATGATAGGGCCTCTCGAATTTAAAAAAAAACGACAAAGGAATTGGAGTAAGCATAGACTGTAGCAGTAGGCACAAACTGTATCCAGACGGTAGGCAAATGTGCCATTCAGCGTGCCACAAGGAGGGATGATAGGGCCTCTCGAATTAAATAAAATAAAGGAATTGGAGTAAGCATAGAATGTAGCAGTAGGCACAAACTGTATCCAGACGTTAGGAAAAGGTGCCATTCGGCGTGCCACAAGGAGGGATGATAGGGCCTCTCGAATTAAATATAATAAAGTAATTGGAGTAAGCATAGAATGTAGCAGTAGGTACACACTGTATCCAGACGGTAGGTCATTCGGTGTGCCACAAGGAGGGATGATAGGGCCTCTCGAATTCGCAATTCGCAAACCTAGAGTTAGCAAGGATTCCTAACTGGCAAAACGAAATTCACATGAAAATTTTTAAACGAGTGGTACCATAGCAGAATTTAGGGGAAAGTACACTTCAAAAGAGTTCATTTTCGCCGTTAAAAGCAGGTGGGATGATTGGCTTAAGTTGGAATGCATGTATAATAGAGGAGGGGGAGGTGAGAAACCGGCACTGCTATCACCCTGCTCTCGACGAAAGGAACGAGGGAGTCAGTTTTACGTCCCATTTACCGGACAAAGTACTGCACATGAGGTACTCTCCAAACAGCGTCTTAAGTAGTGATTGAGTTTCCACTGAACTATCTCCAGTACCTTAACCACCCGTATCTTAGTCACCACTTAAAATCGACCCCCCCTATTGCAACACGTTAATGGTAAGGATAATGAAACCATGGTTAGATCGAGATCTCAGAGACTTATAATAATAATAGTCCCTCTATTGTTTACAGCCGAAGTCAATTATTATATATTTGAAATTTATTGACTAACATACACAAACATGATAAGAACTCAGATATTACAATTTTCCACAGATAAAGTTTCGTTGCACTGCATCCCGGGTTTCGATGCACTGCATCATCATCAGGTATCCGGGTCGAAACCCGGGTCGATTAATACTTTATCTGTGGAAAATTGTAATATCTGAGTTCTTATTATGTTCATCTTCCACAACATCACACCTGATTCCTCCCCCCTTTATATACACAAAAAAATGCCCTGGGAGGTGTAAATTTCCTACCCAGGCGGGATTCGAACCTGCGACCTATGGCTCGGCAGGCGAGGACTTTACCCCGCCGCCATCTGGGCTGTCAAAACTTTAATAACGGGTGAGGGTTCACCTTTTTCAAAATTCAGACCAACCAGGCCAATAGGCAGGCCTTTCCCTGAGTAACCTGCCTCTTTCTCAGAAAACCCCGATGATAATCTTAAGATGAGACCTCTTGAATTTCTATCGGAAGGGTCCTACGAGAATTCAACCAATGTTGAACGATCGCTGGACTGATATTTTTGTAAAAAAATGGCAAGGCTGTTGTACTGTGATATTCGAGCTACTCATCAAAATCACGTAGTTCTGGAAAACCAAAGTTTAAGAAGCAAACGGCCAAATTTCCCAATTGGTTCATCGCGCGATGTTCTGCATGAAATTTTACAGCAAAGTGTAATTTTCACGGTGATTTTACGGGGTACAATCGGTTTCAACGCATAGAGGTCATCATCAGGTATGTACATTAGATCTTGATGATAAAATCTTTAAGAAAATTACACATCGGTGTACATTATCATTAAAGCTAAATTTTTTTATTGATGAATGCGATTCCATCAATTTCGTTTCGGGCATACTTAATTTCCTTTGGAAATGAAAATCATCTCACTCCATAACTAAAATCCTAATAACTGCGTCACTTAAAGTGAGATGGAGAATATTGCACGTAGGGATATTAGTCCAATGTAAAGTAATTTAGAGGAAGAAATCGTTTCTATTCAATGGAAAAAATGGACAGGTTGGGAAAGAGAAATAAAAAGGGTGCACATAATATCTATCTATACAGGTGTCTTATTTATCGTGTGTCATATGTCTAACCTATAATTTCAGACACTTCCTTTCGTGCCACATGAATGAAATTTGGTACCTAGGTTGAAAAAGGTCGTAAGTTTTGTTGAGTGTAAGCGAAATTTTATAAATATGAACTTTTGACCCCATAAATAGGGTCCAACCAAAAATCCAAATTTTGCCTAATGGGCTTTCAATGTTAAATTTTTCGAAATACAAAAAAGACAGAATTTCTTTGTGAAACTTTCAATTTTTAGGTTTTTGGGCACAAGAAACACGATGAAAGAACTTTCGAGTTCGAAATTGCAACCGTGACCCCTGAAAGGGCACAGTCAAAGGTCATAGTGGTGACGAAAAGCGAATCGCCGCTACGAACCTGTCGAATCATAGGTTTAAAAATGTGCCAAGATCGATGGCAATAATCGATTGTATCCTCTCCCCCCCCCATTCAATCCATCATCTTTCGATCGTTGGAGCACATTCGATTCTCCCACCTCTCCATCTTGCAAGACCAAACCACCAATCAGCCGTTCCTCCCCTACCATCCCTAGCTTCTGATGTAGTACGGAGCGCAAACAGCATCATAAAAAGGAAGAAACAAAGGCCAGATACAATTACGAAAGAGCATCGAAAGGAAGACATCAATAGTTGAAATGAAACGACCATCGAAGTTATCCATTAATGCAGAAGAAACATCGATCGATCGATATTTGAACCATCATTGATGTCTTTATGAACATTATTTATATTTTGCATTGCTGTTTTGTATTGCGGTGTAGCGGTGAGATCACGGAAAATACGCCAATGACGAGCGGATGCTCCATGTCACTGCTAAATTTAATTCGGAAACGATAGATAATATGTTTCAAGACGGATAAAATTCTTACGTAAATTGATTCCAAACCCCCTGCCCCTCCTAAATGAGACAATGTAAGACGATCTCTACCCCCCACCCCCAAAAACGTTTTACGTAATACTTGAATGGTCCCTAACGACGGGCAATTATGCTCATATAGTTAGGTTTGCTTGGATACGCGTCGTAAGTCAGCTTATTTCGATTTTCGGAGCAAATACCGTAGAGTGGGGTGATTTCTAACGCATTTTGCTATATAATCATTGATTGCTCATTAGTTTTTCAATCAATATAGCTCTTTATCGATATCAATTATATTTATTGTCTATTTAATATAAAAATTAGAAAGAAAAACTCTAAACATGAAAGGCTTATCTGAAAATCACAAACTTACGTCGTTCGAACTCTCCCCGCAGGGTGGGGTGAGTTCGAAAACGAATTTCATTTTTGATTCTGCGCAGATGGAATCGCTATTTAGCCGAGTTTAGGATAATAAATACGATTTATTTTACTCTACTAGTGATAAATACACACATATTTGTTAATTACTTCGTTGGTGACTGGTTTTATCATCCTAATTACGTCTTTGTAAAACAGAAAACTATCACCTGACACAAAAAAATATTTTGAACATACGACGTAGAACTGTATTCAAGAACTAGGTGGATTTTCTTTATGGTGACGGAATTTAAGGTTGGAAAGGTGTTATTTTAACATAATTAAGAAATACGAGTAATGAATGTACGTAATAAAAGAATTTTTTTATTTGGTCAACTTTTTAAAATCTTAGTGGACCCGTATAATCACAGCAAATAAACTCAAAACTTCTTGATTATAAGATACAAAGTATAACGCACTATTAGAGCTTATATTTTCCAAAAAATAAACAGCATAAGCTATAAAGTTAATAAATTTCATCTATGTTTTGTAAATCCTTGAATATCAAGCGGCCCCGGCGTAAAACCGTTGGATCGTTCAGCGCAGGGACAATGGAGCACTAAGCGCTCGTCCATATTATCAGAGAAAGAAAAAAATATCTATTTCATGGAGATTTTTTTTCCAAGGCAATGGACACATGGTTTACTTTTCGAATAAACTTCTCGAGTTGCTCTGCATCATACTTGTGCGAGCAACGGCCTCCGGTCACCCTCACGTAGTGCCGCACCATTTCATCGTCGCCCGGTGGACTACACAAAATTACATTATGCGTTATAATAATTGACATAATCGCCTCACATCAATGATATTTTCCAAAAATATTAATAATAAATGTATCTGTTGGTGAAGAGCATTCAAAATCTATTTACATAAACTTATCCGATACCACAACAGTTACTTTCCGGCAATATAATCCGCGTGGGAACTTCCGCGTCGCATACAGACCACCAGAACTCCGGTAAAAAGACACGAGCACTTTGTATATATAGGAAAAATAATACATTGTACCATTTTTAGAGCCTGGCATTAAATTATATTGTAGCACAGTGCAGTACCGAGAAGTGATTACAATGTAATTCCGCGCAGTCGTATTTGTTCGAACTCGCCCCACGTGTTCGAACTCACCCCACTCTACGGTACCGAATTATTCTGTTTCCTTCAGAGATCGTTAGGAGTGTAACTCGGGAGGTACAAGGAAAAAGAAGAAAGCTTAGGGAGGGAGTTGATGGAGGGTTAGGGGGGTTGATGAAGGGCGGGATTGAAGGGCGGGGGAGGGGGGGGGGGTGGAGGGGAGGTGATTGGGAGGGGAGGAAAGAAATAAAGAAACGGAGAAGCAAAAAAGTAAGTGTTCTCCCGTTGGCCTTGAAGGAGTCTTCTAAGAGGGGAGTGTGTGGTGTTCAGAGTGGCTGAGGAGTGGGGTGGGGGAGGTGGGGTGGGGAAGGCGGGAGGGTAGGGGGAGACTTACATCTACTCTCCCTTTCAATGCCATTTCCCTTCCACCCCCCTTGACATCCCGCTCCCCTCCCTTCCGCCGCAACTGCGCGAGTAAAAAACAAATTTTACAAATATGTGAAAAGCGTGAATAAAAGAGTAAATGCCAACTCTTGGATTATTTTTAGGTTTAATTAAAAATGCCACTTTCGCTGACGACTTGCGTTAACTATTGGAAACCGAGATTGAGGTACAAAATTTGCAGATTATTCAACGAATATATTTTCAATGAAAACCTTATTACAGACATGGACGCCGACTGCTGCGCCATTTCTATGGAATAACCATATTTTGACTTCAATTATCGCGGAAATTAGCAAATTACTGGAAAGATAAGGTGTTAAGACGCATCTATTTCATTTTTTATCAATTTCCCGGATGTTTTCGCTTTTCTCATAAACAGTATTACGTATAAATGGTATTTTTATTTGATATAATGTAGGCGAGAGCGTGGTGGCCTGGTGGGTAGAGCGCTAGGCTACTGATCGAAGGGTCCCGGGTTCAAAACCGGGTGGACGCCCCCGAAAATCCTTGGAGGTGTCCCAGGGAAAGGAATTGGCCCCCCTACCATGAATGTGTGAAATTCACACGCCTGTGGGTTAATCCGGGGTGAGCTCTAACCCTCAACAATCCAAACCAACCTTCGGGTTGAATCACTGAGTGAGAGTGAGAAATGAATCTATTACTCACCGCAGTAATGTTTACAGAATTGCAAAAAACCTGTTGTTTTGTAGGCTTTTTTAGGCTAACGGCGGGAAAAAAAGAGTAAAGTATTATTTACTATAATTTATTTGATACAAAAATACTATATTTCCCTGTATCCTGCTTTTCCCAATCTCCCATTTTAACACCATGTACAATTAGCGAGGAAATGCAAACATTTTGTTTTTCATATCAGATAGATGAGTTGTTTTTCTAAAAGTATTCAGATTATGAATTAAAAGACATTCATGTCCTTTTATGATGGAACCACCTTAAAAACCAAACCCTTTCATCGCCCCCTACATCCCCCCCTCCAGAGCAAATCCCTTAAATTGCTCCTTCATCCTATTACTGCGTCTATGCACAGTTTTATTATTTCACTTCTTACTGCTCACGTCTGATCATGGGCAAAATAAAGTGTTCGTTTTTATACTACATTTCATTTCTTTCCAAATAAATTGCCATCTTCCCTTGAGCGAGATAGTTCCCTAATCATAATGGAGAAAATATATTTGAGTATATTATTTTTTTATTTCTGCGTGTTTTATTTATGTCGCAAAAATATGATTACACATATATGACTAAAATTCTCAATAATTAAATAAATAAAGCAGCAAAATTCTCTAACTTTACTTTTTTCCCTCCGTAAGCCTAAAAAGCCTACAAAACAGCAGGTTTTTTTGCGATTCTGTAAACATTACTGCGGTGAGTAATATTCATTTTTATTAATTGTTGAGGAAAAATAAAAAAAACTAAACACCGTTAGCTTTTGGACGAAATCTAGGTGTTGAAAATTCCTAATTTTTTGAAATATTCTCCATCTTGAGCGCACAGCCGTTATCAATCCCATGTAAAACAACATATATCTTCAGGCAAATTGCTCAAAAAATAGTTCGGTAAGGGGTTGATATTTTGATATACCGTAAACACGGGCTACTTGAGCCCAGATTTTTAAACTTTTAACAATATTTTCAAAAATCGGCTAAACATATTGTTTTCTCTGACATACTCATCTTATATTGTTAAACTATAGTTTATTATGAATACTTTGACATATAATATGCATTGTTTTTGACATAGCAATTTGAATATGCAATATTTTTATTTTTTTATTTTATTTGGGCTCAAGTTAACCTTAATATTGGGTTACTTGACCCCAGACTATAATTCCCATAGAAATTACTATTTGAAGGCAGTTTGGGTTCAAGTAGGGCGATGATTATTAAAATAAATAATTTCTTAACATCCAGTAAACTTCAAAACGTTTTTTTAAAGATAATTATTATTTTAAAGCACAATTTTAATAATGTTAATTAAAAAATGTCTACTTACTACTATTGCCTACCGGAAAAGCACTGAAATACGTCGCTATACTGATGTTGAGAGTACGCAGAGAAAAAAACTTCATTTTTCAGTTTTTGGGCTCAAGTTAGCCCCCAGGGCTCAAGTAGCCCGCGTTTACGGTAGTTGAAAATATGAGTTTTTTCTTTAAAATTATGCCAAATTCATAAATTTCTAGAGTAATCTTTCACTCAAACTACCTTAAAGAAAATATTTATGCATTTTTTTCTCTGGATGTATCCGCAGAACTGTTTCCAATAAAGACGATGAAATGTTTTGACAAAAGGTTTGGCCACCCGCTTTGAGAGTTGTGGGTGACATATAGAATTTTAATAAAATATAAAGTGAATCTAAGACTTAGAATCGCTTGATTGAAGGACGACTTCGGAATCAAATCATATTTTCTTCAAACCCTACTAGGGATTGGAAATTTTAATTCAGAATCGATTTTCGATTAATAGACTTTCGATTTTGGTTTTTAAAATCGATTTTCCAAAAATTCGATTTTTTGTCCAAAATAATCGAAAAATCGAAATCTATATTTTAAAATATTAAAGTATTTGTCTGCTGAAATACGGATGTGCTGTTGTAACAAAATGCAAAATATGGTTTAGTGGAAGCACTAGGGATAAGAACTGAATACGGTTAAATTTATTAATACAATATATTATTTTAAAGATATTAATAAGGTATGCAGGGAAGTAATAATCCATACCAGATAATTACATATAGTTTAGTAGCAATAAGAATAGTTTCTTGAAAAGTGTGCATACCACAAAATGAAAAACAGAATTTTATTTATTTCTTGTTTGCAAAGCCGTGGAATCAGTGTTCCTCAGGGATGGACCTTAAGAATACTAACATATTTAAATGTTCTCCGAATAATCGATCTTGCACCCGAGTTGCCATTAACCCGGCGTTAGAAAATAGTCGCTCACACGGTCGGCGGTAGAGGCAACTATAGATAAATCCTACTGGCTGGTTTGTATACGTGGGGATATTCTCCCTTAATCTTCTCCCAGGCTTGTAGTAGATTGGGGTTGGACTTGCGGTCGACTGGAGGGCGGTTTACGAACTGGCGCAGCTCGATTGGCAAAATTAAAATGCTGTAGCAAGCTAAAAATCGAAAATCGATCGGCTAGAATCGATTTTGATCGATTATTCAAAACAAAAAGTCGACTTCGATTAAATCGAAAATCGATTTTCGATTGAAATCGAAATCGATTTTCCAATCCCTAAACCCTACCTGTTAGAAGATAGCAAAAACCCATTTCATCAAGATTTTTTTCGACAATTTTTTAACGTAAGACAACGGATTGAAAATTGTCAACCTAAGGTTACCGCCCCCACCATTCTTTAAACACTTGATTGATCTAGTTGGTTAGGCGAAGAGAAATTTTTCCAAAATATGTAAAAGCAATTTCTGATTTTTTTTCTGCCACGAGTATTACACGCCAGCCAACTTACACCATCGATAGATTTCTATAAAATAACATATGATTCCTAATAATCAGCAGGTCCGTCAATTATCTCTCGCAACTTGCGCTAGTATAGGAATGTCAAGTTTGCTCATAATAGGGAGCATAAGGTATTTATAAAGCTGTAGAATGTTTTGTTTTCAAGTTTGCTACGTTTTTTAAAGTTTGAAAAAAAAATGTTTTACAGATTATTAGATATAAATATTTTCCTTAAGCATTCATTAAAAAAAAAAGCTAGTTAAATGTTCATTTTCTTCCAAAGCTTCTAATCACAAGTTTCGGTACATGTCGGCGGACTGCCTGCCTGGTCGTCCACCTGTAAACGCGTAGCGAATTTTTTGAAACCGCAAATAAATAAGGAACGTGGCATATAATCTGCAAGGAAGGTCAAACCAAAGAGTTGATCCCCAAGGAAAATTTTTGAATAAAAGTTTCGGGGGTTTTAGAACCTCGGGGCAATGCGCGGACCTTGGAAACATCCAACATTTCCAGGCGTATATCCAAGGGCAAACGCACATCGGCACGGACCCGAAAACACGAAAAATCTCACGAAAATCAGTAAAATATGCCATTATATGATGATAAATGAAAACTAATATAAAAGTTATAATAGAGTACTTAACCATCATAAAAAAACATGCGATTATTTAAAAAAAATACTTTTGACTAAGATCGTAGTCAACGAAGAGTAGCCAGGTTTGTAAAGAGATGTTATGTCAAGTCTAGCAGGGTTATTTGAATTATTATTATTGTTATTTCGTCAGAATGCTCACCTGAGAGTACAATCACGTGCTGTATGTAAGAATGGCCCTATTCACTCGGTATCACTTTTGTACAATAGGTTACCTACAAACTTGAAATGTATGTCCTCTGTGTCTTCTTTTAAATTAAAACTCAAAGAACTACGGCTTAATAAATGTTATTATAGTACTGAGGAGTTTTTTTCGGACAATATTGTAAAGCTATTGTGAAAGGTTGTATATTTATAAATGTTTCTGAATATGTTCTATGTCAACATCAACCAAAAGAACAATAAAGCTATGTATTATTATTATTATTATCGAGGCTACTAGTCGACTTGGGATTAGAACACTTATTAACATCATAGGTCAAAGAATAGACTTCTATAGTCTTCTTCTATATATATATCTATATAATAGACAAAGAATAGAAAGAGATCTCCTGAGTAAATAACATCCTAATTACAGCTCCGAAGACCTTAAGGATGCTGTGAATATCGTACGTCAGATCAGATATAAAACACTCAAAATGGAGGAAATCATTTCCAGGGTGGACATGTTTAAAATGTACTTGCTTCCGCATACAATTGTGGACCACAATAGCTGTGGCCGAAGCCGTCAATGCTGTAAATGGGAAAGATATGCAGCGTCGTCTTCTTATATTTCTCTTTATTTTAGTTTATCATTCTTGCATGGGAGGCTTATTTCATTTTAGGCATAGTGAGAATTCTAGAACCAATCAGTTAGAGAGTGAATTTCTTTTACCTTGTCGCATTTGTCTGTCCTCCAGACGCAGTGAGGGGATGAAATAATATCCGCCGTATAGACCTGATACTTGTGAGAAACGGAGACATCGCTAGACTTATGTTCGGGATCCAAACGATGCAATTATTTTCTGAAACTTTAGAAATTTTAAGTGAGAAATATTATTAAATATTATACAACATAAAAAATATTTTTAACTGGGAAATTTCAAGTGAATACACCGTTGTAAATTAAAAAGTAATAATCCGTCCATTGTTGACGGCCTTGAGAAAAACCCACGACCAATCGAAGGCCATCCTATTCACGGAAGTATCCTTGTATTTTCAAAATCTAAACATATTAGCTCTGTCAGCATGTGTAGCCTCTTTTCGGTCAAACAAGAATCCCTAAATTAGCTTCGAAAGTCTCCCAAGGAGGTTGATTGAAAACCCAGCAAATAGGCTACAAATTAAAAAAATTGTTGCTACTGCCGTAAATGTATGTGAGTGTGCAATTTACAGTAATTCCGTAAAATATTCGAAAGAAAAAAAATGCCGAACGAAATCGAACCACAGTCACCATATGAGGCTACCCGGCTCAACGCCTCAACCCACTGGGCTACGAGCTCTGTTGAGGAAGGCGTTAACTATAAAGGATATATACGGAGGAAGATTCTTTAATAGCGTTTTTCTCTCGAACCCGGGCCTATGTGGAAAAAAGCCGCGACACTTTTCCCGCATCCTCTCTATAGTTTCAGAAAATAATTGCCTTGTTTGGATCCCGAACATAAGTCACGTGATGTCTCCTTGTTAGCAGAATAGAGCAGAAAACAGTGACAGCTATGGCCCGAGACGCTACGGCCCCTGCATGTTACGTTAAGCGTCACTGACCTGGCTTACGCTTCTGAGCTTTTGTCACCCCCGAAATATCCAGTACGTTCCTTGGATAACATTCTAAGCTTTTTAGATTAGGAATTCGATGCTTTTCCACCCTATAACCTCTTTTCTGAAGGCCTCTGAACCTCTTTCTTATTTCGGAGATGCTAGAAGCTTTCCATGAAACGCAGGACTTGTTTATTATTTCAAAACTTAAACATTTCTCGATTTGTTTTAACCACCATGAATTTAAGTGTTTCTTGGTGTGTACCGCAGTTAAATTTAAACGCGTTCAAAATCAACTCGCACACTTTTTCATCGAGCTACGCTAATTTTATGGTAACGGGGACTATTGATTTTATATCCATACTTGACGGGACATATTTTGTTTCGTACAAATCCGACATCAGTTCCAAGAATGCCGTTTGTTCACATTTTCATCCTTAATCTTTCCAATGGAACATTGATCGTCCGGATGTCTCATGTTCTGTCCGGATGTCTCATGTCTTCTAATTTTATCTGTTGAATCAACATAACAAGCAAATCTTGCATTTCAAATAAATAAGGATAGATTAGGAATCCCTTTTAGGCATTGCCTGTATTGGGATACCTCAAAACAAATTACAATTAGAATAATTGAAAAAAATAAGTAAACTGAGACCAGATACGAAACATAAATAAATGCATGAAAAAGATAACAATTTGTTGTTTAATCTCAACCTGTCGTGCATACAGTTTATAGTGAGTGTTAACCATACTATTAGCAAAACAATGCATCTGGATTTTCTATATAAAGTAACCATTTTTTTACTCTTTTCCGAAAAGATGTTAAACTAATTGAACCTCTTATATTATCTGACATTCTAAGAAATAATTTTGGCCCTACATAGATAAATGATAGTTTGAACAGGGTCAAATTTCGCTTGGGCAAAATGTACATTGTTATAGATCTATGGTTGCATACATTGGTTTTTGGTTCTTCCTTAGGTTCATTACCACTTCTGAGGTAGAATAATTTCAATAATTTGTAAACGTAAAAATGAAGTATATGATGTACTTTCCAATATATGATGAAATGTTTATACTTCAAAATTTCACTGCATCGCCATTGGTACACCACCCAATCCGTACCAATTTTTGAGACGTTTTACGCAAGGAAAAAAGTCCCGCGAGACGCCGGTATATAAGCGTGAAGGAGGAGACCCATAGGAGAAAGAATAATCTTGGATAAGACCTTCCTCTGCAGTCTCCACCACATTTATCTCCTTCCACACATATCTTCCTTCGAAGGCGCGCTCGCAAATTGGTGGGGAGGGTATATAGGAGAGGATGGGAGGAAGGATTGAGAGGTTAAGCAAGGAGAAGAGGGGGAAGGGAGGGAGAGAGGGGTGGGAGGGTGGAAGACACGCGGTGGGAGCAGCAGCATGGCAGTACGTAATCTCACTCTCCTTGGCGATAGAGTGAAAGGGATGTGTAAAATATGCAAAAGGGAAAACGCATCGAAGAGCCATAACTCGACAATACGTTAGCAGAACACATCTCCATCCGTTCCACGGAGGAATCCAACGAAGGTTGCGGGGGATATATGAAGGACCGATCAATGGTGCGCCATCTAACGGAGGTCGCGACTGCTTGCGTCTTAACACGAAGGAGAAAATTAATTTTATGGCCATCTAAATAATACCGTCTCTGCTACAACCAAACCTAAACCTCGAAGAATTAAAGGCGAGACACTTCACTGGCAAATTCATTGATATCTTTTAATGGCTTTTATTTGTTGCTAATCAGCCTTAGGAATAATTAGCAACATCAAACTAAACCGTCTTGCATGCAATATTAGGATTGGTTACGAATAGAAGAATATAATCGAGATTTACTTTCACTTTTTTTAAATATTCATTATATTTATGAAATATTTAAATTTTTTTACCGGAAAAAGTACAGAAATATTGCAATCGGGTAATTAGGATGATTGGTGATGGAAGAGGTAAGAAAGGAATAGCAAAAAGATGAACCAAATAAGAAAGGCGGAGAATAGTCTACTTGTGGCTAACAAGGTAGGGTTAAAAGCACGAAAGCACTTCTAAAAAATAGTACTTGAGCGATTCGTAAAAGCGCATATGCAGGAATTCATTAAAACAATCATCAAAAATCGCACAAACTACACACTGCAATTTTCTGAGGCCGCCACTATTCAATCCAGACATCGTCACTGTTGAGCTTCAGTATCATGGAAATATACCCGAATACACAGGCCTTGCCCTCTTCATAATCATTACGTATGATGTTCGCATATGTAACGAAAGAAAATGATGGCAAAGTAATCATTTCAATCAATAACATGACCCTATCAATAACAGACCATTTCAGTACATAGATGGGGATACAACATACGTATTTGTCAAGACCTTTAAAAGGAGCGTTTTGGACCATGGAAGTGAAACGTGAAATCTGTACACAGAGAAACGATAAATATACGACTTTATTTTCCATTCAAGTATTCTACCAGCTGATTGGTAGGTTCTTGGACAGTCCCCCTCCTTAATACCAACCACATAAACATTGTCTCGCTTTCCCTCATAAGGATGGCCCGTTATTAGATCCCTCTTCAATTCCTCATATCTTATATACCTCCTCTTATTTCGTCCAGAATTCCTATCCTCTTCCACGCTTCCCCAGTGTTCTCCCCTTTATCACTCTCTTCAACAATGCCCTCTGCTCTTAAAACCTCCTCCATCCATCTCTTCTGCCTTCTCCGAACCTCTGCCACAAGCTTCCTCTCCGACCATATCCAATACCTCCTCGTTCGTCTTTCTCGCCATCCAGCTAACCTTCTCCATCCTTCTCCAAACCCACATCTCAAACGCCTCAAGTCTACGCACATCCTCCCTTCGTAATGACCAAGTTTCCGACCCATATAGTGCCACACTCCATATTAGAGTTTTCACCAGCCTCTTCTTAACGTCTCTTCTCAGACCCCCCCCCTCATCAATTCCCTTCTCTTCGAAAATGCTTCTTTAGCTAGCGCAATTCTGCATCTGATGTCCTTACCACTAAACCAATTCTCCTCCAAAATACTACCCAGATACGTAAACTGCTCGACCTACTCTATCTTCTATCCTCCCACCCTTATATTCAGCCCCGCCTTCTTACTTCTAGAAAATCTCATCACTTGAGTTTTGTTGTGGTTGATCTTCATCCCATACTTTTCGTACTGCACCTCTAATGCATTCACCATTGACTGCAACCCCTTGGCAGACTGACTAACGCAGGCTTGTTCATCTGCAAATCTCACTGATTTTATCAGCTCCCCTCCTACCTTTATTCCTACCTCCTCCTCTCCCCATGCCTCCCTTGCCATTTCTTCTGAATACAAAACGACTTTATAAGCAGCATAAATTTGGTACTCGGAACATATGGTATAGGAAAGCTCATACTCAATCCACCACACCAACTCGTACCCCGATATGGTGTAGAACTTTAAGCATCGGTTCCATCAATTACATTCCTACTACTCTCAACCCGCGTAATAATGGAAAGGCTCGAAAATGCCATGGTATATCACCTGACTAGGGTAGGTTTACCCAACCTGGTTTTTCGTCCACCGCGGTAACTTGGGAACGCAAATACGGTAAAATCCTGGTAGGATGGAATAATGAGAAAACGGTTGAATCACGTAAAGCGTTGTGGTGCTCACTTGGTGCTCAAAATAGATTTCTTTTAATTTTCCAATCTCCTCGCATGGTGTACAGCCGTGTGTAGAACAAGGTAGAGGGTGAAACGAAGATTTATTAAAGCTAATCTTGATGATAATGATTTGATATGGGTTGTTAAACGAATGACTTATGTCAATGCATGATATTAATTGCATATCTGTTATTAAAAAATCACTAAAAGGGTGGCTGATAGGTTAAAATTGTTAAGTTCTTCATTGTCCAAAACTCTACACAATAAAAACTTTTTTTTAACTAAAGGCACCCGCTGACTAGCAGGACCTCAACTGCACTATTATTTTTCTCTCCAACATTTCTTCATTATTGATGAAAGACTATTTTCCTATACTAAAACTGCTATCCAATTTTATTTTTATACATTGATGTTCCTTGTTTAAAATTTCATGTTCCATTATTAGATATAATAAATATCAATGAACTAATACTATTTTGTATATGATGATGTAATTTTGATTACTTTTTTGTGTCATTAATTATTTAAAAAAGGGATAAGATCATATATTTTACGATGTAAAGTGTGTAATTTGTAACTTTTTTGGTAAAATAAAAATTTCTATATTAAAAAAAAATTATTTTAATTCATGAATAGGGGGGCATCGGGCAGCTTTAAATATCATTCGTGGATTTTCTTTTAAACAGAAATTCATGGAATGTTGCTGATTTATACGTCACGAAACGAGTGAATTACAATGATACTGGGTACATACATACTTATCTGGGACGCAGACGGGTTATGAGAGCGAATGTAACCACGGTAGAATTTTTAACAATGGAAACGAGGCATTAAGAGTAAAAAAAAGTGATATGACGAATAGATAAGCCGTCGGGGTCCAATTTCCTCCTTCCATCCGTCTTGTATGTACAGTGGTACGTACCTCGACTCGCGAACTAGATTCGTTCTCTCCTGGGGTTCACATCTCGACACTCGGTTTTACATTCAACTTACGGAAAACAATCAATCTGTTCCCAAGCTCATAAATTTTGGAAATAATCGAAAATGCATTCGTGTTGCTGGAAATGTGCGCCTTTGTACAAAGTTTAATACATTATCGCTCGCTGTGAGTATTCTACGATACACTGCATCAGAAAATCGTCATAAAATCGTTCACATCTCGAGGTGAAAACGAAATATGAAAAAAAAGTTCGTATCTCGAAAAGTTCGTACATCGAAAAGTTCGTATAACGAAAAGTTCGTATCCCGAAAAGTTCGTATGTCGGGAGGTTCGTAAGTCGAGGTAACACTGTACATCTGCTTCCCTTTCTTAGGCGTCCCTCCATTCCGCGTGACAAAGACGGCACAGCGAAGCCCACCCCTTCCCCCAACTCCCCCCCTTCCTTCCGCTCCACACGCGTGCGTTCGCGTGCGGCACGCGGCGACTAACACCCCACTCCTACGCTGCCATACTGACGACACGCGTCGGAATGCGTCGACTTTCGCCTCCTCCTTCCTCTCCTCCTTCTCCTCCCCTTCTCCTAACTCCCCTCACACCCTCTTCAACACAACATCTCACTACAAGATGGAATTACGGGAGAATGTACGTACTAAAAGATGGTTGGGGCGATTTTTGTTCACGCAAAGATTTGCGTGAAAATTTGCAAACGCGTTCTCATAAATGATATCTATATACAAAAGAAAAAAATAAGTGCATAATACAGATTCGTTTTTTGGCAACTCAATGCTATTTTAACACGTACCCTTATGGCACATGACATGCATTTCGTAATACAGTAGAGTATCGATTATCCGACCCAAACCGGCCGCGGCAAGGTCGGATAAGTGAAAAGGTCGGAATACACGGAAAATAATAAAAACAATGTAAAAAAATGTTAAATTTAATTTGAACATTGAAAACCTTTCAAACACGTGTCTTACTTAACTTTATATGACGTACAAGTAATAATATGAAAGACTGGACTTACGGCAAAGTAATTAATATCTTGTATAGCAGGTACTTACAGTACAGTGAACTACAAAACCATATTTAAACATGGGTAAAAAAGTGCACGGGGACGGTCGGATATCACGGAAGGTCGGATAACCGAAGGTCGGATAACCGAGACTCTACCGTAATTAGATTGCGTAAGTACAGATTTTCTCCTACCGTCCGCGGAATAATACATTGCTTATCATTATGATTATTACCAACAAATGTCAAGGTGTCCTCCCGAGAAAAAAAAACATATTTCAATACAATTTCGTCTAAATTCCAAATACCGCTCTAGTCTTAACATGTTTTAATGAAGGTAAAAAAAATATACGATAAATCTTGTATCATATCCAATACTTCCCGTATGGTGCGTTCCAACTCATAAACACTTTGAAATAATGAACAAAACATCTATAAAAAAATTGGTAAACAATTAGAAAAATTGAAATTATCAGGCATTCTCCAAATCTATGCAATGAGCAGCTTTTTACACATACCTCCTTACTACTTTCTGGAAAATTTTCGTTAAAAAACGTTGACCTTTCTCATACCACCACTCCTTGATTTCATTGTTTTTACCAAGCATTGTACGTAAATGTTTGATGTTATCATTTTCATGTTAATAATCGTTTTCCCTCCTTTTCATTTTTATTTCATTTCCTTTTTGTATTTTTTTTAAATGTAAACTTTTCTTTATAATCAAAATTTAATGTTCTGTATCTAACAACGACAACAATATAATATATGGAAACAAACTGATACACCTGACGATGCCATAAAATAGGTGTAACGCGTAGTGTGTTCTAAAAAAATAATAAAAGTGTAGAAAAGTATCAACGTTTATGAAAAATGAATCATAAACACTTTAATGAAATATGATCCAAGAATTATTTTTCGACTTGTTTGAAAATATATTGTAATGTGCATTCAATGGACCACGAATACCGCCATAGCAATCTTAAATTTAACGTGCTTCGACTGGTAGACTCATTTCGCTCACACACACTGGTCCAGCCATCAGCAGATGAACAGCAGGGCATTGGAACTCGGACGAATTATAAGAAGAGCACAGTCCTCCGTATTCGAATATACGCGAAAAGTGGCCTGGCACTCGTTTAGCGGTCAGGGGAAGCGTTCGACGTCCTGATTTGAACTGGGACGAGGATTTCATGCCATGTATGGAATCACCCCGTGCCACGCACCCTGCAGGTGGCATGCACGCAATTACGTAGATGTGGATTCAGATCCCAAAGGTGTGAGATGATCACGAATTTCGAGGATACCGGGACTAGCCACGGTATTACCTTTCACGGAGTCGCCCACATAGTGCACACGAGTGCGATATTCCACAAAGGAATTCCACGGTGTATAATGATGCCATGGTAGCCTTTAGGTGGTTTGAACGAGACAGTTCCCTAGTCATAATAGAGACCATATTATAATTTTATTTCTTAATTTTAGCATCTGTAAAAAGTGGGAAATAAATATTGTAATATTAATGGCGCAAATATATAATTATATGTGACCAAAATTCTCATTAATTATATAAATAAAGCTGCATAAGTCTCTAACTTGACTCATTTTTTTCCCGCCGTACAGCTGAAACCCCTTCAAAACAGCAGGTTTTTATTGCAATTCTGTCAAAATTACTGTGGTGAGAAATATATTATTTTTTTATAAATAGTTGAGAAAACATGCAATCTACACACCGTTAGTTTTTTGACGAAATCTAGGTGCTAGAAGTTCCTATTTTTTTTCAATATTCTCCCTCTGGAGCGCACAGCCGTAATCTATCCCATGTAAAACAGCTTATATTTTTAGGCAAAATGCTCGAAAAGTAGTTCGGTAAGGGGTTGATATTTTGATATAATTCGAAATATGAGAATGTTTTTCTTTAAAATGAAGCCAAATTCATCAAATTCTAGGTAAATTGATTTTTCGCTCAAACTACCTTAACTGGCTAAAGCACTCGGCGCGACATCGAGGGTTTCCGAGCTCGAATACCGGTCAAGGCGAATGATTTTTCCTCTGCGGAATATGGCGAGAGATAATCAGCTGAAACTAGTAGGAAATTTGCAAAGAAATGGGATTGGTGCATTACAATGATAAGATAAGAAATACATGAAGCATGTAAGTTTCGCACAGTAAATTGATTCTCTGTAACACATGATAAATTTCTGTTATCGCAAGAAGTAAAATAAATAAAATACCCAAGTTTATTTTCGGGATCAAGAATTGAAATAAAATATTTCCTTCAGGATGTTAGGCACCCAGCCAAATCCCCTACGGATTTGAAAGACTACAAGTGGATCTAGCCCATTGTACTACATACTAACTAAGGTAAGCCATTGCGCATGCCGAGTGGTACGTGACGTCATGCGTGACGTCCACTGGATTTCATTTCCCATGTCTTCGATGGTCGCCTAACAGCCATTATAGTGAAGGATTGATTGGTATCATTAGGATTGTTTTTCCTCAGACGTCTTGCAATCTTGTGATGTCTTTTTGTGCGGTATTTGGGTAGGTAGCAATAGCCATCGTAAATGCAAGGGAAAAGTGAAGTTTTTTCGATTCCCGAAGGATTCGGAGAGGAGAAGTAAATGGATTCGTGCATGCCGAAGGCAGGACGATATCAATTCGGAAACAGGTAAGACAATTGCTATCTAGACCAATAGACGTAAGACGCAGTGGTAAAAAAAAGCACAAAAATCGAATCGCAATAGTCCCGAATTACTTTAAGGATGAGTAATATTGTGGATATATAATTAAAATAATTATTCAGACACGTTTGGAGTGCCTAAATTATGTTTCAACCATGCGGTCACTGCTTTGTTATTACATTAATATTTAGCATATTATGTAATGATATCAAATTATATCTAATCTATCAGTGCTAATAGGTGCCTACTTTATTCTAAGTTTGAATTTGTTCCGACCACTAGTTACTAGTACCGTGGGCTAGTCGAATGGAAGAATAGGAATTAATTGCCTTTATTGCATTTAAAAGTCAGGTCCTTCTAAGCAACATGGCTTGTGAGAAGGTTCCATTGCATTCATACAAGCGGCATGTTAAACAGCAGAAAAATAATATTACAATATAGAAACAAAAAATAAAAAAAAATGTCATTTTTAAAATAATCCACAAAACCTGCAACATGAATATATTTGTCATAGTATAACAAAATATTGTAATCATATATGTCAAATGAGTACACAAGTGATTACATAAGTATAACAGATTCATAAATATAGTGCCTAACTGTAAGGGATTACAAATTCTTAATTTCGTTAATTAACCATTCTTTAACCATTAATAATATATAAATTTAATAATAATATAATGTTTATTTACTACATAGCTGATTACATTCTTTTTAGTACAAATATTTCGGAGCTTTAGGCAGCCTCAAAGGTACAAGCACCTGTATCGAGACTGCCTTCCGTAAATAAACTCATGCAATTGCTGGCGTTGTACAATAACTGAAATTTTCCGAACATGTGTACAAATATGGACCATTTCATTTATGCCAATTTGTGAACAAAGAAAAATACATGCATTTTTTTACAACACAGCAAGCTATATTATATAAACACTTAACATGGTTAGTTACAATTCAGAACATAATTTGAGTTGCAAATCTAATACAAAACTTCAATTTTACTTATGGATAGTATCCATTCCTTTAGCAGCTTTAGATTTTTTCTTTTGTGTTTTGAAATTTTTAAATACTCTGGTATATCATTTAATAGTTTAGGTCCTAAGTAGACAAAGGACCTCTTAAATAATGTTAGGTTTGTTTTTGGAGTCGTTGCACAATCCATTAACCATTAACCATCCATCCATTAACCATTCAATAATCGAAAGAAATCATCAAAGAATGGGGTGATGTGTCCTTGCGTCGCAGGATTTTCAGGTTTATGAACCCTTTCATAGTTTTCCTTGGAGGTTTCGACTAGCAGTGCCGCAGGAAAGCGAGCCAACGGCTTTATCGTTGGTTGTGTTGGTACAGAGAAATGTAAACAGGCGACGCTGCATTCTTTCCCCGACCGGCGCTAAACAACGCCTCCAATATTTGGCGGAGAGAATTTTTGGGATGAGCGCCCTTGATGGGATGAGCGTGCCACGCAATTGAGACACCTCGAGAAAGGACATGCAGGCGCATTCTCAACGAATTTTCACGAGGGAAAAAAACGGAATAGAAATAATAATAATAATAATAAGGGTTCATGGCTAGAGAAAGCGTCTGCTTTCCAGTATTTTCCATTTCTCACCGTACATGAAGATCGGAAAGATAAGTGAAGGGTCTTTGTGATTATTTCATCAGCGTGTTACAATCCCACAACAGAAACTGGGATGGGATTCGGGAAAGGTCTGATAGCGATAGCGTAGGTTAAGCTTCAAAATTAATTATTCAAGTAAGTTTTAATACGATATATTTTCTGTAGACGTGACAAAATTTTACGTACACCGACATGCTACACTAGATTACATCGGGAACTTTCTGTTCAAGGTGTTGAAGTTAGCGCACGTCGGAAAACACATGAGCGCACTAAGCACATCGCTCAAAAGCGTTTGGAACTGATGTTAAAAAAAACAATAGAAATAACACGGATTAATTTATCACAGACGATTTATGATGCAGCCTTCTGACATATCTATATCTACTAAATACCCTGCAAGCCACTTCAAAGGTGTGTGGCAGGGGGTGAGTATTCACTAGCATGCATTACACTATACCCTAAAGTTAGTGTAACTACGACTAATTATGCATTAGCATAAATCGCTAATTCTTGTCACGAGGTGAAGCCTCACAAGCATGCACTACACTACAGACATTATCACAATGGAGAGGGACCGCTAATATGTATTTTGCAACTACACAAATGGACAGAGACTCAATACTTATGTAGAAAACATGCACGGCGTAGCATATATTGATAAAGAAGTACTCAATTACCAATTACCGAATTGTCTTCACTATGGTCCCCCGCGTAATATCAGGTACGCAGCCAGGGGTTAAAGAAGGAAAATGGTGCATGCAAAAGGTTCATCATGATTCGTACAGTCTACAGTTGCAAAGTAATTTTGCAACTGTAGACCAAGTAATAACCAAGCGTTTCAACGTTATTGCAAACGATTATTCTCAATCTCATTTACAGGAAGCCAAACATTCAAGGAGCGAACGGGAGAAACGTACTTTTGGGATGCACTTTTAGTTTTTTGAGTGCAGTGCAGACTAATCCAGTTGCCCTTTAACAGCTAAGGCTTGTGCTTTGAAAGGCTGAGGGAGAGGCAGATGGTGGCTATAGGCCAGAATATCTGATCTGGATTTCCTACAATCTGTTGTTGATAGGGATACCCACATTAAAATCAATAACAATATGCCTGAATGAAAGACAGACTTTTCACACGCATTTTCAACGATAAATGGTGATAAATCACAAAACTAGCCGGGACAATAACTTTAGCAGTGTCTTACGCCGAGGAGACCAAGAGGAATCAGGATTAATGAGAGAAAAGTAAGTGAAAATATGGAAATATTTTATGTTTTCGCATTGCACCGTTCCACGGAAAATATTTGGCATTGTATCGTCGTCGCACCATGATTTTATCCGAAACTGTATTGCGGCATAACTCGAGTATCATCGCATCTTATCGAGACCCTTTGGAAAATAGTGAAGGCAATATACGTGTGTCCCTCCCGTCCTCAACGCATCACCTATATCTGCGCCCTCCAAGCCTGGGAGACGATCTGACATTTTCGGAGACCTTTAAGACGGACGGTGGTCGTCAGGATTTAATATAACGCCCATGGAAGATGGGCCAACAATAACTGAAAATATCCACCAAGGACACCCATGACACGAATATGAAGGAAAATATCGGCACTAGAAAAATGAAAAACACCAAACAAAAGAAGGTACAGCCACTACTTCTCTCTTTCTTCTGCCTCCTTGCAAGGCAGGAGGAAGCTTAGTGTCGCCGTCAAAATAGTACAGACCTGGACTTAAACGTGTTCCATATTAACAGTGAGCATGATTAGTTGGATATACAGATTACAGTTTTTATATATATTATACATCGTTGGAAAGAGAATTTAGTTGCATAAAATGCATCTTGGATCGATGTCATTATTCTGCTTGATGTAAGCCGTTATCAATCAAATCAAAACAAGGTAAAATCTCCCAAATTCACAACTTGGTCATGTTTACAACACTGTGGAACAACGATGGTGAATCACAGCAAAGCCAAACTTTTATCACGAATAAAGCATGTTATCATGAAGCCGTCTACAACTTTTCAAGTTCTATCCTCCATTTATTAATTGTTTACACGCGGTTGAATTAAAAATCGATTGGAGTCTACAATATTTGTACGGGAGAGTTAAAATTTATACGAAAACCCCTTTGTATAATTTAGAAAAAATAAGCGAGAGCGATTTTTCTAAAAGCAAAGGAAAATTAGTTTGTTGTTCTCTTGTTAACTTCAACTCCTCTTAACACAGCGGTGTCATTTTGGTGCGTGGACGAGAAAAATACAATAGGGTGGTTCAAATCTTATACTCTCATCCTAGTAATAATTACATATGTGTACGCAAAATGTTTAACGATATTGATGAGACATCATATTTAGAGGGCTTCCCTCTAACAGAGGGCTTTCGATACAGGAAATTCACTGGTCTAGGTCTGATCTTATAGAAAATTCTTAAAGGGACAGAAATCGAGCCCAGATAAGATTTCAGGGCCAAATCATGAAAATCATCGGAGAGAATGTGAACTTCAAGGAATAGAAGGCCTCGGTGGCAGCAGGGTTATGTAGTTTTCCGACAACCATAAGGTCGTTGGTTAGAAACCATTTTGGGTGGCAGGTCCGGGCAATAAAGATAGAAGAACTTTTCAGAATGGAGCTAAGCCCCAATGTGGTGTAGTGTGCCCTCAACTGTGGCTGCCCTGTCGTATTTTCTACTCCGATAACGTCTCCATGCATTGAACGCAGAATCGATACCATGAAAATCGGATAAATAGATCATACATAGAAGAAAAGGTGCTGAAAAATAGTGCCATCCTTTCCAACTATGTAAAGGCCTTTTCAACGCGATGATAATATTTGCGTGAGTAGATACGGGGACAAAATTTGCTTCAGAAGTGCATCGTATAACATCGGCAACCAGCGCAAAATCCGCCAACAATCTTCTACAAAAGAGTTTATTTCCTAATTCTGTGAATGTGTTCTCGCCAGTGTTCACGCATCTACACGTGCAAGTGTATGCACCGTGTAAGCAGGCATTAAAAAAACACTCTTCACCATGACAACCACCACTGAAATCACTTCTCGAATGACTTCTGTACTCATCGTAATTCAAAAATTCGTATAAATTTGACTGTTTGAGGCTTGACTTCGTGGAAGTGATAGATATTCATTTTGAATAAAAAACTTTGTACTTTTCCACACTTTATTTAAAAACTGCGACCGGTTTTACCTTAATAAGGCATCTTCTGGCACATTCTGAAGGTTAGGGCATAAAATATATACCCAGAGAAAGGTTAAAAAAAGGTATATATTGTATGTCCTAAGCTTCAGAATGTGCCAGAAGATGCCTTATCAAGGTGAAACCGGTCGCAGTTTTTAAATAAAGTGTGGAAAAGTACAAAGTTTTTTATTCAAAAATTCGTGTTTGTAAATTTGTACTCAGCCCATGAATTCAAGTTTAGTTTAATACATAGACGTAAGATCTGAGGCTTTCCGGGCGTGAGATGTTGAGAAGCTCATTTCGGAAAGTCCACCGGGTGAAGAGAATCCATTGGTGTCGACGTTTCGATGGCCGAGTCGTCCATCGTTTTCGGGGCAGAATGATCAATTGGTAATTAATCCACAATATGTTTACATCAATACATTAATATGCGTGCTGGTAATTAAATGGTATTAATACATTTGTAAATGTTTTCTCAGGTTTGACAACGGGTAAGTTAATTGAAATTCATCAACGTTTCGATGGTTGACTCAGCCATCATCATCAGGATAACGAGTAAATTAATAATGATAGAATTCGTTTAGGCCCCCACAACAATGGGGCATCTGCGGCTAAATACAACCGCCAGCATCCTCGCTCGACTCATTATCCTGATGACGATGGCTGAGTCAACCATCGAAACGTTGATCCATTTAAATAATCTTACTCGTTGTCAAACCCGATACACTTTAACGAATATACTCGTAATTCACCGAGAAAACCTTAAATTCTGGTATTAACACATATTTCCCCATCCTTTCGCAGAATGCAAGCAGTTCATGCCTGGTCTACATCCATTACTGTAATGAATGCAGCATTCTTCCTGATATTTTTTATAGTATTATAATAGTCTTTTTATATTGGACTCCGTGTTGAGATGTGTCTGATCGACGACAGCTTCATCAGCCAACCTGCTGGCATCCTCAGGTCAGTAATCTATTTCATCTTTTTAGGTATTTCATCATATTCAGGTGTTTTAAGCGCATCTCATGCAATGAGATTTACCAGATTTACGTTGCTACGGACAGCAACAATGAAGTCGTTACATTGGAAACTTAAGATGATCGGATTTGTGGATGGGATTGAGATAGGTAGGATGTATGCTAATACGAAGAAAAAATTGTGAAAGAAAAAAGAGGCCTGCATCTGTAAAAACCCACAAGATTTTATTATCTTTCATTATGAAATTTGACAATTGAACCCATGGACTTACGGGATGTGGAGCCAGTGTTATAACCACCTCACCAACCTACTTAGACTCTGAATAACGTGAAAGTACTCATGCAACTCGTGCAGTATTCAAGATTGAACCGTAAAAAAATAAGTAAAGGAAATACTATGAGTCTCAACGATTAAAAATAAATGTTCCTTCGAGTTCTCTACATTTTCGAAAAAGACGTGTTTTCTTATTGGGGTTCAGCCTGACACTGTCTGATCAAATCCCAAGAGGATATTTAAACTATAGCCTCACACCCTTAAAAATTGATTTTGTTGGGGTCTGTTAAAATTTTGTTCGTTTTTTTTACGTAGCTAATTAACCGTCTGTATTGTTGATACTTATTGACCTACAACCGTGACACTCAGACGGTTGAATTCAAGATAGAAAGATGTTTTAATTTTTTTAAAAACCGTACCGTAAAAAATAAGTAAAGGAAATACTACGAGTCTCAACGATTAAAAAAATGTTACTCATCCAACCTCCCACTCCCTCCCCCAGATCAACCCTCTCCCTCCTCTTCCAAACCTTCCCCCCACCCTTCCCCCCAGTGTTCCTATATATTGTGGAAAAATGTTCTGTAAACTACCTGATGATGTCGCCCAGCGACGAAACCTAGGACGGCAATAAAATTATTTATGTGGAACGAACAAAGTTTTTTCTTTTCAATCTTGTTTTAAATACGGTTCAATTTTTCACATCAAGTTCTTTAATTCTTACGCTGAATTCAGACCTTTTAAATTAATGTCAGCAGGTTCCCCAAGTTGTGACTAATCACAGCGGGAACAGATTGCAGTAAATTCCGTAGATGTAAAAGCAGATTTAATATCAACATCCAAGAGGAGTTCCGTATTCACTTCCATCACAAAGAGTAGCTCCACAAAAACGTGAGCTTACTGAATAGAGATCATTGAAGTAACGGATTCAATACAGGCACCCACTTCTGTGGAATGCGGCCGGCACCCACAGACGAAGTGGAGACAAGAATGAAGATAAGACAGAGACACACCTTAGCCCACCTAATCAGAGCAAGAAGGGCCGGGAGGAGGGGAAGGTAGCATGGGAAAGGAGATGGGACTCTGCCAATAATACGAAGCGATGGGAACGCAGAATAAATGACCTCGAAATGGTACTCCTGTTTCACTCCATGTGAATGAGAACGCTCTTAATTAACTCTACATCAACAGCGAAGAAAGAAGCCTGGTTTTATTTTTTTGAGGCCATATTTAAGTCATCAACCTCAAACATGAAATGAAGGAAGTTGGCATTATCACCCATGCATTCGTCTTTGTACGGAAAAAATGAGTGGATTCCTAAGAAAAAAATTATTATTCTCTCTAAGCATCTGCTACCAATAACATCAGCCAGCATCCTTACCTGACAGACTTTTCACATCCAAATAGTTCAACATGCAGTTCCAAATTTGTATAGCTAATTCTCTCTTTAACATCCCATTAGGCTCTAATACATCGTACATACTTCATGTATTCAATTACAATTGAAAAACGTGTCAAAAATGTCATTTGAAGAACGGATAATTACTTCTTTGCGCATATTACAAAGAGTACTTGGCAAGTGCGACGATAAAGTTAGGGAAATCAGCTACTTCTCCCTCGTTAGACCCCACTTAGAATATGCTGCCAGTATTTGGGATCCTTATGAGATAGGCTTGGAAACTGAGTTAGAACTCGTGCAGCGAAGATCGGCAAGATACGTTAAAGGCCATTATGATAATCTCGTTAGTGTTACTGGACCTTTTGCAGCAACTGGGATGGGAAAAGCTTTCAGACCGTCGATTAAAATTTAGACTCAATCCATTTTGTAAGTTCCACACCGGTCTACTCTCTGACGACGTTGATAATATTTTACGAAATCCGACATATTACGGTAGATCAGATCATGAGAGTAAAATTAGGGAACTAGACTGCAGAACGGACAGATTTAAAATGTAATTTTTCCCACGAACGATAAGGGACCATAACAGTTGCCAATGAGACTTTTATCTTGGTTTGTCGTTAGGTAGTGTAGCTCTTAGTAATAGTAGTACTCCGTAATACTTGAATCCTTTTCTGTTACCTAGTACTAACAGCACGCCGTGCATGTTTTCTACATAAGTCTTGAGTCTCTGTCCATTTGTGTTGTTGCAAAATACATATATATATATAACGGTCCTTCTCCATTGTGATAATATCTGTAGTGTAGTAGTGCATGCTTGTGAGGCTTCGCCTCGTGAAAAGCATTAGCGATTTATGCTAATGCATAATTATTCGTAGTTACACTAACTTTAGTGTATAGTGTAATGCATGTTGGTGAATACTCACCCCCTGCCACACACGCCAGTGGTGGCTTGCAGGGTGTTTTGTATATGTAGATGTAGATTACACCTACAAAAAAGCGAAGTATCAATTATGTACATACAATATTTTGACTACAATTCATCCTTAAACTAAAACATGACGAAACCGCGCCCGCAGCAATTGATGCGATGTATCGCAGTTCTTCCTCACGCAATTGGTCGGCAATAGGTGCATGTTGGATCTTGTCAGAGGGAATGAATACGGGAAGCACCGGAAAAAGGCGGTAAATGGAGACAGTATGGGATAGGACAGTTGGGGAGGGATAGGTAAGGAGAGGGGGGTGGGGTGAGAAGGAGGGGAAGGATGTGGCTGAAAGGTAAAAGGGGGGAGCATAAGGACGGAAGAAGATGGGATGAGGGTTGGGTGGTGGTGTTGGGGGTAGGTAGGCACGTATTCAAGAAAGGAAGTAGCTGGGTTACCGCTCTTGCATTTCTTATTAACGACCAAGGAGTGAGTTTAAGCCTCAAGATAACGGTCTTCGATATCGGGGAGGCTTAAGGTGGTCTGAGCGAAAAATCACTTCACCTAGAATTTGATGAATTTGGCCTCATTTTAAAGAAAAAACTCTCATCTTTTTTTATAATGATATCAAAATATCAAATTCTTGGCGAACTACTTTTCGAGTAATTTGCCTCAAAATATAAGCTGTTTTACATGGGAGAGATTACGGCTGCGCTCCAGAGGGAGAATATAAAAAAAAATTAGGAACTTCTAGCACCTAGATTTAGTAAAAAAAAAACTAACGGTGTGTGGATTGCATGTTTTCTCAACTATTTATAAAAAATAATCTATTAACACAGTAATTTTTACAGAATCACAGAAAAAACCTACTGTTTTGAAGTGTTTTCAGCCGTGCGGTGGGAAAAAATAAGTCAAATTAGAGACTTAAGTAGATTTATTTATTTAATTACTGAGTATTATGGTCTTATATAACTATATCTCTACGCCATTAATATTACAATGTTTATTTCATACTTCTTACAGACGCTTCAATTAAAAAATAAAATTCGAATATGGTCTTCATTATGACCAGGGAACTATCTCGCTCAAACCTTACAGATTGGAGACAGTGAGGAATCGGATAGATTCGGATTCGTCGCCGCGATGCTGCAGAACAAGGGTTTCAGCGATTAGCCAACGTAACCAAGGTTACAAGCACCACAGCCACGTTCAGCGAAAGTAGGCCCCGTCGACACCTGCAACAACCATTTGCAAACACTTCCTCTTTCATGACCACCGTTTCTCAACCGATGTCCTTCTTCTTCTCACAATCCCTTTTCACATGGCCTCGACTCGCTTCGCACAGTATGGCTTACTTACGGCAAGGGGAATATTTCGCAAGGGGTAATGACCACCCGACTCCTCGAGTCGAAAACCCAATGCAAACCCGTTAATATTAAATATGTTTACACGGTTTGGAATCTTTTTTGGGTCATTTTTACGAACAATAATTACTCATACTAGAATAGATATTGCAAAATCTTAACCAAAGTTACCACAGCACCTTCAATGACATTCTTCTTCTTCCTTAGCTCTACGGACCAGTGTGGGCCTTGGCTTCTTCCTCAGTTAAATATGCCCCCATTCGGCTCTCCTTCTTGCTTTCTCTCTCCATCTTCCAATCCCCATTGTCTTCAGGTCCTCTTCAACATTTTGCAGCTCTATCTTTTGCGGGGTCTTCCTCTCCTCCTACTCCCTTCCATCTTGCTATTTATTAACAATTTGGGCATTCTGTACTCTACCATCCTTTCAACATGGCCCAACCATGACAGTCGCAATGACTTCGAGAACCTAACTATATCCTTCTCTTCCAATATTTCATTTATTTCATAGTTCATTCTTATTCTCCACGTTTCTCCTTCTTTTACTGGGCCATAGATTATTATTTTCCTTCCAAATCTTCTGAATGTTTCTTCATCTTGTTTGGATAGGAGCCATATCTCAGCTCCATATGTAATTACTGGTCTTATCAATGTCATATACATTTTCAATTTAGTTTTCCTAGACAGAAGAGTTGATTTGAGGAGGGGTAAATTTGCAAAATAGGCCTTGTTACCTTGCATTACCCTTTGATTTATCTCCTCAGAGATCTTATTACCTTCAATGACATATTTCATGGAAACTACAACACAAACAAGTTTAGACTAAACAGAGAATTCAGACTAAAAACTGAACAGATGATTGTACTGAGAAAAATAGGGGACAAGACAAGATTAAATAGGATTTCTAACGAAAATATCAGAGACCTACGTACGATACCTCCATTAACAGAATGGACACGAAAAATGAAAGAAGAATGGAATGAACATATATTATGAATGGACGACTCAAGAATCGTCAAGATAGTAAAGTAAGGACCGAATGCCATTAGGAAAGAAGGACATAGGCCGACCGCGCAAGAGATGGTCCGGAAACCTAAATTATTTAAAGGCTTAATAAAAAAGAACGGGGAGTAAATGCCTTCGAAAAAGAAGAAGAAGTTACTACAGCAATGCACAATTTAATTCTCTAATTGTAAGTTGCTCAAAGGTACATCGCAGGTACAGTATATACTATTCACAACCTTAGTTTGGCGGCTTCACGTTGGGCGTCTTAAATTTTTTTTTATATTTCCTACACAACCATCCGACAATTCATCAACCGTGAAGCCGATTTGATAAGATAGGGCAGTGTCCACCTTGATCGACAAAATACATTGTACTCGGGATACTACACATTAGCTCTGTAGTTGGTTGAGTCCTTAGGGCAGTGATTCCCAACCCTTTTAACGTTTGTGGCACCCTTCAGACTGAGGTTACAGTGTTGGGGTACCCTTCTTAGATTTTTTTATTTAAAAAATATAAATTAATTAAAGCGAAATATACATCACAAAAATTTAAACTTTGCATTTAAATAAATACTTCCCTAATTTTATTTTATTTAAGTAAGTCCCTTCTCTTGGACAACAACCTTGTCGTGGTGGAAGGGCTTGCGTGCTCCGATGACCCCAAGAGCTGCACTGGCGGGAACAATGCTCCTGGTAGGGTCACCCATGCCAGATTGGTCGAAGGTTGGGAGACAGACGATTGGTAGTCCGCGCAGCGTCTGTACCTCAGTGAGGCGGCTGCAAAAGGCGTCTGACCCCAGTGGGGCGGCCTCTGAAGTGATGGTGTCACGTAAAAAACACTATTGGGATAGGCCACGGAATACTATCTCAATTAAAACAAAAACTTTGAAAGAATGGACGGTTCTCAATTGATAATGAATCCTGGCAACTACGGGACTCGGCCCAGAGGGCCGGGCGTCGTGTCCGGCAGTGGTGGGAGCAAGGCCCCTGCGGTCGTCATCACACGAAATCCTTGCTCAGACTTAGTAGCAGCAGAGGAAAAGAAGATAAAGAAGAGGAACGAAACTATCAGAATAGGCACGTGGAATGTTAGGACTATGCTGAGGGCGGGGAAGCTAGAGAATATAAAGCAAGAAATGGAGAGGGTGGGTGTAGACATCATGGGTTTGGGTGAAGTAAGATGGAAGGATGACGGGGATTACTGGAGCGACGATTATAGAGTAATTTATAGTGGAGGGAATGAAAGTCAGCGCGGGGTACATTCGTAATGAATAGGAAACTAGGTAGAAAAGTAGTGTATGCAGAACAGGTGAGTGATAGGATTATAGTCGTGGAACTAAAAGCAGATCCAACGAATTTAGTTTTAATTCAGGTTTATATGCCTACCTCTAATCATAAAGAGGAGAAAGTAGATGGGGTATACGATCAGTTAGAGGAAATAATTGGTAGGATACCTGGGAGTGAGCACTTAGTAGTAATGGGGGATTGGAACGCGGTGGTGGGTGAAGGAAGAGATGGGCGGGAGGTGGGCGATTACGGGCTAGGAAGGAGAAACGACCGGGGTGAGAAAGCTGTGGAGTTTTTCCGTAGAAATAACCTAGTAATTACAAATGCATGGTTCAGACATCATCCTCGACGTAGGTATACTTGGAAGAAGCCCTCAATGGTTTTATAGCGAGTGCTTTGAGGATGGGCATAAGCAAGTGGATAGGGGTGTGTGGTTCATTGTAGTGGGGATGTGCCGGATTGGGATACACAGTACACAGGTGGGGATGATAGCGCCCCGAAATGGCGGGAAGGGTGAACGGAATAATGGAGAAGATGGGGGAGAAGAGGGGTGAGTATTCGAATTACGGAGGGAAAAGGATTGGTTTGGAAGAGGGGGGGGAAGAATGGAGGGGAGCTACAGCTAGGCTACAAGGGTGAGGAATATGGGGAGGAGGGTGGTGCATGGTGCACGGAACATGCAGGGAGGTAGTGATGCGGTGAACGCGGTCGGCAATATGAGAGGGGCGAAAGGGATCTTTTAAAAAACTCCGTTGGCCTGGGATCGCTATGGAGAGGGTGCAATAATGGTCTCTCGTCGCTTTGCCCACCGCCGACTACGACAATGGCGGAACGGATTAGGCGGGAAAATCACGCGCGCGTAACGGCCCGACCGTGTGACCGACTGGCTGGCTGACAGACTCGCTCGTCGACTGTCTCTTGTTTACGGAAGGTCGCTTCCGGTTTGGATTGATTTCGATCGCCTATGCGACCGAGTGTGGGACGTTCGGTGGCGTTTGTAATGGAACCAGTGGATTCAGAGAGGGATGGATAGATGGGGTGTATGCATAGAGGTGAAGAAGGCACATGCATACATAAAACTCGCAAACGAATGCAAGCAAGCGCACTGCTTCACGCAGCCGACCGCAGAGGATGACGTCAAGAGAGGGCAGCAGCGGATGGGACCCCTTTTTGGGATTATTCCGAAATTTAAAACTGCCGCGGATACGGTTGACTTCGCACCCTCTCATCTGTGAAACCGAATTAAGAATTCAATGTCTATTTTTAATCAATGGGATGTTCCATGAGGTAAGAAGCGGAAATCAACTAATGACCGAAATTTCTAGATCGGTGGCTTTTTCAACTAATCCGCGGGAGAATATGGGACAGGACGGAATAGTTTTTAAATGAAAAAAATAAATAGGAACAAAGAAATATAATGAAAACAAATTTGAAATAGAACGAGGAACGAAATCGGATTCGTCCAAGTCTCCTCTGTGACGAATGTATCGAAGGACGCATCGAATTAGCGACGGCGGCGAATTCATTCAAAGTCGAGAACAGAGGTATCGTCACGCTGAAATCGGAATGCAAAAGACAATAAAAATACAGCGGAAGATAATAAAACTGAAAAAGGAAAATCAATCAGTAATGTAGCCGAGAATTGTGACAGCGCATGTTTCTGAATGAAAACGAAGCTCCACGGGGCATTGATTTATTTTAAAGGCTGAATCGAAATACGACCGGGCATGTCGGCTCTGAAACCGGAATTCCGGGATGTTCTTTTGAAAAGAAGGTCACGCGAATGACATCGTTGCAATCTGTCCTTCGGGAGAGAGAGGGCTGGAGAGCAAAAGAGGAAAACTAATTGATCGAAGAATTAGATAGACTCCTCCTTAACCGCTTCTATCTTCTATATCCTTCCCCTATATCTTAATTAAAGAATTAAAACTCATTTAAAGTTTATTTACAAAATTCAAAACGCTAATATTGTTTGTCCTGAATTGCTTTCCCTCATTAACTCCCACTATTATTCTCCCTTTTCGTTCGTTCTTTACCTTCTCCAATGCGTCATTAACTGCCAGCACTTTCTCCACGCCGACGATCTTCAAATGTACGTCACGGCCAAAGTTGGGAAAGTTACCAACAAAAATTAACTGATTAAAGTAAAGGTGGTTTGAGCGAGATAGTTCCCTAGTCATAATGGAGACCATATTCAAATTTTATTTTTTTAATTTCAGCGTCTATAAGAACTATGAAATAAATAATGTAATATTAATGGCGCAAAGATATTGTTATATACATGACGAAAATTCTCAGTAATTAAATAAATAAAGCTACTTAAGTCTCTAACTTGACTCATTTTTTTTCCCGCCGTACGGCTGAAAACCCTTCAAACCGGCAGGTTTTTTTGCGCGATTCTGCAAAAAATAATGTGGTGAGTAGCAAATTATTTTTTATAAATAGTGGAGAAAACATGTAAACTTCACACCGTTAGTTTTTTCACGAAATCTAGGTAGTAGAAGTTCCTAATTTGTTTAATATTCTTTCTCTGGAGCGCACAGCCATAATCTATCCCATGTAAAACAGCTAATATTTGTAGGCAAATAGCTCGAAAAATAGTTCGGCAAGGGGTTGATATTTTTATATCATTGGAAAGATGAGAGTTCTATCTTTAAAATGAAGTAAAATTCATCAAATTCTAGGTGAAGGGGTTTTTCGCTCAAATTACCTTAAAGTTAATCTCTGTCAAAATTAACTAGTTTAAGTTAAAAGCTACTTTTCTGAAGGAAAAAAAACTGATTAAAGCTTAAGTTAAAAATAAGTAACTGTTAAGTTAAAAGTTACTTCTTCAATTACTTTTAAGAAACGTTTAAAAAGTTACTTTTAAAAGATATTTTTCGCAATTGGGATTTAAAAAATACAAACTTGAAATTCAAGAAAAATTTATTTAAATTTTACTTAAAAAGTCGTTAAACTTTAATAACATTCTCATTTCAAAATTTTGTATCGGACATCCGTCCCATCTTGTCTGAAAAAAGGAAGAAAAGAAAATTCTAACAGGTTGCCCAAACGCAAATTCCAAAATTCCAATTCCAAATCCCAGACATTGCCCAAAAATTAACGAAAAAAATTAACTGAAGTTAGTTTTGTATCAGTTAATGTATAATTTTAACGATTAAAAGTAAAAATTTAATTCTTCTAAAAAGTAACGGTTAAGTTATAGTTAACTACATTTTTATTGATTATATTTCATCGTTAATTTTTTAAATCGTTAATCCCAACTATGGTCACGGCTATCCACATAAGCTCAGTGATGTGATTTCGAAGGTTAATCAAGACGTCTCCGCCATTGTGAATTGGGCTGATGAGAATTTCCTTCTTCTGAGCAGTAGCAAAACTCACGATATCCTTTATTCGGGAGCTCAAAAAATAATAAATAAATTCGACCTTAACATCATTCCCAAATTCCAATTTGGGGATGTTGAGCTGAAAATGTTCCAAAACTGTGCTCAAATTAGGCATAATCCTCACTAACAACTTGTCGTAGAATAATTATACTGTAAACATTTCAAATAAAATCAATAGTAGGTACGCTTTACCAATTTAAGGTAAATAAAAACCTGCTGCCGTTACATACCCGGCAACTGCTCGTTAACTGACTAATATTTCCTAATTTTGATTAATATTGTCTCGTTTATAATGATTTAACGGCTGAGCAGAACCTTATGCTGCAGCGTCTCCTAAATTCAAGCGTTCGGTACATAGGTATTAAATCTTCGCAAAGATGAACACCTCACCCACTATTATATATGGTGATTACAAAAGAATGCATCGGTTTCAAAGATCTGTATTTTTCAAATGATACGAGCTACATAGCTGTACGACCTCTTAAAATGACCGATATATTTTCTATTTTTGTTTAAAAAATAACATTACAAATGTTCAATATGTCCTCGTTGAGTAACCCGAACAATATCAAGTCGATATTCAAATTCCTCCCACACTCTTTGAAGCATGTCAGCAGTTACTGTCTTCACAGCCAAAGTTATGCGTGCTTTCAATTCCTCGCTGTTAGTAGGCAATGACGGCACCAAGTCTTGATCCTTGACATATCCCCACAAAAAAATCACATTGTGTGAGATCAGGAGACTTCGGAGGCCACAGATGAAGGGCGAGGTATTGCCTTGCAAATCGACCAATCCATCTTTAAGATGTGCACGAACTGAGAAGTGCCAATGTAGGAGGAGCTCCGTCTTGCTGAAACACAAAATCATTGGAATATGCTTCCAGTAGAGAAAAAATCCAATCTTAATCAATGCCTACAAACAGCTCGAGGAATTGAAAGCACGCATAACTTTGGCTGTGAAGACAGTAACTGCTGGCATGCTTCACAGAGTGTGGGAGGAATTAGAATATCGACTTGACATTGTTCGGGTTACTCAAGGAGGACATATTGAACATTTGTAATGTTATTTTTTTCAACAAAACTAGAGAATATATCGGTCAATTTAAGAGGTCGCACAGCTCTGTAGCTCGTATCATTTGAAAAATACAGATCTTTGAAACCGAAGCATCCTTTTGTAATCACCCTGTTTTAAACACATGGTTGGTTTAATACCAGCTGACGCCGTAAATACCTACTTGGAACATTAATTTTTTCTATGTTTGCCAGCAACAAACCTTCCTACCTAATTGATGTTTCCTAAAAGAAGTACTAATCAGGAAATGGTTACTAGAACAAAACCTAGGAACCTTCTACTTCTGACCCACAGAACCACTTTCACAAGTCGTTTGTCGTGGCCACCATCTCTGGAATGCTATCATCATATATATTATTTCTCAAGGGCTTTTTTTTGTCGGTACGCCATAACTTCCTTACTACTTCATCAATTTTCATAAATGAGGAATCATTTTAAAGCTTTTCTTAACCGCTACACCGGAAAAATATACAAATTACTCACATTTCAGTTGTTTTTCGAAAAATTACAATTGAAAAAAACGGTTTTTTGAAATCCCGCCCTCGACCTATCGATCCTCTATCGAGAATATCGAGATATATCGAAATGAAACCGATTTCAATTTCATGCATTTATTATCTCAATCCGCATTTAATTTCGACTTAAAATATTGATTTGAGGTATTCGATCTGCTGATCTAGGTATTTATAAAATGAACTAAATTAATCAAAACTTGAATTTATATTTACTTCCCCAAACCGCTCGCAGTCATTTGTTTTTACTTAGTCCATGACGACCAACATACTTCGTCTCTGCTCTCTACGATAAACAAACCCGGCGATCAAATCAGATTATTCACTTTAAAGAAATCTACACAAGTTCAACTCAAAAGTAAGTAGGTACCGTATGGATTCTGACGCACTAACTACACGGTACTAACTATACGGTGTGCACTTCAATTAAGTGGGATTTAAGGAGGATACAGTGCGAATGCTTCGCACGGGTCGCACCGCAGAAGGAATGCTACATGTAACCAAGAAAGTATACATACATTAAAAAGAAGAGAGACACGTGGGGAGGTCCTTTTGAAGGAAGGAAGAGGATTTCTTAAGAAGAGAGGGAACGAAGAGAGAATAAATTGATTTGAAGACGCAACAAAGAACGGAGCTGAAAGGGGTGGAAAGGGGACAGGGATCGTAAAAAATGTACCCTTTTTATATCCTCTCCCCCCCCCCCAACCATGATACGTTCTCCGGGCGTCCATTTCCGGCGATTTCTGAATGGCCGATGGAAGGATGGATTTTGAGGAACATCATATCCCTTAGGCATAGAAGCGAGTCTATACCCGTAAGGCATGCGAGCGAGCCTCTCATCCAAGAATGATCGCCTGCTGGGAATTCCTCGAATATTGAAACAATGAAATACCGCAGTGGAATCTATGAGGAAGCTTCTGAAATTTCGACGAATGAAGGAGACACGGAAGGCACGGAATAAATAAATCACGATAGACAAGACAGCACATCTATCGATCGGGAATATGACCGAATGCAAGTTCATCGCAAAGTTCTCCATTTTAGAAGCACAGGACTAAATACACGTCTTTGTTACATTGAATTGAAAGCCTCAAACTGTTACTATTTGCAGAAAAATTGATGGCTGATTGCAACAATGTATAAAGAACGAAAATAGGACTTAAGGTAGTTTGAGTGAAAAATCACTTCACCATTTGATTAATTTGCCTCATTTTAAAGAAAGAAGAGAAAAAAAAATCCCATCTTTTTAATGATACCAAAATATAAACCCCTTGCCGAACTAGCAATTTTTTCTGAAAATGCAAGCTGTTTCACATGAAATAGATTACGGCAGTGCGCTCCAGAGGGAGGATATTGAGAAATTAACGAATTTATAACACCTGGATTTCGTAAAAAAACAGGGTGAAGTGTGCATGTTTTCTCAACTATAAAAAAAATTAATCTAAATCGAAGACATTGAAATTTGCCATGAAAAAATCATTTAACTTGCGCGGGATTCGAACTTAGCTACAACACCTGACCGGCAATTGGGAGATACGGGTTCGAATCCCGGTCAAGTCAAATGATTTTTTCATCCTTCATCCCTCGTCATCAGCTCCCTTCTATTACTGAACGCTCCCTTCGCTTGCGCTATTCTCCTCCTAATGTCTTTGCTACTATGTCCTGTTTCTTCTAGCGTACTACACAAGTAGTTACATGGTTCTACTTTCTCCAGTTTGTGACTTCCTACTCTTATCACCAGCTTCGCTTTCTTTGTCCTAGAGAATCTCATTACTTTTGTTTTCTTATTATTAATCTTCATCCCGTATTTCTCGCTCTGCATTTCCAGTGCATCTATTAAAGTTTGCAATCCTTTCGATGACCGACAGACCAACGCCTGGTCGTCTGCGAATCTAACCGACTTTATCCACTGACCTCCTACTTCCATTCCCACATCTAGCTCATCCCATGCCTCTCTTACCATTTCCTCAGCATAGATGTTAAAATACCATTTCCTCAGCATAGGTGTTAAAAAGTAAAGGCCACAAAGGGCACCCTTGCCGCACCCCACGACCTATAACTGCCCACCCTGATTCACCGTCAGCTACCCTTACCTGAGCCCTCTGCCCCATATATACCTAAGTTTCGGATGAGTCTCCAATCACGCCAATCTATTCCTATTTTCCCCATTATGTGCATTAGTTTCTCCCAGTTTACTCTGTCAAACGCCTTTTCGAAATCCACAAAGCAAGCGAAAACATCCTCATTATGCTCTATTTTTCTATCTATAAGTGTCCTCATTACCGCAATCGCGTCTCTGGTTGCCCTCCCCTTCCTAAACCCAAATTGGTCATCGCCTAAATAGCGGTATGCTCTGCTCTCCAACCTTCTATTTAGTATTCCAAGCAAGACTTTTGTTGCGTGCGAAATTAAACTGATTGTTCTATATTCATCGCATTCTGACGCTTTCTTCTTCTTCGGGATAGATATTAATACTGTTTTCACGAAATCCTCTGGCCATACTCCTTCCTCGTAGATCCTACGAATAAGTTCGAAAAACGATTTTCTCCCCTTACTACCTAGATTCTTCAGTAGCTCCGAAGGTAGGCTATCGGTTCCCACGGCTTTTCTACCCTTCATCTCTCTTAATGCCCTATCTATTTCGTTGTCAAGTAACTCTGGTCCGAGGTTATCCTTATCTATTGTTCCTTCATCCACTAGATCTAGGCTAAAGGGTCTATTCTCGCTGTAATATAGCTCCTCTACGTATTCTCTCCATCTTTCCTGGATATCCTCCTTGTTTTGCCCTTAACCTTTGGTATCGTTTGCCCTCTCTTACCACCCGATAACATATTCACCTTGGCGTACAAAGCGCCCACTTCCCCCTCCTCCTGCATCTTTTCCATTTCCTCGCATTGTCCCTTCCATCAGTTTTCTTTTGCCCGATTGGTCACTCGCCTGAGTTTATTATTCGATTCCTTGTACTTCCTCTAGCCTACGTCGGTGTTGACGTTTTTCCATAAACTTCTCTCCTCCATTTTCTTTATCATTTCTTCCGTAACCCACGGCTTTCAAGTGTTAGTACGTAAGACGATTTGGGGAGGGAGGGGGGTTGAGCTTTTCTTACGTTGTCTTACGTAGGAAGGTGGGGGAGGTGAGGGGGTCCGAGTCAATCTTACATATAAGATTTAAGTTACTTCCGAGATCGTACTTATATCCACTCATTAAATTAATTTCCGACAAAAATCTTACTTTGTAAGGTAACCGGCAGTACGCCTGGATTTATGATAAGCCATCGAAAAAGGTATGAAAAATTCCTTGCTTTCATTAGTTAGGAGACATCGCAAATGTGAAGATCTAGTATTTTGCGAGTCGCACCATATGCACCGTCTGCGCCTACTATGAATCGAAAAACATCGATAATCGTTATCGACATCAGACTAAAAATTCATATTTCTACGGTTCTCAAATAAGAGCCTATTATTTTGTTAAAAAATTGAAAAACCGGCGGTGTTAAGGTGGTTCCACCGTAAAATGACTAAATGTCATTTTATTCATATTCTGTCTACTTGTAGAAAAAAGTTGTCCTCTATCTGAAATGCACAACAAAATAATACCTTTCCACTCTATTTTATTCTATAATTGAACTTGAAATTACATGGTGTTCAATGGGGGAAAGAGAGAAAAACAGGGTAAAATAGTATTTGTCCATAAAAAACAAATGCCATTTTCGTGGAAAACTGTTTATAAGAAGGAAATAATCCAGATAAATTGAATAAAAAAGAAAATATAGGCCTCTTACCACCTTATTTTTCTAGTTATTGAAGAATTAATGCCGTAATTGAAGTCAAAATGCGGTAATTCGTAGGAAATGGCGCTGCAGTCGGCTCCTATGGCTGGAAAAAAGTGCTCATTTAAAATACATTCGTGGAATAATCTGCATATCATCTTACTTTTGGGTTTCCAATGGTAACGGAATTCAATAGCGAAAGCAGGATTCTTTTGACAAAATATCAAAAATGTGGTATTTAGTAATTGTTTTGACTCACGCAGTCACGGCGGAGCCTCCTTTAGGTAGAATTTTGGACACTATGAAAATGGAATCGCCCACGTATTATTATCTACGTGAATGGTTCCAAAAATGAAGGTTCAAATTCCGGACGAAGTGTCGTCCGGAATTAGGCAATTCTTCTTTCCGAACAAAGGCAGCAAAATCCGGACTGTCCGGAGAAATTCCGGACGTTTGGCAACCCTGACTCTCAGCGTGGAAAATCAGTTCCACAACGAGCGTATATGACATGAAGTCTAACCTACCTCACCTATAAGGCTTATCTCTCCGGATTGGGGGAGGGTGAATAGACTACGAGCTTTTTTACTGGAGTACTAATCCGTATCTCAACCGGTCTAATCCCAAACATCACGGCACTCAAACAGAGAGAATCCATTTATTTCCATGGGTACAAAAAGCGACGGGGGCGATATAATGCGACCGTTTTTGAGGCGACGCGATAGCGCGACACATTGTTGTCACCGAGCACTGATAACGGGCGATTGGTGTGCCATCTGTGAACAGTGAGCCGCGCCGGGCGGAAGGATGTGTAATAGTACATTCGCCACTTGGCTCAAATGGTAGTGGGAATGAAATATCCAGTGACTGCTGCTTTTTGCTGTATCGTGTCACCAAAGGAGTTCGAACAATATGCGTGATGCAAGCAAACACACACTGCGAATGTCATTTATTTTTTGTTGCTAGGACGATAAAAACCAACAAACAGCGGGACTGGTCGAGACGGTAACTGCGCCGAGCCAATGCTGGAAGTTGTAAATTTTATTGGAATCAATTAAGGTAGTTTGAGCAAGATATTTCCCTAGTCATAATGGAGACCATATTCGAATTTTATTTTATTTATTTCAGCGTCTGTAAGAAGTTTGAAGTAAATATTGCAATATTAATGGTGCAAATAAATAGTATTTATGACTAAAATTATCAGTAATTAAATAAATTTAACTACATAAGTCTCTAAATTGACTCACTTTTTCACGCCGTACGGCTAAAAAGCTTTCAGAACAGCAGGTTTTATATGAGATTCTGTAAAAATTACTTCGGTAAGTAATATATTACTTTTTATAAATAGTTGAGAAAACATACGAACGAACTACTCACCGTTAGTTTTTTGACTGAATCAGGGTGTTAATAAATCATATTATTGTCAGCATTGTCCCTCTGGAGCGCACGGCCATAATTTAACCCATGCAAAACAGTTTAAATGTTTAGGCAAATTGCTCGAAAAGTAGTTCGGCAAGAGGTTTGTATTTTGATATATTTTGAAAGATGAGAATTGGAAGATGGCATTAGCACGATGAATGAAATGGCACTGTTTTTTTCTTGCGAACAGTTTGACAAGCACAAATTGCGAAATGGGAAATGACTAATAAATATTTTTGTCCCTCTCAAGGAAAAAAAATGTAGGAGGCGTTTTGATTTCGGGTCTTGAAGGAATATGGAGGATATACATCAAAAGCAAAGATAACGAATGAATACCTATGTATTATGCACAGAAGTGGAGGACAGGGAGCTGCAGGAAAAACATTAGGCGTAGGTTGAGTGCATTGGTGGTGCAGAGACTAAACATACGATGGGGAAACGGGATGCAGAATGCCGAGATAGAGGGGAGGATGCTGGTTGGAAGGGGAAGGGTGATGAGGAGTAAAGAGTTTATTGGTGAGATGATAAGAGTAAAGTCGTATTCCGAGCTTAGGATCTAACTTTTGCGAGGAAATGAATGATAATTAGCTCATTTTTTCATTCAAGTATTCTACCAGCTGATTGGTAGGTTCTTGGACAGTCCCCAATCTGTATCCCAACCTCATAGACATTGTCTCGCTTTCCCTCCTAAGGATGGCTCGCCATTAGATCCCTCTTCAATTCTTCATATCTTATATACCTCCAATTATTTCGTCCAGAATTCCTATCATCTTCCTTCCTCTTCCACGCTTCCCCAGTGTTCTCCCCTCTATCACTCTTTTCAACATGCCCTCTCCTCTCAAAACCTCCTCCATCCATCTCTTCTGCCTTCTCCGAATCTCTCTGCCACAAGCTTCCTCTCCTCTCCGACCATATCCATTACCTACTCGTTCGTCTTCCTCGCCATCCAGCTAACCTTCTCCATCCTTCTCCAAACCCACATCTGAAACGCCTCAAGTCTACGCACATCCTCCCACCGCAATGACCATGTAGTCCAAGAGAAGGGAGTTACATCAAAAGATACCAATTTACCATTAAGGTGTGGCTTTAAAACAGGAAGGAAGTATATTGCAAGTTCTACAGAATATTTATTGAATATCGTGCATGGAATGCTGAATAATTCCGAATCAATGAATTTAAGTTTACAGCCACTTAATGGCAAGGCGCCGTCCAATGAGACACTACGGGTCGAACAGGTATGTTCATCTTAATGCGTCTTTGGCAGGCTTTCCTTTCAGCATTCGTAAACCTTTTTTATCTCCTCATCTATCCTTTCATCTTTCTCAGACATTTGGCCTATGTAAACAAAATAATTCGCTTGTTCAATTCAAATTTATCATACATCCTATTCTATTTTTCAAAAACAACTACTTTGGTCTTTGAGGCATTTATTACTCACATCTGTTCTTTCTGTTGCTTCACGGAAGATATCCAGGAGCCTCAGTAGAAAAAAAAACAAAAAACGGAACCGGTGGACCAAAATATAACCGATGATATCAGCAATAAACGATGAGACGAAGATATTCTTTGCAGCTGAGGCGTTGCTAAGAGAAATGTTCAAATCGTCATCGCGGGTATTGAATCATAATATCAATTTCCCAGAAACTCTTCTTCATGCCAACTGGTATCTTGCATGTTTTTTTTATTTATTTGAAGTTCTTGGCACCACCACCTTCCCGTGCGTTTCAGAACAGAACGTGCTTTGCGGAACAGAGCACCTTACTTTAGCTTAGAACTTCTTACTTTACCTTGAAATAATTATTGCAAAAATAGTGATTAAAATAGAATTTTCCTTCTCGTCACGGACAAACGTGACTGCCGCCGAGCAGGTAAAGATCCACGGAAGAAGTAAAACAATTTAGAATGCAAAGCACGAGGCGCTCCTTAGAACAAATGCCAATAAGCTCACCTTTCACGTTCCGACGAGGAAACCTTGAGTGTCCTTAAAGCCAAGAATATTCCACCCTCGGGCCAAGGTTGCATCCAAAGATGCCGCCGCGCCACCTCAGGCGTTGATTGAACATTCAACTCAAGGAGGGGATGACAGAAGGAAGGGAAGAAGAAGAGTCAATCATTCCAGTCGCAGATCGACAGAAACGCCGAGATATACGATCCTGAAGGACAAGCTTGAATAGGCTTACAAAGGGCTTGAAAATATATATTTTTTACCAGTAACCTTCATATTTTTTACTTAAACAGTTTTATTTTTTGCAAAGGCATGTTATTACCGAAAGTGTTTTTTTTTTAACAATACTACCTGAATTACCCGGCGTTGCTCGGGATCAAACTTCCTTCATATCCTAACTCATAATCATATAAGAGGACAATATATTGAAAAAATGAAAAACTTCCTTCTTTCGGGTGTATTTGATAAAATAAACTTTAACTCTTTATCTTGAGTGAAATTAGTTTTTTAAAAGCAAAAAATAAACCTTTCCACAAAACCCAATGCTTAGCATTACTAATCAGTTTAACTAAGCAACATGAATTTTAAATGCGTTAACGACCAAAACCTGGCTGTCAAGGAAATATGCTATTGTTGATTTATTGGTAGTTGTTGTTTAAACAAGTCAAGGAAATATGCTATTGTTAACTTCATCTAATTCTAGGTTAATTGATTTATCGTTCGAACTACCTTAAAAAATGCATTTTTTTCATGAGTTTCCATTGATATTTTTTGTTTTGCATGAGCACCCATTCACTTAACATAGGCCGCTGCCATATGGCTGCTAGTGGAAAAGAACAGGTTGCCGACCCTTGACCCAGTCAGCTGACCTGTTTTCCGGCTGGAGTGTTCGAATCCTGCCAGATGTCGCCCCCATGCCTCCAGCCGTCTCTCCCAATTTACACAAACAAATGCATCGACATACAAACTCTGCAAGCCGCCACAAGGGCGCGCGGGGACGGGATGTCACCATCCAAATAAAGGGAAAAGAGGAAAAAGGGTATCACCAGGGAATATGTATGAAATTGGATGCATGTATCTTAAGAGTGGCGCCCTGATATCGCGGAAATGATTAACGATGCGCGGAAAAAAACAGATTCTTCACCATGCTGAAAAATTCCTTAGTCCTTTCTAAAAAAAAACATGAAGGAATTTTAACGAAAATTTTCGTGTTGTCCATAGGACCGGTTCCTTCTCTAAGGGTTTGTACGAAATATAGGCGCCCAGCTCATACTCCGGAGAAGAAGTATAGTTAGATTTATGGAAGACTTGAGAACTCCACGGAAACATTTCCAGCATTCTTCAGGGAGTTATCTCACTTTCGGAGGAGTATAAGAAAGGCAGTAACTATGGTCAGCGGCTAATATCCTATATCGAATACTCCATCATACATATTTTTTAATATGGTGGGAGAGGAAAGGAAGCTTGTGGCAGAGGTTTTGAGAAGGCATAAGAAGAGATGGATGGAGGAGGTTTTGAGAGGAGAGGGCATTGTTGAAGAGAGTGATAGAGGGGAGAACACTGGGGAAGCGTGGAAGAGGAAGGAAGAGGACAGGAATTCTGGACGAAATAAGAGGAGGTAGAAGATACGAAGAATTGAAGAGGGATCTAATAACGGACCATCCTTAGGAGGGAAAGCTAGACAATGTCTTTGAGATTGGGATGCAGAATGGGGATTGTCCAAGAACCTACCAATCAGCTGGTAGAATACTTGAATGATAATTTTCTGGCAGGTTTTTATTTACTCAAAACTTTTCTAACAGAATGAGATGCATCGTTATGTGTTATGATTCATCGTTAAGTATAAGTAGAATTTTGGAAGCCTAGAGAAATACACGGGAATATTTCTGGCATTCTTTAGCGAGTTATCTCACTATCGGAGTAATTTAAGAAAGGTAGTTACCATGGTCAGTTCCTAATATCCTATCGGGTATGAGCTCATAATTACATTTTTTGTTTTCAGGAAGGTTTATATTATCTCAAAACCTCTCTAACAGAATTAGATCCATAGTTATGCGTTATGAATCATCGTTATGCCAAGAAATAGTTTTCACAAGATGAAAAAGCCTGTTATGGATCCATCTAAATCTACATAATACCCTGCCACAAGCCACACCAAGGCTGTGACGAAGGCGGTTAGTTATGACCTACATGAACTACACTGTACCACAATACTATGCAATGAAGCTACCACTATTGGTTCAAGAGAAAAAATGCAAATACTTGTGAGGATTTAACCAACATGCATTGCACTATGGGCATGGCAACAATGCTAGAGAAAATTGGTAATAATTGCCTTGGAAATCCACTGGTGGTTCCCAGCTTGGCAAAGCGGCATTTTGTACTCGTTCCTAGGAGCTTTAGATGATATTCGCGGGTTTAAATTCAAATTTTTAATGATATCTTTCTACGCTGGTTCACTTTCTTTCTACGGAGGCTTTATATGTTTTGCTGTGAATGGATACAAAACATCAAGAGGTTTTGTTGTTCAATAAGAAATTGGTATAATCTGGTTTTGAAGGAATTAACTGACGAAGGATGTAGGATTCTACATACTTGAATCATACCAATGGCACTACGAATCCTCAGCATACGGTTAGAAAAAATAGCCTAACTAATCACTATTAATTAATTGATCCCCGTTATAAACTATTGCGCATCTTAGGGGATACGACGTGAGTGAAAAACAAATGAGCAAATGAGGAATAAATTTTTAAGCATCACTCGTCACGTAACTCAGTGGCGTGCTTTGGCTCGAAGTCAGACACGCAGCACGCCATCTTTGAGGACTTCTCTTCCTCCCCCCCCCCCCATACCCTCTTCAGCTGGTGAGTGTAAACATCTGTCTCCGAGCAACACCAGTCTCCGCCCAAAACAAACTCCCTCGATTACGAAAAGCCGAGTCCGAAAGTCCGAAGAAATAATATGACTCCATACATGCATAATATTAATGCAGCATAGGCCTTAATTTGCAGAAGATGTAACGCATTGTTCTACGTTTTAGTAAAAAAAACTCATTGCTTTTTTTTAAAAGCTACATATCCTAGAGTGCTAATAAAAAAAACGCTGGTAAATCGTGAAATATATTCAAAATATAATATGATTTTTTCAATAAGTGATGTCGCAGGAGAATGCTTATGTTCAAATTATCCCATATGACATATACACCTAATTGCAACTAGAAATCAATATTACAGGCTGACTGAAATGTAATATTTTAAATATGAAATGCCACGTAGATAAGCAGATACTGTAATTGACAATATGTGCGAATACAATCCCCAATGGCGCACGCAGAAGTTTAATTCGATTGGGTTCATAAGCATTATCAACGTATAAAACAATGAACATTTTATAAAACAACTATTAGCTGAATTACCCGACGTTACTCGGTATCACCCTTCTTCCTTCAAAACACATCATCTTATAAGAGGAAGAGGGATTAGTTAGTAGTTGTCAAAACAGAGTAGAGTTTTATTAAATATTTTATTTATTTAAATGAATTGCTGAAAGCGCGGTTTTTTGACAAATACGATACGTAACAGAAAATCGATTGACAAAATTAGAAACTTGATTCTTTCGCGTAGGTATCTGATAAAATAAATATTTAACTCTCTATTATGAGTGAAAGTAGTTTTAAAAAGCAAAAAAGATAAACCACAGCACAAAAACCAATGCTTTGAATTCCTAATGAGGTTAACTGAGCAATATTAATTTTAAGATGGTTACACCGTAAAATGACTTCAATATTATTTTATTTATATTCTGTTAACTTGTAGAAAAAGTAATCCTCTATGTGATATGAACAACAAAATAATACCTTTCTACGCTATTTTTTTCTATAATTGAACTTGAAATTACATGGTGTTCAATGGGGGAATGAGAGAAACACAGGGAAAAATAGTATTTTTCCATAAAATATAAATGCCATTTTCGTGGAAGAAGGAAGAAGGAAATAATCAAGATTTATTGAATAAAAATAAAATATAGGTATCTTACCACCTTATTTATCTAGTTATTGAAGAATTACTGCCGTAATTGAAGTAAAAATGCGGTAATTCGTAGGAAATGGCGCTGCAGTCGGCTTATGTGGCTGCAAAAAAGTGCTCCTTTAAAATACATAATCTGTTTATATTTTGTACTTTACTTTTGGTTTTCTGTAGGTAACGCATTTCATCAGTGAAAGCAGGATTTACTTTGACAAAATATCAAAAATATTGTATTGAGTATTTTTTTAGATTCAGACAATCGCGGCGGAACCTCCTTAAATGCGTTAAAGACCAAAATCTGGTTGTCAAGGAAATACGTTCTTGTTGATTTCAGAGAAAAATGTTCGTTTTTGCAGCTAAAACAGCGATTTTAAAAATAAATACTAATTGGAAAATGTAAGTGATTGAAAGAATTGTAAACTTCATTCTTTCAGACATTTGATTAAAAAATCCCAAACCCTCTAACTTGAGCGAAAATAATTTTAAAAAGCAAAAACTGAAACCATTGCACAAAACCCAATACTGGCGTAGACCACCAAAAGGCTCTTTTTGGGACAATTTTGGGGGGCCCTGATATCTTTTTAAAATAGCATATAATTATCCTCCTGTCTTGAACTATTAGTCTTGAAAATTTCAGCACGATCAGAGTTAAACTGTATATTTGTTTAAAAGAAAAATAGACAAACATTCTTTTTTATATATATAGATAGAAATATTTTATTCAGGGCTCGTTTGTGTAAATTTTCATTTCAGAATGTATCCATGCTCCATCAGTACTATTTTGAAGGAGTACACACGTAAATAATCACATTTTATCAAAGCGATAGCGATATAGCGTAATTTATTTTGCGAATTTCCACCACCAATTCGACCATACATCACGAACATTGTTGAGGTAACACATGAATTCTGGAATAAAAGAATACGTCGCATATTCTCTTACGATTAACTTAGCACATGGAAGTTGACTTTCCGGTTACAGTGGCCTCAAAGGTCGTTCTTAAGTAGCATTCCAATGTGTGGGCAAAGATTTCGTTGTCAATAAGGGTTGATGGAGATGGTCATCAGCAAGCAATTGACCACGCTTCGATTATATTTAAAAAAATATCGACAGCCATTTTCAGCCATTTCCGACAATCGTAACAGCTGATAAAGAAATCAGGACAGATTCATATTTTGCCAGCGTATCAAGCATTTAGATTCGGCGAAGATATATCGCATATTACCCCAGGAAATCCTTATCATTTGACTACGAGCGGTGAGTATAAATCCAAGCAACGAAGTAATTCGGCAGGGGACTTGCAGCAAGAAATATAAACGTTTCCGCTTGCTTAGAGATGTTATTCGCTGATATTAATCCATAGATTATGTACTTAAAAATTAAAAGACATAGGTAAAAAAATTTATATAACCTACAGATTAGGTACTCAAAAGTAAGGATTTTTAACTCCTTCTATCTTGAACAATAAGGAATATAATGATCATAATAATTAAAACGCTTTTCGGTGTTTTTTTTACATAAAGTTAAACTTATATGCATTTCTAATCCCACACGAATGTCTGTGGGACTAGAAAAATGTGGTTGAAAAAATCGAAATAGATTGTGGAAAATGCGGTAATTTTTTAAAATTTCCATCTAGTCATTTTGTCACTTCCGTCTTTCATTTTTTTGCGTAGAAGCCGAAAAAAAAACGCGTAAACAAAACGATGTATTTCAATTATCCATTACACATGGAGATATTTCTACACTGTAACAGAAAAACACATACACACATTTCTACATTGTAACAGAAAAAAACATCCGAAAGTTTCTTTATGAAATAAATTCCTGGCTACTTCTCATAAAAAATAAATATCTTTTTCTGTAATATTCATGTAATAAAGACTGAATTAATTGTAAAAAATGAAAGATTTTGAAATGAATTTGTTATTTCTTATGTTAATGTTCTACAACAGCTAATCACGTATGTATCTATCTAACTCATAACCACTGTTATCGGTGTTTTATCGATGTGTCAATTCCCCTATTATTGTCATAATTTTCACAGGATTCTATAAATATTTGTTTTTGTACAATTCTACTTATGCATATTTTGTTAGCATTTTTGCATGGATAACATGATATTAGCCGCAATACAGGTGCACCTATTCCTTAGGGGTTACCCAATTACTGTTTTTGTAATAATAGATTGAAATAGTTTGAAAATAAATAAAATTCGAGAATTGCATGCACGTCAAACTCCAAGGGTAAAGTCGCCTTTACACTTTGACAACTAGCTAACATTCATAAATGCACGGAATATTGCTTCCCCACTTATTCCCATGACGGACATAAAAAAAAGGCCCGATCCACTAGAGGTATCTCCATTCCTCCAGCGGGGACCGGGCTACTCAGCTCTCCCTCCACAAGAGGGACGGGCTGAGTTTATACAAGTTCTGAGTCTTTACATAATTTTGAGGTTCCTTTGCCTTTATTCTTTGCCCCCGTTAACACAAAACAATATTTTTCAATGTTTGTCGATGAATATCTGATTCCAATTTAATTTTAATTAAATTACCCAAGCAACGAAATTAAAAATTTAAATAAAATTTCAACAAACTTGAAGATAAAATTCAATAGGTTATAATTAACTTTGTGGTATTCCATAATGCTTTCGATGAATATCTTTTACTAATACCACCTTTCTTACAAATTGCTAATAAAGCCATAAACGTAGCATGTATCTCACTTAAGCCAACAAATATTAATCTAAGGAATTCCTTTTCTTTTTACTGCTAGTAAAATGCTGCTAAAAAAGCTGCTAGTAAAATTTAAGGATCCGATAGAGCAATTAGACAGATGTGGAGTATATTCATTGAGATGCAGCGATTGCAATAGTGTCTACGTGAGGCAGACAGGAAGGAGCTTCTGTGTCAAGAGAAAAGATCATTCAACTGCTTATAAAAACATGAAAGAGGATAAAAGTAATTTTGCTAAACACACTTAGTATGTAGCAGCCACTGGAGTGATTTTACAATGAATATCCTAAAATTATGTAACGACCGCCGCGAATTAGATTCAAGAGAGCAGTTGGAAATTTAAACAAATTTGAATAACCACGACAACACCCTCATTAACCAGGAATACCTTTATACCCTTCCTATTCCCCTGTTCTGGCCTCCGTTTCAAATTTCTTCTCCCCTTCCGTTACGTAACTACGGAAACAATAGGATAAACAGATCTCAATTAATGCCTGACGATGGTGATTCTTCACTGAAACCCGGGTCGCTTACTTTAAATAAAAAAGTGGTATTAGTAACAGATATTCATCGACAAACATTATAATGGAGTACCACAAAGTTAATTATTAACTAGTGAATTTAATATTTTTCGATTTTAAAATAATAATTCGAGTTCTTTTAATTAAATCTTATACAAATATATACTTGAACAAAATTATTATTGATTAAGAGCTTTTTATGAGCTTAATCTGAAGCATTATTAATGAAATATATTAAGTAATAATGTTTTAATACAATAAAATAAATTTTTTTTCTTCTGTCTTTTTTTCGAATGCACTTTCCAGATTATTTTCATGAGTCAAACTCCAAAAGACCGTGAACCTCAATGACTCCACTGTTGCCATTGGTGATGATGCTGCACCATTTCACCGCGACCGAAGAATATATTTGAAAATGCACGCGATATATACAATGAGGTCGCAGTAATTGGACATGCGGTCAAACAAAAAACACAGCGTTTTTTCGCGGTTAAAAAAGGAAAACGAACGAAAAAAATATATATAGGCCCCGATTGGAGACAGCGGATGGAAGAACAGAGAAAAACTCATAGGGCTCACAAAAGGAAACTTGTTTGGGAAAACCGATGTTATTGCTGCGAGTACGGTTACCGCAATGTTGGTTGTAATGTACCGTCAGACCGGACTAATTTTGCGTCCGGAATTAGCTAGCGACCGGAAGCCTTATTGGGAGTGGGGGAGGGGTACTGGGGGGGGAGACAGCCAATGAATAAGGGGGAGGTGGAGAATCACGTCATCATTAACTTGCAATTACCACTAATTCGCTCCATCGGCCATTTTAAGGGGTTTGAGCGAGATAGTTCCCTAGTCATAATGGAGACCATATTCGAATTTTATGTATTTTAATTTCAGCGTCTGTAAGAAGTGTTAATTAAGAATTAATGGCGCCAAGACATAGTTATATATGACAAAAATTCTCAGTAATTAAATAAATAAGGCTACATAAGTCTCTAACTTGACTCATTTTTTCCCGCCGTACGGCTGAAAACCCTTCAACACAGCAGCTTTTTTTGCGATTCTGTTAAAAATTACTCCGGTGAGTAATAGATAGATTTTTATAAATAGTTGAGAAAACATGCAATCTACACACCGTTAGTTTCTTGACGAAATGTAGGTGATAGAAGTTCCTAATTTGTTTAGTATTCTCCCTCTGGAACGCACAGCCATAATCTATCCCATGTAAAACGGTTTATATTTAAATAGGCAAATTGCTCGAAAAGTAGTTCGGTAAGGGGTGGATATTTTTATATCATTGGAAAGATGAGAGTTTTGTTTCTTTAAAATGACGTCAAATTCATCAAATTCTAGGAGAAGTGATTTTTCGCTCGACCTACCTTTAGAGAGACACGAGAACCGAATGTGAAACTAATTAATGCCAACGCCTTTCATACACACTAATGTGATGAAAAAGCAGCGATATGTTGTATTACCAATAATGAGATGGAAATCATCGAAAAAAAAAAGGTTCAATTAGGAAATTTGTTGGCTCATATGAACAGGATATAAATGGAAATTAAAAGAGACGGAAGCTTAACTTTAAAAAAGTTGAAATGTGAAATTAGACTACAGCATATTCATTTGGAAAATAGAATTTCCCACCAATGCCGCCTGAATGGAAATTAGTTCTAATAACTCGGCGTCCCCCATTCGTTTTATATTTTCATTTTGGTTTCAATTGCACTCCCTTTGGTCAGTTTACGCAAGCGTTTATCGGTTTTGAAAGCAATTACGTAGATTATAATTCAATGCACTTCAATACGGTTGACGAAAGAGGATAGAGATATGATACGGATGTCACTCGCTATTTATTCTGTAATAGTACTCGCAAAAAAAAGTCACTTGCTACGGTTATATCGACCCCAATTGCATCCTTTGAAAAAGCAAACGAAATTTGATAAACGTTATAATGAGAATGTGAATAAAAGATTTTTATGACTCAAAGGAATAAATGCCATGATCAAATATCAGGAGAGTAATTTCAGAGCGAAAACATTCCATGCTTCCGCAAAATAATTTTAACAGCTGTAGGTTAACGCGGTAGTGTACTCAAAATTCTACTCTAGGAATGCTATTTTTTTTTAAATTTAATAGCCACTCAATTTACTCTCTAAACACAGCAGAAAAGACTGCCTGATATGCTATTAAATATTATTATTTTTTTAACGGATTTAGAATTTTTGAAATCACATTTTTTTATTTTTGTCATTGCCCTAAAACATTTCTGGGAACCACACTACCCCAATATTGAGTTTCCCAGTGTATTTTACGAAGGAATCGTTATGAATCAGTAAAATATATTACATATTACATCAAGTCAGAACTACAATTTATTCAGTGCAACAGTAGGTAAATCTCCGTTTAATTTCATAGATAAAATTTAAAAATAGTAGCATATGTAACAACACCTACTGGTTTGTAATTACATACATAAAATTTGGTAGTGTTTGACGAAATACAATTGATATTACAACGGAAATAGTTTTCATAGGTCTGGCATAAACGCTGGGGTGGATTAGGGCAGGGGTTGAGCTGGGGGGGGGGGGGGGGGGGACCGTAATTCCTGGGAAAATAAGAAAAAAAATGAAATCATAAGGTAATTCCTCACCGAAAGACCTCCGGTAAGTAGCAATCCACCTCCTCCCTGCAAAAAAACGACCTTAATCCACTCCTGAGACAGACGCCAGATGACAATTGCATTGAAATAATTACAAAAGTATTCCTTAACATTTTTATAGTGACCATTTCATTCATTCAAGTATTCTACCAGCTGATTGGTAGGTTCTTGGACAGTCCCATTCTGCTCTCCAAATTCATACACATTGTCTCGCTTTCCCTCCTAAGGATGGCCCGTTATTAGATCCCTCTTCAATTCCTCATATCTTCAACCTCCTCTTATTTCGTCCAGAATTCCTATCCTCTTCCTTCCTCTTCCACGCTTCCCCAGTGTTCTCCCCTCTATCACTCTCTTCAACATGCCCTCTCCTCTCAAAACCTCCTCCATCCATCTCTCCTGCCTACTCCGAACATCTGCCACAAGCTTCCTCTCCTCTCCGACCATATCCAATACCTCCTCGCTCGCCTTTCTCACCATCCAGCTAACCCTCTCCATCCTTCTCCAAACCCACATCTCAAACGCCTCAAGTCTACGCACATCCTCCCTTCGCAATGACCAAGTTTCCGACCGATATAACGCCACGCTCCATATTTTAGATTTCACCAGCCTCTTGTTTACGTCTCTTCTCAGACCCCCCCCCCCCCCCATCAATTCCCTTCTCTTCGAAAATGCTTCTTTATAAAAATTAAAAAATAAACGCTGTTCGCCGTGAGGACGAGAGTTAAAACGATGCATTTTCGCACGAAAGCAAAGCCTGTTTTTTTTACGAAATATTATCCACATAACATATTTATCTCGCGCAATTTGTCCGTACTTTTTATCAATAATGTAGAGATTTAACAAAATATTTCTATTTTGTATAATTTTCTAAATGAATAATTACGGCACCGCGGAAATTCCTTTATACATTAAGATGGGTCTATGCCTCCAAGTTAACTCTCAAAACTACTACTCTCAACTAACAAGACTCAAGTTAACGGTCGCCACCTGTGGTCGCCTATTCTACATCTACATCTACGAAGTACCGTGCAAGCCACCACTAGGGTGTGTGGCACGGGATGATTCCACACCAGGCATACAGCACTCGTCCCAGAACAAATCAGAACCTCGCACGCTCCCCCTGGCGCTAGGCGCAGACACCAAAAAGCAGTCAGGAGAACAGTGCGCAGTCCAACCGGAAACTGGGAGAGTGATACGTAAATGAACATGCAAACATGCAGAGCAATGCTATAGACACATCTAGTGGTTAATATTACTGATACTGTTAATTTATGAATACTACGAGATGCTACTTCATGCAAAGAACAAAATAAAATAATGCCGGACAAATCGACAGGTGTGAAGAGTTAGTAATGATGTGGTGTTATTAAGCACAAGTGAAAATCCTACTCTACCTATTGATAGTGGGAGTTTCATGTGATTGACCTATCGCAACTATTATGATCCCTTATTGTATCTGGGAAAAATGACATTTTGAATCTATCGGTTCGGCAGTCAATTTCCTTTATTTTATTCCTGTGATCGCTTCTACCGTAGTATGTACGTTGGCTCTAGCAGTATATGTTGAACGTCCGGCAAAAAACTGTCTGCTCCGAGTTTGCGCAAAAGATTTAACCTGTATTTCTCCCTTCGATCAGTTAGAGATTCCCACCCTAATTCCTTCAACAATTCGGTGACACTGCTAAGTTTATCGTAACAACTTTTCACAAATCACTATTGGGGTGGTAGAAGCTCAACGGGAAACTGTGAAAGGCGGTGCTGACAAAAATGGAGTGGGCAACTATTATCCTATACGATGGAAAAGGTCTACTCCGTTGTCAATGCAGGCTTGAATCTTTAACATTGATATAGCCTTAATACGAAAATATCATCAATGGTTGTTGATTTTTTGCGTATATGAAAGATGATTCTTTGATTTAAGTGGGTTGAAAATCCTCATTTCGGAATCTAGCCTTCGCAACGTGCCCCGGAATAAAACCAAAACATTTCGTAAGAACAAGGTTTTGCTATTTTTTTATAAAAAAACACATTCACTGCATGATAAATTTACTCCACTTATATCAACAAATGATTCCTCATCTACAGAAGACAAAAATTGCAAGTCTCCAGCTGTCACGGTTAAGCCGTTAATGGGTTAGAGGGAAACGTATGAAACGAGCTTTTTAGCCCCGGCATAGAACCACCTTAATGATAAAACTATTCAATAAATTTAGTACAACTATTCACGTTGCAAAATTGCGGGTGCCGCTCCAGTATTATGTTAAGAGTAATCAGGGATTATATTCAATTGGCATTAGAAATCGCCTAACAGATACTTGGTCCTCCATAAACATGCACTCAGTCAAATAATATTCCCGATATCATTGGTGGCAACGAATAACACCTCAAATCTCTCATTACCATTTCATAGAATAATGGCCCTCCATCAAAGGCCGCGAAGCAGCCATGAAAATCAGTCGCGGGACAAAATTCAATTATCAACTTGATTCGTTTACGACGCAATCGGAATCAAAATTTTAGCCGTGCCGTATAGCACATCAAAAGATTCGGTGAATGTTACGGAATGCCGCAATTTAAAACAAAAAAATAACTACCAGTGGAAACTCAAACGATACAAGTTTCATTACATTGTGGGAACTCCAGGCGAAAGACTGCGGCGATACAAATAATACGATACCATTCGATACACGAAACGGCGATGTTCCGGGAAGACGAAAAACTAATCAACAACGTAAGAAACAAAAGAGGGAGCGGATTCGACTTAATCAATGTCATCGATTTGCTTTTCTCCTGCTCGTAGACTTCCGCGAATCAATTTAAACTCCAAAGCGGATGAATTTGAGGGTGTTTACTCTGGGGAAAGATGAAGAAAAGATAAACAATGACCAAGAAAATCAACCAACTCAAGGCTTCTCACAAGAATTGGAACGAGCGATACGACGATGCATCGAGACTATGTCGATATTTTTTTAATTCGACGGGTTCGTTAAAAAGGAATCGACACAGTTTACCGACAGGTAGGTAATTATTGTATCTTCAGCAATATTAACGGTATGTTTAATGGAGAAGTCAAAGAATAGTCTCCGGGAGTGTATACCCACGGGGAGAAAATCAGCATGCTAAGATTTGCCGAAGACATAACAGTCATGGCAGAAACGGAAGTAGATTTAAAGAAGACACTATGTAATATGGAAAGGATTACAATGGCCAGATATCATCTGAAGATCAATAAAAAGAAAAATAAGGTATTGGTACGCAGTAGGAGAAAGGAAGCCAGGACCAATGTTAAACTAGCAAAACAAAAAATCGAGGAGGTGGAAGAGTTCTGTTACCTGGGAAGCCGAGTAACCAGCGATGGACGAAGTAAAAGAGAAATCGCCAGTAAAATTTCCCAAGCGAAAAGGGCACTTTACCAGAAGAAGATTCTGTTTACAGCTGCAAATACAAGCGTGGAAGTGAGGAAACATTTCATTAGAACATACATCTGGAGCATTCTACAATACATGGCAGCGAAGCATGGACAATAACAGCAGCAGAGAAGTCCAGGCTGAAAGCATTTGAAATGTGGTGCTACCGAAGAATGATGAAGATAAAATGGATCGACCGAGTGACAAATGAAGAAGTCTTAAGAAGAGTGGGAGAAAAGAGATGTCTCCTGAAAACCTTAAAAAGGAGACGGGACAACTTAGTAGGCCACATTTTAAGACACGACGGCCTGATGAAGACAATCGTCGAGGGAAAAGTGAACGGGAAGAATGGAAAAGGCAGGCCTCGCATGAGATATATGGAGCAAGTTGTGAAGGATGTAAATGAGGGGAGATACGTCAATATGAAGAGGTTGGCAGATAGAAGAATTGAGTGGGGAGGGCTGCGTCAAACCAATCCTAGGATTGTTGACCGATGATGATGATGTTTAATGGTTGAATTATCATATCCAACGAGAAAAAAAAGGTATTGCCTAAGATTAAGTGAAAATTAGACCGTAGACTCACTATCAACGATTAAAAATAAGACAAAAATAACACAAAAATGCCTACACTGCGATTACATAATATTATTGTAATTAGAGGTTATCTGCCGGTTGAAATAGGTTTATATGGGAAAACTCTTATATTCAAGGGCCTACATCTCTTAACATGATTTCATTCATCACTCTCTTCATCCGAACCATATAGGGTATCTTCTTTCTTCACCATCCTTCTTACCAAATATCATCCCCATTAACACGGCGTTCATCATTTGCTTCACCCCTCATAACTTGTTCCCAAACACCAACCCTAACTCCTTTTACTCTCCAAGAACAATATTTTCATTGGTCACCCACAATGCTGAGGACATCCTTCGTCTTCCACACTTAAGATATGGAAGATAATTTAACCTTAGAGAAATTAAAATAATTATTTACACCACATTATGAAGACTGTGTTCCGGAAGACATTGTAAATGATATTTTAAATTCCACAGGGTGAATTTGTTATAAATAATCACACTACTTACAAAAGATATTGATGACTGAAATTAACGCAATCAACAGAAATACAAAACGTAAAAAAAAATGAATTTGATGAAGTAAGAGTGGATATAAGTGAAGGTTTCTCGGGTTTCACACCGGGTAAGATTATTTAAATGCATCAACGTTTCGATGGTTGACTCAGCCATCGTCATCAGGATAATGAGCTGAGCGAGGATGCTGGCGGTTATATATAGCCGCTGATGCCCCATTGTTGTGGGAGCCGTTACGCGTTCTTTGAATTTCGTCAATTACTGTGCGCCAAGTCCTACTTAAGTTGAAGCCGTTGTCTGAATTGATGTTATTTTGGTCCATCTGTATCAATATCGCTTCTTTCGTTATTCTTCCCTAATATTTGGACGCCCGGGAAAGTAGTAGGCGCAGGGTGACTTATATAATTGGCCGGGAAAACCTTAAACCCTTTATAAGAGTGGATAAATGTTCATTTAAGTATATCACAAGACAAGCGTTTAACCGCGGTGTGATTGCATTGAAGTTGAATACAGAGCTTTCAGTTTTCAATAAAGTATAGAATACACTAATTAATTTGTACACGGACAATATATTCCCGAAAAAAGAACTACAAGCTAAATATATTTTAAGAATTTAGACATGAAGAGAAGTCAATCCGACAAATAGCAATTGCAGAACAAATCAAATTGAAATATTAAAAATACGGAACAGTAGAAATATACCATTGACTTTCATAAGTTTCCATGGTTTTACATTCCTTTAGAATTTGTCTTTTCAGCCAAAAAAATAGAAAATGTATCGCCAAAAGAAGCTACTCTAAAAGAATAGAAGAGTAAAATTTTCTTTCATATGCGTACGACATGGATGATATTTTTTACAAGTTGAAATAGAAAACATTGAAATCATGTATAAAATTATCATGGTAGATTAGAAGTATCATAGCGGATAATCATTTACTGCATGTATATCGACAAGTCCAAAATGAGAATATGGAAAATGTTAGCAATTAATCCTAGTTAAGGTAGTTTGAGCGATAAATCAATTCACCTAGAATTTTATGAATTTGACGTCATTTTAAATTAAAAAAACTCCCATTTTTTAATGATATCAAAATATCAACCCCTTGCCGAACTACTTTTCGAGCAATTTGCCTTTTAAATATACTTCAGCTGTTTTACATGGGATAGATTATGGCTGGGCGCTCCTGAGGGAGAATATTGAAAAAATTAGGGATTTCTAACAACTAGATTTCGTCAAAAAAACCAACGGTGTACATTTTTTATGTTTCCTCAACTATTAATAAAAATAAATCTATTACTCACCGCAATAATACTTGCACAATCGCACAACCCTTCTATTGTTAAGTCTTTTCCACCGTACGGGGTGAAAAAATGAGTCAAATTAGAGACTTATGTAGATATATTTATTTAATTACTGAGAATTTTGGTCATGTACAACTATATTTTTGTGCCATTAATATTACAATATTTACTTCACTCACAGACGCTTAAATTACGAAATAAAATTGGAATATGGTCTCTACTATGACTAGGGAACTATCTCGCTCAAACTACCTTAATAAATATAGGTCGGAATATCCGATACGGCATCCGACATAAAATACTCGGTATACTCGCAAATTATGACCACTTCGATGTATTTCCAGCATCCCGATAAGTATTTGCACCGCGCGGATGGTCACTGATGACCCCCCATGCAATAACAGTGCGACGCGCTTGAGCAAGATGACCTTCGCCGAGGTTAAGCCGGCAATCAGAACTCGATGCAGATCGATGGATTCCCACCAAGGCAAACAACATTCCGCGCCGCCAAATAGGACGAAGCAATTAAGCCAGGAAAGGGGTTTTATGCAAAGTGCCGGATTACTGCGCCCTCCCGTAAGATATGCAGGAATAGGGCACCGAAAACGTTTGTTCCGCAATCTATTTCATTTTTTTTTTAAATCCTTTTTCGCTTCAATTCGAAGGATAAAAAAGAAGTGCTAGAACAGTCTGGCGTGTACAAGCTGGAATGTAATACACCGTGATGCAGTACAGTGTACGTCCGTCAGACTGGTCGAGCGCTTAAAACAAGAGCCAGGGAGCATGAAAGATGTTTCCGATTGGAGGATACATCCTCCAATTTTTCTCAACACCTGCTGGAAGACGGCCACAAGAGTAATTTCACCCCCAAGTTTCTTCATAGGGTAGATAAAGGGTGGAAAATGGACGCTGACGCTTTTACAGAACTTAGCGTAATTTTTTAGTAACGATTTTTATGATTGTTCTTCATTCCGTATTCCCAGCATTGATTTTCCAATGCAACCCCCCCAATGATGCCTGCATTGCTGTGGATGATGGAATAACTCATGCCTGATTAAAACGAAAAGCAAACGGATGTGATTCCGAGGCAAGGTGAATGGGGGAAGAAATTATCTCTAGCAGATCACATTTCAGATCCAAGGGTACCTACACAGTGCGGCAGAGAACACGTGCGAATCGATAAGGTCTGCAGGTATCCTTGAACTTATCGGATCAATTACTCCGAAAATATAACGGGCAAATCAATAGCAAGAGCGAAACGAAGATCCTAGCAACGGAAGAGTGAATCTAAGAGCACGTCCGGTTTGTGAAGATAAAGAGCAAAGAATATGAAATCCTTCAGCAAAAACAAAAGAAATGAGGTGATAGAAGCACGCTATGCAACAAACGTAGTGTAATGTCGTGACATTAAAAAAAAATTAATTATTACGTTCCACTATGCTGAGGAAATGGTAAGAGAGGTATGGGATGAGCTAGATGTGGGAATGAAAGTAGGAGGCTAGTGGATAAAGTCGGTTAGATTCGCGGACGACCAGGCGTTGGTCAGTCGGTCATCGAAAGGATTGCAAACTTTAGTAGACGCACTGGAAATGCAGAGCGAGAAATACGGGATGAAGATTAATAATAAGGAAACAAAAATAATGAGATTCTCTAGGACAAAGAAAGCGAGGCTGGTAATAAAAGTAGGAAGTCACATCTGGAGCAAGTAGAACAATTTAATTACTTTGGTAGTACGCTAGAAGAAACAGGACATAGCAGCAAATACATTTGGAGGAGAATAGCGCTGGCGAAGGGAGCGTTCAAGAATAGAAGGGAGATGATGACGGGAACCTTAAGTAAGCATGTAAAAAAGAGGCTGGTGAAGAGCTTGATATGATGGAGTGTGGCGTTTTTTGGCTCAGAAACGTGGACCTCGAGAAAGGAAAACTGAAGGCTGAAGAAATAGGCTGAAGGCGTTCGAGATGTGGGTAGGTAGGAGGATGGAGAAGGTGCGTTGGACGGAGAGAAAGAAAAAATGAGGAAGTGCTTGACATGGTGGGCGAGGAGAGGAAACTTATAGATGAGATTAGGGGAAGACAGGGTAGGCGGCTGGAAGGGGTAATGAGGGACCATGGTTTACTGAAGGCCGTGATAGAGGGTAGGATGTTGGTTAAGCGGGGAAGGGGAAGGAAGAGAATCGGTTTTATGGACGGGATGAAGAAAGGTAGGACTTATGCTGAGATGAAGGAAGAAATACTATAGGTAGAAAGGGCACGGCACGTGTAAGAGTTCGTTGGATATTCTCTGACTTTCATCACAACCTACCTCTAACCGGTAGATTACTGTAATGAATGAATGACGTTCCAAAAGTTCCAGACCCTTCTTTATTTGAGACCACGATGCATCTCCGATCCTCTCTCTGCAGCCTCTCTCACAACAATCCGCTATTCTTTCTCAATCATCAACAGCTTAACAACCTTTTTTAAAAAAAAACGAACACAACAATTACAATGCAGCATTTATTTTAAAACATCCAGAAAATTATAATTAATACTTAAAAATAAACGAAACAACCATTAACATAATGAAGAACAGCTAACAATAACGAAGCTTAGATTTTAAACAAGATCAACGCGATCCCTTTTTTTATCATAGTATGGCACGACGTTATAGGTAGACAATTTAATAGTTTTGAAAGCATTTTTCTAATAAATAAGAAAATTTATCACCAACAAGTTGGAGAATCACGATGGAGAACGCTTATTTCAGTCGCCTAGAATGATCATCTAAGCCCTATAGACAACGAATTTCCTTGAAGCAGTAACTAAAACGAGGGATGAACATTCCGACAGATTTTGATGCATGAAAAGTCACGTTTACTCTTTCAAGTGTAATCGGTGTTCGTGGTTCTGCCATGTTGCCACTTTGTCATAAATTCCGGACTTAGAAATTTTCAGCGGTACGATTTTTTTGAACAGAACTGTACAATGTACTATTTGTAGTGAAAACATTTTCTACCATGAAATATAAAATATCTATTGACCTATATCTCCCGAAGAAAATATATATATATATATATATATATATATATATATATATATATATATATATATATATATATATATATATAAAACTTCCAGGAGAATCACTCGGGTGATAAATATACAGTATGCCAAGAGGGTGGCCGATAAAAAATATAAACACGGAAAAAAGAACACTTACAGATAAAAACTTCCGATATTTCGGTGAAGAGTAGCTCCACCTTTCTCAAGGTTTAAAGTGATTCCTACTTTAAACCTTGAGAAAGGTGGAGCTACTCTTCACCGAAATATCGGAAGTTTTTATCTGTAAGTGTTCTTTTTTCCGTGTTTATATTTTTTATCGGCCACCCTCTTGGCATACTGTATATATATATATATATATATATATATATATATACAGTACTTCTTCTCTGTATATATACTTCTTCTCTGTATATATATATATATATATATATACACAGAGAAGAAGAACTCTTTTACATATATATATATATATATATATATATATATATATATATATATATATATATATATATGTTAAAGAGAAACTTTGTATATTCCACGGCAAACGTTTTATTTAATTTGCCGAGCAAGGGTTCGACTCACACGGTCCTTATCAAGGCAGTTTGTGCAATGAAATATACGGCAAACCTGTACAAAAAGGTTTTAGCGGAAGAAAATTTAGAAATGTGCATAAAGTTGCATAAACCTTTAATTACCAACCTGATATTTACAAAAAAAATAGTTTCAAGAATTGAAACTCAGGAATGTCATAAAACCTCTGCTCAGTTGATACTTTGAAGTATTCGAAAATATTCATTTCTTACAATTTTTCCTTATTTCAATCTTCTTAATACAATGAACACAGGCTGTGTTTATTTACTTTGTTTCATCAATAAACTCCCAGTGGGGAGAGACCATGCAGAAGACATTCATGAACTAATTCAAAAGTAGTCCACCACTGATTTATCCTGAGCATACAACCATAGAACGTTCATTGAATGATCAAGTGTGAACTATTCATTTGAGACTGTTCATAGATCGTTCATTGAATGTTCATGTGTGAACTATTCATTTGAGACTGTTCATAGATCGTTCATTTCCAGTCCACGAAGTATTATTCAAAAATGCCCCTTGGTTGAACATTTAAAGAACTTCTTTAAAACCTTTCAAACAAACCATGTCAAGTTCAAAAATCTTGTTTATTCACAGTAATATTGCATTTATATTCGTACTATGTGGCATTATAGGTTTCAATTAATTAATGCCAAATAACTGTTATCGAGATGTGATGATATTTTCTCAAACTATCAAGGAATTGCCATTTAATAATTATAGTTCTCGAAGTTACATTTATCCACGGAAATTACTAGGTAGGTATATTTATACAACATCGGGTGCTAGAAAATGCGCGTAGAGTCGAAGGGTGCCTAGTAATGCGACATGGGTACAATGACGTCAGGAAGATACAAGATAGGATGTTATGACGTACTAAAATTACGTAACGTAATTGCACATTCATAGTGATTAATTTTTTTAAATTGAGAGAGCAGGGGAGTCAGTGGAGAGGTAATACGATATGAATGGAGAATCATTTCACGAGAACTATTTTACTTAAACATTCCTTCATGGTTCATATGTTATTAATTCAAAAACAGTTCAGCCGAAATTCATCTACGTTGAACATTCTTTGAACTTTCTATTAAGTATTCCAATGAATGTTCTTTGCACTATCTGTAATCCCAATTGAACGTTCATTGAATGTTCTTCTTGAATGATCTTTGAACGTTTAAACAGTCGTCACTGAACGTTCTTTGAACATCTTTTGGACAATAAATTCCCCACTGGGCTAAAGTTATATTTATAATTGTTACCTATAATGTATATTTGATACTTATCCTAATAAAGGTAATATGCATTACGTTATAACATAATATTACATTATCCTTACTGCATCCGTTTTTTATGTAAGGGCATCACTTAGGAGTGGAACGCACCCAGTTTGTGTGTTTGTAATTAAAGTTTATGTAAAATGGGGCACGCGTATGTATTTATTTTCATTCTTACCGTACGGCATTTGACCTTCAATTGAAGTGTTTCAATGGGGCCGGGAGGTGTCATTACTTGGCCCTCGGTTAGAGATTAATCTACATGTCGCCAAAACAATTACTTTCATGACTAATTTAACGGCATATATACATGACTCTGCTGGGTTATAATTCCTGATACTCGCGGTAAAATTTACTAAAACTTATATTTAGTATTATAAATATTAGTTTTTGAAACTTCAATTCTTTTTAAACCGTGATATCCCGCAATTAATCTTTATTACAGGTTTTACAACAGGTTCCACAGGCTAAATTTAATTCATTTCCGATTACATGTGTATGTAAGAAGCATTATTTTAATAAATACTATAGTTTAAATCAAAGAGAGGCATCTTAGCTCCATTTTCCTTCCTTCGAGGGCGAAATTTGAAATGAAATAATCACGAAAACAAAGGAAACGCTGACAATAACAAAACAAAAGGCGCAAAGCCCGTGGAATATAAGGGTATTTTTGTATACAGTGCGGCAAACGTGAAAAAAATTACGGCACGCGTGTAATGTAACAGCTATCTAATAGAAGAGAGTACTTCGACAAATTTTTGTGTTCACCAAGAAAGCCAAAGATGCTGGAAACATACCCCTTCATATTAAAAGAAGAATTTTACCAGCAGAACAACAGAGAAAGTTTTAAACACGATTTTTTTTATTTCTGTAAAAATATTGTTTAGTTGGCAACACTGAGGACGAACGGAAACAAGTGCACATCTACGACACCGTCACTGTGTGTGTAAGTCAGTCGGTCGTCTTCTTCTCTGTTTCCAGGTAACTCGAATTAACTCAAAAAGCGAGTCGGACTCGTTTCGAAGGCCTCCTTTGAGGAGTTGATCTTGAAAAGGAAATGGAGGCGGAAAGGACAAGCCGCCTTCAATGTGGATCTGAGGGGGGTCGGTAGAATGGGTAGAGTGGGGTAGAGTGAGTCTCTCGTCTCCTTAGTGGACGCAGGAGGAAGACTAATCGGGAAGAGGAGAAACTAGACCAGCGAGAAATATTCTAGCGGAAATCGGAATTGTAGGTAGACATGTGTTACTTTGGTTGCTTGTGCATACTCACCAGTATCTCAAAGTCTTAAGGTAGAACCTCTACTACAAGGGCCTTCGATAACATGCCCTGATATTTTCATATATTGCATAGAAATTATACCTTAGTCGATCTGTGAAACAGTAATTGGGGTAATCGGACATTTAGCGCTGATAACAGGATTTTAAAATCGTCATTTTCGGCCTCAAATTACATCATTGCTCTTAATGGCGGAATGGTGTCGTCCCTCACTTCAATATTTTATTTCTCGAGATTTTCCTCGACAAGGCTACCTCAAAAACGACCATATGGTGAATAAATAATCAACGGATGCAATGGAAATTTTTTCAGGTTACCTTATCGGCCATTTAATGCAGATATTTATGATTGAAAAGCGATGAAGAGTCTTACTTTCGTTCCGTAGCCGCCATATTAAAACAGATTTGGCAACTATGTTCGAGGAGTAAACAAAAACATTGGAGTGAGAATATGCAAACAAACAAAGGTGCCGGACCGGAGTGAAACTATGATATGTTGACAGCTATACAGTGTTGTCGAGTTCATCGTCAGCAATTATATATATATAATACATTTGTTTTAATTACGTTTACATTAAAAAAGGAAAAGCACTCACTAGTTCTGTTGTTTTAATTCATCCCTAATTTTTTTAATTATGCAGCTTTACTGCAGTTCCAGAGAAAGTTTTTAAATTCTTCTGAGACATGGCGTCAATATAAAAGCCATTCTTCATATAACATGATTACTTAATTTTGAAGAAAACTCATGTACTGTAGAGCCATGTTGATTGGTTGAAAATTATTTTCAAATTATTATTAATAACATTTTGAGCCATTTTATGTTGCTGCTGTCGAGTTTATCTATGTAATGAAAGCAGCACTTCGAAGCGCAGGTTCTACCTTGATACCGTCATAGAGCTCTAGTGGGATAGTTGGGGTTTTAATCGGCTCTAAATCCCAAAATCACTGCTTTCTATTTAGCCTAGGAATGAATGCAGTATTTCGAAGCGCAGGTTCTACCTTAAGTACAAGTTTGTAGTGTGGATGTTAAGACATTGTTACTTCCTAAGCCTTACAAGTAAGTAGTAGGCGCGTAGAACAAGTTCGAGAAACAAATTATGGAATCACTTCTGACTTCGTGGAAATGACAAATATCCGCATTAAAAGAACAAGATTTGTACGTACTCTCCACACACAATGTCATTTACAGATTGGCAAATTCAACTGCGAAAAACTCACGAAAACCTTTGTACTTAGTCACGCCTACGGGTTCACAGATACGCCGCAAAGTGATCAAGTTCGTAATTTTAAAAAAGACTTACTTTGACTTGACCGGGACTCGAACCTGGATTGCCGGTCAGGTTTGTTAGTTATTTTCTCCACCAACAGGTCAAATAACTTATTCAAGGAGAATTTAATCGCTTCGGTACGTGAAATTTCACATAATTATCGGACACGGAATTTCTTGAATTACCGACGTGAAGTATATACAATATTAATGACGTCGATTGGCATAAATACAGAGTGTCTTATTGATCGTGTGTCATTGCTAACCTATGATTTAAGACACTTTTTTTCGTGCCACATGAATGAAATTTGGTACCTACGTAGAAAAAGGTCGTAGGTTTCGTTGAGTGAAGCGAAATTTTATAAAAATGACCTTTTGACCCCATAAATAGGGTCCAACCAAAAATCCAAATTTTGCCTCATGGTCTCTTTCAATGTTAAATTTTTCGAAATACAAAAAAGACATAATTTCTTTGCAAAAATTTCAATTTTTAGGTTTTAGGGCACAAGAAACAAGATGGAAGAACTTCCGAGTTCGAAATTTCAACCGGGACCCCTGAAAAAGGCACAGTAAAGGTCATAGGGGTGACGAAAAGCGAATCGCCGCTACAAACCTGTCGAATCATAGGTTTAAAAATGTGCCAAGATCGATGGTAAGGTCTTCAGATTCGTCTTGCCATCCCCTGACCTTCAAGGGTCACTCAGAGGTCACAGGGGTGACAAAAATTGAATCGGGGCTAACAAAGTATCCAATCATAGGATTAAAAAGGTTCCAAGGTCGATGGTCAAAGTCTTCAGATCCGTCATGTCAATCCCCTGGCCTTCAGTGGTCAATCAGTATAAGTTACTGTTTGATTCTAAGGAAAAGAGAACCTCTGGGGGTCATTATTTCACCAGAAGAATAGTTTCATGAGTTATATTAAACTGACAAAAGGCACCCTTGAGAGGAAAGTTGGAACTTTTTACCGCAAGGTAAATGATTACAGTGGCGTAGTTACATATTGAGTCGCCCGGAGCGGTGTCTTGTCACTCCGCGGGGAGACGCAACATGCACATTAAACATATTCATGTTGATTTTGAACACTAAGGGCCGTATTTATAGTAGTTACCTAGCAGTCCCCTTATACATCCCCTACCCAGCAGGCCCCTTGAATTGTGCGTCCTATTGTCAAAATTAAGGGAGCTGCTAGATAGGGGATGGTTGGGGGTTAGAGCTGGTAACTAAGGACTACAAACGGCGGGAAATGGAATTCGCAGCTCAAATGTTTCAGTTGTGACGCTCGTGATCAACATGGATACGAATAAATAAAGAGCCAGACGCAGCATGAAAACTGTTAAGATGGCCGCTCTACGTGCAAATAGCTTCAACGGTGTGGAGAAGAAGATTTTGTGTGACCTGGTGTAGAAGCAAAAAGATAAAGTGGAAAGTAAGAAAACGGACGCAGTTTCCTGCCACAAGAAGAAGAAATAGTGGGAAAAAATATGCTGCGAGTGTATATGTATGAACACCCTTGGAATGAGTCTGGCGTCACATCGGATATTTATCGATTAAGAGCAAATCTTACCGTTGTTTTATTAACACCAAATCTTCGAAATTATTGATTTAAGGCTATGCACGTTCATTAGAGTCAGTTTAGTTATATCTGTTGTGTTATTTTTTCGATAAGGAGGCCCCTGGTGGAGCATGCATCTCCTACCAGAATTAGGAGAGGCTAAGGGGGCTGCTGAGGGTGGAAATTTGACCATAAATACAGTTTTTGACGAAGAGGCCTGCTAGGGGCTGTGGGACTGCTGGGTGACGACTATAAATTCGGCCCTTAGTTTAACAAAAAAATTTTTTGTCTTCTAAACACAAAATTTATAAAGAAACGCGAAAATCACACCATCGCTCTGCGGCTATAAGGGCAACTAAAACAGTATTTCGTTGGGCTGAATTAAGAGACCCTGGACAACATTTCTCAGAGATAGTCATATAATACCTGTAACTGATAAATCTTGGAATATTTTATAATTTTACTCAAATTTTTATTTAAAGTATTTTTATTTATTTAAGGCCAAAAATGTCTCCCAGAAAACAATACGCCATGGGGAACCTCCACCCATCCCTCGCTACTTCAATGCATAATTAGCTGATAAACGAGGAAAGTTGTGCAATAATAATAAATGACTCATTTAAAAAAAATCACGATGGAGAACTAGGTTATAGAAACCATAGCACAGATACAGAAATAACTAGCCCCACACAAGCGGATAATTTGATTCGCCTAGTTGACAATTTGATATTTACGCCACTAACAAGAAAAGAAAATGGCACACCTAGTTTATTCACAGGATTTAGATAAAGTTCAATATATTCTTTCCTGCTGATTTAATGTTGTGTAGCGTGATAACCAAGGGTCTGACGGAATTGCGATATCTCGTATGGATTACTACTAGCGCCAATTGTTTCAGGAGCAAATGGGAAAATACATATGCGTGAAAAAGATAAAGATTGTATACGTTTTTGCCATGAATCTTTTATTTTTTGTGGAAAAATGCAGTAATTATTCTTTTTGTTGTAAGACGTTTATCAGCGCACATTTTAAATACGCCCGGGACCACACGAGACATCGCCATCGCAACCGTAAGTAAACAAACAAGATGGCCGAAAAGTAAACTGCGAAAAAGCCAAGAGAAGGACTGGACGGCATTATTATCGTTGCAATCTAGTTCCAGTATTTTTCAGGATGCAGAATTGGTTATACAATTACCTTTTTAAGTTTCCCCTGAGAAATAAATAAGTAATTTCCCACCTAAATCTGAAAAGATATTCAATGAAAGAGTATACCTGTCACTCTGATAGTTAGCGCCTGACCACTAGAGTGCTCTGGGTGAAATGTATAACCATTGGAGTAATGTAGGTGTCAGGCCCTTGGTGATAACCATTAGCAAAAAAAAATGAATAATCGCAAGAAGTTAAATTAATAGAAACAAAAAGACAAAATTGACAAATAATAGGTGAAAGTCATCACCACCAAAAATTGCCAAGATAAAAAGTTACTCCTCCTCGCTTACTAATCAGTAAACTTGTTTGTCGAAGGTCAAAAGTCGAGTGAAAACATTGTCTTGCAAAATCTCTTCCACCACCTGTATCATCGCAATGTTGTCGCGACGTGTAGAAAGAAGGAAATGTTTCCCGCCGACATACTTAGTAAACAGGTTTCCAAGGAGACTCCCGCCAAACGAGCGACCCATTGGAATGCAGCTGCAGAGTCAATCTCTCATGTGGAGGGAATCTCTTGAAATGCGAATCGCGACCGAGACGACGAAGAGGACATGACGACTGGTCGTCTTCGAGTGATAGAATGAAACATTCTCGAAGGCGTCATTAATATACAGGGATGCAATATTTTAAAATGTAAAACCGAAGGATTATCACTAAAAGTTTTAGACCAATTTCTTTAATTGGATTTTGGCGTAGAGCACGTGTTTTGGTGTTTATAATTAGCACTAGATAAGATGCCCGTTGAATATCAACTGTAAGGAAAAGAATCAACACTAACACACTGTAATAAACAATTCACATCTTATTTAGTGCAAAGGATCATTGAGTTTAAGGAGGTTCCGCCGCGACTGTGTCAGTCAAAACAAATACTAAATTCCACATTCTTTATATTTTGTCAAAAAAATCCTGCTTTCGCTGATGCAATGCGTTACCTATAGAAACCCAAAAGTAAAGTAGAAAAAATGCAGATTATTCCACGAATGTATTTTAAATGAGCAATTTATTCCAGCCATAGGAGCCGACTACAGCGCCATTTACTACGAATTACCGCATTTTGACTTCAATTACGGCAGTAATTCCCTAATAACTAAAAACACAAGGTGGTAAGATGCCTGTATTTTATTTTTATTCAATTTCTCTGGATTATTTCCTTCTTATGAATAGTTTTACGCAAAAATGGCATTTATATTTTATGGAATAATACTATTTTTCCCCGTGTTTCTCTCATTCCCCCATTGAACACCATGTGATTTCAAGTTCAATTATAGAGTAATATAGCTTGGAAAGGTATTATTTTGTTGTTCATATCAGATAGAGGACAACTTTTTCTACAAGTAGACAGAATAATAATAAAATGACATTGAAGTCATTTTACGGTGGAACCACCTTAAATCATAAGTAAGAAGTTTTCTCAGACGCGCCCATACCCCCCTGCAAGTGCAAGAAGAATCTGATTCCATCTTTGCGAGCGTTGGAAAAACTTGGGAGTTGACTCTTGATGATATCGACTGTTCGACGGAATAGGTCGCTCGTACTTAATTCGATTTTCTTGTAAAATGGGCCAAAATCTAGAAAATCTAACTGTAGAGAAAGGGATTGAGCATTTCAATACCTTTATTGTTGCGACAATATTAACCAAGGGAAAACAGACAATTGATTATCCAAATCAAATTGTGAGTGAAAGGAAATATAAAATTAGAAAAACGAAACTGAACCATACAGGCTTTTCGCATTATACCACCAAATCATATTAAAAACCATGTTAAAACAAAGTACTGTGCTAAATTCAACATTATGCAGATCATGTCAAACCTTTAACAAACATAGCCATGAACTAGAATTGTTGGAAAAAGAGAAGCAATTTCTGTTCTAAGTTAAACAAAATTGTTTTGTAAATGACGCTGTAAACGCTTCTCTTCATATACACACTAGCGGAAGGTGCCCATTGAAATTACACGGGTGCGAAAAATATTGAACTTATTTTATAAGAAAATGACAAAGCTTGGAGAATACTGTGGGTGTGGTCATTTGAGGAGTTAGTATCCTATCTTGTAGTACGTTGTGTTCGTTGTAGTAGACATGATGACCGTTTTCCAGGTGCACGGAGAGATAGTCCTCTTTCATGCACGGGAAACCCAAAAATGAGTGAACGTGAGTTAACTGCACTTTAACACCTTCAAACATATATAAATAATTCTCAACGTTTATGATGTGGAAATTGGTCTAAAAAACAATTCACAATCGTAATGAGAGGCAGACGGTTCCACTACGTGTAATACATCTGAGTATTAAACGGTAATAAACAACGCCCTTTAAATGTATTCTTGCACATTTAATTAAGTGTGCAGTATATTTAATGCCTTTATGTGTATCGTTTACTACATAAGTATTCTCTCATATACATGCAGTGCCTCTATTAGAGCTACTATGAGAATAGACATCGAAGGCTATACTTGTTGTAAATATGCATTGAAGTTATTGATAACCCCCTGAAGCAGTCTATCATGGGGCCCTTGGAACTCTGGGCCCTTCTTACACATATTTTCTTTCTATGTGCTATCCTATGGGCCTGCAGGAAAACGTGATATTTAAATGCAACAGGCGTGAATATCCTTTGAAAATCAAATCTCTAGTTGCCAAGGAAATATGCATTCGTTGATTTCAGAAAAAATGTGAGATTTTTCAGCTAAAAATATGATATTCAGACAAATATGAAGCGCAAAATAAAATCGAATGAAAGTAAAAGAAATTTCATTTATTTAGCCATCCGACTTTAAAAAATTCAATCCTCTATCTTGAGCGAAAGTAATTTTAAAAAGCAAACAATTATACCACTGCAAAAAACCCAATACGTAGCCTACAAAAGGGCCGGCACCTTTTTGGAACCATTTGGGGCCCTGAGATCTTTTTAAAATAGCCTAAACATTTTCTCCCGTCTTAAACTATTAGTCTGCAAACTTTCAGCTTGATCAGAGTAAAACTGAAGATTTGTATAAAAACCAAACAGACAGACGAACGACAGACAAACATTCTTCTTTTTTTATTGGACAATGTGTTATGTTGATTGAATGCAATATGAGATAATGTTTTTCCTGTATTTTTTCTGGGTGAACTTGAAGCATAATAAATTTAAAAAAAAACAATATAATTTCACAGTGGCTGAAACCTAGTAATTGCGAAGGGAGGATGTGCGTAGACTAGAGGCGTTTGAGATGTGGGTTTGGAGAAGGATGGAGAAGGTGAGCTGGATGGCGAGGAAGACGAACGAGGAGGTATTGGATATGGTCGGAGAGGAGAGGAAGCTTGTGGCAGAGAGGTTCGGAGAAGGCAGAAGAGATGGATGGAGGAGGTTTTGAGAGGAGAGGGCATTGTTGAAGAGAGTCATAGAGGGGAGAACACTGGGGAAGCGTGGAAGAGGAAGGAAGAGGATAGGAATTCTGGACGAAATAAGAGGAGGTATATAAGATATGAGGAATTGAAGAGGGATCTAATGGCGGTACATCCTTAGAAGCTTGTGGCAGAGGTGCGGATAAGGCAGAAGAGATGGATGGAGGAGGTTTTGAGAGGAGAGGGCATGTTGAAGAGAGTGATAGAGGGGAGAACACTGGGGAAGCGTGGAAGAGGAAGGAGGAGGATAGGAATGTTGGATGAAATAAGAGGAGGTATATAAGGTTTGAAGAATTGAAGAGGGATCTAATGGCGGGACATCCTTAGGAGGGGAAGCGATACAATGTCTATGAGGTTGGGATGCAGAATGGGGACTGTCCAAGAACCTACCAATCAGCTGGTAGAATACTTAGATGAAATTAAATATTGTATCGGTTCCGAATTACACTTAAACTTGTTGGAAAACGGACCAAACATCTCTCCAAGCAGCTCGTTCCAGCCTACCATGATTATTTTAAGATTTAGTACCTTTAATAGTGCCTTTTAATAAGTTTCAATAACCAAATTTTAATTTACAATAACAAGTCAATATATCAAAAATCAGCTAATCAAGCGTGGTTCCTTCTCCCGAGCACTAAAAGGGCACATTGATGACGTGGCACAGAGTTAATTTGACCTATTTATTAATCTAATTATTGGAACGGTCACCATGCGAAATGGATTTTTGGTAAACTCAGGTAACATCCTTGCAACTCAGGTAAGAATCAATAAAATTCTGTCTGCTGTTTATTTTTAGCTAACTGTATGAATAGGATCTAGGTATAACAGCATCATTGAGAATTTGGAGAATGTAATAAAGTGGAAAGAGCAGATATACAGCATTAATCCTTAGCAACTAAAGCCGAAGACCATACTGTGGCATAAGGCACGTAAAAACCAGACTTCCAACATTCATGCAAAATAGCGGACAGAGAAGAATAATGAAAAGATACAAAACAGTTTCTGTAGTTTTTTAAAATCCAGAGTATGATACTTCAATGGTTGTACTCATTTCTCCTTATCATATAACTGAAAAATAAGAAGGTATTCTCATAAAAAATGTTTTTCCTACTAAATTTTGAGATACTACAATATTTTGATGACTTTGATTGACAGCGTATCCATAAAGTATTTAATTCACAAGCTTAACACGGTCAAAGGATATTTTATTTTATGTCACTTTGGTTATCGATTGTGGCATGACATATTGATGACGTACATCGAAAATATTCATCAACCATTATTTATTGGTTCATGAAGCTTTTGCCATTAACTTCTCCGACATACATATATTTTACCGCTGGAAAAATAATGCCCCAGCCCAGAGGCTGTTCAAATATACATTCGTTGGCGTTACAGTAAAAGGTATATACATTTTGAATGCTTATTAAAAACTGAAGTGGCGTGAACAAAACATAAGCTTTTCAGACAAATGAAAGGCATTAAAATTCACCAGATGGACCAATGGACGAGAGAAGCATGAGTTTCCCCAAAAAACGAAGAGATATTTCTAGAATAGCTATCAAAATTTGGGATGCAAAAAATGGGGTCAATTGCTATTTGGGAATCAAAGTCATAAAGTTACTTTAGCAGAACTAAATTTACTTATCTCTTCAAACATTTAGAAAAAATATTTTTTTTAACTGAGCAACGTGATACCATTTAATATGGGTTCACAATTTTGGGAGATCAACGAAGCAATCATTACAAAGATAAGGACAACTTATTCATTTTAGTATTCTACCAGCTCGTTGGTAGGTTCTTGGACATAGGCCTGTGCTGTCATTGAAAAAAATGGATATCGATCAATTATAAGAATAATTGGAAATGTGGTTGATTCAACTGTCGGGAATTGAAGAAATGTCAATTAATTGAAGTTATTCAATTAATTGAAGTCATTCAATTAATTGACAAATACCAATTTATTGACATCGAAATGGATGTCAATTAATTGCCATTGCTCAATTAATTGACATCAACCAATTAATTGACCCGACTCAATTGGATTGTGCTTTTCAAAGGCTATCCCTTGGCAATGAGAAAAATGGAAGAATTCATTCGAAAAACAACAACATATTTCAATAAACTAGCTTTTATTAATTAATTAAAGGAATAATAATGTATTTGGAGACAGGCAGATAAGATCCTCAGGGAGTTCATCCGACAGACACTGGCGTGTGACGATGACAATGTTCCCACCGAGACTGAACAACCTCTCGGACGCAGTGCTAGTTGCCGGGATATCTTGCAAGATATCTTCTTGCTACCTTCTGGAGGGAGGGGTGGCCCTCTCCCGCCACCACGGCGACATCCATCCTCACGTTTGGAATGCCCCTGAACCTAGCCATTTCCTCCCTGAAGATCTCCTGTGCGGTAGCAGGAGGACCAGGCATCGAGCGTGAGCGAGTAGTAGCGTCGGCCGGCGTCGAGCGAAAGCGAACAAGTTCAAACGTGCAATTTGAAATCCATAGCGAATCAATAATCGTCAGTTAATCAATGACCGGACAATAATTGTTAATAGAATAACAATTGACAATTGAATAACAATTGACAATAGAGTCAATTACCGCAATCGACATCGATGTGCTGAAATAATCGATCAATTGTAAAAATAATTGAACTGACGATTCAATTAATCGAATAATCGTATAGGCCTACTTGGACAGTCCCCATTCTGCATCCCAACCTCATAGACATTGTCTCGCTTTCCCTCCTAAGGATGGCCCGCTATTAGATCCCTCTTCAATTCTGCATATCTTATATACCTCCTCTTATTTCGTCCAGAATTCCTATCCTCTTCCTTCCTCTTCCACGCTTCCCCAGTGTTCTCCCCTCTATCACTTTCTTTAACATGCCCTCTCCTCTCAAAACCTCCTCCATCCATCTCTTATGCCTTCTCCGAACCTCTCTGCCACAAGATTCTAAGGATGTCCCACCATTAGATCCCTCTTCAATTCTTCATATCTTCTACCTCCTCTTATTTCGTCTAGAATTCCTATCCTCTTACTTCCTCTTCCACGCTTCCCCAGTGTTCTCCCCTCTATCACTCTCTTCAACATGCCCTCTCCTCTCAAAACTTCCTCCATCCATCTCTTCTGCCTTCTCCGAACCTCTGCCACAAGCTTCCTCTCCACTCTGACCATATCCAGTACCTCCTCGTTCGTCTTCCTCGCCATCCAGCTAACCTTCTCCATCCTTCTCCAAACCCACATCTCAAACGCCTCAAGTCTACGCACATCCTCCCTTCGCAATGACCAAGTTTCCGACCCATATAGCGCCACGCTCCACATTAAAGTTTTCACCAGCTTTTTCTTTACGTCTCTTCTCAGACCCCTCCCCCTCATAAATTCCCTTCTCTTCGAAAATACTTCTTTAGCTAGCGCAATTCTGCATCTGATGTCCTTACCACTAAACTCATTCTCCTCTAAAATACTACCCAGATACGTAAACTGCTCGACCTGCTCTATCTTCTACCCTCACACCCTTATAATCAGCCCCCCCTTCTTACTTCTAGAAAATCTATCACTCCACGAAATGAATCAACTTTGCCCGCATGCTGCAGGAGTGTAATGCAACTGAGTGATACACAAACATCAACGTCAGTGGTCGCGCGATGAGAAAAAGTCTCACAGGGGAGAGAAAAAAGTAGATGAGCACAGAGCACCTTGCGCCGTGATTCAAGGTTGAATTTTAGAATTCTAAAATTTATATTACTTGTGCCAATTGAGATTATATAGTTCCATAAAAATCTAGTTCGTCTCTTTATTTGCCTTATTTCAACCTATCCCTAAAACTTAACACACTAAATGCTTTAGAAAATATTTTTGAATTGAAAGTTTCATTTGAAGAGACAACGTTTCATGTCGGAGGGTGGGTTGTGAAAAATACTACGGTTGTCAACGAAGTGGGGGAGGGGGATAAAAAATAACCCACCGAAAACGGTAACGTAATTTATGCACGACTCCTAAGTATAGTAAGGAGAATGCTTCCACCGTATAATGTCTCAAGTGTCATTCATTTCATATTCCGGCTACTTATAGAAAAACGCATCCTTTGTTACTTGACGTGGATAACAAAATCATACATTTCCACGCTATTTTTGCAGCAGATTGAACTTGAAACTACAAGGTGTTATGTGGAAGATTGGGTGAAATATGAGAAAAATAACAATTTTTCATCTAATATAAATGCCATTTCCACGAAAAGTTGTTTACGAAAATGAATTGCAGAGGGCATTGAATGTTGTAAAAATTAAGGACCAATTTCATCTTAGTATTTGAGTTATCAGCGAATTACTATGGAAACTAAAGTGAAAATGAGTCAATTGGATAGAGCACTCGGTACAGCTGGAAAAACTCCATTCCAAATAAGTAGATATTAGTCCAATAATTTACATATTTGGCACATTATTTTGTTATCTACGAGTTAAGGATTGTTTTCAGAGCAGTATTTGGACTTTAGTATTTGTATTGACATAGTCGCGACGGTACCTTCTCAAAGGAAAAAATATCACTTTTTAATTCACCGATCGCCTCTTTCACGCTTGGGATTTTAAAAAAAATGGCGGATTAATCCGCTTGCACAGATATGGGGCCTTGAGCAATAATTGTAATCCTACATTGCTCTGACGTCACAACGACAATATTTCTTTAAAAAAACTTTAACTCTACCGGGACGCAATGATGCGTATTCCGTTTCGCATCTTTTTTTTATTTTTCCCGCGACGGAAATTTTTCCAATCCGGCAATCGGTATGCAGAAACTGAGGCAAACAATCGACTGAACAAACGCGCAACGCAAACATCTACGGAGCGCCGATAGGAATGAACTGATGGGATTATCATCTCCTGCGTGCGGGAGGAGACAGAGAAAGAAGGGCAAGCATTATACATAGGTACATAAGGTGACCATTCGTCCTCCTTTAGGGAGTACAGTCCTTCTTTTGCAAGTTCTGTCCTCCCTCGAAAAATGTCCTCCTGCATGTCCTCCTTTTCGATATTTGAAGACTAATCTGTAAATCTCTGTATTTGATCAATGCCAAGCCACGATGCGTTACACGTGATGTGACGTATATGTACTTGATATGACGATATTCGTCAAGGCTCGGTAGGTACAGTGCGGCGAGACGCAATCAACATGTTGAAATGAACATGAGGTTGAATGGGAAAATCAACATGTTGAAATTGATAAAAGATGGGTGGAAATATTCAGCCATTTCAAACATAACCATATTTCATGTGAACGCATTTATTTGTTCTTGTTCAATTTACGTTGTGCTGCCCTATGGAACTAATGCAGCAGTTGAAAGAGTTTATTTTTTTTCAATTGCTAATGATTTTTTGGCAAGTGAAAAATCGAAATTGAATGCCCTGCCCTCAGATAACTAATTCAGACAGTTTTGTGTCAACTCAATTGACATTTGTTATGGAACAAATGGAATATGGTTATCTAAGTGTTCCACTTCAACTTCCTAAAATATTCTTGGTTAATTAGAAACTGTCTGAGGAGTGTGAAGGACGCAACACCATTTTAAGTGGAAGGAGTGTATGAGATACCATGCCAAACTTGTAAGAAGAAATATATCGGCGAAACCGGACGCACCGTCAAAACCCGCTTAGAAGAACACGAGCGGGCGATTCGACTGAAACAACCCTTAAAATCAGCAGTAGCGGAACATTCAGCCTCGGGACACGCGATTGACCTCAGACAAACAAAGATAATCGCCAAAGTGAAAAACTTCAAGCCCCGGCTGATCCGAGAAGCTTTGGAGATAAGAAAATGCCATCTAAATTTCAATAGGGACTGTGGCCTCCAACTCAGCCACACGTGGGACCCTGCTTTGAAGCGGAATAAAGATGCAATGACTACTCCTTCCTCTCCTCCCCTTCCTATCCTTTGCCCTCCTTGAAACCCCTATATAAACTACACCAACTCATCAGATACCTCATTCCCTTTGATAAAGAGGCCAGCAACGGCCACGAAACGTCAGGTTTCACACCTGGTCATAGTACGCGGGGTACACCCGAAAAAACAAACATACAGTTCCTAAAATATATTTGTTTTTTGATAACCAATTCTCCATAAAAAAATTAATTAAAAAATAACCCCTTGAAAAAGGAAGATTAGACCAAACGTCTTACAAACCCAAGCATAGGTTTTGAGTCAAACATAAATTTCACTTCCACTCAGCACCAACAATATGATTTCCAAATCTACTCCGTCGAACGCATCGAAAACCACAAAACAAACACGTCTTGACCGTAATATCCAGAAACTTCGACTTCCACATCAACCATTTCATCCCACACCCGCCTGAAGTATATTATAAGGAGTGCACTTGGCAACATGTAGCCAAGAAGGGAAGCACATCAACCCCAAAAGAAAGTATCCAGGAAGGGAGACAAAAGGACAAGGAAAGGAAATACATATAGGTGCATGTAATCAATATTTTTATTTTTCCTTCTGGAGGTTTAAGAAAGCAAAATTTAGTCTATATTCACTTATATGAAACCACTGCTCAACTGCTGCGCATATTGACGTATTTTTACATTTCTTTATTTGTGCGAGCTATTAAAAAATATACAAGCATTGTCCGTCCCTTCAAAATTAATGTGCATTTATTTCTGGATTTGACCACAACTTCCATTATTGTAACTTAAAAGGCTTGGACATAAACTAAATCAACCCTTTACCAACTTGCCAACATTTCGATTTAAATTTAAATCACCTTCAGGAATACAAAAACAAACATAAGTTTTACGTAACTTTTACGAAGACGTAATATTCAGAATAGTAAAAAGCAAACATTTGCCATTTATTTTATAATTAAATCAACGGGATTTTTTATAATTTACTATATAAAAGAGAAATTTTAGTTTTATATTTGCTGAATTCCAAGTCTGGTGTTACGGTACACCTTCTGTTGCACCTATGTATATCTTTTGCAGCCCTTCAGATGATTAAAAATTAGATCTAAACGTTGGAAAGTTATTTAAGGGATTGATTCAATTTATGATCAAATCCTCAACAATTACAATGATGGAATTAATGGACATTTCGTGATTTAAAAACGTTACTTTGAGTTTCACGGAACAAAGGCGCCGAGTTAAGGTAAGACAAGTAGAACATCGCACTACATCGAAAGAAAAATCATCAGCGATAGGAAAAAGAAAAAAAAGTAAAAAAAATTTTTGGTAAGTTTCTTTTGGATTTCTGCAATTAAACAAAACATTTTGTAGCAACAGTTTCGCCGTGCTATTCTGCCGGATTCGTCAGGCATTCTAAATCAACAATGAAAAATAAATAAACAAACTTAAGCGGTTATTATGTACAGCATGATTAATTAATATTACTTGAGTTTAAAAAAAGTCTTTTCCACGTATAAGGAAGTTTGTAGCCATCTTCTCTGTTTAGGTTGTTAGGTCTTTTTTTCTATTTCAATGGCTTCCCTGATGATCCATGGATAGTAGCTCATTTCTTTACATAAAACTTTCGCCCTTTTGATGTCAATACTGTGTGACCTTCTAAAAGTGTGTGCTCAGCCACGGTAGAGTGATACCAATCTTTCTTCTGAATAGCCCGTTCGTGTTCCTTCAGTCTGTTCATCCTATGGCTCTCTTTGTCTGGCCAACATATGATTTTCCGCAACAACTGAAAATTTCGTGTATGCCTTCGAACATTGTGGGAGATAATGGATCTTCAGCTCCTCTAAGATGATCATAAACTTTGGAGGTTGTGTTAAATCTTGTAATGATTTCATGCTTTTCCATGATTTTATCTATGCGATCTGTTGTTCCCGCGATGTAAGGTAGCTCCAATAATATATCCCAAATAAACTTACCGAAATTAAAATGAACAGCGAAAATCTACGAAAAAAATAAATACATTGTTTCAACTCTCTTTCAACCAGATTATACTAAACTTCAAATTTGTTATGATGTAATAAGATCTCATCAACAGTCCTTAACGTGTTGGAGGATGGGAGTCAAGATGAGAACGCCACGGGCGACAGCTCCATCCTGTCAAGTGCAGTCGTCAACGTCACGAAAGTTTTGAGTAAACAAGGAGAAGTTCTCCTCCAATTTAACTCGCAAGGCGAAGTTCTATAATATTCATGCGAAAGGATTCTCCACGCTATTTAAAATGGTTCAAAAGGGTTAGTTCATTCTTTGGATTTATAGAGGGCGCCAATTGAGGAGGCAATGAAGAAACGGATAATAACCCCCCCTAACGCTAGACGCATCCAGATTTGTACGTCACGCACCGATTCTACGGTTAACGCGATTCGTCTGTTTGAAACACAGATTGAAGGAGCGAATAGTTGGTGCCATACGGTACGATAGAATAGTAAGAGTCATTATCATCTGAGTAATCTACCGGTTAAAGATAGGTTATGATGAAAGTCAGACAAAATCAAACAGACTTTACACATGCCAGTGCCCTATTTACCCCTAGTATTTTTTGTCTTCATCTCAGCGTAAGTCCTACCTAGACCACTGCAAGGAATAGATACTTCATAAATCTTCATCATCTGAGTAATCTAACGATTAAAGGTAGATTATGATGAAAGTCACAGAAAATCCAACAGACTCTTACACGTGCAGTGCCCTATTTACACTTAGTATTTCTTTCTTCATCTCAGCGGAAATCCCCCGTTTCTTCGTCCCATCCATATGGCCTATTCTCTTTCTTCTCCTTCCCCGCTTGCCCAACATCCTACCCTCTATCACGGCCTTCAGCAAACCATCGGCACAGGGGAGTATCGACGCATTAAAAAATAACATCATAAAAACGAAGTTTTTGTTATACTCCCTATATTTTCCTATGCATTACGTCACGTTTCAATGTCTTATATTCTCAGTGCATTTCATTATTTCATTGTTTTATGGTATCTTTGCCATTAAATATTGTATTATCACATTGCTAAATAATTTAATTGGTGAAAGGAAATCATTCTATCTTCACTGATATGTCAAATTATTCAGACATTAGACAACCATTAGGAACATTAGTAATTTTATATGGCATGTATATTCATTGTTGACCATTCAATAGCGATAATCATAGTTGTTGGCTCACCACGGTCCATCTTCCACAACGTCCAACGGCTAAGTGAATGAATAAATAGCGAGTTAAATATTGTAAAAAAAAGGTTTAATGCGACGATGAAAAAAAAAATTTAAAGATGTAAGTGAAAACGGCTATGAAAAAAAAGAAGAAAAATAATTTCCCCAGCAGGGAATCGAACACCACACCTCCCACTCCTCAGTCCACTATCTTACTCCTGGGCTACCTGCTGTTTGCAAGGATAGGCACATAACGGGCATTAAATGCTCTTGCATTTTCATACAAATACATTTTAATATAATTAAGTCAGTGTGTATTTATTTGTGTGGGTTTGTTAAAATTGATCGTTGGTCACAAGGAGTCCAAATGGACCAAATTTCAGATCGATTGGATCAGAGGGGGGAAATGGGTTGGTACGTACAAAGACAGACAGTGTGAGCTAATATATATATATATATATAGGGAGAAAAAACGAGCAATCGGCACAATATCGAATGGATCTCTTGAAGTACAGGTATCAGCAATGGATCTGAGCAGTACCTACCGTAACGATTTGTCTGAAACATTGAAAACAGAAATAATTTCCGAAAAGCGTTGCAATATATTGATTAAAGCTATATGGACCAATTGATCGCATAGTCTTGTTAAGTGGATCGCGAAAATTAGGCTTCCCTATTATTGAGTGTCAAAGAGTCCCATCTGTTCTCCCATATTCGTTCTATGGTCCGAGTGAATCGGACCCCAAGGCACTCACTATATTACTGACATGTTTTTCAAAATATATCTCAGAGGACTCACCGACCTCCAGCATAGGTAGGTAGTCTCCTTCATGAAGTCGGTCTGCCTTACTTGAGTGAGGTCGTAATGGCATGTGTGAATCTCAATGACGATATTGGCTACTTTAAAATGCGCATATATTCGATGTGACTTTCCGATAGACTTCAAGGGTCCAGCGGAAATCGTCTTTCGCATCTCCCTATAGACCATCAGACATTATTCTAGTCTGCAGGCAACAGCCGATCAATTCACCATATCCAAGCAAAGACGCGTTTACTCTTAAAAACTTCGATGAAATGAAGTCACGATATGATTGATGAAGAAGGAAATAAATAATCCCAGAGCGAATTACGTACTCTCCGGTTAACAAGGAAGAGTAATGCAAAGAAAATACAGAATGTATGACTTGAACTTACAGCCACAGCTTCTTTTGGGATAACTTTATGCCCCAGAAGTCTTCATGACATGAAGAAATAAAACCGAGGAAGAATTAACCACTTGAAACTTTGACAAAACGTTTTTTCACTCTTGAACGAGCAATGAACACATGCACGTACGTGAAATTTATCTCAAAAGCGGCTCAATTTTGACGAGACATTATATCTTGAGGGATTATGGAGCGAGGAATTCATTGGGCTAGGTCTGATCTTCGTTTTATTTCGTCTGATCTTCAAAATTCGTTTAGAAAACCCATTTTGAGCCTAGAAAATATTTCTTGGCAAAACTCATGAAAAGCGTGGAATTCACCGGGGAGTACAAGGTAGAGTATTTTATTTGACGACTTTAACACATGATTAAATACACTTAAAAAAGGATGAAATTAGGACCGGAATGGAGTACCAGAAAAGTGATAGATAGGAGGAATTCAGACAGACAGCTAGATTTTCAGCGACTTACCAGAAATTAATTTCCTCAGCTCGCGAGACTATTCACGAATTACTTTCGTAGAAAATTACTTAAAGATCCAAAGTCGGTGTTCAGATATTGAGATATAAGAATTGGTTAAAATTACACACTATTTTCATTTTTTTAGACCGGTTAAAACGCTATTAAGTAATTTCGAAGAGGTAAAAGTAACAAAAACGATAAGCAGCATATCCACGGCGTGAAAGAGCCGAGATTGAAAGATGGGATAGAACAGGAGAATGGAGAATGTTACAAATTATTATCCCTGCTTCAATGTTCACAATTTCAAATTGAATTAATTAAGATTCGGATTTATATTTCAACGCATGCATGAGTAGACATCAGACAAGATGTACGCGACTTTTAAATTATGGATCTCAAGGCATAAAAAATTGAAAATGTACTTACAAACAGCAAACGGCTTGACCCACTATTGCAGAAAACAAGCATTAGAAGGCTGAAGAGGTCCTTACCTGAAACATGAAAAATAGGCTATATTTGTATGTAAACACGTACCAAGTATTCAAGAAAAATATTAGGAAACAAATAAAAGAAAGGTTCCAAAGAAGTTCATGCAAGAGTCACGGAAGAATTAATTGATTCTTCACGTCTCACGCAATTTTCTTGCAAGCATGAATTAAATGAAGGAAGCATAACGGTATTTGTATTCTTCCTTTTAACTCTCAATGTCAAAACCTTATTTTAAGGTCATAAAATGAATTATAATGCACATGAAAGTGTTATGAATATTAGTTTAATAATATTTAAACCACGCCAGCACAGACTGACGTCTTGAAGTTGAGTCATTAAGTTTCACTCAACATATTAGAGCTTGTTTATTCCGCAGCTAATCATCCTCCTGATTCCAAATCCAAATGTTCTGCCCCATATTTGCATAAATAATGAATTCTTCAAAGACATAGCAGCTTTTCACAGTCAAATTAAACCATTAGATACATCCATACATTATGGAAATCATTATCAGTCATCAATTAACTTGAAATCCTAGGTTAAAACGTAATAATGTTGAAATAGGGATGTTAAAATTTAGAATAATCAGGTGGAAGGGTTGTAAAAATCTATTTGTACACCAATTTTCTTCCTTGAACAATTTATTTTCACTTTTGGAAGTTTTTTAGACACAGAAAAAACGACCCATATCGTTGGGCTTGTTTCTAAAAGTCCATTAGTACTGATAATTAGGAACAATGGAGTAGCGTTTAAGCAGTGACGCAGAAGCAACGAGGAGTTAAAAGAACCACCACTACTTTTGAAAATGGGCTCCAGGGGTAGCGTAAAAGAAATCCTGCTACGGATGTTTTATGATGGGTTTTGCATAGGCGTACTTTCAAAAGTTATTACGACGATGCTGAGCATAGAAATGACCTCTATGAAGCTGAATAATTTCCATTTGTTTCAATCTAGGTCATACGTGACTTTTTTCTTTTTTCCTTCATCAATATTTTCATGTTCGTTCAACTTGTAAAAAAAGTGTCCTCAATTAATTTTCGTCATGAAAACCCACCTTTTAATTTCAAAAGTTCCTACAAATATTTATTTTCGAAAATGCACTGAAACGAAATATATTTAAAACGCACTGGTTCAAGGACCTCAATGTTTGTAAATAACTACTGTTCAATTGCAGAAAGACATTTAACGTAAGCAGAAAAAAAACTCGTCGGAACTCTCCTTTGAAATAACGCCTTAACAAAATAGAATAGAATAGAATAGAAAAACTATTTATTGACCTAGGAGCGAATGCTCCTATGGGGCAGTAGTTTACATCATAACATATTACAACAATCTTACTATCTTAACATATTGCATACCATACATTTTAAAACAATCATACCTTAAACCTAAACATATGATATGTAAAAAATCTGTAAACCTAAACATATCAAATCATAACATAACATCCAGACAAATATACAAGTGATTAGGAATATTTTTAAAATATTTGGTTATTACATCAATTTCAATTTTCAATATTCAATTTGTTATACAATGTATCATACATTATGGTTACTTGTGTCTGATTCCTATTCTATGTTTTCATTTTCAATTTCTTTTACATAGTTAAATAGTAGGTTTTTGAATACATTCATTGAGGTGGTGTTTTTTATATTGTCTGGTAATTTACTCCAAAACTGACACGATATACGAATATAGATATATAAATAGTCATACGAAACTTTAGCAATTTTAAAATTACTGCAATATTATCTGTGAAAATGCGTTAGTTAGTCATAAATGGCCTTGCAGTCATCTATGACCGCTGAAATTCGTCGATTTATCGGCAACTTTTCCAAATGTTAGGTCGGTACAAAAATTCCTTCTTCACTTAAACTATTAGTCACAACAACAATAAAAAAGCTTGAGACTAAGGCACTTCTCGTTGGCATGTAATTAATGCACTTTTTTATAGAAAGTTTCTTTATTTCTGATGGTACATACAATTTTGCTTGCCCCATACTTCATAAATCTTTTTGAAGGTTTTTTAGTATTTACATAAATTCAAATTTGCAAGGACCAATTTGAAACATTTGAATATATATGTATCATAATTGTAAACGGTTAGAATTAATTACGGTTAAATGTTCACAATTTTACTGTTATCTAGCAATTTATATATAGTGCACAAGTTGAATGATTTAATTACGGTTGCAGTATTATCATTAGGTCATAGTTAGATCCAACTATAAAAATGCAATTTTACCATATCCAATTGAGTTTATGCAATTTTTAACAAATTATTTTCATTCATATTTTAAATAAAAATTACTGATCATTATTACGATCTTAATATTAGAAACTTCAGCATTTTCCGCAAGATCAACAACCGCAGGAATATTTTAAAATAAATTAACAATGATTTTTTTAAACGCAGACTTAATGCCACACTTTGGCCATCGCGTTTACTCAAGGTAGAATTTGGGTGAGTTTTCCTAATACCCCATCTTCCTCTCCATCTTCCAAATACTAAATCCTATTCCCTATTCATGGTTGGTGTCCAAACACCCCATGCAATATTGCCCCACCGCGGCGGCTAAAATGAATTTTAGATCCTTTAGAAGTTTAATCTTCGGATAGTGAGTTTGCAGAGGAAGCATCATCGTTTTAATCGGAATAATAAAAAAGCAGGCGAGATTTCTCATTAGCCCTGACTCGAGCGATCGCGATCCTACATTCTTAGAGCGCAATATCAGCCAGACAATCCCGAGGTATGCGCGAAATTAAGCGGAGTCATTTGGACCCGTAGACTGGAGAGGTTAATGCCCCCGGGGCCTCCGACTCGTAGAGACGCGACCTCTAGGCACAACCAAGCATCGCGTTCGGCGAAACGGATCCTAGGCGTCGGCGTGTGATATTGCAGTCATTTCCCAGGACGAGTAACAGCCCCAGGGTGTTCGCCCCTCTATTCCCCGCGAGATATAGAATACTGGTGCACGCATTTTAAGTACGTACACGTGTGTCCCCTACACTTCTGAGAGGGCGGTGCACGGTCGGTAGGATATCGCCCCCTTCGTCCTCTTTTGCAAGGCAATCGCCGTGGGATACATATTACGTGGTGCACGATGCGTTTATTCCCCTCGCTCGTTACGGATGATCGGAGGCCATATTGCATCGGGGTGCACCGCAGCGTGTCTTGCTGCTCCGTGCACCACGTCCAGCCTCCCCTCTCTCTCTCTCCACCTCTTTTCCTCTTTCGGCCTTTCTGCCGGCGATTTCTTTCTCCACAATTCCGCCCCCATCGGGTATCTCTGCCGGCGACAATAGAAAAATCCAATAATATACCCACACGCGATCGTTCACCCTTCAGCTGATCCGAAATTCTACTTTTATCGTAACTCACGATGAGTTGATAAAAATGATATAAAATTTTGTTGATTAAATTCACATAAAAATCAAGTATTTATATTAGAAAAGCCCTTATCACTCACTCAATGACACAGGAACTCTGTAAGACACTATCACATTTTAACATGCCGTTGCTAGATGGAACCACAGTCACATTTTAAAATGTCGTTTTTAGATGGAGCCACAGTCACATACATATTAAAATGCCGTTATTTTTACCAAAGGGCGGTTTTTCTAGGAAAATTTGCGTGCCTCAAAAGAAGAATATTAACAATATAGCGAACACAGCATGAAACTCATTTTTGGGAGCCTTACAACCAACTAGTACGTTATATTTCCTCAGGCGATGCACGATTACGAAGCTCCCTGCTGAGGTTCATTTTTTAATTCATTCGTAGTTTTACGTATCTCATGGACGTCCAGGGAAAGGGAAAAGGTTGTAGAGAGCGGATTAGAGGGGCATGTTGGCGGATTTGACCTTCAATATTTCCACTGGAGATGCCTCCAAGGGGCTCTGGCAGCTTGAAATCCCATCATATGCAGGGGAGAGCGAATTTTCGCAGGACACAGGCGATATCCCACGATTACGGAAATCTCTGAGCCCCTGAGGTCTCTCGATTGAAACCACGGAATATCACCGAGCTACGAAAAAGAGTACTCTCCTATAGCGTAACTCCTACCACTGCTTTTTTCACACTTTCTTATTTTATTTTTTTCAGTTCAGAATGAGATGCTAACGTAGGTAATTATTATTGCATTATGGGTTCGTAATTTTGTGACAATTTCGCATTTCTTTGTATGTTAGAATGACAGACATTTTACTAAAGGCCCCCGTTATGTACGAAAGCTGTTTGTAATCCCGAATGGATAAAACTATAGTTACAAGCCGGGTTGCATGTGAAATCCCCTTAACACATACGTTAATTAACTGTATATCAATAAAACTGCTAATAACAGTATGATCGTGAGTTTAACGTTCAGTGTATGACTGATGTGACAACACCTCCGGTAACACATTCTTAAGATGGCTGGCAGCGTACCACGTAGGTGAACTTCGGGTTAACATTTATAGGGAAATGGAACAGTGCCAAAGTATCGAATCGAGACGAGTCTCTTTCATGCATGAAATCTAAGGAGGCAATAAAACCTGGTTTCTAAATACCACGAGGAAGACAACTATGTAAAGTTAACTCTCATTCACACTCACTACTTTAATACAAGCTCCACGTAGAAAGTGGAAAAAATTCCCACGGACTGGATATAGAGAAAATTGAGGTTTCAAAATGGGTTAGAATTGGAACGTACCGATTTGACGTATTTTTAATGATATTAGGTCATACAGCAATCACTGTCTGACACTTGCAGACTTAGACAACAATTTGATACCAATTATTGGACAATCACCCATGTAATTGTGTACCTATTCATAGAGCAACTTCCTTGTGATTACTATAGATGACCATCGAAAGGAAGCCATCAAAAGACTGTTGAAGCTAAACTATCAATGAAGAGGCAACATAGATATGATATTCATTGATATTTGATTGACATTGATATAATCATTGATAGTTGAATCGATGGTAGAAACAAGTACTTAAATACCTGCTTTCATCGTTTTTAATGAAGACTTCAGGAACAGAATAGCTAGTTGCGTGGTCCTCCATCATAAACTTGGTGGCTAAAAATAAACTAATAAAGCCCAACAGTATGTTAACCGCAAGACCGCAAGAAATTAACAATTCTTACGGTCATCACGATGTATACGACGCATCAGATGGAATCTGAAATTTTTTTAAACATGACGTTAGTTGAAATATGTATCAAACTCAACAGTAAATCATGGACAGTTTTATTTTTTCGGTTTTACCGTCTTGTAAGGCAGCTAACATTGACTAACAAGATGCAAAATGAACTGATGCAAGTTTAGACTGTATCAACTAAAGTATAACAATACTTGTTTGAAACTTGAAAATTTAAGATCGAAATTTAAAGAAATATCGGAGGAAAAGAACGAAGAAAGTCATCGACTAAAACCATCGATAGTGTAAAAACGCCGTGACTAAATAATGTTGATGGGAAAAATATCGGCAAGCAGACGCTTACCAACGACGTTTCTGAACCATCGGCCATCGAAGCTAATCCCAATCGATTACTCATCTTTTACCATCCAAACATAAATTCATAAATCATTCAAATGAAATCATTTTCTTTAATATCGCAAGGATCGTCGAAGTTAAAAAAAAAAAAAAAATCGCACCTCTCGACAAAATATTGAGATACGCATCGGTGGAAAAAAAAGTGACGATTCAGGCCGACAGACAGTGTTCGGAAGAAATAACAATCGCAAGGGAAAGTCGCTATAAAAAAACAACCATAAAATCTGTCCTCCCAGTCTGCTTCTTCTTCTCGAAGAAGACATTCTATTTATTTATCTTTCCATTCCTACGTTTTTCACGTTAAACCCTCCTTGTATCTCCATCTCGTCTCCTTAATCATTCTTTCTTTCTTACCACCACCAACTCCATCCAAGGGCCACTGCATCATCCCGATGGGAACCATTTAATTGCCAAAGCGAGTCGTGCCTGTCGGAGAAGTGATAAGCGGGTCTCTTGGAAAAGTAAATTGGCGGGATTAATTCCGCTAATTTGATTGGTTGGGCGGAAAGGACACAAATTGTGGGATGCTGGAGGAAGGGGAGGAGGGGGGAGAGGAGAGATAGATGGAGAATAACCAAAAGGGATAGGGACCAGCACGTCTCCATGGTAACCCATTTGACAGCGTAATTAGGTTGAGACAATGATATCGCTTTGTCATCCGCACCAAGTTTTCCGCCGCCAACAATATCATGGCTGATCGATGTCTTTTGGTTGGAGGGACTTCAATAGCATTGTCAAATCCGTTCTCCGTTGATACGAGGAAATATAAGGAAAATATAAACGGTTGGGTTACAGATGAACTCACTCTAAACACCATTTCTTTTACTTTGACGTGATTTAAAATAACTTGGGTCGCTACGCCTGAGCTAAAATCCAACATATATTTGCATCTATCCTGATTACTTAACAACTAGGTTTTAAAAGGCGCCCGTGGTACCCACTGATTCAAGGAAGATATTGAAATATAATGACACTTGATATAATGAGTTTATTCCCAAAACTAAAAAAATTACATTATTTCAGTTTATTTCTCACATTGCGTGTGAATTGATGATTTACCGTTGAGCAGTGGTCCTTGTTGAGGGCTGGACTGTTCGATAAACACTTTCACTTGGGGGGAATTTCTCCAGCGATGGAGAGAGCAACATACAGTTACCGATGTTCTTTGGAGTTGAAGTCCAACGTGTTCAAACGACTGACCCTGCGACTCGTCCATTGTAATCGCATATTATGCCGGAATCACTGGAAATTGTCGTGGTCGCATGATGGATAGGGAGCGTTGTCTCAGTCGGAGCCAAATCAGAAATGATTCTCGCTTTTATGAAATTTCTTGCAAGCAGTTGAATAACGGCATTTTAATATTTAAGTGACTGTGACTCCATCTAATAACGGCATTTTAAAACTTAAGTGACCATGGCTTCATCTAATGACATCATCTTAAAACTTAAATGACTGTAGCTCCATCTTACAGCGTTCCTGAGTCAGTGAGTGAGTGACAAGGGCTTTTCCTATACAGATTTTTTTTCCAATTTTTACTCTACTCCACTTATTCAATGGACGTTTAATCTTAAGATTGGTTGACCACAGTCCTCCATCATTCCCAATCTAATACTATATCCCTTACCAACCGGTTAGTTCTTCGTATGTACTGTAAAATAGCAACTCACGTCTTCTCTTTCTACTTTTAGTTATATTCAATTTATCTCAAGAGATTGTTGTTGGGCGCCAGAAACATACAATGAAAACAAGAGTTAAGTTATCTCGTTAATTAAGCTCCCTTTACTATGAAGTAAAGATTTGATTTGATATGCCCGTATCTTTTCCTAGGTGCAAATCGCCCTTCACAATATAACATTTACACTCTTATTAATACTCTGTTTTCACTTGTAAATTTCACTTTTTGCCTTCCAGCCAGTTATGATTTCATTAATCACAAAAAAATACCCTTCACTCACAAAATATTATCCTTCACTTATATTTTGTTTGCCTTCACGGCCACAGGGTACGATCACTAATCACACAAATAATACCCTTCACACGCAAACATTACCCTTCACACACAAATATTACCCTTCACACACAAATAGTAGCATATATACAATTTTGGATAGCGTCGACCTCTGACACACATGCATATCGGAAGAAATCTTGTCACCATACAAGTCTCGATTCTGCGGACGTGGAACCGGCTTCGATTCCCGACGGTAGTCAATAAGGATCCGAAGTGTCTCCCTCGTCTTGCGTCTGCTACCGCGTGCACTCTCAGGATAAACTTTTTTATGGGTGGTTTTAACTTCTAAAAACCTTACTTAACTTTCTGTCGAGTCACTAGGAAAGAATACTTCTTCTAATTTTCTTATTACAGAAATTTACTGCCCCGAGTTGAGTGGATTCAGTCTGCCCTTTGGGTATGTTGTTGATCAGTGACTCCCGATGTACAGGAGGTCATCGCCCTATTATATCCACTCGAACCCATTGATCGAATCTCCTAACATTGTATTTCCCCTTCCACTGGGAAATTCCCGGATTGTCGTCATTTGCACTTCGCCAGCTGTAACAATGCTTGTTATTACAGCTATGATCAATTAACTGGCTACCAAGCGAGTTTCACAATAATAAACTTAAGAGGTGATGTGCTTCAATAATGACTAAATGCGCGTCCCCCGCTGCTAAATTGACTATAAAGAAGACATGTTACGTAATTCCTATGCGCCGCGAAATCGATAATAAGAAGACATTACGTAAATACTTAATATGGCGTCGTTGTTACGTTAGAGTACTTTATTTTAGTAACACCAGAATCCAACTATTATTTTATGCGAAATTTAAAACCTTGATTTCGACGAGCAAAGTTAGCCCATGTTTAGGTTGTGTTTAATTATGGCCTTGCCAATAGCAACACTAGCCCTTTCTCCATTCTCTGAAATAACTCACTCACTACTGCACCTTCATTTTGATTCTCCAGCAAAGCAAGAAAAACTAACAAACAAATAGCTCTCGGAAAGCCTTTAATAAGAAAAATATAAAATTGTTCCTTTTATGTGGTCTACAACTAATTGTAAGTAACCCTGCAGCATTTAACATAAATCGATACACCCACACAATAAAGTCGAAATACGAGGCTTTGTAGTTCCTGAGGCAATGATCAGGAGGTAGCGCTCGCGGTCTACGATCGTCGCCCCATCTCCCGAGGGACAGTCACACCAATTCTGCGTCGTATTTCGCCTTAATTCGTAACATAAAATCAAATGCCTTTGGTGGTAAAATACCGAAGTAAGAGGGGCTCGTACCACTGATCCTAAAGCCTGAATCACACGATCATTTTTTCCATCATTTTTAAGGGATAGCTCCAGTGATAGCTCAAGGGATAGCTTTCCCTACAGCTCTGACGTCATCATTTTTCAGGGATAGCGGCAATGATAGGGATTGCCATCCCTTTTTCCATTATTTGGTCCTGTCCCTTTTTCCGTCCCTGAACACGTACATGAATCTGAAGTTCAGCCAATCAGAGCGAAGGGAAGCAAATCGCGATTGTGTTGCCGCAAGTGACTTCTGGTCGAACTAGCTCGGTAAACGTAAAAGTGGTAGGACAAATTTCCCGGCAATGATGCGAGCACCTACAGAAAAAATGATCGTGTGACCGGAAAAATGACAGCTCGAGCTATCCCTTGAGCTGTCATTTAAGCTATCCCTTGAGCTATCATTGGAGCTATCCCTGAAAAATGATCGTGTGATTCAGGCTTAAGATTCGCAGACGTGCACTTAATTCCACCGACACCGATACCAGCAAGTAAGTGAGAGAGGCAACACTAAATTGATTACTTTGTATTTTATGGGACATGTCATCGAAGCTATAATACACTCACTCTTTTTAGGGCCAAGAGATAACATGTGATCATTAAATCTCGTAAGGCGTGGTGTTTGAACCTACTCGAGGCTGAATGTTACAAGGGACCTCGATGGTTATAAAACAGGGTGATTACAAAAGAATGCGCCGGTTTCAAAGATCTGTACTTTTCAAACGGCAAGAGCTACAGAGCTGCGCGACCTCTTAAAGTGACCGGTTAAAATGACCTCAAGTTCTTTCAGTTACCGCTAGGAAGCGCTATTTGCCATAGTAAGAGCTTTTTTATCACTCAGTTGTTGTTTTTGCAATCTTCACGATGGCAACAGCTCAACAAAGTTTCAGCAGTCATTTTGTGTGTTGCAGTACGCGAAAAGTGAGACTGTTACAACGGTGCAACGTGCTTTTCGGCGTGGATATGACATTGATCCACCGCACAAATGGAACATCTTACGCTGATACCTACTGCCCCACTAACAGCGAGGAATTGAAAGCACGCATAACTTTGGCTGTGAAGACAGTAATTGCTGACACGGTTCACAGAGGAATTTCAATATCGGCTTCATATTGTTCGGGTTGCTCAAGGAGGACATATTGAACATTTATGATGTTTTCTTTTCACAAAACTAGAGAATGTATCCGTCAATTTAAGAGATCACACAGCTCTGCACCTCGTACCATTTGAAAAATACAGATATTTGAAACTGGCGTATTATTTTGTAATCACCCTGTATTTTAAAGTCATTTGAGTGTTAAGGTGGTTCCACCGTAAAATGACATAAATGTCATTTTATTCATATTCCTGTCAACTTGTAGAAAAAGTTGTCCCCTATCTGATATGAACAACAAAATAATACCTTTCCACGATATTTTATTATATAATTGAACTTGAAATTACATGGTGTTCAATGGGAGAATGAGAGAAACACGGGGAAAAATAGTATTTTTCCATAATATACAAATGTCATTTTCCTGGAGAACTGTCTCTGAGAAGGAAATTATCCAGAGAAATTTAATAAAAATAAAATACAGGCATCTTACCACCTTATTTTTCTAGTTATTGAAGAATTAATGCCGAATTTTAAGTCAAAATGCGGTATTGCGTAGGAAATGCCGCTGCAGTCGGCTCCAATGGCTGGAAAAAAGTGCTCATTTAAAATACATTCGTGGAATTATCTGCAAATTTTGTACTTTACTTTTGGGTTTCTATAGGTAATGCATTGCATCAGTGAGAGCAGGATTTATTTTGACAAAATATAAAAAATGTGGAATTTAGTATTTGTTTTGACTCACACAGTCGCGGCGGAACCTCCTTAAAACCACTCATTTGAGCAACATTTTGTAATACATATATTTAGTTCTTTTTGGATGTTTAACTGGGACATTTGGATGGTAATCTACGTAGTAGTCACTCATCTAATCGAAACAAATGTATGCACTTCATGATGGAGTTACTGACATTACTAGAATTGGTTAACGTCAGTTATAGTATAGTACATATATACTAAATATGTACTATACTATATATGTACTATACTAAGTCACTAATGTCTTTCCGTCCTTTTGCCAATCACGCCTATTATATAGACTTAAAAGGTGACCTAGGAAATTGAAATTTGGTTGTATTTAACACAGTTCAAAGCCGACAAGGTAATATAGCAAAAACAATTTAAATGGGGTGTTTTTATCCCTCATTTGTCAACTTATAGCACTATTAACATTGAATTAGGCACCGGTGTTTTTTTATTTGCTTTTATTAATAGCTTGTACTCGAGATATACGGTTTACATTTTGACTATTGGATAGATGAAAGAATGAAGTCATAAAATCCTTCATCCAGTTTTCCCACTCGCTTAATATCTGCCTGAAATCTGAGTATTTAAAACAAATTGTCCATTTTACCCAGTTTAACTATACAAATTTTTTAATGTCCTCAGCAAGCGCGGTATGGGCGTTTAAAGCCAGAAATTTGGAAACCTATAGTCAGAAATTCTGAAGTTTTGGAAAATATTCCTGGACCTTTTACGCCTTAAGTTCTAAGATGTTTTAAGATGATTAAGATGTGAATTACAGTGAGATTATAGTTGGAATATATTTTTCTCCCTCTCCTCTCCATTTGCGTTTAATGACTGCTACATGCTACGCGCATTCTCAGAGTCATACTGAAAGGATCACTTTACCTTTTAGTTACCTTATATTAAGACCAATTAATACAAGGTAACTTATATTAATTGGTAATAATAATTATGTGAAAACCAGTTCGGTTTCCGCAAGGGCAAAGGAACGAGAGATGCTATTGGATGTATGAGGATGTTAACAGAAAGGGTATTAGAGTTGAACCGTGGGATATGCGTATACTTTATTGATTATGAAAAGGCATTTGATAGGGTCTGATGGGAGATCTTATTAGATCTTTAGAGAGAGATAGACATAGACTGGAAGGATAGAAGATTAATAAAGCAGATGTACATCCATCAGAAAGTTACTGTAAGAATTGGGGACGAGGAAACAAAGGAAACCACTATAGGAGGGGAGTTAGGCAAGGTTGCTGTCTGTCACCATGCCACTTTAACTTGCATGCTGACAAACTGCTGGAAGAAGCTTTAGAAGACATCGGGGGGATAAAAGTGGGAGGTGAGAGAATAAAATCCATCAAATATGCTGATGACCAGGCTATAGTAGTAGAGAATGAAGAAGAACTTCAGGAAATGATGGAAAGAATTAGGAAGAAAAGTGAAGACTACGGAATGAGAATAAACAGCAATAAAACTAAGGTAATGAGAATAGCGAAGACAGAAGGGCCCTTAAATATATGGCTGGAGGAAGAAAAATTAAAACCAAGTAAGCTCTTTCAAGTACCTGGGAAGTATAGTTACACAGAATGACAACCGTACTGAAGAAATTAAAAGCAGAATTGGGCAAGGAAAAGTAGCATTTAGCAAGATCAAGGAACTGGTGACAGCAAGGAACATCAAGATGGATATCAGGAAAAGAATTGCAAAATGCTTTATATGTGGAGCATTGTGCTGTATGGATGCGAAACGTGGACGTTGAAGAAGAGAGAAGAAAAGTACTTAGAAAGCTTTGAAATGTGGCTATGGCGACGAATGGAGAAGATTGGATGGAAAGATAAGATCACGAATTAAGAAGTGCTAAGGAGGATTGGAGAAGAAAGAAGTATACTGGGAGAAATTAAAAAGAGAAAGGCAAAATGGATTGGGCATATTTTAAGGAATAACAGCCTACAGACATTAATAATAGAAGGGAAGAGAGGAAGAGGAAGGAGGAGGTACGGAATGCTGAGGGATATAAAAGAAGGAAGGAGTTATGCAGAGATGAAGAGAGAGAGGCCCAGGAAAGAATGCTGTGGAGACAACGCTACCGTTGAAACCTGTCTGCGGACAGATGCACCAATGATGATGATGATGATTAATACCATTTAATGCTATGCAGCAATAATAATATATTTTCTGTTGAATTTCAACGGGCACCCATTAATTGGATTGGAAGCAAATACAGACAGGAAAGATTCAAGGGAAAAACCCACTCGGAAGGGACAATTGAATAGGTACTATTAGAAATGAGTCACTGCAGAAGTTTAAAACAGCAGGCGTCACACCGATAGGGTTCCATTATGAATCAACAGAACTCGGGGAGTGGCAAAATGCCAGGATTACCAACCCCACGGCGATGAAGGATATTTGATGGCATCGCCAGGATTCGCAAGTCGGGACGAACTGGAGCGTTGGCCCCCCTGCATGCCTGAGACCGAAATTAGGATCCCGATCCCCGTAGTAATAGCGTCCCAAAAATGTCCGACGGAGGGACTCATTATTTTCCCATGCGACCCTCGACATAAACCCCCCTTTCTATACGTCGCCTTGTGACGGAGATGGTGCCATCTGGGCGCCCACAGGCGGAAATAGAGGAAACAATTAAACGTGGGGGTTTAGGGAGGAGACCGTGCGAATGATCGCCATGGTGACGCATTTTGAGTTGCTAGCGTGAGTGTGTGTGTGATATGGGCGGCCGTTCATTTGTCCTGCCACTCCTCCGGCCCCCTCAACCCCCCCTAATTTATACCCTGAGAGCCCGTCCACCTCATTGGCGACGGATGTCTCCCATTCCAATTCCCACCCTCCGCCCAAATAAGTAATTCTCCACGAGTGAATGATGCTCTACAAATTCTTTCCGAGGAATGTCGCCATGGCAAATGAAAAATTATCACCACCACCTGACCGACGGTATTTTAGCCAAAATGACAATCGGAGAGTTATCATTAATCATGGAGTGTGGCGTTGTGTGGGGCAGAAACGTGGACCTTTAGAAAGGTAGACAAAAATAGGCTGAAGGCTTTCGAGATGTGGGTGTGGAGGAGGATGGAGAAGGTGCGTTGGACGGAAAGAAAGACAAATGAGGAAGTGCTTGACATGGTGGGCGAGGAGAGGAAACTTATGGATGAGATTAGGGGCAGGGCAGGGTAGGGAGAAAGGGAATAAGGTTTTATGGACGGGATGAAGAAAGGCGCTTACTAACACATACTTAAGCTGAGATGAAGAAAGAAATACTAGAGGTAGATAGGGCACAGCACGTTTAAGAGTCTGTTGGAATTTCTCTGACTTTCATCATAACATACCTCTCTACCTCTATTCAGATGATGATCATGATTTAGGAGAGCATAAGACAACATTTAAAAACGTCCCTGGTTTGATCCTGGTAAAGAAAAGATATATTTTTTTAAACGCTGCGATTTTTCTCCCGTCTTTGAGTGGAGCAGATGAGGAATGCAGAGAAATATTTAAAACAAATTCGTCCCCGGATTCATTCAAACATTCAGAATTACTCGCGCTCAAATGAGTCATCGAAGGTCAACTTTGTTGCCGGAGGAGACAAAAGAGCGTGGTTGCCAACGCTACTTGTAAGGAAATGAGAACTTTTGGGGGGAAAACAAACGAGGACTTTGAATGATGCAGTTCCCAAGAATACCATAACCACACCATACATAATTTAGTTAGCGATGGGACCAAATTTTTCAAGAAATTGGCTTGGAATTACCAACCGCTCGAGGGGAAGAAATACTGTAACGTCGGACCACTTTGAAGTGATTTCTGAAATCCATCATTCAGCTATTTTTTTTATTTATAAATAAATAATCAGGATCAACCTTTTAACAGAGGAGTCCACAGCACAATCCGTTCCCTCTTCTCACTACCAAAGATCTCCCTTCTTCACCAAAAAAAATAAACCTCACAACCAACCACCCAAACAAAACAATGCAACAATCAAGGCGGTTCCACCATAAAATGACTTAAATGTCATTTTATTCATATTCTGTCTGCTTTTAGAGTTGTCCTCTATCTGATATGAACAACAAAATAATACCTTTCCACGCTATTTTATTCTATAATTGAACTTGAAATTACATGGTGTTCAATGGGCGATTGCGAGAAACACGGGGAAAAATAGTATTTGTCCATAAAATATAAATGCCATTTTTGCGGAAACCTGTCTCTGAGAAGGAAATAATCCAGAGAAAGGGAATAAAAATAAAATACAGGCATCTTACCACCTTATTTTTCTAATTATTGAAGAATTAATGCCGTAATTGAAGTCAAAATGCGGTAATTCGTTGGAAATGGCGCTGCAGTCGGCTCCAATGGCTGGAAAAAAGTGCTCATTTAAAATACATTCGAGGAATAATCTGCATATTTTGTTCCTTACTTTTGGGTTTCTATAGGTAACGCATTGCATCAGTGAAAGCAGGATTTTTTTGACAAAATATAAAAAATGTGGAATTTAGTATTTGTTTTGGCTCACACAGTCGCGGCGGAACCTCTGCAACAGAATAACAACTCCTTTAAAGAAATAATAACACTTTTTAATTGTTTCAGGCTTGACTTCGTGGAAGTGATAGATATCCATTTTTAATAAAAAACTTTGTACTTTTCCATACTTTATTTCACAACTGCGACCGGTTTCACCATAATATGGCATCTTCTGGCCAGAAGATGCCATATTATGGTGAAACCGGTCGCAGTTGTGAAATAAAGTGTGGAAAAGTGCAAAGTTTTTTATTAAAAATGGAAATAATAACACAATAAATTAAAAGAACATGTCCTAAAACAACGCCAAAGCATCCAATTTATAGATAAAAAAATAATGTTTGTCTGTCTTTCATACAAATCTATAATTTTACCTTGATGGTGCTGAACCTTTGCAGACTAATAGTACAAAGCAAGAGGCATATTATAGGCTATTTTAAGACCTCAGGGCCCCAAAAGGTCCCAAAAAAGGGACCCATTGGAGGTCTACTCTACACATGTATTAGGTTTTGTGCAGGGTTTTGGTTTTTTCAATCGATTCTCCTCTTATATGATTAGTTACGAGGTTAGTGTGATCCTGAGCAACGCCAAGGGTAATTCGGCCAGTGTAGCAATATTGATTAATTATTTTGCATAAGTTCGAATCAGACTATTTTTCGGGAGAGGTTCAACATATTTTAAGAAAACTTAGTAACTATTACGTTATAAATGGTTAAAGGGAAATAAGTTTCAGAATTAAAAAGATTTAAAATTTTAATTTTTTTATCTGCGGACAATGAGGAATCATAATAGTTGCGATGGATGGATTTTCTTGAAGTAACTCCCACTCTCGCTAGGCAGACAGTAAGGGCCGAATTTATAGTCGTTACCCAGCAGTCCCACAGTCCCTAGCAGGCCCCTTCGTCAAAAACGGTATTTATAGTCAAATTTCCACCCCCAGCAGCCCCCTTAGCCTCTCCTAATTCTGGCAGGAGATGCATGCTCCACCAGGGGCCCCCTTATCGAAAAATATAACACAACAGATATAAATAAACTGACTCTAATGAACGTGCATAGCCTTAAATTAATAATTTCAAAGATTTGGTGTTAATAAAACAACGGTGAGATTTGCTCTTAATCGATAAATATCTGATGCGACGCCAGACTCATTCCAAGGGTGTTCATATACACTCGCAGCATATTTTTTCCCACTATTTCTTCTTCTTGTGGCAGGAAACTGCGTCCGTATTCTTACTTTCCACTGTATCTTTATGCTTCTACGCCAGGTCACACAAAATCTTCTTCTCCACACCGTTGAAGCTATTTGCACGTCGAGCGGCCATCTTAACAGTTTTCATGCTGCGTCTGGCTCTTTATTTATTCGTATCCATGTTGATCACGAGCGTCACCACTGAAACATTTGAGCTGCGAATTCCATTTCCCGCTGTTTGTAGTCCTTAGTTACCAGATATAACCCCCAACCATCCCCTACCTAGCAGCTCCCTTAATTTTGACTATAGGACGCACAATTCAAGGGGCCTGCTGGGTAGGGGATGGATAAGGGGACTGCTATAAATACGGCCCTTAGACTTGGACTTGTTGGTGTGAAGCGAGGAAAGAAAATATATAAAAATTTCGGAACACATTATCTTGCAATGTACATAAATTCAGCCATCTCGAACACGATAGTAGAATGAGTTCATCGGGGAGGCTACAAAAAGAGCAGTCGTTGACTTGGGATAAAAAAAGAAAAAAACGAGGATTTATCGTCAATTGGAGCGATAACGTTACTCCCGGAGGAAAAAAATGAAAAAACAAAACAGCGAATAACACAAAAGTAACGATTTCATTTTTTCGACTTCTTGCATCTTGACGACGCGTAAAAAAAGAGACACTGGCTGGAGTGAATATGAAACCCCTTGGAGGAGTCAAAAAAAATTTCGGAGGTTATTCCATCGTAAATTTTAGGACGAGAGGCTTGCAAAAACCTTTACTTTTCCTTTTTTACAAAACTTTAAGCTTTTTGACGGTTAACTTGAACATCATGAAAACTTGATTGGATTATATTTCCGGAGGCGAATGGGTGATTTTCTTTTTTAAAACATTTCTTCAGTCCCTATTTAAAAAAAAAGAAGGGAGCCTCCACCAAGAAAGTGTTCATGACGAAAGAGCAGCAGTGGTGTTCGAATAAAACAGAATTGCCTTAAATGACAAAAAGTGCCTGAAACAGTTCGCGAGACGTATTGCGCGCGTTATGCCTCAGAGACATTTGGACCATTGGAAGTCTGAAACAGTATATAGAAGGAGGAGAGGCAGGGGGTGGCCATCCTGTGACGCATGCGCAAAAACGTCTCGCATTCGATGATTACAATTGGCGCATTGTATCTCTGCTCCTACATATTCTAACTTCATTATATGTAGTACTTTGCAGTTCACCTTGCATAGTTGTTAACTATTAAGGTATTCCAGTAATTGATTATGGACTATTTTTTCCAAACATTTTGATAGAAAACATGAAATTGAATTAGGGCGATAACGGGTTACATCTGATGGATTTTTGACATTTTTCAATCGGATAGACGAGGCTGGGTTCCTATGCTGTTAGAAAGACAGTCCTTGTTAAAGAAAAGAATAGGAGCACCTTTGGACATCCTCGAATGGGGTAGGTACCTCGCATGGTTGGCGATGTCCCACGGCGCCTAACACAACCCTCAACAAACCACACACCTTTGGCGCCGGCCCTGGTCGTCATTGTCTCGCCACGTTAGGCAGGGAGCTCCGTCGCAAGACTACGAATTTGCATCCGAAACACTATCATCGCCCATCGGGGAACTCAGTACCAGCGGTCGTCCAAATTAAGGTATTGACAGCGAGATAGTTTCCTAGTCATAATGGAGAATTAGCCATATACTAATTTTATTTTTTTATCTCAGCGTCCGTAAGAAGCATGACGTAAATATTATAACATTAATGGCGCATAAATTTAGTTATATGTGACAAACATTCTCAGTAATTTAATAAATATTCCTACATAATTCCCTAATAACTAAAATAATAAGGTAGTGAGATGCCTATATTTTATTTTTATTCAATTTATCTGGATTATTTCCATCTTATAACTGTTTTACGCAAAAATGGCATTTATATTTTATGGAAAAATACTATTTTTCCCCGTGTTTCTCTCATTCCCCCATTGAACACCTTGTAATTTCAAGTTCAATTATAGAACAAAATAGGGTGGAAAGGTATTATTTTGTTGTTCATATCAGATGGAGGACCACTTTTTCTACAAGTAGACAGAATATGAATAAAATGACATTGAAGTCATTTTACGGTGGAACCACCTTAATTGTTCAACATCCTAGTTTATCTAGCCTTGTATGCATGGACTAGTGAATCTGCACATTCACATAATCCATGTGGTCAAGAAGGACACTGCAAGAGTGCGTCGATGACACGCAGGGGAATCTGAGGACAGACAGACCACACACGCCCTTCTGCGCATGCGCACGAATGGTTACGAAAGCATCGCGGAATTCCCTTGGCGTCCGCATCGGCGAACACGCGATGCATTCTCGGACCTCGCCTTTCCTTTGTTTTTTTTCTTCCTATAATTATTATTTCGGGGCGTGTCGCACGCACGTGACTTCTTCCCTCGTCGCGTGTCCTCTTCCTCCTTGGATTATCTCTCACCAATGGCATGACGACGGACGAAGGACGCATTATCATGCGCTAATTAATGCGCGCGCATTCGATGACGATTTGGCAACTAATCATACGATCATCGAATGATCTCAGAATGATTTCTTTGCCTCCAAATCACCAGAAGCGGTTGAAAGTTTGAAAAGCTTATCGCTACTGAAATCATTGAATAATACAAAATACATATTACGTACTCTGTTGATACTTTCGACATGTCATTACATTATTCGACATGTCATTACATACTTCGACATGCCATTACATACTTTGACACTCTCGGTAATTCGAAGTTTTTTGGACTCGATGCAGCGTGCGGTGTTAGTCTCTATATTTAAACATTTTTCAATATTACATACTTCGACATGTCATTATATACTTCGACACTCCCAGTAATACGAAGCTTTGTAGACTCGATGCAGCGTGGGGTGTTGGTCTCTATATTTCGAAATTTTTCAATATTACATACTTCGACATGTCATTACATACTTCTACATGCCATTACATACTTCGACACTCCCGGCAATTCGAATTTTTTTGGATTCAATGCAGCGTGCGGTGTTACTCTCTATATTACGACATATTTGAAGCTTCCTTTTCCAATATTTCGGAATCAGCATGAAATGAACGTACGCTAGTTTAAAAAGCCAATTTATAAAAGCAAAAAAAAAACGAAATGGTCTTCTTTCCCAAAAAAATGATTCATTCATACAAATACAAATCATTCTTTGTTTTTTACACTCTTGATTCACCTAACTGATACAAGGTCGAGGGATCCGGGAAATCGAGGGATCCAGGTTCGAATCCCGGTCAAGGCGAATGATTTTTCCTCTGTGGAATATTGAATTCATAGACACAGATTATTATAAAAAAGAGATTTAATTTATATTTTAGCAAATATTGTTGGTGTCTGTTTTAAGTGAGAATTCCAAGAGTTGTGTAAACAAACCTGCCCTCCATGATAACTCCATTGTTTTCTTTTCATAATTTAAATTAACATTTTTATGATTAATTTAATAATTCAACAGTTTTAAAATATTAATTGTATATTTTTTAAACTTTGAAATCAAATGAGAAATAAAAATTCATTTAATATAAACTGGAATTTAGTTTTAATGGCATATCGATAGGTGGGAGAGTCGTATTGGTTCGGAGAGTGTTGAACTATCAGGAGAGAGAACAGAGTAATTAATGGTGCTTTCCTTTAAGGTTTTAACGAAGGACACCTGTATTGTTGGCCCCGTTGTAATCTTTAGCACATCTGTTTACATAGAATAACATATTTTGTGTTTTAGAGTGGCAATAAAATTGTAAACATAGTAAAAAAATATCTCGCAACAAAACAAGAGTTTGTGTAAACTCAAACATGAACTTGAAATAATTAATTAATTAATTAATAATTAATGCTTAAACGAACGTATCCATCCACTTCATATTTTCGCTTAAACCATTTAGTAAGCTTAAAAAAACCGAAAATGGAATGGATTACCATCAACAATTACATGTACAATATTATTCGGCGAAAAGTTAAACACATTGGGTACTAAATGCACAGCTGATCTCTCATAAAAAGTCTATTTTAGATTTATTGTATCTGGTTAAGTATTTGTCTCATGTTCAACAAATTATTCTACACGGAGATTATTAAAATGGCCAATACCATACACGTCAGTGAGATCGCCTCCCGCATTTAAAAAACGACGCAATTGTCATATGACATGCACATTCAATTAAATTACAGATTTTATTCATCATTTGTCATTAAAAAAACGGCCTACAACTGGACTTGCGTTTTGAATTGTTATTAATTAATAATAATACAAAACGGATGTCCAGTTAAAGGCCGTTCTTGATAACAAATAATGAATAAAATTTGTAATTTTCTAAATATATAACAGAATTTCCAGATGCCCGAATGCGTAATTTATATAATTTTCTGTTACCTACGTACTGATGTCTCCTAGGCATACTAACTCGGTCAGGTAGTAAGTACTAACTATAAAATACAGTTCGAGTCATGAGGGCAACAAATATGAAGAATGTACCTAATAGTTCAACTTCTCCTTACACATATTTATAGTGGATATATCCCTAGGATATACTACGCTATATTATTTCCATGGCAATCTCGTAAAACTACGTACCTACGAAAAAATTTAAATGCACACTTAAATAAAAACGGCAGAGTTAAAAGTACCTTTGAGTATAAGTTCAGAAGCTGTTTGAAGCATTCTGCACTACTGTAGTATGCATCATAATATATATCAAATCGTGAAGTTCATATATTTTCCCAACTACCTATTGATGGTTCCATCGTTAAAAGCTTAGCTTGAGCGATATTTTTCTCCAGCCATAACAGAAACCATATTCGAATTTTATTCTGCAATTTAATAAAACGTAGCAGGCTGTCTATTAAGGGAGATATAAACGCCATCTTAAAGGACGACCTCGTCTCAGCTAATCGTGTCTTACGGTTTTTTAAAGAGGCGAAACTCTATCGCCACATATGACAACCCTTGAACACCACACGTCTAGTCACTTTGTTTAAAACAGTCAAAACTTGCTCGCTATAATTTTGGTAGATCTTAGCATATAGTTAATTATATTTTAATCGATAAATTTTTATCTATGAACTGGCTGAGGTGCTAAATGACCTGAGTCGATGCACCCTAACGTATGAATAACTAGCTATCTAACTCGAATTTTTATTTTAAAATGTATGCTGCTGTCAGAAGGATGAAATAAACATAGCAATATTAATAGCAAACAAACTTTATTTTACGTGATAGAACTTCTAGGTAACTAGTCAAATTAATATATTTTAGTATTTTTTTTGTAAGAGTTTTCCTTTATTTATACGTATCAAGCCATACGCTGAAAATGCCTTCACAGCTTACGTTTTTTTGTGGTTTTATAAAAAGGAATACGGTAAGTAAATAATTAGTTATCAGCTTAATGTTCCCTTAAAAAGCAACGAAGTTTCAAAGCCAAGTGACACTCAGGTGGCTCAGAGGAAGCGCAATGTTGAATGAATAATTACCTAGGTCATAGAATGCGCGCAAGGACTGAATGAATGATGAATCGCATTTCAAATTGTCAGAATAGAAAGTTGTATCCAGCCAGCCTTTGAGTTTATCACTGGCAATGTTAGCGAACAACCGGAATTTTATTGCTGGAAATGGAGGACGGTCATGGCAAAAATAATAGGAATAGTAAGGTGCAGAATTTAATTTAATAGTCTGTAAACCGCCAGCCCGATAAATAGTGACATGGTACTAAAAAGATAAGTAGCGTTATAAGTCAGGTGATTCCATTGTTACACAGCTTAAATAGCATTTGATTCATATTTTGGCAATATATATAAAAGCGTGTTCTCTGTTTCATTTAAGCAACAAAATCCTTCCTCTCCAAGCTATTTGCTTCGGCTATTTGGACTTGGAATGATATAATGTAAAATTTGTGAATGGAAGAAGCATAGAGAAAGAATTTTATTATTCATCCGTCTAATATAAATTGCATTTCAAACGAAAAACTGTTTTAAAAAAGAAGAACCCCCCCAGGTAATCGACTGGTAATACAATTTAGGGGCACTTCTCCATCTTATTTATTGAGTCATATAAACGGATCGTTTGGATGCGAACGTATGTACCTTTGCTGGAAGGTAGTAATTGAAACCCCTGAATATTGTGGATAAATTATTGATGCCGCAATGAAATACCTACAAAATGTCCTCTTTAATAAAAGCAGTTTCAGGGTAAAGTGAGCAGGAAAATCCACATATCCCTGGCTTTGAAATTTTTCAATCCCTGGCCGTTTTCCAAAAACACTAGGCGCAGGGTAAAATGCCACGAATTCGCATCAGCGCAAAAATCATGATGGCATCGACGGTACCGTCTAGAATAAATTGCGCCGTTCCTGTAGACTGTTTAAAAGGGCCAACGAGTCACTTCATCATAATATGAAGGATTGATTGTATTGAAATGTAATAATAATATTCTTTATTGCTCTAGGAGTAGCTCTCCTTTTGAGCAGAAAAAATAATACAATACAATATAGATTAAATGACATGGGAAATCATGTATAACACAATTTGCAAAATGAACTGTAAATACATCTAAAAAAAATATGACTTCAAATGGATTATTCCCTAGCATATGAGTTCAGGGAGGTATTGACAAATATAACAATTTTGCAATATAAAGTATACGACTATGCAATTTGCAATGTATAGAATACAACAGTTACTTATAATATACTTATGCAATGGTTACAATATATTAAATACTTACACAATAATTTCTTTAGCAATACATACTTATACAATATATACAACTGTAGCTACAAATTATAATTATATGTTTACGCACCCTTTAGAATTTGGAGACTTAATGGAGTGCGGCAGGGGTGCCCATTATCGCCGTTGCTTTTTAACGTGTATTCAGAAGAAATGGTAAGGGAGGCATGGGGGGATGAGGAGGTAGGAATAAAGGTAGGAGGGGAGCTGATAAAATATTTGAGATTAGCAAATAATCAAGCATTGGTTAGTCAGTCTGCCAAGGGGTTACAGTCAATTGTGAATGCATTAGAGGTGCAGTGCGAAAAGTATGGAATGAAGATCAATCACTAGAAAACGAAAGTGATGAGAATTTCTAGAAGTAAAAAGGCGGGGCTGATTATAAGGGTAGGAGGGCAGAAGATAGAGCAGGTCGAGCAGTTTACGTATCTGGGTAGTATTTTGGAGGAGAACGGGTTTAGTGGTAAGGACATCAGATGCAGAATTGCGCTTTCTAAAGAAGCATTTTCGAAGAGAAGGGAATTGATGAGGGAGGGTCTGAGAAGAGACGTAAATAAGAGGCTGGTGAAAACTTTAATATGGAGCGTGGCACTATATGGGTCGGAAACTTGGTCATTACGAAGGGAGGATGTGCGTAGACTTGAGGCGTTTGAGATGCGGGTTTGGAGAAGGATGGAGAAGGTTAGCTGGATGGCGAGAAAGACGAACGAGGAGGAATTGGATATGGTCGGAGAGGAGAGGAAGCTTGTGGCAGAGGTTCGGAGAAGGCAGAAGAGATGGATGGAGGAGGTTTTGAGAGGAGAGGGCATTGTTGAAGAGAGTGATAGAGGGAAGAACACTGGGGAAGCGTGGAAGAGGAAGGAAGAGGATAGGAATTCTGGACGAAATAAGAGGAGGTAGAAGATATGACGAATTGAAGAGGGATCCAATGGTAGGACATCTTAAGGAGGGAAAGCGAGAAAATGTTTATGAGGTTGGGATGCAGAATGGGGACTGTCCAAGAACCTACCAATCAGCTGGAAGAATACATAAATTTAAAAAATGATTAGGTTTTTCAACAACTAGTTCAGCTAATTAATTGAATTTCTATCTAATGCTTCTGTTTAATATGCTCAGTATTGCCAACATCACGTCTCGGATTCTTCCTGTATAACTTTTGTATTTATTTGTAATTATGTAGCTGCAAAATGTATTAATATTCATAGTTTCTACAACATTTGCAGCATTGAGTGTAGTGAATGTAGGTGGAAATTCTCCTCCTTCACCCTTGAGGTGGCTAGCAGGGTTTTGTCACAGTATTATGTAGATGCATTAGTATAGTTTATGCCTAGGAGTATAGCCGGAGAGGGCTTGAAAGTAGACCCTCGTATAAGAGTCACGTTGCGGAGTTTATGAAGCATAATAAGCAAGAAAAAAAATTAGCACAAAGATGACACATTTTCTAAGAAGATTTAGATACATAAGAAGAAATAGGGAAAAGAAGATATATAAGAAGAAAAGGTAAACGTAGGAAATATTGGGCGAGGAGGTACTATTGTTCCTGGTGAGTTTGGGAAAGACAGATGATGCGACTTTGGATAAAAGAGCTTCGTTATTTCAGTCAATATCAGTACGTTAAGGAGATTCCTACGCGACTGTGTGAGTCAAAACAAATACTAAATTCCACACTTTTTATATTTTGTCTAAAAAATCCTGTTTTCGCTGATGAAATGCGTTACCTATAGAAACCCAATAGTAAGGTACAAAATATGCAGATTATTCCACGAATGTATTTTAAATGAGCACTTTTTTCCAGCCATAGGAGCCGACTGCAGCGCCATTTCCTACGAATTACTGCATTTTGACTTCAATTACGGCATTAATTCTTCAATAAATAGAAAAATAAGGTGGTAAGATGCCGGTATTTTATTTTTATTCAATTTCTCTGGATTATTTCCTTCTTAGAGACAGTTTTCCACGAAAATGGCATTTGTATTTAATGGAAAAATACTATTTTTCCCTGTGTTTCTCTCATTCCTCCATTGAACACCATGTAATTTCAAGTTCAATTATAGAATAAAATAGCGTGGAAAGGTATTATTTTGTTTTTAGTATCTGATAGAGGAGAAGGTTTTTTACAAGTAGGCAGAATATGAATAAAATAACAAGTAACTCATTTTACGGTGGAACCACCTTAACGGAGAGAAAGGAGTGAACAGGAAAAGAAGCCAAAAAGTATGAATGCTGAATTTTTAACGATAACAGAACTGGAGCCTCATTAAAAATTACGGACACGCGAAGCCACACACTACTATGCTAATGAACCAAAATAATCATTTATGCGTGGGGAAACGTGAATGATTTTAGTGATACAAACCCAACTTTCTGGCAAATACAAAGTAGCTACGCAAGGATGGGTAAATGCGAAAGATTTAATTTTTTATAGAGCCATTTTCCTAATAAATACATCATGGCAGCAGTCTCTGACTTTAATAACAAGTGGACTTCCTTCTTGACGAGGACAAATAAAACACTACAATTCCACAAATTTATACATTTAAACGACCACGGTCGCGATGCAGATGTTGCACAGCATCGAAACCATGGTCGCTCAAATACATATTATAGTGGAATTGCAGTGTTTTCTTCTCTCTCACCATGGTAAATACAATGGTGATTCAATTGTGTGAAATTCGCAGTGAAAAAATCATTCGCCTGGACTGGGATTCGAACCCAGACCCCCCCCGATTTCGCGCCGAGTGATCTACCACTCCGCAGTTCTTTGAATTTGTCAAAGTAAAAACACCTTTGTGTTTAAAGTTTGGCTTTACCTCGTGGACAGTAGCGCTTAGCGTTCGCACACACGGGTACTCCATGGCATTGTATGCACGGTACCTGTGAAGACATCTCGCTCCTTAAAGCCTCCATGAAATTCACAGTGATAGATGATGCATGGGTAGCTTAACTGGTAGAGCACTCGGCGTTAAATCGGGGGGTCTGGGTTCGAATCCCAGTCCAGGCGAATGATTTTTTCAATCTGAATTTCACACAATTGTGTGACCACTAGCGGGTGACTCCGTTTAAGTTACTGCGCGTCCAGTTCCGTAGTTCTTTGAACAATGGTGATTGTTAGTCTTTATATTGATGAATAGGAAAAGCGTGTGCTATTTCCCACAAATGAGCAAAACCTAAATTACGACCAAGGTTTCGATGTCAATGCATCATCCTCACCTCATCATCGTATTCAATTTCAACGCCATCTCGCCAGAATCTCCTGAATTTAAAGCTTTCGATTGAAATCGACCCTTAATGGGAAACAGCATGAATGTAATAACCAAGGGTCTGACACTCACGTTATACATTTCACCCAGAGCACTCTAGCGGAGAACCCGAGAAGAGTTAACTCATAAGTTACTCAAAGGTTTACATCGTCATTTCGTCGTGTTATTTGGTGTTCTGGTTTTTCAGTGTAATCGCGATCTTTGGGTTTGTGTCCTTTTCCCCCAAAATTATGACTGCGGTCGCGCATTCAAGTAGAGTTCTTGATATCCCGCGTGATATAATAATAATAATCATTTTATATTTCTGTTGGTTAGCAAGTAACATAGAAATCGTCAAGAAAGTACATTAAAACACTGGTACAAATACAAGGGAGGGAAATTTGGAGGGACTAAAGAAACGTGTGCCTTGTTCGGCTATACCACTTGATAATAACACTTCGTCACACAAACAAAAAATAAACTTACGAAATGAGTCTATCAACAGAGGAGATCCAGCGAGAAACGTCAATGACTTGTCGCACTAAATCCAGAAAAGAAAAAACGAAACGATGCAAAGGTGGAATATAAAGCCAAGAGAGAAGAGTCCAAGAGAGCTTTGTCTAAACCGGGAGAATTATCAGTAGGCAGATGGTCGAGTCGAGGTTCCGAATTCCAGGTGATCAGCTGTTCAAGGTGTCAAATACGTGAGTGAAACTTATTTTCATGAGTAAAACCAAGAACACTGTATGTATGCAGTGTTCTTGAGTGAAACATAAACATGATAACAAAACACTCGCAAATTCCGATCGATTTCTACCGCTAAATTGCACGGAAAATTGTGCGTTTGCACTCATCGTGTAAAGCGAAATTCAGTCTGATTCAGTCGTTCGTACAATATTTTCTTGCACACTTGACTGTACATGCGTTCGCACGATGGACTGAACAAATAAATGTACCGTTTAAAAAGGCCTTTAGGATCCGTTAAGTGAGTGGATGGAACTTATATCCTTCATTCTTATATTCACCACCAACGCTAGGATGCGCTTCGAAAAATCAAGCGTGCGGTAGACCTCTCCAATCAAAAGGTTACGTGATGTCTCGTAGCAACTTTCACTACGCCTAAATATGAGACACGGAAGATATATAAGGGGAGGCGAAGAACGACTGAATAATGATGCCATCGTCTTTCGGTAAAACGTGCTCATAATTATTGATTACGATTGGAGTGCTTTGCAGCTCATTCTAAACTCTAAGATTGGACGAGAGACCTCTTATTAAGCACCATTTAAAACCTCGACACATTCCCTCAATATCATCAAGCTCCTCCGACCACCATCGGTGGTGGCATTTAAGCGAATCCAATGAAGGTTAGATAACCAATTAACCTAACCGAAGAACCTGAGATTCTTAGCAGCGAGTTCGTACGCCTTTCCTGGGGGCGTTTGTAATCTGACTCAAGTGAGAATACGTCATAAAATGTGGAAAATTACGTCATTTTTCGTAGTTCAACTCCGCCACCCAGGCGGCGTGACCAACTTTGGCTCTCGAGTGGTGAAATGCCGGTCTATTTATTTGATTCATCCGCTCTTTCGACTCTTGATCCGTATCTTTCGACTCTTGATCCGTTTCATTTGGCTCCCCATTTCATTAGTTCCATCTCACCTGTCGTTAGGAACGTGAAATGGAGCTCACTCACCATCGGCCACCATTGGACCTTGGCCGATCGTGAGCCGATCATTAAGAGAGCGAAACGGATCTCCCGCCTTACCGCAAAGAGTCATTAAAAAGGTGAGATTACAAAATAAAAACCTTTAAATGTGTAACATTCGTCAAGCACTGCAAATAAAAAGCCTGCCTCGAAATCTGCCTTCATGATGGAATGCAAGAAATTCTAATGTTGAAAAACTCGGGATAGTTCCCGGTAATGAAGAATAGAAACGTTAAGATTCAATTCGTGCGCTCGAAGCTGATTCGATAACCGCGAACGAATCATTGAAACCCAAGCTCTTATGCCAGGAGAACGTCATTGCATTTAAAAGACGCATGAAACATTTCAAAAGAGAAATTGAGATGGTAGTTTGGATGAACAGAAGATGAATTTACAATAAACTAAAAGATATAATGATTGTTGCCGCAGCAATCAGAAAATCAGTTGAAAAAATATAAACGCCAAATGGACCACTTTGTAGATGGAAAAAAGGCAGACTGAGAACATATTAAGGAGTTTCCACAGGGACTGACTCAAAAAAGATACTGAATTCCAACTTTTTGTTAAATTTGTTTTTTTAATATCCTGCTTTCGTTGATGACAGGCGTTAGTAAATTGAAAGCCAAAAGTAAGGTAAAAAAATATAGGTACAGATTAATCCACGAACACATTTTTTAACGAACGCATTTTTATAGCACTGGGAGCAGACTGCAGCGCGATTACTATAGAATTACCGCATTTCGTCTTCAATTATCGCAGTCATTCGCCAATAACTAAAAAAAATAAGGTGGCAACATCCGTATATTTTGTTTTTATTCAATTTACATGGGGTTTAGCGCTTCAAATAAACAGTTCTTCGCGAAAACGGCATTAATATTAGGTACAAAAATACTATTTTCGCCATGTTTTTCCCATTATCGCATATAATACAAAGTAATTTCAAGTTTGATTTGTGAGAACAATAGCGTATAAAGGTAACCTTTTGAAGCCAACAGTGTCCGGCGAGATGTGGTGAAACTACATTACCAAAAATGAAAATTATTCGATATAGTACTGTCCACTTTATTTTAAATTGACAGAACGTGTTTCGGCTTTTTTACTAAGCCATATTCAAGTACAATGTACAAGCCTGAAGATGCCTAGGTAAAAAAGCCGAAACACATTTTGTCAATTTAAAATAAAGTTGACAGTACTATATCGAATAATTTTCATGGTTTTTTCAAGAATTTTTCATGTTATGGTCCCTTATCGTTCGTGGGAAAAATGATATTTTAAATCTATCCGTTCTGCAGTCTAATTCCCTAATTTTATTCTCATGATCTGATCTACCGTAATATGTCGGATTTCGTAAAATATTATCAACGTCGTCAGAAAATAGACCAGTTTGGTACTTACATAATAGATTGAGTCTAAATTTTAATCGACGGTCTGAAAGCTTTTCCCATCCAAGTTGCTGCAAAAGGTCAGTAACACTAACGAGATTATTATAACGGCCATTAACGTATATTGCCGATCTTCGCTGCACGCGTTCTAACTCAGTTTCCAAGCCTATCTCATTAGGATCCCAAATACTGGTAGCATATTCCAAGTGGGGTCTAACGAGGGAGAAGTAGCTGATTTTCCTAACTTTATCGTCGCACTTTCCAAGTACTCTTTTAACAAATCGCAATTTACGATTAGCTTGACCGGTAATATCTCGAATATGTTTACTCCACGAGAGATCGTTAGTCAGTTTAACTCCGAGGTATTTAACCGATTCTACGGTCTCTAATTTTCTGTTGTTTATGCAATAGCTGTTACAAGGAGCGTTTTTCCGTTTCCAAAAATTCACAACGCATTTTTTCAGGTTTAATTCTAGCTGCCACGCATCGCACCACTCCTGTATTGCCTCGAGGTCCTTAGTTAGCGCTTCCTTATCAATAAGGCTACGAAATACCACTGCGTCGTCTGCAAATTATCTAAGCTTACTGTCAACTGTTTCACCGATGTCGTTTATGTACAAAAGGAACAGAAGTGGGCCTATGACACTTCCCGGTGGGCCACCCGATGTGACTTTTACTTCATTAGAGATACCGCCATCTACTAGTAATACAACACTTTGCACGCGATTACTTAAGAATTCTCTAATCCCGGAAATTACGTTGTCGTCTAACCCGTAGGATTTTAATTACATGAGTAGCTTACTGTGGGAAACTTTATCAAATGCCTTTTTCAAGTCAAGAAAAATTGCATCAACTGGCACGTTTTGTTCACCCGAGACTAAAATATCGTGGGCAAAAAGTGTTAATCGGGCAACTCAGCGCAAGATCTTCCCTCTCTGAATCCGTGTTGCGTTTTAGTTAACAAGTTCTGCATATCGAGGTGTCTCATAGCTGAACTTACAATTAATTTTTCAAGTTACCACATAGAGAGTTCTTTCTGAATTGTTTGGTGATAACTTCGTTGTTATGTATTATTTGTTTGAAAATTTTTATTAATCTAGGAGATTGAAAAAATCAAAATATAATTCATTTTTGGCATAATATATCAAATTATAATAAATTTTTACTAACTTTGGCGATGTCTGTTTTTTTATTGCAAGATGTTTTGTTTTTTGGGAACTATGTAACTGGGGAGGCTGGGAACAGTGGTCCATAAAAAACCAAAGCGGAAAGGGAGACTGCCCGAAATAATACATTTAAAAAAGTAATTGAACAGCAATTCTAGTAATGAAATTTAAAACTTATCTGCAAGTTTTTAACTGCAAGAATAGGTACAGAAAAATGCTTCGTTTTTATTTGTAGACAAAAATGAAACGGTTATATACATCCTAATGTTAAATATCATAGAGAGGATAAAATAGAAGCACAAGTAGAACTAGGTCAAGCACAATTATAGGGAGGGGATTTCCATACTAGCGGAAGAAGGACGAGAAGTTACGTTATGAAAAGATACAGTGCGCAGAACTTAACGCTCCAATGAGCAATGAAGGATCGCTAAACTTCCACATGAGTGAACGCACACGCAGAAATATCGTCACACGAAGAGGAAAAGCTAAACATTTTAATGAAGCACTTCCTCGTAAGGATGCAATTTAAATTCGAGGAGAAACATTGATTTATACGAATCGTAGCTAAATGAATATTGCTCCTGTATTCAATTAAGGTGGTCCACCGTAAAATGGCTTCAATATCATTCAATTAATATTCTGTCTACTTGTAGAAGAAACTGTCCTCTATCTGATATGAACAACAAAATAATACCTTTCCACGCTATATTACTCTCTAATTGAACTTGAAATTACATCGTGTTCAATGGGGGAATGAGAGAAACACGGGGAAAAATGGTATATTTCCATAAAATATAAATTCAATTTTTGCGGAAAACTATTTATATGAAGGAAATAATACATAGAAATTGAATAAAAATAAAATATAGGCATCTTAACACCTTGTTTTTTAGTTATTAGGAAATTACTGCCGTAATTGAAGTCAAAATGCGGTAATCCGTAGGAAATGGCGCTGCAGTCGGTTCCTATGGCTGGAAAAAAGTGCTCATTTAAAATACATTTGTGGAATAATCTGCATATTTTGTACCTTAATACTTTTGGGTTTCTATAGGTAACGCATTTCATCAGCGAAATCACGATTTTTTGTACTAAATATGAAAAAAGTGGAATTTAGTATTTGTTTTGACTCACACAGTCGCGGCGGAACCTCCTTAACTCACGTCTCAAGAACACAAAAACTGCTATCAGTCTCATACCTCAAAAACTAAAAGCCACCTAACGAGTTATGCTCCAAAAGCAAGTTTTTTATTAATCTTGTGTTTACTTAAAATTAGTTCATTATCTCTGAACGTCCACACGGCTTCACTTTTTAAAATTCAAAATGCTACTTAAAGACATAAATTGTTCCACATCCTCTAATTTGAGTATTACCATTTCCTCCCCTGCCTAGATTAGGATGAATGTCCTTCCTACTGGTTGAATGTAAATGCTTCTATTTTAAGTTAGGAATATAAAGATACGAAAATACAGTTAACTTTGTAAAAAAATACATGACCCGCTAATTTTGAGAACTAAAATACAGAACATAACAAATTAGCTGCGAACATTGCTTGTTGATATGTTTTTATAATGCTACTAAAAAGAATAATAAGAACTGTCTCATTCTAAAACCGTTATCACCAACCCCTTCAACTTATTCAGAAGTTTAAATATTATTTCTTTACGTTAATTTTTCTTTACGTTACGTTAAAAGTTCTACTAACTTTTTAGTAAGAGTCGAGAATTTAGTAGGTGTATTGATAGGTGGAATTTTGGAGCTCAGTCAAAAATTTCAACCACCTAGTGTTCACATAACCACATTTCAATGATGTTTTATTTATATCTTCCTCAAAATATGTTTAACCAACTACCCGCACATGAGAAAACGGAATAAAATTTCTATGTTTTCTTAAAAAAAGAGTGAAAAATTATTATTATTTTTTTGATGTTGATGATAATGAAGTGATATTTGATAAAATATTGGAAAATTTTCATCCGTAAACTATTGTGATATAATTTGATATGCCATTGACTTAACGGCTGACACGGAAGATGTCGATATGGAGGAATATGTTAAATTCACAGTTAAAAAATCATTCACATAGTGAAGAAGAACTTGATGAAGAAGATGATGATGATCCAACACTGAATAGCTTTTGAAAAGTTTTGAAGACAAATTTATTTTTGAAATTGTAAACATTGGATTTTTAAAATTTTATTTTTGTGGAAAATTGTACACGTGTTCTTTCTAATTCATTAGTACGTGGAAAAGTTTCGATGGTACTGAAAATTAAAAGGAAAAAATAAACTAGTTTACTTGTTCACTAATTTCGCGCTATCAAAAGGTGAACAATGGCCGCATGACCTCATTTCCTCTTCTGTCGCCTAATATCCGAGACAAGATGACCCCAGCGCCGCGCCGCCTACGTCTAGTAATTCGTCTCTTTCAAGCTAGAGAGATTGATGGCGTTCCCATCACTTCCGATTCCGCCCTCGATGCGGGAGTTAAAGCGCCTGGTCTCATACGTCTTCCGCCATTTTAGACCTTTTCCTGACCGAAATGCATGGCCTCACCATTTATCGGAACGATTTATCCGAGGAAATCGACAACACAATCCTCTATCATCCCTTATCACCTTCACAACGTACACGTTCCATCAGTTTACACGTCAACATAGACACTTAATAAAGGCCAGATCGGGGCAGCTTAAAGTTGTCTAGTCCAGGGGTCCTAGACGTGCATGTGACCCTTTCAATCGAACGAAGGCGTGTGATAGATACATGTGTTCCCTACGCATCGTCATTTTATTTTTTACGATATTCCTCGGTTAGATAAGACTTGTACAGCGACTCTGGGCCTCAAGATGGACGTCTTGTTGGATTTTTGTGGGATCTTTACATTCAACTTGATGATGTTAGCGCAAATCGGAACACATCACCACACTTCAGCTGAAATACACGAAGCTGAAGCTAGCACACGAGAATGACGACCAATGGGACGATGAACGTGAGCGAAACGTTCAATGATTGGCTTCCGTAAGTGCATGCACAATAGTCACGGCCCAAATTTTGTAAATAATTTTCAATTCAAATCAAAATAGTTGAGCCTCGGCCCCATAGTACGGCCTCTATAGATTAACTAGATAAGAAATTTCTCCAATGGCCGTAAAATATATGCACCACTCGCCAAAAAATCAAACAATTACTGTGTTGGTTTTCGGGAATGGGGACTCCGCAACAGGGACCAACCACAGCCTCTCCACCAGAATACCCTCATGTGGTAGTTTACGGGAATGTTATTTCCTCGCCAGGGACCACCACAGACACACACAACCCAAATGGAATCCTTTGCAAGGCTAATGGGACCCCGCTAAGGATTCCTGGGTTATAACCTGGGATCCTTCGCAGAGCTGAAGTGACTCTACTAAGGATGCCAAGTTATTAACACAACCACACAAAACACTCACTCACACACACACAATAGGACCCAAAATTTCTTGGAGAACAGCTCAAAAAGAGCGTGGTTAAATAGATCAGAAACAACAAACAGGGAACGAAGGGATTTTTCAATTCGTTCAAACTAAAAGCTTGGAACGGAAATATACATATAGGATTAAAATATTCATACGAAATTAAAATTTATCCCTCTAGTGATAGTACTGCGAATTAATTCGAAGCGGTTGTGTATACGTAACCACGCAACCAAGTTCCGGGAGTCGGGTGTCGCGTGACGCTAGGCATTCGCGTGATTACCCCCTCATCCACAAGAAGTGTTCCACTTCATAACAAGTTTCGCGGATGTGATTATTCAAGTTATCTTCCTCCCAAACAGAGTTATCCACATTCCGCCACATCAATCACCAACCAATCAACGCTTGATAGTTGGTGTGGTGTCATTTGGATGACTCTTGTTTCACAACAACGCTCCAGCGCGCATCAACAACGCTTCCGAACTGTTTTCGAAGTACGCAGGGTCTGAAACAATTGAAAAGCGACAGCGATACGGTGTTAAGGTAGTTTGAACGATATACTTCCCTAGTCATAATGGAGACTGAATTCGAATTTCATATTTTAATTTCAGCACCTGTAAGAAGTAGCTGTAAAATATTAAAATATTTAATATTAATGGTGCAAAAATATAAGTAGTTATATAAGACAAAAATTCTCAGTAAGTAATTTAATAAATATATCTACATAAATCTGCAACTTGACTCATTTTTTCACGCCGTACGGTGAAAACGCCTTCAAAACAGAAGGTTTTAATTGCGATTCTGCAAACATTACTGCGGTGAGTAACTGATTATATTTTATAAATAGTTGAGAAAACATAGAAAACTGCATATTGTTAGTTTCTGGACGAAATATAGGTGTTAGAAATTCCTTGTTTTTTATATTCTCCCTCTGGAGTGCACAGCCGTAATCTATATCCCATGTTTCAGTCAAATTCTAGGTGACGCGATTTTTTTCGACCAAACTACCTTAAAATGCCCAACTATAGAGATGGGCAAAATTTCTCAGTAATCGATTAATCGTATCATATGATGATCGTGTGGGGAGAATCGATTCGGTACAAAAATCGGGAAGGCAAAATCGATTTTGAAGAATCGGTGAATAATCATATGATTTTTTTCTGTGAAGTTCTTGTAGCTTCTGTGACGAGCAGAGGAATCGGAAGAATCATACGATTCATGCCAAGCCTGTGAAGGATCATCAAGGATGCCTGACGGGTAGCATAATCGATTATTTGAAGAATCGGTAAATAATCATGCGATTTTTCTGCGGATATATATGTGTGAAGGACGGAATAATCGTAGACTCATGTGGAGGATCGCCGAGAATGCGAAGCGGAAAGCGATTTTTCACGTTGAAACGAATAGTCTGTTAAAATTATTTCACGGTGTCGTATGATTGTGGTGAAATCATTATATTCAGTGACATATATTATATTATATGTAAAAGTGGTAATATAAATGGTTATGAACCAAATTATAAAAATTCAATCAATAAAAAGAACAAGATCACGAGAAACATAGACATATGCCATGATCTAAAACTATGACAATTCATTTATAACCCTTAAGCTGCTGCATCTAGGGCGTATGTCGTCCACCCTGTGCGGGAAATAACTATTCGGACGGAGTCTGTCCTTCCTTCACACGGGCCGAGGCCGGGCAGTTATATATGACACATGTAATAATCCCCTCCCGACCCTTTTCTCGGGATCCCAGGGGGTGGGCACCGGAACTTGTTGAGGGATCAGTGGGACTTTGAACACATTTTGAAAATTTGTTTATAGGAGAAATTGTTAAAAACTAATACGGCAACATTTTTTTCTAGCAATTTTCTGTTTAGTTTGATACCAAACACCAAAGAAATCCGTTGATAATTGAGCCGGGCGCGAGCATAAGACAACTAACTTTTGAGACGACCATAGCCCATTGAGCGAGCAATCGGAAGAAAGGGTCGTGCCTCATTGCGGTGGTATGCGATCCCTAAAGAGCGTGGGAAGGGAGTGGTTTGGGTAAAAAGGGTGGATTCCCAAATGTCCACCGCTGGAAAGAAAGAGTTCGGATCATAGAAATATGAAATGCCTGAGGGAGCAGGTAGACAGAAAGAGTCAAACGTACAAGAACGTTTTTCCTGCAGTTGCTGGTACACACGTACATGTTACGTTTCCCGCAGTCTAAGAGTTAATTATGTTCTCTGACTGAAGCGAACGATACTGTGAAGTGACGTGGGGAGAGGGAGCAGTATATAAGGAGTCGACTATTGTGCATTTGTGTTAAATAACCTAATTGAAAAGAGGAAAATAATAGGTGACTAATCAAGGTTATTGAAAATGTTTTGTAAAGGAGAGAGATATAGACGGAAAGGGAATGTTAAAGGTGCCTGGAATTCAGTAAAAAATATGTATCCATGTGTAATACTTGTTATTGCTGTAATTCAGACTCAGCTTGCTGCAAAAGTTACAATGATTGTAATTTACATCGCTCAGTGATGATGATACTTCAGTTATAAATATATCTATTATTTCGACAATAATAGTAACTTATGGAGTCAATCATTTATATAATGTAGTACATTGTTCTTGTATTTTTTCGAAAAATAAGTTTACAAATTAAAATTATATATGTTTTCTCGACATCTTATACTTTATGGTATAAATATCAGGAGCATTAATACTCATAAATTAGGTCACATATTATAAGCGTTATCTTTGAAATGAAACTGTCTGCCATTAAGAGTTATAAACGTTACCTCGTCTCTCGTAAAACCACATGCATTCCAGGGGTCCAATTCACGAATGAATTACGGCATTAAATATTTCACGGCAAGCCGATCGGAAGAATTTTATTAATTTTAAGGATGGATTTCCGATTAACCAATATCTGATTTCGATAATGTGATTCGAAAAGAAATCAAGCGTTAGCTGGAGAACTCTTTCAACTTCTTTTGAGTTAAGAAAAATGTTCTGATTCTAGAGGTAATGTGAGAAAGAGCTTATTCAGAAAGTCTCAGCGTTTTGAGGTCTCTGATGCCGTCTTATCCACATTCGCATGGATTTCGAGGGTAGAATTGGGATACGAAGAGGCGGTAGAAGAAGAGCGTTTTTTTATTATTTTACCACCAATCAAAGCAAACCATGTCGACACACACGTTCACAACAAGACAAAAATATAATTGCGGCACATTGAATACTAACATCTTACCCCCTTCCCAAAAAAAGAGTCATTAAAAAGGTGATTTTACAAAATAAGTTATTCTGTTTAATGACTCTTTGCGTGAAGGCGGGAGAGACTCGTTTCGCTCTCTTAATGACCGGCTCACGATCGGCCAAGGTGTCCGATGGTGGCTCCGTTTCACGTTCCTTACGACACGTAATATGGAATATAATGAAATGCAGAGCCAAATGAAACTGATCGAGAGTCGAATGATTCGGATCAAGAGTCGAAAGATTCGGATCAAGAGTCGAAAGAGCGGGTGAACCAAAATTAAATGACCTGTAGATTACCACTTTAGAGCCGAAGATGACCTGGGTGGCGGAGTGGAACCACGAAAAAATGACGTAATTTTCCGTATTTTTTTACGACGTATTCTCACTCAAGTGAGATTACAAAATAACCCTCCTGAGGAATTAATCAGGAGTAAGTTTTGTGGTGCCAACCTTTTTTTTTGAAAGTTTCTTTATTTTTTTTGAGGGTATATACAATTTTACTTACCCCTCTTCATTGTCCTTATTGAAGGTTTTCACTTTAAACACATAAATTTGTAGAATTTTACATTGGGTACGGTTCTGTATATGTTTTTTTTCACACTCGTTTCATATTTCAATATAATCACAATTAGGAATTCAAAAAATGAGTAAAAGCACATTTTTACATTTAGAAATCCCTATTATTTATTACAATTATCTTTCATTTCATATTTGCATATATGCAGTTTTTTATTTATCATACATCATAGGTTTTTTTACACGTTTCGTATATCAAAAGTATCACAATTTAGATTTTGGAAATAAGTTATAGCAACTCATTATATTTTTAATAAGTTATTGTTCGTATTATTACTACAGTTATCTACCATTTTCATATTTGCAGATACCAGTGTCATCCCCTGCCACTCTCTCCTAGTCCGTCTTGTCCTCGTAGACAAATGCGATTAGGATCTGATGGCGTTGCAGCTGGTGCCGATTCACACACCCGATGGAATCCAAACCGAAAGGGATCTTTCGGTGAGGGTCGCAACGCCACAGAGATTCGAGTTAAGGGCCAGCACAGGGTAATAGACGACAGAAGGGAACGCCCACCGAAGGGACCCTAGGGTCTGGGAGCGAAATGTTAGTGAGGCATGACTATACAGGACCTCGGTCGAAACGATAGGAGGTCACCGGTGGTCAACCCGACCGTTCTAAATCCCAGGGAGGTTCTAATACGATTCACGCCAGCCAATCCATGGGTAGGTCTGTGGAACTAACTAGACATTTCAGACCCACGAAAAACTTTAGGTAGTTTGAGCGTTGAATAGTTTCCTAGTCATAATGGAGACCATATTCAAATTTTTTTTTCAGCGTCTTAAAAAAGTATGAATTAAATATTGTAATATTGATGGTGCAAAAATATAGTAAATATACATGACAACAATTCTCAGTAATTATATAAATATAACCACATAAGTCTCTAAATTGACTCATTTTTTCCGCCGTACGGCTGAAAACACCTTCACAACAAAAGGTTTTTTTTGCGATTCTGTAAAAATTACTGTGATAAGTAATTAATCAATTTTTATTAATAGTTGAGAAAAGATACATACTAAACACTGTTAGTTTCTTGGCGAAATCTAGGTTTTGTAAATTCCTATTTTGTTCAATATTCTCCCTCTGGAGCACACAGCCGCAATCTATATCACACGTAAAACAGCTTGTATTTTTTTAGGCCAATTTCTAGAAAAGTAGTTCGGTAAGGGGTTAATATTTTGCTATCACTGGAAAGATGAGAGTTAAATCTTTAAAAATGAGGTCAAAATCACCAAACTCAAGGTGAATTGATATTTCGCTCAAACTACCTTAAGTCAAAACCTCTTATCTCTTCCATTTTTAGTTTGACGGTTGGCCAAAAGCAACAAAATTTTAAAAAATATCCACCCTAATATTTTCCTGTGTTTAGACCTTGATTACTGCATTAGGAAACATTTGAGTGATTTTGCATGATGCAGCTCTTTATCTGTTGCACAATTTAGATTCATAGGAAATCAATGAAATTATAGTAGATATGGCTGTCGATAGGATATCACTCTCAATGTTCGAGGAATACGTTTTATTTGTATACTCTAGGATTCGTCAAGCGTATTGTGGGAAGATTTTCGGATGAAAAAGTAAAAGAGAGGTGCTATTTCGCACTCGTCCGGTCACACCTTTAATATGCAGCGAGCATATGGGATCCGGTGCAGAAAGACTTAATCCGGGAACTTAATAAAATACAAAGGAAAGCTGCGCGATTCGTCAAAAACTGCTACGGGCGTACAGACAGCGTTACACAGATGTTAAACGAATTGGGCTGGGAGCCGCTAGAGACTCGGAGGCTGCGCGCTAGTCTTAGATTGCTTGAACAATTGAGAATAGATATTGTGGAAGGTTACTCGGGATTTCCACCGGGTCAGGTTCTCCAACTCCATCTCGGCCGACGTTTCGATGAACGAGTTGTCCATCGTCATCAGGGCCGAGATGGAGTTGCAGAACCTGACCCGGTGGAAATCCCGAGTAACCTTCCACAATTCTATACGCCGGGAAAGCCTGCGAGAATAGATATCTTTAAGAGCGACACGGAGAACATCATATTAGAACCCCACTATATTTCCAGGTCCGACAGAAACGATAAATTAAGAGAGATATTTTGCCGAACGGATAGGTATGGGAATTCGTTTTTCCCCTGAACAATAAGGGACTTCAATAAATGCTATGGGTAATTTCATTAGAGCGTTTCCTTTTTATATGTAAACGGCTGGTGTCCTAACACCCCCCGCCACACGCCTATTGAGGCGGCTTGCGGGGTAGTATGTAGATGTAGATATATACTGTCACAAAAAAAGACAAAATATTCCATAGGTTACGAATCATCAATAAACGAATATTAATGTATCCACGAGTCATGTGCACAAGGCTGTCTGACAAATAAAGAAGTCTTCTTGTAGAGATGATAATCTAATAATTATTTCCATGCTTTTCTTACTAGGTGTCAGCGGGATCGTTTCCTCATAAAATTCCTTCCTTGCTTGGGTTTTTCTGTTCACAATATCTTTCTTGCTTATGAAGTTCTCACCAATGCGTACAAATTCCCGACAAATGGATCCAATGAGTAGATCATTTCGCAGCTGTCGGCCACTCATGTGATTCACTCTTTTTAAGTGAAGAGGGAATCCCGACCGAAGCAGTCAGTGGCCACGGGTCGCATTGGACCAATAGAAGTGGGGACAGAGAGTTGGTAGAGGTCACTCGTATGTAGCCGCGGCGGCCCTTAAGGCTAACAAGCAGTTGACCCCAGAGGTCAGCTGACCGCCCTATTCGGCGACCGCCCTATTCCTCACGTCCGTCTTCGTCTCTATGGTGATCGATAGATTCGCGTAGGGCCGAGAGATGACAAGGGAAGAAGTTAAAGAGCTGGCTGAAATGGACGTGAGGTGACGGTCCAAAGAGAGAGATGGACGACAGATGAGAAGATTATGGACCGGTGATGGCCAACAAACGCAATGAGATGAATACCTTATACCTACGAGATATATTGCACGCTCAAGGGTCTAGGAAACAAAAAAATGTTTTTAAGTCCTGCATAATTTTATGTGAATCGTGCAGGAGTTAACTAAATAAATAAGCATTTAAGGTCGTTTAAGCGAAAAATCACTTCACCTAGAATTTGATGAATTTGACCTCATTTTAAAGAAAAAAACTCTTATCATTCCAATTATATCAAAATATCAACCCCTTGCCGAACTACTTTTCGAGAATTTTGCCTGAAAATATATGCTGTTATGCAAGGGATAGATTACGTTTGTGCGCTCCAGAGGGAGAATATTGAAAAATAAATAGGAATTTACAACACCTAGATTTTTTATTTAAAAAAACTAGCGAAGTTTAGTTTTTATGTTTCCTCAATTATTTATAAAAATAAATGTATTACTCACCGAAGTAATTTTTACAGAATCGCAAAAATAAACCTGCTGTTTTCGAGGTATCTAGCGGACCCGGCTGGACGTTGCCGGGATCTCTTATCATCTCCAAACAGGGAGAAATTTCAAAACTCGTGTGAGTGAACATAAAAAAGTGCCTGGCTAATGGAGATAATAGAATAGATCCCATTTGGCAAAACACCTGATTGAAGAATCCCACCACAACGGATTTTAAATTGAACATTTTAAATCTCGAGAACAAAGGACGTCGTCTGGATTCCATGGAGCAGTGGGAGATGATTAAAAGGAAGAGAAAGAAAATGAAATCGTTACACTATATTGAATTTGAATTCCACTCCCCCATCCTAAACCCCACCTACCGAGAACCCAAAACATGACTCCACTCCTCCCTCTTCCATACCAACAACCCACACCCACCCTATACTATACTCCTTCACCTACATGACGAATTGCACTGGGATGACCTAACCATCGTGCTATTATGTAAACCCACATACCTCCATTTCCTCCTCCCTCCATCTCCCCCCGCCTTCCTTTCACCCCCCTCCCCCCCCTTATGTTGGATTTGATGTGTGTTTAGGCCGGGACGGACTTGTTTTATTTCCTTCTTCTATTCCTTGTATTCCCCAAGTTTCTTTTCTTTTCTGTTTAAACATCCCTCCCTATTCCTACACCCTTCTGCTTACCTTTTTTCGCTTCGTTTTTTTTGTGTCTACGGCGAGATATCGCCGTAGTTTGACAGTTCATCGAAGTGCTTCGATCAAGGTGGTGTGGTCGGAGAGAACTCATCTGGGAGTCACTGGACATCGGTCTATTTTCACGCCGGTGCGCGTCAGCTGACGGAGACCCTCAAGTAACACGGACGGGAGTGAGTGTTACTTACCTTTCCTTACCTCCTTTCTTCCCCCGTTCTTCCCATTATTATAATTTTCTTTCCTTCATTGATTTCCCCCTTTCCTGTGTATTCTTTAATTTCATTACGTACGTTATGCGTAAGGTCCGTCCCGGTCATTTAAAGTTAGAAGTTGCAAGTTTGGGACTAGCGGCCCCGTGTGCGTACAGTGTGTATATACACTATCCGGAAAACTGGAATGTTATTGTATTACCTGATGATAGCTTAGTGAAAAAAGAGCCGAAACACGTGTTGTGAATTTTCGAAATAAAAGTGGACTGTACGATATCGATTACTATCTTCACCCCATTTCCATTTGTGCTCCAATTTGTGTAGTGTTGTCTTTTTATCTAGCTTTTTAATTAAGATCCACGTATACATTTAATCACTCGGCAAGGAGTCGCGCGGTCATATTCGAAAGAGGAATTCATTCTCTCCATGCACTCTGAATGAAAGAGAGAGAGAAGCCCCCCAACAATGTGAGGAGGCTGTTTTTTTCTGTTCTGCTGCTACTGCGCGAAAGGAAATAAAAATTAAAACGCGATTGTTGAGGAGGGGTGGGGGGTTGAAGGGGGTGGAACAGTGGAGGGGGGGGGCTGCGACCAGATGGTAGCCATGGAGACGCGGAGGGTGTGGTGGGGGAAGGAGGGGAGGGTGGGGGGGGGTGTACAGACGGAATAATGAGAGAGGGGGGGATTAGCGTGACCTTGAGAAGGTCCTTGTCCCGACGGCAGCGCTCAGGTAAGCGGCCGACGGCGGAATCGCGAACTACTAGCCGAAAAAAATGGTACATGAAATGAATCGGCCGATCATGAAAGCAAGAGAGAAGAAGAAGAAATACATTATAAAGTTGGCCTAATTGACCACATAATTTTATCCATTTGTTGGCATATATTTTGCATTCCGAAAATATTTTTCCGAACGAATGCAAAGCTATCGCTTTCAAAGAAAATGCAATTCATCACAGCCATTGATGAAGTTGAAAATAATCTTTTACATCCCTTAATCACCAGCATGCCCGGATTTTTTTAAAGGGACAACTTGCAAGAGGTTTCCCAAAATACCACTGGTTCGATGCAAGACTTACACTCCGTAATGGTCGAAAACAAAGAAATTAAACGATGCATCATTAGTCTTAATAGTTCCAGGGTTAGTCTCATTCGATGCAATCTTAAAGACTTTACTGTTAGATAGGGAAAATGAAATTACTTTAAAAGGAGCACTAAAATATAATATTTTTAACGCCATTTTGAATTAAAGGTTGACTATACACAATAAAAGCAAATTTAACGTGAAAATAGCTGTTTAGAAATAGCTCCTGATACAGAGAGTATGGTATCTAACTACATGCAAATCCGACTATTTTACGGAGATACTTCATGTAAAAATAATTGCGCAAAAGATTTCCGTTTTGAACCGAGTCCTAAATCCACGGAGCATTGGGAGTTCGTCGATTAACATTGTTTTTAGATATAATCTTTAAGTTCCATGCGTCTATTGTTCTCTTGGACTACAACCTTGTCGTGGTTGAAGGGCTTGCGTGCTCCGATGACCCCTAGAGCTGCACTGGCGGGAGCATTGCTCCTGGTAGGGTCATCCATGCCAGATTGGTCTAAGGTTAGGAGACAGACGAATGGTAGTCCGCGCAGCGTCTGTACCTCAGTGAGGCGGCTGCAAAAGGCGTCTGACCCCAGTGGGGCGGCCTCTGAAGTGATGGTGTCACGTAAAAAACACTATTGAGTAAGTCCACGGAATACTATCTCAATTAAAACAAAAACCTTGAAATAATGGACACTTCTCAAATGAAAATGAATCCTGGCAACTACGGGACTCTGCCCAGAGGGCCGGGTGTCGTGCCTGGCAGCGGTGGGAGCAAGGCCCCTGCGGTCGTCATCACACGAAATCCTTGCTCAGACGTAGCAGCAGCAGAGGAAAAGAAGATAAAGAAGAGGAACGAAACTATCAGAATAGGCACGTGGAATGTTAGGACTATGCTGAGGACGGGGAAGCTAGAGAATATAAAGCAAGAAATGGAGAGAGTGGGTGTAGATATCATTGGTCTGGGTGAAGTAAGATGGAAGGATGACTGGGACTACTGGAGCGACGACTATAGAGTAATTTATAGTGGAAGGAATAAAAGTCAGCGCGGGGTTGAATTCGTAATGAATAGGGAACTAGGTAGAAAAGTAGTGTATGCAGAACAGGTGAGTGATAGGATTATAGTCGTAGAACTAAAGGCAGATCCAACGAATTTAGTTATAATCCAGGTTTATATACCTACCTCTAATCATAAAGAGGAGGAGGTGGATGGGGTATACGATCAGCTAGAGGAAATAATTGGTAGGATAGACTATATAATGGTTCGTCACAGATACAAGAATATTGTTAAAAACTCGCATACTTATCCAGGAGCTGATGCACACACAGACCACAACTTATTAGTCAAGAAATGTTGGGTAAAACTGAAAAAGATAAGAATGGGAAGGAGGGTACTAAAGTGGAATACGGAGGCATTAACTGGGGATATGCAGAAGAAGTATCGAGAGAAGGTGGATGAGATAATGGGTGAGGAACATGGAGTTAGATCAGTGGAAGATGAATGGGGAAGTTTGAAAAATGGAATTCTAGAAGCGGCGAAAGCAACGGTAGGCGTAGTCAGTGCAACTAAAATTAGAAAACCGTGGATCACGAAGGAGATGATAAGGGAGATGGAGGAGAGAAGGAAATGGAAGAGCGTAAACTCAGAGCTAGGTAAGAGAAAATACCGAGAATTAAATAACAGGCATCGAAGAGAAACAAAGAAAGCAAGAGAGGCTTGGTGGAAAGAACAGATCGACTCGTTAGAGAAATACCAAAAAGAGGGAAGAGCAGATGCATAATATAGGAAAGTAAAGGAACTGAAGGGGGATTACAACGATAACAGACAAGACAGGAAAGGTGATCGTAGAACCGAAAGAGATCCAGAGGAGGTGGAAGGAGTATGTTGAAGAGCTGTATGGTAAAGAAATAAGGCCCAATATATTAGATAAAGAGCTCTACGAGACATTAAATGGAATAAGGCGGTGGGAATAGATGACATACCTGCAATGTTTTTAAAGAGCATGGGGAAGAACGGAAGAGGAAAACTTTTTGCGCTTATTCGTATGATTTATGAAGATGGAGTGTGGCCGGAAGACTTCGCGAAGACTGTAATAATTCCAATACCAAAGAAGAGTAAGGCAAAAACGTGCGAAGACTACAGGACAATAAGTTTAATATCCCATTTGGCCAAAGTAGTTCTAGTTCTGAGAATTATAAACAGAAGGCAAGAGAAGAAGGCAAATGAATACCTGGGTGACGACCAGTTTGGGTTTAGGAGAGGGATGGGAACGCGAGACGCTATAGCGGTGATGAGGACGCTAGTAGAAAGAAACCTATTGTATGGGCAGGATGTTTTTGCATGCTTCGTAGATTTCGAGAAGGCGTTTGATTGGGTGGAATGGACGAAATTAATGGGAGTGTTGAAGAAATTAGGGGTCGATTGGAGAGACAGGCGTCTGATTCGGAATTTGTATATGAACCAGATGGCGCAGGTTAGGGTAGCCAATGGAGAATCTGGATGGGCCACGATAGGACGGGGAGTGCCGCAGGGGTGCCCACTGTCGCCGTTGCTTTTGAATATGTATTCAGAAGAAATGGTAAAGGAGGCATAGGGGGAGGAGGAGGAGGTAGGAATGGATAAAATCAGTGAGATTTGCAGATGATCAAGCATTGGTTAGTCAGTCTGCCAAGGGGTTACAGTCAATGGTGAATGCATTAGAGGTGTAGTGCGAAAAGAATGGGATGAAGTTCAATCATAAAAAAACGAAAGTAGAGAGATTTTCTAGAAGTAAGAAGGCGGAGCTGAATATAATGGTGGGAGGGCAGAAGATAGAGCAGGCCGAGCAGTTTACGTATCTGGGTAGTATTTTGGAGGAGAATGGGTTTAGTGGTAGGGACATCAGATGCAGAATTGCGCTAGCTAAAGAAGCATTTCGAAGAGAAAGGAATTGATGAGGGGGGGTCTGAGAAGAGACGTTAAGAAGAGACTGGTTAAAACTCCTTTAATATGGAGCGTGGCGCTATATGGGTCGGAAACTTGGTCATTGCGAAGGGAGGATGTGCGTAGACTTGAGGCGTTTTAGATGTGGGTTTGGAGAAGGTTAGTTGGATGGTGAGAAAGACGAACGAGGAGGTATTAGATATGGACGGAGAGGAGAGGAAGCTTGTGGCAGAGAGGTTCGGAGAAGGCAGAAGAAATGGATGGAGGAGGTATTGAGAGGAGAGGGCATTGTTGAAGAGAGTGATAGAGGGGAGAACACTGGGGAAGCGTGGAAGAGGAAGGAGAGAGGATAGGAATTCTGGACGAAATAAGAGGAGGTATATAAGATATGAAGAATTGAAGAGGGATCTAATAACGGGCCATCCTTAGGAGGGAAAGCGAGACAATGTCTATGAGGTTGGGATGCAGGATGGGGACTATCCAAGAACCTAACAATCAGCTGGTAGAATACTTAAATGAAATGAAATGAATTGCGCTACTGAATCATGAACTATGGTTTTAGGCACATTTTGGCATTTAGTGCAGTACATACACGTGGTATTTTAGCTACAGAAGCAGAAAAATCATCCTTATTGACAAAGGTAGTGCCTCCATTTCAGATTGGAAGCAGATAGGTTCTATTCTCGTAATGCTTTAAAAGTTGAGGATTCGCATCTTTTTTTTTCTTTTTCTATCTGGAAATAAAAGGTGTTGGCGCGTGGCATTCACCATGCATATGTAATAAGAGGCACGCGATATTCGCGTGCCTCTAATTTCAGGCCGCACCTTTTCAATCCAACTTCGTGAAATATTACCACCTCCAATGACTTCCGGGAAAGGCGTTACTTCCGCAGTAATTAACATTTTATGAGCGAAATTATGCACAAAAATGTACATTTGAATGCTTCTACGTAGTTACTTGCCGCTAGCGATTGTTATCAATGATTATATAATTCTTAAACTTTGGCAGAGCCCATTCATTGACCCATTTTATAAGTGAAGCATGAAATACCGAGTGATGCACAATTTTCTCCCCAAGGCCAACACTTTGTATTTCAAAGTCTGTGTGTACCTATTTCTTTTTATTTTTCTTCGAAAAGCTATGCTGGTTTTTACATTACCCATCAACACTTGATGGAACTTGATAATCATCTAGTTACAGCATACGTAGTGAAGCTTATAAGCTTCTGAGTGAAAATAAGATTATTGTTAAGATTAAACTCAATATAATAAGTAATTATTGAGCCTAATTCATTCTTCCATTTCATCAGCATCTACGTATCCCGATATCCATATGAAGATAAAGTTTGAGGGTTTTTCCGATCCCCCGCCCAACGCACACTTTGAGATAATCCATGAAATCAACTTTTAAAAACCCACCAAAAATGTAAGTGTTTTTAATAGTAGTAATACAAATGTTTTTAAAAATGTAGAGAATTGGATTTCCAGTCGATCCCTTAGAGTCGATTTTTAATCTGGGAGTCACGAATCACAGAAATCACGAATATTTTTATGTTTTCATCGTAATATGATTTTTATTCGATCTTTCAAATTTCGCGTGTAAAATATCCTTTGATTACGATCCGTTAAACCGCTGGCCCTTTCGACTAATTTTAACACGGGCACATAGGTGTTTTCGTGATCGCCGATCAAGAATGTGGCATCATTTTTTAGAAATTCAAAATGGTGAATCCAAAATGGCGGATGCAAAAATTAAAAATTTTGAAAAATCGAAACAAAAAATCAGTATAAGGGTTTTTGTGGTCACTGATCACGAATTTAGCATCGGTTTGTCAACATTGAAAATGGCGGAAAACAAAATCTGAAAAAAGTCCTGACCAAAATCTGTATGTGATACGAATCCAGAATATTTTACAAGCGAGATTTGAAAGTCCGAATAAAAATCATATTTCGATGAAAATATAAAAATAATCCCGACCAGACTAAAAAATCGGCTCTGAGGAATTGAATGTAAATACAATTATTTACATTTATAAAAAAAGCATTTGTACAGATACAACGACAATTGAAGTCTCTAGACTGATTTTAAAACAAAAATAATTCCGGAACGTCCCGTTGTGCTCCCGGGGGAAGAGACGAAACTGTCCGGGGACAGAGACCAGAACTTTGGCGCAGTGGTTATTGTCCGTTAAATCACGAGAATGCGACTACTCATTCTTATTCTTTCGCGAGTTTTACACGAAAAATGGAATGGGAGTCCTTCCTAAGTCCTTTAACTCACCAGTTTTAGGACTCTCGAGAATTTTATCTAAGTCTGAGTTTCTCTGCGTATGTTTCAATTTCCGATTTTAAAAATATAAATGTAACCCCAAAAATGGCACGAAAATTTGGTACAATCGAGGAGATAAAATTAAAATAGCTAGAGAAACTAAACTGGAGTCTACTGACTTCTAGCCTTGAAAAAGTTGTGAGAAGTTGCGTTGCTAGGCAGTGGGAGTACTTTGAATGGGATAATCTTTAAGGAGGAATCTCTACAGAACTGCCTAGGGAATTCTGTAGAATATTTTTTAAGAAAAGTATACAGAATACGGACCAATACAGAATTAAGGAGGTTCCACCCTCACTGTGTGAGTCAAAACAAATACTAAATTCCACATTTTCGATATTTTGTCAAAAACATCCAGCTTTCACTGATGCAATGCGTTACCTATAGAATCCCAAAAGTAAGGAACAACATTTGCAGATTATTCCACGAATGTATTTTAAATGAGCACTTTTTTCCAGCCATTGGAGCCGACTGCAGCGCCATTTCCTACTAATTACCGTATTTTGACTTCAATTACGGCATTCTCATAAATAGTTTTCCGCGAAAATGGCATTTGTATTTTATGGAAAAATACTATTTTCCCCGTGTTTCTCTCATTCCCCCATTGAACACAATGTAATTTCAAGTTCAATTATAGAATAAAATAGCGTGGAGAGGTATTATTTTGTTGTTCATATCACATAGAGGACAACCTTTTCCACAAGTAGACAGAATATGAATAAAATGACATTTAAGACATTTTACCGTGGAACCACCTCAATAAGTGGCAATATTATTCAACAAGTTTTTTTTAACCAGTCCTCTTTTAACTTTTTAATCAGGCCTGGAATAGTTATTAGAATTCCTGTTGAATTAGTAGAGATTCATTCATCGTTTTGTATTAACTTTCCAAGTCGTTGGCTTACCTCGGTGGATTCATTAAACAAAGACGACGCGAAATGCGACGAATGAAGGACGAAGAAAGGGGATTCTCGCATTTCGAGGTGAGGGAGTCATTGAGAAGGGCCTGCCTCATTAGCTATGCATCCCGTTACATATGCGATACACGTCCCCAAAGCTAACCCCTCTACAAATGTAAGTTTACGGTTTTCAATTAAAGGGAGATTACGCGGATAAGTCTCAAGAAAAACTTCTTCAGAAGGACGGAAAAATATAGGTGTTGCTTAATGAGGGGCGATTCAGGTTACCCAAGACAATCTTATAAGATGGTAGAAAAGTATTCAGTAGTAGAAAATATAAAATACTTTAATATTCATTTGACTTGCCTATATTGAATTTAAATGCCTTCCAAAGGTACTTTCAAGATTTCAAATATTCAGGGTTCACAGTTGATGAGACCAATAACGAAGAGACGGAAAACAAAATCAGAACTCTGCAAGGTTAATTGATGTTACTGGACCCTGCAAAACTAATGAAGATCTGGACTCTATCAAAAGAAATCAAAATAATACCATAAGATTATAATATTACTTGTGGTCAGTAAATTTGGGCCCAGCTAAAACCGTACAAACTGTTCTGCAGAACGTAAGGAATTCTATGTAAATCGTCGTTCTTTCCTTAGAAAGAGTTCCTTTTATAAGGAATTGTAAGGAACAAGGGCTCATGTTCCGTAGAAATAATTTCGGTAGAATAAAATGTACATCGCTCCAAACTAGTTCCGTACAATCTGTTTAGTAGAACGTGTTGAGGTGTGGAAAAGAAATAGAAGTTCCAGTCTCTCCATTGAAATCAACTTAGACTTTATTAACTCTGATAACGTACAAACCAAACATATGCCAACAATGTGTGTTGCTCCCGGCTACATATTTATAAATAAGCGCATCCCTATACAATGATAAATGTATCACATAATTAACACGCCTCCTTACATTTAATATTGTATTAACACTTCTATCAATTTTATACATCAAGTTCAAATTTCCAGGTTCAACACACTTCTGAAGTTTTCAAACTTTTCCTTACACATTGCTTTTGTGAAAATATCAGCAACATTATCATCAGTATTGATCTTAACCATGTTTATAACATTTTCTTTTACACACTCATGTAACATTACTATAATAAACATTCATTTCACAAATATTCTCCTTTCAATTTTCATACTCACTTCCATTGGAGTATTATAAACTTATTATCTTCCAAGTTATATTTTTTAGCTAAAGACTCAATATACTTGGTTTGGCTCAATTACATTTCACCCTTTTGATCTTCATATTCTACGTTAATACCAAGATATTCTTTAATTTTACCAAGATCCGTCATTCTAAATTTTTCTGACAGTAAAATTTAATTCTCTTTATTTCATTATTATTTTTACCACAGATAAATAAATCGTCAACATTAATAAATAAGTATTTAGTATCTTTTCCATTTCCACAAGAATATAAGCAAAAATCAAGATTACTTCTTTTAAAACCTATACTGATCAAATATTTATCAAGACATTCATACCATACCCTGGGACTTTCTTTTAAACCATATAATGCCTTCATTAATTTGCAAACCTTGTTTGTACCATCTTCAAAACCCTTCGGTTGACAGACATATACTTCAGATTTAACTTCAACATTTAAAAAAGCTGTCTCTACATCCATCTGTTCAATATAAAGGCTCATTTGACAACAATATGATAATATAGTTTTTAAAGTTTGCATTTTGACTACAAGTGAGTACACATCATTAATTTCATCAGTTTGCTGAAAGCCTCTTACCACTAATCTAGCCTTATACGTATCATCAGACTTTTTTGTATACACCCATTTTACATCCAAGATTTTATGATTATTCACATTTTCCAATAATCGCCAAGTTTTGTTTTTCTTTAAACAATCAATTTCTTTATCCATGGCTTTTACCCATAATTTACTTTCATTTGATTCTATCGCCTCCTCAAATGTATTAGGAACATCAGTTCTACACATATTTACGAAAATGCTACTATTATATACATAATAATCATCTAATCGCTTTGGAGGATTTTTTTATTCTTTGAGATCTACGAATTTCAAGTTCACTTTGATGTTCAGACTTTTTAATTCTATCATTCACATTTCCATCAGTACTTTCAAAGCTTTCATCCAAAGAGTCATTATCAGAATCTCTATCATCTTCATTATTCTCATTTTCAGATTCACCTTCGCTTAAACCAATAAATTTCTCATTCTTATCAACAGTATTACATGTCTAGCAACTATGACTCTATTATCCAAAAGTACCCTATACCCAAAGTCATTGTAACCGATTAAGATTCCCATATCAGCCTTTTTGTCCCATTTGGAGAATCTCTTTTGTTCTGGTTTTCTTACAAAAACTTTACTACCGTATAACGCAAATTTGAAACATCCGGTTTCTTACCTAAAAATATTTCATAAGGCGTTTTTCTTTCTACAGTATTAGCCAAGGTACGATTTTTTAAATAAGTTGCCGCACAGGTTATTTCAGGCCAATGTTTTTTATGTACATTTCCTTCCGCTAATAAACAACGTGACATATCCATTATAGTTCAATTAAAACGTTCTGCGGTTCCATTTAATTCATGTACATAAGCCCGGCAATTGTTAATAACAATACCTCTTTCTTTTGCTAACCTAGAAATATTACCATTCAAATATTCTTTACCATTATCACATCTTAGAAATTTGACCTTTTTTCCAGTTAAATTTTCACTTTCATTGACATATTGAACAACGCAATCAAATACTTCTGCTTTGGATTTCATAATACACACTTTAGCAATTTTACTATGATCATCAATAAAAGAAACAAAGCACTTTTCATCTTTAGGACCAGTTGTTTGAAAAGGTCCACAAACATCAGTATGAACAATTTCCAAAATATTTTTTGCCTTTTCTCTGTTATTTTCAAAAGGAATATTATGCATCTTATTTTCAATGCATGTTTTGCATTTCATAAACTCTGATTCAAGCTCTTTTGGAATACCCTTCAACAATTGTTCTTTACACAAAGTATCTAAATATTTAAAATTTACATGGCCAAACAAACGATGCCACTTTTCTTTCTGACTCATATTATAATTGCTTTTATTTGCACTACTTACAAAAGATTCAGCAAATTTTAATTCACTTTTCATAAAATTCCAACCATTATCTTTCAAAGCGACTGGTGTCACATTCCCATAATTATCAATAATTTTTGTCATCTTGCCTTTTGAAACAATTGTATTATTTTCCGTTATTTTACTATAACTAATTAAATTTGATTGCATATCTTTAACATAAAATACGTTTTTCATATCAACCAAATTTTTCTTTCCAAAATCATCGAAGTAACTCAAGACAATACCAATTTTTGTCGCTTTTACAACTCTCTTACCACCCAGATAAACATTTACAGGCTCTTTAAGTAACTTGCAATTTTCAAAATATTTTTCATCAATAATTATGTGATCTGTACAAACACTATCCAAAAGCCACTTTATACCATTATAACCTACATTACTTATCTTAGTATTATTAACATGTCCATCATGATGATCAACCGTTGTCATCCATGCGCTCTTTTCATCACTCTTCTGTCCTTGTTGATGTTGTTGATTGGCGTTGTATTGCGTGCTCGGCTGACTGCGGTAGTTCCCGTAGTTTCCACCGTTCCCACGTCCTCTGACGTGATTTCCCCTGCCGGCTCCTTGTCGGGCTCGTGATGATCTCCATGTGCCTCTACTGCTTGCCGATTGTCCGCCAAATCTGCAATCTCTCCGTATATGACCAATTTCGACACATTAAAAGCACGTTCGGTCCCGTCTGCTCTTGTCCGCCATGAAAGCATTAGATTTCCTTCCAAAAGCTTCCTCTTGTTGATGCTTCAACTCAACCATTTGAATTTTACTCTTCACGTAGTCTGCAGTTTGATCTTCCTCTTTTAACATATCAATTAAATCACCAATGTAACTGTAAGATTCTGGCAATGTATTTAACATGTAATTTAACTTCTCTTTTTCGGACACACTCGCACCCGCATTTTTCAGCTCATTGACCGTCTTTTCGAAATCACTGAAGAAGGTTGTAGAGTCACTGTAATCCTTTAGCCTCAGCTTTTCTAACTTGTTTCGGTACACAATTTGTAAGGCAGTTGACTCTTTTAGGTATAAGCTATCAAACTTCTTCATTATTTCATACGCTGTTGATTTATCACACACGAACTCTAGCTGTCTATTTGAAATAGCACTATGTATATATATATATATATACTCAATCATACGAAATATTATATATATATATATATATATATATATATATATAAATTCAAACTTACAGGAGGTAGGAGAAATAGGAAAAGATAAAGAATTCGTTCTTACGGAACGTTTCGAACCAGTTGGTCCTTCGTCAGCTCTAGAAGCAGCTTCTAGAGCTGACGAAGGACCAACTGGTTCGAAACGTTCCGTAAGAACGAATTCTTTATCTTTTCCTATTTCTCCTACCTCCTGTAAGTTTGAATTTATATATTTGTGGCCAATTGGCGAAAACTTCCAATGATTATATATATATAATATATATATATATATATATATATATATATATATATATATATATATAATTAATTGCTTTCAGTTCGCTTTCGTCCCAGTCACTACTATCTGTGATTGTCTTGGATCTTAGTATTACTTCTTCGCACTTTTTCAATCTTAGAAACATTGTTATTCTTTTCTTCCACATTCCATATTCCTCTCCATCAAACACCGGAATTTTAACTTCATTTTTCGCCATTTTTTCGTACTCGTATTTCCAACGATAATTCCTATAATAACCACGCTCTGCTACCATGTTGAGGTGTGGAAAAGAAATAGAAGTTCCAGTCTCTCCATTGAAATCAACTTAGACTTTATTAATTCTGATAACGTACAAACCAAACATATACCAACAATGTGTGTTGCTCCCGGCTACATATTTATAAATAAGCGCATCCCTATACAATGATAAATGTATCACATACTCAACAGAACGTATGGAATTCTACGGAAATCTTCGCTCTTTCCGCAGAAAGAATTCCTTTTCTAAGGAATTTTAAGGAACAAGGGCTCATGTTCCGTAGAAATAATTTCGGTAGAATAACTAGTTCCGTACAATCTGTTCTGTAGAACGTAAGGAATTCTACGGAAATCGTTGTGCTTTCCGAAGAACGAGCTCCTTTTCTAAGGATTTATACGGAGCATGAGTTCACATATGTTTCGTAGATAGTCTCAGTAGAATTAATGAACGGAAATTCTACGGCATTCTCAGCGACTGTTTTGATATTGAATTCACTTCGCTCAAGCAAACTGATAATATCATATAATGAAGGAAAGTAAAGCCATATCAATGTATTTGGAAATAAATATCTCTGTAGGCAGGATGCAATGCACACGCTTAGGCAGACGTGGAATGGTCATTTGGTTAAAACTATATTGGAGGTTTTACAACATGAAAACATCGAAATCTCATAGGATTGACATAAATAGATCTGACCAGACCTTGAATTGTTAATTCAGGGCTGCAGTACAACGAGTACAACAAATCTGACCGTATTTTGACTTCAGGATCTGGACGGTATACAAATGTTCGTAATGATTTCAACGATATCTACACTACAGCTTTCATCTAACAATAAGTTTTAGGCTAAAAATAATGGGAGATACTGCCAAACACAGAAACGCTGAATAGACCTTAGTGCAATGATCTCTCTTTGGACCTGTTTATTGAAATAATCATCCTTGTATTCACAGGATTCACAGTAGGTACCTCATTCAATCCAGACTGCCGACTGGATATAACTGCTATATATTTATAAATATTTTTCACATACAAACATCGGTAAACCAGTGGGTAGCGTACCCAACTCACGATGAGAATGAAGAATGTTGGTGGCCGCTTCGATTTCCCCAAGCGGAGACAATTTTTGGATCGCTTTCCTATATTCATTTGCAAACATTTGTTAACATTGCGTTATAAATTCCTAATCCACAGAACTGCGTTTTTTCTCAAAACATTTAAAATCAAAATTAAAAACATTTTGTCCAGATCGTAATCCAGGGAGTTCTACAGAAAGTTCTAGAGAATTCTACAGAAAGTATTCTAAGGAATTCTACAGAAATTCCTTTAAAAAGTGTTTCAATATTTTAAGGAATCTCTACAGAACTGCCTGGGGAATTCTGTAGAATATTTTTTAAGAAAAGTATACAGAATTTTCTATCAGGGGGCATTAAGCAAAAAGTCATAAAAGAAATTATTTGTGTTTGAAAACTAAATGCTTCGTATTATTTCTGGCCCAATATGTGACCAAGACACCAGGAGGATACGGACCAATACAGAATTAAGGAGGTTCCGCCGCGACTGTGTGAGTCAAAACATATACTAAATTCCACATTTTTTATATTAAGTCAAAAAATCCTACTTTCACTGATGCAATGCGTTACCCATAGAAACCCAAAAGTAAGGTACAAAATTTGCAGATTATTATTCCACGAATGTATCTTAAATGAGCACTTTTTCCCAGCCATAGGAGCCGACTGCAGCGCCATTTCCTACGATTTGCCGCATTTTGAGTTCAATTACGGCATTAATTCTTCAATAACTAGAAAAATAAGGTGGTAAGATGCCTATATTACATTTATATTCAATTTCTTGGGATTATTTCCTTCTTGGAGACGGTTATTCACGAAAATGTCATTTGTATTTTATGGAAAAATACTATTTTTCCCCGTGTTTCTCTCATTCCCCCATTGAACACCATGTAATTTCAAGTTCAATTATAGAATAAAATAGCGTGTAAAGGTATTATTGTGTTGTTCATATCGGATAGAGGACAACGTTTTCTATTAGTATACAGAATATGAATAAAATGACATTTGAATCATTTTACGGTGGAACCACCTTAAGGGACCTATACCAAGAGCCTGACATCATTGCCCAGATTAAGAGTACAAGGCTTAGATGGGCTGGACATGTGTTGCAGGAGGGAGCCGGCCTCTATACTGAAATTGGTGGCAGAGAAATGTTCCACAAGGCCATTGGGGCGACCAAAACTGTGTTGGGGAGACCAACTGCAAAAGGACATAGCGAGATTGAATGTTGCGCCTGAGCTTATGCGAGACGGAGTCGGATGGCGGCGAGCGATGGTTGGTGAGGCCAAAAACCTTCTTATGCCTATCCATGATGAGAAAACTACCTTTGTTATTTCCACAAGACTTTATTACGCTGGCACGACGCGAGTTTCACCACACTGTGCGGCATACTCATGTGCATTTAGCGGTAGGTATGGAGTATAGTAGAGTATACCCATTTATGGAGATTAAATTAATTTTTTCAATTTTTATGACTCTATTAACATTTTCGTATATCTCAAAATAAAAAAGTTATTATAAAAAATAATTTTTTGAAGAGGAAAAATGTTGACAATTTTAGTTACCATTTAAAAAAATGTAAGCAATATGCGTAAATTTTGGCATAAAAATAAAGATACAAACTTTAAGTACAATTTAGACCAGTTTTTCTTTGTAGGTATTGCTGGATGCCACTGCTTTTGGGGGTTTTCATGGTAACTGCAGAATGCTTGAGACAAAATGTTTGCGTTGCCATAGCTCGGTAACTAAGGAGTTGCGACCCCATGTTCATAGGACAAAAAATGCTTATAATCACGTCCCCAACCTCCTCCAGAAGTATTACTCTTTCCTCCTGAAACACCCTGTATAGACAGGGCTTATGCTGAGGAAAGGAGAGGGGGTGGGTGGGGAAGGGGGAGGGGAGAGGATTTCCGTTGAGTTCAAAAATGAGTGCCAAAGAGGTTATGGGTTTCTTGGAAGACTGCTAGGCGACTCTGATGGCTGGGGGAGAGGAAAGGGGTGGAGTGTTTAGAGGGGGTTTTTAGAGGTGGAGGGGGAGTTGCAAGGTAGGTGGGGGGAGGGTGTGAGAAGAGGTGCATGGTGTAGGAGGACCACCCTCTTGAAGAGGAAAGGTGGAATTATCTCCAACAGAAAATATATAATACACACACATTTTTGAAAAAATCACTGTCATTACATTGTCCGACTAAAACTTTGCACAAACAAGTCAAAACTAATTCTTCTCCCTAACCAACAAAATTATCTAGAGTTTATATGGCCTAATGGTAATATAAACTACTATTAACTAAATAAACCACACTCGTCACTTGCACAAAATATGTACCTCCTGTCCATTGGAAAAATTGTGAAAAGATTGAAAATTGAAAAACACAAATATTAAGTCACTGTCATTGCAGTGCCCTGCTAAATATTTATCCACACAAACAATAAAACAGACTACACACGAAACTCAACACTTGCATACAAGAAGTACTTCGTGCCCATCATAATGGTGACTGAAAATAGCACACTATAAACTTTTTAAAAAAGACCTGTCATTGCCGTGCCCTGCTAAAAATTAACCACCAGGAAAAACACTAGTCCCTATACATCTCACTCGTCACACCACATGGAGGAGGAGGGGGGGTTAAGATGTCTTTGCTAAACGGAGAGGAAGAGTGGGAGGGTGTGGCGAGGTCGTATGTTAGGGTTTCATCTACATCTACATCTACATCTACATACTACCCCGCAAGCCGCCTCAATAGGCGTGTGGCGGGGGGTGTTAGGACACCAGCCGTTTACATATAAAAAGGAAACGCTCTATGAAATTACGCCTTGCATTTATTAAAGTCCCTTATTGTTCGGGGGAAAAACGAATTCCCATACCTATCCGTTCGGCAAAATACCTCTCTTAATTTATCGTTTCTGTCGGTCCTGGAAATATAGTGGGGTTCTAATATGATGTTCTCCGTGTCGCTCTGAAAGATATCTATTCTCAATTGCTCAAGTAATCTAAGCCTAGCGCGCAGCCTCCGAGTCTCTAGCGGCTCCCAGCCTAATTCGTTTAACATCTGCGTAACGCAAGACCCAAGAAAGAGAGGTTTGGTGGGGTTTGAGACAAGGCTAAGGGATGGGGGGGAGAAGAGGGGGTGGAGTGGGCGGGGGAGGGAGGTGGGGAGATGGAGACACGGGAAAAGGGACTCGCTACTGTCGGGGTTGACCGTTTGAAGAGCATGATGGGGAGGGGGGAAAGGGGGCTGGCAGGTAGGGTGGGGTAGACCTGTGCGATTACCAATTAATTGACAGGACTCAATTGGATCTTGTTTTTCAAAGGCTTTCCTTTGCCAATGAAAAGAATGAAATAATTCATTTGAATAACAGCAAAATAGTTCAATCAGTTAACTTTTATTCATTACCTAATTAAAGGAATAGAACGCTATTTGAAGACGTTACGTCACGTCATTCTGCGGTTAACTTAAACCAGACATTATAAATACACAGTTGAGGAAAATCTCCACTGCTGTAAAAATTATAGGCAAGGCTGTCAATACACCTTCCATTTATTCGAGAGCCACATCATTGGTTGATATCAAAAGGAGTCTCTTAGTTACTTATTTTAACGCTTGCACTTCTAAGTCTACAAAATTTCTAATGCCATTTTCTCCCAAATCAATATCATCTAATGCCATTTCCTCCCACATCTATGTACGGGTATTTCAATAGTTACGGCTATGTATTACAATATGTATTGATATAACATAAAAATCTGCATGTCATTGGTTAAAATTGTTCTTAGTTCAAGCAAATAAGGAATAAGTTATGATACTAATTGCTTATAAATTTTAATTACAATTATGTGGTATTAAAATTGATGCTAGGTAACACACACTCATTAATTCCCTTAATTTGTATAATATGTTATATCTTTGGAAAATTTAGACCAACATTTGCGCGTTTTGTATTTTGTTTACTACTGTTAATCCTAAGTTATAACACACATTGATTTTATATTTTTTTGTCAATTATAATAATGTGCTAAATAACACAAACTTTTCGTTTCCCTTCATTTGTAAAACATGTTTTCATCTCTGAAGAATCGAGACCAATATTTGCGTGTTTTGGATTTTGTTTATTGTTGTATTTCTTATCGGAACTAAGATATGTTAATATGTAAAATCTTGCCCCATAGGAGCAAATGGTTCTAGGACAATAAACATTTTTAGCAAGTCAATTCTATCTTATTGTTACCATACCAATCATTTCGTATGATTAAAATTGCGATGGGGATGTAGGAGAGGAAACATATTGCACAAGGGAATAGTGTGAAGTCAGTTGAGAACCACGTTCGTTAAGTGCACTGTACGCGAGAATTAAATCCATCGGCACCTAATACAATTGTGAATACGAACGAATTCGAAGAGGGAATCGATTATGAATGGCTCAGAAATAATGGACGAACGAATCAGCCCAGGAATGAAAAATGAATGAATGGGCGTTATAAATCAACTAGAGGACTGCGGCTCCATTCATTCAATCTCCAGAATGGAGCTGAAGGGCGATGGAAGAGAATTCTCTCTCTCTCAGGAGATTTAAAAAAAGGCAAGTCGGGTTCTCGCACTCACACGCAAATGAACGCCAACAGATTGAGAGGCGGTTGCCATGGTTTCGAGAAGTGGGCCACCGCCGCGGGTCGTGGCCATGGGAACCCCTTCCCTCCCCCCCCACCTACTCCTTTTACTCACGAAAATCTCACCCGTTCCAGTTTCTGCGAGGGATATAAGAGGGGAGGGAAGGAAATATTAAAAAATAAAAAATAAATATTTATAAATAAATAAATAAAAATATAAAAAAAGAAAAATAAAAAATATTTATAAATAAAAAAATAAAAAATATATATAATAATAAATTATAAAAAAAGATAAAAAATCCCAAGCATGATATAAAAAATTAAAATATATAAAAATAAATCAAAAAAGAAAAAGAAAAACAACATTAATTTAATACACTCAAAAGGAAAATGTTGAGCAAAATACACGCACACAACCCCCGCCCTTAAAAACTTTCCCTACCTAGTCCAGGGAGTTAAGTTGACAAGGGAAAATAAAGTCTGAAAAAAAATGAAGACTGTAAAATAGCGTCAGGTCAGAGAGGAAAAGGGTGGATGATAGAAGATTGGAGAACAAGAGAGTAAAGAAAGGGGGAGTTGATGGAAAAGGAAAATAAATAAGAGAAACTCTTTTTCCCTACTACGTCACATTCCAGGGGCACTCAGTATAATCACCCATCTCGCCATCCCTGAAATAATAATAAACGAAGCGAAATGAACAGCTCAAGATGGATTTAAACGCTGGTTTAACGAACGATAACCGGAATGAACATTGGATTGCCATTGCCAAAGTCAAGGTAAATTTCTGCTTTTCATGGAAAAAAATCACGTTTTTCAAGAAATTGTAATGTGCTGTGGGGCCAATTCTTTGGTTTGTCTAAATCAGTGGTTCCCAACCGGAGTGGTCCTCGGACCACATGTGGTCCACGAGAGCATCAGGAGTGGTCCGCAGGACATGTAGAAAAGTTGCCAAAAAATGGGAATTTTGAAAGCGATGTGAGTTGAACGAGATGTGTAATTAAGTCGTACTGTGCACTAATTAATAGTAATAATAAATAAATTACGTGTTCTAAAAAACTGTTTTGCTTAATCACCTTTGAATTTGGTTATGGGAAAGGCGCTGCTGGAAGGGTTACAACTGATACAGGGGGTATGGTGGGGGGTGGTCCGTACATGATCTAATTTCAGGCTGAGTGGTCCGCAGACTCCTACGGGTTGGTAACCCCCGGTCTAAACCATTAAACCATTCTTCTGCTTCCATGAAACAACCATGGTGATATTTAACTTAATACAATACGGAATGGGAGCTAATCGAACAAGAGGAAAGAGGAAATGTGTTAATCTCTAAATTAGATAATTTAAAAAAAGTTTTCGTACCGCAGGCAATCATGCACGCTGTTGTATCAAGGAGGTCTGCATCTGTTTAAAAAACACTCATTCATTCATTCATCAGAGTAATCTACCGGTTAGAGGTAGGTTGTGATGAAAGTCGGAGAAAATCCAACGAACTCTTACACGTGCTGTGCCCTTTCTACCTCTTGTATTTCTTTCTTCATCTCAGCATAAGTCCTACCTTTCTTCATCCCGTCCATAAAACCTATTCCCCTTCTTTCCCTTCCCCGCTTACCCAACATCCTACCCTCTATCACGGCCTTCAGCAAACCATCGCCCCTCATTACCCCTTCCAGCCACCTACCCTGCCTTCCCCTAATCTCATCTATAAGTTTCCTCTCCTCGCCCACCATGTCAAGCACTTCCTCATTTTTTCTTTCTCTCCGTCCAACGCACCTTCTCCATCCTCCTACCTACCCACATCTCAAAAGCCTTCAGCCTATTTTCGTCTTCATTTCTCAAGGTCCACGTTTCTGACCCATACAACGCCACACTCCATATCAAGATCTTCACCAGCCTAGTTATCCCCGCATTGAAATGTGGTCGCGTTTTCTTATATTTTTTTTCTCTTAAATCGCCCAAAGAGGACTTACGCAAAACCTTTAAATTTCCTATAGCATTGCATTGAGTAATCTCGGCTTTTAGTATGATCATCAGGGAATTTTTTTGGATTTCCATGTAAAAGTAAGTACAAAAGATAAATTATGCACAGAAGCCTTTGTTATTTACGCTTCATAACTTCCACAAGAAGTAACCCAGTTTTTCCTTTCCTCATCAACTCGAAGGAAAGGAAGGGATGAAGGTAGAATGGGGGGAAAGGGGGTGGAAAGGGAGGGAGGGGAAGGAAAAAAAGGAGAGAAGGTTATGAGGGAAAGAATGAATTATTCGCACGACAGGCACTCTACAGCAGAAGCTTCTGCGGTGTATTTCTCTTCTCCTTTTTACATTTTTTTCCAACCGGAGAGGAAACAGACCGGGAATCATGATTATTACTCTGAAATAAGGAGTCGAAAAAGGGGCGATACAGAGAAAAAAGAAAGATGGAAAAAAATCATTTTTTTTTCGAGCCAAAAAAACGGGATCTAATACATTGAGATGGCTTTCAAGTAAAAGGAACGGTAAAAAAAATGCTGGATGAAATCCGACGTTGGCTGAAAAATTGAATGGAAGAAGCATTTATATAATATACTCACGAGGGAGATAGAGCGGAGAATGCAGGGATAAAGAAGAATACAGAATCAAGGAGGAAAAAAAAGAGTCCAAACTTTCGACGACTTGAGTTGGGGTTTTAAGACACAAAGAGCTTAAAAAGCCACTGAACGCGTCATGAACAAATTTTTGCGATTAAAGTTCAAAATTCCAAGGAATAAATGATAAGGGATAATTCCAAGGGATAAGTTTCAAATGCCGAAATGCCAAAAAGCTATGAATTGGAAGAACGACAAACGTCGATGGTAAAAGGTATAGGTATGGTGGTTGCCTGATTCATTATCACACCAATACTCATTGGATTTTTTTCGTTTTTTTTACATGATTAACACACTTATGAGATAAAAAGAGCAAAAAATTAAACATGGTGTGAAAGAACCTTCAATGACGCTTGCCGAAAAAAGTTAAGTACAGTTAAATATAAATGGTTAAAAGTGGGAACGAAGCAGGAATTCCGACGACTTCCACCAACTTCCACGACTTCCAGCAAGCTAACGCCTGAGCCAAAAATATATAATACAGCCTGAAATGATGTGTTTTACGCAGGATTATGTTGAATGTCTCAGAAATAATAATTGGTGAACAAATTGTGTACCTTTAACGTGCGTAAAACATGGTATTAAAGCTAGAGAATCAAACAAAACGGTTATCTAAAATAGTAAACTAATTCTCGAAAGCACGAACGAAGCACAGGCCCCATGTCGGCCGACGTATCAATTTCCAACTCGGTAATGATTGTCTTCAGTACAGTTGAATTAAGCCTGAATAAAATGCCCTAGTCGGACATCGAACGTCGCGTCGTGTCGGCCAGCATGGAGCATATTTACTCGGGTTGAAAACCAGAGAAGAATTTCAGTTTCAAATTCTCCGGGAAAGCATCAAGATCTTATTCGAGTCCATAAAAGCTACTCTAATAATTAATAGTATTAACTGATCCATGGCAACGTGTAGCAAATATTATCGGAACTTTAAGCTTCCAATCGTCACCACCGACATTAGCCGATAAACATGATAGCGGATTGGGGGAAAAAATATGTAAAAATGGGCAAAATATTTCCCAAAGAAGTATTTGTTGACCGTTTGAAATGTCAGAAAGTTACCTCGAAGTGAACGAGTAGTTGTGGACCGCCAGTTTAAGGCAATCCAAGAGTGCAATATATGTCCCATTGGCTTGAAGACTAATCAAACAGGGGCTTCCCTAACAATCTTAGCCTCCTACGCAATTGACCTGGTTAGGATCCTGATAATAAAAAAAACATTACCCTGATATTCTGCCACTCTCTAGTACCCTGTATGAGGCAACCTAGGCCAATAAGGAGGTTCCGCCGCGACTGTGTGATTCAATACAGGTATTAAATTCCACATTTTTGATATTTTGTCCAAAAAATCCTGCTTTCACTGATGCAATGCGTTACCTATAGAAACCCAAAAGTAAGGTACAAAATATGCAGATTATTCCACGAATGTATTTTCAATGAGCACTTTATTCCAGCCATAGGAGCCGACTGCAGCGCCAATTCCTACGAATTACCGCATTTTGACTTGAATTACGGCAGTAATTCCCTAATAACTAGAAAAATAAGGTGGTAAGATGCCTGTATTTTATTTTTATTCAATTCATCTGGATTATTTCCTTCTTATAAATAGTTTTCCGTGAAAATGGCATTTATATTTTATGGAATAATACTATTTTCCCTCGTGTTTCTCTCATACTCCCATTGAACACCATGTAATTTCAAGTTCAATTATAGAATAAAATAGCGTGGAAAGGTATAATTTTGTTGTTCATATGAGATAGAGGACAACGTTTTCTGCAAGTAGACAGAATATTAATAAAATGACATTGAAGTCTTTTTACGGTGGAACCACCTTAAGTGCAGGACTTTGGCTGCCCCTAAGAATACAGAGAGGTTTCTAAGGTTGCGTGATATTTATAACGTCACATAATTACCTATATGATAGATATTATTGTTATGTTTGATGTTTTACATGTTGTGCTTAGAATTCCTGCTAAATATTCTTTTTATAGCATTTGGAATAATGTATTTTGCATAGAATTCTTTTATATTCGTCTGATTGTTTATTTTTTCTACTCTTTCTTCATCGTATTCAGTTCGGTTAAGTTTATTCTCCATTGAAACACCAAGGAGTCTACAGAATGTATGTATGGAATACATATTCCTATGGACAAGTGTCTTAGAGCAAGGAATTTATATTACAATAGCGGAAGGTACTCGTTGAAATTCAACGGGTGTAAAAAACTTTGAACTTATTTTATAAGAAAACCACAAAGCAAACCTCATAACTCATAATCATATTTAAGAGGAGAATCGATTGAAAAAAATGAGAAACTTCATTCTTCCGGGTATATCTGATAAAAGGAATTTTTAGCTCTCTATCTTGAGTAAAAGTAGTAAGTAAAAATAAATAAATCTTTCCACAAAACCCTTAGCATCCCTAATCAGCTTAACTAAGCAACATGCATTTTAAATGCGTTAAAGATCAAAATCTGGTCGTCAAGGAAAAATAATATTGTTGGTTTCAGAGAAAATGCGCGTTTTTTGAGTTAAAAGCGATTTTCAGACAAATTACGAATTGGAAAATATAATTGATTGAAAGAATTATAAATTTAATTCTTTCAGCCATTTGATTAAAAAAATCCCAACCCTCTATCTAGAGCGGAAGTAATTTTAAACAGCAAAAAATGAAACCATTGCAAAAAACCCAATACGTAGCGTAGACCACCAAAGGGCCCCTTTTTGGGACCTATTGGGGCCCTGAGATATTTTTAGATAGTATAAAAACCTTCTCCTTGAAAAAATACAGATATAAGCCAACTTTCACGGTGATCGGTAAAACGGTGTCGTAGTCTACTAATTTCGGACAAATAGACAAACATCCATTTATATATAGAGATAGATGGAGAGAAGATAGATAATGTTGGGCAGGTATGCAGAAGAGGAGGAAAAAGATAAATAATTTGAACATAACGGAAGGGAAAATAAACCCCGCTAGGCTAAAGTAGGAAGCTAATATTAATGTTGATCGGTAATAGGCAACTAGCTGATTAGACAATCTTAGTTTTCATGGGTTCTAAGGTGTTTACATTGGCAGTTATTTGGAGGTGGGGTAATCAAAGTGATTTCCGGTGAGACATACTAATTGACATTTATTCGCGGCAAAATGACGCTCTGCCACATAGAAGCCCTTATTCCTCGGAGGAGCCAAAGAAAGGCACATCGATGCCCTCAAAATTGCCGGTGCTCCAGTTCGGAGGGAAGCTGGGAAGAAGTGCCACGTCATATCTTAACGTAGCCGGCGGAACGTCAAATAAGACGCGACATGACGAAAAGTCAAAAAATGAAAATATACTTTTTTTGTAAGATTCAACTAAGTGACATCAAGATGTCAAATAGGAGTTGTACATTAAGAAAGTATTTCATGTAATTTCTAAAACTGGTTTCTCGTCGAAGTATCGCATAAAGTTCAACATAAAAACAGCCAATTTTTTCCAAGATAACGCTTGAATTGATCTAATATTTTGCCTGAAGAAGTTACGCCTAAAAGCACAACAAATGCCTTTGTCATTAGTTGTGGTTTTTTTTTAAATTAGCCAGAATGGCTTACAAATTCGCCACAATTCAGCAGTAAATTGGAGAATAATAGGTTTCTCTTCCCTTTATGATTACCAATGCCTCTTCATAACTTATACTCTTCCATAATATATTCACTCAAATAAATACCTCATTCCCAGGAATAAAAATGTGGATTTCGTTTTTTCGTTTGATGTAAAGAGAATAACTATTCACTCTCTCCTTCTGTCTACAGGCCACTTAAAATGTCCAGAGGGATAGGCGAGCATTATAATACACACATCTAAGCCATTGTGATGAACTCTGCAGAAAATGGTGAATAACACGCCGAGTATGATAATGCATCACATACCTAACGTAGAGCAAATTACATCTCCAGGTAGAGCACGAGTCACCTGCCACACACCCTTGAGGTGAAGTGCAGGGTGCTATGTAGATGAATTCCCCTTACAAGTCCACTCCTGTATTCACAACTCACCTGAAAAGAGGAGCAACATATCACCATAGACACAATTGCTAAGTTACACTGTAACCAAACTACCAGAAATAAAATCCGAAAATAAAATCGCAACTCAAATTAATAGCAGATAAATCATAATAAAATATCATATATAACAATATATAACTAGGGACGCTTAAAATAAATCAATATTTACATCGAGCCAGTTCAGGATGACGCAAAATAATAAACATCTACATCTACATACTACCCCGAAAGCCGCCTCAATAGGCGTGTGGCGGGGGGTGTTAGGACACCAGCCGTTTATATATAAAAAGGAAACGCTCTAATGAAATTACGCCTAGCATTTATTGAAGTCCGTTATTGTTCGGGGGAAAAATGAATTCCCATACCTATCCGTTCGGCAAAATATCTCTCTTAATTTATCGTTTCTGTCGGACCTTGAAATATAGTGGGGTTCTAATATGATGTTCTCCGTGTCGCTCTTAAAGATATCTATTCTCAATTGCTCAAGCAATCTAAGCCTAGCGCGCAGCCTCCGAGTCTCTAGCGGCTTCCAGCCTAATTCGTTTAACATCTGTGTAACGCTGTATGTAGACGTAGATGTTTTTGTCGAATCGCGCAGCTTTCCTTTGTATTTTATTAAGTTCCCGGATCATGTCTTTCTGCACCGGATCCCATATGCTCGCTGCATATTCAAGGTGTGGCCGGACGAGTGCGAAATAGCACCTCTCTTTTACTTTTTCATCCGAAAATCTTCCCACAATACGCTTGACGAATCCTAGCTTCTATTAACAAGTAACAATAAGTAACGGGGGACGTTGAGAGATGGAACAGTAAAGAGCCAGCAGAGATAATAAGTGGAGGAGTTAAGATCAAAAGGCACGCGAAGGAGGAAAGAAGTACAAAAGAAATCTAGGGATAAAGACGGCAAGAAGCGGAGACTAGGCGGTATCAAGGTGACGAAAGAGGAACCAGAAATTTATAGAGAGGCCAGGAAGGAATTGGGCAGGAAATCCAAGAGATAAATCATACGGCCCAGAAATCTGAAGATAAGGAAGGAGACAGACCGCGAATCCATACTTGCAGCCGTAGGGGGTGAAGGCAGAAATCCCCAGCGACCGATAAGTGTAGCCTTTTAAGGATAATAAAAGAAAGAAATTCAATAACCTCCATAACTAAAATTGTAGCTGTCTGAAAAATAACGTAAATATATTGAGATTGGAGCATAATGGTTAACATTGTAAATTGGGCCCAATATATCTTTACAAAGCTCTAAATATTGGTGTTCCTTATACAAAAGTTAATTTCTCATTGAAAGAAAGTGTTAAACTATTGAAATGATTGAACCAAGTGTTTTTATTTATGTGTTGTATAATAATAACCATTATTCCCTACAGCAAGGAGGTAATCTCTTTAAGTGTATGTGAAATTGCGAAGGTTTTTTTGAATTTGTTTTAAATAAGAAAGAAAAACAACGTGACCGGGATCAGGTTACAACATTAAATGATAAAGTATGTACGCATTAAATTGTACAAGTTCTTCAGAAAGTAGAGCAATTTAATTCCACGACTGGTCTCATTGAAGGACTTGTGCAGCCGTGGTCCGTAATTTTAACGCAATTTCAAGAATACCCCCAACCATTAAGCATCACGAGTGGTAGGTATATATCGGTGCAAACATTACTTTATGGATTGGCATTCAAAATAGTTCCACTGAAAGTTTTTCGAATGGAAAATATGGACGGGAAAAAAAGACAATCGTTATCGCACATCGGATGCTTAACGTTTTCCATCTTTTGTGCAACAAAAATTGGGCCAAAAGTTTCTAATATTAATGGAAAACAAAATTTCTGCAGAGAAACTAAAGGGACTTGTTGTAAACAGGAGGGCACCATAGATTTCGTCATCAGTTGTTATTAATCCGGAGATTTCCTGCAGCTGCACCTGCATCATGTCACCAGAAAACTGATTTTCTTTGAACAAGGAGTTTTTGTTTGAAACGGAAATAAAATACCAAATGTTCCACAAGAAATAGATGTCTAAACGCTGCTTTATTATAAAATGAAAATATTTATTAGCATTTGAAAAAAACTGTCGGGCACTTGTGAACGCCCGTTTCTACTTTCGGCTTGAGGTACAAATTAAAAACATCAATATCTAAGCAGGCGCTTAATTCTGGATAATGAAATCTTTCTGTAAAGGATTTCAAAGAATATTATCAAACGAAAACAAGATATCATCCTCGCGAAGAGTTTTTCATTCAAGAAGACCTTTATGAAATTATTGTTAACTCCTATATTTTTACCTGGTAAAAAGCTAGCGTCAAACCAATGAATGGGCATTGTCTTCTGTGGCTTCGAGTAATTTTTTACCTGGTATTGAATTTGCTAAGATGAAATACCATTATGTTTCTCAAAATCGAGTTTTATTCATAGTTAAATAATTTTATTTAAATAATGGTTAGCGTTAAATTAAGCATACTTTTTCCTTCGTGATACAGAAGCCGCAGTGTGGCTAACGATGACATCTTGTGTATTCAATAACAAAAAGTTAGCATAATGCGCAACGTAGTAGAATCCTTAAATTCTTTCTCTTGAAAATTTATCCCGATTTACAGCAGCACTGAAACCATAGCAGCAGACGGCCTCCACGAAATGATTACATCTCTATATATCAGTGAGTAATCAGGCCAATGAAATGGGACCAGGGGCTAGAGAGAGAGAGAAGTTTAGAAGACTGAGAAAATGAAATTGACCTCGGCAGAAGCGATGAAAATGGAACTAACAATGGAATTAAAACAATGGGAGATGAGAAAGAAGACAAGTCAATTCCACGAACGCGTGGGAGAAAAGTTTCCTTAATTGTTCGCGTGAGGGAGAGATGGCACCACTGTCAAGTGCACGGCCATTCTCGGCGATTTCTCGGGAGTCAAAAGTAGTAATGACATCTAGAATTCTCCATCTTCTTCTTCTCATGTTGATTATTTTGCACACCTATCGCGAAACCCGTCTTCCCCCACCCTTTCCATCGAAGGTCCTTGAAGTGACGCCCAAGACTTCAACGTCACACGTCATTTTACGTCTCAATTCACACATCTTTCTGGGCAGTGAAGATTGAAGAGGATGTTGAACAAGAGTCGAGTGAATACTTCAACCTATGACGTTCTTTTTCGCTTCAGGTCTAGGGTCTACCAATAACCCGAACCGAAGAATGGTAAAGATTAAATGGAAGGAGAAAAAACACTAACGGAAAATAAAAGGGAAGAATTGTAGAGGAAGACCAAGAATGGAATACAACTACATATACAATACGATTTCTCGTACCTTAAACTCAATCATCGCATAGTGCATCGTATTCTTTGTTGGCATTTCACTAAGAATCACTGATATATATTTAAGGCCTGCATGATTCATAGTGTCTGGTTAACGTAAATCATAAATTTATGTAGCCTTTTCGTTAACTTGACGTTATTTGAGAGTTTGGATTCCTGCGAGGAGAGACAAACTAATTGGACACATTTTGCGAAACAACAGCCAAATGAAAACAATATTGGAAGGAGAAAGAAATGGGAAGAATTATAGATGAAGAACAAGAATGGAATATATTAAATAAAATTATGAAGAATGTCAAAGAAAATAATTCTGTAGGACTGAAGCGATTGGCATAGAGTAGAATGGAATGGAGATCTGCTGCAAACCAATCTTCGGATTGATGATGATTGGATAATGTTTCCCCTCGTGACAACAGACCCTTTTCAGTGACGAGAAACTCAATCATGATTGCATGAAAAAATTGTTATTTCGCACATTGCAAAAAAAATAACACTTTGAGATGAAGATTTGATGGAGACTCTTGTTGGACAGAGTAAATTCAATTTTAGCGTGGAAAAAATATAGGAATCACGTGACTTGACCCGGTACGGCTAGAGCCAATTACCTGAGCGAAAAATCAATGAAATCGCACAAAGCAAAGAATGGAGTGACCCGTTGCGTAAACAACTATTGTTCGCTCCAATGAAGCATCCAATTACTAATGCACGTCACAAGGAAGGTATTACAACTACCGGTCAGTGATGTCTCAAGGCTCAAAATCGGGTCGTTTTTAACTAAAACGGTCATCCGTAAAAAAAAACAGCAGGCGTTGCAAGCGGGAGAAGGGCTTTCATAGATAAAACAGAACATGAAACATAGATATTTTTTTGGCGGGAAAGCCAAATGGTGTCGGAGCCATTAATTAAGGTAGCCCGAGCAAAAAATCACTTCACCTAGAATTTGATGAATTTGGCCTTATTTTAAAGAAAAAAAACTCATCTTTCCAATGATATCTAAATATTAACCCCTTACCGAACTAACTTGCGAGCAATTTGCCTAAAAATATAAGGTGTTTTACAATGGGATCGATTATGGCCGTGCGCTCCAGAGGGAGAATGTTGAAAAAAATAGGAATTTATAACACCTAGATTTCGCTTAAAAAAACTAGCGGTGTGTACATTTCATTGTTACAAAAACACGGAACAAAATTCCGGGCAACGCGTGCCGGGTGATTCAGCTAGTCATTAATAAGCCTAACTTCGATATATCTGTTGCTGGCGAACAAATGAATGTCGTTACAATCGTCGTGAATACTTCGCACAACAATTGAAATCCGTCAAAAGTAACGCATCCACTTCAACAACACGAGTCCTTCAACATTGCACCTTTTTCTCTCCGGGAAGAATTTAGGTACTTTTGAGTGATAAATGAATTCACTTAGAATTTGATGAATTTGACGTAATTTTAAAGAAAAAAAACACTCCCATTTTTTTAACGATATAAAAATATTAACCCCTTTGCCGAACTACTTTTCGAGCAATTTGCCTGAAAAATATTTAGCTGTTTTACATGGGATATATAGATTACGGCTGTGCGCTCCAGAGGGAGAATATATTGAAAAAAATAAGGAACTTCTAACACCTCCATTTCGTCAAAAAAACTGTGTAGTTTGTACGTTTTAACAGCTATTTATAAAAAAATAATCAAACACTTACAGGAGTACTTTTTACAGAATTGCAAAAAAAAACTTCTATTGTGAAGACGTTTTCACCGTACGGCGTGAAAAAAATGAGTCAAGTTAGAGACTTATGTGGTTATATTTTTATAATTACTGAGAATTGTTGTCATGTATATAACTATATTTTTGCGCCATCAATATTACAATATTTACTTTTTACTTCTTATAGACGCTTAAATAAAATAACAAAATTCGAGTATGGTCTCCAGTATGACTAGGGAAATATCTCGCCTAAATTACCTAAAGAGTACTTGAATAAAACTGCAGTAATTGTACTGTCCACTTAAATTTTAATGTAAATATTACACTACACGTGTTTTGACGTTTCTTACGGCGTCATCACCTGGTATACACAAGTTATGTCTCCAATAGGAATATGTATACATGAGCAAAGGAGAAATATATTCCCATTGGAGACATAACTTGTGTAGACCTGATGATGACGTCCTAAGAAACGTCGAAACACGTGTAGTGTAATACTTACATTAAAATGTAAGTGGACAGTACAATTACTGCAGTTTAATTTAAGTACTAAAATGCTGTTCCACCATATATAACGCCGGAGACTGTCGAATTTACATAAAAGAGAACCGAGAGACACGATGGAGTTCTGCCAAAGGTAACCTTTTCTCAACTAGTCCACCTCCGGAGACAATCAGGAGCTGAGGGCAGAGCAGAAGCAGGGATTATCCTCAAGACGCCGCCAAGATAACGAAGTCACACCTTCAATGCGATTACAACGGGGTAGAAACGAGAAAGGGAAAATCTAAAAAAAAAAAAAAAATGGCTCCCTAAAAAAAATCAATCGAGACTGATGAATTCGTTACACTGAAGGAGCATTTATTTATTTTTTTTCGTTATGATTCGCTAATCAATCGAGTTATTAAAAAAAAGGCTTTTCACGATTAAAAATTTTTTTTCTCCCTCTCTAAGTGAGTGAATTCTGAGTGATTTGGATGGTAAGAGTAGGAAAACGCGTTTTTTTTTATTCGACGGAACTGGGAAGTTCTATAGGGAACGTCGTCTGCATACGAGAGCCTCAATTGTTTTATATTCCTCGCCAACAATCGCAAACGACAGTTCGATATCTCTCGCTCGGACAGGCCGAAAAAAAGGAATCGACAAGACGGATGACTTTTATTGATTCAAATGCGAAATAAAATCGTACAGGATAACATTTTCGACGAATACATTCGTTAAGTTTTACGACAACTTTCTGAAGAAGGAAAAAAAAGTTTCGGATCGAGGACCCACGACATAAGTGGAACTTCTGGAAATTGAAAAAAAACAAACAAATTTTCTCCATAATACAAAATAAAAAACTCAAGGAGTATATGGAGATAACAAGAGATTCCACCGAGTGACACCTCGATGTTAGCTGAAAAACAAATGTTCATCCATTTTTTTAAAAACACTGCAACGGGAAAGAATCTACGTTGCAAAAGAAATACTATCGCTTGAAATAAAATATTTGCAATAATTAATCTTAATGAAGCTCCTAAAATCGTTCTAATCCTTTTGAATCCGTTCCTCAAACAAATCAAACTTAGACACCCTTAATTAAGCTTAGTTTATGAACAAATATGAGTATTCTAGGGCAACATTTGGTCATTGCCATAGTTCTAATAATGGAAATCAGGTAAAAAAATTCACAAATGTAATGTTTTGACTAATATTTCGCAATTTTGAGATCATTCAAAATCAGAGGCAAGAAAATTTTTAAAAAAATATTATCTTTTTTGGTATATTTCAGTCCAAGCCACACCGTTGCACGGAGGTGGGGGAGTGTTTGATAAGGCATTTTCTGTTGCTGCCTTAACCTTGCAGTTGTCCGCAACGGTCCAAAGTTTCTCAACTGCTGGCGTCGTGTGCTTTGTACGCCGCACCATTTGAAGGTGTATTTTTTTTCATATTTCAATGAGCGAAAGAAAATTGATCTGCGAAAAAAATTTTCGTATCTCCCATTGAAAAACGAAATTCCGTCTTTGTTCGAAATAAGGAGACTTTCTACGAGTTTTATCCCCGACTTGCTGGGTGATTCTGGGAATATTCTCTGCCAAGTTCAGATCTCCAGCCTAATAAGAAATGCTCAGGAATTTGTATCAAAGATATCTGACGCCATGTGACGTTTCTCCGTGTCGTGACGCGTGTCGTTCGTCAGATGGTTTAACTCCTCATTAGAGCGAAAATTTTTACGGCGAGCGCTATAGGAGACGTAAACTACACAGCGTGAGTTAAAGAGGGTTCACTTCAAAAAAGTAATTTTCCGCAGAAAAATTAATTTTTACAAGTTAATTTATGCATAAATAATTAATTTCCGTTTTTTATAGCGGAAAAACAAACGAAATGATGTTTCATTTAACCAATGAGCACAGTACTAATGAAATCCTTAAAGATTCTTGGGTAGGCTAAGTGAAACACTCCAGATGGACGACGTAATTGCAGAAGGTGTTGGGGAAACATGGTTTGTGTTCCGGATGAAAATGGGCCAAAATTTAAGGGAGATTTTCATTCGCTCTGGAGTGTGTTTACTCACTTCTCAAAACAACTTCGTATTTCATTTCCATTGATACACAGGCCCTTCGCGGTATACGGCGCACTTGGCAACACCATTGTTGATGTGAGCTGAATTTATTTAAAGTAAACTATCTGTAAAAGGTAGATTTTATTGAAAGTCATGGAAAATCCTCCAAATGTTTACATATGCAATGCCCTATCTGTCTCTAGTATTTCTTTCTTCATCTCAGCATAAGTCCTACCTTTCTTCATCCCGTCCATAAAACCGATTCTCTTCCTTCCCCTTCCCCGCTTACCCAACATCCTACCCTCTATCACGGCCTTCAGCAAACCATCGTCCCTCATTACTGCTTCCAGCCACCTACCCTGCATTACCCTAATCTCATATATAAGTTTCCTCTCCTCGCCCACCATGTCAAGCACTTCCTCATTCATCTTCCTTTCCGTCTAACATCTCCATCCTCCTCCACACCCACATCTCGAACGCCTTCAGCCTATTTTCGTCTTCCTTCCTCAAGGTCCACGTTTCTGCCCCGTAAAACGCCCACTTCTCCCTAATCTCGTCATGAAGTTTCTTCTCCTCGCCTTAGTCTTTCTTTCCATCGCACTTTCTCCATCCTCCTTCCATGCGTTGGATAGTGAGTCCAACAGTCTTCTCTGTTGAAGTTATCGGGAATGTTGCTGATTTCAATTTCTTTTCATACAATTCGTGTAAAGTGACGCTTTTCTTTTTTGTGATTAACTTATGCCTCTTCAAAGATAACGTTGCTTGTAAGACCCATCCAACGCATATTCGAACTACGTGGAGGAAAGCCCAGGAAGACCTTTTGTCCATTAAAAAAGTCGAATCCCTCGAGTTTAGGAAGCTGTATCTTCAAGTAGGGTAAACGGATTTTTACAAAATTAAAACCATGTGATAGAATGATCATTCCTACGTTTATCGATGCGTGTTGAAAATTTTTCCTTTACTTATCTGCCCTTTTGCGATATTTTATTTGAAAAAAGTACTTTTTTCGGCGCTCAAAATCAGATTTCCCAACTTCATGTTATCACTGTTCTCTTAAAATCAGACATAGAAACTGTAAATTCTGATATAAGTTATATAAACATGTTATTAACGTAATAAAATAAATAAATTGTTTATAAGTGAATTTTTACACGAGCTGGAGTAAAAGTTGTAAACCTCCGCTTATTTCGAAACTAATAATGCGATTGAAATTAGAGATATACTGTTGTGACGCGCGGTAACGCCAGCATTGCAAATATATGCATAAAGAATAGTTTAAAATTCATCAATCTGCGGAAGCCTTCACACAGAAACAATGATACCTACCCTATACTCCCAAGCGAGCAATAATTGTATGAATATAAGTAAAATGTATCTCGAAAAACTGCTCCAAACCTTTCATGAGACACCATACGTCGAGGGTTTTAGGTTTGGCGCCATTGATTATCCAGCATTTGATTTTTCTGTCCAAGTTCGCATTTACCAACTTACATCTCTGGATAATTCCTATTGACGTATCCTTATAAAATACAAGAGATCCCCCTTTGAGAAAAAAGTATATTTTACACATTTTAAACACAATTTTATGAGCGTCACGTATTGTCATCGACACCATTCATACCAATGCCTAATATAGTCTAAAAATGAGGCAATATTACAGTCGTTAACATAGCTGAAGACCACGTAAGAAGAGAAAAAAAGTTAGTAAGATCTAAAATCACAGTGGGTTACGTGCTATGAGTGAGGCCATAATTAGTGGTATTCAATACTAAATTCCACATTTTCTATAATTTGTCAAAATAATCCTGCTTTCACTGATGCAATGCGTTACCTATAGAGACCCAAAAGTATAAGGTACAAAATATAAGCAGATTATTCCACGAATTTATTTTAAACGAGCACTTTTTTCCAGCCATAGGAGCCGACTGCAGCGCCATTTCCTACGAATTACCGCATTTTGACTTCAATTACGGCATTAATTCTTCAATAGCTAGAACAATAAGGTGGTAAGATGCCTGTGTTTTATTTCTATTCAATTTCTCTGGATTATTTCCTTCTTAGAGACAGTTTTCCACGAAAATGGCATTTGTATATGATTAAAAAATACTATTTTCCCCGTGTTTCTCTCATTCCCCCATTGAACACAATGTAATTTCAAGTTCAATTACAGAATAAAATAGCGTGGAAAGGTATTATTTTGTTGTTCATATCAGATAGAGGACAACTTTTTCTACTAGTAGACTGATATTGAATAAAATGACATTTAAGTCATTTTACGGTTGAACCACCGATAAAACGATTTGTTAAAAAACGCCTTTTTAGTATATTTTGGCTGTATATTGGAAATCCGATATTGGATAGCGTCGGAAGTGGCTGTTCTTGATGAAAATATTATCAGTGTAGTTTTTTTGAAAAAAACACCAAAGATGGTGAAAAACACGCCATGAAAAAAAGTCATTTGCCATCAATCAAACATCAAAACCGGGATTCGAACCCTGATCTCTCCCAAATGCTGGTCACGTGTGTAGTTACACTACCGAGCCATCTTCATTCAAATTGAATTTCAGCGGTGGTTCATACGAACAAGTTGTAGTTTAACTGGCTAAACACACCTGGACCGGCAAATTTTGGGAGATCCGGGTTCGAATCCCTCTCAAGTGAAATGATTTTTTTAAATGGCGAACTTCGCAATCTTTTTGCTGGATATCTTCGCACCCGTGCGCGTGACTGCGTTACCATGTCATTTGTGCAATCGCAACCATTGGAAAAAAAGGTTTCCTTGAGTTTGCTGATAATATATATGCGAAATATTTAACAGAAAAAAAATAAGGCTTTTAATAAATAATTATCAATATCAATTATTTTTTGGCTGATTTTCGTGGTTTTTCGTATTTTGTAAGCTAAAACATTCATTCTGCATATGGTTATACTTGTACATTTATTTTTCTTTGGGTGACTTTACTTCTCTCTTGATCAACGCATGAAGAGAAGAAATTGGGCGTGGCGAAGAATTTAACCATGACAACGAGATTTGAAGCAAGTACTACGTTTCTAGGTGAACGTTCGTACTTCCTTAAGGCGTTCAGGGACACAAGGGGTGAGTCAAGATTTTATCGGCTCTAATTTCAGGAAGCTTTTTAAAGGACTAGCGTCTGCGTAACATTTAAAATTTTCAACTTTTCGGCCTTTTTATGATTTTAACTTTTGATTGATCGCCTCTTGTCAGTCGGAGGTACACTTCGCCCCGCATTTTTTATAACATTTTTATACATTCGTTTTATTTCTCCGAGATCATCACGCTAGAATGTAATTATGTCCGTGTCTCAGACAGCAAGCTCCTCAGAACTACCCGTCGACGTATTGACGGCGCTGAGAAAGGCATTCCACTCACACTCGAACTAGTGACATTATTTCCCTGACGTCAGCTGCATTCCATTTTTGAACCGGGTCATTGTTGTGATGTGAAAAGCGTTGTGAGTTTTTTTAAAGGTGGTTCCACCGTAAAATGAATTAAATGTCATTTGTAAATTTAATTAATTTTTAAATGTCATATTCTGTCTACTTTTAGAAAACGTTGTCCTCTGTTTGATATGAACAACAAAATAATACCTTTCCACGTTAATTTATTCTATAATTGAACTTGAAATGACATGGTGTTCAATGGGGGAATGAGAGAAACGGGTAAAAATAGTATTTTTCCATAAAATACAAATGCCCTTCCCTTTATACATCCCTTGAATCGTGAATAAACACGAAAACTTACGTGACACACAATTTCATTTCACAAGAATGCACACTCCAGAAATTATTTCATCCACACATTATTATTCGCTTAGGCTTACATGTAAATTTCTCTTAAACACCTACCCTTTTACAACGTAGTATTATGAATTAGAATTATTTTCCCTTTTAAATTTTGACAATACCCACTACCAATCTACAATGAAATTGTCAAGTACGAATTTGGGATGACGTAAACCTTTTCGAAATAATGTAAGTTACAGTTTTGAGGCTTAACTTTGTGGAATCGCGACACATGACATAATTTCTCGCTTTGCAGGTACATTCCAAACTTTTTTTTATTTTTATCGACCATGGATTCGATATACGTCTTTTTTTTTAAGTTGCATTCACCACTGATGTCAATAATATTTTAGTACCTACCGTATTTCTCCGAATATAAGCCGCACTCGAATATAAGCCGCACCCCGTTTATGGAGTCTCAAACAGGGAAAAAAGTTAATGCGCGAATTTAAGCCGCACCTTTTTTAGTGCATCCCGTTCTACCTACAGTATTATGCATTAGAATTTTATGTTTTTACATTACCTATGTTTCTGTGACACAATGTTACCTTTATTATCCTTTAATATATTAATAAATTGTGCACCAATTTGACCTCTTTCAGCGTTATTTCTTACTTTCCCCGTGGCTTAGGCGAGTTTAGCTGGAGTCCGCGTCAATCTGAATGGCTGGTTTTCTCAAATCGGTAATTTTTACGATTTTTTTAAGAAAGTTCTCGAATTTAAGCCGCACCTCGAATATAAGCCGCACCCCAATTTTGAGGCCCCAAAATCGGGGAAAAAAGTGCGGCTTATATTCGGATAAATACGGTATGTTTCCCGATCTGCTTACGTCATAACCTCCGTCCTTGTCATTGTGTATGTTTCTTCTCTCCCCTCCGAGTAATTCACCTAAAACACCAACCTCCCCAAATCACAGAATGACCTCCCCTTCCCACCCAACCCCTCCCCTCTCCCCCCGCTTTCCCCTTCCCATCTCTTCCACTTCCCCCACCCCCTCCCCCAGTTTGTGTATATACGGACACTAAAATACGAGTAATCACTAATTAATTCATTTGTTTTTCTACACCAGGGGGGTTATTTTGTAATCTCACCTTTTTAATTACTCTTCTGGGGGAAGGCGGGAGATCCGTTTCGCTCTCTTAATGATCGGTTAACCATCGGCCAAGGTGCGGTGGTGTCTTCATTCCACGTTCCTTTCGACAGGTGAGATGGAACTAATGAAATGCGGAGCCAAATGAAACGGATCAAGAGTCGAAAGATACGGATCAAGAGTCGAAAGAGCGGATGAGTTAAATATATAGACCGGCAGTTCACCACTTGAGAGCCGAAGATGGTCACGCCGCCTGGGTGGCGGAGTTGAACTACGAAAAATGACGTAATTTTCCACATTTTATGACGTATTCACACTAAAGAGAGATTACAAAATAATCCGCCAGATGGCAACCCCCCTCATGGGATCATCCTCCACTCCACTCTTCTCTCAGCCAGGCGCTTTGTGTCATCCGCGTACATTCCGCCTATTTTTATGTTGTCTAGCATTTGCTTCCTTTTCCTTCTCCGCTTTCCTTCCACCATTCCTTATGTCCCCGTCGTCAGCAGACAATATCTTCTAAGGGAATGTCCAGTCCATGTCCTCTCAGACTATGTCTTCGCAGGGAATTTCCAGTCCAATTCCTCTTTCTTCGTCTCATCTTTTCCATCAGAGTCCTTTCCTCTCCCACTCTCCTCAGTACCTCCTCGTTTCTCACTTTATCCTTACAACTCACTTTTTCCATCTTCCTCCATATCCACATCTTCAGGGCTTCCTGTCTTTTTTCATCTTCCTTCTTAACTGCCCAAGTTTCCGCCCCATGTAGTGCCACACTCCATATATAGCACTTTACTAGTTTTTTCCTCAGTTCTTTGTACTAAGGCCCACGAAGCAGTTTCCTTTTCCTTTGGAATCCTCCTTTTGCTAATGCTAATACGAGATACGTACCTTGAAAATGACCTTATATGTCGATCCCAAGGTCGGTAAAAATAAAAAAGGGTGGAATGTTGGTACATACAAAGCGAGAAACTATTTCATTCTTCGAAAAAATGAAGTCGACACTTAGCAAGAGGAAAAAAAATTGGCAGTAAATATTTTATGGAATTCAGAAATCCTAGCGAAGGAGAGTGATCACTACACTCAAATTAATCAACTAAATACCAAGGAGATGGAGGAGAATTCGAGAAATAATACATAGGAGGCTGGAGCCCTTCTTGTACGACGGCACTGAAAACAGTGATACGGAGCCAAAATTAGAGATGAAAAAATTCCAGAGATTCCTAAAGCGTTAAAAATGTGGTTCAAGTGTATTACACTCGCACATCAGGCAATACTCCCGCCAATGAAATCAAAGCGTGAAAGAAGAGATGTGAGCCAATGAACGGCAAGCAGCGTCGCCATCAAACGCGGCCTGCTACCTCGATACCTCTCTGCCTTTCCCGCCGCTCCCGCCACCTTGCGGGAGGGACGGGAACCACCTTCACCGCTAACCAAGTAGACGGCCGCTGAGACAGTGCAATCAATCTCAAGACGGAAGGAATACCTCGAGTTACGCCTAAATCTCGCAAGTACATCACATAACCGTGCGTATTTTACTTAAGGATGGTACCGCCGCGACTGTGTGAGTCAAAACAAATACTAAATTCCACATTCTTTATATTTTGTCCAAAAAATCCTGCTTTCACTGATGAAATGCCTTGCCATTAGAAAACCAAAAGTAAGGTACAAAATTTGCAGATTATTCCACGAATGTATTTTAAATGAGCACTTTTTTCCAGCCATAGGAGCCAACTGCAGCGCCATTTCCTACGAATTACCGCATGTTGACTTCAATTATGGCATTAATTCTTCAATAACTAGAAAAATAAGGTGGTAAGATGGCTGTATTTTATTTTTATTACATTTCTCTGGATTATTTCCTTCTTATAAATAGTTTTCCGCAAAAATGGCATGTATATTTTATGGAAAAATACTATTTTTCCTCGTGTTTCTCTCATTCCCCCATTGAACACAATGTAATTTCAAGTTCAATTATAGAATAAAATAGCTTGGAAAGGTATTATTTTGTTATTCATATCAGACAGAGGACAACATTTTCTACAAGTAGACAGAAGATTAATAAAATGATATTTAAGTCATTTTACGGTGGAACCACCAAAAGGAATATTTGAAACTGCTTAGCCACCCGTGACACAGTTGAATCGAGGACTTAAAACTTCCATGAAAATAATTGTTTTATCCTTAATTAGCATAATTGCATACATTAACACAGAGATCCTAGTAGCACCAAATATTTTTAGCAAAAAACAATAATAACAAGCATGGAAAGTAAATTATAGTTGATAATTATGTTTGCATTTTTTATTTTTTTTCGTATCCCCAATAGTGAAAATTAATCCTAACAACTAAATTTTAAAATAAGACATTTTTTAAGGATTTTAGTTGGAGGTTGGAGGGAGTACAACGCTGTTTCATGTTTGTATCTACTAGATATTCATTTCTTTAATAGGTCTATATAAATTGTATCTACTAGAGTGGCATGCATATTAACGCTGGCAGGCGTTTTCTCAATTTCAAAAGATAGATTTTTTACGGGAGACGTCTTATACCGCGTCCCGTTAGGAGGGACGAAACTCGATGTTACGATTTTGTGTACACCAAACAAATCTTAATAACTTTAAAACTATAACGCTTATTAAAAATAAACAACATATGTTTTATTAGAGCAAAGAAGCAACAATGGTACGCAATTTTAATCTTGAACGCGTGACGTCACACGACGTCACAACAAATTCAGCAATTTTTTAGCTGAATATTAACGGTTTGCCGCTCGGAAAAAAATAGTTTATCTTGAGAGCGCGTACGCTTAGGATGACATGTGACATGTCGTTTGATAGAGATTTATAAGTACTATTTAAATAAATTTACTAATGGTGACAATGCTGGCAGGAATTGAAAAAAATTTACACTGTTATATTGTTGAGTTTAGACTATTTTGCTTGAAAATTTTAAACATGCCCAAATATCTTCGAAACATGAAGGTAAATACGTATCACTAACGGTTACAAAGTGGAAGAAAACTAAATGAAGGATCTTAAAAGGCCTCTAAGACAGCTGAAGAATGAATATGGAGGCAGAGGCAGCGTAGTAAAGTTGAGACGAACATAGGGTGGGCCAAACGCCGAAACGCCTGATGCAAGTTTCCTGCACAACAATAGATGTCATTAGTGAGGTGGATCCGAAGGCAATGCCACAGGATCGAGATTTAGCGTCTTTTCTCACCAAATCTACAAACACCATGCCCCGAAAACACCGCTTAGGTAAGACGTTATCCACCAACAAAAACCCCAGCGGTAGTGGCTACGTCACTGCCTATATAAATATAACTGTTTCAGGCTTGATATGGTGGAAGTTATCGATATTCATAATTAATAAAAACACATGGTAATTTTCCACACATTTATTTCTATGGCACGACGCGTTTCACCACACTGTGGCTTAATCATGGGCTTATGCCACAGTGTGGTGAAACGCGTCGTGCCAAAGAAATAAATCTGTGGAAGATTACCAAGTGTTTTTATTAATTATGAATCACTGCCTACAATTTATTTCAGTTATTCGATGACACAGTGCCTGCAGAGGAACTCTTTTAAGTTAAAACTCACGGAAAAAAAAGATGAATGACTCTATAAAAATAAAGAAGGGTCCATAGACAGGAGGTTAATAAAAACAGAAATTCAAAGTACAAACGCGAGAAGAGTTTGGTTAAGATTTCAGTTCAGTCAGTGTCATTACTGGTTCTGAAACTTCGTAGGATGAGCGTGAATTCGATGTTTCTGTGAAGTGGAATAGAAGGAGGATGGATGGATAGAGCAAGTTTGGTTAGGGACGAGAAGAACGAAGAAGAGACGAATATGATGGCAAAGGGAAGCAAGTTGGCGAAGATAACTAGAGAAAGAGTATAAGAATGACGCACATTGAGATGTACAAGGTTCACGAGGACGGACATAAGATTGAAGGAAGAATGTTGGACGAGAGAGGTGAAAGAAATTGGGATATTTGGCGGAATGAAGGACGGAGAAACATGAGGAGATTGCAGTGAAGGCTGTTCTAACTTTCTTACGCTTACTTCCACTGTCGTAGACGACAGTTTCGACATCATTGCTGCTATCTTCTTCAGGTCAGAAGTGACGATGAAGGTTTCTTCCGATGATTACGGTGGAACCACTTTAATCATCCTTAAAAAAATTCACGTTTCTCCAAATTCTTCCGCAACTTCTTCCATATCAATCACATTGCAGGGACGAAATCAAATAGAGAACTGTTAACCTATGGCTCCATCTTACAGCGTTACAGAGTCATTCAGTGATGAGCGTAATATGTGGATTATCATTCGGATTCTTTTTCTATATTACCGTTGAAATCAAATTTCCAAAGGTTTTCACATTGATTTTACGGAGTTGGCTTCCTATACATTAAGGCCTAATAACCAAAAAACTATAAAGTTGCATTTTTTTCTGTTTCCGCAAAACGACCTCTGGGGCCCGATTCTGATCTTCCACCAGTGGAAGACTGGTGGAAAGTTCCACCATTCGTTCATTGAACGACTCTTGATCCGTTAAATGAACGGCTCAATGGCTGCCTCTGGAGAGCCGAACATCACAAACTTATCCCGATTTCCAATTTACCTCGAAACCGCGAACAAAACAATGTCTACCTTCCGCTCGCGTACTTCCGTCGGAAAGTTTCCACCACGACACTAGCGCTGTTCCACCAAGTGGATGACGGGTGGAAGGGAAGCTTGACTTTCCACCAGTCATTGAACGATGAACGATTCTCTGGTGGAAGGTGGAACATGTGACGTAGTGTCGGAAAGTCATGACGTTTTGGTGGAAACTAATGACGTTTTGGTGGAAAAGTTGAACATCGGGAAAGCATCAGAATCATGCCCCGACGTCATCTCATCCATCGATCAAAGGCCCGTGGTTCGATTCCCGGCTGAAGACGGATATTATTTCAAAGTATTTTCGAAATCTTTATACTGTTGTATTTCCGGCAGAAGTGGACATCTCCACGAAAGCCTTTTTAAGGCATTTTTTTAGAATGAATCGAGAAGAAGAGGGAAGAAGCGATGGATGAAATGACGTCACGGTCGTTATTCGGAAGGTTGCCCTTTCATTCAACTTTAGACTCCTAATATATCTCCGGCAATTTTTGGAATCTTTAAGAAAAATTTGCAAATTATCATTTGGTCATGGTCCCCTTCACGATAGAGTAAAAATAAAAACACACCCCCATTCAATACGGCTAATCATTGACCATCGGCCATATTCTACTAGGCCTTAATTAACAATCTGCCACACGTCGACGGCCGCGGCAGGAGAGAAAAAAAGAAGATCAAGAAGCGTTGGTCAATATTGGTAGACTGGCGAATGTGCGGGGAAAACAAACGAGCGATCTCGCGAATGATGGATCAGTGAGTGCTCTCTCATCAAAGTGCCGTCTATCGGAAAGATTTGAAACCGGAGAAGGGTGATGGCACTAGACTAGACGCACACATATCTACACATTAAGGTCATTCACGGACACAAACTGAAAACACATTAGGAAGGAGTTGCTGCCAAATGACAGGAAGAAGTCACCAGGGTGCATTTTTAATCTGTACCCTCAATTACGTGAGCAAAAAAAAAAAATAAATATGAGAACATTCTTTCATTCCCCCATTTTCAAGCGCAAAATGGTCAAAACGGGAGGAGTTCTAAAGATTTTAAAATGTCCGGATTTTTGGCCCTTCCCAACGACCTTATCGTTCTATGCATATAAAAAATCACAGGTAACATATGGGAGTCAATTTACAGGATTCCCTGTTGACCATTTTTAGCAACTGGAGGGGGGTACCAAAACCATGATAGAGCCATTGAATATGAAACTATTGGGTGTTCAACGACGGGTTATGAGGAGTTTTCCGTCTGTTACTTACACATACCTAAGAGTAAAAAAATACTTACTTGGCAAAAAAGGTTTCCAGTAAATAAGCATTTACAAATGGGTCTGTCAACTGCATTCATGCGACAACTTTAGCAATTAGGGCATTCAAATTTCATTTTTTAGCATGCTACATTAAGTATAGTGAAGAAGAAAAAGAAGGAGTGTAAATCATGGAATTCGACTCCGCTGTATAGAAAAATATTCTGTTCCAAAATACTGAAAACAACCACGGTAAAAATTCATTGTTCCAATGATTTATAATAAATTACCACAATCAATACGAGAAACTGACAAAATGTCTACATTAAAGAAAGAAGTGAAACAATGGTTGTTGTATAAACAGCAATGCAATTGAGTTAATATGGTTAAATCTGTTTTTTTTTACATTGAATTAAATATGTTTTCTGACTAATCAATGTTGTGCCTTTGTTAAAAAAAACAACTTCTGGAACTTATTCTAAGATAATTATGATTTGATAGAAATATTCAAATAGTGTTTTGTGTATATTTATTTGCTTTTTATTACATTTTAGGTTTAAAATCTGTTTTCTTCCATATTTTATTATAATCTGTTTTATGACTAATATATTATATTTGTATATGGGTATGAATATGGGTATCTATAAAATTATAATTTTTTAAAATCAGCTTTGATTTTTGTATGAATACTTTTGATTGGCAATCCGGTGGGCAGTATAAAAAAAACAGCACCTGATAACAAGCCATAGGCTTAGCAGGACTTTAAAAGTTACATTTTGTAGAGGAAAAAAATTGAACACTTACGAATATTATAATATTATATTTTTTGTTGTGTATTACGTGATTTATATTGTAATAATCCCTGGATAAGTACCGAAATTGAAATACTAATAAAATTCAATTTGAAATTTTAAAAAAATATGACACTCGCATGTTAATAAAGAAATTCTTGAAGATTAAGAAAATAAAAAGACTTTATTATGAAAAAAAAAAATTAAGGCCGGGGCGTCCCCCGCGGATTATCACAGGAGGTAGTGTACCCTTTAAGAAGGTTAAGAACCCCTTTGCTCCGTGCCCTAGACTACCAACTATGAGATGGTGTTGGTGCAGCGAGCGCGAACGGTCCATTCTTCTCCAAACACCGCCTTACACTCGGATCTCCGTACCCCTCCTAAAAAACACATGCACGTACTCACTACGTCAGATAAACAAACAGACAGACAAGACGGTGCAAGTGCCCCGCCGTCTCGGGCACTTCCAACGAGCCCCGGGCGCTCGTGTCATTCCTTCCACTTCATGGAGAATCGATTCCCCGAATAACAGACACGGAAATTACGTCTGGAACCGAATCGTCGAGTAACTAAGGCTCGAGAACCAGAAGAAGTAAAAGAAACACTATAGGGTCGCGTTAGAGGGAGAGTTAAGGAGGTTCCGCCGCGACTGTGTGAGTCAAAACAAATAATTAATTCCACATTTTTTATATTAAGTCAAAATATCCTGCTTTCACTAATGCAATGCGTTACCTATAGAAACCCAAAAGTAAAGTAGAAAAAATGCAGATTATTCCACGAATGTAAATTTTAAATGACGAATGTATTTTATTTTTTTAAAGCCATAGGAGCCGACTGCAGCGCTATTTCCTACGAATAACCACATTTTGACTTCAATTACGGCAGTAATTCCCTAATAACTAGAAAAATAAGGTGGTAAGATGCCTATATTACATTTTTATTCAATTTCTCTGGATTATTTCCTTCTTATAAATAGTTTTCCGCAAAAAATAGAATTTGTATTTCATGGAAAAATACTATTTTTCCTCGTGTTTATCTCATTCCTCCATTGAACACCTTGTAATTTCAAGTTCAATTACAGAATAAAATAGCGTATGAAAGGTATAAATACTACAAAGCCTTGAAACCCCGATATTCATTTTGAAACACCCTCTATTACTAAAACGCCCGAACTCACAGAAAGTGTTTCGTCTTAGCATCAACCGTTGCTGAATGATAAAACCCATTCTGCTTTTGGGCTACGGTGGATTAAATTATGAGCCATAAAATAGAGAAATAGACAGCATTGTGGACAGGTTTAAAAAGCTATTTTTACAGCGAACGATAAAAGACCATATTTACAGCTGCGTTTAGACTTTATCACTAGGTTTTTCGATAGGAAATATAACTAAATAGTAGAGTATCCATCTATTGCTTCTGTACCTATTAATATACTAAGTAGTAATAAAGGAACGTAATGAATGTTCCCGCTATAACTCATATGTCTCTCTATTCTTTTCTTTGGTTTCAGAATGCATTAATATTCCTAGTTTCGGTCACATTTACAGCGCATGGCGAGAATAGCACCTTGGTGAAAATTCATCCCGTGCCACTTTTTTTTACGGAATTTTGCTAATGTATCAATATTACCTTGGTTTCTACAACAATGTTAGCTAGTGAATTTTACGTTGATGTCACCCCTTGTCACACACCTTGTAGGTTGCTTCTAGGACACCATCTAGGTGTAGATTTGAAAAAAAATAAATACGATGATTGACACGACAAATAAAAAAACAGAAAAGACTCACATTGTTGCATTAACTTGAATAGTTTAATCTGTATAGCCAAAAAATGTTTAGCTGCTTTTCTGTTCCACCACTCGTGCGAGAAAGTTAATTATTAAAAAATTAAAAAACACGACTGCAAACAATAGAACTAAAAAGACAAAGACAAGATTTGTTTTCGCTTCGTTGACTAAATATTCATTAATATCTGTTAATAATGTTTTATTACGATTAGTAGTTCGTGGTAATCTGCAACCACGTCTGTCACCTGGTATGCCTTTTATCAATTGGGAAATTTTGACCTTCGATAAAAATTTTCAATGCAGACAGTGAAAATTTAGTTTCAGACAGTTTAGACAGTGTAACATAAAAAATATATACAGACAGCCCCAGACTGCAATGAAAATTTTAATCGAATGTCAAAATTTCCCAATTGATAAAAGGCATACCAGGTGACAGATTAGGTTGGAGATTACAACCTCCACATATTCGTAATAAAACATAATTAACAGATATAAGTGAATATTAATTCAATGAAGCGAACACCAATATTGTTTTCATCTTTTTAATGCTATTTTTTGCAGTCCTGTTTTTTAATTGTTGCAATAATTTTATCATACATGTATCACGAGTTTAGGTCAATTAATATATATACATATATTTATTTTTTTACTTTTGCCGACGCTTCGGGTCTTTATTGATCCATGTTCATGGCTATAAACAAATGATACACGATGTTGAAAATGTTTTACAATTCTTTTTTTATTACATAATTTTTGAATAATTTTATTATTTTTTAAAACATTTTTTTCTTACTATTAGACGGTATTATGTAGCCTATGACATTCCCAGTTTCGTAGCGGTTCTAATAAGTGTTTGTGCATCAAAATCGGTACAGTCTTTAAGTTGCTAAGGTGGAACAAACATACATGCATACATAGCCAGCAGCTGAAAAAACAACACTCCGTTTTTTTCTTGGGGCAGTCGTGTAAAAAGAAGGAATCCGGCTGCGTCAGGAGAAACTTGAGTACTACTCATCCTGGCCACGAGAAAACAAGAGGAAGGGAATATATATTCGCTTTTTACAGAAGATTAAGAGCACGCACACGAGCTTAGTATTTTCTTCTAACACCCTCCCCACTTTCTCAAGTGCACTTCAACACTTCACTTAACTACTCGTGAAATTCCAAAGCATTCCTCTTCACGCACTCGAGAGAGAGAATAACAAATGACGTTCACTCTTCTTTCTTTTTTTAGAGATCGTACACAAGGCCCAAAGGAGACCGCCGTAAAAAAGGCAGCAGCGCCCTAAAGAAATGCCGTTAGTTAAACGCGACACACCAAGTTCCTCCCATTTCTCTTAACGTAAGCAATAAAAAAAAAAGAAATTTCCTAGCCGACAACTTAATAAGACTGCAACGCGATCAGCTAATTGTACAGATTTTTTGATCATTGACTTATAGTGGTTTGAGCGAGATAGTTCCCGAGTCATAATGGAGACCATATTCAAATTTTATCTTTTTATTTCAGCGTCTGTAAGAAGTATGAAATAAATATTGTAATGTTAATGGCGCAAAGATATAGTTATATATGACCAAAATTCTCAGTAATTAAATAAATAAAGCTACGTAAGTCTCTAACTTGACTCATTTTTTCCCGCCGTACGGCTGAAAACCCTTCAAAACAGCAGGTTTTATTTGCGATTCTGTCAAAATTACTGCGGTAAGTAATATATATTATTTTTTATAAATAGTTGAGAAAACATGCAATCTATACACCGTTAGTTTTTTGACGAAATCTAAAAGCTAGAGGTTCCTAATTTTTAAAAATTATTCTCCCTCTGGAGCGCACAGCCAAAATCTATCCCATGTAGAACAGTTTGTAATATCAGGCAAATTGCTCGAAAAGTAGTTCGGCAACGGGTTGATATTTTCATATCAGTGGTAAGATGAGAGTTTTTTTCTTTAAAAATGAGGCCAAATTCATCAAATTCTAGGTGAAGTGATTTTTCGCTCAAATTACCATAAGGCCCAAAGGAGACCGCCGTAAAAAAGCAGCAGCACCCTAAGGAACGTCGCCAGTTAAACGCGACACACCAAGTTCTTCCCTTTTCTGTTAACGTAAGCAATAAGAAAAGAAATTTCCTAGCCGACGACTTTTTTTAAGACTGCAACGCGATCAGCTAAATGTACTGCTTTTTTGTTCGGTTTAACTACTGAGCTACTTTATTATGACGTGCCCTCCTTGCATTAAATACGAAAAGTCAATTATTAAAAGCACAGAATTAATGAACTACCGCAAAAATCACATAAATCTCAGAAGTCTCAGGAAAATTCAAATGCAACATTTTACGACCTTTCCATTAGCTCTAATGCGTCAATCACTTAGCAACACAACAATGCACTTGACTTCCATTAGTGATTCTGACCCTGCGCACGTTCTTCGGTCTCTTCGCAATTTCTATGGCCTCCCTGATTAATCTTGGGTTATAGCGTACCTCCTTTGATATTAATTTTGTATCCTCAAAGTTGAACTTATGAGAAAGGCCGCTGAGATGGTGTTCGGCTATTGCAGAAATGCATTACCGATAATACATTATAAGAATTATATATTAATTACTAACTGAAGGTACCCATTGAAATTCAACGGGTGTGAAAAACATTGAACTTATTTTATAAGAAAACCACAAAACCTGAAGAACACTGTTTGCATGATCATTTGAAGAGTTCGTATCCTATCTTGTTTGTTGTGATCGTTGTAACTCGTTCATTTTCCATTTCGTGCACGGAGAGTTGAGTGATTGTTTGTCCTCTTTAATGCACGGGAAACCCAATAATGGGCCACGAAGACTCATTACTACTTAATAAATAGCACCTTGGTTGATAGATGGTCACCTCGTCCCTCAAGTTCTCTTGAGCCGTCTTCTGAGTGATTGACAGCTTGATAACTTCCCTTGTGTACATAAATATATTTGCATTCAATGACTTAATTGAGTTCCGCAATTCAACGTTGATATGTGCGTTGAGTATCTTAATCAGGATAGGAGAGTAGAGTATAATCCAGCGGTTGACTACGTCAAAAGGAGCATTTTCAATAGCATCCATGTTTATTTGTCCTATGAATCCTTCAATACCCGGACTATGCCTTCGGCATAAAGGGTAGCTATATTCATTGGTTCCTAAATCATAATCATTAATTACAAAATTAAAAATCTATGGTGATCAGTCTTAGTGCACTTGCCAATTTTCATGCACCGTTGACGTCCATTGCGGAGAATATCCGTTCTTCTTATGGGTAAGAAGCATGTAGTGACGCAATTATAATTTCCGCCATCTTAAAACAGATGGCTTAATATTTGATGCAGATTTTTAGCTGGTTACCCGTCAGTAGGTTTGGTTAGGATGAAATTTGTGCGGTTCTTAGCGTAATCCGAGAAACATCACGCAGAGATTCTCATGAGATCACTGGTGGGCATGTCCTTGAGCATCCAAGTCTAACTTTTGTCGTTTTTCATGCAAGGACTCATTTTCTCGCAAAGAAGACATTCCTCTTGCAGGAAATTTTTTCGAAAACACGTTTAAGTATATACAAATAATTCGTAACGTTTATGATGTGGGAATTGGTCTAAAAACTGTTCGCAATCGTAATGAAATTCAACGGGTGTGAAAAATATTGATCGTATTTATTAAGAAAACCACAAAGTCTGAAGTACACTGTCAGTGTAGTGATTTGAGGAGCTCATAACCTATCTTGTATGTTGTAGTCGTTGTACAGGATACGCTGACCGTTTTCCAGGTGCACGGAGAGATGAGTGACTGTTAGTCCTCTTTCTTGCACGCGAAACCCAAAAATGGGCCACGCAGACTCATTACTACTTAATAAATAGCACCTAGGTTGATAGATGGTCACCTCGTCCCTCCTGTTCTCTTGAGCCGTCTTCAGAGGGATTAACAGCTTGATCGCTTCCCTTGTATACATACATATACTTGCATTCAATGACTTAAATTAGTTGCGCAATTCAACGTTCATATGTGTGTTGAGTATCTTCATTAGGATTGGAGAGTAGGGTACAATCCAGAGGTTGACAAAGTCAACAGGAGCATTTCAAGCCGCTGCCATGTTTATTTGACCTATGAATCTTACATCACCCGGACTGCGCCTTCGGAATATAGGGTAGCCATAATCATTGGTTTCAGTTATTAAATAAAATATCTTTGGTGATTCTTAGTGTACTTACCGATTTTCATACACAGGTGTCGTTCATTGCGCAGAATTTCCGTTCTTCTTTCGGGTAAGAAGCATGTAGTGACGTCATTATAATTTCCGCCCTCTTAATATCTACAGATTGAAGTTTCGGAACAGATGGTTCTATATTTGAACCAGATTTATAGCTGGTGGGCATGTCTTTGAGCAGGCAATTCTAGCCTTAGTCGTTTTTTATGCAAGTACTCATTTTATCGCAAAGATGACATTCCTCCTGCTTTAGAAGATTTATTCGAAAGGTTACTATTTTTTCTGTTAGGCATGTTGATGGATATATTTTTAAGTCCTAGAACTCGATGATTGAGTGAATGTAAGTTAACTGCAATTTAACTCTTTTAAACATATAAGTATAAAAAAGTCATAACGTTTATGACGTGAGAATTGGTCTAAAAAACAGCTCGAAATTGTAATGAGATCTGAGTATTAAACGATAATCAACAACGCCGTATTTGTTGTAGCAACAGAGGCATTAATAAACGTACTATTCACTGAGCGTGAATATTTTTGCATGTTTAATTCCTTCTTGTGTATCATTTACTACGTAAGTGCTCTCTCATATACATGCAGTGCTCTTATGAGAGCTACTTTGAGAAAAGACGTTGAAGAGTATACTTGTTGTAAATATGCATTGAATTTATCGATAACCCCCTGAAGCAATCAATCATGGGACCCTTGGGATTCTGGGCCCTTCTTATACAGATTTTCTTTCTACGTGCTATCATGGGCCAGCAGGAAAACGTGATGTAAGCGTGAATATTGAAAATAAAATCACTGGTTGTCATGGAAATATGCTATTGTTGATTTCAGAGAAAAATGTGAGATTTTTCAGCTGAAAACATTATTTTCAGACAATTACGAAGCGTAAAAGAAAATCAATCGAAAGAATTAGAAACTTTATTTATTCAGCCATTCAATGAAAAGAATCCCAGTTTAAACGAATTTTTCAAAAAATTAAAAATTCCGGCAACAATGGGAGTCCTCACTCATATATGTATAGAAAGACGAGCGAGACTAAGGAATCAGTTCAGTTAACCTGATGAAGCTGGCAGGAGGACCAGCGAAATATTGTTTTTGGCAATTTTATACATCGCGGAATTTATCCCGAAAAAAGAAACAATCCGCGGAAGCCTACGGGCTAAGTAAAATTAAGAAGTTTAGTAAGCACATTTATGCAGCATGGAAAGAATGTTGTTAGAAAAATTCTAAACTATATGATACTAAAATATCTTTTATGATTATGTCAGGAAAAAAACACGAAGAGATCATGAGCAGATGAAGGCGCAAAAACAGCATAACAAGTTGACCAAAAACACGTCACTGTTGTATATTAAAAAAAGTGCGTCGGCCGGGAATCGAACCCGGATCAACTGCTTGGAAGGCAACTATGCTGACCATTACACCACCGACGCTTCACACTTGAAGCAAAAACTTTCTCCGGATGCATTGCCTTGCAAGGAATTTTTCCATTCAGCGTAGGAAAGGTAGTCTCCGGAAAAGGAATTTTTCTCCGTTGCATTTCCAGCCTTCGTCTTCGTTCGGGATACTTTCTCCTACTCCTCCTATTCTAGTAAACATTCTCAACTTGGGGGTTTTTTAGCATGCGTTTGTATATATTGTCGGTGCATTTTCAGAGAATGCCATAAGGGACCTAACCATCAACTTGGGCACCCTTTTTTTAACCTATAATTCGACACGTTTGTAGCCCCGATTTTCTTCCTGACACCTCGTGACCTTTGACCCCTGCGTAACCATTGGAGGTCAAAGGATGACAAGAGTGATTTGACGACCTTCCCATCGACTTTGAAACCCGTTAAAACCTATTATTCGACACTTGTGTTGCCCCCAGTTCGCTTTTTGTCACCCCTGAGACCTTGAATGTGCCCTTCCAGGGGTCACGGTTGGATTTCCGAAAACGAAAAGGTTTCTATCGTATTCCTTGTGTCCAAAAACCTTTACATTAAATATTTCGCAAAAAAATCTTTCGTCTCTCGAATTGTTTAACATTGCTCGCACATGAGGCGAAATTTTGATTTTGGATTTGACCCCCAATTCTGTGGTCAAAATTCTAAAATATTGCTTTTTGTCAACAAAACATGTCTTTTTTCTACTCTGGTACCAAATTTCTTCTATGTGGCACTAACGGAAGTGTCTAAAATTATAGGTCAAAAATGACACACGAATGGGACACTTCGTATATTGAGTTAACTCTATGGGTGCATCTACTAGTAGATACGTATACGCGAATGGATATAGCCTACGGGAAATAAATTTGGCCTTAAAAAGAACGTTTACCGCCAATGGAGCGGAGATGTTGGAAGAGAAAGAAAAACCCATCGCTAAGGCTTGCCTTTCTTATATATCATCTATATCTAACAAGATATCGAGGATATTAAAACGACACAGAGTGGAAACGATACATATACCGCCTGCTAAACTAAAAAAATTCCTGGTCACCTGTAAGGACAACCTCGGCCTGAAAACAGCAGGGGTATACCGCATACCATGCGAGTGTGGTAGGGCGTATATTGGCGAGACAGGAAGGACCATCGAGAAAAGACTCAAAGAGCATGAAAGAAGTATTAGGCTTTTTCAACCGGAAAAATCTGCATTAGCAGAGCATAGCCTTGACCATGGACATCGTGTCGATTTCCCAAATTCCACACTACTGTCCCGGGCGTCCAAATATTGGGAAAGAATAACGAAAGAAGCGATATTGATACAGATGGAGCAAAATAACATCAACAGAGACAACGGCTTCAACTTAAAGTAGGACTTGGCGCCCAGTAATTGACGAAATTCAAAGAACGCGTAACGGCTTCCACAACAATGGGGCATCTGCGGCTATATATATAACCGCCAGCATTCTCGCTCGACTCATTATCCTGATGACGATGGCTGAGTCAACCATCGAAACGTTGATGAATTTAAATAGTCTCACCCGGTGTGAAACCCGAGAAACCTTCACTTATAACATGTATGATGCTAACATGCTGCGCATTCGTTAAAAAAAGTTAAAAGTTAAACGAAACAAAGGCATATTTATATGTTATGATAGAAATTGTACATTCTGTTTTGTGTATATTTATGTGTTTTATTACTTTTAAATGGGTTTTTCTTTTACTTTTCATAAATGCTAATTTCTGACTAATAAACAGGTATCTAAGTACATTATTCAATTTTTTTAAATTTTAAACTTGAACTTATGTATAAATATTTTATTTAATTGATTTTAAATATGTATTTAATAACCTGGTGAAAATAAGGAGACATATAAAAAAGAGCACCTGCTGACAATCCTGGAAAGGATAACCAGGACTTCATTGGCTATTTTTTAAAGGAAGAAAAAAAATTGTAATTCATATTTTTTTTTTGAAATTTTTCATTTAAAACTGTTAACATGACTGTAACATGCATTCAAATATGTCCCATAGCACTTTTAAGAACGTGATTACGTTTATCTGACCTACTGAAAAACGTTGGCACTTCTTTCACTGGCTATTTTTTAAAGGAAGAAAAAAAAATTGTAATTCATATTTTTTTTTGGGAAATTTTTCATTTAAAACTGTTAACATGACTGTAACATGCATTTAAATATGTCCCATAGCACTTTTAAGAACATGATTACGTTTAGCTGACCTACTGAAAAACGTTGGCACTTCTTTCACAGTGCGAAAGGTATTTCTCACAGTTTGTATCTTGCTACTTTTTAATAATAATATTTTTATTGAACAGCAACCCACACCTTGAAGCTATCTTCTATCGCCTCTATCATTCGATCAAATTTAGTCCTCGGGAAGTGAAGCCGGGATTCCAAGTCACAGCACCGCACCAACCCAATTATCATTTGACTCGATAGATGTCATTTCAAGAGAATTAGAGTTGGAGGCATGACGACAAAAAATATCTTTTGGTGATTGTTGATAATGCTTTCCTGTGCAGTCGAAACCTTGGTCGGCAATAAGCATTTTAAAATGTGGAATATACTAAGATTTTTTATTCGTCATGTCTGTGTGACTATATTCCACAAAATTACGCTTTCAACCATTAATACTAGAATTAGAGTTGACAACTCTATTTACGAATGAATACTAAAAAATAAAAAAAACGGAGAGCAGTCGCTTAGCAATGACAGCAAAATCTTACGAAACCTTAGAAAACCTAGTAATTCATTTCTTGTAGTGAAAAATATTTCAAAATTTCAAAATGTTTTAAATGAAAAATATTTTATAAGCATTGAAATTTTAAATTATTAAACCATATGGGGAGTCTTTGGAATTTCATTGGACTCCTTGGTAAACAAATTGTACAGATAAGTTCTGGAAACTAACTAGTCAATGACAGAGACGCTTGTTTCGATAGGAAGCATCATGGGATCACAACTGTTCATGCTGTGGATGGTGTTAACATAAAGGCGACAAATGAAGTGAAGTATCTGGGAGTTACGATAACCTCGAACCTATCGTGGGGAACACACATAAGAAATATTTGTGGCAGAGCTCTGAAGAAGGTAGGATTCGTCAAGCGTATTGTGGGAAGATTTTCGGATGAAAAAGTAAAAGAGAGGTGCTATTTCGCACTCGTCCGGCCACACCTTGAATATGCAGCGACCATATGGGATCCGGTGCAGAAAGACTTAATCCGGGAACTTAATAAAATACAAAGGAAAGCTGCGCGATTCGTCAAAAACTGCTACGGGCGTACAGACAGCGTTACTCAGATGTTAAACGAATTAGGCTGGGAGCCGCTAGAGACGCGGAGGCTGCGCGCTAGGCTTAGATTACTTGAGCAATTAAGAATAGATATCTTTCAGAGCGACACGGAGAACATCATATTAGAACCCCACTATATTTCCAGGTCCGACAGAAACGATAAATTAAGAGAGATATTTTGCCGAACGGATAGGTATGGGAATTCGTTTTTCCCCCGAACAATAAGGGATTTTAATAAATGCTGGGCGTAATTTCATTAGAGCGTTTCCTTTTTATATGTAAACGGCTGGTGTCCTAACACCCCCCGCCACACGCCTATTGAGGCGGCTTGCGGGGTAGTATGTAGATGTAGATGAACTGTGTCGGTCAAGCAAATGAGAGATTTCACCTATTTATTTATCCTACTGATAAAAAATTTCCGCATTCAATAATAACACCCATGACATTTCAAAAAGTAAGGCTCCGTGGATTATATTAATCGCAGAGTTATAATTATGAATGAATAGGTACACCTTCGCCAGCTTGAGTAACCTACTGCAGCGCCATAACATAGCTACATCACTGTATTTTAATAATAATAATCGCATTATTTAGAAGATAAGTCGAAAAGTGATGATCATGAAAAACATGCGCATATGTTTGAATTTCATTTCTACAAACAATTCGCATTTTAAATATGAATAAAAAAATGTCATTGTTTACGTGACTTCAGACAAGTATTTTCCCAATAAGCGCACATGATTCCCAGTAATCGTCAATTACTCTTTGTGTAAACATAAACGTGGCTTTGTAAGATAGAATTCAGTTCACGGAAGTTTGTGGAAGACAGTTCGTCTAAAAGTGCTGCAAGCATGGAAAAAATGAGTTATGGCATTTTTTGTTGGGGTGGAGCATATTTGAACTCCTTGAAACCTGCCGTTTTTTACAAAAAAGAATTATTTGTGTAATTTTGAAAAATGAACAGATTTGAAAGATCCTTCCCACTCTTTCTTCATTTAGGTTTGCTTCCATTGAGGCATTTATATATTTATAAGGGTCTACGGTGTTTTTAAAACTAGAAGTGGTAACTCTGGAATATTTCTGTGCCTGGCTTCTCCCTTTACCCTGCGTTTAAAAAAGTATACCCTTACCCAAACCAAATTTGACGATATTTAAAAGATATTTTTTGTTATGTAGGACCAAAGGTATACAATCTATTATTCCCCATTCATGCATTAATTCTAAGTCTGTGAAAATGTTTTCGGAAAATGTACATTCTTGGCTTCTCACCAAAGAGAGTGTAGAGGAAATATTGTTGTAAATGTCTTATAATTAACTCCATAAGTCTAAATTAGTAGCTTCTTAATGTACGCACTTAAATTGTTGAGTAATTGTCTTAGTCTCACTACATGAGCTTTATGTAAGTTTAAAATATAAACATAACATGTTATTATTTGATGGCAGCCTTAAACAGGTTATCCTATTGATAATGTAATGTAATATGCGTTAAAATATTATCGAAAAATGTACAGTCATGGCTTCGAGCCAAAGAGAATGGGGAGGAAATGTTGACGTAATTTTTTTATAAATAACTCCATAAACTGTTAGTAAGTAGCTTCTTAAGTTACGCACTCACATTGTTAAGTAATTGTCTAGGCCTCACTACATGAGCTATATGTATTTTTAAGTGTAATTATAACGTGTTATTATTTGATGGTAGCCTTAAAACAGGTTCTCCTTCGAGGCGACCTGAAAAATGTATTTTGTGTATGGAGTAATAAACTAACTTATTATTATATATGATAAGACGTATAGTGTGCGATATAGTCTCCTTATGTGTGCTTTTATCCTTTGAGGTGACCAGGGGTCAACATCTAATGCAGACCGCGTCCACATGGGTGACCCAATAAGAGGGCACGGACGTGGCAGAGGGATGGGGGGGGGACCACGTGACCGAGCAAATGTACACACTATACGTAAGTACTCTCTTTCGCGGCCTCTGGACACACCTTGGGCAAACACCCTGGGAATACATCGGCGGCTGTAAAAACAAAAGATATCCTGCGCCCGTAAACATTTGATGGACGTCAGTTTCTTCAGGCAGAGGGTACGTAGTACGTTCAACTCGAGGTATTCACCAACACTGCCCCCTCATAAACTTGACGCGCTGAACCAACCACCTCGCGGCACCAAAGATCTCTTCTCGGCGACGTAAAAACATTTAAGGATAAGTATGTCCACGAGACGCAGGAACCATTTGACCACACCCTGCACCATAAGGAGCCAATCAAGTATTACGTAAGGGGCCATTCAAGTATTACTTAAGACGTTATGGGGGAAGGGGGAGGTTGGGATCATCTTACATTGTCTTACGTAGTGGGGGGGAGGGCAGTGGGTCTGGAAACAATTTACGCATGATTTTTATCCGTCTTGAAACATATTATCTATCGTTTCCGAATGAAATTTAGCAGTGACACGGAGCATCTGCTCGTTAATGGCGTATTTTCTGTAATCTCACCACTACACCAATGCTCCTATTCTGTAAACTGACTGGCTAGCTACATTACACCTCCATGCTTATTGAATGTGGTAGGTACTCCAACACTGCATAATTATACGATATCCAGTTCTCAAAGCAGTACACTGACTTCTATGGAAAGATGAAACTGCAGAAAGCGAGCATTTAACGAATAGTAGATACAAATAGTCCAGCGCATATGTCGAAAAAAAGGCTAAAAATCGAGAGTATTCTTAGTATCGATTTTATGGCGTATATGTGTTGAGGACAGTGATAGAAAAGGCCTCTCATCTCGAGATTTAAAAACTATTTTCCGCATCGTTGTTTTATTTAAAGAATAAAGTCGAAAAAGTAGTTTTTCCAAAATATTGGAATAACTATCGGTCGTAGAGAAAAATGCAGCACATGAGATTTGTGCGTATTAAACACAGCTACAATTCTTCACTTCTCACAAGCTTTTTCTTTTTTTTATCTGAGGAAACTCGAATAGAAAATAACAACTAGCGCATCTGTATGCTTACAGAACCGAGTTAAGTACCAGAAAAATTACGACACATAAATATAATTATTATTTTTACTATTTTTTGGCTGCACCTTATATTTTAATAATAATGATTTGGGTAGGATTAGGTTTGAAAAATGTGTAGTACAATCGTCTTCGTCATCATCAGAGGTCCAAATCAATTGTAGCCGTCACTAGGGACGCCAAGTTTGAGTAAACAAACGACAAAGACTAAAATCCAGGAACGGGAGAGGGATAACTGAATGTATGTACATATAATTATGTTTTCACAAACATTTTGGCAAGGGGGACTACGCGCCGTTTGCAAAACTAAAAACTAGGATTCTTCGTCCTACGGTTATAAAAAAAGTGATAAAAAACGATATCACGAGTAAATAAAATCTTACATAAGATGAATCCGGACCACCACATGCCCCCTACGTAAGACAATCTATGAAATTCACAACCCTTCTCACTCCATATAACGTCTCATTAATCTTTGAATGGCAGCTAAGGTGCAATAGAAGGAGGAGATTTTCTTATGAGCCGCCCTCAAGATTCGATTAGTTATGTACCACAGCGCCATCGCTGAGTTTACTTACAAGTTTACATCCCTTGCCTATTCAAGAGTAAGTCGTGCAGCTAATAAAAAACTAGTAAAGAGTTACATATATTTTACACGGTCTAAGAATGTGACTTACTTGAGTTTATCGGAAATGTTCAAAGTCGATTCAAGTTTATAATAAGCCAATAAAATACAATTGCAGTTTACATTTACAATAAAGAATCCAATTTCACATTAACTTTAAACATATAAACGTTTATTACATTAAATGTGTTTCAGATTACAAATCTATCATGAGATGAGATCAGACGATGGCTTCTTAAGATGAAACTCGTGTCTTGTAATAACGTTCATTTTGATATCTAAAATAGTGCTATTTTACTGACTTCTTATCTTTAATAGCTTCCACCATTTAGTCCAGTCAATGAAGATTTTAACCCGGACAAAATAAATAACTTGCTGAAAATTGGCATGCATATAGTTTAGGGCGTATATAATTTAGAAACAAATTGTTTCGCGGAATTCGGCAATCAGAACCCAAAAAAAGTTAGAATTTAAACAGAAAAATGTAGTTTCCTCCATTTTTCTCGAAGAGTATGAAATATTTTCAAAATTGGATTCGACAAGTGGAAATAGCGAGTAATTCTCGACAAAAAAGGTAAGAATGCATTTTTCACCAAAGTACGTTATTTCGTCAGGAAATGGCATTGAGTATATTCATGACGCTCCTAGGTGTCGCGTCATTGAAAAATACATGAATTCCAATCGTGCCACGGTCCACGGAATCCGTCATAACACAGCAAAAAATCATTGGATTTTCAAAAACCTAAGTGCATGATGTTCATGAAGCCCTAGGATTTCATATTCCTGAAAAAGTTCCTAATTTGGTAACACTGAGTATGTGTTTCACTTGTTTTCAGGGTATTTTTACTGAAAACTTTAGTTGAGCTAGTAAAATACAGTATATTTTCCAAATTCCTGGATGATATCATGAATCATTGTGCATATAGCTTCCAGGTACCATACTTTTTGGAGAGCGATGATTAAAAAATCATGGTCAGTTCATCTGGACAAAAATGGAGTTTCATTTACTTTCTTGGAATTTTATAAGTTCACGGGTACGCGTCATGTTTCTCAAACATGAGGGAATAAACGGGTCAATAAGAAAGTTATACAAAAATTATAGATAAGGAAATTGATCCTCGAGACCTCGTCTCGACGATTCTGCATTTTCAAATTTTCCTAGGGATCGACAAATTTGTTGAGATTTCAAAAATGCGCAAAGACACGAATTCTTCAATTTTTGAGATAAAATTAGAATGTTATCGAACTACAGGACTCGGGATAATATGTTATGCGTGGACATGCAAGAGGATGAGTTCCCCAATACGTTCCATATAGTGAGCATATGCTTGGATTATCGGGACAAAAGATCTCAACCCAACATAAGTCCCCTTCTCGACTGCATGAGGCGAGAATTTCTTCACGCACCGTGCTGCGCGTGCGCCGCGCTGCGGGAAACGACAGAAGCCGGTTGTTTATTGTTGTTACTCGACGTGTTTGAGGGACCATAGTAGCTGCCATGAGACTTTTATCTGGGTTTGTCGTTGGGTAGTGTAGCTCTTGGTGGTGGTAGTGCTCCTAATACTTGAATCCTTGACTGTTGCCTAGTGCATACTAGCAGCGCGCCTAGCATGTTTTCTACTTGGGTCTTGGGTCCCTGTCCATCTGTGTAGTTGTAGAATGCACGCCTAGCATGTTTTCTACATGGGTCTTGAGTCCCTGTCCATCTGTGTAGTTGTAGAATGCATGTATATTGAGGTCACTCTCCATTTTGGTGACATCGGTAGTATAGTGTTGCATGCATGTGAGGCTTCACCTCATGACAAGCATTAGCGATTTATGCTAATGCATAATTAGTCGTAGTTACACTAACTTTAGGGTATAGTGTAATGCATGTTGGTGATTACTCACCCCCTGCCACACACCCCTGAGGTAGCTTGCAGGGTATTTTGTAGATGTAGATGTATATTGACGGTCACTCTCCATGTTGATGACATCTGTAGAGTAGTGTTGCATGCTTGTGAGGCTTCGCCTCATGACAAGCATTAGCGATTTATGCTAATGCATAATTAGTCGTAGTTACACTAACTTTAGGGTATAGTGTAATGCATGTTGGTGATTACTCACCCCCTGCCACACACCCCTGAGGTGGCTTGCAGGGTATTTTGTAGATGTAGATGTATTTATTTACATACCGGCATTCCGGAGTTTTCAAATTTAACTAGTAAAAAATCGGTGAAGATTTTTCAGTTTTGGAGATTGATAAAATTCATCAGCAACGTAAGTACATGTTATTTGAACATGTACAATGACCGTAAGCCATGATTGTACTGCCCTACAAATGAAGAAGAACGGATTATTCTGCACTTCATTGTGTGACTCATTCTTAACAAATTCGTGCACCTATTTCAATAAACAAATAGCCAACGAGAGCGAAGAGTCCGATGATGAAACCGATGCTCAAGTGACCCAAAATGAACTTGAGGAAGACGACGAATTTTTGTAGTATAGAAAAGTATTAAATATGTTTATATAATCAACAGTTTATTTATTCTCAAAAGTTCTAACCCCTTCCATCGGTGCTGTAGTTATAATCATTCAGCCTGGGGTTATGTTTCCTCAATAATATTATGTGATCATTGAAAGAGTGTATTACCGAATTCAATTACTCGTGAATTGCACTTATTTCCCATACTGACGCTAATGATTTTGTTTTGTAGTCGAGATCGTTCTAACGTTATTATTTGACGAATTAAATCATTAGTTTCTTCATAACTAGCCGTAATATCCCTAAGTTCGAAATTGAAAAAAAAAAGAAAATTCGCGTGATACTTCGGGATCATCTGATTCATGTGACTCATTCACGACATTGGCGCCGCGGTTGGCAGCTTCACAAAAGGCATCACGCCGAAGTTTGGAGTCTGCTATTCTAGTATCCATGGATGCACGCACTAAGAAGAAACAAAGCCAGATGAGAGAGTGATCGAATCGGCATGAAATCGGAAACGGAATATTCCGTTTGGGATGACCGTCATTGTGTTTTGATAATTACGAACATTTGCAAGAAAAATATATGTTGCCGAGGCATGTATTCAAGCTCATATCACATCGATATAAATCCTCAACAACATGTCTGTCCTTAGACACATTAAAAAGAGAATTTGTGCGATTACGCCTTTTCTTGCGGCCTTGAAGCTATAGAAAAATCACCACTAAAAGCAGAAAAAGGAAGCCATTCTCAGAGGGAACCCATAAACTAATTTTACACAAACTACAAATCACAAGATCTTTTTTGTAATCTCATTTTACGAGGGTCTTGTTTAGCATATTATTCTCGTAAAGAGAGATCCATTACGGGCATCCCAGTGCAAATAATGAGACGTTACTCCCCGTCGTTAGGCCTTGCGTAGCTGTGGAGATTCATTTTGAACCTCGGGAGGGGTGGTTATATCGGCCGAAAAATCTCGTTATCTCGACCACTATGTATACCGAAGAGGCAAACAGCGGAGGATAAAAGGTTTTGATGCATACTCGCTTTTTACCGTCAGTCCGAAGTTTCAAAGAGAGCACTGCTAAGCCCGCAATATTTAAGTTGGTTTAAGCGAGATAGTTCCCTAGTCATAGTGGAGACCATATTCTAATTTCATTTTTTTATTTCAGCGTCTGTAAAGTATGAAATAAATATTGTAATATTAATGGCGTAGAGATATAGTTACATAAGACCAAAATTCTCAGTAATTAAATAAATAAAGCTACATAAGTCTCTAACTTGACTCATTTTTTCCCGCCGTACGGCTGAAAACCTTTCAAAACAGCAGGTGTTTTTGCGATTCTGTAAAAATTACTGTGGTGAGTAATAGATTATTTTTTATAAATAATTGAAAAAACATGCAATCTACACACTGTTAGTTTTTTTGACGAAATCTAGGTGCATAGAAGATCCTAATTTGTTTAAATATTCTCCCTCTGGAGCGGACAGCCATAATCTATCACATGTAAAACAGCTTATATTTGAGGAAAATAGCTCGAAAAGTAGTTCGGCAAGGGGTTGATATTTTGATATCATAGGAAAGATGAAAGTTTTATCTTTAAAATGAAGTCAAATTCATCAAATTCTAGGAGAAGTGATTTTTTGCTCAAATTACCTTTACAGCCCACATGACACTGTCGCTGCTTTGGAAGCAGAACGAATTGGGGCCTGGTGGTTATCACTTTAGCAAATGATCTTCGGCTCGCATGTCCAAGATTTTAATGAATCCACAAGCCCCTCAGTCATACAACCGTGCACAGTTTTCTGAAAACTATCTATATATACCTACACATAAAAAATAATGTTTGTATTTTGTACAAATCTACAGTTTTATTCTCATAGAGCTGAAATTTTACAGACAAACAGTTAAAGACAGGAGGAAAATTTCAGGCTATTTTAAAAAGATCTCAGGGCCCCAAAAGGTCCTAAAAAGAGGGGCCCTTTTGGTGGTCTACGCCACGTATTGGGTTTTGTGCAGTAGTTTCATTTTTTTACTTTTTAAAATTACTTCCGCTCAAGATAGAGGGTTGGGATTAAAAAAAAATCAAATGTCAAAGATAATGAAGTTTATAATTATTTCAATCGATTATCTTTTCCAATTCGTATTCGTCTGAAGATCGCGTTTTTAGCTGCATAAACCCACATTTCTCTCTCACTCACAAAACTCACATTCACGAGTTCTATTATATGTAGTTCGGCTACTTTATATATCTAATTTCAACCTATCCCTAAAAATTCACTCACTCAATAATTGAGGAAATATTTTTGATTTGAAAGTTTCATTTGTATAGAGACAACGCTATATGTCAGGGGGAAAATACTACGGTTGCCAACGAAGAAGGGGGGGAAGGGGTAAAAAATCACCGAAAACTGTAACGTAGTATATATGCACGACCCAATAGCTATGACCGGTTTAGTTGCGTATTTTTGATGACTCCTCTGGTGTTCGGAGATGCGACATTTCAGAGCTCGGGAGGTTTGGCCTATGTACGACGCACTACAACATAACTGCTTGAAGTTGGGGAATGCGAGTGGCTTCCGATAAATAAATGGGAAGAATCACCAAGGAAGACTAAGGATGGAATACGTCTGGAAAATTATGAAGGGCGTCAATGAGAAGACTTATGAAGCAATGAAACTGCGATAAGAGTGTAGCGGCGTGCTTGCAGCAAACCAATCTTCAGACTGATGATGATGTACCTACACCAAAGAGATGTAGATGTAAAATTGGGCGAAATTCGTCATGAAAAAAATCTTTCGACTAGACCGGGATTCGAACCCGGATCTCCCATTTGTCAGTCAGGTGTGTTAGCCAGTTCCACGATTCTTTGGTGTGTATCTTCCCACACGTACGTATGACTACGTACCACATCACTTGTGCAATCGCAATGATAGGAAATTTGTCAAAAGTTCTTCGTTCTAAAGCGACAATGTTGAGTTCATTCTCGTTTGTTGTGGCATATCATGCACAACAACGTCTCATCTACTACAATGTAGACTGGGGACGAGAACAACTTGTTCTTATAAACCCACCCTGTAATTCGTCCTGAGTTAAGACGGCTTGGTGGTGTAACTGGCTAACACACCTGACCGGCAATTGGGAGATCCGGGTTCGAATCCCAGTCAAGTCAAATGATTTTTTCATGGCGAATTTCACCCTTTTTGGAGTATATCTTTGCGCCCATGCGCGTGACTGCGTAACACATCATTTGTGTAATGAAAATGATTGTAAAACATGATGATGATGACTTTCATGCTTACATTAGCACAGAAAGTTCGTTTTAAATATTTTTCATTACGTTATAAAGATTGCGTTTTGCTTTCTGGGAGCATCTGAAGTCCCATTTTGTAACAAGAATTTAGCTTTCAATTCGCCCAAGGCTTGTAGTCAGGGTCAGTGGCGTAGCCAGGTTTTGGGGTCTAAAGGGGGGGCAGAAAATTTTTAAGGGGGCGCCGACTCATAAATTAACCAGTTTAATAAACTTTACAAATTTTGGTGATGCAATAGGCGGATAGGTTTGTAAATATATGACAATTGACAGCGTATTGTACACATTTATTTATACTTATTTTAGACTTGAAGAGTGGAAAAATACACAGACTTAGGGGCGCCAGAACAAGGGGCGGGGGGGGGCCTTCGCCCCCCCTGCCCTCCCTCCCTGGCTATGCTACTGGTCAGGGTCAACATACGAGTGCACTTAGCGGAGCTCGACTCATGACTAACTTTAAGGGAGTGGGCGAGGAAGTTACTCACCTCAATCTCTAGATCACCTTAAAGGGTCGTGGATAGTCGTGGTAGCAAGAGAAATAAATAAGACGAATTTTGATTCATAAAAGCACGTAAAGTAATTAGAAAAGTTGTATTGTAATCTACTCGCAATAAACTAAGGATCAAACTGCATCTTTTCCCGACATCGTCAATTTTCAAAATACTTTTTGCTTCACCTCACATATCCATTGGGTCTCTACACACTTAGAGATATCGAGTACATCGAGGGGCTCCTTGTAAATAAGCTCTCGCTAATTAAAAGAAAAAAATTATTTCATCAGGCTCAATATGTGCCATCGTTTTCAACTTCAGGCTTTGGGTGTATAGAGCCGACATTTTCAAAAAACAGAGTTGCTAAAACTACTTTTAACTACAGGTAATACCCATTGGCGTAGCTGAGGGGGGAGGCAAGAGGGGGGGGGGGGTAAGGGTTGGCACCGCCCACCCTACAAAACTCATTGCCCACCATAGGAAAATCGACAGTAGTATTGAAGAAATGTACTTTTTTCATTATTTTCATGTTGAGAAAAAGATTCATTACCATTCCTCGTAAACACAATTACACATAATCTGTATCTACTATAAAGCTAGTTGAATTCTACTCGGATTAGCCAAATTGAAACCTTGCGGTGGCTGAACAGCTGGACGGCTGCCCCCCCTAGGAAAAATCCCTAGCAACGCCAATGGTAATAACCGTTAGTCGCTGTAATATTTTATTTCCCGACTGTACTCACCATAGTTAGACACTTGAATAGCAACTTCTGCATTAAAGTTAAATTGAGGAGTCTAGAAGCCAAGGGATTACAAGTGAAATTTTTAGTTTTTACGAACTAAATGCAGAAATGTGTTCCTAAAGTACATATATAAAATTGTTGTCGCCAAGAGGTATAAGTGATGACTGATGGATGCTGAGATATAGTGGAGTAAATTTCATCTACTTCAAGAAATACGTTGAACAACAACAGCAAGTTGAACTTTAAACATTAATAACTCAAAACTAACTTTTTGCCACTTCTACCTCTTGGCTTCTAGGCTCCCCAATTAAGGTAACAGGGGCTACAAATAACCTCATGTAAATTGAAAAAAAGAAAAAAAAAATTAATGGTAAAAAAATTGAAAAAAAAGTTACATTTTGTTTTCATGATCATACTGGAAGATCGGTATCGATAAAAAATCGAACGCATTACAAGCGAGAGAGTGCTCGCGATATGTCGTTCGTTGTAGAAGCGAAGCCAAAAGAACATTGCATAGATTTATTTGAAAAAAATCCCGTCTAACCGAAGTCTCCTCATCAGAAAACGTGTTAGACATGAAGAAGCCTCATCCTTGGTGTCGTCCGGAGCATTTCAAATCCTTCCTCCAGACCTCTCAAGTCACTCAATGTCTCTCCCGGGAGGCAATATCCTTGTTCTTACGCCCGCCGGAGACGCACTCCTTACTTCCCCCAGGGTAAGTGCGTCAAGTGCCCGCGGTCGACTGACTCAATTAACCCACTCTCCGCTCGGTAAGGGTCTCGACCCCCCTTGCCTCCATCACAAACCCCCTTTAATACCACTAGAACCCTTTAACATGCCACTCCCGGCGCGCCGGGAGGCCAAAGAATCTATACATATAAGAGAAAAGCCCTTGTCACTCACTCAATGACTCAGGAATGCTGTAAGATGGATCTACAGTCACTTAAATTTTAAAATGCCGTTATTAGATGGAGCCACAGTCACTTAAACTTTAAAATATCGTTATTAGATGGAGTCACAGTCACTTATATTTTGAAATGCCGTTAGTTATGGCTCCCAGCACGGCTTCCGGAAAGGTAGATCATGTGACACACAACTCGCGCTCTTTCTTCATGACGTTCTTAAATCTGGTGAATCGAAAAGACAAGTGGACGCATTATTTCTAGATTTTAAGAAAGCTTTCGACACGTTACCTCACAACAAACCTTTATACAAATTACAGTCATGCGGGCTAAACGAAACAGTAGTAAACTGGATACGCGACTTTCTGAGAGATCGTAAGCAAAAAGTAGTTCTTAACGGAATTAGCTCTGATGTAGTTAAAGTGACATCAGGTGCCCCACAAGGAAGCGTAATCGACCCCCTTTTGTTCGTTATATACATAAATGATCTATGCTCTCGAATTAGCAGTAAAATACGTTTATTTGCCGACGACGCTGTCATCTATCGCGAAATTAGTGATCACTCTGACTTTGAAATCCTATCATCGGATTTAAACAACGTTCATGTGTGGAGCCAAGAGTGGGGACTCGAACTTAATCTGAGCAAATGCACGGCGGTACATTTCTTGCGGAGGTCGTCCAACTATCCCCTTGTATATGCTGAGGATGGTGTTAACATAAAGGCGACAGAAGAAGTGAAGTATCTAGGAGTTACGATAACTTCGAACCTATCGTGGAGAACACATATAAGAAATATTTGTGGCAGAGCTGTGAAGAAGCTAGGATTCGTCAAGCGTATTGTGGGAAGAATTTCGGATGAAAAAGTAAAAGAGAGGTGCTATTTCGCACTCGTCCGGCCACACCTTGAATATGCAGCGAGCATATGGGATCCGGCGCAGAAAGACTTAATTCGGGAACTTAATAAAATACAAAGGAAAGCTGCGCGATTCGTCAAAAACTGCTACGGGCGTACAGACAGCGTTACGCAGATGTTAAACGAATTAGGCTGGGAGCCGCTAGAGACTCGGAGGCTGCGCGCTAGGCTTAGATTACTTGAGCAATTAAGAATAGATATCTTTAAGAGCGACACGGAGAACATCATATTAGAACCCCACTATATTTCCAGGTCCGACATAAACGATAAATTAAGAGAGATATTTTGCCGAACGGATAGGTATGGGAATTCGTTTTTCCCCCAAACAATAAGGGACTTTAATAAATGCAAGGCGTGATTTCATTAGAGCGTTTCCTTTTTATATGTAAACGGCTGGGTTCCTAACACCCCCCGCCACACGCCTATTGAGGCGGCTTGCGGGGTAGTATGTAGATGTATTTTTACTTAAGGGCGTTTTTGTTTGGAAAAATTTGCGTACATCAAATAAGGCATGCAAATAATGCATCACAGCATGCAACTCATCTGTTATCAGTATGACGAACATAATTAAAGTTTTCATTAAGTTTTTAGCTAAAGTTATCTCATCTAAAAATTTCAGTATTACCTTAGAAGAAAGTTGAGACCAATCGTATAATTTGTATGTTTCCCAGAACTTGTTACAATTATGTACGTAAGTACAATAAATGAACAGGATGAAGACAAAGCATAGAAGCACCGAGAGGCCGAAGAACGAAAAGAGAGGTTTATTGCAAGACAAAGTAAAGAGTAACTCGCTACAGCAGTATTCTCACACGGACAACTGTTACGTAACTGCTCTATCTCTCTCTCTCTTGTCAAGAAATGCTCGCCAAGTGAAAGTGTTTATCGAGCCCAACTCTCAGCAAGGACCACTGCTTGTAATAATAGTCATTTCATACGCAATTTCGTATTTTCAGAAATTCTTTAAAAATATTTGAAAAAAGTTCCTTATTTTTTTTAGTTTAAAAATTTCATTAGAGAAATAAACGCAAAGAATGTAGTGTTTTTAGTGTTGGGAATAAACTCATGATATCAAGTGTCATTTAATTTCAATATATTACTTGAATAAGTGGGTACATTTTAGATCCTAGTCAAGACATTGAGGATATTCGGAGATTCTGGTTGCAGCATTCAAAGGAAAATTTCAAGGTTAGTTATATTCGAGGATATTTTTTTAGGGATGTTTTGACTTCCGACCCACTGATGTCATTTACTATTTAAGGGGAATGGGAAAGTTTTCAAAAACCACGTCATCTCCTGTTGATGGATGAGCAAACTGAATCAGACTGAGACAGCGACGAGGTTGACTTTGATGAGAATAACTTTTTACTGCATTTTGTATATTCTTATTAATCGCAAGTACAAAATAAAATTTTTAAATACTATATAAAAAATGAATTGAATGACGTATATCTCGATGGAATTTTTTGATCAAATTCCCATCCTTAAATTAAAATAAACCTTCGATATTTTATCGATACCGCGCATTCTTATATCGTATAAAAAGTAGCATACAGCAGCTAACTTTGGTAGGTATTGATAACACAACTATAGTAAATTCAGAAATAAATATGGCATTTTACATACCGACATAAATTATAGTTGACCAACCTTTTAATATTTGAGGAAGAGGATTTTACTGTTTCCGACATATTTTTTTTCAGAGAAGCCCCTGATTGGTCTACATGAAATCTAACATCAGATTCGGATTCAGGGGGTAAAAATAAAAAAATATGGAAAAAAAATCGTGGTTATACTTTGAAAAATAACGGAGATGTGTATTTTGGCCAACTGTTCTTTTTTTGATTCCACCCACCTTGCGGCGTTCCTCTGCGTTGTTCTTCTTTTTCTATGGAACAAGAAAGGAAGACGTTTCGTCTTTCGACGTCTCGTACTTTGCTTTCAGGACGAGTAACTCGTGGATTACCTTCGGCATTACGCTACCGTCGTCAAATTCTATGCCCTTATTTAGGCGGACACAAATTGAAACACTTGAGCTGGTATTTCTCCGCTTTGATTTGCATTTCATTGGACGCAAAACAGATTATGGCTACTGAAGGAGTCGTGTCATTTATTGAGCGTAAAACTTACTTCCCTGAAGAAGTCCATTATGTTAATTAGCGGACACTGAAATAAGCCGGATTATGGGTTGTACGTGGTGAAAATTTAGTAATTATTACAAATATTGCCATTACATCTCCATATGACATTCACGGCCTTAAAAGCAGATTGAGACACGGCTCGAAATCCCTCCAGAAATCCATTATAGATTATCATACCAACCGGACCGTCACAGTCAAAGGTTGCCTTTAGATCTTTATTGACAGATTGACGAATCCACGCCGAAAAATACATTAGCATAGAAGCTGTTGTACAATATAACTCCTGCCATACTCGCAAAAAAACCACCGCCCTAGATTATAATAATATTTATTCATTCATTCATTACAGTAATCTATCGGTTAGAGGTAGGTTGTGATGAAAGTCAGAGAATATCCAATGAACTCTTACACGTACCGTGCCCTTTCTACCTCTAGTAATTCTTTCTTCATCTCAGCATAAGTCCTACCTTTCTTCATCCCGTCCATAAAACCTATTCTCTTCCTTCCCCTTCCCCGCTTACCCAACATCCTTCCCTCTATCACGGCAAACCATCGCCCCTCATTACCGCTTCCACCCACCTACCCTGTCTTCCCCTAATCTCATCTATAAGTTTTCTCTCCTCGCCCACCATTTCAAGCACTTCCTCATTTGTCTTCCTTTCCGTCCAACGCACCTTCTCCATCCTCCTCCACACCCACATCTCGAAAGCCTTCACTTTCGTCTTCCTTTCTCAAGGTCCACGTTTCTGCCCCATACAACGCCACACTCCATATCAGACTCTTTACCAGCCTCTTTTTTACATCCTTACTTAAGGTCCCCGTCATCAGGTCCCTTCTATTATTGAACGCTTCCTTCGCTAGCGCTTTTCTCCTCCTAATGTCTTTGCTACTATGTCCTGTTTCCTCCAGCGTACTACCCAAGTAATTAAATTGTTCTACTTGCTCCCGTTTGTGACTTCCTACTCTTATCACCAGCTTCGCTTTCTTTGTCCTAGAGAATCTCATTACTTTTGTTTTCTTATTATTAATCTTCATTCCGTATTTCTCGCACTGCATTTCCAGTGCATCTATTAAAGTTTTCAATCCTATTTATACATAGTTTTTACAAAAAAATCCATAACTAATCCATCAAGTCCTTGTAAAATAAGGCCCTTGAGCTAGCGATAAATATTCTTCGACAAAACCATATGAAAAACAATTAGGAGACACAAGAGTGGTAATTTTGTTATTTCAAGGTATTTACTACGTAATTGATTTACTACGATGTCTAATTTCCGCAGGTGCATTGTATAATGTATAAAAAGGATATTCGAGTCAATATTTGCAGGACCAGGAACTGATACGCCATCACAGAACTGCGACATCTCTGCATTAGACGTGTGCACTATTTGAGCACATAGTAAGTATGCCACGAACAGAATGCAAGAACAGTACAATCGCTATATTGCTCACCGAAAAAATCCTCCTTATTACTTAAATATACAAATCAATAAAGTTCTGGTTTCTCCAATAAATATTTTATTGCAATAAGCGGACAATCCTTCTGTATCATAGGATGACACTTAGACGTAGGAAAAACACAGTACAATAAAACATTTCGTTGGCAGCAGTAAACTTTATTTGTTTATTTATTAAAGTTTATAATACTGTTCCATCACATTTATTCAGACATCGTTGAATAATCTTACCGTTTTTTATAAACCAGCCATAGTACATACATACTTTCTTTACTTTGAATTATTTAAATTGAAAGAACTTTATTCCTTTTTTACGTGATGCACAATCAACGTTTTAATTACACATGTTCAAAGAGGCATTAGTTTCTGGGAAGAAAAAAAAATTACCTGCGACCTTCTACGTAATTTAATTCAGCTAAATTTAACATGTTCTCGAGTTTAATTTAAATTTTACCTCATTCAAAATATCAATTAGACCACGAGATACACATGGACACATTAAAAAAAAAAAATAATAAATCCAGTTTGCGCGCAACTTAAACCGATTTCCTAAAAAATTTAGATTTTTTTAAAATTTCTAATATTATTTCTTATATCCCAGTACGCTAATCACTCGATTTAGAAATTGAGCAGTCATGAGACACAAGGCGTCCGACCATGAAATTGCTCTCAGAAACAAAAGTTGACCCAGTTTCGGTCGGTATAAACTTTTCCGTTTTTTTTTATTTTTTTTGTTTCTAATTGGGGAGATGGGATCGGGTGGTCTGCACTCTTTCCGACGAAGCGTTTAATTGCTTCCCTTCTTCCTCGTGATGATGAGAGGCGCCGCTCCGAAATGAAGAAAGGAAGGAAAGATAAAGAAGAGTGTGATAAAGATGGGGAAGAAGGGAATAGGTGTGAACGGGCAAAAATAAGGGGTCGTGCATAAACTACGCTATACTGTTTTCGGTGATATTTATTTACCCCCTTCGTTGACAACCATAGTATTTCTCCCCCCCTCCCCCCTCCCCCGACATGTAACGTTGTCTCTACATAATTGACACAGTACATGTCTCCTGTTGGAAATAAATCTTTCTTCTTCGTTGTTTATTCACAAAGTCTCCGTGGGGGTGTTCTTGTCTCATTACGTTTTAGTCTAAAAGACTTTTCTTTTAACTTTAAATTATAAACAAACAATGTTTTTTAACGTAAACTGAGCATGTTATGTCAAAAGTCGGTAAAAGAAATCCTGTCTACTGATACCTTGTTCGTCACAATTGTGAGAAACCACTTGTAACTTTTGTAACTTGTGAACTTGTAATTAGTAGACTTGTACGTTTGAGAAACAGAATTTCATAAGTTACAAGTGAATAGACTTGTAACTTGTAGACTTGTAGCTTTGAGAAACAGGCCCCAGGTGTTAAACGATACTTATACCTCGAACTCATCTTGCTGGCTAATTACAATGCTAGGGAGTTGGGTCGATGTGTGGAGCTTTCGAGATTTCGACTTTCGATATTGACCTTTCGAGATTTAAACTATCTTGCCTGCATATTACTCATTATTGACGTGAAATATCAACTGTATACCATTAAATGATTACCTACTCAATTAAAAATCAGAGGTGGGCTCACTTTTGGGTTGATTAGGCTCGCTTGAATCACCCGTGTTGGTGCGCTGTTAGCCCAGCGGTAGACTGCTTCGGGCGAATTTTCGGCACAGTTGACCTCATCGGGGATTCTTCAGCAGTGGCTTGGGGGGGAGGGAGTTTTCGGCGCGCTTTAAAATTTCGCTATATTTAGCATTCAATATCTCGCGAAGGAAAACTCAGATTTACATGCAGTTTTTTTGTTGAATCGAGAAAATAATTTTCTGTCCGCCTGTTAAATAAAAAAAATTCATGCAAGTTCCCCATTGACTTTTATCCCAAGAGCACCATATTGCCAAATATAGTTACTAGATCCGACCCTAACTACCTACATGCCTCGCATTATCGGTCCTCTATACATTTCATAAATCATTTACCGTTACCGCCTCTCAAACTTGGAACTACCAACCTAAATCAATCAAAGATTACTCATCGTTGCCCCAATTAAAAAAGAAATTATATTCGTACCTAACTTGTCCCCCCATATGCCGTATTTACTCATTTCAATGCTTTATAATCATGTATTGGTTGTACTATTTTGGTTTATTTTTCCATTGTTATTTATTTCAAATTATTGTACCAAAATATTTAATCCTGTTTATATTTAATTCACTGTGTGAACTTGCTTCGTATCCCATATTCTATATTGTGTTTTGTTCATGATGTTTATCCCATTCATTTGGCATGTTGAGTTTTTTTCTTGTTTTTCACTAAATTGTAATACTTTCTTCTTAAATTGATGCTTTGCACACTAAATTTAAATGTATTTTGAGCTCTAATGTGATTCATGAAAATTGTTCATATCGGATGTAAATCTGTGAACAATAAACTATATTATTATATTATATTACCTTTATATTACCCTCTCTTTACCCGCCGTAGGTTTTTAAGGCAACCACCTCACCCCCCTTAAGTTGTTAACGTAGTTTATGCAGGACCCATAATGCACGAAGAAAGAAGATAAACCCCAACCATTCATTACCTTTGGTCTTGAGTTGCCGTTTGGTTTGACGGCCAGGCATATTTCGCTTTCCCTGAAGAGGAAGTGGTGATATTGGAGGCAAATGGAGAATGTTTGGTTGTTTATTTGGAGGTAAAATGCGGAGTAATGTGCAATTGGTACTTAGTACACTCTTAAACGAGCAATAATTGTATGCATGAATGAATTTTTAAAAAATGCATTTTAAATTTATTTCGGAAACGGATCCAACGATTTTGATGAGGCAACACATCTTGATGGTTGTGGCACAAAGAAATTACATTGGTGAAATGAAATAGTTGGAGCAAGCAACGACATGAACGGTGAAGGTCGCACAGAGGTTAAATCATTTAGGAGGGTTATACCATAGGAATGCATCATCAAGGTAAAGATCTGTCCTGAGACGGGTTCCAGCTGAACTCCTTCAAACTTCTCTATTTTGTGCCCACATTTTAATCTCTTGATAACTCCTATTCTCCCTCAAATCCGTCAACATAACAAATTGTCTTCTTCCTTTCTTCCGTTTTTCTTTCACTTTTCCTACCATTACCTTACTCAGGAGGCAGTCATGCCTCATGATGTGCCCTAACCAGTTTGCCTTCCTTCTTTTTATTGCATTCATGATTGACCTTCTCTCGTCAATTCAGTCCAAAACTTGGTCATTCGTCACCTTGTCTGTCCACCTCACTCTCATAATTCTTCTCCATAAGCACATTTAAAAACATTCAAGATATTGAACTTCTTTTTTCTTATAGGTCCAGGTTTCTGATCCATACAGGACCACGCTCCATAACAAAGCATTTGGCAAATCTCTTCCTTAGGGTAATAGGTATTTTTTTTAGAAGTTAACAAAGCTTTTGTTTTTTCAAAGGCTTCCTTTCCCATGGATATTCTACACTTATTTCCTGAGTAGAGTTGCCATCTTTATTTATCAAGCTACCGAGTTATATGAAAGATTCTACCTGCTCCAGTCGCTGACCTTTTACTGTGATATTAACATCCCGTTCTTCTTTCCCAATCCTCATAACCTTTGTTTTATTAAGGAGGTTCCGCCGCGACTGTGTGAGTCAAAACAAATACTAAGTTCCACATTTTTTATATTTCGTCCAAAATTCCTGCTTTCGCTGATGCAATGCGTTACCTATAGAAACCCAAAAGTATAAAGGTACAAAATATATGCAAATTATTCCACGATTGTATTTTAAATGAGCACTTTTTTCCAGCCATACTGCCAATAGCCAACTGCAGCGCCATTTCCTACGAATTACCGCATTTTGTCTTCAATTACGGCAGTAATTCCTTAATAACTAAAATAATAAGGTGGTAAGATGCTTGTATTTTATTATTATTCAATTTATCTGGCTTATTTCCTTCTTAGAGACAATTTTCCACGAAATTGGCATTTGTATTTTATGGAAAAATACTATTTTTCCCCGTGTTTCTCTCATTCCTCCATTGAACACCATGTAATTTCAAGTTCAATTATAGAATAAAATATCGTGGAAAGGTATTATTTTGTTGTTCATATCAGATAGAGGACAACTTTTTCTAAAAGTTGACAGAATACGAATAAAATGACATTTAAGTAATTAAACGGTGGAACCACCGTTTAATGACTAAAATGTCATTTATTTTTATTCCTCACATTTCTCCAACCTTATGTATACGTAGGAATGCACGTGACGTAAATTGAGTGCGATGACAAATGAAATCGTGTTAGGGGATAGGGGCTTGTGCCTGTAAAATTGAATACGATGTTTTATTCACAACAATTTTAAATTACCTCAATCGGTAGGTCACTCTGATAATAACCACAACTAGTTAATGCCGTCACTTATGTAAGTTACACGCAAGCCACCGGCACTGGGTACGTCACTCTCCTGTACTGAACGTCTTAGATACGGAATTTGAACCAAATATAAAAATAATCAAGTAAATCTGTTCTTCATAAGATTTAAACATCTTCATAAAAAAACATTGATTTGGCAACTTTGCATTCTTGAAATGGAAACCCGTCTATGCCAGCCACTCTGAGACGAAATGTTATCCAACAAGCAGCTGGGATGCATTGAGGTTAAAATAAATAAAAAAGAAATAAAAAGAAAGAGGCACTCCGGGAGTGCCGACAGAAGTGAAAACTTGAAATAACGTGAGCATTTTTGAATGTAGGGAATAATTTCTAATGAAGTGTTTTATTAATCAGTAGAAAGTAGTTTCATGTATGTAATAAATTAAATATTCATTTATTGCGCTCTTGTACACAATTATTTTACATACAAATTGTACACTTCAGAATAATCAACTTTCATCCATTATTTCAACAACTCTTTCATCATCATCGCCATCATCATCGGCAATATCTAAAACTGATACAATAAGCTTATGGTAACTAAAGTAAGAAACGAATAATTTTGATTCGAATTTGCTTAAATGTCTTGTAAATACTGCATCAATAGTAGTTTTATATTTCGTTGTGCCAAGATTGCGATCATTAGACATCGTTAAACCAAACTCACTATTTAAAAATTCAATCAATGGTAGATTTTTATCGTCTGCAAAAGTTTATGTTTATGTATATATGAATAAGCTACTCAAATTGAACGTATTAAAAGAAATTGAGTTATATTGTACTAACCTTCACTATTCTTGTGTCGAGTACACTCTCCTGCACGAGTATGGACTATTATATTATCCGGTACAATATTTGTAGCAACCCAAATTGAATGAACTAAACCGTATATTAGATATATATAATGTAATATGAATAAAATTATAATATAGTTTATTTGACGGTGACGCGAGTCCAATGGTTTTTACCCATCCACAAGTACTGTGAATATAGCTAGTATACTGTGTATATACAGAATATACAATTATACATATATTTAGCAGCAGTGACGGTGACGCGAGTCCAATGGCTTTTACCCATCCACAAAAGTGTATATACAGAATATACAATTACACATATATTTAGTAGCGGTGATGGTGACGGTGACGGTGATGCGAGTCCAATGGTTTGTACCCATCCACAAGTACTGTGTATATAGCGAGTATACTGTGTATATACAGAATATACATAATTATACATATATGTAGTAGCGGTGACGGTGACGTAAGTCCAATGTCTTTTACTTATCTATAAAAGTGCTCAACGCGACATAAGAAGTTTTCACTTCAATAAATGAGGTTCTAATAAGAAATTCATGCGTTTGTTCAAGAGGAAAAGTGATCAATATCGGTTGAAATAACATCTAGATTTATAGAGAAAGAATTCGATGCTCTAAAAAAAACTTAAGCAGAACCACCACCATGTAGCTGATTTTTTAAATCAGCCATTAATTAAATTGCTTAAAAATCTCTTCGTTAAAATTCCATGCTAAAGAAAAGCAACGTGAATTTCTAAGTTATCATCAAACTCAAGGTGAATTCCGGGATTTTTTTTAAGGATGCAGATATTTCAAGTTTTTTTTCAGTTTTCAAGAATTTCAAGAATGTAAGGTATCTTTGCTTTAAAATGGAATATATAGAAGTGCATAATGCGACACTTGAATTTTTCTTGTTCGGTTCACTGTAGTTTTAATTAGGGACCAAAATGATGGTTGCCTTAGCAACGCACGGAAAGAGCGCGAGGTATCTCAGAAATTTTGGAATGATTTGATTTTTTTTGAAGTAATATAGTACCATGCTATTTTTACAAGAATCTGAGGTGTAACAACAGAATTTCCGTTAAGGAGGTTCCGCCGCGACTGTGTGAGTCAAAACAAATACTAAATTCCACATTTATTGATATTTTGTCAAAAAAAATCCTGCTTCCACTAATGAAATGCGTTACCAATAGAAAACCAAAAGTAAAGTAGAAAAAATGCAGATTATTCCACGAATTTATTTTAAATGAGCACTTTTTTCCAACCATAGGAGCCGACTGCAGCGCCATTTCCTATGAATTACCGCATTTCGACTTCAATTACGGCATTAATTCTTCAATAACTAGAAAAATAAGAATGGTAAGATGCCTGTATTTTATTTTTATTCGATTTCTCTGGATTATTTCCTTCATATAAATAGTTTTCCGCGAAAATGGCATTTGTATTTTATGGAAAAATACTATTTTCCCCGTGTTTCTCTCATTCCCCCATTGAACACCATGTAATTTCAAATTCAATTATAGAATAAAATAGCGTGGAAAGATATTATTTTGTTGTTCATATCAGATAGAGGACAACTTTTTCTACAAGTAGACAGAATATGAATAAAATGACATTAATGTTATTTTACGGTGGAACCACCTTAAGGTGCCTGACTTAACTTTATGAAATTGCTTCATCATCACAACTTAACTAATAACTCTTGGTTTTATTTCTAAAGAGATAAAAAATTTGATTGTACCCTTGCTATTTGTTATACTTGTATTTATAAGTCTATCATTTCATACCTCTAGGTATCATTATCCATTGAACGGCTTCGTGGAATAAGGGCGTATCCCACAACGTGGTATGAGATGCGGGATAGCCCACGAATGTATCTAAGTCCCAAAATGTTTTGTTCACTCCCTCAAAATATTGCGTTATTAAAAAATTACGCTAAATTCTGTAAAAGCGTTAGGGCCTGGTTGTTCAGTCAGAAAGAGGTAGAATACCTAATTAAAAAAGATTTGGTCAATTTTATGTGTTATATGTACAAGATTTGCATACATTTTTCTATTTTATTTATTAATATTACAAAATGTTGATAAAAAACTCCTAAGTACATGCACATGTGAATATTTAAATACAGCAATGTCACCATATATATGTATTCAGTGTACTTAAATGGCACGTACTATTTTTGATCTACTTATGTTATATTGGTTTGCATGATAATCCATGTTTACCTGTGAAAGAGTCGGTAACCCCAAAGCAGGAAGCTTTGTTTCCTAAGGGGTACCTATATTCCTCGATTATATGAACTACTATTAATGTATATTCAATGTATTTATATGAGGAATAAAATTATGGTTATTATTATAATTCCACTCAGATTTCACAAACTACTGAAAAAACCTTTAATAGTTTCATTTATCATGTTTCATCAAGACTATCCAGCACTCTAAAAGTGGAAAAAATAAATAGTAGATAGTATAAAGTTCCTTTTTATGCAGTTAATTCATTTCTGACGAAAAGGAGCGATTTTTCCACTTCCTTTTTCCACTAAGCCCTTCTTGTCAATGATGCTGCATTGTGGGCAATATCTTAAATAAAGTAAGTGCATGTTTAGTTTTAGAAACTGCATTCCACATAAGGTTAGACACAAAATGCGGGAATATCTCCAACTGCAACCGATTCGCCACTTTGTCAATTTAGTCATTATTTCCCCATTGCCTACAAAAACTTCTTACACACGTCTAGAACGTCCCATTACCGTCGCTAAGGTTAAACTTCTACTTCCTCCATCTTACGACCACCTCCGTCTCGACGGCACTTGAAGATGGCACGAGGGCGGCTCAAGAGGAAGAACACACAAGCAAGTTTTCGTACAAGAAGAGGAATCATCAAAGAAAAACGAAGGCGCACTTGAGCACGTGCTCCTTAAGGGACTAGAAAGGTTATAAAGATTGCTCTCCCCCCAAGGAAAAGGGGATTCTTGGAGACATTCTCCTTCAAATGCACCCAGGCCAGCAACGCTTATACTACTTAAGCCTCGTACTCGCAATGCAAGAGTTCCGCGAATTTGGTCGTCTACTGCCCTTTAGGAGATGAGGAAAAGTTTTCTCTGCGACCCTTTTCCGGGTTCTGAATCTTCCAAGACGCCAAATAATGAGAAGGAAAGGATTTGAGGGTAATTTAATTCGAGACGGAAAATTCGCAGATGCAAGAAACCGCTGACGTTTTTTTGTTTTCAATTACCTTCCGATGAGTCACCCCTAGTCTATTCATTTATGAAAGAAATTATTCCAGAGGACGACGTCACGCTAACGAAGATGGGTTGGGCTAAAGTAAGATCACAGGTCGATGTGGACCATTTTATATCCCCCTTGAGAGAACAAAGAGGCGGTGGGGTAGCTCAGTGGGAGTAATTTGCTACTAGGCTATAAGCCAGCGAAAGGGTTGGGAATCAAAGCTGTCTGAAGCCTCCTTCGGCCAGGCAGAGTTAATACTATAGCTAAGATTAGAATTTTAGACTAACAAGCTGTACAATTCTCTGGATGGCAAAGACAGAGGTTTTAACTTTAATTAAAAAGACAGGGGCATCTACCAATTTTCTACATGCTGCATCAAAAGTTATCAATTAATTGTTGTTTCGCACAATAGCATTCCATTTAAGCAGTTGAGTTCAGCGCAGATCGGAGCAACGTCTCAGCGCAAAAGAACAGCAATCAGTCGAACGATCACTAGCCTGTCAATAGGTAGCTATTCTGTAACTATTAAGCAGTCACGGCCAAAAGTTATGTGCAATGTATAATTCAATTAAGGTAGTTTGAGCGAGATAGATCCCTAGTCATACTGGAGACCATATTCAAATTTTATTCTTTGATTTCAGCGTCTGTAAGAAGTACAAAATAAATATTGTAGTATATTAATGGCGCAAATATATAGTTACTATATGCCCAAAAATATCGGTTAATTAAATAAATAAAGCTACACAAGTCTCTAACTTGACTCATTTTTTCCCGCCGTACGGCTGAAAACCCTTCAAACCGGCAGGTTTTTTTTTGCGATTCTGTAAAAATTACTGAGTTGAGTAATAGATTATTTTTATCAATAGTTGAGAAAACATGCAATCAATACACCGTTAGTTTTTTGACGAAATCTAGGTGTTATAAAAATCCTATTTCCTTCAATATTCTCCCTCTGGAGCTCTCAGCCATAATCTATCACATGTAAAACAGCTTATATTTACAGGCAAATTGCTCGAAAAGCAGTTCGGAAAGGGGTTAATATTTTTACATCATTGGAAAGATGAGAGTTTTTTCTTTAAAATGAGGCCAAATTCATCAAATTCTAGGGGAAGTGATTTTTCGCTCAAACTATCTAAAAGGCTTAAGAAAACACACCATACACTCTGCAGGGTCGAAGTCTTTTCTCATACGCCAAGTATGTATCACACGTTACTATTTCACAGCTATAGCTAGCAGATGAATCTCCTATCGCATTTATATGGATAACCAACCACCTCAATGAAGAGTAAATAATTTACTGTAGACTACAGGGTTAAAATTAAAGCGATTTTTCCATTACCATTGAAACGTTAAAACGTCATGTTTTATAAATTCCAGTGGGATGTACGGGCTGCTCTCAAATATGGCATAAAAAGCTGAAAAATCAAAATGTTCAGCAACTCACCTGTCGAATCGATGTTCAGCAACCTCCACGCCACCTCAGCTTCAAGCAGCCTCGACTGTTGAGGATTCCAGACATTCCTGTATCGGACAGAAAGAGGAAAACTGCAATCCATAATTCAATCCTTTTGATGTATTCAAACATTTAAAAAAAGGTCATTCTTATAATATAATACGTAATATAATATTTATCCCTTAGAATCAACATTACAAGCATATTTTACATTTCAATTAGATAAGGATAAATTAATTAGGAATCCCTTTTAGGCATTGCCTGTATTGGGATACCTCTAGACAAATTACTATTCGAATAATTAAAAATAATAAGTAAACAGACCAGATACGAAACATAATTAAATGCATGAAAAGATAACAATTTGTTTTTTAATCTCAACCTGTAGTGCATGATATGGATCCATCATATGGATTTTCTAAATTAAGTAACCATTTTTGTACTCTTTTCAAAAAATATGTTAAACTTTTAGAACCTCTTATTATTATCTGACAATCTAGGAAATAATTTTGGCCCTACATAGATAAATGAGCGTTTGAATAGGGTCAATTATAGGGTTATATTATATTATATTATATTATATTATATTATATTATATTATATTATATTATATTATATTATATTATATTATATTATATTATAGTATATTATATTATATTATATTATATTATATTATATTATATTATATTATATTATATTATATTATATTATATTATATTATATTATATTATATTATATTATATTATATTATATTATATTATATTATATTATATTATATTATATTATATTATATTATATTATATTATATTATATTATATTATATTATTCAAACATTTAAAAAAGGTCATTCTTTCAGTAATACATGCTGTATAAAAAACTTGTCCCAACTAAATGTAATCAGATTTCGACCAACGACCCTTTTGTTGGCCAGGACACGAGGGAGTTAAGTCGAGGGAAATCTACAAGAGAGAGAGAGATGTCCTCGGGGAGAGAGAGAGATCTCTTTAGCATAATGACGTGCCGAAAAATTTCGTTCTAACGATGTCCCACCTGTCCCACGTTCTAACGATGTCTCACATGACTGAGTGAGTCAAATCAAATACGGACTCCAACATTTTCGTTTTTATTGTTTAAAAAATATTGCTTTATCTGAAAACATAATCATAGTAACTGAAGTATTGTATTGTCGACCTCTCTTCATAGAATGTAAGATTTGTATCTCGAGGATATAGGTTTGTTTTTTATCAAAATTAAAAAAAAGTGATTTATAAGATTAAGGTGGAAGTATTAATGATTTGAGTTTGTTGTAATATTTTTTGGCTGTATACATAATGTCCCTTTTTAAATTTTGTTTGTCAATTGTTTTAAAGATCATTGTGGTTATGTAATTGGTACCCATAGTGATGTATGGTCACAATATAGTAATGTACCATTCCATAAAATGGTTCTGATAGATCCTTATATCCGGAGAAAAATATTATACAGTTTAATTTGGAGATGTGAATTTTTGAAACATGATGTTTTTCCATGGCTAAATCAGAGGTAATTCTTATTTGTATAGTTATTGTAATGACGTGTATATGGTACTTTGATTTGTAAAGGTGAAACTTGTGATATTTTTAAATGTTACTTCATTTTAATAATGTTGTTGTACCGTAATATTGTAGTCCTGAAGATGGTGTGGTCAATTATACACCGAAATGTTGGCAAGGAGTTATAGTTTGTAATTTACCTATCCTTGAGATAGAAATTTTACATAATCATTATATCAGGAAATAAATGTAAAGTTTATACCGACGATTATTTTTTTTAATTGAACACGCTATTTTTAGCCCTACCAGCCGAGCGCAGCGCCATTTCTATTTAAATAGCGCATTTTAACTGCACTTTTTAAGTTACAAGTATGTAGTAATTAGAAAATGACTCTAATTAAATAAGATGGATTGTTACCTTGACATTACGAAATTTCTATTCCCTGGGAGGATTCGCTTCTAAATAATATTTCGAGAAAATGACACATTAGACAGAAAAATATGTTTTACCCATGAAAGACCCGTTCTTGCAATTAACACCGTGTAGGATAATTTCAAGTTCATTTTGCGAAAACAATAGCGTCGGAATGCAAACTTTTGGTATTTATTTTAAAACAGAGGACAAGGTTTCTCCATGCAAGACACAATAATGTGGATCAAATGACATTTTTGTCATTTTTAGATGGAGATACCTACCTTAAATGAACACCAGGATAAAAACTAAAATAAAAAAACATTACTACTGTATTGAGGAGGATTTGCAGAAAGGAATTCCAGGAATCATAAAAAAGGATAAGTATTCAGGGCTTCGAAATCTATGGCAGGATAAGCATGAAATAGTGAGTATGGTCATACTACGCCATATCAAGATTTTCTTTCCTATTCAGGAGAAAAAATTATATTGAATATGGATAAATTATTCTCATCTTGCGAAAAGTTAGATAAACTATTTTTTTAAACTTCTTCATTCTCGGAAAACCATACTCTATAAACGCAAGATATGAACAGTTACCTATATAATACATTTAAAATACACTTAAGGGTAAATGTTTCACATAATTCAAAACGTTTTAGGCGAGTAAAACTTAAATTCTGATATTAACAGCGATGAAATCATAAAAGACTAACAATTAGAAAACTAATCCAAAATCGGACACTGATGAATGTTAAAAAATATTTTTAATGACAGTCTGAGGCTGACTCAAATCACTAGATATTGCTTCTTTATGTTTTCATTTGAACTCATATAGTCAAGAGGTATCTAATTTCTTCATTTTAGATCGCAGAGTTGTGGGATGCGTTCCACTTGCTAGCAATTAAGATAGTTTGAGAGCGAAAAATCACTTAACCTAGAATTTGATGAATTTTGCCTGGTTTTAAAGAAAAAACTCTCATCTCTCCAATGATATCAAAATATCAACCCCTTGCCGAACTAATTTTCGAGCAGTTTTCCTGAAAATATAAGCTGTTTTACATGGGATAGATTATGGCTGTGCGTTCCAGAGGGAAAATATTGAAAAAAAATTAGGATCTTCTATGCACCTAGATTTCGTCAAAAAACTAACGTTGTGTAGATTATATATTTTCTCAACTATTTATAAAAAATACTCTATTACTCCCCACAGTATTTTTAACAAAATCGCAAAAAAATACCTGCCGGTTTGAAGGGTTTTCAGCCGTACGGCGAGAAAAAATGAGTCAAGTTAGAGACTTATGTAGCTTATATTTATTTAATTACTGAGAATTTTGGTCATATGTAACTATATTACTGCGCCATTAATATTATAATATTTATTTCGTACTTCTTACAGACGCTGAAATCAAAAAATAAAATTTTAATATGGTCTCCATTATGACTAGGGAACTATCTCGCTCAAACCACCTTAATCCGACTAAGATGCTCTTAGAAATCACTTTCGCCAATATTTAAAATTTATGACCCTTTATCTTAGGCGTGATACTATTTTTTTAATTATAGTTAAGAGTTTTTAAATCGCGAAACGGGAAAACACATGAATTGTATGCAACACTCCTAAACAATACTAAAAGATACACCATAAATACCATGCTTTTAATATTTTGAGTGATTTTTCTTCTTCCATAAAGGCAGGTTATGGACCGCAGCTGAACAAAAAAAGGTTCAAGATTTATTGATGATTCATAATTACGGAATCGCATATTTAGCACTAACATAAGTGTTTGATTATGTTCCCTATATGCATAATTCTTTTCCCTCATGATATAATTTCCATCTTTGTTTTAGCATTTAGATTTCGGAATTAATGCTATCTGACTTAGCTAGTTTATCCACTTCAATTTGATGAATTTAAAATGAGATTTCAGCTAAAACATTTTTCGGAAATTTGACTAAAATTAGCTATGCAAATTAATAATAAACCTATCTACTCCTTTCAATTGCCATTGTGCATTTCCATGTCTTTTTCCATGGGTTGAAGCAAATACGACAGAGCCCTGATTGAAGTTGCCAACAACGTAGCTATTTACGGTTATTTCGGAAATAGAACAAGGTGGCGGACAGTCTCATAAAATTACATTCAGTCACAGAGACACAAAAACATGTTCCTTCAAAATCTGATTGTAACGATACAATTGAGCCCCCTTACACAATCTATTCAGGATTAAGATAAATGAGCATGAAGACGTTAAGGAGGTTCCGCCGCGACTGTGTGAGTCAAAACAAATACTAAATTCCACATTTTTGATATTTTGTCCAAAAAATCCTTCTTTCACTGATGCAATGCCATTGCCATTAGAAACCCAAAAGTAAGGTACAAAATATGGAGATTATTCCACAAATTTATTTAAAATTAGCACTTTTTACAGCCTATTTAAATACTTATCACTAACCGTAATCCTACTAACATATATATAAAAATGAAGTGGTGTATGTCTGTATTTTCGTTACGCATGTCCTCAAAAACTACTGAACCAATTTAGCTGACATTTTGCAGGATTATAGCGTAAACACTTAGAAAGTGCTATATGCTGTATAAAAAAAGTCTCAGGGCCCCCAGAGGTCCCAAAATGGGCCCCTGTTATTTATTCCCACAAGAAAAGCATTGGAATTAGTACATAAGTTTCTTTTGTTTTGCTTTTTTAAAATAACTTTCAATCAAGATATGGGGTTTGAAAGATTCCATTTCCTACGAATTACCGCATTTTGACTTCAATTACGGCAGTAATTCCCTAATAACTAAAATAATAAGGTTGTAAAAGGCCTATATTTATTTTTATTAAATTTCACTGGATTATTTCCTTCTTATGAACAGTTTTCCGCAAAAATTGCATTTATGTTTTATGGAAAAATACTATTTTTCCCCGTGTTTCTCTCATTCCCCCATTGAACACCATGTAACTTCAAGTTCAATTATAGAATAAAATAGCGTGGAAAGGTATTATTTTGTTGTTCACGTCAGATAGAGGACAATGTTTTTCTACAAGTAGACAGAATATTAATAAAATGACATTTAAGTCATTTTACGGTGGAACCACCTTAGCGCTAAACATTTAGGTCAACCCTCCGACACGGATAGGCCAGGGGATACTTCATTCACATCCGGAACTGTGGTTGAAGCAATTAAATTTTCCACTCAAATATACAAGGGGGAGACACTCTAGAAATTCAAAGCATGCTAATGGCGACGACCGCATCTAGTTCCCCGCAATTCGTTCGCGTCCTGTTGTTTATTTATCGACCGTCGATGTTTCCCTGGTGACGACAAGGGCCCACTTCCGAATTCCTTTTGTCCGACGAGACAAAGGCAGGGATTAGTCTGTGCGCATGCGTGTTGGTACGTGATGGTGATGACCAAGGGTCTGACACTCGCACTAATCCAATGGTTATACATTTCACCCAGAGCACTCTAGCGGTCAGGCGCTAACTATCAGCGCGACAGGCATACTCTTTAATTGAATATATTTTTAGATTTAAGTAGAAAATTACCAATTTATTTCTCAGGGGAAACTTAAAAAAGGTAATTGTTTAATCAATTCTGCATCCCGAAAAATTCTGGAATCAGATTGCATCGCAATAATGGCATCTAGTCCTTCTCTTGGCGTTGTCGCAGTGTACTTTCTCGGCCATCTTCTTTGTTTACTTACGGTTGCGATGGCGATGTCTCGTGTGGTCCCAGGCGTATTTTAAATGTACGCTGATAAACGTCTTACAACAAAAGGAATAATTACAGCATTTTTTTGACAAAAAATAAAAGATTTATGGCAAAAGCATACAATCTTTATCTTTTTCACGCATACTTATTTTTCTATTTGCGCCTGAAACAATTGGCGCTAGTTGTAATTCATACGAGATATCGCAATTCCGTCAGACCCTTGGTTATGACGATGAAGAAGGCCAAACACCTTCTTATGCCTCTTCTTCCAATCCTGTCCTCCCACGTCACCCAGGAGAAGAGGCAGCGAAAGAGGTCTTTTAGAGAGGTCAGAGGATTTCCCAGGAGACACGCCTCCAAGACCAATCGGTGCACAGATTATTATCAACGTGCGTTATTCGACACGCTGAGAATATTTTCTTACATGCACTCACAGCAAATGTTATCTCACTCAATCAATTTGAGTGAGAGATAACACTGCTCCCGGATGGATTATCTTCAATGGATTAGCCATTAAAGGCTTCGTTATAAATAAAAAGATCTCAATTTTATAAACATAGTGAAATATCAGCCACTTATTGCACTACTTTTCGACACATAGTCATAGATATAGAAGCAAAAAAATAGAAGCAATTTTTTCATGGGATATAGTACGGCCGTACACGTTCAAGAAAACACTATTTAAAAAAAATAAAAGAGGAATTTCTGACTCAACTCAGATCGTGTCGAAAATTCGACAAATAATTGTGAAGTTCGTACTTATTACTATCCATAATCCTACTAATACTGATACTAAGGTGTTGATATATTATGCATTGCTAGAATCAGTATTACGTTATGGAATAACAATCTGGGGAAATGCCGCAAACTGTTATAAGGCAGTTCTACAGTCAACACAGAAAAGAATACTGAAAATAATTAACACAGAATATGACTTAGAACTAAATGATAAGGGTTCAGGGATGTTACTAATGGGAACAAAGGATTGCACTGATTGCAAAAGATCTATTTATGCAAAATTAGGAATATTAAATGTAACTGACCTTTACAAATATGTTTTGGTGATAAATACTTATTTTAACAAGGAACTTAATATCCATAATAATTATAAACACTCTAAGGAAAAGAGAAAATTTACAAATTACTACGTACCTCGATATTTTAATAACAATGGAAAAAATAAAATGAACGATAAGGTACCAATGATTCTCAATGGTTTACCCAATAACTTAAAATATTTAGCACCGATTAGAGAATTAAAGTTTAAATTTAAAAAAACACTTATTGGAGAGATCTGTCAATTGATGTTTAATAAACTATGTTAAATTATCTCATAATATTATAATAATACAAATGTGTAAATTTAAAGGTAGAATGATCCTTGTAAATAAATTTATAAAATATGATATTAAAATATTAGTATTCTAATACTACAACATGTATGATTCTTTGTAATAAATATCTTAATTCAAATATTTGTAACTTGCCGCTCTGTAATTAAATAAGGAACCTTCTGATAAGCCATGTGGCTTAGAAGGACCTAGTTTGTATACGTCTTATAGGAACTTTAATAAAAAAATCAAGACAAAGAAAATATATATATATAAATAAATGAAGTGGTGTCTGTCGGTATTTTCGTTACGCATCTCCTCAAAAACTGCTGAACCGATTTTGCTGAACTTTTGCAGGATTCTAGCGTACACACTTAGAAGGTGCTATAGGCTATAAATAAAAAAAGTCTCAGGGCCCCAGAGGCCCCAAAATGGGCCCCTGTTATTTATTCCCACAAGAAAAGCATTGGAATTAGTGCAGAAGTTTCTTTTTTTTTGCTTTTTTAAAATAACTATCAATCAAGATATGGAGTTTGAAAGATTCGCTATCGTATGGAAAAAAAGAATGGAGTATTTAACTGTTGCAATGGATTTTTTTATACTCTCCGATTTTCCCTACATTCACGTTGCAAATCAGTCTCTGTGATTTCAACAATATCATAATTCCTTGGCAACCTGATCAATGGCTATAAACGGGGTATTTTGTACCCCAACCTCTCCACGATCGCTTAACGGCTTTTACGCAGTATCTGCATTTAGCACGACACACTGATTCTTATAATGAGAGCCCATCGATATGAGTAGTATATCGATTACAACGTAGACTTGTGCACCCTGCTAGACACCTACGTATTACGCCTATTAAACCTTAAGGTAGAACCTCTACTACAAGGTCCTTCGATAACATGCCCTGATATTTTCACATATTGCAGAGAAATTATGCCCTGGTCCATATCCGAAAAATTAATTGGAGGTAATCGGACATTTAGCCCTGATAACAGAATTTGAAAATCGTCTTCATTTCGAATCGAAAAAAAAATTTTCAGCCTCAAATTACATTGCTCTTATGGCGGAATGGTGTCGTCCTTCACTTCAACATTTTATTTCTCGAGATTTTCATCGACTAGGCTACCTCAAAAACGACCATATGGTGATTAAATAATAAACGGATACAATGAATTTTTTTCAGGTTACCTTATCGGCCATTTAATGCAGATATTTATGATTTAAAAGCAATGAAGAGTCTTACTTTCGTTCCGTAGCCGCCATATTAAAACAGACTTGGCAACTATGTTCGAGGAGTAAACAAAAACATTGGAGTGAGAATATGCAAACAAACAAAGGTGCCGGACCGGAGTGAAACTATATGTTGACGAGCTATACAGTGTTGTCGAGTTCATCGTCAGCAATTATATATAATACATTTGTTTTAATTACGTCTACATTAAAAGAGCAAAAGCACTCACTAGTTCTGTTGTTTTATTTCATCCCTAATTTTATAATTATGCAGCTTTACTACAGTACCAGAGAATGTTTTTAAATTCCTCTGAGACATGGCGTCAATATAAAAGCCATTCTTCATATGACAGGATTACTTCATTTTCAAGGAAACTCATGTACTGTACAGCCATGTTGATTGATTGAAAATTATTTTCAATTATTATTAATAACATTTTGAGCCATTATATCTTGTTGCTGTCGAGTTTATCTATGTAATGAAAGAAGTACTTCGAAGCGCAGGTTCTACCTTAATACCGCCCTAGAGTACTAGTGGGATGGTAGGGGTTTTAAACGGCTCTAAATCCCAAAAATCACTGCTTTCTATTTAGCCTAGGAATGAATGCAGTAATGAGCCGTTTATCTTGAAGTTTTGCACGTGGGTACATAAGATAAGTATTTTAAATAAAAATCCGAATATGGTCTCTATTGGTACTGGGAAAAAGCTCGCTCTTAAATCACTTAAGGGAAAATGTGCTCGAATTTTGAATGGCGATCTTGCCCAACATTGCCCTCCATTTGCGAAACCGGTATACTTTTTAATAATAATCAATTTCAGTAAAAATAGCTTCATACTATATATCATTAAGTGGCATTTCCACTTCTTAAAAAAAAAACAAGATGATAAATGAGAAGTCGGTTTATTTTCTGTTTGAATAGAACCACAATGCTGCTATTTTTCACTTTTTATCTCTTTCGTCGAGAATCAACGGGAATTTCTGCTGGTATTTTTTATAAAATCGCAAAATTAAAAAAAGGCTTCGGTCGTGAGGGAGTGACGTCAAGTGAAACAAAGTGGCGCTTATGGTTCGGCAATTTGCACTGTGATAAAATCAATTGTTTAAATAACATATCCGTCTAACGATCTTCAAGTTTAATTCTTTGCCTTCAACTTTACGCAGACACAAAAATATTGCATCCACCGGTGTCAGTCCTTAGCTACAAGGAAAAAAGGTTTAGATACAAAATAAACATATTATTCCCCGATTATACTTCTGATGAGCATAGGTATTTTTACGGCAATATGAGCCGACCGCAGCGCCATTTTTACTTAAATAAAGTGTTATGACATAATTTCCAGCAGCTAATAACTCAAAAAATAACATGGATATTATTAAAATTGCTTTCCTCGACGATTTGTTTCTAATAAACAGTTTATAATAGAAAATATTAAACAAAAATCTATTTTCAGCCACGATTCTCTCGTTCTAGCATTTAACATCGCGTAATTTCGTTGTAATGTCGTTGTCCCTTCGGATAAGTTCGTTTCGTGAAAAAAAATAGCATGGAAAGGCAAACATTTGTTTTGTTTTTTTAGAAAATAAGACTTTTTTATCACTATTTAGCCGGAATATGCATTGAATGACATTTTTAGTCACTTAACGATGGAGCCGCCTTAAAAATTAAACAATTCCAAAAGAAAAATCTCGAGGAGAACTCGCCCGCTGTAGCGAAATCTTTCAAAAATGCCAAAAATTTCATTAAATTACACGAGATAGCAGCAATAATACTGATTTTTCATATGAGTCTCATTCCGTATCTGATCACTGACACCTTCTTGTCTACACCATATCAGATTTAGATGAAATTTGGTTTCGTAGGTAGTAGCCTCAATATATAGAATAATAAAAATACAAAATTTCATTAAATTATATCAACCCGTTTCAAAAAAATGGAATTGTAAATTTTTCAAAAAAAAGGTCCAAAAATCGCACGACTGTCAGTATTTAAAATATTAATTTCTCCTCTCCTACTTAAGGTAGAGAGATGGAAGATGCGTCGATTTGTAGCAATTTTTATGTCCTTTCCTACTATATATATAACACTTTATTGGTTGTAGGGATTTTTTTTCAAATTCCTAAAAAAACATTTTCATTTTAATTTTTGACACGTCTCCAATTTTTTTTTAAATTTCCATATTAATCAAAATCTGAGATGATGAGGTTAACGTTTTTACTATAAAGTGTGTTGATCTGACGTGGAATGACCCATGACTGGGATTTGAACTCACAATCCTCAGAATAATCGCCAATTGTTTCAACCAGCTAACCAACCTAAGCATCCTTAAAAAGTCAATTAGACTTATTATACAGAATGTCCCATTGATCGTGTGTGTCATATGTCTAACCTATAATTTCAGACACTTTCTTTAGTGCCACATGAATGAAATTTGGTACCTAGGTAGAAAAAGGTCGTAAGTTTTGTTGAGTGTAAGCGAAATTATATAAATATGACCTTTTGACCCCATAAATAGGGTCCAACCAAAAATCCAAATTTTGCCTTATGGTCTCTTTCAATGTTAAATTTTTTTCGAAATACAAAAAAGACGGAATTTCTTTGCGAAACTTTCAATTTTTAAGGTTTTTTGGGCACAAGAAACACGATGGAAGAACTTTCGAGTTCGAAATTGCAACCGTGACCCCTGATAGGGCACAGTCAAAGGTCATAGGGGTGACGAAAAGCGAATCGCCGCTACAAACCTGTCGAATCATAGGTTTTAAAAATGTGCCAAGATCGATGGTAAGGTCTTCAGATCCCTCTTGTCATCCCTTGACCTTCAAGGGTCACTCAGAGGTCACAGGGGTGACACAGGGGTATATTTCAATTCGGATTACGCCGACGACCAGCGCCACATTGCATCACGAAAATGTAACCCGCTGACTGTTTACTCGGAACGACCTAATGTCTCGAAATTCAGTAACTAACGATAATTTCCGACCACGAACATGCATAAGGACTGGCATCGGCCTATGGCGCTACATGTATTGTTTTGATTCTGGAACTTCCGCTTTTGTGACTTTCAAATTTTCCCCTGGTGATGTCGCTAGCATCGAATGTGCTTCTTGGTTTCTTTTAGAAAGAAATGGCGTCAGTAGGAGATTTCGTGACGGCAAGCCACCTATCTTCGAATTTTTCAGTTGAAAAGCCATCCTCTGAGATATCGCTTACATCATTTATTGTTTGATGTTAATAATTGCGTGTGAGACTGTTGGAGGGTCATTATCATTCCTTGGGGGGGAGTACTTGTAGTGGTAAAAAATCTCCAGGCCTCGTTGGAACGCTCTGCAGGCTTTTGTGCATCTTCGTTTCTAGCGTTGAACGTTTTCTAAGCACATCAGCCATGACAACCAAGAGCAGGACTTGTTTCGTGCCAGGATGCAAGACGGGATACAGTAGAACGAGGGAAGAAAATGCCAAGATGGGTGTAAAGAACAAATCATTGTTCAAAGCCACTGTAAGTACACATTCTGTTGTTAATGCTCTGCATTTGTAGTACTCTACTTGTTTTGTTATTAAGTGCAATATCATAAAATAGTGCTCATTTGTGGTTAATAGTACAAAATTCCGTCAACATTAATAATTTCCGCTTTCTCGTCCACGTTGCGGTAGTAAATGGACGCACTCGTTATTGTTGACGCGTTAAGAGTTATTCTTGGGTGTTGTTATGTTGGAACTGAAATAATCCGAAATTGGGTTGGAGTAACCGGTTAATGGAGGTAAATTAGAGATTCCTTCGAAGATATGCAGTTTCCGCGGCTCCTATGGACGATAGGTCAGCACATTTCGCATAGTTAATTTAACTATATCTATCCTTTTACTGATAATGCTTTGTGTTTGGAAAATGTAATTGCGATTAACATGAAGTTCCAAAGACAGCAGCCCAAACGGATGTTTTCAGTCTCAAGCGCGAATTGAAATGTTGAAGAAATTAATTTTCCGCCGGAAACCCTCTTAATTTTTTTTAACAGTAGAACATGCCCAGCATCTGATAAATACCTTGGTTTTACCGTCATCAAAGACGTCTTGGCGGGAGTAAACTCAGTAAATACGTACCTAGTCAAGCGAACATTCCGTAGGGAAGCATAGTGGGTTTTTATTTAAGGAGTAATGTATGAGGGGTGTCTAGCTTCCACTGCCTTGCAAGTCATAGAACTGCGTTAAGGTGGCTGGAGCGATTTTTTTATGTGTACAGATTTGCGTGAAACTTTGCATACGTGTCCTTATTAGTAATATCTATCGATAAAAGAGAAAAAAACTGCATGCTACCGATTTGGTTTCCTGGCAATTCAATGATATTTTAACAAGTACTCTTATGCCACACGGCATATATTTTGAAACAATTTGATTACTTATGTACAGATTTTCTCCTAAATGCGAAATAATAAGTTTCATATTATTATAATAGCTGCCAACAAATATCAAGGTATCATGCCGAGTAAGAAAAGCGTATTTAGATATGATTTTCTCGTAAATTTCGAATTTCGCGCCGAAAATCCAAGTCAAAACAATGCTTTAATTAAGGCGAAAATTTGAAATACAACTCTTGCATCATATACATTACTGCGTGTACGGTGATTTAAATTGTATAAACAGGTGTACTTGAGTGAAATGTGGTCCAAGAATATTTTTTCGACTTGCTTGAAAAGTTATTAGAATGTGCCTTCAACGACTCACGATTACCGCTCCAGCCACCTTAAGAAGAACAGGATGGAGCAGTGCTAATTATAAACGAAACTTTTCGTGTTAATGTTATTTTGGGTAAAGGTGAGCTTCCGTCTCGCACTCGTTTTCGCACATATTTTGTATTGCTTTATTAGCAAGCTTAGCAAGTCGGTGGATTCTTGGGTACATAGTTGACATATAGGTACTCTGTGGTCTGTCTGAAGTATGTTATGTTTACCATTTCCATGTTATCATTTTCAGATGGGGATGTCATCTGTGGTTGATAATCATTCCATACTAGTTTGACAATCCCTGTCCATCCAATTCTTCGTTGCTGAAGGAAGGAATGTCAACTGATTTCAATACCCTGCGATATTTTACCTGAGATTATTTTGAGAATCGTCTTGAGAGATTATTAAGCATGTCATTTGCTGTTGATATGAAATTCATCTGATGTTTCATTACTTATCTGCCTGAAAGTTATGAATCTCAACTACATTTAATGTATACTAGTTTGACAGGCCCATCTACTAAGTTTTTTGTTGCAGAAAGAAATATCAGCTGTTTTCATTTCCCTGCGATATTTTAACTGTGACTCGTTTGAGAAATATTACAAGAGAGTATTGTCAGGTATGTGATCAATGTTTTAGTTCAAGTGACGTGGGTATAAGTAATTATAGTTTGTTAGTTAACCCTTCCTCGGGTATTCTTTTTCAATGATGATTACATTGTTTGTTGGTAATCAAAACATATTATAGTTTCCAGTGCTCATATGCCTTGTATTTGGTAGGTTAAGGAAATGATTTTAAGTTGATTCATTACACCTCAGTGTGATAGCTTAGGATATGCAGTGTCTCTCCTTTTAAACATGATATTTAGTTGTTTATGTGCATCTATTAATCTGAGCTTGTAGTGATACTTTTTTCTTGTAATGATTGGCTGGGTTTAATGCCATTCATTTACTTATTCTATTTTCTTTTTCTCCATGCATTTTTTGCTTTACAAATGTTATGTCTAGTTTGTTTAATTAATGAAGTTTATGTAAGTTGCCAAACGGTATGCGATTGCATATTATGAGTTGTATTAGTCTTTGGATTTGGTACTTCATAGTTAATAAAATGTCTGCCAAAGAAGGTTTCTGTGATTATTCCACAAAACTAATATCCTCATAATAATATAATAAACCTCTAATATATGAGATGATGTATCGTTTGCTACCTGTATATTTGCTATATTTCACTGGTAATTAACTTCGACGGAAGGCTATATTTTAATTGGGTAGGTATTACGAGCTAAAAGAACTTTTGCGACGGCTGATTGTGATGAATTTCTCCATGGCACCTGATTGAATGCTATTCAAAATAAGCGAAGATTACCTGCAATTTCAATGTTATAATCTTTTCTTTATATTACGTATTCCTTTCTACTTGAGCCTGCCGATGGATCCTTATTTGCAGGTGCACTAAATTATAATGCCACGGCATGATAATATCATTCGGGTGACTATTTCAAGGGCTAATTGTAACATTTTTCCTAACTATTAGCACCATAACTGTCTGTTTAAAGTTCGTTGCCGGCTGGTGTAGTACTTTTTAATAGCTTGCAGGTCTGATATAATCCTAGCTGCATCCCTGGCAAATATAGCATGTTGCGATGTCTCCAAACCACACATTTTGAAGTCGTCGGTTAGTAATGAGGTGATATTATTCATACGAACCTTATTGTCATGTGCTCAGTCATCCGATATTTACTTGCTGTTTCTTTATTATGATCTTATTGCATTTTACGATCATCGCCTGCATACACTACGGATTTGTCTGCTTGTTTACATTTTTAGTTCCGCTTTCCTCCGCATGGTTGCGCTGTAGTCGAATGTACACCAAAAGCGGAATTTTTGGGATCACTTCCCATTGGTCCGATGACAGTCCATATACATGTTCATGTTTCCGACTGTTCGCAGAAGTTGAATAAATTTTAAGGGGATCGAATAGGATCGAATATGGTGGCTTGCGTATTGGCTTTGCATCCCTAGGGTACGGCTTCAGATCCTGGCAGTGGATTAAACATTTTTCATTGCGTTGGTTTTAATTTACTTCCCAAAAAACATTCACTAAAAAACAATGATTTCATACATTTTTTAGGAAGATTCAGGTTGCCACTAAGAACAACTGAGCTGTGGCTACCTTCACAACAATGCATAGCTGCATATATCCATAAAAAACACTAAAAAAGCCTTAATTTTTTAATTCTAAAAAACCAAACAATACAATACAAATTAGCGATGAGCCAAATAGGATGAATATAATAAGTACATGAACTTCACACAATAATATTAAATAAATAATCTACATTAAGGGGTGAGTAGGTAGCCATTCCACTCCCATTTGAAGTAATTATTATTAAAAGGAAATTATTTCAATCCATAATGACGAAAAGATGTTGAGAGAGAAAGTGAAAATTGAAATGATTGTTTTAACACTGTCATCAATTTTAATGTTTTTGTGAAAACCCTTTCTTGTATTTTTTGTGTGTAAATTTAACATTATTATGTATATTTTTGTCTAAACACTAACTTATAAGCACTATTATATTTTTTAATTATGTCTTGCGTAAATGCTAATTAATGTACTACGGTGTCTGAAAGACCGATAAAGGTCTACGACAATAAAAGTTGTATTTATTTATTTGAAGTAATTTTTTTTTAATATTAACCTTTATAATCACTGGTATCAAATTATACACTATAGGTCCCAAAAACAAAAATATCTGTTATAGAGAGTTTTATTTGGTTCAATTAACGGGAAATAGAATTTATTTCGCAGATTAAGAAGCGTTCTTCGTCAAGGTTTATTTCCACTTCTCAAAAAAAATAACCTAAGAACTTAATAAATATGTATATAAAAGTCTTAGCGGTAAAAATTATAATGAAACCTACATCTACATACTACCCCTCAAGCCGCCTCAATAGGTGTGTGGCGGGGGGTGTTAGGACACCAGCCGTTTACACATAAAAAGGAAATAAATAACAATGGACCACCAGCCTTATCAAATGGGGTGGGATAATCGAGCTCTACAGCCTCAAGAGCTAGAAATAGATATAACTACTTTACTATGCTAATTTATAACTAATTATTAGCCGCATTACGGCAGTATTACCTGTTTCTATTCATTGATTCAAGGAGGGTTTGAAATTCCAAGTTTTCACCTTCCCCGAAAATCCCCTAGGGATGAGCACCGCCGTCGCCTAGTTACCGGGATGATCTCCATCAACAATACGTGCCACGTGCACGATATGGGGTGGGGGATGAGGTGAGATGGGCTCGTCGCCATGGAGACGGAGCAGTCAGCGCGTGATCAACGCGTTTCACAAGTGAAGAGACCCCCCCCTCCCTTTCCACGCACGTGACTAATCAACATTCTATAGAAGCGTCGGGAGGAATCCATATCGACGGTGTGCTATCAGGGTGTCGTCGTGACGCCACAATAAGACACCCACGCCAACCAAAATGAAGAGCGTTAATCCACGAAAACACGCTAAAAGTGGCTCTAAACGTGGACTGGAGAAGGCGACGTCATGTAACGATGACGAAGGCAGAGCATGAATTCGAAATGGCCCCAGATTGGTATATATATATATATATATATGCGTCACACCGCCAAAACCTCAATTGACGGAAACTCAAAGTACGTTTACAGGATACGTGGTGATTACAAAGTTTCTGGCAAAGTGTAGTGTTTCCTTGTATAAGAGTTTGACTAGCAACATACAGATTTAGACAGAATCAATACAAGCTTTGTAAATTTCTCAATGGATTTTATTTAATAAGACCGGTTTCATCTCATAGGCGACATCTTCATGTTCACCTGAAGATGTCGCCTATGCGATGAAACTGGTCTTATTAAATAAAACCCACTGTGAAATTTACAAGGTTTGTGTTGATTCTCTCAATATCGGTTTTCACAAAGTTACGCCTCAGAATATCGAGTTCAACATACAGTTTGTTTATATGTTTCAAGTTTATTGACTCTACTGGTTGTATTGTTGTCAGTAGCAGAATTGAAGAGTGTAATTTCTCACACTGAATTAAATATCTAATGGCTGAATTATTCAAGATAAATCCATCCACGTTCAGTGGTTCGCCAGGTACCGTAGAATTGCATAGAAACCTGGAAGATGTTTTATTTTAATCTTACATCAATTTAACGTGTAAGATTCAAGTGTTCATTTTGCATCAATCTCAAAAGGGGAGGTGTTTCATGTATTAGAGTTTGACTAGCAACAATACAGTTTGTTTACATGTTTCAAGTTTATTGATTCTACTGGTTGTATTGTTGTCAGAAGCGGAATTGAGGAGTAAAATTTCTCACACTAAATTAAATATCTAATTGCTGAATTATTCCAGATAAATTCATCCAAGTTCAGTAAAAAAGTAAGTAAAACAAGTGCAGTAGAGCACCAATAAACTGGACGTCAAAAAATCCGGACCTTCAATAATCCGGATAAATAAGTTGAATTGAATAGTGTACATATTTGTCAATGGCGTTGATGCGAGACTTAGCGGGGTCGTTGACAGCTCCAATGTGGCGGTTATGGTTTAATTAATGGTTTCATTTATCCTCTAATTATTTAACTACAACACTAAAGTAAATTAATGTTTGTTTTCCAGTTTTTAGCAAAGTTTTTTTTATGTTTAAGGCATCAAACGTCCATATTTTTTTGTTCTGTTCGAAAATCCGGACTGCATCCGGTTACAATTGATCCGGATTATATCGACGCTCTACTGTAGACCCTTGGCGATTATTCTATATATTCATAGCTTGCAAGCAAGAGAGGATATAGAAGACACAAAATCGAAGTTCGAATAACTAATTTTAAGCCTGCGATAGCAGCGTGGCCGGCTCTGAATACGCAGAATCATAATATATGCATTTGACAACGCATTGTATTGACAATATAACAAGCATCTACTGATAAATTTCATTCAGAAAATAGTATGGGGAAATATCAATTGGCATGATCAAAATAGAATCATTAAAAACATAAACTTGTTTGCAAACAAATAAAAGTTTTGGACAAGACATAAATCGTTTTATCAACTTAATAAAAAGCTTTAAAATCCGACTTTCAAGTAGATTAGTTTTGGAAAAGTTAAATTTTTAAGGAGGACGTGTTTTGCAAGTCAAACCAGCTATGGGTCACGATATCTCATGTAAAACCACTATCGATATCTAGCTACAAAATGAAATTTTTAAGTTTTTCCTTAAAGTATACTAGGTATGCTTTTGCGAACATAAAAATAAAATCGGGAGGGGCTAAGATCAACCCTTGCGTTATTTGAAAGGGAATCGCCCATCATACAACTTTCATCTTAGTTACTTCAACTACTTAGATAACTTATGGTTCACCCCTCATCTGGCATTTAATTGTTGTAATGAAGTTATCTTCTTCAGTGAACGCATGCATTTTTTTCATCTCGTTGAATTATTCCATTTCAATGATTTTAAAACGCATTTATGAGAGAAATTAAAAGTATTTCAATCCAAGATCGATGTATTCTCATCGCCCTCTGCATGATTTCTATGATTGCTCTTCCCCTGTTGGGAATCGTCGAGTCAAATTGCCACAATATTATTCCCGGATAAAATATATAAATGCCTGTACCGTTTCAGAGTCCTCTGGATTGCTATATAATAACTACGTGAGGGAGTAGTGTTGAGAATGCAATCTAGAGGACTCTGAGATATCGTTAGCCTTTTGTCTCCCTATTCCATGCGCTGCTCTTTACCAATTTGAAATCAATATTGCAAATATTTTTAATAATATTCCCTCAGAATCATAAGCCGATGGAAACTAACGAAAAAAGAGACACTTCTCGCTGCTGCAATGCATTTTTTTCTCATCGTCCCGCATTCCATTGGCGGATATGATGCAATTCAAAAGGTTTCGTCTAAAAAAATTAGTAATAATATGAAAAAACGGGTTTAGTATCGGAGAATAAAAAAATCGATTGCGCACAACGAGTTTCATCGAGATTCCATTGGCAACCGATGGATGTTAAAAATAACTTGAAAATTATTCCGGTCTTTTGCTCGCGTATGAAAGCTCGCGAGGGTTATGAAAAATAAAACCTCCTCTCTACAGAGAGAGAGAGCGATTAATTTCTGCTTCCCCAGCGGTAGCTAAGCGCTGGATCCGCTTAGCATCCAACAGCAGTAGGGTAAGCCACAAAAGGCTTAGTTAGGGATGGGCAAGTAAAAAAAATATATCGATAGATATCGTATCAATATTTAAAACATGTATCGATAGTTATCGAGCCAAAATTATCGATATTTTGATATATCGATAATTTTGCCAAAACAAGTGCTTCCTTAAAGATTCACCAAAATATATAAAAAATGTTGAAGTAAAATTTGGTAAAATATGGACATGTAGAAGTAATTAAAAAATCTTTTATTTTTACAATCAATTTTAATCAATCAAACCAGTATTTGTCTGATATTGACATCAGAAGAACTCTCTGTTTTACATGTTCCCCCGTTAATCTACTCCTGTTGTCCGGTACCACGAAGTTAACTGCAGAAGCCACTCTTTCGGATGGAACAGATGAGGCTTGGCATATTAAGTACTTCAGCGCGATTTCCGAAAGAACCGGTGTGAAGTGTCGGGAGTTCACCCAAAACTTAATTGGATCTGATTTCCTCTCCAGTAGTGGTTGGTCCAGATACTGCTTCAGCTCATTAGGGACAGAGCTAGGAACCTCTTGCGTAGTAGTGCTAAGAGATAATAGGTGTTCATGTCTGGACCAAATGGAACTTCTATCAGCGTTTTCTCGTTCTGTTTGTGCAGATCGTACTTCTGGAGAACGCTGTCCCATTCGCCTATGTTCTAAGCGAATATCATCACTTATTTTCGTTATAGCACTAGACACCGCAGCTGGAGAAACAACTTTACAACGGTGACGTGCTAAACAAATATATCGAATTTGATACTCGGAAAAAAATCAATATTTGATATATCGACATGAAAAATATCGACGATAATTATCGATAGATTTTAAAAAATATATCGAGTTTTTGATATATCGATATTTTTTGCCCAAGCCTAGGCTTAGTAGAGAACATCGTGGCTTATGTAAACATTTTGTCAATGTGAATGTTAAAGTCACTTATTGTTGTCATCACAGGTTAAAAGTTGATTAAAATCCCCAAATTAGATGAATAATCTACTGAGTAGGGATGAGTATTGATGTCCGATAGTTTAGCAACAACGATAGCTATCGTCTGATGGTCGATATGTTTCCCATCGACAGTTAATCACCAATATTTTCGAGCCACCACTGGTCTTATTTGACGAATTCCTTCGACGTTTCACTCAAGAAGAATTAGAATATGCGAAATATATATCCGGTTTTGAGACAGAAAATGTATCAATCTGTGTTCTTAGATTTTAAATACGTCACCGATCTCATCCTCTTTCTTGAAAGAGTAAACTTAAATCGGGACATAAGGTAGTTTTGAGTCAGTCAAAATACCCTAGTCATAAATGGATACCATATTCAAATTTTATTACTTAATTTCAGCGTCTGTAAGTAGTGTGAAATTAATATTATAACATTAATGGTCCAAAAATATAGTTAGTTGTGCATGGAAAAAATTCTCAGTAATTAAATAAGGATATCTTCTTCAGTCTCTAATTTGATTCATTTTTTCACGCCGCACGGATAAAAAGTCTTCAAAATAGCAGGTTTTTTGTGATTATGTAAAAACGTCTGCGGTGAGTATTGGATTTTTTTAAAACGAAAAGTTGAGAAAACATGCAAATTATACACCGTTCGTATTTTGACGAAATCTAGAAGTTATGAAGATCTAATTTTTTTAATATTCTCCCCATGCGCACTGCCATAATCTCTCCCATGTAAAACAGCTCGTATATTTTAAGGCAAATAGCTCGATAAGTAGTTCAGTAAGGGGTTAATATTATAATATAATTGGAAAGATGGGAGTTCCTTCTCTAAAATGAGGCCAAATTCATCAAATTCTAGGTGAAGTGAACTACCTTACAGGAAATTTCGTTCAATCACATCACTTTGGGCGTCATAATATAAGCACGTGAAACCGCGCTGTATACCGTCGCCGTTTAATTGTTTCACTGCCGTCCAAGGCATGTTACATCATACTAAGACGAACTTTAGTTTTCGTTGTTTTAAGGTAGTTTTTTAAGCGAAATATCACTTCACCATGAATTTGACCTCATTTTAAAGAAAAAAACTCTCACCTTTCCACTGATATCAAAATATCAACCCCTTGCCGAACTACTTTTCGAGCAATTTGCCTAAAAGTATAAGCTGTTTTACATGGGATAGATTAGGGCTAAGCACTCGAGAGGGAGAATATTGAAGAAAATAGGAATTTAGAACACGTAGATTTCGTCAAAAAACTAATGGTTTGTAGTTTGTATGTGTTATCAACTATTCATATAATATAGTCTGTTACTCACCGCAGTAATCTTTACAGAATCACAAAAAAACCTGCTGTTTTGAAGGCTTTTTAGTCGTACAGCGTGAAAAAATGAGTCAAGTTAGAGACTTATGTAAAGATATTTATTTAATTACTGAGGATTTTGGTCATATTTATCTCAGTTTTTGTACCATTAATATTACAATATTCACTTCATGCTTCTTGCAGTTGCTGAAATAAAAAAATAAAATTAGAATATGGTCTCCATTATGACTAGGGAACTATCTCGCTCAAACTACCTGAAATACATATTTCGATTCGTTGATTTATATGCATACCAATGATCATTGGATATGGCAATAATTGAAACAGAAGTCTGTAACCAATTTCAAGTGGGACTACTACTCTCAGGTAGGCTTGGGCAAAAAATATCGATATATCAAAAACTCGATATATTTTTTAAAATCTATCGATAATTATCGTCGATATTTTTCATGTCGATATATCAAAAATTGATTTTTTTTCCGAGTATCAAATTCGATATATTTGTTTAGCACGTCACCGTTGTAAAGTTGTTTCTCCAGCTGCGGTGTCTAGTGCTATAACGAAAATAAGTGATGATATTCGCTTAGAACATAGGCGAATGGGACAACGTTCTCCAGAAGTACGATCTGCACAAACAGAACGAGAAAACGCTGATAGAAGTTCAATTTGGTCCAGACATGAACACCTATTATCTCTTAGCACTACTACGCAAGAGGTTCAGACAAATACTGGTTTGATTGATTAAAATTGATTGTAAAAATAAAAGATTTTTTTATTACTTCTACATGTCCATAATTTTCCAAATTTTACTTCAAAAGTTTTTATATATTTTGGTGATACTTTAAGGAACCACTTGTTTTGGCAAAATTATCGATATATCAAAATATAGATAATTTTGGCTTGATAACTATCGATACATGTTTTAAATATTGATACGATATCTATCGATATATTTTTTTTACTTGCCCATCCCTACTCTCAGGTACTGATATATTCATATCTAAAAATTAAATAATAAAATTGGAGTGGTATTATTATAACCTCTGACTATAGATACAATTACATGCAATCAGAAACATTCAATGTGAAACTTACAACAACGTTGTCCCTATGCAACATGTAGAAAATTTCTAATGATTTTCCGATAAAAGGAACACAGTAGCTATTTAAACGTTATTTTACAAATATTAGAATTGTTCTTTTGACAACAAATAACAACTTTATAAAAATTTGATACCCTATCATCGGGTTCATGTCCGAGTAAACAATGATGAACACCTTGGTGCTCAACTGATGAGCATATCAATAAACGAAGTTCTGAGCAACATTTTTGTATATCCTCCCACTTGGAGGAGTAGAAGAGGTTGCATGCATTAAGAGCCATCTACATGCCGTTCCAGACACCATCACATCTTGATGATTCTCACGGTGGCGAGTAGATGACTCTAGCGAGTATTTTTCGTACGATCCATTTAACGAGGTTCCGCCGCGACTGTACGAGTCAAAACAAATTATAAATTCCACATTTTTCATATTTTGTACAAAAAATCCTGCTTTCACTGATGAAATGCGTTACCATTAGAAACCCAAAAGTAAGGAACAAAATTTGCAGATTATTCCACGAATGTATTTTAAATGAGCACTTTTTTCCAGCTATAGGAGCCGACTGCAGCCCCATTTCCTACGAATTACCGCATTTTGACTTCAATTACGGCATTAATTCTTCAATAACTAGAAAAATAAGGTGGTAAGATGCCTGTTTTTTATTTTTATTCAATTCCTCTGAATTATTTCCTTCTTAGAGACAGTTTTCCACGAAAATGGCATGTGTATTTTATGGAAAAATACTATTTTTCCCCGTGTTTCTCTCATTCCCCCATTGAACACAATGTAATTTCAAGTTCAATTATAGAATAAAATAGCGTGGAAAGGTATTATTTTGTTGTTCATATCAGATAGAGGACAACCTTTTCTACAAGTAGACAGAATATGAATAATATGACATTTAAGTCATTTTACGGTGGAACCACCTTAAAACATTTAGCAACCGTTACAAATGCTGTTACTAAGCTTTGTTATGTATGACGATAGATGTAAATGTTTTCGAAAAATTTGTTTTGTTATTTTTTTTATTCTTTTCTGAAAAAAGTATAATTTTTTGTCAGGTCGATTGCATTTAATTTTCTCACATTACTCTTATTTGTATTACTACATAACTTTTCTTCAATGCGGTCCGAATTCAATCCCTTCTTATTTTTTTAACCCTTCGTCATGGCAATTAAAGTGTGTCATGAGAATGATGACTGTTGACTTTTTAAGGGGCCATTCAAGTATCACGTATGACGTATTGGGGAAAGAGGGAGGGGGGTTGGGCTTTTCTTACGCTGCCTTGCGTAGGGGGCGGGGGGGGGTGAGAGAGTCCCGAGACAATCTTCCGTAAGATACAGGTCACTTCTGAATCCGTATTTTTATCACTTTGTGCAATTATTTTCGCAGGAAAAAATCTCACTTTTTTAGGATCGCCTGAATGAATGCTTAACTATAGAAAAACGTACAACCAATTCGTTGTTGCGTTCATTAATTTGGAGATGTCGCATTTTCAAAGATCTCATATGTTTTGTGAGTTGTGCTTACTACAGCGAATCGCGAAAAATATCGAAAACCATTATCGATATCTGTGATGGGGTCAGTTTTTGCGCATTTTGACGTAGAATACCCCATAGGAGTATCTATGTCCATTGGTTTAAAAAATGTCTGATAACTTACGTAAGATTGGGAGAGGAGGAGATTCGTGAAATCTTACGTTGTCTTACATGGGGTAAAAAAGTTCTAAAAATCACCTTACGTAATTCTTGTATAGCCCCTTATCCTCCAGTCCACCAGTGACACCTATGTACACATGTGTGCAGAATAATCGTGTCGCATGAGCCTCCTGGAAAGGTGTCTAAGAGGGTCTCCACAAGATGGGGTAACTCATGCACGTTCGCAATAAGTATACAAAACAGCGCGTCTACAGACTCCTACTGCGTGGTTCAGCGCGTCTACAGACTGCGTGGTTCCCGTTCTCACCTATTGTTGTAATTTTCACGCGGTCGTTAAATCTCGCCACGTGGTGTTCAATATGGAGGAATGCGCAATATTTTAACTTTTTGAATATGAATAAATAGGTCTGAAATTGAAATATTGTCTAGGTCTATGTAAGTAAAAGTAGTCTAGGGGCGTGTCTAGGGGCGTGGCTAGCGCGTCTAGGGGCGTGCATCCTCTTTGGCAGAATTTCTACGTCGCGAATATTCCCTAACCATCACGTCGTTGTCACCCTCTACTAACCACCCACTAACTAAGGGATCTCTCGACGAGTTGTGGTTATCTCGCCCTCGTATCCATGCGCAAGACGTCACGAGGCTGCCGCCCTCTAAGCTCGTCAGATGAATGATAAGTAGTGCCTCGCGTAGCGCGTGAATAGGGTATCAATGGCATCCATCTTATCATCGCGATCGGAGCAGTGACAGTTTACAACGTAAGGGGACGTATACATACACGACAACCACAAGCCAAATACGGGGTTTTTCGTTTACGACTTATTAGAGGTTGGATATGGACCTGAATTAGATTAAAGAAGAGGGGAGATAGCGTATTGACGCAGGAAAGTGAAGCCTGTGTTACCTACTGCGAAAAAATGATCCAACCAGCATGGCTATTGCACGCAACTTTGTCCATACATTTCATGAATGATGCAGTGCTTTCTTAAACTATTTTAATTTTGTAATTTACTTTCGACGTAAATAATGCCTGTTGCTCACGGTAAAATTTTCCATAAAAGAGTTTTATAAAACATTTTATTGAAAGTTTTATGAATCGTACGTAAAACGTACTTGCTTGCTCACGGTAAAACTGTTCATAAAACCGCAATGTCATGCCATCTATGAGACGCTTTGCGAACACGTGAAGTGATAAATGCACTATATTTTGGATGACTGTTAGGTTAAAAACTATATGTATTGTTTATTTACTTACTTTCTGATCACACTCAACGGTGCTAAGGCTCTAACGCATTCTTCTAACAAGAAGGACATTACTGCCTTAACGTTCCATGACCTTCCAGCCATGTTTGTTTTCACGTTTTCCTTGTTTGGCTTCCCATGGATACGAGATTATTATCAACGCGATGAGGGGAACTTGTCATTGGTTGATGCATAAAACGGTTTTATGGAAATAGAACCTGTCCTATTCCATAAAACCGTTTTATAAAACTCGGTTTCATAAAACGGTTTTATCGTTAGCAAGCTCATTTTTATAAAACTAGTCGATTTTATAAAACGATTTACCGAAAATTTTACCGTGAGCAACAGGCATTAGTTCAGAGTGAAAACAAATAAACGGAATCTCGGCTTCAACAATTAGCATGGTCGTTATAGGGACGATGGCTCAAAAACGCAAAAACTCTGCTAAATATCGATAAATTTTATTAAATTTCGATAAATTTTATTAAATTTTTCACAATTTCGACTGGAAAACAGTATTCGGTTATAAAAATAAGAATTCTTAATCAATTTTCTTTACATTGCTAATTCTCCAGATTTCGTACGACTTATATTTCTAGTTAAATTTTGTAAATGAAAAAAGGTCTGAACGAAACCAAATATCAGCTTTACATGTTTTTCTTATGGGAGTCACTGAAAAAACAAATGAATAAATAAAATAAGTTAACATGTTTGACATTTTTCTGAAATCAGCTCATCAAGACGATTAATTCGAGTATGAGTTCATGGGTGTCCGACACCTGGAAACGGATAAACATTTCGAACATCCAAAAATAACACACACATGTTAAACGCACTTTCTCACGGAATTCACCACCAACTTGAATCCCCATTATATATAGCGGGAGTTTGAATTCGAAACTGAAGCTCAAGAGTGGTTCTAAGATAAATCCGCAGAAAGAATTTGCGTAGAATGAAGGCACTGGTGAACATACGCAATTGAAAATTTTCTCTAAATATTAAGATTCAGTCATCCAGGCCTGATTTTGCACATCTAAAAACTGAAGAGAACTATGAGCGAAGAACGGTTATGTTGAATTTCATTAGAGAATCACTTTGCAATGAATCAATCTAGGTTTACTGTTTGTGGTTTTTTCGATAACTGTAACCTGACCGGAGTAAAAAGGTTGTGTGCTATCTGTAATTTTCCGAGCTTTCTGGACACCTGTGGGAAACGATTCCAAGTTTTTTTCCAAACGCAAATCCGAGAACAAAAGAGCGATGTTTAAACAATTGGAGACCGCATTTGATTGTCTTAAGTTTTAGACAAAATCTATTTTTTTAAATGGTCCAAATCAACGCCTTCTCCAAATCAACGAATGCCATATATAGAGCGATTTGAGAACATGTATCATATTCTCTGTGAAGTGAATTCAAAGACAAAGAGTACCACGGCTTCACTGGTTCCTCTGTCATTGCTCTGAATCCGACTTGGCTGCTCGAGAGGTTTTCTTCTTCCATTTTTCCAACTATTCTTCGGATGATAATTCGAGTACGTATTTTTTGACGCATATGATTTTCATAACTTTAGAATTTCTGTGATCCTAAAACCACCCTTATATTCTTCTCCACTACAATCATTACTCTCTTCTCAAAGTCCTCCGGCATCTTTCCACTGCAGTGACTATCTTATTAACCCAGACAAAATTTCTTTAGCAGAACCATCTAGTTCTAGTACCCTGATAATTTCTCCGTTTGCGTTGATGTTCCGGTAGCCTTGTTTTTCTCCAACTCTTTAACAAACATGACTGTCCAACCTGCTGTAATTTCACTAAGGTTGAGGTAAAAATGTAGTCTTCTAAATAAGAAGATCCACATTAAGTTATTTACCCCAAGTCCAAAAACATCGACATCAAATAAAGATTGGAATGCGACCTAATTTTCACATGATTGTATCACCCAAGGGGTCGTAAAATGATGTAGCAGCTGATAGGGCACCCCATATTTCTGGCGCAATGCTGCAGTAAGATAGGAAGCCTTTCTCGGAGGAATTGGATTCAAAGGGGGGGCAAGTTCTTGAAGAAAATATACTTCAAACGTAAGTACATATAAACGTATATGAGTACGGGAGTTCAAGCCTTAGGTATGAAGTCTTCAACGTCTTCTTTTTATGACCCCATGCGTCGCAACCGCTGGTTTCGAGCATTGAGGTGCGAAATTGCCACGGCGCGGCGCCCCTAAGGGCCCACCTTCCGTTTTAATGGATTTCATATCGAGCGCCAATAAAGTCAACTCGACAGGCGTAAATATTTATGGGACGATTTTACGACCAATTTCCGAGCGGCCATTGTGAATGTCTTGGGATAGGTTTTCGGTTGTTTTCATTCCATTTGTGAGAGAGGAGGGATCTTGAAGACGGGGCAGTGGGCGCCGTAGGGCTATCGAGGTCCTTAGTAAGCAATAAAAGCGTCCGAGTCGGACAATCGAGTCATTTCTCCGATGGGTCCCACAAGGCAATGTTTGAGGACCACATTATTTAAAACTTGCGTTGTTATCAACATCCTATTACCGGCATCTCGATTTACGAGGAAGAAATTTCGGAGTACATCATTTTAGCAAAGCATAAAATTGTACCGGAAGTGTATACCTCATATTTACTTTCGTAGGGAAGTAATTTTCATGAAAACGATAAACAAAATTTTGTTTGAACGAATGTCACACTCGCGTGATCTAAAATTTTCAAGAAGAGTTTTAAAACATTAAACGGCAGAAAATATTAACGTATGACGTGGGAGGGGGAATGACTTTCGACAGGCAGGAGACGACATTCCACACTTTCCTGAGGCTTTATTGAATGAATCCGGCCTGGGGGGGCTATTCTGTATGGCCTCGGAATTTCCAAGTTTCGGTAGTGACGAAATGTTGAAGTCACATCCGCGAAAATTTCAAATAGGGCCATTCAAAAGTTGAGATTTGTCGGGATCTGTGACGCCACGTCCACGGATTTTCCGAGGATCTACCGTGTTGAGGAGTCCTTACTGAATAAGGCCCCTGATTGGGCCACGCTAACATGAGTAATGCGCAAAAAAAGGTCAAATTATAATGAAAAAAAGCCATTGTACACGAAAGATCGGTTCGCGAGAAAATGTTTTGAGATGGAGAATGATAGGTTTCACTCTGAGGCTCTGAATCTAATGCAACAAGAGGGAAAACATCGCCCAACCCTCTTGGGTTGTTGACACCGTCTTATTTATATTCCCCCGAGGCATGCACAAGAGAAACCAGAAGATCAAATCGCAAGGATAACGTATCCGGGAATTTCCGCGAGGAGATATATGTATCGACGAAGGAAGCCTGCAAAGGAAAGCGTTGAAGGACTTCTGTAAAGGAATAGCTGAGGGAGGAAACCTTCGAAAAAACAGTGAAAATAAGAAGAAGTAGGAAGGGATACAACTTGAATCGGACACATTCTGATGGTCACACACTGTTTTTTCCCGGCTCGTGCAGTCAACCAGCTGATGGAGTAGAGAAAAGATGAAGACGGTGCTCCTTATCTTAAGATCTTTTCTCCTCTATTAAAGGTTGCTCCAAGCCCCGCCAAGTTCAGTGCGCTTTCATTGTTTTTTTTGTTTTTTTTAAGCCGTTCGATAGGTGGCATTAGTGAGGCAACTGATTTTTACTTTGTTTACAAATGGCGGATTGTGGGGATTTCTGATTGTTGGTATAGAGAAAAAGATTGATTTCTCGACTAAAAATGGGTAAAAGATCTTGCTTTGTTTCTGGATATTCCGCAGGATATTCCGCAGGGTATTCCGCAGGGTGTTCACAGGGTATTCCGCAACCGTGATAAAGAACAAAAGTTTTGGTGTGAAGAACAGAATGCTTGTTTAAGGCTAACGTAAGTACTCTGTTTTTATTCTTCACGTTACCGTTAATAGCAAGGCATGGTCGATGCTGATTGATTACCTATATGTATCCATTGCAGAACTCTTCTTATTATTTTGACAGATTTTGGTTTTTCTTCGCTATGTGATGTAAATATCTTTTATGTGAACATTGAAAGTTATGTATTACCGAATTCAAGTACTCGTGAATTACACTCATCATCTACCCATACTGACGCTAATGATATTGTTTTGAAGTCGTGATCGTTCTAACATTATCATTTGACGAATAAAACCATTAGTTTCTTCCTAACCAGCCGTAATGTCCTTAAGTTAAAAATCGAAAAAAAAAGAAAATAAGTGTGATAAATTGTGATCATCTGTTTCAAGTGACTCACTCATGACAGTGGCGCCGCGGTTGGCAGCTTCAGAAAAGGTATCACGCCGAAGTTGAAAGTCGACTATCCTTGAATCCAGGTATCCATGTTTGCTCCTTTCCTCCGATCCATTGATATCCTCCAAGAAACTGATTGTTCATAAAAACCACATTCAATTCCCCCCCCCCTCCTACAAAAAACAGATTTACTGAAAGTGCAGATCAGACTCATTTAGGTGAAGAAATTGAATCAGAAACATCCGATTAGACAACTTTAAAGGTGAAATGATTTTTTTATTCAAGCTAAACATTCGTTCAATTTCAAAGAATAAATGCATTTTATGCCTTCAATTTGCCAGAATCATCCCACTTAATTTGTTTCTTTGTCATAGATATTTGATATCCATCAGCGATTCGAAAAAATACCAATTGAGACTTTTTTCCTATTTTTTTTCGATTTCAGCCCGCTGTACGGCGGGTAAAAAGCAGTAAAAATCGACGAAGGATACCGGAAGAATAACTCGCTTTGTTAACGTTTCTTTGACCCAGAATAACTAGGTCAAAAGAAAGGTACACAATTAATCAAATCAACTTATTAAATGTAGAGTCAGTTAAATAGTTAGGTGTGACCCTTACTCAGGACCTGTCTTCGTGGGAAACACGTTCGGGAAATCTGCGGACAGGCTAGTCGCAAATTGGGATTTATCAAAAGAATATTAGGAAAATGCGACGAGAAAGTTAAAGAGCGATGTTATTTTTCACTCGTGAGACATCACTTGGAGTTTGCCGCTAGCATATGGGACCCTTATGAAGTAGGAGTAATCTCTGAAATAGATCGAATACAACGGAGAGCAGCAAGATTTGTGAAAAGTTGTTACGATAAACTTAGCATTGGTACCGAATTTATGAAGGAATTAGGGTGGGAATCTCTAACTGATCGAAGGGAGAAATACAGGTTAAATCTTTTGTGCAAATTCGGAGCAGACATTTTTTTGCCGGACGCTCAACATATACAGCTAGAGCCAAAGTACTACGGTAGAAGTGATCACAGGAATAAAATAAAAGAAATTGACTGCCGAACCGATAGATTCAAAAAGTCATTTTTCCCACGCACAATAAGGGATCATAATAGTTGCGATAGATCAATCACATGAAACTCCCACCATCAATAGGTAGAGTAGACTTTTCACAATAACATGGCATCATTAAAAACACTTCACACCGCTTTAAATGTCTGGAATTATTTTGTTCTCTGCGTGAAGTAGTATCTCGTTGCATTCATAAATTAATAGTATTAGTAATATTAGCCAGCAGTTGTCCCTTTATAAAGTATGAATGTTTGCATTTTCATTTACGTATCACTCTCCCAGTTTCTGGTTTGATTGCGCCCTGTTCTCCTGACTGCTTTTTCGTCTGCGCCTAGCGGCCGGGGGAATAGGCATGTGCGATTATTCGATTAATTGAATTGACGATTAAATTATTATTACAATTAATCGATTATTTCAGCACATCGATGTCGATCGTGGTAATCGAATCAAGTGTCAATTTTTTTCACGAGTCAATTGTTATTCAATTCACAATTATTGTCCGGTAACCGATTGATTGTCGATTATTGACGATGGTGACGGCCACCACCTACCCCTACCCCTCCAGGAGTTAGCAAGAAGATATCTAGCTATCCCGGCAACTAGCACTATTGCGTCCGGGAGGTTGTTCAGTCTCGGTGGGAACATTGTTATCGACACACGCCAGTGACTGTTGGATGAACACGCTGAGGATCTCATCTGCCTGTCTTCAAATAGCGACCTATTCCTTTAATTAATTAATAAAACCTAACTGATTGAATTATTTTTTTGTTTTTCAAATTAGTTCTTTCATTCTTCTCATTGCTAAAGCCTTTTAAAAGCAAGATCCAATATTGTCATTGCTCAATTAATTGGTTGATGCCAATTAATTGAGCAATGACAATTAATCGACACCCAATTCGATGTCAATAAATTGGTCTTTGTCAATTAATTGAATGACTTCAATTAATTGCCATTTCTTCAATTCCCGACAACTGAATCGACCACATTTCCAATTATTCTTATAATTGATCGATTATTTTCGATAATCGCACAGGCCTACGGGGGAACGTGCAAGGTCCCGATTTGTGCTGGGACGAGTGCTGAATGCCTAGTGTGGAATCACCCCGTGCCACACACCGTACAGTGGTGGCTTGCACGGTACTTCGTAGATGTAGATGTAGAAGAAGGGAAGGGGAAATGCAATACGTATACGCACGCGAGTTGAACGTGATACGTGGGGATCATGTTAGGGTATTCACGGCAACCTATTCACTTTACGCTTCACCGGCAAATCACTGACAACTCTTTGAAAAGGGACGAAAGTGGAAAAGGGGTCCAGGATTTTACTGGAGGGGGAATTAGGGTCAAGTACAGGGTAAATCCCCCCTATGCTCCTTCATATCACACGCTTACTGAAGTTGAAGCAATACCGTTAAGTCTATACTCCTCGTCTTCTTCCGGAAAATGAAGACGATATTCCTAAATAATGACAATACCAACTATGTTTCAATCCAAAGAGTTTTTACTGGTACCACTGATGCCAAAGCTACGGCGTCATCATCAGGTACAATACGACGTACCGGACGATGACGCCGTAGCTTTGAAACTACTAGACAGCATTATCACAGAAACACTTTGTAAATTTCCAAAACAAGTTTATTTAACCGCCCTAGGTTTTCAGCAAGACATTGCCATTATTAAAGGTATCACCTTGCATCACTGTGGCAACATGGCAATGTTTTGCTGAAACCTAGGGCGGTTAAATGAACTTAACGTGGAAATTTACGAAGTGTTTCTGTGATAATGCTGTCTGTCACACATTCCCACAAATTATCGCCTGATACTCTTAAAAAATCTGTTAAAACTAGTAGTAACAGTAAAAACTCTGTGGTTTGAAACAAATTTGTCGTTGTCATTATTCATAATGGACTTCCAAAGGGTCGCGCCTGAAAGGATTGAATTCAAGAGATTCTTAGGGCCGTATTTATAGTCGTTACCTAGCAGTCCCCTTATCCATCCCCTACCCAGCAGACCCCTTGAATTGTGCGTCCTATAGTCAAAATTAAGGGAGTTTTAGGTAGGGGATGGTTGGGGGTTAGATCTGGTAACTAAGGACTACAAACGGCGGGAAATGGAATTCGCTGCTCAAATGTTTCAGTGGTGACGCTCGTGATCAACATGGATACGGATAAATAAAGAGCAAGACGCAGCATGAAAACTGTTAAGATGGCCGCTCGACGTGCAAATAGCTTCAACGGTGTGGAGAAGAAGATTTTGTGTGACCTGGTGTAGAAGCATAAAGATATAGTGGAAAGTAAGAAAACGGACGCAGTTTCCTGCCACAAGAAGAAGAAATTGTGGGAAAATATATATGCTGCGAGTATATATGAACATCCTTGGAATGAGTCTGGCGTCACATCAGATATTTATCGATTAAGAGCTAATCTCACCGTTGTTTTATTGACACCAAATCTTCGAAATTATTAATTTAAGGCTATGCACGTTCATTAGAGTCAGTTTAGTTATATCTGTTGCGTTATTTTTTCGATAAGGGGGCCCCTGGTGGAGCATGCATCTCCTGCCAGCATTAGGAGAGGCTAAGGGGGCTGCTGGGGGTGGAAATCAGACTATAAATACAGTTTTTGACACGAAGGGGACTGTTAGGGACTGTGGGACTGCTGGGTAACGACTATAAATACGGCTCTTAGTCATTCATATATGTAACGAGTCACGCAGAAGTATTCACAATACTTTTTCGTGACTTATAACATTTAAGGGGAAAATTTAACCCCTCCCACCCTCCGTTAATTATAGTCACCACAACCATATTATAGATGGGTTAAAGGTCGAATGAAAGAGTGATTGGATCGCGATTTCTTGCGTAATATCCCTGGAGAGCAATTCCACTTTTTCACATTCCTGTGCTTTAAACTACTGCTTTCACTGGTTGCAAGTACAAGGACGGGTGACGCATTGGGAAGACGACAAAGATGCAATGGAATCAATTCATACATTCTTGCGAACAATTATTTTTCTCCGTCCTAGGATGAAATTATAGCAAAACGTATTTCGGCGATGAATAGGAGACTTAACTCACGGTCCCAGAGGGGATAAACTTTAGGTTTTATTTAACAGCAGAACGAAAATAAAACAACCCAAGTCCTAAAAAGGGTGCTGAGGACGCAAAAGGGTTCGTGGACGCTTCTCAGCGGGATCTACAAGGGACTAATTTTATTTTTTGTTTCCGAGTAAACGGAATACTTAGTTGTCCAACGCAGAGGTAGTTTTCACGCGAACGAATTTATATATCCGATGTGTAACTTTTAACGTACAGGATTAATAGGAAAGGTTAGTGACATTAGAGATTTAAGCACACTCCAACTCAACGTAACCAGGCCCTTCCTAGGAGGTAATAGGACCCTTGGCGTCGCGTTAGCATGGCGCCCGTATGAATCTTGGGGTAGCGCATAAATAGTCGCTCAACTAGGGAGCACTAATAACGTATCCTCTCCACCAGTAGAGGGCAAAGAGCAATTACCATGGCGACGGAATTCCCAGGCGAAGGTGGAAAGGCGAGTCCGCGAATAAGAACAGAAAAACGGGTCGGACTGATGTTTTTAAATCTTTTATTTTAGCAGCTGCTGATCCTTTTCAGGAAACATTAGCATTTGATGTCGACCGATCACAGTGTGACCATTTCCTTTGTAAAGTTGAAGCACCGCAAAAACGTTAATGGAATTCGAAGACATTCAACCAGCACCTAAATATCCGCTTAGGCATCCTTCTCTAATGTATATCTATATCAATGCATCCTACCCTTCAATTTAATTGTATCCCTTTCCCTAGTGGTAACCATGGTAATCCATGGTAACCAGTCACCAAGCAGCTAAAAATATGAGATTAATCTCAGCTATGCCTTTGGGACCAATCAAGTATTACGTAAGACGTGCGGAGGAGAAGGAATCAGGTTCTTCTTACACTCGCAGGGGGGTATGGGAGCGTCTGCGAACATCTTACGTAAGATTTAAGGTGGTTCCACCGTAAAATGACTTAAATATCATTTTCTTCATATTCAGTCTACTTGTATAAAACCTTCTCCTCTATCTGATATGAACAACAAAATAATACCTTTCCACGCTAATTTAATCTATAATTGAACTTGAAATTACATGGTGTTCAATGGGGGAATGAGAGAAACACGGGGAAAAATAGTATTTTTCCATAAAATACAAATACCATTTTCGTGGAAAACTGTCTCTAAGAAGGAAATAATCCAGAGAAATTGAATAATAATAAAATATAGGCATCTTACCACCTTATTTTTCTAGTTATTGAAGAATTAATGCAGTAATTGAAGTCAAAATGCAGTAATTCGTAGGAAATGGCGCTGCAGTCGGCTCCTATGGCTGGAATAAAGTGCTAATTTATAATACATTCGTGGAATAATCTGCATTTTTTCTACTTAACTTTTGGTTTTCTGTGAGTAACGCATTTCATCAGCGACAGCAGGGTATTTTGGACAAAATATAAAAAATGTGGAATTTATTATTTGTTTTGACTCACACAGTCGCGGCGGAACCTCCTTAAGTTCTACTCGTGAGATCGTATTTGTATCAGTTTTGGGGTAAACGTATTTAGAAAAAACTTAGTGTCACTGAAACAACGCATACAGTCCCCTTCATTTAAGGTTGTAGATCGCCATTATATTTGAGTCTTAACACGCACATTGAACCAAATCTCAAAATAATTCCTTCAATTACTTGTACTCAATATTCCCATGAGTAGCCGAAATAACTAAAGGTAGTTTGAGCGAGATATTTCCCCAGTCATGATGAAGTACATATTCCAATTTTTCAATTCAAATTTTTTTTTATTTAAGCGTCTATAAGAATTTTGAATTAAATATTTTTATATTAATGAGGCAAAAATATAGTTATACATGACAAAAATTCGCAATAATTAAAAAAATATCCTCAGAAGTCTCTAACTTGACTTTTTTTTCACGCCGTACGGTGAAAATTTTTAATATATATATATATATATATAAACTATGCCACAGGTGGGACAGAATTAAATATAGACATATAAAAAAAGAACACTCACACTATACGTTGATATTTCGGTTACTATAGAACCTTTCTCAAAGATAGAAGGATACATATATATATATATATATATATATATATATATATATATATATATATATATTATATATATATATATATAAATTGACCTAAACTCGAAATATTTGCACCGTATGTTAAATACAATGGTTATCGCTCCGATTATTCGAATCAGCATCGACGATTTTAAACTGAAATGGCGAAGATCCATTGACGGATAAAAGCCGATTGCTATTAAATCTACGTAGGTACTACCTTAGAGTAAGTATATACATACTCTATGGTACGACTTACTACCATGCGAAAGTCGTTTAAAGTACAGTCGGGGATAAGGAAAAGGAATAGATCCATCTTAAAGGAGTGCCTTTTTTGTGCCGCTGATCTTGTTCCTGTCACTAATGTTGCGTGGAAATAAGGAATTTTAGTATGTACCTCACCAATTTGGAAGTGTACCCATCTTTCTTATCTTGTGGCTTCTATCAGTTCCAGAGGTACAGTGCGGAGTTAAAATAAATACCAAGGTATAATTCCAACTATTTAATTTTATTAATAGCTTTTAATATGCATTGCTTTTGCATCGAAATTGCCTAGGTCTAAACGCCCAACCATTAGTTATTCGTAGTGTGACGTCATCTCCCATATTAGCAGAAGCGAAATAGCCTAGCTGTGCGTTGAGAGTGAAATTGTATTTGCCTTTTCGAAGTTATTTCGATATTTGCTAATTAATAGCTAAAGTTTCGTCCGCACGCTAAGACTACACAGTCACACAATCTCCAAATCAACAAATGGTCGACTATGGCAGATGACGTCAGAGCCTACAAAACATGGCGGACCAGTGTTTCGGCGCAATAATAATTTATTAGATTTTATTAGGTAATAAAAAATTAACGAAAAGCCTCTCGAGCGTCAGAATGAAAATTTAGTGTCTGAAGTATGGATAGATGTTTTAGATGTCACTTCCCAAAAGTGTACAAATACTCTATTGTTCAAGTATGACTTCAATCGCGTCCCGCGTAAGAAAGCCAATCCGGAAGGTGACGTAATTCTCCCATCTATCGGATAAAGGAGGAATGAAAATAATCGAAGGAGATGGGATTAGTGGAATCAGAGAGAGAGAGAAAGGCGCATAAGAACATTTCGAGGCAGAGGGAAGAGAGATTTTTTCGAGCTCAAAAAAATAAAAGAAGCAATTCCTCCGTCGCAAATCTTCCAATCTGTCCTTAATCTTGGGAAGTTTAATCGGAATAGACTGCCGCCCAAGAAAGGAAGCGAGAAAATCCGACGGAGAGTGGGGAGGGGTGGAGGAGGAGGGGTAGGGAAAGAGATCAGCGAAGACGATGAGTGGGCAAGGAGACATAAATCTTTGAGAGGTCGCGCTCACTGGTCGAGAGGTGCTTGGAAGAGGGGAGGAACTTAAAAAGAGGAGGGAGAAAGGATTTAGAGTGCAAGGGTAGAAGAAGGAGACGGTGGCTGGTGATGCATGAGGGTGCAAGGAGAGCAGATAGGTACAAGGGATATGGGGATATGAGGAGCTAAATACTCCCCCCCCCCTTGGGAATTAGGCTGGTACGGTGGCCGGTGTAGTGGCTTCCCACATCGACGGAGCGGGTTTGAAATATTATAATCGGTATTATTAGAATACTAGGTAACCCGTGCGAAAATTTCGCACTTTCACTCTATCAGGGAATAAGTATGTTAAGGAAACGGTGTAATTGGGTTTTAAATAGAGAAGAAGGTGTATCCTAAAGTACTTTCTTCATACTTGTTTTCTTGAAAAAATATACAAAACAAATGAATACAATACAGGCAAGAGAGTTTATCGAAACACTTAAGTCAAATTAATGGGTAAACAGTGAAATTTGAGATTGAGATTGTATTTTTCGTCAGAAGCCGGTGATTCAACGTTTAAAATGATACCTCATTTATCACTGTAGGTGCAGTATTAACGGAGCATATACGGAATGACAGAAAAAGACCTTTCTGTAATAATATACTCGTATATGATAAAATGGGGGTATATCACGATTTTTGTTGTTTTTTTACTTTATCGTGCCATGGAGACCATGACAAATGATCATTTGCAAATCATCTCTCAAAGCCGTTTTACACGGTACATTTATTTGTACATACCATATATCGTGCGAACGCATGTACAGTCAAGTGTGCAAGAAAATATCGTATGAACGACTGAATCAGACTGAATGTCGCTTTACACGATGAGTGCAAACGCAAAATTTTCCGTGCAATTTAGTGGTAGAAATCGATCGGAATTCGCGAGTGTTTTGTTTATCATGTTTATGTTTCTCTCATGTACATACATATGTTTCACTCACGTATTTCACACCTTGAAAAGCTGATCACCAGAAATTCGGAACCTCGACTCGACCATTTGCCTACTGATAATTCTCCTGGTTTAGTCAAAGCTCTCTTGGACTCTTCTCTCTGGCTTTATATTCGACCTGAGCACCGTTTCGTTTTTTCTCTTCTGGATTTAGTGCGACAACTCTTTGACGTTTCTTGCTGGATCTCCACTCTTGATAGACTCATTTCGTAGGTTTATTTTGTTAGTGATAGTGTTATTATCAAGTGGTATAGCGGAAAACGTGACACGTTTCTTTAGTCCCTCCAAATGTCCCTCCCTTGTATTTGTACCAATGTGTTGATGCCTTTTTTTGACGATTTTTATGTTAATTGCTAACCAACAGCAATAAAATTATTATTATATTACATATATCACGCGGGATATCAAGAACTCTACTTGAATGCGCGACCGCAGTCATAATTTTGGGGGAAAAGGACACAAACCCAAAGAACGCGATTACACTGAAAAACCAGAACACCAAATAACACGACGAAATGACGATGTAAACATTTGAGCAACTTTTAGTTAACTCTTCTCTGGTTCTCCACTGCTTCAAACTATTCACAATTGCCGACGTGTAATTAATTCTTGCCTTGAGAATGAGTGACGAGTCGTCTCTCGAAACGTCGACAATTATGAATAGTTTAAACCGGTGGAGAGTCCGAGAAGAGTTTACTCATTAAAGATTATATATACAGGATAATAGTTACTCATATTATTCGCCGGGAAAGTGTTAATCCATTTTATGAACAACTTTATTTTCCATCGTAACATAGGCTCCACAGTTTTTGCCATATCTACGCCATCTGTTGAATAAAACCTGCACGAAATGGTAAGATTGTCAGAATGGAATTAGATCAGGTTCTATTTTCCGTTCAGTCATTCATACATTCACACAAGCGTTCGCACAATTTGCCGTTTTACACGGTACAATTTCCTGATACATGCGTTCGCACGATAGATTGAACATAAAAATGTACCGTGTAAAACTGCCTTTAAATATTCCAGACATTTCCAGAGATATAAGAGTCTAAATTTAAATAGAAGGACAACCTTCCCATATAACGGCCGTGACGTCATTTCATCCATTGCTTCTTCCCAATCCATTCTAAAAGATGCTCCTAAAAAGCCTTTTGTGAATATTTCCACTTCTGCCGGAAATACAACAGCATAAATATTTAGGAAATATGTACTTTGAAAAAATATCCGTCTTCACCGGGAATCGAACCTCGGGCCTTTGATCGATGGATGAGATGACGTCAGAGGTCGTTTTGCGGAAACAGAAAAAAATGCGACTTTCTATGATTAGTTATTTGATTGTTAGGCCATAATGCTTCGAAGCAACTCCGTAAATCTAGCTCTATGAAAACCTTTTTGCAAATTTGATTTCAACGGTAATATCGAAAAAGCATTCCAATGATAATCCCACATTACGCTCATCACTGAATGACTCTGTAACGCTGTAAGATGGAGCAACAGTCAAGACAAGAGAAAGTAAGCCCTGTGAACTGCCTTTTTATTTCAATGTAAGATGTAGACAGATGGTAAAGTGGTAAGATTGTGGAGTGGATGGTATGGAGTTCGTTGCCCCAAGGGTGGTAAATATTTTTTTTCTTTTTATCATAGTTTATTTTCGCTCATCTTCTAAGATATTGTGCTTTCTTCATAGTAAATTAAGTTAAAAATATTTCCACACAATTTCTTACTCTCTATAAAGTGATACACTCATTAATTCATAGGGGGAGCAAAGCAAGTTAGATGGATCAGCAGTCACTTAAATTTTTAAAATACCGTTTAATTTTACCTGAGGACGTTTTTGCTTGGAAACTTTGCGTACCTCAAATAAGGAATTTTAATAATTTAGCGAACACAGCATGACACTCATCTATGGGGGCCTTAAGCACCTTAACATAGGGATGGGCAAGTCAAAAAATAAATCGATAGATATCGTATCAATATTTAAAACATGTATCGATAGTTATCGAGCCAAAATTATCGATATTTTGATATATCGACAATTCTGCCAAAACAAGCGGTTCCTTAAAGTTTCTCCAAAATATATAAAAAATGTTGAAGTAAAATTTGGAAAATCATGGGCATGTAGAAGTAATAAAAAATTCTTTTATTTTTTTATTTTTACAATCAATTTTAATTAATCAAACCAGTATCAATCAAACCGTTTTCCTATTCGCATATGTTCTAAGCGAATATCATCACTTATTTTCGTTATAGCACTAGACACCGCAGCTGGAGAAACAAATTTACAGCGGTGACGTGCTAAACAAATATATCGAATTTGATACTCGGAAAAAAAAATCAATTTTTGATATATCGACATGAAAAATATCGACGATAATTATCGATAGATTTTAAAAAATATATCGAGTTTTTGATATATCGATATTTTTTGCCCAAGCCTACCTTAACAACTAACTAGTTTATACATAATATTTAGTGTATAATTTGATACCAGTGAGTATAAAGGTTAATAATAAAACTTAATTCCTTCCAAATGGCAGTGCAATGGCTACCTACTCAGCCCAATGTAGATTATTTATTTAATATTATTGTGTGACGTTGTTGTACTTATTATATTTATCCTATTTGGTTCATTGCTAATTTGTATTGTATTTATTATTTGTTCTTAGAATTTAAAAAATTAACAATTTTAATTTTTCTTTGCGGATGTATGCAGCCATACATTACTGTGAAGGTAGCCTCAGCTCAAGGGGGGCTATTCTGTATGTTCTCGGAATTCCCGAGCCTCGAAAGTGACGAAAATTTGACGTCACAGCCTCTAAAATTCCAAATAGGAAGCATTCAAAAGTTGAGATTTGTCGGCGGAAGTGACGTCACATTCACGGAATTTCCGAGGTTCGACCGTGTCGAGTATCCTTACTGATTAAGGTCCCAGTTATTATACTCTTAGAGGCTACCTAAAATGCTTTCTATAATGTCTGTATAAAATCATTGTTTTTTGGTGAATGTTGTATTGGGAAGTAATAAACTTATAATTTTTATTATTATGCACCGATCATAACTTGGGTGCTTAACGAGGAGATAACCTCAAGTGCAGAACTCTGCCCGTTCAACGGGAAGTAAAACGATTGATATATTTAGTCCAAAATATTTTAAAGACAACATCAGGTTTTACCTCGTCTCTTATCCCAGACTTAGGAAACCCCGGACATAACCTAAACCTACTCGCTTATCATGACGTTGGAAATAACGCGTTAACTGTCGGTGACTCTTATCAATGTATTTCCATAGCTTATGAATCGGTTTTGCATTCGTTCAAATGATTGATAGGCTTAACGATAGCACAGTACTTAGCTTAAACAATTTATTTTACAGGAAATTCAAGTATGCAAGAGTGCGAAGTCCTGGTTAGAAGTGATTTCAACGTTTAGAAATATAAATAACCTTGCCAGCTAAATGTTTTGCACCCGCAAAAAGTGAATACAAATTTCTGCATCGGCAAAAACAACGGCTATAGTGCATTACAAAAGACCACTTACGTAGTCAAATTCCCGTTCATTTTAATCGCTTATTTTAATGAATTTTTAAAAATACATAAGTTGAGTTCATTAAATTACATTAAACGATACTTACACATTTATGGACTTAATTGCAGAAAAGGAGTAATGATGGAACAAATTAAGATAAAGGTGAGCTTTCGTCTCGCGAGCAAAAACGCAATTTTCACCCACTTCCAACATGGGCAACGCCACAAAATTCCCCTCACTTATCATGCAAACCTTGCGCATTTATGCAATAGTTTTAACATAAAAATACTATATTTATTCTAGGAAAGGCAAAGTGTCAAACCTAAGAAGTGAGAAGTTTTTTCCTCTACGCCATATTGGAAATATATGTTGTTTTATCCTCTTCACCTTCTTCAACGCGTTATTCAATTACATTGCACTTTCACGCCTTCCGTCGTAAAAATTCCTCATTTCGCCTGAAATAGTGAAGGGAGGTCTGCATTTAGCGAAGAAAAGCAACTGCTCGATGGCTGCGCCATCTAGGGGGAGCGGTAGTTCCTATAACCTTCAAACATGGCGGAGAAATCACGGAAAAAATTCGAAGAATTGGTCATTTTCTAACTCGCTGTCCAGCGCTCATCATTCACCGATCACAGAAAAACCATTTCTTATTTTAAGTTGACAACCCGCTTCGCTCCGTGGAGTCAATTAGGGTCAAACGGGGGTCAGAGGAAATGAGGACAGTGTTACCTTAACAATATACTTCTTCTAAGACCCGCCACTCTTCCAAGGACTCAAGCGAATGTTATGCATGTCCACAGCCACATACCTGGAAAGAAATGAGAAAAAACTATGAGCAATTCGATCGAAAATGACAAACAGTAGTAAAAGGCCAATATATGAGAACGGCTTAATTTAACAAAACATTGGAAAAGAGTAGCTATATAACTGCTATATAGTCAGCCGAATAGAACATCAGCCTCACGTAATTGATTCATATAACATTGGGAACATTGATGACGTGCGTTGGAATGCGCTTGAGAAGAAAAGAACGTCGATAATCGTAGTTGCGATTGCTGTTAGTGTTTATTTCCATTAAAGGCCAAAAATTCATTCATTTAAGAATTCTACCAGCTGATTGGTAGGTACTTGGACAGTCCCCATCCTGCATCCCAATTTCATAGACATTGTCACGCTTTCCCTCCTAAGGATGGCCCGCCATTAGATCCCTCTTCAATTCTTCATATCTTATATACCTCCTCTTATTTCGTCCAGATTTCCTATCCTCTTCCTTCCTCTTCCACGCTTCCCCAGTGTTCTCCCCTCTATCACTCTCTTCAACAATGCCCTCTCCTCTCAAAACCTCCTCCATCCATCTCTTCTGCCTTCTCCGAACCTCTCTGCCACAAGCTTCCTCTCCTCTCCGACCATATCCAATACCTCCTCGTTCGTCTTCCTCGCCACGCAGCTAACCTTCTCCATCCTTCTCCAAACCCACATCTCAAACGCCTCAAGTCTACGCACATCCTCTCTTCGCAATGACCAAGTTTCTGTCCCATTTAGCGCCACGCTCCATATTAAAGTTTTCACCAGCCTCTTCTTTACGTCTCTCACCAGACCCCCACTCATCAATTCCCTTCCCTTCGAAAATGCTTCTTTAGCGAGCGCTTACCACTAAACCCATTCTCCTCTAAAATACTACCCAGATACGTAAACTGCTCGACCTGCTCTATCTTCTGCCCTCCCACCCTTATATTCAGCCCCGCCTTCTTACTTCTAGAAAATCTCATCACTTTCGGCCTAAACATAGGGAAACTATGTATTATGGTTTGGAATGAAGTAACTTAAGTAATTTTCCAGACGGTATATTATTCTCATTCGGTTTCAACGATATAGCGTCATATTCAGGAGGTTACTAAACCGTGTGGAAAATTACTTAATGAAAGTCATTTCATTCTAAACCATGGAAAAATTCCTCAAAGTGAGCCCGTCGACGATTTATTTTACTGTGTATTATGGCCTAAACATATTGAATTAAAAGATTTTAATTTACTTTGTGTTAAAAAGCTTCCAAAGGCTACAAAACATTATGCCAGCGCACATAGTTCCATTTAACGTTGTTCGTGTGCGCTTAAGTGCGCTGATATTGTATTCCGATGTGCGCTAACTTCAACATCTTAAATGGAAAACCCCCAAAGATAAGCGGTCTTTCTTTCATTTTATAACCACTCCAATCCAATATTTTCTACATAAAAATTGATTTTATTTCAAGGTCCATTCATGTTTTTTGTTTTTTCTGTTTAAAATGTTTTTGTTTTTTTTTCAAATCTCATACACGTATTGTAACCCTAAGGGTTTTTTACCTTCCAATTATTTTGTAACATATCTATACCTATCTTTGAATTAAATTGTATCACCAGTACAGTTATTATTTTTCACTGAGGGTAATTGTTTTTGTATTTATTTTTCTTTGTTATTAAGCTCCACCTATTTTCTGAATTGAAAGAAATAATTTGTTAATCTGTGAATTACCTCGCTGCTATTTTCATTGTATCTTATCGTTGCTATTGTATCTTATTGTTTCTCAAAGGGACCTGTCCTAGAGTAAGAGGTTTTTATTTGATTCTATTCTACCTTTAACTCCCATGGTAACCCACCCATTCCCGCACACATTACTTCAATTATTATCAATTATCCCAATCACCCAACAATTGCCTTCGCTTCGCCACCAGAAATCATGAAAAATAAGTTAGGGACGCCCACTGACCGAAGAGTTCTCCAGTCCGTAGTTAAACCTTTGCTGCTGATGGATATATCGACACGTCGGAGATGTAATAATCCCCCAGGGCAAATACCAAAGCAGAGCAGACAGCGAATCGAATTTGAGATGACTCGCAGTAACTTGGACGCAGTAACTTGGAGGCCTTAGGCAGTCGCCAATCGAAAACTTCCCGAGTTCCGAAAAAATTACGCCTCACCCAAACACACGTCGCTACACATTTTCATCATATTTATTACTGCCATTATTGCGTATTACTGTCCATCTACCAACGGATCACTTAGGGTAGTCACTGAAAGTCAAGAAGAAAGGTCACGTGAAAAAATCACACTACCTAGAAGTCGATACAATTTGGTCCCATTTAAAAGAAAAAACTCTCATCTTTCCAATTATATCAAAATAGCAACCCCTTCACCGAACTACTTTTCGAGCAATTTGCCTAAAAATATAAGCTGTTTTACATGGGATAGATTATGGCTGTGCGCTCCAGAGGGAGAATATTGAAAAAAATTAGGACTTTATAGCACCTAGATTTCGTCAAAAAAACTAACGTTGAGTAGCATGTATGTTTTCTCAAATATTTATAAAAATTTAACTATTACTCACCGAAGTAATTTTTACAGAATGGCACACAAAAAACTGTTGTTTTGAAGAGTTTTCAGCCGTACGGCGTAAAAAAAGAGTCAAGTCAGAGACTATTGTGGTTATATTTATTTATTTACATATATAACTATATCCCTACGCCATTAATATTACAATATTTATTTCATAGTTCTTACAGACGCTGAAGTAAAAAAATAAAATTCGAATATGGTCTCCATTATGACTAGGGATATATCTCCCTCAAACCACGTTAAGGAGTCCACATTCTCTTTTTTCGGGATTATCATTCTGGCGTCGCGGTTTCGTTCGTCATGCATATTTGTTACCAATCGTCCTATTACGCCTTCGTGGCATTATATGGCTAAAATTATGTTCAAATTAGATGTAATTTTCAAATTACAATGCGGGCAAACGAAGAAACCTACTTATTTACACCGGTGTTACGTTAGCAGAGATTAAGCAAGAAGAGGAAATGAAAAAAAAATAAATACTCACCAATACCCTCAAGCAATAAGACCTTAACATGTGTACATCTTATGGGAACGCTTTGACTCGACTGGGGTCGAACCGAGGTTCACTAGTCACAAAAAAGTAGCCTATTATCTGCCTAAGGAAGACGTTTAATAAACCTGAAAGTTTCAAAGCTGTGCTACATTTGGTTCTCGAGTTTTAGGTGAACATATAAATACATCCTGGTCAAGGTGAATGATTTTTCCTCTGTGGAATATCGCAATTATTATCGCTGCAATCTGGTTCCAGAATTTTTCAGGATGCAGAATTGATTATACAATTATCTTTTTAAGATTCCCCTGAGAAATAAATAAGTAATTTCCCAATTAAATCAGCAAGATATTCAATTAAAGAGTATAAACCTGTCGCGCTGATAGTTAGCGCCTGACCGCTAGAGTGCTCTGGCTGAAATGTATAACTATTGGAATAATGTGAGTGTCAGACTCCTTGGTTCGAACGCTTTAGCGAGTACAATATTGCGAAAAAAAATTTAAAGGGTTTTGCGATGATGAAAACAAAATTTCTAAAGATGTAAGTGAAAATAGCTATGAACAAAATAAGAAAATAATTTCCACAGCGGAGTGTCAAACGCCATACCACCTTCACCTCCACAGTACTCCACCTTACCCCTGGGCTACCAGTTGCTCAACAGGATTGGTGGATAACAAGCCTTTAATGCAATTTCATTTTCAGAAATTTATATGCCACTGATTCATTGGAAGGAAACACGGTTAGACTTAAACTTATAATAATGACAAATTTCCATAAAAATGTTAAGGGCTTCAAAAATATATTGGGAATAAAAATGTAACAAATAATTAACCTCTAAAGATATACAAATTCACATTGCATATATATTTTCAACAGGAACGAATAACCTTTGGAATATTTTTCGTTTCGTTTATCATTCGTTGTGTTATCATGTTTATATATTTCCCTAATATCGCCGACCTGCCATCTTTGATGACTTAGGTATGCCCGGAAGGGTTTTATCTGGGCGGAACCCTCGATTCGAGTGAAAATTCACTCGAACGTAGGTAGATTGGGGAAGTAGTTAATTACTCGCGCCGTTTGAGTGAAATGTTCAATCAAAGGACATGAGTGAAAATGTTTCACTCGAAAGAGCCGTTCACTCGAGGCTTGAGTGACAGATTTCACTCGAAGTCTTTTAGAGATTAGTTAAAAGTGTGACATTGGCAGCTGTTGTGGTCTCTTATATCGTTCGTGGGAAAAATTACATTTTAAATCCGTCCGTTCTGCAGTCTAGTTCCCTAATTTTATTCACGTCATCCGATCTGCCGTAGTATGTTGGATTTCGTAAAATATTACCAACGTCGTCAGAGAATAAATCGGTTTGGAACTTACATAATAGATTTAGTCTAAATTTTAATCGGCAGTCTGAAAGCGTTTCCCATCCCAGTTGCTGCAAAAGGTCAGCAACGCTAACGAGATTATCATAACGGCCTGTAAACGCATCTTTCCGATCTTCGCTGCACGCGATCTAACTAGGTTTTTAAGTCTACCTAATTAGGATCCTAAATAATGGGGGGTTATTTTGTAATCTCACCTTTTTAGTGACTCTTAGCGAAAAGGCGGGAGATCCGTTTCCCTCTCTTAATGATCGGCTCACGAACGGTTCGTGAATTGTCGAAGCTTCAATTACCTTATATATCAAATAAAAGATGCCGAGACTAGCGAATACTCAGATTGCTCAACATCTTACGGAAGATATCTTACATACCACGAAAATCTAAATACAGTCAAAACCACAAGCGACATGTAAGCGATCACTCAATATTTAATAAAAAATTAAGTGAATCTAATTAATGTTCGATTCACAATCACGGGAAATATCTACATAGAACGTAGATTATAAGGCAATATTTGTTGAAATTATGGTATGAATAACTGAATTCCATTCTCCATACACTGGCGGATAGGCACACGAAAACAAAGGTATCAGAAACATTGTTTGGGAAATATTGATGCGAAATATATATACAGATAATTCAAGCTAATAATGACATAAGCATTTCAAACAAAGCATACCTTCAAGTGCAATATATTGGAGTTGAAAATGCTCTGAAGTTTTTCACGTTTAGCAAATTACAACAATACGATTTAAAATCGTTTGTATCTTTCGCGCCCTTGTTTATTTGCCAACTCAAGCTTCAAGTGGAAACGATGGTGGCTCCATGTCACGTGCTTTACGACAGGTGAGATGGAACTAATGGCAGGCGGAGATAATGAAACGGATCAAGAGTCGAAAGATACGGATCAGAGCGGACGAATCGTCTAAAAGACCAGCACATGACCGGCAGTTCACCGATTGAGATCCGAAGATGGTCACGCCGCCTGGGTGGTGGAGTTGAACTACAAAAAAGTGACATTTTATGACGTATTCTCACTAAAGTGAGATTAAAAAATAACCCCCCTGTCTGCGTATTCCAAAGAAAAGGTCGAAGACCAAGGTCGTTTGGCAAGGTCGAGTTCGAGCGACCGCATCAACAATCACCAGCAGAGGGGGAGCGACAATTGGGACGTTGTTCGTGCGGGACACGTAGGCGTTGGGGGGGTAAACAACTTCGACAATGCAATTTGCACATCCGTAAACACCACAGGCAAATTCATCCGCGGCACTTGCAACAAAAGGGCACGATGAAAGCAGAAGGCGAGAGACGTTGCAGACACGTACGGAGCTCAAAAGGAAAAAAGGAGGACGTGTTTAGGGTTGGTATAAATAGCGGCGAGGTCGAACAAAGGGAACTATAGCTGTTCATGAAATGACCAGTTCCGATAGGAGGCTAAAACTCTGTCCTTTTGGTTTCCAATGGCTTATCCATCATATACCGATAGCCGAGCTTCGACGGGATGATACTAATTCAATACAGCCACCCGAAGAAGGGAGAACAGCTGTAAGCCAGTTAAGGAGGACCGAGAATGGGAAACTACAGAAACTACACCACCCAACACTGATCTGTGAGTAACTTGATTCATACCAGCTCATACCCATTGATCTCATTTCTAGCTGATGTTGATTAGTGTAATATTGATTCTTCCTAAACAGAGGGTAGATATGTTAGTAGCTTGTTGTCTCTGTGTGTAAAAATATAAAGAAAGGGAGTTTATTACTAACAGTTTGACCTTTCACATGTATTTTATTAAATAAATTGTGCCTGTTTGAAATTGTCTTACGTCTAACCTGTATATTAAATCACATGAAGAGGCCGGGCAATGATGTATCAAGGTTAAAGCGTCGGGGAAAACTACAGTAATAGTGACTAGTAGTTTCAGGCGTAACTTGTTGGAACTTATTCATTGTGTAAATGAATTGGTGGTTCTACAATGATGCTTTTATTAGCACGACCCGGGTTTCGACGTACTATAACGTCATCTTCAGGTGAAGACTCTTCATTAAACACTCCATGGGTCGCGCTAATAAAATCGTATCATTGTGGCACCACAAAGTTAAAGTTTTTCATTAATACAGTAATAGATAGTGTTTTACGTACCCATGTACGCTACAATTCGTGCGGAAGAACATCGTGCGAAAGAGGAGTAAAACGTGTGACGTGGAAGGGTTATAGCTTGTTTAGTTGAAGTTAAAGAAAATTCCTGAATTTATCTCTGTGATGAATCATAGGGAAAAATAAAAAAATGACAAAATAAATTATTTGGAATTCCACCTTTTTTTATAAAAAAACGATCGGTTTCGTAACAAAGTTACATCCTCAGGTGAGCCCGAAACGGTGTGTTACATGTCTTAAATTCCATATACCTACTTGAAAAAAGTTTTGAAAATAACCTTCCATGTTAACACTAAAAGGCGATCCATAACCAGCAGGTCTTTGTAAATAAAATGAAATTTGTGACCAGAACCTTCCAATGGTACCTACCCCTCACCTCACAAAATATCCTTTTCGCAGGTCAAAATTTTCCTTCGGTTGGTCTTTCTGATCACCCAACTGCGGGGAGGAAGGGTTCTCGTTCCGCTTGGAGAGGTTATTGCACCCCCCCCCCCCTCAGGTGGTTCGACTGTGTTGTCACATAGCCATCAAGTTGGGACTTGGAAATTTTTCGGCTCCGAAGAGGTAAGTTTTTTTATGAACAGGGCTCCGAGGTGGTAAGTTTTTAATGAACAGGGCTGTACCATCCAAAATGTATTTTATATTAAGCATGAAGAATCAATAACTGTATTAAATTGTCGAGGAATAAGTTTTTTTGGGAAGATTTTTCCTAGGATAAAACGAAGACTATACGTTACCAACCGTACAGAAAAATCAATTAACGAGCAAATGTAGCAGTTGTTTGAAAAATAACTTATTTCCGACGTTATGTGAGAACGCGTTCATTCGCAATTGTGTGCCGCAAGGCATATCACGGAGAGAGAGAGATACTCCTTTAGCTGAAGAGGAGATTCCGACAGAGGCGAGATCCTTAAGGTAGTTGGAGCGAGATATTTCCCTAGCCATATAACGGAGACCATATTAGGATTTTAGTTTTTTTATTTCAGCGTCTGTAATAATTGTATGAAGTAAATATTGTAGTATTAATGGCGCAAACACATTATATGTGCCCATGTAAAAGGATTTGTGTTGAAAGCCTCTTGAACCTGTGATGAAACTGTGATGAAGGGCTTTAATCTATCTAGAAACTTCCTTGAACTGTGTTGGTCTCTCTTGTTCCAAAGGCAGGAGCATGTGGTTCTGTTGAAACTGCCTTGAATTCTGCCTTGACCTCACTTGAAATTCTGCCTTCAACTGCCTTGTTTTTAAGTGTATTGTAATGTAATGGTATTTCTGCCCTACAATCACGGAACTGCCATTTAAAAATTAGTTCTCGAGGTCACTTTATTCCTCGGAAGTGGCCATATATACTATAGGTCTGTCTTGATACGGTAAGTATGTTTTCGGGAGCGGGAATATGCGCGTAGAATCGTAGGATAGGTGAACGTGCGAGATAGATCTAAGTAGTTAAGTAGGCTAGGACAATGTAATTTAATTAATGTGCCATTGCGTAACAGTAACATTCATAGTATTTGAGATGTAAAATTTCATTTTTTTATTTTGAGAGGGCAGGGGAGTTTCAAGGGAGTGTCAACGGAAAATTTCAAATGAGTCTTTGACAGAGAATGTCAAAAGAGTCTCGACAGAGACTGTGCTGGATTCATGTTTCAACACAACTTCAAGAGAGATTCAAGGCAGCCATTTCAAGATGTTTTCAACACAGATTGTTCCACTAGTATGACCGAAATTATCAGTAATTAAATAAATAAAGCTACGTAAGTCTCTTAACTTGGCTCATTTTTTTCACGCCATACGGCTAAAAAAGTCTTCAAAACAGCAGGTTTTTATTTGCGATTCTATAAAAAATTACTTCGGTGAGTAATAGATTAATACTTATAAATAGTTTATAAAAGATACAAACTAAAAACTTAGTTAGTTTTTTTACGATATATAGGCGTTATAAATTTCTAATTTTTTCCTTCAATATTCTCCCTCTGAAGCGCACAGCCTTAATCTACATCCCATATGCAAAACAGCTAGTATTTTTTAAGCAAAATGCTGGAAAATAAGTTTGGTAAGGGATTAGAATTGTGAAATCATTGGAGAGATGAGAGTTTTATCTTTGAAATGAGGCCAAATTCATCAAATTCTAGGTGAAGTGATTTTTCGCTCAAACTAACTAAAAAATATACTCTCCTCATTCCTTCGCCTTCACCTCAAAGTACAAGTATATATATACACACCCACTGACACAAACGCGCACAGAGCAGGGTCCATTGGCTCACTTTTCTGACCACTCCCCGTCCATCGTGGCCAGCTTCCCTCTCCCAGTCCGATGGAATGAAAGAGGGGCAGAGGGCAAGGGGGGAAATGAGCGTCCTGAGGTTGACGTGGACTGACCGCTTGACCGCCAGACTCTTCTCCCAGCATCAAGTGCAAACGTGTGGTGCGGTGGAATGGCATGGGAACCCTTAGGGTGCGGAGCGCGAGGGTGGAACGATGGAGCAAGCAGACGATTTCCTTAAGGGAACGCTTGACTTGCACTCAAAGGGATTTCGAGGAAGATTTCTCCTGACTGGGTGAGCTCAAAACAAATGTGAGATCTTCAAATTTCATTCGTACCGTAAAAAAATAATACTTTTTACACGGATAAAATTAAAAAATCATCGAAGAGGAAACGTAAGACAAGATGGCTCTGTTTTGTCATCTCTGATTTAATATTTCCTCAGCATGAAAACCGATGCCTGTGCTTTCCCACATCAATAACGCTCACATATCAACTTATCAACAATCTGATGCTAAGTAAGCCGTTAAGTTCAGTTCAGGATTACGTAGAGCGTAATTTCAGGGTCCATTTTGAAAATTAGTTCCATTTCTCAGTCCATGACACCAGCAACAGCACAATTTCAACCTAAATCAATCTGCAGTAATTGGAGACAATGCTCTTATTTATTAAGAGAATACAGGGTAGTGACCTCATTTCCGCACAGTTATCTGTGATGACAGTTCTAAATTAACCTTCCGGTGGAAGGTTAATTTTTCGAGTGGATTCTTCACCACGACGGATTTTTCTTGTCGAAAAAAAGCTCTTCACTGGTAAATTAATGTGCATCATTAGCTTACTCCCACAACCCTCACGAGGGAGATACGAAAGAGATAAGGAAAGGAAAAATATATCAGGAAGGTAACGGAACACGAAGGAATATGCTATATATATATATATATATATATATATATATATATATATATATATATATATATGTGTAAGAACAAATCTATTTTACATCTTTCTCTCACCTCCTGTAAGTTTATTTTATATATTTGTGGCCAAATGGCGAAAATTTCCCAACGAATATATATATATATATATATATATCTTCTAAAGCTGACGAAGGACCAACCGGTCCGACAAGTTCCGTAAGAATAAATTCTTTATCTCTTTCTCCTACCTCCTGTAAGTTTTATTTAAAAAAAAAAAAAATAAATATATATATATATATATATATATATATATATATATATATATATATATATATATATATATATATATATATAATAAATATTTCGTTCAAACAGGTGGTGAAAGAAAGAGTATAGGTAACACATAAAATGTGATGACACAATGGTGATGTGAAGATGGAATGATGGCCGATTCCAAGTGAAAAAAATTCGTCTAGACCGGGAATTGAACCACGGACGTTCCGATTTCGCGCCGGATGCTCTGACCACTAAGCTATCTAGACTACTAAAGAAACACTGGAATCGGCGGGGGGTTTATATGAATCAAACACCCCCAAGATTAGTCCGTAAAAGTCGCCGAGAGATGGCGCTGGACATTTTCACTCACCGGAAGAGAAGAAATTACGTACACAGAAGAGGAAAGCAAAGTTTGAATCAGGCACACAGACAGTGGTAAAGATACAGAACAGGCGTTTCGGGGCACGCAGAGCCCAAGAAGTAGAAATGAGCCATTCCGGCCATACAACCATTCATTCATTCACTCAAACCGCTCACAGGCGTAAATAATAAATATTTCGTTCAAACAGGTGGTGAAAGAAAGAGTATAGTTAACACATAAAATGTGATGATACAATGGTGATGTGAAGATGGAATGATGGCCGATTCCAAGTGAAAAAAATTCGTCTAGACCGGGAATTGAACCACGGACCTTCCGATTTCGCGCCGGATGCTCTGACCACTAAGCTATCTAGACTTGAGTGAATGAATGAATGGTTGTATGGCCGGAATGGCTCATTTCTACTTCTTGGGCTCTGCGTGCCCCGAAACGCCTGTTCTGGGGGCCGATTCTATAACTTGGCTGACGTTCGATCGTTAGGGATCCGTTCACCTTCGGTCGAGCTCAATTTATTCGAGTGATGACCAACGAGCGATTCTATAAGGGCGATCGTTCAGCAGAACGTCGAACGTTGCGGCGTTGTCGGATTTACAGCATAGTTCGCACTTGTTTCTCTTCTACGCATGCGCAATGAGCTGACATTGGAGTGAATGCACTTGTTTTGAATAATTTTGAAAAATATTAATTTAAATAAGCATTGAAATGTCTGAATAATTGAACATTACTTCCTCACGAGTACTATAAACACCCTAAATGCGTTCTCATTGGATTAATTATTTCCTAATTACTTGTCATTCTATGACTTCTACGGATGTAATGTCGTCTGCTTAGATTGGCATAGACGTCTGCTTGAGTTGCCTCTTATCTTTCAATTACACTCCAATCGTCTTTACTGGATTCTGAAATACTATATATTTCAGACAGGTGATCAAAATTTACAAGCTTATCATCAGCAAAATTCTAAAAAATATGTATTTCAATGACATCGGTCTCCTTTCGTTCGAAACATTTCGTATTCCACTACAAATACAACGCTTTCTCTCGTAAAAGAACCTTGTCGCGGATTAAAAGATAAATAGTAGTTATCTAAATAATGAAGACAGAAATTGACATTTTCCACTGACAGACCAGTGCATTTTTATTAGTGGAAAATTTCAATTTCTGCCTTTACTATGTAGACAGTCCACGACATCTCGGCTGAAACTTCTCGTCATCTAAATAAATTAATGCTCTGTGGTTCACTTCAAAGATAATGTTCCAAAACAACACTCAGACGTATATATGTCTCCTTGGTATATAACTTCGGACATGAATTGATTAGGATATTCATTGATACTTAAATACTATCATCTAGCTAGTTCCCATAATTAACGTACTACTCAACCTTCAATACCATTTAAACACAACCTTCTTCCCATCAAATCGAATAGAAATACTATATAACTCACTTTTACAAGACCGGTCACCGTCTGTCAAGAGCTTACATGCAGCATATATGATTACCTACCTTGAGGTATACAATTGGCTGCTTTTAATCACTTCCACTATTTCTCCAGGCACACACAGCAGAACTCAAAAAAAGGAACAATACTTGCTAATGACACCACGTCGAGTAAATGAAAAGATAAATTTTGAGATAGCAAAATTTAATGAATGAAGCATAATGAAACAAGATACATTGCATAAGTAGACAAAACAATCATCACCCTTTCATCATCACTTGGACGTAAACAACTACACTCACAATTTAAGATACTCTAAAATAAAACAGTAATCCCTGCCCAGGGCAAATCAAAACTATTGCTAATTAGTCATTACCTGCCTTACATCATGCCTTACAAAGTCATTACACGCAAAGGGATTAATTATTTCAACAAAATCACACTGAACACAACAATGCAATGAAATAATAAGATGACACTTGGGGTGCTACAATTCCCTGAATGAAGAATAATTGAACACTACACTGTTTATCCTTTCACTGACACGTAAACAACCACATTTACAAGTTAAGAGCAATCCACGAGTCACCAAATTCAATTCACATAGATTACACGTCTTAATTTAGTCAATATGTGAAAACAACGAAATGATTGCTGTTACGTCTTCTCCAACACTTACTACGTATTTGTAACATTTGTAATACCATTTCTGTCATAACACATTATTTAAAAAGAACAAGTCTAGCTAATTAACGTAAATATATCACCACTTAGACACACGCAATCCAACGCAGAACATAAATAACACTTGTCACCACTGGCATGTCTCAATGTACACAGTCTAAACACTCGATAAACCTTCGTTTAAAAGTTATCACAAAAAATGACACGGTTGTTTCTTGTAAATCGAAACCTTAGTGATGCAAACTTCATTTAAAACTTTAAATTATGTGCTCCACTGGGATAATTTTCTTTAAATCGCCACAGCTAAAAACACAACACAAGACGTCCGTTCGAAACTATCTTTCAATATAACGACACACAGCATTCTATACCACAATTCACATTTGAAGTCCAATTATAATATGTTTTAAGTGATTTGTAGCTCACAAAATACATCACACTGCGATACTTCTTCAAATATCATTCAAATGAAAAACCAAAACAAACTGTTCTTCGATCGACCATGGCCGCTTCGACATGTATTTTGACGTCGAAGCCGAGGAGTCGTGCGTGAGGCAAAAAACGTTCGAACGTGAGTTATAGAATCGCGATCGGCAATTGTTCTCGATAGAATTCCCATAATCCAGCGGGAATGACTCTTTAACGATCGAACGTAAAGTTATGGAATCGGCCCCCTGTATCTTTACCACTGTCTGTGTGCCTGATTCAAACTTTGCTTTCCTCTTCTGTGTACGTAATTTCTTCTCTGCCGGTGAGTGAAAATGTCCAGCGCCATCTCTCGGCGACTTTTACGGACTAATCTTGGGGGTGTTTGATTCATATAAACCCCCCGCCGATTCCAGTGTTTCTTTAGTAGTCTAGATAGCTTAGTGGTCAGAGCATCCGGCGCGAAATCGGAACGTCCGTGGTTCAACTCGGTCTAGACGAATTTTTTTCACTTGGAATCGGCCATCATTCCATCTTCACATCACCATTGTGTCATCACATTTTATGTGTTACCTATACTCTTTCTTTCACCACCTGTTTGAACGAAATATTTATTATTTACGCCTGTGAGCGGTTTGAGTGAATGAATGAATGGTTATATATATATATATATATATATATATATATATATATATATATATATATATATTGTTAAAACGATGCATGTATGTATGAAAATGTTTATTTAATTATATTTATTTATTATGCTTCGGTCTACTTGCGCGATGTACGCTGACGAATAGAAGATTTTTCACTTTATGCGGATTTTTCGTGTGCACCAAGTTCGCTCCTTATTCGATGGAAATGGAACGCAAACGATTCTAATTTCCACCGTCACGGCCAAGTGTCGCTGTTTGGGCACCAACCATGATGTGATGAGGGTTGCGTGAGTTACAGGCGTCGGAACATCCGTCAGAAGAAGACTTGAACCTCGTCTTCGGCTTGCAAAAGGGTTCGGAAGGCCAGTCACCCTGCCCAGCCACAAACGCAAGGGAATAGCCCGAAGACATGCTGCCCTCTGGTGGAAGCCGCGGAATGCTCCAAGAGCAGGGTAAACGGATACGATGCGGCGGCGTGCCTCTAACGCCATAAACTCTATGTCCACAGCCACCAAGTGACGAAAGGAGAATGACAACTGCGAATCTAAATGCGGTCAAATTGAACGTTAAAACAGCTGAAAGTATTACTACAAGCAGATGCATATCTTTAAAAAATTCACTAGTTCATAATTAACTTTGTGGTAGTCCATTATAATGTTTGTCAAAGAATATCTGTTACTAATACCACTTTCATTTATGAAATAAAAGTGGTATTAGTGACAGATATTCATCGACAAACATTAGAATATCTTTACAATTTTCATGTCTGAGGCAAAAAAAATACATGGAATTTTATAAGGCGATTGTGATTAAGTTATAAATATAACTGCTTAAACATTATAATACTTCCAGGATTGATTAGGAGTAACGACTTCTACTCGAAAACATAAACTCTCCCTATTTTTCCGCCGCAAACATAACTTTATTTCCAATCAAGGAACTGATAACTGTAATAGCAAAATTTCAGCCAGTATAGTAAATTTTAATTTGTGTTTACATGTTTAATACTTTATGTTAAATTTAAAATTTAATTGCGTTGAAAAGTTTAAATATTTTTTATGTTAAATCTTAAATATATACCATTGCCAATTGGTGAAAAAAAACGAACGCACAACAAATAAGGAGGAATATGAATAGAGGAGTAAAGGGAATATTAAGGAAATAAAAGAATATTATTAGGAATTTAAGGGAAATCTTAAGGAGTAAAAGGAGATAGAAGAATTGAAAAAAAAAGATTAATAGGAATTTAAAGAAGATATGAGAAATGTGACATTTGTGCTGCAACAGAGCTGTTATGAAAATATACAGAAGAAAAGAAAATGAAATGTAACTTTTATGGAGAAAAATTAAAGTTACAATGCTTGATAACTACTTTTTATTCCAGTATAAAAAACGAATAAAATGCAACAAAGAAACACTGCGTGAAAACACTCGCGTGGAGTATTGTGCTTCCACGGCTCAAATACGTGGACCATTAGAAAAGCTGAAAGAGAAGAGAAAGGCTTTCGAAGCATGTTGCAGGAGGCGGATTCCGAAGATCAATTATTGGTAAACTACAAATGGTTTTGCTCATCCTTTAGTCTTCAGAGGATAAGAAAACCATACGTAGCACTATTAGGATTACATGGCACAGATGGAAAGACTACACTTTGAGACAAGACGAATTCATAAGGAACATAAACAGAAGGGAAATACTCACTATGAACACCGAAAGGACAAACGTATAGGCCAATTAAAACGAGATATGAAACGGAGGAGCTGCAAAGACATAAAGGACTCAGGCAGGCCACAGGGTAGAATCATAGACTGTGGTAGAATGGAGGGGCTAACGAATGGCTAACGAATAAAAACAACGAATTATAGCTACAATTGCTGCCATCTTACACACCACTGTTTTATCAAAAATGATCTTGACATATGAAGATCATATTTCAAATATGTCAAGATCATATTTATCAAATTTGTAAAAAAATAAACAGTATACTGTATCAACTTAAAGTAAACAGAAATGTAATCCCCGTACAAACCAAGATGCTGTTAGTTTATACCCTAATTTTTCCTCATATGGATTATTGTTGTCTGGTATTTAACGATCAGCCTGATAAACTAAATGTTATGTTACAACGTGTACAAAAGTCATGTGTAGGGTACATCTTTGGATTACTCCGCCAAGATCAGATTTCTCCCTACAGAGACCAATTTAAAAGTGGTTAACCGTTAAAAATAGACGATTGTATATTAACACATTCTGTATCAGCTGTTTTCATTCAAGGAACCTGACTATCTGTTCCAGTTTTTTAAGTATGTACCAAGTTCTCGTCGGGTTATAAAGAGAAGCAATTCTTTAATGCTTTATTTTACCGCCAATCGCCACACCAAATTTAGCGACTCATTTGTTTTAACATCTACAACAATATGGAGAAAGTTACCAGTTAACGTCAAAAGTACGAAATCAATTGAAAATTTTAAATTTAAAATTTATGATTTCTTTCTAAATATGTAATTTTACACGAAATATGTAATTGTGTAACATACGAATATGTCTGTATGTATGAATTTTTTTTGCATTTCTTTTGCTCTTAAGGGCCTGTATACTCAGAGCAATGAATAAATTGTTTTACTTTACTCTACTTACTGTGAAGAAACTGGAGTGTGCGCGGAAGGTTTCCGAGTAGGTATAATAAGTAATTTAACAGATTGTTATTAGTGGTGGAATAAAGCGTATTTGGGAGCCAAAAGGGTGCAGCCTCAACTGTTTCGGTCAGACAACACTGTTTCAAATAACTGTTGCAAACGACAGGTTAGTTTCTTGATCGTGCCGCAGCTACGCCGCCGTTGCGCTCTGTGCTGTACAGAGGCAACTGATGAGGCTGCAGCTGACTGTTTCGCCTTCTATATCGTTCAAATCTAGGGTTCAAATCTATGTCATATATATAGTTCAAGTTGCACTGCACGTGTGGCTGCGTAGCGGTTATAAGCTACAATTTGTTAGATTTGAATCTGTTGCTGGCGGTTGCTGATTTATTCAGCCAACACATGTCCACCCATCGTTGCAGATAGAATAAGAACTGTGAAGTATCTTACATGAATTCAAATGAAAATTTTAACTTTTTTTAAGTGAAAGATTTCTTATTACATAATATACAGAACTAACAGCCATGTGACCAACAGCGCCGATCGATCGCCTGTTATTTGGTGGTTACCTATCTTTCATGAATCCAAATGAAATTGCTACTTTATTTCAGTGAAAGATTTCTTTTTACATAGAATACAGAACTGCAAGTCATGTTCTAACAGCGCCGATCGATCGTCTGTTGTTTGGTGTGCCTATAGCTGTTGTCCGCAACAGGGTGTTTCGCGGAACCGTTTCGTTTCGAAACTGTTTCGGTTACGAATCAGTTGCAATGAAACTGTTGTGTTATTTTAGTGCCACCACTAATTGTTATACATACTTAATTATGAAGTAATAACTTAGTACCGTTCTATTTTTCAAATTATACCCCCAATGTTTCAACAGATAAACGTTTAAAACCTCGATCTTTCCAGAAGCTACTTCGCTGTACTCAATTTTGTAAGGTATGGTCCACAACGGCATTTTTTTATAACTGCCACTGCCTGTCAGGGGCCTTGAAAATGTCATTGACAGTCGTTCGTTGACGCCTTGGTTGGATCCAGTACAGAAATAAAACAAAGACTATACAATCGAGTCATTTGTTGATTATGGAGCCTCCCAACAGAGTGAAGAATGGCTCAGAGTAGAGGGGTATGATGTATCATGCTTTCTAACTTGGAGCAATATTATGATTTTCATTCAAGTATTCTACCAGCTGATTTTTAGGTTCTTGGACAGTCTCCAATCTGTATCCCAACCTCATAGACATTCTCTCGCTTTCCCTCCTAAGGATGTCCCATCATTAGATCCCTTTTCAATTCTTCATATCTTATATACTTCCTCTTATTTCGTCCAGAATTCCTATCCTCTTCCTTCCTCTTCCACGCTTCCCCAGTGTTCTTCCCTCTATCACTCTCTTCAACATGCCCTCTCCTCTCAAAACCTCCTCCATCCATCTCTTCTGCCTTCTCCGAACCTCTGCCACAAGCTTCCTCTCCTCTCCCACCTTATCCAATACCTCCTCGTTCGTCTTCTTCGCCATCCAGCTAACCTTCTCCATCCTTCTCCAAAGTCTTAAACAAAATGAAGTCCATATGACCTGATTATCCATATAACTTCATTTAAACCGTTATGACAATGGATGATTCTAATAATCGCATTCATATTCACAATTTTAAGCCTCTGAAAACAGATTTTTATCATCATAATTACAAAAAACCATTGCATGAATAAATAGGCAGATAGCAATGCTCCAAAGTTCAATGCATTGATTTTCAATGTGCATTTTCAATGCCTGACAAAAATATCGAATGTGCCAGAGCACATCTAAGCGGAGAGACTCCTTATGAGTCGTTTGCCGAAATGTCTTAAGATGTCGAATTGTACATTTTCTGAAAGTGTAGATACTATTAGTTTGAAAGGGAGCCGACCAAGAAATAAATATGAAATTTGCTCAACAGAAAATTAAAAAGTATCCAATGGGTTCCATCTTATATCTCTCAAATGCCCATGTTGAGATAAGTGGTTTACGTTTAATAGAATTAAAGAAAAATTAAATTTAAAATTTAAGAGAAATTTAAGAAGTGATTGACTCAGGGAAATCAGTAAATTCCTTGAGAGGTAAAAGTCACAGATGACGCCAAGAGTAAGATTTTAATGTCAAGAAATTCCCGAAGACATAATAATACAACTGCAATATGAGACCGTATGCCACACACTAGCCTAAAAAATATGCCAAGCCCAAAAACAATTTCGTCTAAGCCCAAAAACAATGGTCGTCTACATGTCGAAAAAGAACTATATGTAGACTACGTTTATGCAACACGGTGAGCTTGAACTAAGTTTAAATAAAATGTTTTCGGGAATGGAATTTTCATTTTCTACCTTTCAGTACGTACTTGTTTAAATGTTTTCCAACCAAAATCAAAGTAATCCGTCGGTCTGTTTAAAATTAAAATCGATTTTATCATTTCGCATAGTGAAAATACGTATTATTTACGCACGAGAAGCTTTCATAGACTTAAATCGTTTTTATAATTATTACTAAGACTATTTAGCGATAAATTAGTAAACATGTTTGTTTATTTGAACATTAAAGTTCGATTTCCAATAAATTTACATATGCTTAGCGATTTGAAGTTGCTAAAACAAATTTTGTTGTTCATTGAGTACACATTTCAAAATGTCTAAATATCAACCTGCAACACACGATGAAAATCAAAGGAAAATTTGCTTACGAGTATTTTGTTCAAAAAAAGAAAGTAGATCAGCTAAAAAGAAAATGATACATATATTGTCTGATGGAAAAAAAGAACCTTTAGTGAAAACTGTGCTAGAGTATAGTGCTACTAATGTATGGCTACCAAGTGGAATTTGCAATACATGCTTGAAAAAATTGTATCAAGCAAAAAATGGCTCACAGAAGACGATAAATTTACCTAATTGAAGCGTTTTAAGGAACCCGTAAACACACAATCTACTACAAGTGATGCAAGATGTGAATGCACGATCTGCACCTTAGCACGAAAACAAGCCATTAATAATTTTGTTACAAGCAATTGCAAAACGTATAAAGAAATATTACCGCGAAACCTGGGAAAAAACGTAGAGGTAAGCGAGTATTTTAGATTTTTAACTTAAATGTTAGAAAATTTTGAAAATAAGTGTTTATAATTCATAAAATAAAATAGATAAAATTTTTATAAAAATATTTTGCAGGAAAAAAGGGGTCATTAAAAAAGTAATTATAATAGCTCATTGTCATTTCTAGGTGAAGATGTTGCTGATTGCAATGATAAAAAATCTGCTCGACGACGGTGTGAAACATGTTTCTCCATACTTGGAAAAGGAAAACGTCATAGTTTTAATTCGTCGACTTTCATAGATAATATGAATGACATCGTATCGAAATCTTCTTCTGCGGTAAAGTCTCACTTATTTTCATCAGTTTTAAAAAGACAAATTGAGGCTGACAATAAAACAAGAAACAATTCTATAATATCCCTCTCCCCACTTCACGGTAAGCCTTTAAAAGTTGAGGTGAATCCTTCAAAAACAGAGGACTCATCTCAACTATTGATTACTACGAGTGACATGAAAAAATCAAGATATAATTTCTCTCTTAATACGACTATTGGAAAACCTTCAATAATTAGAGTCACAACTAATAAAAGGCGTATAGTAGAGCCTGGAATAAAACAGTCTTTCATCTGAGATTCATTGTGTAGATGAATTTTTTGATGTTAAACTGTTTGAAGTCAAAAATATCAAAAGGAATACAATTTCTGATGCTACAAATTATGGTGTATATTGCAAAAACTTAGAAGGCTTAATTTATTATGTTAAAGATCGACGCAACGTGTTTAATGTTCATTTAAAGTTTGGCATAGATGGAGGGGGAAATTTTCTCAGGCTTTGCATGTCAATTCAATCGTTAGATACCGACGCAGATATCGATGATACTTGTCGACAAAAATATAAGTATGGTCTTGCATCTAAGCGTTTCCGAGATTCAGGTATGAAAAAACTATTTATACCTTTTTTGGCACAAAGTAATCAAGAAAATTATGAAATGGTATATAAGATTTGGTCTACAATAGTATTAATGATTTTGATGGAACGATTGCGAGAGACATTAAATTGGCCAATATTATGATTGGTCTTATGTCTTCAAGTAGTGCATGTCCATTTACTTGGTGTAATGTAAAAAAAGAATGAATAAGTGTGGAACGTAAAGAACTGTTGAAAGCATAAAATAAAATAGTCTGAGATGGCACAACACTGAAAAAAAAAAGAATTAGCGAAACAGTTTATGAGCTGCATTCACCCACGAATTTTTTATGGTAAATTAAATAAATCTATTATTGACGTGATTCCACCACCTGAGCTCCATTTGCTTCTTGGTATTGTAAATGGTATATTTAATCATATGCTGACTGAATTCAATGCATTGCATTATAATGGGCAAAATCATGTAATGTCCAGCACGAAATCACTTATGGTGGGTCAAATTTCAATGGCAATTCATGCAAAAAACTACTTGGAAAAGTTGACAAGTAACGAAACAGTTGTCTTTTAGGATGTTTAAAGTTTGTTCAGGTCCTTACTGATTTCCGATCTGTAGTCGAAGCCTGTTTTTGCAAAGCTTGAGACAAAAATTTCAAACAAATAATGGAAAATTTTCAAAAAAGTTATTTAAATTTGAACATTTCAATTACGCCAAAAGCGCATTCTGTTTTCTATCATTTGTAAGAATTTTGTGAAAAAGCTCAAGTTGGACTGAGTATGTATAGTGAGCGGGCCATGGAATCTGTCCATATTGATTTCAAGACCATCTGGAATAAGCACAAAGTGAATTTCGATGCATTTAGACTATAAAAAACATTTGGTCAGGGCAGTTAGCGAGTTCAACGGTCTGCATCTTTAGACCAATCAAGAAGAATCTCTATTTTATTTATATAATGTTATAATGTTTTCTTAGCTACTTTAATGTTTAATGTGAAGAAATTATTTTACAATATTCAATGTCAAAACTGTTTGGAATGATGTATGACAAAAACTTAATAATTTGTTCTTTTCAACGCATAAATCGAATTTTCTTTTGTGTAATATACCGGCCGCACATTGTATGAAAAAAAGTGTCGGAAATTCTTTTCACCTCATATTATTTTTATCATTTTAACTACTAATTTATTTAAATATCTTTCTTCATTCAGTGTAATTTTTTTACACAATATTTTAAACGTTTTCAAGCAGCATAACTGCATCTAGATGCTCGACAATGGTCCTGCGCGTAAGTAATACGTATTTTCACTATGCAAAATGATAAAATCGATTTTATTTTTAAACAGACCGACAGATTATTTTAATTTTTGTTGGAAAACGTTTAAACATGTACGTAGTAAAGGGTAGAAAAAGAAAATGCCATTCCCGAAAACATTTTATTTAAACTTAGTTCAAGCCATTATTCAAATACAAGATCTCCATTGTGGACAAAATGGCCCACATTTGATAAAATGAACAAGATATTAACAAGCCACAAAACAATTTATACATTTACATTTCTTTAAAAAACGTTACTTAATTTAATATGCGTGTAAAGCAACATCTGGGTTAACTCTCACTCACCGGTGTTTACAAATGTTTGGACACTTATTAGCTATAGCACACCAGCTTGACGTTTAGTTAGGAGTAATGGAGTTTTCCCACAACAAACTGGAAAAATCGAGAATTCCAGAAATGAGGTAAGAGTTGGAGTCCAAAATAGAGTTCCAAATTTAAACCAGAATAACTTGGGATTCAGTGAGAAATTCAAAGTCGGTATTATGGCTGCAAAATTATATTTTAAATTATTTCGACCGATTTTCTATTAATGCTCAACAGATTACGATATTTCATTTCCAAAGCAAAATTTTACGAGAATTTATACACCTTTCAAAGGTTATGAACAACGGCAACGACCAGTTATCTACCTATTATCATCTTATTTTGATCTTTAATGAACAAATGACAAGCACACTTTCATTAAAAGAATGCTCACTGAAGTTATCATCCAAGATTGAAACTCCTTAATTACATGTTTTGATTGCTACGTTACTTAATTAAGCCTTTTATTCGTAGTTATAGAAATCTACTTATATTCCTTCACCACTGCTTTTCATATCGAGCTGGTGTATTACGACAATGGGAACCTCACGGTTTAACGACCTAGATTCCGGAAGATACAAAATATTCGCAAAAAAAAAGCATTCCGGGTTTTTCTCCTAGGGCATTTCAACGTTTGAGCACGCAAGACACCATCAAGATATTTGCGTCTGGCAGCGTTTCTTGGGAAAATATAAAAAAAAAATCATCCCCTGAGTTATTCCGAGCCATCGAACACACACAGTTCGAGCTAAAAAAAAAAAAAAGAAGTCTACGAGTAACGTTTCGAACGGCATGGGAAAAAATGGGTCCTGCTCTTTTTATTTTTTGCTTCCTTACTGACCTCTTTTTCTTACCGAGCTCCGAAACTCGATCACAGAAGACGAAGGGAAAATACACACCCACGAAAAAGGGTCTAACCAACAACGCCATTTCTTTTGTTTTCTTCAATTTATTCATTCTCCGCCTCCTTCACTCGGAGGAGAAAAAGTAACACGATACCCAAAGTACGCCTTCGGATCCTGCCGACTCCCCCCCCCCCCCCCCCCCCCCCCCCCCCCGACGCTCAGGTCTCTCAAAGGTTACGTGCACCTGAGTGCCACGACTCTCCAATCTAGTTCAACCCGCAACTTAAAAAAAAAAAAAAAAAAGCTGCAGCTGCTTCGAAGAAATAATTTTTCTCTCCCTCGTTACAGAAAAACACGTACAAAACAATGGATGGCAGCACTTTCGAGTCTCTTCCGCTTCGAAAGTGACCGAGTAGATTTTGTAGAGAAGTGATTGCTCGCAGTGAAAAAAAAATCCAGCTAGAACCGATACTCTAAAAGAGGATTTCAAACAAAACACACTTTTCAAGCGCATTCAAAATATATATTTTGCGTGTTCATTCACTCATGCCCAGTTTTTACATCTTCTGGTTAATATCTTATCAACGATACAATAGTCAACGTGAGTTTGTTCTCCTCATCGATTAACGCTCACTTAAGTCAATCGACAGCCGGGCACGAAATCACAACTCTCACATCAACGTTGTAACGCCGCGCTCCTGTTTATTAATATCCCATTTATTATTGTTTATGCGTTCATGATATGTGTTTTATTATGCATAATATTTATTTGTTGGTTGTATTACTTGACTTTGTTTATGTATTTAAATTGAAGTTATGGTTTATGGCTTTTATTCAATTCGACGTTGTTAAGGATTTGTTTAAGTTTGTTTGGGTAGATTAATTGTTGGAAAATAAAGAGATAGACGCGGAAGATTCCGAACTGGTGTTTTAAAGGAGGTTCCGCCGCGACTGTGTGCGTCAAAATAGATACTAAATTCCACATTTTATATATATTTTGTCCAAATAATCCTGCTTTCGCTGATGTAATGCATTACATATAAAAACCCAATAGTATAAGGTACAAAATATATACACATTATTCCACGAATATATTATAGATGAGCACTTTTTTCCAGCCATAGGAGCCGACTGCAGCGCCATTTCCTACGAATTACCGCATTTTGACTTCAATTACGGCAGTAATTCCCTAATAACTAAAAACAAAAGGTGGTAAGATGCCTATATTTTATTTTTATTCAATTTATCTGGATTATTTCCTTCGTATAAATAGTTTTCCGCGAAAATGGCGTTTATATTTCATGGAAAAATACTATTTTTCCTGATGAGAAAACCACCTTTGTTAATTCACCACACTGTGGCACATGAGTATGCCACAGTGTGGTGAAACGCGCGTCGTGCCAGCGTAAGAAAGTTTGTGGAATTAACAAAGGTGGTTTTCTCATCATGGATATCCATAATTTCCACGTGGTCAGGCCTGAGATCATCAGTACTATTTTTCCTCGTGTTTCTCTCATTCCCCCATTGAACACAATGTAATTTCAAGTTCAATTATAGATTAAAATGGCGTGGAAAGGTATAATTTTGTTTTTCATATCAGATAGACGACATGTTTTTTTACAAGTAGACAGAGTATGAATAAAATTACATTGAAGTCATTTTACGGTGGAACCATCTTAAAGTTTCTTCTCCTCCGTCTGGAACAGTTAAATAAAATTTGGATTCAAACTGTATAATTAATAGCGCTACCACGCAGCAAGGCGTTACAAAGTGAAGGTTACATCGTCATCATTTAATGGAAGTTAATCAGACATTTAAAAAAACCAGGCATAAGTGCAATACCGATAAAAAATAAGGTCCTGCTCTGCATTAATCTATTCATTGCTCTCCAACGTGAGCAATGTGTAAAAGGAACTATCAAAAGAATTTTCCAACTACAGTACTCCAGACATTAACCCGATATCCGTAAAAAATATCATGTTTTTGTACTACTATTGTGTTTTATAGCCGTGTTTGGCGATCTCAAACCATTGGTATTTCTGAATTAGGTCCACATGAAGCTTTTTAATAAAAATTACAAATTTCTTCCAAAACTCTTATCTCGCGACGAGGACTTAACTCGTAAAAAGAGCATTGATATAAAAAGCCACAAGGTTTACTTTTGTTTGAGTTGGAATATGCCAATGGAGCAGCATATCAGGGTGATAAATACTAAGTGGAGATAAATCATTAGAAAATTAAAGTGATGAGAGTTTTGTGAGGCAAAGAAAGAGAGGCGGACGAGATTTGTATAAGAAGGAACAACCTGGTGCTGGTGGAGCATTTTAATCACTTGGGTTATACCTTGAACGAAAATGGGAATAGTATTGATCAAGGCTCTGACAGAATTGCGATATCTTATATGGATTACTACCAGCGCCAATTGTTTCAGGCGCAAATGTAAAATTAAGTATGCGTGAAAAAGATAAAGATTTTATGCTTTAGTAATAAATCTTTTATTCTTTGTGAATAAATGCAGTAATTATTCCGTTTTCTTAAAACATTTATCAGCGTCCATTTAAAATACGCCTGGGACCACGCGAGACATTGCCATCGCAACCGTAAGTCAACAAAGAAGATGGCCGAGAAAGTACACTGCGAAAACGCCAGGCAAAGGACTGTGGACGGCATTATTATCGCTGCAATCTGGTTCCAGAATTTCTGCATGATGCAGAAATTATTATAAAATTACCTTTTTAAGTTTCCCCTGAGAAATAAATAGGTAATTTCCCAATAAAATCTGCCAGATATTCAATTAAAGAGTATACCTGTCGCGCTGTTGCGCTGATAGTTAGGGCCTGACCGCTAGAGTGCTCTGGTTGAAATGTATAACCATTAGAGTAATGTGAGTGTCAGACCCTTGGTATTGATTATATGATACAAGAAAAACGCCGTTAGGAAAGGAGATGTTTACTAATAGGAAGGAATTAATGATGGGATCCTTGTGCATCAATTAAGGTGAAGATGCCAAGAAAGACTTCATAAGAGTCTAAATGCGGAGTGTAGCGTTGCATGGTTTGAGAAATGTAGGCTCTGAGGAAAAGAGGATGAGAAAATACTTAGAGGGGTTAAAGGTAGTTTGAGCGAAAAATCACTTCACCCAGAATTTGATGAATTTGACCTCATTTTAAAGAAATAAAAACTCGCATCTTTTCAATGATATCAAAATATCAACCCCTTGCCGAACTACATTTCGAGCAATTTGCCTGTAAATACAAGCTGTTTTACATGGGATATAGATTACGACAGTGCGCTCCAGAGGGAGAATATTGAAGAAAAAAATTAGGAATTTATAAAAACTAGTTTTCGTCAAAAAAATAACGGTGTCTATGGTTTGTACCAATGCTTTCTCAACTAATCATAAAAAATAACCTATTACTCACCGCAGTAATTTTTACGGAATCGCAAAAACAAACCTGGCGTTTTGAAGGTTTTTTAGCCGTACGGCGTGAAAAAATGAGTCAGGTTAGAGACTTATGTAGGTATATTTATTTAAATGCTGAGAATTTTGGTCATATATATAACTATGTTTTTGCACCATAAATATTACAATATTTACTTCACACTTTTCACAGACGCTGAAATTAAAAAAATAAAATTCGAATATGGTCTTCATTATGACTAGGGAACTATCTCGCTCAAAACTACCATAAGATGTGGTTGTAAAGAAGGGGGATTGGAGAAAGTGCGGAAAGGAAGACGAATGAGGAAGTGCTTGGGATGGTGGGTGAAGTAAGAGAAGTCTGTTGAAGAGGAGAAGGCGGTGGTCAGAAAGGATAATGAGAAGCGAGGGATGCTGAAGGCTGTGATACAGGGGATGATGTAGGGTAAGCGGAGAAGGTGAAGAAAGAGAATAGGCTATGTGGATGGGACGAAGAGGAAGTAGGACGTATGTACGTGGAGCAGAAGAAAGAAATCACGACAAGGGACAAGAGACTGCGGTTGAAAAGATGGCAGAGGTATTGCTTATTCCATTTAAACCTATCATAACCAGAAGAACACCTTTAATAATAATGGCGGATAGTTATTAATCGTGTTACGTGAAAACAAAATCGTCCACAAAATTTAGAACTCGCGGAATCTTAGATTATGGCCAATGAAAAATAAATCCCACAGTGATAGGGTCATTTCATGGCAATACGTGTTTAGCTAGTCACTGGACATTCAGATTGCTCTGCATCTAAAAACCAACAAAGATACACTTCAAACAATATTTTTCTTTATGGGTCTCATAAATCCTACAACTGAATCCAAATTAAAAAAAAAATGAAATCAGATTATCATTTTTCATAGTAAATGACAGTTAAATGCTGCGTTAGCCACAGGACTAACACAAATTTAAATATTTTAATACAATATTCAACCCCTTATATTCAGAGCATATGTGAAGCACATAAAGTTGCAATTTTCGCCTATCATAGCAAAATTCCTGCTCAAATAAAACATGAGCTACTATTTGTAAATTTATATTTCTCTTTCTTCAAAATACATTCGAAGAAATGCGGAAGAAAGCACGTCAGTCATAGGACATATTTGTCCAAGCAGTGTAAATGAAGCCACCAAATTATCTGCGTACACTTTTGCATAAGAAACAAAACATAGGCCTAACCTTAAATTCGTAATCTCCATAAAATGTTTAAATTTATGATGACCGCGTTTATCGCATCCAAGAATAGGTGAAAGATCTTAAGGTTTTCCCGGCAAATAATCAGGAGGAAGAAATCTCGGGTTTCCCATCAGGTAGCAGAGTCATTCAACACCGACGTTTCGAAGGCTGTCTGCCATTGTCTTTAACGTAAAGAGGGGTTTCGAAGGAATGACTAAAAGGGTTCACACACTAAAGACGGTGGCAGACATAGGGCCGATTTTATAGTCGTTACCCACGGCAATCTGTGCATGTGTTACTGCATTTGAAGCAACCAAAGACTAATTCCATGGCACTTATCAGCAACATGTATCGCTGACAATGGGATAACATTCCATTTATTCCATATTACATTTTATTACAATATCATTTTCGTTAAATTCATTAATTCGGTTGGTTCATGGACTTCAAAACTTTAGAAGTATTGGCTGTTGAATCGGATATTGGCATTTTAAGTTAGTAGCTTTTAGAAGCTTACTTAAAACGATACATAAATACCATTTAATAATATACGACTAAGTGCTCATAGTAGCCGATTAAGGGCCGAATTTACAGTCGTTACCCAGCAGTCCCACAGCCCCTAGCAGACCCCTTCGTCAAAAACGGTATTTATAGTCAAATTTCCACCCCCAGCAGCCCCCTTAGCCTCTCCTTATTCTGGCAGGAGATGCATGCTCCACCAGGGGCCCCCTTATCGAAAAAATAACACAACAGATATAACTAAACTGACTCTAATGAACGTGCATAGCCTTAAATTAATAATTTCGAAGATTTGGTGTCAATAAAACAACGGTGAGATTTGCTCTTAATCGATAAATATCCGATGTGACGCCAGACTCATTCCAAGGATGGTATGCTGGTATAAGGGTCATGACAAACGCCAGAAATCTGCTTACTCATTGTTTGGACAACGAGGGGCGTCATCTACCTGATTTGGTTTTCAAAACTGTGTAAAACAAAACTTAAAATATGTATCTAAATTATTTTAAAAAATATAAAAAATTTTAAATTCATAAAATGGGTTTCATTGCGTTTTGAAAAAAGGAAGTTATGCTGCCGCACCCTGAAAATATACCTTCTAATGTAAAAATACGTATAATACATTAAAAGTATTATTTATGAAGTACTATTCTGGATACAAATGAAAATAGTTGTGAAAAATCTCGTAGTTAGGGCAGAACCAACTTTAATCGGATTTTAATCAACCAGGCAGATTTAAGCTGAATCGTAGACGCACCCAAGCAAAAATCACCTTTCAAACTTGGGTCAGTATACTCTGTAATCTGCTACAATTAAAAGCGACATTTTTTTTAACTTGAAGCAGAACTATTTAAATTATAGAATATAAGGAAACAACTGTTGTCAAAGTTTGAAATTTTAGATTAACTGCGACAGTTTTAATATGGATTGCAGTATTTCGTACGATCCGAAAAAAATGCGGGCCGATATCTTTCCCGCGAATTTTTTCTGGGTGCACAATTCGAAAGGATGTCCATAAATATTACGAACAACGTTACAAGACTCCGCAAGAAACATCTACGAACAAAATCTAAGAAGACAACAATATCCCTAGGCAACCGAAATCCCCAATTTCATGAAGTCATGTAAACAGGAGACGGATGCAATTGAATTCGCAGGGAAACTCCAGAGTCCGTTTCTCTAACACGGAAAAAAAAGTTCTCATTTCCTTTCCAACAGGAGACGAGCGAATAGCGACTGAGACGTTCCCTCGAGCAAGCAAGAATTTCTCAGCGTTGAACTTGAAGTTAAAAGAAAAACGCTGCGTCGACGATCTGAATATACGCGGTGATGTTTTTGGAAATAAGACCGGCATTTTCTATTACGACGCACGGGGTTTGAAATTAAATTTCTTTCGTGCAGGAGTATGCAAACATGATTTACGGGAATGCTGACAAACTCCATGGCTCTACTGAAGCCGAAGGATGTCGACATGAGCGTAAAATGCAAGTGACGGTGGGGATTTCAAGTTTTGAAGAGTAGTTAGCAATGAATTGAGAGTAGGAAGGGAATGAATAACTCTTGACTAACAGAATATACGACATTTCACGACAGGTCCGGATGTAGAAAAAACATTCGTCGTCAAATCATGAATTTGTTTCTTGGCAAAGATAAGTAGTTTTAAATGCATTCTCAGCATTTAAAAAAACGTACAAGAATTGAAACGTAATTTCAAAACCAGAATTTGAAGTTAAAACGATTCCAGAACCATTAACTCCTTCGTCTTTTAACCATCATCACCTGAGTAATCTACCGGTTAGAGATAGGTTGTGATGAAAGTCAGAGAGTATCCAACGAATTCTTACACGTGCCGTGCCCTTTCTACCTCTTGTATTTCTTTCTTCATCCCAGCATAAGTCCTACCTTTCTTCATCCCGTCCATAAAACCTAATCTCATTCTTCCCCTTCCCCGCTTACCGAACATCCTACCCTCTATCACGGCCTTCAGCAAGCCATCGTCCCTCATTACCCCTTCCAGCCACCTACCCTGTCTTTCCCTAATCTCATCTATAAGTTTCCTCTCCTCACCCACCATGTCAAGCACTTCCTCCTTTGTCTTATTTTCCGCCTAACATCTCCATCCTTCTCCACTCCCCCATCTCGAACGCCGAATCGATATCGATCAATTATAAGAATAATTGGAAATGTGGCGGATTCAACTGTCGGGAATTGAATAAATGTCAAAAATTGAAGTTATTCAATTAATTGACAAAGACCAATTTATTAACATCAAAATGGATGTCAATTAATTGTCATTTCTCAATTAATTGCCATTGCTCAATTAATTGCCATTTCTCAATTAATTGACAGGACTCAATTGGATCATGCTTTTCCAAAGCTTTCCTTTGGCAATTAGAAGATCGAAAGAACTAATTTGAAAAACGACAAAATAATTCAATCAGTTAGCTTTTATTCATTAATTTAATAAGGAATAGATCGCTATTTGAATACAGGCAGATGAGATCCTCAGCGTGTTCATCCGACATACACTGGCGTGTGTCGATGACAATGTTCCCATCGAGACTGAACAACGTAGGCTTGTGCGATGACCGATTTTGGTCATCGATTTTCGATGAAAAAATTTCATCGAAATGTTTCGATGACGATGATTGTCATCGGTCATCGTATAGAGTGTACACGATGATCGATGACTGTCGATGAATATCAATGATCGATGACTGTCGATGAATATCAATGATCGATGAATGTCGATGATCGATGAATTCCGATGATCGATGAATTATGATGATCGATGACTCTAGATGAACTGTGCAGTAGTGATGAGCGATATATCGCTGTGATTGAATCACTGATACTGAAAAGTAGCAATCACAGCCTGTGACTAAACAATCGAAATCACTGTGACTGTGAATTCGGTGAATTTAGCCGATTTAGCTCAGGCTGCTACCGCTGCTACCAACTGCACCAGTGCAACCAACGAATACAATGCTACCACTGCTACTGCGTATTAACTGTGATTGAACGTGATCGCTACTTCTGTATCGTCTACCACAAACTTGAGGAAAAACATGAATTCCAAACATCCCACTGTGGCCCTGCCATCGTCCTCAAGGCGCAATAGCTGGGGTGCTTATACTTTATACATACATTTTAGATCTAAGGCGTTCAAATGAATGGAAAAAAAGAAGAAAAATTAGTGATATAAGGATATCGATCATCCTCATCGATGGTTCTCATCGACATCAATGATTCGCATCGACTCATCGGCATCGACGATTCTCATCGACTCATCGGCATCGATGGTCGATGACATTCATCGTCATCGATTACAGTCATCGCACCGCGATGACTAAAATCATCGTCGATGACTTCGATTAATCGACTCATCGCACAAGCCTAAAACAACCTCTTGGACACAGTGCTAGTTGCCGGGATAGCTTGCTAGATATCTTCTTGCTACCTTCTGGAGGGAGGGGTAGACCTCTCCCGCCAACACGGCGACCTCCATCCTCACGTTTGGAATGCCCCGGTATTAGGCTTGGGTAAAAAATATCGATATATCAAAAACTCGATATATTTTTTTTAATCTATCGATAATTATCGTCGATATTTTTCATGTCGATATATCAAAAATTGATTTTTTTCCGAAGATCAAATTCGATATATTTGTTTAGCACGTCACCGTTGTAAAGTTGTTTCTCTAGCTGCGGTGTCTAGTGCTATAACGAAAATAATAAAATGATATTCGCTTAGAACATAGGCGAATGGGACGTCTCTAGAAGTACGATCTGCACAAACAGTACGAGAAAACGCTGATAGAAGTTCAATTTGGTCCAGACATGAACACCTATTATCTCTTAGCACTACTACGCAAGAGGTTCCTAGCTCTGTCCCTAATGAGCTGAAGCAGTATCTGGACCAACCACTACTGGATAGGAAATCAGATCCAATAAAGTTGTGGGTGAACTCCCGACACTTCACACCGGTTCTTTCGGAAATCGCCCTGAAGTACTTAATATGCCAAGCCTCATCTGTTCCATCCGAAAGAGTGGCTTCTGCAGTTAACTTGGTGGTACCGGACAACAGGAGTAGATTAACCGGGGGAACTTGTAAAACAGAGAGTTCTTATGATGTCAATATCAGACAAATACTGGTTTGATTGATTAAAATTGATTGAAAAAATAAAAAAAAAGAATTTTTTATTACTTCTACATGTCCATAATTTTCCAAATTTTACTTCAACATTTTTTAATATATTTTGGTGAAACTTAAGGAACCACTTGTTTTGGCAAAATTATCGATATATCAAAATATCGATTATTTTGGCTCGATAACTATCGATACATGTTTTAAATATTGATACGATATTTATCGATATATTTTTTTTACTTGCCCATCCCTACCCGGTATGCGTCCCGGTTTGCGTTGCAATGCCTCTTTTTCTTTCTAATTGTAAGTAGGCACACATACACAAAGCAGACATTTTTACATTTACAAAATAAATGAAAGACAGTGATTTTTTGTATTAAATTATATTTGAACAAAGTTATTCAAGTGTCAGTCGTGACCAAAATATTTTCGAGCTTAAAAATCCTATTTTAGGAAAAAGCGAAGCGTATACAAAAAATGAATGCAAAACCTTGTTCTTTAAGTTATCTCATGATAAGAATTTAAAATCCATATCATGAGTGTGAGTACTAAAAAAAGCAAACAAAAGAGACCACTGCACCAAATCTTACTGTTCCTCGCTTGTTTGAGAATCTCGCGTGCCGACACTCATTTGTTGAAACGACTCGCGCTCCACCTATTGTGCAATGGATTTAATAATTCAGATACATTCGCGGGCGCGCAGCACAACAACTCACCAAAGTTTCGTCGTAATCCGATGAATGGTATTGGAACGCATATAAACAAACAAATATTCACTTTTAAATATTAGAAGATTATTTTATCGACGCCACCTGGTGGGAGAAAATCGCGGCGCCGTCCTGTAACAATGTCGAGACGACAGAAACCTCGAAGAAAATTATAACGCAGGACTCCGTAATTCACGAAGTACTCTGGACCTAAAACTAATTTGTAATTCCATGAACTGCAACTGTCTCACACCACCAAGGTATGACTCAGGCGAAAACAGTTTTTACGGAATCACTTTCAGATCCCAAATTCTAATATGAGAGGTAACTCACTTTATGAAAATTTCGAACTTTCATGATAAGCAATCAAAACTTTTTACTGATTTCACACTCATTTTAAATGTAGACCAAGGTTTCACACAAGACCTTGATGGTGACACATTAGTGTCACCATCAAGGTCTTCGTGATGACACTGATGTGCCTCTCTAGTGTCATTATCAACCTTGATGATGACACTGATGTGTTGTAACCTCGGTCGACAAATAAAATGAAGTGTAAAAATAGTACAAAGCTTGAATTGTCTACAGCATGTACTTTAATGTTTTCAATTAACTGGCAAGATTCACCGCACATAGAGAACCTACCCCTTTCTTTCAATTTCTGGTGGTTAAATTACTAGGGTGCTGTAACTGTTAGAAAAAAATAAGTTCAGAGACTAAAAATATAACAACCTTTATGCATAGATTGATGATTATGATGATGCACTATCGCCTAAAATTGATATTAGTCACCGAAGGCCAATGAATTTTCCTTCGGTGACAAAGCGAACATGTGTTACTCGTTCATAACGCCTATATTTATTATTTTTTTCAACATTACAATACATTAGACTGAGGGGAATGTTAGCGCTTAAATGTTAATTGAATTCATTGAAGTGCATCTGAAAGTGGAATATATTAGTGCTCTAATCTCTGCCATTTAGGCACAAAAAAATTAATGGGAGGGTAAAAGAACAAGGGAAGTAAAAATTAAATGATTTCTAATAACGATAAAAGGATAATGAATGTTCTAGACCACCTTTCATCAATATGTACCTTGAGCTATCGACATGGTGGACATAAATCAAACTATTACACCAAAGTCAACGTCATGCCTGTATTTGCACACATATTCAGGGCAACGTAAAGAGTCAAATTTGATATTTCATATGATTTCTAGCCAGATTTTATTTTGAAACTAATTTTATTCAACCCAAGATTATTCTCTAGATATATTAGCTAATGTTTTTTAACTGTTGTATTCATTCGTCAATGTTCCTTCAACTTTATATGCATCATTAAAGATGCTAAAAAAATACTGGCGAAACCTTGGCTTCGGTTTAATAGTTTTCTTTATGACCAATTTCACGATAACATGTGAAAAATATTAACAAATGGAAAAGAAGAGTAAAGATAATTTTAGCACAACCTCAGAAGACTTCTAAATCTACTTTTTTAGATTCCTGAGGAGCAAGTCTTTGGAAAAGGATAGAATATATATGAATTCGGGCAGAGATTTATTCATCCCCCGACAAAACCACAGTCAAGGGTTATCTCTCTCTCCTTTCCCTCCACACCTAATAAGAAGTGGGAATGGATTTGTCTCGGCGTTCCGGAGTTCTCCACATTGCACACGTGGGAAGAAGAAGAAAGGGAGAGGTTTGAAAAAAAACGAAGGAGGATTCTTGGAAGAACAAAACTAGAGCAGTTCCGTCGGGAGACCAGTCGAAATACATTTCGCCCCCATCCCTCCCCTACCCTTTCCTCCCTTCCTCCCCCCCCCCACACCCTTGAAGAGAGAGAGGCTAGCTCTGGCTCCTTCCTTTCCTCCTAGCCGGAATGAAACTATTGTGCCCAAGAGTGCCCTACCACCATAATGCGGGCGCGGGCATCGATCTTCCTTTGTCTACGCGGTCGTCCGACTTACAAGGAACATTCGCGAAGTTCGATTCATACTTGGCACATTCCTTAAACACAGCGAAAAAATGAATACTGTAAAATTTCCCGTGCATATGTTTAATATGGGGCGTGGTGCTATATGGATCGGAAACTTGGTCATTGCGAAGGGAGGAAGTGCGTAGAATTGAGGTGTTTGAGATGAGGGTTTGGAGAAGGATGGAGAAGGTTAGCAGGGTGGCGAGAAAGACGAACGAGTAGGTATTGGATATAGTTGGAGAGGAGAGGAAGCTTGTGGCAGAGGTTTGGAGAAGGCAGAAGAGATGGATGGAGGAGGTTTTGAGAGGAGAGGGCATTGTTGAAGAGAGTGATAGAGGGGAGAACACTGGGGAAGCGTAGAAGAGGAAGGAGGAGGATAGGAATTCTGAACGAAATAAGAGGAGGTAGAAGATATGAAGAATTGAAGAGGGATCTAATAACGGGCCATCCTTAGGAGGGAAAGCGAGACAATGTCTATGAGGTTGGGATGCAGAATGGGGACTGTCCAAGAACCTACCAATCAGCTGGTAGAATACTTGAATGAATATGTGGTCCGTGAGCCTAGTTAGATATTTCGATTTAAACATTGACCATACGCAACCCACTCCACTTCACCGTGATGTCACACCCACCGGCTAGCTGCCTTTGGGCGCGTTCCGAAATTCACTGCCAGTGCTAACAAAGCGTTCTGTAATCAATTGACAGAAGTGCGCAGTGACCAATGACGTCATTCAATTTATTGTTGTTATTTGCATCTTAAAAGCTTGTTTATTTTGTGTGGTACTAAAATATGTTGTCATGTATATTTAATAAATAAAAGTATTCATTGTTGAGTAAGTGTGAAAAAGTTGTGTGAGGATAAATAAGTGCTGATATAAAATATATTATAAAAACTAATAAACAAGAGGTTATGGGCCCAGAGTGTTTCTCTGAGTAAAAAAAAAATTAAGCTGTTCAACATCCGCAACATGGGAACAAAAGAAGAAATAGAGTCAATTCCTATACTAGCTGATACTGCTGGATTCTCACATTGGGAACTGGAAATTGAAGTTCTTTTTACTGCCAAGAGATTAATTGATGTTGTGGTTGGATCTGAAACTCTCTCAGATTATGAGGCTGATGAGAAAGGAAGAAAAACATGGATCACTAAAGATGCAAGCGCCAAACATATTATTCTAAGAACAATTGATATAAGTCCAAAAGCACACATTTTGACCTGCAAGACAGCTAAGGAGATGTATGATACTCTACGGAGCATTTATAAAAGAGATACAGAGCATACTAGAAATCAACTGCTGGCTGACTTCTTCAATTTTCCTATGATAAGGCCAATGATTTAATGGGAAATATTGCACGCATTCAAACCCTGGTTTTCAGATTAAATAACCTAGGGATGACAATCAATGAAGATATGATTATGACAACAATATTGCTCTGTCTCCCAGAACAGTACAAACACTTCAGATCTGCCTGGGACTCAACTGTAAGTTCTGAAAAAAACTTGTGAAAATTTAAAAGCTAGACTGCTGAAAGAAGAGGAGCATATGAAGACTACAAATTATACTAATAATAAGGTGGCATTTAAAACTGAGAAAACTAATGAAAATGTCGTGTGTCATAACTGTGGAAATAGAGGCCATATCAGAAAAAACTGTAGATCAAATACAAAGAAACAAGGTCAGTCACAGCAATCAACAGCACTCAAGAAGTGTACCAAATGTGGTAAAGATGGACATATTGACCAAGAATGTTGGATGGGTAAATATTTTCGTCAATGCAAATACTGCAAAAAAACAATCATCCTGAAGAAAGGTGCCGATATAAAAAAGAACACGAAAGAAGAAAATATGACAACAATAAAGTGACCTACTATGTTGGAACACCACTGACACCTAAAGACTTAAACAAAGAAATAGACTATGAATTTGTGTGTGATAGTGGTTGTACTGATCACATGTCTTATGAAAGAGACATGATGCAAAATACAAGGAAAATTGAAGAAACCAGCATAAAATGCGCCAAAAAGGGTCAGACACTAACATCATCTGGGATTGGAGACATTGAAACAGAAAATGTTGTTCTAAAAAATGTTGCTTTCATTCCTAACCTTTCAAGAAATCTATTATCCGTCAATGCAGTTACCAAAAGTGGTGCTAAAGTGGTATTTGATGATAATTCTGTTAAAATAGTACATGGACCAATTGAATATCAACAAAAATATGTTAAACTTGAAGGAAGAAAAACAGAGCATGGACTATATACTATTGATTTTGGAAAAGAAAATGATCAAAAAGAAAATTACCAAGAATTATTACACACAGCCATGGAGTGGCATAATAAACTTGGTCATATCAACTTCAGTGATTTAAGAAAAATACCTAATCTGTGTACTGGAGTGAGCGAGAAATTAACTCATTGTGACATAAATAAATTCTGTGAATCCTGCACTGTTGCTAAATTGGTCACACACCCTTTCAACTCCCAGAGAACTACAGCCACTCGACCGCTCCAAATCATTCATACAGATGTATGTGGAAAGATCTCACCAGAAACTTACAGCAGAGAAGAATACTTCCTAACATGCCTTGATGACTTTACCCACTTTCTAAAAGTTTACTTAATACAAACCAAGGATGAAGTTACAGAATATTTGAAAGACTATGTTCATGAAGCTGAAACACACTTCAACTCCAATTTTAAGGTAGGAAAAATTAGATTTGACAATGGTGGCGAGTACCAAAGCCATGAATTAAAAAATTGGTGTAGAGAAAAAGGAATTGTCCTGGATTATACCATTAAACATACACCTCAACTGAATGGAAAGGCAGAGAGAATTAATCTCACCCTAATGAACAAAGTAAGAGCTATGCTTCACAAAAACAAACTAAACAAAAAACTGTGGGGTTTTGCTGTACTCACAGCAGCATACCAACTGAATAGAAGTCCGTCAAGAGCCATTTCAGCTACGCCTGCAGAATTGTGGTATGGTGCGAAGCCTAACTTATCCAATCTTCAAGAATTTGGATGTGTTGTCTACACTAAAAAACTTGGGCATCTAAAAAAACTTGATGATAGAAGCGAATTAGGATTGTTTGTAGGTTATGCACATAATGGATACAGAGTATGGAATCCCAAGAAGAGAGCTGTTTATGTATCGAGAGATATAGACTTTACAAATACATTCCTTCAACTGGAAGAAGAAAATGCATCAGAAATCACTGTACAAAGTCTCCAAAACCTAGAAAAACATACATATGAGGAACCTTTATATGTGGACCAAGAGGTCGGCTCTTCTGATCTTAATGGTTTACCTCATGCTGAAGATGATGATGACAGAGAATATGAAACTGAAGACACCATAGTAGAGGATCAAGAAATAGTTGATAATGAAAGACCAAGAAGACTAACAAAAAGGCCCTCAAAATACAAAGACTATATTACTGAATTTTCAGATCATGAAGATGAAAATGGAAAAGCTCTTCTAACATACAAAGAATGCATGGAAGGTGAAGACAAAGAAATGTGGAAGGAAGCCATAGAGGAAGAAAAGAAATGTTTGGAAAGAAATGAGACCTGGAGACTTGTGAATGAAAAGTATGGTAACGGAAAACAAGTTATTACAAGCAGATGGGTTTTCAAAAAGAAAGAAGATGGTAGATTCCGAGCAAGACTAGTTGCAAAAGGCTGTCAACAAAATAAATCCAGCCTTGACTTCAAAGATACATATAGTGCTGTCGTTCAAACTACATCTTTGCGAATACTTCTAGCAATAGGGGCCATGAAAAATCTACAATTCAGAACTTTTGATATCAAATCAGCTTTTCTTTATGATGATTTGAATGAAGAAATCCTCATGAAATTGCCAGAAGGATACAACCATTTAGGCTAAATTTGTGTTCTGCAAAAAGCACTATACAGCCTGCGTCAAGCTCCTTTGCAATGGTACAAGAAACTGAGTGACTTTCTCAAAACTAAAAACCTTGTACAAATAAAATCTGACAAATGTGTCTTTAAAAATGCCAAAGGAAAGAAAATATTAAATGTTGCCATTAATGTTGATGATGGACTCATTCTTGGTGAAGATCATGAAGAAATTAAAATTCTGCTGAACAGCATGAAAGAAAAATCTGAGGTGACTATAAGTGAAAATCCAAAATATTATCTTGGTATGGAGATCAAGAAGGAAAATGACGGTTATTCCATAAAGTAGTCGAATTATATCAATAAAGTAATTTCTAAGTACAACATTGGTGATATGAAGCCTAAAGACACTCCAATTACCAAAGGTATGAAAGAAAATATGGCCAACTATAGAAATACAGATTATCCCTATAGTGAAGTAGTGGGAAGTCTTTTGTATGCCTCATGTAAAACAAGACCTGACATAAGCTTTGCTGTTGGCTATGAAAGCAGACACATGCAAAACCCAACTCCAGGAGACATCATAAATGTAAAGAGAACCATTAGGTATCTAAAAGGAACTCCCAATATTGGTATCAAGTATGCATTAAGGAAAAACGAAGATCTACTGCATCTGCACGTGTACTGTGATGCTGATCATGCTGGTGACAAGTCAGACAGCAAGAGCACATCTGGCTTCATCATGTTGTATGAAAATGGGCCGATTGTTTGGAGTTCAAAAAAGCAGAGAACTGTAGCAAAATCTACCACGGAGGCTGAATATATATCTGCGGCTCAATGCTGTGCACAGATGCACATTAATACAGGAACTGCTGGATAAAAAGATTGAAGTTACCCTACATGTTGACAATCAGAGTGCAATAAAAATGATAAAATCAGGACAGATGTCTACAAACAGTCATCATATTCAAATAAAATATCACTTTATACATGATGAATTTAATCAGGGATGGTTTAATTTGAAATTTTGTCCTTCAGGTGAAGAACTTGCAGACATGTTCACTAAACCACTTCAAAGAATCAAATTTCAAGAGTTCAGAGATATTTTAATGGAAGAATTATGAACCAATATATAAAAATATTATGTATGTTAATATGACCTTAAATAGCTGACAGTTTTTGTGGATTCTGTAATCACTTTCAGGGAGTGCCATAGAAAGATATTTTAATTTTGTTTATTGAAGATGCTTTCATATTATGTTCACAAATTTTTCACCCTTAAGGGAGTGTGTTGTTATTTGCATCTTAAAAGCTTGTTTATTTTGTGTGGTACTAAGATATGTTGTCATGTATATTTAATAAATAAAAGTAGTCATTGTTGAGTAAGTGTGAAAAAGTTGTGTGAGGATAAATAAGTGCTGATATAAAATATATTATAAAAACTAATAAACAAGATTTATGACGTTTCCTACTGTGAATTCTACTGCCGCTACCGCTGCTCTGTCTTCAGTAGTGGCAGTAAAGCCGTTGTTATGGCAACCATTACAAACAACTCGCGTCAAAATCAAATCTACAAAGTAAATAAATACAATCTTAAAGAGTTTCTAGCAACTGCTTCGCACATTTCGATGCTTATATCGACGAGAGCGAAAAGTCTAGATGTACTTAATTAGCTAACAGAACCTAAGTACCTAGTGTACATTACTCTGTAGAACGCATTTTTTTGTCAAGTCTGTAAGTTAATGAAGTACCAGCTAATCGTACAGGTGAATATTTCACTAGAATAAAAGCGATAATAAAATTATGGAGGAGTGAAGAACATTGGAAATGAGACAAGTAGAAAAACAATTATATTCGCGAATGAAATCGACTTGTAAAAAAAATAACCAAAAATTGATTTAGTGCCATGATTAATGTAGTACATGTAATTATACATGTCTTTTACTACAGCGGTAAATTAGTACAGTAACGAAATGTATAATAATTGTCGGAAAACGTAATTTGCTGCACAAACTGCACTGCTTTTTGCACCAAATTTTACACTGCTACACCTCACTAAACATTCCTTTAACAATTCTGTTCAATAGATTTTTCACAAGTGGCTGCTTCCCCTCCCAGCGAAAATACTCTAATGTCACACCAATTTTGAAATCTGGCGTTAAAGGGGTTGTAGAGAACTACCGTCCTATTTCCATATTGCCCGTTTTACCAATAATTTTTGAACGCATCAACCATGACTGTCTTCTTCACTTCACTCTCCCCTACATCTCCCCCAGTCAGCATGGCTTCCTCCCAGGTGGATCTTGTCTCACCAACCTCGCCGTTTTACATCACCATATCACACTTGCCTTTGAATCTAACTCCCAACTGGATGTTTGCTACTTACAATTAGACTTCGACTCCGTTAACCACACCCTACTCATTCACAAACTTATGCTCAGGTACAATATCCATGGTTCTCTCTTATTCTTGCTCCGCAGTTTCCTTAACTCGCGTTATCAGCACGTTTTAATTGATGGAGTGTCGTCCACCCACTCGCCGGAAGCGTCAGGGGTTCCTCAAGGTAGCGTCCTGGGTCCTCTTCTATTCTCCCTTTTTGTTGATGATGTTGTGGACTGCGTTCTCCCACTGGGATATAACATTTTACTGTATGCGGATGATTGCAAGATATTCAGGAGGGTTGATGGCCCCTCCGATTCCAGTTCCCTACAATCCGCCCTCTCCTCCGTCCACGGCTGGTGCTCCATCTGGCAGCTTCATATTAACACCTCGAAGTCAGCTCTACATACCTTCTCACTAAAGCGCAAACCTCTTTAATTATTCCTATACCCTCTCACAAAATCTTATCCCATGTGTCAATTACCACTGTGACTAGGGGTAGTCTTCCACTCTCAACTTATATTTCGCGAGCACATAATTAAGACTACCAGGAATGCGATGTCAGTTGTCGGCCACCACACACCATTTGTACCACCACACGGACATTCAGGATCCTTTTGCTCTCCGGACAGTATTTTTGGTTGTGCCCTTCCTATTTTAGAATACTGAGCTCCAATTTGGTCGACCGCTTGCCCCACAGCCTTGAATTCGCTCAATCGCCCTGTTCACTTCTTTCTCGCCATTGCCCGCCATCGAATCCCTTCCCTCAGAAACTTATCAAAAGAATACATCCTTTCTTCCCTTTCAATCCCAAACCTCTCTCTCCGTCATGTACTATGCGACATGAAGTTCCTCCATAGCATTTGGAGTGGCTCTCTCCGTACCAACTGCCTTCTTCCTCTCTTTCCTCTTCATGTTCCTCCTCGTTCCCTACGCAATAACTCCCTTCTTGACATTCCCAAATTCAAAATCTCAATATCCTAGCGCTCCCTATTCTACCGTATCCCGAAAACTTTCAACTCCCTAGCCTCGCAGTTACCCTCCCTTGACCTCTTCTCCACACCCTCCGTCTTCAAATCAGTCCTCAGAAAACATATTGCCGAGTTGACTCCCTCTATCCCATCTCCTTTTCCATAAATCCCAAGCCCAAGATTTCTTTCCTTTGTATTTTTCTATTTTTCTGTTGTTTCACATTTTTAGGGTTTAATTTATTAAAACTTCTATTTATTTGTTTGCTTTTCGACCAATGTAAGAAGCCTTTGTGCCGTTTTTTGAGACTTTTCAAATAAATAAATAAATAAACCTCATTTTTAATGAAAATATTCTGCGATGCAACCCTCAAGAACCCGTACCCTTTATCCATTTTTTATCACTCTTGGAAACGCTTCGTACAACTGGCCATGAAGAAAATCAGGGCTTGACAAATACGTTCGAAGACTTTACTTCGACTGGGCACGTCATTTTAAAGTTTAAGTTACTGTGGCTCCATCTAGTAACGGAATTTTAAAATTTTAGTGACTGTGGCTCCATCTTACAGCATTCCTGAGTCAGTGAGTGAGTGACATTGGCTTTTCTTTAGATAGTTTGGAAAAGCAAAATGGCGTATTTTCGACCTCACGAAAATCTCCCGGGTATAGCACGGTCTACGTTCCTCATCGCCGTATTTGCGACAGTTATGAAAATCATCATAAAGCCAGAATGTATCAACCAACTCGAGTTTTTAGCTTCCCAACCTCCTCATTTCCTCCTCACCCCTACGATCACTCACTCACTCCACCACCGTCTGAGACTATACTTCTGAGAGCAGGAATTAGGAGAATGAACTCTGCTGCACGGAAGGAGGAGAAAGGGCAACCGAAGGGCAAGGGGAGGCGTAGAGGAGGAGGAGGAGGCCAGGGTACGTCGTAGAGAGGTAGGGGTTAGAGGGTAAGGGGAAGAAGGGCTAGGGTAAGGGTTAGGGAGCGAGGGAGACAGGGTACGATTCGTGGAAATGCCTCCGAAACGAGGCCAACCGGCGCCGTCGTTTTAAATTGTAAAACGAGGTGGTGCTGGATGGGGGGGGGAGGTCTGGGAAGGGCACGGATGTAGGGGAGGGGGACGAGGGTGTGACCGATCCGGCAAGTTCAACAGGGTCTCGGAAAAAGGGTCCATTAAAACCTCGAGTGTCATTCGGGAAGGGTAAAAACGAATTTGCCCGAGCTTCGACAAAGACGACATTTTGAAGTAACAGCCTCGAAAAATCTCAACAATCGCATTCAAGGAAATAAATTCAAGAGTCTAACCAGTCAGGTGACCAGAGATTGCGATGAAACCATCTTGATTTTTCAGAGCCTCAACAATGACGAAATTTTGGCGTCACACAAAATCCAAATAAACTTTATTTGTAGATTTTCGCAGCTCATTGTTTATTGTATTCAGGGTTTTGGTTCTGCGATTAATTATTTAGACCCTATTTGGTTTAGATTTGTTATCAAGACCCTGTTTGATAGCGCCAGAAAAGTTTCCGATCTTGATTCCATCACACAAGAAATACACCATTTGAGGAAGGCATTAAAGAATAATGGATTTAGTAATAAATTAATTGAAAGAGTGACATCAAAAAAACCTACAGAGAAGGAGACTCCTAAACCTCTGGGGTATGTTATGCTGCCTTACATTGCGGGTACGACCGATCGCATAGGTAGAATAATGAAAAAGTATAGCATAATCACAACACGATATAACACTACCTCCAGAGTACGAGATCATCTACGAGGGACTAAAGATCCATTACCACCCACAATGTATGAGGGTGTGTACGAACTTCTCTGCAGCTGTGGTAGATCATATGTGGGGCAGACCAAGAGAGCAATTGGATGTCAATTAAATGAACATGAACGTGCAATACGGAAGAAAGACTGGTATCACTCTGCCGTGGCTGAGCACACTACGTTAAGAGGAAGGTCACGCCATTGACATCGAGACGGCAAGAGTACTACACAAAGAAAGCAGTTACTTTCCACGGCTCATAAGGGAGGCGATTGAAATAGAAAAAAGACCAAATAACATCAATAGAGAGGATAGTTATAAACTCCCTTATCCATGGAAGAGACTTCATCGAAATTAAGTTTTTTTACTTCTCAAAATCGTCAACAGCTGGAAATGTTTATTTATTTTTAAAAAAGACCATTGCTGTTCTTAAAAGCCCGAAGAAGCCGACAGCATAGCACGGCGAAACTGTTGCATAATACTAAATAATTAATCGCAGAACCAAAAGCCTTAATACCAAAATCCAAATATCCCGACTGAATACCCACTATCTATACGACCGGAAAAAATCCGCATTTTAAAAATCTCAAACGTCATGAGAGAGGTGAACAGTGACACAAAAAATTTTATCTCGTATTTTAGGTTCTATTTCTAACCAATGAACATGAAAAACTTCACTCACTATAAGCCAATTGATTTGACGGTACTGAATTGCCGAAATTCGATGTTTACCGTGATTGAAAAAACGTACTGAGGAAATGCATAATATTATAGAGTAATACTCTCAGCCAGTTTCAACGTAACAAGTTATTACAAATATAAATTCGTTATTTCAAGCTAAACTTCATTCTGCATAATTGAGTTTCGAAAGAATTAGTCTTAAGAACCACTTATAAGCTTCAATGCTAACTTCAAATTCCCGATTTCTTCTTTAGTTCAAAACGGCGAATTAGTCTGAATAATTGTAACCATATTGTCCCCAGATTTGGCTGAAGACTACAGGATATTTTGAAAAATTCCGATTTTAAAAGTCAACCAAAGTCTGCCAATCACCCGGAAAAGAAAGATGACGTTCTTAGAATTTATGACTTATATCTTCTTTTCCGAATAAGGGATCTTCAAGTGTTACGTAACACTTTTTTTTGGAATCCTTCTTTTGCTAATGCTATCCTTTTTTTTATCTCAGCTGTACAAGACCTATCTTCTGCTATAATACTCCCCAGATATTTGGGGAGGTAGCCAGGTAGGGTTCTTGCTACATTGTATCACATAGGGGGTGGTTTCACATAGCGGTTCAGTAGTCTTACTCGTTATATCGTATTTGTATCACTTATTGAATTATCACTTTTTACTTAGAGTTGCCTAATGTTAGGTCGGACATTTGCTGAAAATATGACATCAACTGCGGAATTGTCCGGCATTAAAAATGACGAAATTCTTAAGTCAAAACATTTTTTTTTTTTAATATCACAGCAATCGCGTTCGTAAGAAGATTTTTCGTGGCTGTGACGGGACACACTTGAGTTTTATTTTAGTCTTGATGAAAATGAGGAAATATCGACATCTGAAAATTACAAAAAAAATTCCGGCCACGGAATTCAAAAGTCGAGAATCATCAAGGTCGCGACATTAAGTACTCGACCTCTTGAAGGTTCTAGAATTCCGAGAAGCATTCTGAATTTTTAAAAAAAGTCCCACGAGGACCAAACACGTCGGAATGTGAGGACGAGCGAAAAAAATACGACACGTTTTGTTTTTTGATGTTTTTTTTTCGTAATTTGACGTGATTAAGAATTTTCCACTTCCTTCTGAAAGTGAAATGAACTAATAAGATTGGATATTTCCTTCTGAAACACTTGTAGAGCAGAGAGTCATCACCCTCAAGTTGACATCAGACCACAGTTTGAATCACAATTGGACTTTTAAAAACTTTCATGCACTTCTTAAGGTAGTTAGAGCGAAAAATCAGTTCACCTAGAATTTGATGAATTTGGCCTCATTTTAAAGAAAAACCAAAATATTAACCCCTTACCGAACTAGGTATTTTTAGAGCAATTTGCCTGAAACTACATGCAGTTATACACGGGATAGATTACGGCTGTGCGCTCCAGAGGGAGAATAGTAAAAGAAATTAAGTATTTATAAGACCTATATCTCGTCAAAAAAACTAACCTTGTGCATTTTGTATGCTTTCTCAACTACTTATAAAATTTAATCTATTTTTCACCGCAAAAATGTTTACAGAATCACAAAAAAATTGTTATTTTTAAGGCTTTTTAGCCGTACGGCGTGAAGAAATGAGTCAAGTTGGAGACTTAAGTAGGAATATTTATTGAATTACTGAGTTTTTTTGTCATGTATAACTTTATTTTCGCGCCATTAATGTTACAATTTTTCCTTCATACATCTTACAGACGCTGAAATTAAAATTTAAAAAAATCGAATATGGTCTCCATTACTATGACTATGGGAAATATCTCGCTCAAACTACCTTAAAGGCAGTTATGAAAATCTACGGTTGACACACATACGAATGGGCTAAATATATGAGTTCGTCGGTAAATTTTCTATCATATACTCTACTCAAACGTGAGGAATAATTTTCACGCACATTCCCGATTTTAAATCGAATGCTCTGACCACTAAGCTATCCGGCCACGATTAGCGTTAAGCCCTGGTTACAAGATACGTTAATACGTACTGCCTGCTTAAAAATTGTGTTTTCTGCCTGTACGAATTCATGATCGTTATTTTCTTTGCATACTTCTAAATTTCGGTTTCTTTGCGTTTGATTCAGCTTATTTAGTATTTATTTTTATATCTGCTTCATTAGGGCTTCGCTCTACTATTTGAACATAGCACTTCAACTACCTGTGCGTAACGTTTATTGACCTCTTCTGTTATAGCAATATTTTCCCTAGCTTGGGCTAGCCTCCTACACATTCATCTACATCTACGATGTACCGTGCAAGCCACCACTAGGGTGTGTGGCACGGGGTGATTCCACACCATGCATGCAGCACTCGTCCTAGAACAAATCAGAACCTCGCACGCTCCCCCTGGCGCCAGGCGCAGACACCAAAAAGCAGTCAGGAGAACAGTGCGCAGTCCAACCGGAAACTGGGAGAGTGATACGTAAATGAACATGCAAACATGCAGAACAATGCTATACACACATCTAGTGGTTAATATTACTGATACTGTTAATTTATGAATACTACGAGATGCTACTTCATGCAAAGAACAAAATAAAATAATGCCGGACTAATCGACCGGTGAGAAGTATTAGTAATGATGTTGTGTTATTATGAACAAGTGAAAATTCTATTCTACTTGTTGAGGGTGGGAGTAGATTCCGTCGGTATTAGTAAAATAAAGGTTCAAATTAATTAATTAGCAGAGCTTTCCTAGTATTTCGCTTCCCTATCTATTTCTTTTCGGAGCTAAACGCTTTCTCAGCGAGGTCAGGAATACCGGGAGGGCTAGTCAAAATAATAAGCCAGAAACATATAAAAAAAGGACTTAGCTGGTCCATTCGAGTATCTTTCATCTGAAGAACTACCACTCAGGAAAACCAATGCGGAATTTGAGATAATTATTACCGCTAAAAATCGGAAGCCGAATTTGAATCATCAAGTAGACATAAGTATTGTCTGCTTCATGTAGTAGTCTTTAATTGCCTACATAAACCCTTGAATGATCAGAATGTTGCGCTTAGTAAAGAGTAAAAACAAAAATACAATCGCAAATACGTACCCATTAAAATTATGCGAATACATGTACGGTTTCATGCACCGTGTAACCACGGATACGGTCTATTCATACACGCAATAGTTCATGAAACCATTCACGCAAATGTAGTACATGAACTAGTACGTGTCAATGTATCGTGTAACCAGGGCCTTTGGAATCTGCGGAGGTGGGGAGGAACTAACTCCAACCAGTAACCCGTCGAGTGGAGTAAGACATATTATCACTACGGCGCTATTTCACGCACCGGCAGAGAAGGAACGAGGAGGTAGTAAAGAAGATGAAAGAAGGACTGACTCAAGGAAAATTTGGCGGTGACACGTGTCAATGTGCCGACCTAACATTTATTCATCAAAGCGAGAGCTTAAAGCATCCACAGCACCCTAATCCCGCAAAAGGGAGAGCAAAATAAAGAAAGGACCAAAGGGGGACCAAAGGCTATGATACGCAGAGGGAGAATATATTGAAGCCACTAAAATGCGCAATCCACCATATTGAATGGATCAGTTGCGAACTTAAGGGTGGTTCCGCCGCGACTGCGTGAGTCAAAAGAAATACTAAATTCCACATTTTTGATATTTTGTCAAAAAAAATCCTGCTTTCACTGATGAAATGCGTTACCATTAGAAACCCAATAGTAAGGAAAAAAATTGTAGATTATTCCACGAGTGTATTTTAAATGAGCACTTTTTTCCAGCCATAGGAGCCGACTGCAGCGCCATTTCCTACGAAATATCGCATTTTGACTTCAATTACGGCATTAATTCTTCAATAACTAGAAAAATAAAGTGGTAAGATGCCTGTAATTTATTTTTATTCAATTTCTCTGGATTATTTCCTTCTTAGAGACAGTTTTCCACGAAAATAGCATTTGTATTTTGTGGAAACATACCATTTTCCCCGTGTTTCTCTCATTCCCCCATTGAACACAATGTAATTTCAAGTTCAATTATAGAATAAAATAGCGTGGAAAGGTATTATTTTGTTGTTCATATCAGATAGAGGACATATTTTTCTACAAGTAGACAGGTTATGAATAAAATGACATTTAAGTCATTTTACGGTGGAACCACCTTAATACTACGCCGAAAACATAATATGCATTAGTCAGTGGTATTATCGCGTAACCGTGATCATTTTTCTATAAAAATGCAAAAAAAGGAGTGATTTCCAAAAAACACTGTCATTCACAAAATTCATAACAAATTGCGCGTTTTAGCCATGTTAGTTGGATCATTTTTCGCAAAAAATCCAACTTTAATGTTGTCCGCCAAGACGCCATCTTACTTCTTTCTCTTCTTTAGTCCATGGAGTAGTTCAGCAGGGATCCTAAAACAACATGGAGTTGCTGGAGTAATGTAGATACGAATAAAAAAAACATGTTTTAATAAGTGAAAAACATGTTGCCGTATAAAATAATTAGGGCTCGATATTTTGACCAGCAGCAACCAAAAAACACACTGTAACGTAAAGAAACGACTAGGAATAGGGAAAAAATGTGAAGTATCATTTCAATTGCATATTTTCAATATTTTGCCTCAATATAAGATCATGAAGAAAATTACGTGTATTAACTAAAAAGAGATATGTAGCTGGAGTTATTCTCAAAGGAACCCCAAGCACTTGGGCAACCATACGAATAATATATCTTGTAATGTACTTCATCAATAAAATATTTTTTACCTGTATGTTGTATAAGTTCTGGATGTTACTCAAGAGATTTTGTTTTTGTCTCATTACTTCTTAATCTTTGGCTTAATGACATCATATACTGTCATTCTTGTTGCCTAGTGGGGTGGGAGATTTGGCCACAGGGGTCTATTTTAATTCAGTTCTGTGACACTTTTCCCATTCGAGCGAAGGTGAATGTACTCAGTATGCTGCTTTGAACTTCAATCATGTCGGCAGGCATACGATATTGCATGCCACGTTACCTTGTGAATTTGCCTAAGTTTTTCATAAGTTAACACCTCAGTTATAAAAATTTGGCATTAACTTTGCCCAATTTTATGCATGAATTACTTTGTTTGTGGTATTGTTTTTCCAGTAATCATGAACATCATGTTCCTAAATGTAGTTTGACCGAGATAGTTCCCTAGTCATAATGGAGACCATATTCGAATTTAATACTTTTTTAATTCAGCGTCGGTAAGAAGTATGAAGTAAATATTTTAATATTATTGGCGCAAAAATATCGTCATGTCTGTAAAATGTTCTCAGCATTTAAATAAATATAAGTAAATAAGTCTCTAACTTGACTAATTTTTTCACGCCTTACGGCTAAAAAGCCTTCAAAACGGTAGTTTTTTTGCGATTCTGTAAAAATTACTGCGGGTAGTAATATATTAATTTTTATAAATACTTGAGAAAACATACAAACTACACACCGTTAGTTGTTTGACGAAATGTAGGTGTTAGAGATTCCAATTTTTTTTCAATATTCTCCCTCTGGAGCACACAGCCGTAATCTATCCCAAGTAAAACAGCTCATGTTTTCAGGCAAATTGGTCGAAAAGTAGTTCGGCAAGGGGTTAAAATGTTTATATCATTGGTAAGATGAGAGCTTTTTCTTTAAAATGAGGTCAAATTCATAAAATTCTAGGTTAAGTGATTCTTCGCTCAAAATACCTTTTAAGGTTGGTACGCGTCGAACAGTTGAACGTCAGCCCCCCGCCGGAAATCCACGTCTCCAATCTTCCCCTTCGCTTTCCAAAAAGATGAGAGAATAGATATTCTTCCATCTTAGTGCGATATAAATATATCGATCCCGTCCCCTTCCCCCTTCCTCTAAACGCCACTTCAAGGGTTCATTCCGCTTACCCTTTACTCCTTCCCGACCTGTCCTATCTTGCCCCCACATGACATCCTTTCCGATGGAGAGGGAGAGACAGGATATTAAGACGGTTCGTGCAGCCGATAGTACTTCCATCTCTATTCGACGTTGTGGAGGGAAAACATCCGCCCGATGGAGACGACGGACTGTAAGGAATACGCACGCGCGTCGCACAGAACTTCAGACACTTACCAGAACATACTCGGAGCCGTCAGCATCGGAGATGTAGGGAGATGATCAGCATTCGTGAATAATATTGTTACCCAACGCAGCTTCTTCACAATAGGGAACATGCATTGAATTTGTTTCTCCCGTTACTGTAGCCCATGATATAGAGAATTTTCTCACGAATCCGAATATGTAAGCCAAAGCTGTCTCCGTCAATTACAAATGCTGTAAAATGCTAATTAAAAGTTAGCAAAAATCGACGAAAGTCACGTGACTCGAAACGCTTTCTCATTGGCTTGACGTCACCGAACGGAACTGAAGTCCTCGCAGCTGCAGAGATAGGCGCCTTGTTGAAGTTATCGGAGCAAATACTTAAATAATAATACTTTTGTTGAAATCAAGTCATAACTTTCCGTTCATAAATTATATTTTTCCTTTGATGTGATAGTTTTTCACTTTCTAACTTATAGTACGTGGCAACAACATAATTTGGCTTAATTGGGTATTTTCCAAAATTTTAAATTTAAGTTTACGGATCTTTATATGTTACTTTAACTCAAATAAGTTTGCGGAGTGAAAAAAGTTTTAAAATTTATTCAATATTAATTGAGATATTTAAGATTAAAATAGTCGAAATTTCAAATTTTTTTACGCCGCTGCGAAACGAAATCTGATTAGCTTGACTTCATTTTCGCTGAGCGATAGACGGATGTGAGGGAGAAAGTGAGTAACTATAGAAGATCTACCGTATATTTAAAGAGTTTTCATTGAAAACAAAGACTATGGCGTGCAATGGTTTTATTAAAACTACATAAGATAATTTACCCTAAGTGGATATATTTATGGTAGGCCTTTTAATAAAGAAGGACGAGCGATTTAATGCTGCAGAAATTCGTTGAGCTTAAGTCCAAAAATTGTAAGCATAAAGTTTGCTTTTAAAATCGTCATTACTGTTTTATATCATTTTTAATACATATAATTATGTATTTGGTGTATGAACTTTATTAACTGTTTTTCCAATACACTCATAATCATTATGATACTTCTTTCTTTATCGAAGTCCATATCAGTCCATGCAACAGTAAACAAACAGTATCTTAGTAACATATCAACATAACACAGTACTCGCCAAATGTTTGTGCTGCCAATACTCGACACACCTAAAACGTTAATTTTTTATTTGCTAATTAGTGATTGTTTGTAGAGGAGGTTTCGAGAAGTGGCTTATCTGCTGTAGAAATGCCTAAAAATAGATTCTCATCTCCTAAATGTCTATTCAAATTTTAATTTAAGTGTTGTTATATTATAAAGCTTCTCGTGAGAGTTATGGTGATGATGCTATAGGATACGTCCAAGTAAAGGGAGATGGACCACTGTGCACAGTCATTGCAAGAATATGTCCAGAACACAAAGTGCGGAGTAAAGCATACATTTTTACGGGTGGACGTTGAGGAATCCAAGGAAGAAATTTCAATCATTCAATGTCGTGATTGCGTGAATAAATTTCTTGTTCGGTGCTTCAACCGATGTATTTGTACATTGAGGCACAAAACACCATCTATATCCCTTACTTAGATGCCATTTAAAGGCATATCTAGAAACGCGAAAACGTCAGAAACTAATTTCGCCGCATTTGTTTCCACCGTAAGCATAAGGAAACGCCTGGGTCTAAATGTAAACAGCGAAAATGACGTCACAGGCCATTCGGTTGTTTTCGGAGTGTGCTCGGGAGTATTCGTAACCTTCTACTTTCTTTAGCTTTTAAAACCGAAATTCATACAATTTGATAAGAAATTTTTTAGCCAATGCAATAAGTTCAAGTAACTGAATCAGAATATCGATAGTTTAAAATACGTGGAAAATACCCAAGCTGGCGAGAAAGAATTATTTTTAAAGACTGATATCTCAGTAAAAAACCGCTTGCCATCTGTGAAATTTTCGCTACATCCATTTTAGATAGTGTCCTTCGGATATAAGTGGTTATAACAAAATTGTGCATGTTCCCCATTGTAGAGGAATCTATATAAGAAAAGCCCGTGTCACTCACTCACCGTAAGATGAAGCCACTGAACACTGTAAGATGGAGCCACGTTCATTTAAATTTTAAAATGCCGTTATTAGAAGAACCACAGTCACTTAAATTTTAAAATGCCTAATCAGATGTAGCCACAGCAAATTAAATTTGAAAATGCTGTCGTGAGATGGTGCTACAGTCACTAAAATTATAAAAAAGCCGTTATTAGATGGAACCACAGTCACTTACATTTTAAAATTCCGTTATTAGATGGAGACTCAGTCACTTAAATTTTAAAATACCGTTTTACAACTGCTTGCAAGAAATTTCACAAAAGGGAGAATCACTTCTGATTCGGCTCCGATTGAGACAACGTTCCCTTTCATCTTGCAACAATGACAATTTCCAGTGATTCCGGTATAATATGCGATAACAATAAAAAATTCGCACGGTCAGTCGTTTGACCGTGTTGGACTTCAACTCCATACTCACAGTATTCTCACACGGACAACTGAATTTGAAACAAATTTTGTGCCAAATTTGGACCGAGGGACATCGGCTTGTGGTTTGGAACACAGCCTCTTAAGGTCAATGTGCAGTGCTCAAGAGTGGAGATATATATAGCCCAATGCGAAATTTTACGCAAAAGAGTTTTACAAAATTCATGGATGAATTTTCATAAAAATGATTATATATAAATGGAAACAACTCTATTTCACAAAAAAAAAGATTCGATTTAACCAGGAATTAACGAAAGATTCACACGCAAACCAGCACAATTTTGCGAAATACAGCTCATAACAGCTGATTTTGCAAATATTTTAGCGTAAATGACTACCGCGCAGATTACGCATAGGTCTGTAGTACAAACACTCTCACAGTCGCGGCGGAACCTCATAGTTGAGGAGGTTCCGCCGCGACTGTGTGAGTCAAAACAAATACTAAATTCCACATTTTTGATATTTGGTCAAAATAATCCTGATTTCACTGATGCAATGCGTTACCTATAGAAACCCAAAAGTAAAAAACAAAATATTCAGATTATTCCACGAATGTATTTTAAATGAGCACTTTTTTCCAGCCGTAGGAGCCGACTGCAGCGCCATTTCCTACGAATTACCGCATTTTGACTTCAATTACGGCATTAATTCTTCAATAGCTAGAAAAATAAGGTGCTAAGATGCCTGTATTTTATTTTTATTCAATTTCTCTGGATTATTTCCTTCTTATAAATAGTTTTCCGCAAAAATGGCATTTGTATTTTATGGAAAAATGCTATTTTTCCCCGTGTTTCTCTCATTCCCCCATTGAACACCATGTAATTTCAAGTTCAATTATAGAATAAAATAGCGTGTAAAGGTATTATATTGTTGTTCATATCAGATAGAGGACAACTTCTTCTACAAGTAGACAGAATATGAATAAAATGACATTTAAGTCATTTGACGGTGGAACCACCTTAAGGATCCAAAATTGAAATAGTGACAGTAATACTCCTTAGGTTAACTTGTAAGGAATACTTCCGTTATGCATCATACTGGATTTTCAGCGTTTTAATCCTTAAATAGTGGAGTAGCCATTAATTTTATTATACGTTTCACCTATAGTTTTAACAATCAGAAAAAATGGTGTAAGCACCAGTGACCACAAAAGTACAGCAGTTAAAATTAACTTCTACAAAAATAAATAAAAACGTAAAGAGTCCTTGTAGTCCTATAACCTTGGACTACAACTTTTAACCGGTAGATTACATTCATGCAATGCAGATATGGAGTCCAAAAACATTCCAGATACGGGATGTATCAATACTCATTCTTCGCAGAGTCAAGACGATGGGTTAGATAAAAACATCCCTTCTCCCAACGAGAAAGTAAAGCGAAGACTGTTTCAGATAAAAGAAGGCATGAAAAACGTTATTTATTCTCATTATCCCTGTAAGTTTCAAATGCTATTGAACGTCTGTTGAAAATAACTTACACTACTCGTATCTACAAGCTAAAAGCACAGAAATAAAAGGCTACATATACATAGCCATTGTCATACTAACTTCATATAACGCAATTGAAGAGTAAAATTTTTAATGACGCTATATTTTTAAGATGAAACTTAACCTCGCAATCGATACATCGATTGCCTTGACTTTCCTCTGAGATTATTAAAATATGAATACCCCTGTATCCATCCCCCCAGGGAACGTCCCTGACAGCTCGATATTTATTTCATGAGGCAAAATAACACCAAAAATTCGCCCCCTACCCCCTTCAAGTTTATTGACAGAATTTATGAGTAGGGTACTGAGTGTTATTCATTGATTAGGGTTAAAAATGAACTTCGTCGGGTACAAACATGGCCGGAGATCTCCGTCGTGAAGTCAAAAAACAAAATGGGACGAATCTATTGATAAAAGTGCGGATTCATTGCCAACTGTGCCAAGCCACGCACGGATAGACGTTGTATGTACTATGAATAAAGACGTTTATGGAATCATTGAGCAAATAGAGAGAAAACAAAGTGAAATAAATGCTCCATGACAACAATCAAAATAAATAAAAAACACGAGTCCACTGAGTTGTACAAATCTCCTACAAAAAGCACCATCTAATAACTACTGCATTTATCACCATTTGGAAAGCAGAGGCCATTGTTATACATCACCAGTCACAAAGGACACAAAGTATACTAATAAGAGAGGCATTGGATACTTGTGGGAAAATAAAACAACCATAGTTCACACGATAAAGAAGAAAGGCTTTGGCTGCCTTACTGACGGAAAACTGAAATGTTATTTCACCAACATTGTAAAAAAGCTTTGAAATCCTGAAACAAGCTGTAAAGGGGCTATATCAACGATATATGTAGTATTTCCGCAGATAACGAGAAAATCATTCAATTTAAGTACTTCCTCTTTGCTAAACAAACTATAGATTAGCAGTCAATTTTGCTTATGGCTGGGTTTTGTCCTATTAGAAAATATTTTAACGCTTTGAAATATTAAATCTGGTATTTTTTATAAATTAGCTCTTAATTTTTTCGGATGCCGTTTTTGCAGTATGCAGTATGAATTGTATACACACAAAAAAATCGTCTGAAAACTTCAGCATTAAAATAAATTCGGCCCGAAATCCTGGATTCGCGGATGTACTGAAATATTGAACTTTTGAATTGTAAACTCTAGGATTGTGTCCTTACACACCCCCTGCCACACGCCCATGCGGCGGCTTAGCAGGTTAGTGGAAATGTAGTGCTACGTTAAGTATTTTGAAAAGGATAAAAAAACACAAAATTCTACTCATGATTTTAGAATTTAATACTGGCCCCAATAAACACCTGCAAATTTAAAAGATATGGAAACAGTAGGAGAGAGATTTTATGTTAAATATCAAGATTTAAAGGTTTTTCTTCCCTGCCAGCCAGACCGCAATTAGAACAAATCACAAACATAAAAAAACATCATTTTTTCATCGCTTTTTCTCTCCTGATTGCATAAATAAAAAGGCGGGGAACCATGGTGAACTCCCAACGATGACGAAATGATAATAAGGTCCTTTACTTCATATGTAGTTTTGCACACACGGATAAATAAGCTAAATATGCAGGCTGATACACCACGCACTCGGCTACCGCTAAGCAACGCGTCACTTAAATCTTAATTCATCACCAGGACAAGAGATGGAGCTGTTGAGACGCAAAGCAACTTACGAGACGGTGATTCCCGAAGGTAGAATCGAGTCATCAAATAGACGTCAAGGAAACCTCGAGAATAATATTATCAAACACATCTTTTTCTTTGGCTAAATTCATCACCACTACTGAACCATTGGCTTAGTAACCTTGAATTCTAATATAACATAATCGAAAAATATACATAAAACAGATTTTTTATCCGCATGAACGCGGAAATAGCATGGTGTCCTCGTTACACCACCTGATAAACGTCTTAGCAGCGGCCAGCTGAGTTCATCTCAGAGATGCGGATGTCGACGATACTTCTACGCTTCATTTTTCATAACTCATTCTCCTTTCCTAATTTCTCCATTGATTACAACTGCACGCTTCCAGTAGAACGTCCGTAACCGGGGGCAAGCGTGGGAGTAATATGGACGTAGGATATGACTCTGAAACACTGCTTGCACGGCACATCTTTAGAACTGACCGCAGTGGGAATCTTAAAAAAAAAAAACAGAAGGCCAGACTCACGCCTTACTTCTTTCGTCCTCTACACCGACGTGTCAACCTCCGAAGAAGAATCTCTGGCGTTGAGGAAGCGATCGAAGGCGGAGGACTTGTTTGTTTGTTTGTTTATCTCCTAGCCACGGGAATAGGAGTCTTCGAGGAGAGTCGATGAAAAGCTCATTTAAGAAATAAAAAAATGGAAGGGACGAAAAGACGTTTGAAAAGTAGGATAGTGGGATAATACGGGGAGGGTGGGGAGGAGGAGAGAAATGAGGAGAGAGAGAGAGAGGCTTATGAAAGGAGAAAAATGTTCAGGGAGTTTTTTTACTTAAAGAGGGATGAAGAGATAGAGAGAGAGGAAAAAAAAGAAGGGAAGGATTGCGAAATTGTGATGCCATCCGTTGAAGATGACGGGGAGGGGCTTTTTTCCCCTTGGTGGTGATTCGGGGAGGGGTTTTGAAGAGCTTGAAGGGGAGAGGGAAAAGGGTTCAGGGTGTTGGGAGTAAGGGAAAGGGTTTGGAAGAGGGAGAAGGGGACATAATCGATTATCTGGAGGTCGTCCCGCGCCATTAAGAGGGTGGGAAAAGGAGGAATCGCCTCACCGATCACACAAGGTCACGGAGAGCGAAGCGCCACTTCTGGAACAACCTCGAAGCAGCGAAATAACGTTTGTGCATGTACACTCCCGACCAAACATAACGTGACACTTTTCGTGGCGTTGCTAGGGTGGCCTCTCAGCGAAGCTCCCTCAACAATGCGACATGGGAGTTGCGCGAAATAATGGATATGTATGTACACTCCCGACCAAAAATAACGTGACACTTTTTAGTGGCGTTGCTAGGGTGGCCTATCAGCAAAGATCCCTCAACAATGCGACATGTGAGTTGCGCGAAATAACGGATATGTATGTACACTCCGGAACAAAAATAACGTGACACTTTTCGTGGCGTTGCTAGGGTGGCCTCTCAGCGAAGCTCCCTCAACAATGCGACATGGGAGTTGCGCGAAATAATGGATATGTATGTACACTCCCGACCAAAAATAACGTGACACTTTTTAGTGGCGTTGCTAGGGTGGCCTATCAGCAAAGATCCCTCAACAATGCGACACGTGAGTTGCGCGAAATAACGGATATGTATGTACACTCCCGAACAAAAATAACGTGACACTTTTCGTGGCGTTGCTAGGGTGGCCTCTCAGCGAAGCTCCCTCAACAATGCGACATGGGAGTTGCGCGAAATAACGGATATGCATGTACACTCCCGAACAAAAATAACGTGAAACTTTTCGTGGCGTTGCTAGGGTGGCCTCTCGACGAAGCTCCCTCAACAATGCGACATGGGACTTGCGCCAAAATGAGAGCTTCCCATTAATATGTAATATAATGTATTTTATTTGCCAAGGGACAAGTAAAATGCATGCATTGTATATGGCACGTCAAGAGTAGGGAAAATAATATACATACAATATTTAAAATGTTGTTAGTAAGATAAACACAAATTAAAGTAAATAAATTATTACTTTAATATTCATCAATTGAATAGAATACTCTTTCATTGAAGGAATTTCTTCACCTTGGATTTAAAGGCATTGTTGGATTTAACATATTTCAATTCTTTTGGGAACTTATTATAAATTCTAATTCCCATTTCCACTGAGCCAAGTTTTTTAGAATTAGTTCTGATGCTGTTTAAATGCAAATGATCAGATTTCCATGTATAATACTGATGAATGTTAGATTTTTCATTTGTTTGTTTTTACACTGCTAATTTACCTGCACCGGAGTGAGGATACCGCTTGGAAAACTGCTTCAAAGTGGGGATAACTTCACCAATTAACGACAGCGATATTGAATCAAAGAAAGAATGTCTTCTAAAAAAAACCTAAGGCGTACCAAACCTAAGCAACTTCACAAATATATGCCTCAAATGTTGATGAATCTGGATTTTAGTTCGACATCAGCGCAAATACGCACTGAAATGTATAAAAGTGAATATAATATTTTTTTAAATAAGTGCTTACAGGTAGAATTTCAACGGGCATGAATTACATGGACGAATTTAGTTTTCATCCAAAACGGATAAAAGTTGAATGTAAACAAGGCTTGGAACAACATTTTCCTGGAGTCAGCATATCTATCAACAAATTGTGATTTCCGTAGAGATTTTAAAAAGTCATGGTGATGCCAATAATTATGCTTATTATTTCAATTAACTCCAGACGCAAACTCGATATGGCAAATAAAGAGTGGATCCGTGTTTTTTTTGTTGGTAAAAACACATGATAGAAGAGAAACAATGAGTTCTAATATAATAAGTCAGACATTCGATAAGTTAACACAGAATTAAGTACTTTTTTATTAAAAAGTATTTATTACGTTGAGTTCTTGTCCGTTTGTCTGTTCCGTAAGAATTTTGCAATCGATTTTAAACTAACTTCCCGATGACCTAGATACTTGAAACTATAAACTAGCTCAGAACTGAATGAAAATGCAATAATATGTAATAATATATACATATTATATGTGCTATAACTTCTATATATTCAATAATATATATTCTAAATGATACATACATTATATACATAATGTAAAATATAAAAATATAATAATTATTTAATAATAAAAAATAATTAATTAAAACAATTGATAAATTGTAATGTTGATATAAAATCTTATAAAATTAAATTTGCTTGCTTATTTAATTTAATTTTTAAGGAAAATAACAATTAAACAGATTGATGTATTATCGGTAGGTTCGATTATTATAGGTATAACAATTTTCTAAAATAATTTTGAAAAACCACATTTTTAAAACGGACCTCAAAGTATAAAATATTTTCTCCTAGCCCCACGTACACATGCACCTATCCTCTATATCCTCTTACATATTTTACTGAAAATTTATGATTGTGAATTTTAATAGATGTATGAAAATGCTTGTAAGATTGAAAACGAAAAACGTGGGGCGCAAGCTGTAGATAATATATAGTGAGGACTGTAGGGAGTAGCTGTCGTTGAGAAAACTCACGTAACGGTTCATATCATTTGCAGTGCAATAAAATTGTTAGTGACAAGGTGAACTATTCATGCATCAATTATCTAATTCATTAGCCTCATGTTTTTCGTATTCAATCATGCAAGTATTTTCCTAGCAATTAAAATTCACAATCACAAATTTTCAGGACAATCTGTGTATGAGGCTATGAATCTGCATGGGGATAGAAATGTGTATAGGGCTAGGAGATATTATTTTATACTTTTTGGTCCGTTTTAAAAACGTGTTTTTTTAAATTACTTTCTATTTTTATAATTATGTTTACGTAGAGATAAGGAACTAAACACTTAAAGGCAGACAAGAGATATGAATAAGGCTTTAAAGACGTTCCGGCGCGACTGTGTGAGTCAAATAAAATACTAAATTCCACATTTTTGATATTTTTCAAAAAAATCCTGCTTTCGCTGATGAAATGCGTTACCTACAGAAAACCAAAAGTAAAGTAGAAAATATGCAGATTATTCCACGAATGTATTTTAAATTAGCACTTTTGTCCAGCCATTTGGAGCCGACTGCAGCGCTTTTTCCTACGAATTACCGCATTTTGACTTCAATTACGGCAGTAATTCTTCAATAACTAGTGAAATAAGGTGGTAAGATGCCTGTATTTTATTTTTATTCAATTTCTCTGAATTATTTCCTTCTTAGAGATAGTTTTCCACGAAAATGGCATTTGTGTTTTTTGGAAAAATACTATTTTTCTCCGTGTTTCTCTCATTCCCCCATTGAACACCATGTGATTTCAAGTTCAATTGTTTAATAAAATAGCGTGGAAAGGTATTATTTTGTTGTTCATATCAGAGAGAGGACAACTTTTTCTACAAGTAGACAGAATATGAATAAAATGACATTGAAGTCATTTTACGGTGGAACCACTTTATAGGGGAAACTCCCCCGCCTTCTTCAAAAAGTAAGGCCAAACCATGCGAAGACAAAAGAAAATTTCAATAACGAGAATTCCAGTTTCGGTGACGCGTTCTTTTTCCTGATTATTATACAACACGTTAGACTCTTTTGAAGCAATCATCGGTTGGCGAACCTGCCCTCGGCTGACTCGGTGTCTCGTGCGATTCAGGCAAGGTGCGCGCTGTTTACATTCCAACCCGATATGCATATGCGATGATTTCAACGTTCCAATTTCCTCGGAATTTTAATCTGCCGTCGTGCATAAATCATGAAATGATTCCAGGGGGGAAGCTATCCAATCTGGAAGAGATTCCGAGACAGCCGACGAGATTACTTTTTAGGTCAAAGGTACAATACACGGTACGAAATGGACGTAAGAAACCTCAAGCTTGTTGAAAAAAGATATATGAAAAAACCAGTCCCATGATGGGTATAATGGATTCTTCTTCTTTTTACAGGTCTTATTTTTAACTTGCTTCGTGAGTTTAATCGCATATCTATTACCAAATTTTTGAACAGCTTCCGTTGTTCAATATTTTCCAAATTTTGCATATACATGTTTAATTTTGATGACAGAATCTTGGTAATTTGTTTCGAATTTTTCACGTTGTCGGATTTAATTTTATTGAAATATTTTTGATTTAAGTACTTACAGAAAACATTTTATTAATATAAACAATTATCGGAATATAACTTACTCTACAAGTAACTATTAGTCCATTAAAAAAGTCGAGTCTCTCGAGTTTAGGAAGCTGTATCTTCAAGTAGGGTTAACGGATTTTTACGAAATAGAAACCATCTGATAGAATCATCATTCCTACGTTTATCGATGCGTGCTGAAAAATTTTCCTTTACTTATCTGCTCTTTTGCGATATTTTATTTTAAAAAAGTCACTATTTCAGGCGCTCAAAATCCGATTTCCCAACTTTATGTTATCACTGTTCCCTTCACATCAGACATGGAAACCGGAAATTCCGATATAAGTTAACTAAACATGTTATTAACGTAATAAAGTAAATAAAATGTTTATACGTGGAGTTTTTCACGAGCTGGTGAAAAAGTTGTAAACCTCCGCTTATATCGAAACTAATGATGCGATTGAAATTTGAGGTATACTGTTGTGACGATGCACTGTTAAGACGAGCAGACGAATAGCAGAATAGATGCAGTTTTTGCGGAATTTACGTGATCAACAGTCACAAGTGTTTTTTTTATTTTCAAGATGTTTTCAAATGAAGTACTCAGTCTCTCACGTTTACATCTACATCTACATACCATCCCGCAAGTCGCCTCAATAGGCGTGTGGCGGGGGGTGTTAGGACACCAGCCGTTTACATATAAAAAAGGAAACGCTCTAATGAAATTACGCCTAGCATTTATTGAAGTCCCTTATTGTTCTGGGGAAAAACGAATTCCCATACCTATCCGTTCGGCAAAATATCTCTCTTAATTTATCGTCTCTGTCGGACCTGGAAATATAGTGGGGTTCTAATATGATGTTCTCCGTGCCGCTCTAAAAGATATCTATTCTCAATTGTTCAAGCAATCTAAGCCTAGCGCGCAGCCGAGTCTCTAGCGGCTCCCAGCCTAATTAGTTTAAACATCTGTGTAACAACGCTGTCTGTACGCCCGTAGCAGTTTTTGACGAATCGCGCAGCTTTCCTTTGTATTTTATTAAGTTCCCGGATTAAGTCTTTCTGCACCGGATCCCATATGCTCGCTGTATATTCAAGGTGTGGCCGGACGAGTGCGAATTAGCACCTCTCTTTTACTTTTTCATCCGAAAATCTTCCCACAATACGCTTGACGAATCCTAGCTTCTTCAGAGCTCTGCCACAAATATTTCTTATATGTGTTCCCCACGATAGGTTCGAAGTTATCGTAACTCCCAGATACTTCACTTCATCTGTCGCCTTTATGCTAACACCATCCACAGCATATACATGGGGATAGTTGGACGACCTCCGCAAGAAATGTACCGCCAGAGTTGAAGAGATGATTGCCAGAAGGAAGGACTTTTCAGACGCCATTTATGTGTCATCCTACCTTGAGGCCAAAAGCCACAACATGGCGAATATATTCTCTCGTAATTTTTTCCTCCAAAATTCTCTGTGGCGTTTGACGTGAGAATGTGTTCCAAAAAGGATTTAGCTTTTTTTTAGCCGCTGATATTTTTTAAAAAGTTTACATAAGCATAAACTTCTGGATATTTTCACGCCCTTCAAAAGAACCACAAGGAAATCTGAGCGAGACAAAGCAACAAATAAAATTCAATGAATTTGGTATCCTTATAAACAAATGGATCCTCATTAATAAGAGATATATTCTACTACAAATTTCCTTCGCCCCTGAAGACGTGGGACGAATCGCTGAGCCAAAAAATGCTCACCACGAATCTGTGCTCGGATGGTTGTCTATTAGCGTTTACTTTTCGAGATATTGAGATAAAAATACAAGTCGTTTTATATCAGACGTTAAACGGCTGAGCACTCCAGAGAGATATCATTTATAAGAAATGAAGAATGTAATGGCACTCAGATAAATTCAAAAAATGTATTGGTGCGTGGTTTTTAAGTTTTCCGAATTATTTTTCGAAATAAATTCATCAATCTCAGTAGGTAATAATTTTTTTTAATCCTAAAAAAATCGCGTTTTGCAGCGCACAGCGTGAAACTAATAATTCAAGTTAAAGTCTCAACTATGTATATATATATATATATATATATAATCTTTGGAAGTTTTCGCCAATTGGCCACAAATATATAAATTCAAACTTACAGGAGGTAGGAGAAATAGGAAAAGATAAAGAATTCGTTCTTACGGAACGTTTCGAACCAGTTGGTCCTTCGTCAGCTCTAGAAGTCAGAGCTGACGAAGGACCAACTGGTTCGAAACGTTCCGTAAGAACGAATTCTTTATCTTTTCTTATTTCTCCTACCTCCTGTAAGTTTGAATTTATATATATATATATATATATATATATATATATATATATATATATATATATATATATATATATATATATATATATATATATATATATATATAATGTCTTGGTAGAAAATCGCTCTCGGCGACGATGCACATGCATAAATAAAACAGTGATACACTAAACAAACACAGAAACACGCAAAAAGGACACTCACAAAAGAAAACTTGTACGTTTCGGCGTCAGGACGCCATCGTCAGCGGTAGAGGAAATCAATCGATTATATATTTATTCGCCTAAAGGCGGTGTGTGAGTGAGTGAACGAAATGTATGGCCGAACCGGCTCTTTTCCTCTTCAGTTCATGTTCCTATCTCTGTCCGACTATCTGTGTGAATGAACTCATCTTTGCTTTCTTCTTGTGTCCATGTCTAATTCTCCTCTCTTGGTGATGGAATAGCTGCCCTTGTGTGCCATCCAGAGGCCACGGCTACGGGCTCAAGCTTGAAGGGGTATTCTTTGCTATAAGCCCCAGCCGAAATCATGGTAAATCTAAGTGTCCTGGTAGCTCAACTGGTAGAGCACTCGGCGCGACATCGGGAGGTTCCGGGTTCGAGTCCCGGCCACGGCACATTTTTACCCTCTGATTTCTCGGCTTTACCATCTTCCACATCACCAGTGTCTTCGTCCAATTTTAATTATATGTTTCCTATCTCTTTCTTTCACCTTCTGTTCAAATTTTATATATATATATATATATATATATATATATATATATATATATATATATATATATAAAATTATATATTTATATATATATATATATATATATATAAAATTAATCGATTGTGGCGACACTTGGTGGAAATAATTGATAGAATTCATCATGAGAAAAAAGCAGCACAAATTCCATTATTTACTATCGCCTTCGACCGCTTTCGACGTCTGAAGCGTCATTATGAAGACAAACATAATGTTTGTCTTCATAATGTTTGTCTTCATAATGACGTCGCATTAAGGTACCTGATGCAATTAAGGTACCTCACGATGACACCGATGTGTCGAAACATGTTGTACCAAGAAAATAAATCTGTGGAAGGAAACCAAATTACTTTTTCATTTGTGAAATATAGTGGAATTTTTACTGTTTTTTTCTCATAATGAATTCTATGTACCTATATATATATAGTTTATTACTAAGAATTATAGTCGCATTTAACAAAGTTTTTTTACTATTAACATTACTATTACTACTCCATGCTTCTTAAAACTATTTTAATTTAAATAATCGAATATGGTCTCTCTAGTATGACTATAGAGAAAATCTCGCTCAAACCCAATAACTCACCGCTTGCAAAGCGTTGAAAGAAAGCGAGGAAGCCGCTCGTATTTTTGGGATATAGTTGAGCGTGCCCGAAGTGCTGCCCTTCGCGGATAGCGGAGGAAAAGCGAATGAATGAGATTATCTTTTGTTTTACGTGTCGGCATCGTCGGTTGGGCGAGTACAATGGCACTAATTTATTCCATCACGCTCAGCAGGATTTAAAAAAGCGTCAAAAGAAGACATAGTAGGCATGACACGATCAAAACACCAATTAAAAATTCCTCTTCGATGACGCTGGGAAAGAAATTGAGGAATATAATGATTATTAAACGATGAAAATTAAAATAGCGCCCCTTCGAGTTGATCGCAGCTACTAATGAGGAGCCACAATAGATTTGTGGTCGCCTACAGCAATAACCTGGGAACACACTGACACGGGTTAGAATTACGAACAGCGAAGAACTTAATCGAGAAATGATGGATATAGAAATACTTCCCGAGTTTGAACAGTTTCCCAACATTGTTCTCTCGTCCAAATAAGAGAATCAGAATTAAGAGAAGAATATTTTCCATGATAAATTAAAATTGTAGCAGACTGATTGAAGCCAAAATCTCATGGAAATAAGCGATGATAATTAAACCAATAACTTTATACTTATCAACACTGATATTATTTTATCGTCCATGGTTTCAGCGACTGACTGCCAATTTTCAAAGTAAAATGGTGATCAAACGCTGTTGAAAATGCTTTTCAGTTGTGGAAACCATGTCAGTCTGTATAAGTGCAACGCAATTGGTTCAGTAATTGAATAAAATTTGAAAATTTTCAACAATTAGGAACTTATGTTTTGACGACACGCTCTTGACGACTTCCTACATAAAGCATTCCCACCGATACTTCCGAAAACTTACGGGTAGGAGGCGTTTCAAACGCCGTCGAAATGAGCACGATTTTCAGCACAAAACAAAGAAGGCATGAAGGAAATAACAATAATAATAATACTTCTAAGAACAAATGTATAAAAGCAAAAAGGATATTTAATATGGCTTCATAGCCCATATTCGACATAATACAAAACACAACAGCTACTAGGAATTCATGACAAACTTCACAGCACCGGTTGTTTCTTCAAAGTCCACATAAAGTTGAACGAGTCAATTGCGCAACAGCTCTAACTATGGTCGTTAGCAAGCGACACGTATTCTGCAGCCCTAGCAAAATACTCCGTATTTGAATAAGCGTTAATAGAAAAACCTATTTCTCGATCTTATAGCTTTCCAATTGCATAAGATTAGATCTAGTTAAGATTAACTAATCCAGATCAATGCATCACAATGATAATTCCATCCACCATTTTTGATTCGGCAAATCACTCCAAAAACCCAAGAAAATTTTAGACGCGAGCTATGTCCGTAACAGCTGTACTTTGTGAACACTACTTCTATATATGTACACCAACGGTCTTTAATCAGCCTCATGTCAAAGATATGTTAAAGACATTTTTAAAGTCAAGTTTAATAATGTATTTGTATCCAAAATTTTTCAAAAATTCAAACATTTCTAAACTAATGTCTCATTAATCGTTAAATATAATAATCCACGATTAAAATTACTACTGTTGTTGAATATAAACGGGTTGCTTATTTCCTATCAATTTGCTAAATATGGACTTCGCCTTCTTGGGTGGTGGTGTAGACACATAAAACGATCTCTTTGGAACTTCCAGACACTTTTATTTAAATCAATAGATAGCCGTGATTCCAAATCAAATTATTACCTACTTACGGATGAAGGCTATTTTATAATTAAAATCGCCCTAAATGTTTACAGCTCAACGTCTCGTCCAATGGATGCCATGACGTAGATTCCTAAGATAATACAAATCGATCCGAAAAGGGATTAAGGATGTCCCCATCACTAATGTCCAACAAAAGATCGCGACAAAGACTCAACAATGGCTCAAATACTCGACTAGACAGCAAGACAAACAACAGTGACGACAAAAATACACATTTACGCCTCGTCTCAAGGGCAGAAGTTCAACTCATCGTTGTACGAGCCCAATATTCGCCTTGATTGGCACCTGAGAATTACGATAATAAAAAACGCAAGACAAACCTTTTTATGAAATATATTCAGCCTATTATCACACTCTATAAAAATCATTTGTACATTTAGGACACCGTGAATCAGATCATGAGAGTAAAATTAGGGAACTAGACTGCAGAACGGACAGATTTAAAATGTCATTTTTCCCACGATCGATAAGGGACCATAACAGCTGCCAATGAGAATTATATCTAGGTTTGTCGATAGGTAGTGTAGCTCTTAGTAGTACACCCTAATACTTAAATCCTTATCTGTTACCTAGTACTTACAGCACGCCGTGCATGTTTTCTACATAAGTTTTGAGTCTATTTGTGTTGTTGCAAAATACATATATATTAACGGTCCCTCTCCATTGTGATAATATCCTAAGTGTAGTAGTGCATGTTTGTGAGGCTTCGTCTCGTGACAAGCATTAGCGATTTATGCTAATGCATAATTAGTCGTAGTTACACTAACTTTAATCGGTTATAGTGTAATGCATGTTGGTGAATACTCACCCCCTGCCATACACCCCTGTGGTGGCTTGCAGGGTTATTTGTAGATGTAGATGAATATCTTGTTTCCTACAGATAACATTCGTGTGTTGCTGCAATGTATTTCTAAAAAAACGTAAATAAATATTTGCTACAAAAAGATTAAGTATATACATATTCATAGGGTGGCCTAGTGGGTAGAGTGCTTGGCTACAGATCGAAGGGTCTTGGGTTCAAATCCGGGTGAAGCCTTTGGACGCCCCCAAACAAAAATCCTCGGAGTGCAAGGTGGCTCAGGGAAAGGAACTGGCCCCCCTACCCTGAATGTGTGAAATTCACACGCCTGTGGCATAGTCCGGGTTGAGCTCTAACCCTCAACTATCCAAACCAACCTCCGAGTTGAATCACTGAGCGAGTGAGAGATGCATATTCATGATGAATCCATATATGATCATGAATGTAGTGTAATATGCTCACCTTTGAGTTGGTTAAAATTCTAAAAAAAAAAATTTCTCGCAACGTAGAAAAAGTAAAAATTTGCGAGATTCTCGTCGTAAAGCACAAAAAAATCCGTTATGCCATGTGAAAACAAGCGCCAAAGGTATCAACGGTACCAACGATACAGGAATCCTTCATGATAAAAGCACCGTAAAATATATTTTTCACTCATATATTATGTAATCTGCAATGCTTTGCATGCATGTTATGAAGTATTGATGCATCTTGCAATGCTTTCTGGATTAGTAACTTTTAATATAATACTATAAGTTAAGATGAGATATCTCGAGGTAATTACTATTCCCGAGCGTCATCTGTTTCTTTGAAATTAATCAACCAGGTTTTGAGCCAGGGAGTATCCTGTATCGAGTAGGTATCCTGTTTTCTAAAGCATATATTCAATTTCGCACTAAATCTCGAAATTCCAGAGTTTCCGTTCCGGCTGAGCATAATAATGTTGTCATCACTTCCATTTGACATGAATAACGCATATCAATTACAACAAATAAACAGAGAAGGATGTATTCAGGCGGTTTAAATATTTACACACCAGATTGGAAGCTACTGTCTCGCTATTTTTAATGTATGAACAAGCAATTAACTCTGTTAATTTTAAGTTAATTCAGTTTGATTTCATCACGTAATTAATTACGGACTACACGTGGAAAATGAGACTGATCATATTGAAGATATGTAGGGGAATTCATTATCACACAAGCATGCAAGAAATATATGCTTAATGTAGAATTTGGAGTTGAACCCCAGATCAAAACGCAACGAATTAAGTTTTTAAGATACTCAACAAATATTACTAGCGTTTATTCAAACAAAAGTAACGGAACTTGAGCCCAAAAATCTACCATAAATAATCATAGATGTGTGTATATATGTCACTAACTTTCACATAAGAAATACACGTTAAGCTGAACCTTCATTTGGCTGCAGACTTTTTTTTATTTGCAAAATTAAATTAGAAATAGTGGTTTTCTGTTATTGGAAATGGTACCAACAGAAAGAAAATAAAATAAACATTCTTATTCCTTCAATTGAATTTTGTATTCCGATCGAAATTCCGAAATATTTGCTAAAACGTAACGATTTGTCGCAATATTTTATCGTTTTTGAGTCATCGTCTCCATAACGACCATATTTATTGTTTTTAAGTCGAGATTCCGTGTATATATCCATTAACTCAATGATTATTTGCACTAAATAAGATAATATGAATGGTTTATTACAATCAATGTGAATGATAATACTTTTAATGATAAATCGAAATTTTATTTTTGCTATACCTATGTATTATTGTTGATTTTTTATTCTTCCCATTGATATTCAACCTCCACCTTCTCTAGTACTCTATAAATAGTTTATAAACTTTTGTAATTACGAAAAAACTTATGTATACAGTTACATATTTATATATATATATATCTTTATTTATTTACTACGACCCGCTGAAAAGTTGTGAAAAACACAATGTGGCCCTCGTAGCGGAAAATTTGGAGACCCATGTTCTATATATGTACATGATAAATCAGCAGTGTAAGAATATTTTTAGCAAAAACATCTCTACTGCAACTACAAAATCATCATCTGCCCGTCGTTAAAATAACAAAATGGATAAAAAAAATTAACAATTACAGTTCATTTGCTCGCAGATTTGTATGTATAAACGCAAACATTTTAATGAAAATAATTCAAATTTCATTTGTTCCAATATAATGAGCCACAGTGCCTACCTAGAAATAGTATTCCATCAATATTTTCCCGATTAATGAACAGGTAAAATGACTTTGAAAGCTCCACAACTATTTTCATTGATACAACCAGGTTTCGCCAGTTACGGCATCTTAAGGTATATGCAGTCATAGCGGTAGGAACAAGTACTTCACCTACAGTAAAGTCGAAATGCAACAAGTTCGATTGCCTTATTCACTCGTTATCGAATCTTCCAAATGACGAGAAACTCCTTACCTACGCCAAAACGAAAACGTCTTATTTCTTTCATCGTATTAGCCCCGCTGTAAAACATCCGGGAACACTTATTTATTTTCTCACTTTCATTGCCCATGGCTACACGACGCCACCAGGCTTAAAAAAAAGGCCTTGTTCTTTATTAATCTACTTTATCCCCTGGGTTTTAGGGACCCCGTTATCAGTTCTGTCTTTTTTCAGTGAATGCTCCTTTGCCCTGCCCTTTTTTTTTAGCTGGGTATAAATTCTTATCTCATCAAAATGTTCATCTCACGCCAACTTGTTCTTCCTGACCCTGGAGAGTAGGCATTGAAAATAACCATCTTGAAATGAAAAAAAGAGTACGATAGTCAGACAGCATAAGAATGAAGCTCTGTTTTATTAACTGCAAACAAACTTTAAACTTCGATAAAGTTATTAATTTATAACTATTTAAATATGGACCCGTTTTATCGTGTGTGTGTATATATAAATATATATATATACTTATGTAAATTTTATTACGGAAACGGCTCTAACATTTTTGATGAAAGTTACAAATTTACTAATATAGGATACGAAAAAGCGATTTACCAAGGTCTTGACTCTGGGAAATCTCTTTTTTACAAGATATTGGGCAAAATAATTTGCATTTTTAACATGTAAAAAGGCTAGGCTACTCTTTTTTTGTTGCACAGAGGTTTCTTTGTTTGCTTTGTTTAATTGCTTACACTCCTGGGGGGTTATTTTGTAATCTCACTTTAGTGAGAATACGTCATAAAATCTCACTTTTTCGTAGTTGAACTCCCTCACTCAGGCGGCGTGACCATCTTCGGATCTCAATCGGTGAACTGCCGGTCATGTGCTGGTCTTTTAGACGATTCATCCGCTCTGATCCGTATCTTTCGACTCTTGATCCGTTTCATTATCTCCCCCTGCCATTAGTTCCATCTCACCTGTCATAAAGAACGTGACATGGAGCCACCATTGTTTCCACTCGAAGCTTGAGTTGGAAAATAAACAAGGTCGCGAAAGATACAAACAATTTTAAATCGTATTGTTGTAATTTGCTAAACGTGAAGAACTTCAGCATTTTAAACTCCAATATATAGGGCACTTGAAGGTATGCTTTGTTTGAAATGCTTATGTTATTATTTGCTTGAATTTTCTGTGTATATATTTCGTATCATTGTTTCCCAAACAATGTTTCTGATACCTTTGTTTTCGTGTGCCTATACGCCAGTGTATGGAGAATGGAATTCAGTTATTTATACCATAATTTTAACAAATATTGCCTTAAAATCTACGTTCTTGGTAGATATTTCACGTGCTTGTGAATCGAACACTAATTAGATGCACTTAATTGTTTTTAAATATTGAGTGATCGCTTACATGTCGCTTGTAGTTTTGACTGTATTTAGATTTTCGTTACAGTTTAAGATATCTTCCGTAAGATGTTGAGCAATCTGGGTATTCGCTAGTCTCGGCATCTTTTATTTGATATAAGGTAATTGAAGCTTCGACAATTCACGAACCGTTCGTGAGCCGATCATAAAGAGAGCTAACGGATCTCCCGCCTTTCCACTAAGAGTCACTAAAAAGGTGAGATTACAAAATAACCCCCCTGATACAAATTAAAAATGTTACTTTTAGATAAATGAAAGAACAATGTTTTTAATTCTTGCATTCAATTTCCGTATACCCATCGCATTTTCCTGGAATTTTAGTTTTCAGCTCGAAAATCTCAAATATTTGCACTACTTCAACAATTGAATATTTTGTTTACTTGGAAACCGCATCATAGGCATCGAATGGATATTCATGCCTGAGACATTTACGCCTCTTCAAAAAATCTCTTTTACAGATGTACGTTGAAATTCTAGCTGGAATATATTTTAACCCAACCTCTCCATGTGTGGTTAATCGCTGCTACAGAGTAAATGGTATTGATCACGTAATTTTGAAAGTGTTAACGTGAGTCCACCAGGGGCTGTAGAATATGGATCCGATCTACAGAACAACATGAAAGCAGGAGCAAATGGTTCAATGTGTTGACCCAATGCCCAATACCTCAAAGAATTTTATTCCGGAGCAAATAGAACAAGTTGATGACTCAATACCACGTAACTCAAGTAGTTTAATTCCTAAAAAATGAAGAACATTTTCTGACATCAGCAAGACCAAGCCGGGTAGCAAAAACTATATGTAAAGATAGGTCATTTGAAATTATGACCGAACTAAATGATTCTTACTCTCAAGAGAGGAACGATCATAAAAGAATGAGGCAAGAATATGAGTCTTCCGATGATCGTCTAGAGCATTTAGAAATGATACGTGATCTTGCACGAATCCAGAGAAGCGGAGAATCAAACGAACAAAGGGAACTACGTTTGTAAAAGACAAGACAACGAGAAAATAACCAAAGAATAGAAGAATCAAGACTCAGAAAAAAATTAGCGGCTCCAAGACACGCGTCGACGTGCGGCTCAGAGGCTTACAGAAGAGTTAGATGATGATCATCATCAACCATTGGAAGAAGAACGTCGGAGAAATTCAAGACGACAACAAGGATAATAGAAACCTAGTAAGCTCCTACAAGACAGCTACAACGGCTGATATATCTTACCATAGTTTGGAACCTTTTAGTGTTGCTTGTATTCAATATGAAGCATTGTATTTTCCCGAAGAACGTATGTCAAATAGTATTAATTGAGATTCGTTTGGGGACTGCTGCTTGCATGGTAAAGGATAGATCTACCACATTCAGAATTTCCGAACGAGTTACCGCAATGGTTTCTTCGACGTCATACATTTTCTGATGACTTTTATGAAAGGATTCGAAATTTGAATTTATCTTTTGCAATGACTTCATTCACCGTAGATGACGATCGAACAGTCAACGGTCGAAGAGTTTACAGTTACATTGCTAGGGGTCAAGTTTATCACAAACTTAATGTAGCAGCTCACCCTACTCAAAATAAAGATGAAAAATTTGAACGTCCTCAATATGGACAGATATATACATTTGGATAATCAGGATGCTCTTAGCGCACGGGATCATGGTATCAGCGAGAATCTTATTAGTATCTTTGAACATATTTTGAGATCTGAAAATCCGTATGCTCATGGATTCATGATAATGCGGTAAGTAGAAGAAGAAGGTAATAGACGCGCTGCTGCAGAAGGTGTAGATCCGCCTTATGTTAAGCTGCTTTTTGCATTGTTATCTGATGTTACCATTGCATTACCTGATGCCGTTGATCACAGAAGGTTTAACATCGCCCTTCAGAATGACGTTTGTGCCATTGTTACCCTCCACGCTGACCAAAGCTTTCCAGATAAAGAGTTAATTATTCGTAAACGTGGGAAATCTTTAGTTACCATGAACAGAATTGACAGTCGTGTTGGGCCCTTTACTTATCCACTATTTCACCCCAATTTTGCAATTTTGGATTCTCTGTGTTAATATTCTTTTAAGAGCACCTAATACCAGTCATCAAATTTTTACTAGATTTGAACTAGCTCAGTACCGATTAGCATTTAGACCTCAACTTGCCAAATATTTTCCTTCAGACATCAACCTTAGAAATCCTGATCTCCGTCTTTTGAAGTTCAATGCTTTGCATTTCGGTGGTCGGCATTTTCAGCAATATCAGGTTCATATTTATATAAGAGTGGTACATGACAGGGTCCAATGGATTAAAGCAAATTTAAAAAAAATACTTGCAGAAAAGTGTACAAGAGCGATTCAATTTTTGAGTGAATTGGCTGAAAAAAAGAATGCTGTTTCTGGTGAAAGGATTATTTTGCCTTCTTCGTTTCCTGGATGTACACCTTTTTATACTGAACATTTTGAAGAAGATATGGCCCTTGTCCGTCGACTTGGATCATCAGATTTCTTTATCACAATGGCCCTAATTTGTGGAAGCAGCTCGTACAACTTTTGAAGATGGATCAGCCTTGCAACAATTTGCCCAAGACCGTCCTGAATCAATAACTTCGACACTCGAGAAACGTTGTATGGAAAGAAATATTGAATAATTTTTAATCTAATAATAACAATAATCTGTCAATGAACATTAGAAATAATGAAAACAATGTAAATATTGAACTTATTCATGATTTCAGTATTTCGTTAGAAGAACATTTTTTGTTGGTGGTGTTTTTGAGTTTGCTTTATACTACCTAATTGCATAATCGCTACTATATATTCTAAAAATAAATATCCGTTATGCTTTATAAAATTTGTTTTATTAAAACCTATTAATCGCATTATGTGAATGCCCAATATAAATATAATAGACAATAAGTTGCAGAATAGGATCATACAAGTTCTTAGTACACCAAATAAACATCGAACAACGCTCGGTAACCAGGTACTTCACCTTTATCGACACAATATAAGTAACTTAAGACACGTAACACTAATTCAAAAGAGGATAATTAGGATCTAAGAGAGCTGTTAAACGCATCTCCATCAAGCGATTAGCTACGAATGAGGAGTAAAGAGTTCAAATATATAGAGGTTCCTCACATATTCTCAGGTGATGATGATGGTCGTATTAAGGTCGTCGACACTTTTACGTTGGACTAACTAAAAGAGGCGTGGAGTTGTAACTCACTGGAATCTTAATCCAAATGAAATTCCTCCGCAAGAAAGGAATAATCTGCATACTAGCCTTTTGAGTTTCGAAGATATTTTACCCTCCGGAAGAATTGTAGTAAGATGGGAAGTTTTTAATAAATATTTCACACAATGATCCAATGGCATGCCCCGAAATGATGAAGCTGCAATTACATAGGTCGCTCCCCTTTACACTCCATGCAAGACATGTAGTTTTTATATATGGTGCAAATGTCATGAGTTTAAGTCAAATAATATTTTTTTAAACTTTTGCCGACGTTTCGGATTTTTATTTATCCATCTTCGGGGCTATAAACAAATGATACACGATGTTGAAAATGTTTTACAATTCTTTTTTGATGACATAATGGTTAATTTACAGACATTAAATATAAAAATACATAGACAGACATTCAAGATTGTTACCTTTAAAGTTTGGTGCTGTTTTTATTTACAAATTTAATTTGGTTGCTTGGATCCATTTATTTGTTGAAAAGTTAAGTGTCATTTATCATAATTTAATATTTATCAAAAAGATTATTCTAAGAAATGTACCATGTATCCATAAATGGAAAATGTTGCAATAAAAGAACAGACATTACTTATCTAAGCAAAATTTATCATAACTTAATAAATGACACATAACTTTTCAACAAATAAATGGATCCTAGCAACCAAATTAAAATTGTAAATAAAGAAAAACAGCACCAAACTATAAAGGTAACAATCTTGAATATGTTTATGTATTTTTATATTTAATGACTGTAAATTAACCATTATGTAATCAAAACAGAGCTGTCAAACATTTTCAACATCATGTATCATTTGTTTATAGACCTGAAGATGGATAAATAAAAAACCGAAACGTCGGAAAAAGTTTAAAAATATATTATTTGACCTAAACTCACGACATTTGCACCATATATAAATAAAAGAGGTCGAGAATAAATACAATTGTAGTTTTTTTATAAAAATAAGTAGGTGAGAATTTCATATCGTGCTGTTTATTTCATGAAGCTGTTTCAATAATTAATTTTACTCTTTTCGTAGCTCAATCACCAGCGGGCTGGATTTTCTTCAAGAAATGAGGTTACATGGCAGAATGTTCAGTTGAAAAAAACTGGCTGATGTAAATTTATAACTTTTGAGCTTTCGTGAATTATTTTTTGAGAAGAGCATTGGACGCAAAGACCGTAATAATAATACTCCATGCTTCATTTCGCGGCTAACCAATAATAGAAATAAATAAATAGTCCCATTAATACGAACTAAATGGGACCGAGGCCTGTTCGAATCGCGAGATTTACGAAGTTCATAGATAAAACTCAAACATTGTACTCTTTTAAGGAGGAGCCATCATTTTAGGCATGCCCGAAAACCTGTCCTGATTTTGACATGTATTATTGTCCATGATCTCTCCTTTTGATTGGTACAAAAATTTTACTGTGTCATCGGCCATTTAATGAAGATATATGGATTTGAAAATGATGGAATTTTACGTTGAAATGCATTGTCTTGATGGCAGAACGATGACATCTCCCATCGCATAACATTTTTTATCTCAAGTTTGGCCCGAATAATATCGTTAAAAAACTAGTATAACGTGCAAGAGATATCTAGGCACACAATATATTTTTTTCAGGTTAGATCGTCGGCAATTTAGCGTCAGCATTAAAGTTTAAAAAACATGCTCATGGTTTTCCTTCGAGGAAGGAGCCGACATGCTGCGAACAATGCGGCAACGTTGGAGACTGCTTGGAAGTAAAATATGGAATACTCATGCCCATATGAACAAACAATAAAATATGAACCCATAAGGGTACAGCGCCGGCGGTTCGCCGGTCTGTCTTACTTTACCTTCAGGTAAAAATCCGGCGATTCGCAGGTACTGTCATAAACGTAATTACTGTTAAAATCCACAGCTTCAGTATCTACTTTGTAGAAACTTTTAATATTCATTATAATAAAGTTTTGTACTTTTTTACACTTTTTATTTATTAAAACCTCCTTTTCATTTTTGTTAAATTTCCTTTTTGAAATTTTTTTAATGTAAACATTTCTTTAAAATTAAATTTAATGTTCTTTACCTAACAACGACAACAATATCATGTGTAAACAAACTACTACACCTGACGATGCCATAAAATTGGTGAAACGCGTAGTGTGTTCAAAAAAAATAAAAAGTGTAGAAAAGTACAAAACTTTATTTTTTATGAATAGTAATTATTGTTGCTTCTGTGAGGAAATTCAATGGTCTAATGCTATTCTATCCTTCTCCGATGTTATAAATCACTACTTTTTTCAGTGTAAATAAGTTTAAAAATATTTATTGTAAAACTAATTATACAACACGGTAAATATTGCTCACTTTCGTATTTTTTCGTGGCAATGTTTTCATATTTCCATTTAGATATTCAAACATCTTAGTAAACCATACTTTGCATTGTATGGTGGGTTTCTTATATTTCACTTCCCTACCATTCTCTTATGTTATACTTTTTGTTCATTCTATGAAATAATTTCATTTTTTGAGCAAAATCCGATCGCAAATTAAAAACATGGTCGGCGGAGGGTTGAGTAATCAACCAGTCTCACTATTTTAGCTCAACTATTTTAGTACAGATTCACCGAATATTCGGATAAACTTATGAATCGTACTTAAAACGTACTTGCTTGCTCACGGTAAAACTATTCATAAAACCGCTATGTCCTGCCATCTATGAGACACTTTGCGAACGTGAAGTGATAAATGCACTCTCCTTTGGATGACTGTTAGGTTAAAAACTATATGTATTGTTTATTTACTTACTTTCTGATCTCACTCAACGGTGATAAGGCTATAACGCATTCTTCTAACAACAAGAAGGATACTGCCTCAACGTTCCATGAACTTTCAGCCATGTTTGTTTACGTTTTCCTTGTTTGGCTTCCCATGGATACGAGATTATTATCAACGCAATGAGCGGAACGTCTCATTGGTTGTTGCATAAAACGGTTTTATGGAAATAGAACCTGTCCTATTCCGTAAAAACATTTTATAAAACTAGGTTTTATACAACGGTTTTATCGTTAGCAAGCTCATTTTTATAAAATTAGTCGATTTTATAAAACGTTTTACCGAAAATTTTACCGTGAGCAACAGGCATAAGTAGGAGAAAAAAAGCTTCTGTGTTGCCGTAAAAAAACATAAATCTCCCGTTTTTAAACAAATAGTGATAGTTCAGATGAGACAACAAATATTACGGAAATTGTTTCCAAAAATGAATTAAATGGGCTGGTCACAAGATAGGAGAAGACATATCGACATCGCCATCGCTTTAAGAATAAACCAAAAGACTTGCTCATTGCCTAATTATAAAATTGAAAAGATAGCCAATTTATTTGAGAGGTTATTCAGGGACTGGTTAGAAGGGTACTTTACCGCCACAGAGGGCAGCATATTCACTACGCAGGTTTTCACATTCTTGGCTTGGAACATGCAATATCTACTCGCTCAAATCTAGAATAAGTAAGAAGTACTGGCATCTTAAAAATTTACGGAAGTAAATTTTTGAAGATTCACATTCCTGTACATCATAAACAAACTTTAGATATATATATGCATTTTAATGCAATCCAACCTACCATTATCTTTAACCATAACGAAGTACATAATTCAACATGCACTTCTGTTATATATATATATACCTATGTATTTCATTAATGATTATCTTCATGTGGACATCAATTAAAACTTTAGCCAATTCGTCATTTTGATAATAAATAGAAATGTAGTACTGTCCACTTGTATTTTACATTGATGACACGTGTTTCAGGCCTATTCCACGGCCATCATCGTCAGGAACAATATTTTCTACTGAATCTATTGACATTCATTTTCGAAAATGCCGTTCCACCCTCGTTGGACTTGGTTGATAAGTTATCATAATTTTAACAAATAGATTAGTTTCGAATTTAGTTGGTAATGTTTCCATCCGAGCAGGAAAGTTTAAAAAAAATTAAATCGGTCCCTATCCGAAGATGACGCCATCTACAAGCGTGGAGCTGAACTACCGCGGAGATGAATGGCATGGCTAGGGGGTCGTGAATAAACTATGTAACCAAGTTACGGGGGGAGGGGGTCGTCTTAAAACCTACGGCGGGTAACCAAGGGGGAGCCCCCCTCCACTCTTAAGTAACGTAGCTGTTACAATGCGCCTGTTTACGTTTCTTACTCGTCAGCATCGCGTCGACAATACTACAGAGTTTAACATGAGGAAGGGCGCGCGGGGTGTTTCTTAAACCCCAAGCTATATACTATAACTCAATGTAACTGAACAATTTGCCTCTACAGTGTTGCAAGACTTCATTACATCAAATTGGTTACATTTTAACATACTCGCTGGTTACATAGCGACCTCGTGAGAACACTTTTCAAGGCAGAAGTGTAAGAAATGTGAGGAGGAGAAAGAAAAAAGTAGATATGAGCACAAAGGACCTCGCGCCGTGATACATGGTTGATATTTAGAATTTAAAAAATGAATATATTACTTGTTCCTAATGACATTAGATAGTTCTATTATATCTATCTCGGCTACTTTATTTGTCTTATATCAACCTATCCCTAAATATAAACTCACTCAATAATTGATAAAATAATTTTTAATTGAAAGTTTAATTCGTAGGGGCAACGTTACATGTCGGAGGGTGGGTTGGGAAAAATACTTCGGCTGTCAACGAAGGGGGAGGGGGATAAAAAAGAACCCACCGAAAACGGTAACGTAGCTTATGCACGACCCCCCTAGGCCACCACGTCATATCTCTATTTCTATTAATTTCCAACACTATAAAACTATGCGGCCCTCTGCAACTCATTTCGCTAACTTCCGTCTCCTTCGGGAGAGAAATCTCCTCCAAGTCGCAATAGACCTTTTCACCCACAATAATCTGCTCCTACTTCCTTGTCTTCTACCCCTTCAAACCTTTGCCCGTACCCTTTCGGCTCTAAGGGTTTACTCCCGCTCCCTTAATTTCTCCTCCACCCTTCCCTCCCTCTCTTAATATTACCCTTTCCTCCTCCTGCCCCCGTCTCTACCCGCCCCTAAAACACACCCCTTATTGATCGCAAACCCCTTTACTGGGAGAGAGGACTGTTTCCCCAAGCAGCTGGGTTCGAGGGGATTAAAACCACACCCCCTTTTAACCAAATCCGACGACAACCCCAACACACCCTTGTAGGTACACCCCCACCCCTCTCATCCCTAACCCCCTCAACTTCATAGATATGTAAATCCATCCCCATTTCCATCAACCCTCTCTGATTCACATTTAAGGAATGTATTCAAAGAATTACGCAAGGCGATTTATTTTTTACCACTTTTTACCATGCTTTTTTTTAACTTGCCCTGTTTGTTCCTTGTTTTTTGGTTTGTCAGGATGGAATATTATATATGAATTTATTATGGAATTCATGTCTGATATCGAAAAATCATTACTTAATTATGAAAAATATACAGTCTTGGTTGTATACAAGACAAAGTATGGATGATATATTCCTTTGATGTAATACCATGTAATATATTTATGTACTGTAAATTCAAATGCTGTGTCTAAAAATGTTTCTTTGTGCGCATATGACCTTTTTGTAAATGACGGTAGCCATAAAACAGTTTCTCCTTAACGGCTAGGTACCTAAAGTTACTCCAGTATGTATGTAATCAAGTTCATATACTGTACAATTTTGTTGGATTAATAAAATAATTTATCATTATTATAATTATATTGTAATCGAAATGTAACCCACTTCCCAGTGTTCAATCGAGCTTAAATTTGGCACACTTACTCTCGATGACAATGCATGAATCGGTCATTAAATTCACTAATTAGCATCTTAATCTACTCAAATTAAATGGTTTTTTTTGCGGGTTGCGTCGTATGTAGAGATGGGCCACTCTGAAAATTACCTCGGTAATTTTCGTAATTTACCACGGTATTTTTCGTAATTTACCGCGTCCCTTGAAAATTACATTTACTTTCTAGATAATTCACCTATGTTTGAGATAATTTTTCATACAGATTAATTCCCAACATGTTCTTTTAAGCCAACTTGACATTTCCTACGAGTTTTATAATGAATTGAGGCATGTACAACTCATTTTTCGAATATTTTACTAAAATAATAACATTGTAGAGAAATGCATTAGAATATTCTTCTTGAAAATTTCTCAAACTTTGACAAAAGAAAGTCGGATTGCTTGTTGCGTGTTCCGTAGTTCTTTTTACAATTTTAAAAATTTATAACAGATTAATGTTGTATTAGGTATGGTTTAAATATCGTTATTCCATTTCTTTTTCTATTGCCTTTATTATTTAACTATACATTTGCTGTTACATGCTTAAAACTAAAATAAAATGCTAAAATTACGGTAATTTTCGAAAATTACCGTAATTTACCGCGGTATTTATCTCAGATGAAAATTACGTTAATGTTCCCATCTTTATTGTCGTATGGCTCCGTTTTGTTAGTAAATTGAAAATGTGACTCCTATAGAACGAATTAAATAGTGTGGTTTAGGGACCTCTGACACTCAAGTGCGTCCTTTTCCTGTCGTTGAATCCTTTTACGGAGGCACTTGGAGCTTCCCATCTCCCCTCTCATGTAAGACAATGTAAGATTTCACGAATCTCCTCCCCTCTCAATCTTACGTAAGTTATCAGACATTTTTTAAACCAATGGACATGGATACTAAACTATGGGGTATTCTACGTCAAAATACGCAAAAACTGACCCCATCACGGATATCGATAATGGTATATTTTGATATATCGTTAATCGCAATATATATCAATATTCGATTCGACGGGAATCTTCGATTACATTCCCCGATTTGTACTGAATTCTTAGAATAAACATTCCTACGTCATTATGTGTGAATATGAATGGGGTAATCGTTCATCAAAAGGGACGATAACTAGATTTGAAAATCGCCATTTTCAGCCAAATATTATATTTCTATCACATGGCAGAATGGTGACGACTTTCCCTAGAAAATAATTTCTCGAAATTTTTTTTCAAAAATCTCAAAAAATAATCTACTATCACAAAATCATCAACGTACCAAATAAAAAAAATACAAAAAGGAAATGAAACAAAAATGAAAAGGAGGGTAAAAAAAAATATTAACATGAAAATAATTTACAACAAAAATTTACATACGTAATGTATGTAAATTTTTGTTGTTATTATTATCTCGGGGAGGCTACGGGTTAACAGGTCGGAGAACTGAAGAGAACGAGAACATACATCGGCGGCGGAAACCATGGAAACGCGAGCGCAAACACGCGCGCGCGCGCCGGAATTTCTTCGCCACGTGCTCCAAACAAACCATGGCAACGGGAAGCCAAACAACTACACACGGAGCGAGAAATGGGGGAAAAAAAATAAGCAGAGAATTACGAAGAAAAGACATGAAAACCAGAAAGGGAATCCGTTTTGGTGTAATCCACACGGGTGATGTGTAAAACGACTCCCGGATGTGTGAGAGAGAGAGAGGAGGAAAGCAGGAACAAATAAGAAAGGAGAGAGAGAAAGTGGGAAGAAAGAGAGAGATAGAAAGAGGGAAATGGAGAGTGCAATATGGCGGAGGAATAAGAAACACAAAAAACAATCCGGATAAGTGCTCAAAGGTGTTCGAGAAAGGAGGCTTATAAGGAGGGAAATGCTCCAGAAAGTGATACGAAGAGGAATAAAAAAACGCTTCCCCGCGCCACGCATGCCGGGAGAAAATAAAAAAAAGAGAAGATCGCGAGGCGAACTTCTCGAGCAACGCCTTTAAATTCAAAGAGCTCCTGGAAAAACTTCACCGTATTTTATTAACCTCATAATTTTTTCAAAGGAGTTAATTAACTCCGCAACAGAGTAATTAAATCTTTATATATATACCCTCTTCCTTAAATCTTCACATATTGTCTTTATTTAAAATAACAGCACGTAAGCGTTCAAATATTTTATTAGTAGAAGCAAAGTCGAAAGCTAAATACCGCTGAGGCAGTATAGGCTAGTTGAACTCCTATAAGATATACCTACCTCCAGCGCAGGTATATTACTTTTGTTTTTTTGTTGTCACGGGTGAAAATTAAATTAGCAGCAAAAAGTAGTCAGCGGTATCTGGAGTAACAGCATGAAAGTTCATCATGAGAAAAAAAACGATTGCTTCGTTTTTCCACAGACTATTATTTAGGTGAGGTTTTCGACGACTTGCTATATGATTAGTTACCATTATTTACCAACAGTCATCTTCACCAGATCATTACGCACGCCTTGGTTTTGCTGCATTGCAGCATCATGGCACCTGATAAATGAAGTATGGAGCGACGGACTGTCTACTCGTGAAAAAACAACACTTATTTCCCATTTTATTTATTAGGTATTGCTTCTATTTGTTATTTCAGAGCAGCTCATCCAGCTTCAAGTCTCTTTCAATCACCCAATCCAACCTCTCCTTTTTCGTCAACAGTCCCTTAGCAACCAAATACATTTCAACAATCAATCAAACATTTCCACGCTAAAATAAGTTAAAACAAAATCAAAACAAAAAATAAAGTAAATTTCAAACTTTACAAGTAAAATAAAATCTAATGGTTAAATCAATTAAATATAGTTTTACGATTACACAGCAATGTCATTTAAAAACCTCTGCAGATATAATCCATAATATTTCAGAAATAAACAGGAAGCGCATTTCCCGCGCTTTTCGTAGGCCTCCACTAAATAAAAGTGGCGGGGAGGGGTAGTATTACGGCCTGTATGTATATCTCGGAGGCTACGGTTGAGGGGTAGACTGAGTTAGCAAGGACTGCAAATGGTAAGGAATTAAATTCACTACTCAAATATGTGTTGATTTCATGACTTATAACCATGATTACGGGTGAATGAATCTCTTTATGACATGGTGCAACGGAATCCAATAAAATTCTTGTCGATTGACATCAAATCGTATAATTTTCATAACAACATCAAACCTTCCAAATAAGTAATTTTAGGTTATGCACATTGGTTTGATACAGTTTAATTAACTGCATTATTGTTTTAGATAAGGGGACCCCCCCCCCCCTAGGGGGATCATATATCAGATGCCAAATGCAGGGGGTCCCCCTCTCCTGGTGGCTGAAATTTGATTACAAATACAGTTTTTGACAGAGGGGGCTGCTAGGGTCTAGGGGACCCCTGAGTAACGACTGTAAGTAATTTCCACTGCACATCATAGACTGGAAATAGAACCCTCTCCAAGCGGATTGGAGGTTCCTGAGAAAAAATCAAAAGCAAGAAATTTTCGCTTCTCGAAACAACTTCGCCTTTTGTCTTCCTTTGGAGGGATTCCAGGGAAAAGGATGAAGGAACCCTTTAAAAAAATAAGGTTAGGTGTAAAGGATTTTCGCATGCTCCCATTCCAAGGTCAAAGTGCGTAAGTCAATAAATCCGGGCTCCATGTTCAATATTAAAACGACCACGGAAGGGGAACTAGGGGACCTTCCAAAACGACTAATTTACCGCCTTTCGAGAAGCTAGAGAGTTGCTATAGAGACCAAGTCGGTCACTTTAACCCAAGAAGACGGCCTTCTGTCCGACTGGTGTCTCCCCTCTTCGGACACCCAGAAAATAAAATCGCTAGATAACAAAAAAAAACACTCAGAACGAAATACCGCCAGCCAAAACGGTGAAACTACATCGGATTTTTATAACACATAGATGAGTTTTATAAGCCTTCTTTAAGGGCCACTCAAGTGTTGCGTAAGAAAGACGTTTTTTTGGGGGGGTTGGGATCATCTTGCATTGTCTTATGTAGGGGGTCTGGAACCTTAGGCAGGGGGTCTGGAACCAATTTACGTAACATTTTTATCCGTCTTGAAACACAGTATCTATCGTTTCCGAATGACATTTAGCAGTGACAAGGAGCATCCGCTCGTCAATGACGTATTTTCCGTAATCTCACCGCTACACCAATGCTCCTATTCTGTCGCCTGACTGGCTAGCTACACTACACCTCCATGCTCAATGAATGTGGTACTCCAACACTGCACAATTATTTGATATCCAGTTCTCAAAGCTGTACGATGGCTTATATGGAAAGATGAAACTGCAGTTAGCGCGAGCATCTAAGGAGGTTAAGGACCGCGACTGTGCGAGTCAAAACAAATATTAAATTCCACATTTTTGATATTTTGTCAAAAAAATCCTGCTTTCACTGATGCAATGCGTTACCTATAGAAACCCAATAGTAAGGTACAAAATATGCAGATTATTCCACGAATGTATTTTAAATTAGCACTTTTTTCCAGCCACAGGAGCCGACTGCAGCGCCATTTCCTACGAATTACCGCATTTTGACTCAATTACGGCATTAATTCTTCAATAACTAAAATAATAAGGTGGTAAGATGCCTGCACTTTATTTTTATTCAATTTATCTGGATTATTTCCTTCTTATAAATAGTTTTCCACGAAAATGGCATTTGTATTTCATGGAAAAATTTTAATTATTTAAAAGAAGAACAGTATAATAACAAAGATATCATAAGGAGGGAACCAAAGATAAGTATTCAGTAGATAATAGAAGGGAGTTAATTGCGTTACCACACAGCTTCGTGAGTAAGAATTTGCGACCCCCTTCCATCGGACAATAAAAATGCTCAAAAAAACATCTCCTATTTACAGAAGTTATACAAATTCCTCCTGAAAACCCCGCCCTCAGCGTTAATAAATTCTCGCTGTAGTGCCAAATCTTAAAACATTTTGAATTTAAGTTTCAGATACACCAGCTCAATGTGAACTAAGCTTCAAAACAATATCTATCCTAGATCACTAGATTGCATGATATTCTCTCCCAAGAGAAGTCAACACTTCCAAGGCAATTAGGTTCAACCTACCAGATCAAACTAGATAAAATGTGCGATTTTTTCAAAACCAGTGCATCCATGACAGCACTGATCTCATATATATATATTTTATTTTCAAAATTTCCCAAGGAATAAAATTTATTTCACAGAATTCCTAGAAAATTTAATATTTACTTGCATTGTTGACAGCAATGCCCATTTCAATTTATCCTACAATCGTATCAACCGTGTTGAATTCTCTTCCCTTAATGAATGAGCAAGATATAAAACATGAAAACACTAAGGAACAAATTGACTCATTAAACAATTACCAATCAACTAAAATTCGAGTGATATGGTAGATTTAGCTCAAGAAATATGCTTATCAACGAATGAGAAGTTAAAGAAACAGAAAATAAAGAGATGGGAGTTCGAAAACAATAATACGAATTTGCGAAAGGTGCCTTCGTTTTTCACGATATAGCGAATTCCACAAATGACGTCGCACATTTCCTGCCCCAGTAATGTCTGCCATTTTCATCGAGAAAATGAAGATCTGTCAGTAGATATATGTTTGTATGTCACGCGCTCTACGTATTTCCAATTAAAAAATGACGAAACTTTAGGAATAATTGCTTTCATAACGAATTCAAGATGGCCGCGAAAAAATATTACACGGTTGGCAAGACTCCCGTCAGTGGCGATAGCAACGGCGGCGGCTGAATGCGACATTCAATTTATAACCAAATACGGATCCGTAACTCCCTTCAAATCTGTTCCTCGCTAAGAATAGGAACATTTAAAGGCACCCAATTTGGAGAAGTGCCTCGTTAAAGCTATCACGTGGCGTAAACGGAGGGAGCCCTGCGTTTTATATATATATATATATATCACTCTCGCTAAATCTCACACCTATATGTAAAAAGAAGACACAGAGAGAAACTAAGAGAGTAAGTCTAGATTAAGGTGGATCCACCGTAAAATGACTTAAATGTCATTTTATTCATTATTCCGTCTACTTGTAGAAAAGGTTGTCCTCTATATCTGATACGAACAACAAAATAATACCTTTACACGCTATTTTATTCTATAATTGAACTTGAAATTACATTCTGTTCAATGGGGGAATGAGAGAAACACGGGGAAAAATAGTAATTTTCCATAAAATATAATTGCCATTTTCGTGGAAAACTGTCTCTAAGAAGGAAATAATCCAAAGAAATTGAATAAAAATAAAATACAGGCATCTTACCACCTTATTTTTCTAGTTATCGAAGAATTAATGCCGTAATTGTAGTCAAAATGCGGTAATTCGTAGGAAATGGCGCTGCAGTCGGCTCCTATGGCTGGAAAAAAGTGCTCATTGAAAATACATTCGTGGAATAATCTGCAAATTTTGTACCTTACTATTGGGTTACTATAGGTAACGCATTTCATCAGCGAAAGCAGGATTCTTTTGACAAAATATCAAAAATGTGGAATTTAGTATTTGTTTTGACTCACACAGTCGCGGTGGAACCTCCTTAATTCCTAAATATTCTCGAATTTGCTGATATTAAGCCTGCGTCACATCATCACTGAATGGGCGGAAATAAACATGAAACCCAAGAAATTAATGACCAGATGATTGGCAAGAGAGCAACATGGTCGTTCAATTGCATTGCGGAATCGAAGCAATCCGATTCGCTTTTGATGACTTAGGGCATTAACTCGACAACGGCATGCGCATTGTCGGTTAACAATGATGGCGGACGTAAACGGAGCGATGGAAACACGACGACAATCACTTTCACGCTCCGCCATCGAATTTCTCGTGATGCGAATGGATGACGAATCATGGGCCTCAAGCCAAGAATTACACTCCACTTAAAGAGTAGTAAAGTCGTAAATAACAACGGTCGTAGCCCAACTCTCGACGCTAAATTCCTCACAACAATATCAATGCGGTAATTCCCAAGAATTTCACGAATTAGTATCTATTAGTAACACGTGACTTCAGGAAGTAGGATCGAGAATTTCACATATTTGTTTATGCTTTTAAAAAATGAATCGCACTCGACCACAACAATTCGCTTATTGCTTAAAGTAGTTTGAGCGACAAATCAATTCACCTATAATTCGATGAATTTGACCTCATTTCAAAGAAAAAAAACTCCCATCTTTCTAATGATATCAAAATATTAACGCCCTTGCCGAATTACTTTTCGAGCAATTTGCCTTATTAATACTAAGCTGTTTTACATGGGATAGACTACGGCTGTGCGCTCCAGAGTAGGAGAATATTTTTCCATTAAATTTATCAATATGCTGTTTCGTAATTTTTTTTCATCATTCCAGGAGATTATTGTCAATTATTTATTCTATTTGCCAACGTTTCGCATTGGTATACATATGCTTCTCCAGGGCTACAGTGAAAATTATTGGACATATTGTACATAAATTGAATATGGTTAACAATTTTGGTACTACATAGTTATGTAAAAAAGTACATATACATATATACCTATGATTTTTCAAGTTAGGTGGCCCAGCACACAGAGAGTTCCTCCTGAATTAATTGTTTGATGATACCTTCGTTGCTATTTATTGTTTATTTGTTGGTCAATTGTTGAAAATATAGGTGCTTTCAAAAATCAAAATAAAATTGAGTGTTGTTGTAACATATCAAATTATTATAAATTTTACTTAATTGGGCAATGTCTGTTTTGTTATTAATTTCTACTCCTTTTTATTATTACACATGATAGCTATATTTATTAAAACTACTTTTTAACATAACTATGTACCAAAATTCTAAACCATATTCAATTGATATACAATACGCCCGATATTTTTCATTGTAGCCCAGAAGAATCATGTATAAAAATACGAAACGTTGGCAAAGAGAATAAATAATTCACAAATTAATACACTTAGGTAGCTACTATATCTCCTGAAAGGAGAAAAAATTACAACATAAAAAAAGCTCATGAAGACAAATCACGTAAATATGCTGTTTATATAGCAACATGGTTACCAAGATAAATATCCCTCACATATCACGGAGAATTGGAACTCTCGATCGCAGCGCCCCAAGCAGCTTTACAGACTGACAGACATACCGAGGTAATTACACAGTTTGATTTTTTTAATTCGTTCAAATGAATACTTAAAAAATGCAATTTTTTCCATAAAAATAATTAAAAACTTTAAATTATCCAAGTTAGACTTATTTGATGAAAATCAAAACATAAATAACAATCGCGGATGAGATAACAGGAGCTATTTTTCTTCTCTATTTTTTTCTTCATGTTTTCTTTTTATGTTTTTAAGTGCAAAGCGTTGTGCGGAGGGACTAATGGAAAGCGCCATATGTGTGTCAAATGCACAATGACGAGGTACCAAAAAAAAAAACACGGTTTGAAACCGCACGAAATTCAGGATATTTCACGACGCCTCGCAGCCACATTTGGGTTCTCTAGGGTCCTCCGTGACATACATATATATTTCCCCCCTTGAAGCAAAACCCCGTATCTCTCCCTCTCAAACCCTTAATCCCTCACAAAACTTCCTCCTCCAAGTACATACATAAGTAAATATCCCGGCGTGTCAACGACCCTTGCGGCACCACCCATACAACGAGGATTCCTGCATTTTTATCGATATTTTCCGGATATGAAATAAACCCTTTTAAATGTTTCATTCAACTTCGTCTCTCAATTTTAATTTATGTATTTAGATAAAGGAAACGGTTGAAGTCTTGATTTTGAGGAAGTTATCCATTACGGAAGAATTAAAAGAAGAATGGAGATGATGACACAAAGTGTCGAAACCCGGATCGTGGTGATAAATATTACAAGTGGAGTTAACTAAGGTAAGGGTATTTTAATTCTTCCGTTACATATTTAGTGTTAAAACTACGCATTATCCTTAAAGATTAAACCAAAACTATAGACCCAAACGCAATAAAGCGGGCTAATCCGCCATTTTGAATCCCAAAAGAAAACGGGAATTTGAAGTAGAAGATTATGAGTGGTTCCAAGATTAATCCGCACAAACTTATATACTTACGTCAAATGATGTTAAAAGAAATTACGCAATCATATTCGTCCATAACATGTTCATGAAAAACCTTGCTTATTGGTGAGAATAATACGATCATCGTAATATGCTTAGCTCAACTAGTTTGACCGCCACGGTAAATGCAGAATTTTCAATGCTTCGCTACCGTACAATAAATTGATAAATGTTCCGTGATATAAAATGTGATTCCTCAACTATCGAGCCACCAAAGCCATCAATATTGTCCCTCAACAAGGTATGTCGTCACATTATTATTTTTTAAACAATTCCCGGTTAGTTTACAGCTTATATATATATATATATAACCATTCATTCATTCACTCAAACCGCTCACAGGCGTAAATAATAAATATTTCGTTCAAACAGGTGGTGAAAGAAAGAGGATAGGAAACATATAAAATTAAACAACACAATGGTGATGTAAAGATGGAATGATGGCCGATTCCAAGTGAAAAAAATTCGTCTAGAACCGGGAATTGACCTTCCGATTTCGCGCCGGCTGCTCTGACCACTAAGCTATCTAGACTACTAAAGAAACACTGGAATCGGCGGGGGGTTTATATGAATCAAACACCCCCAAGATTACCTCTGGGCGACTTTTACGGGCTAATCTTGGGGGTGTTTGATTCATATAAACCCCCCGCCGATTCCAGTGTTTCTTTAGTAGTCTAGATAGCTTAGTGGTCAGAGCAGCCGGCGCGAAATCGGAAGGTCCGTGGTTCAATTCCCGGTCTAGACGAATTTTTTTCACTTGGAATCGGCCATCATTCCATCTTCACATCACCATTGTGTTGTTTAATTTTATATGTTTCCTATCCTCTTTCTTTCACCACCTGTTTGAACGAAATGTTTATTATATATATATATATATGTATATTTTTTCGTGTCCAAATCCAGATTATTGAAGAAAATAAATATTGAATCTAAGTTCAATTTAAATAATGGAGCAATTTAAAATCAAAAAAAGGAAAAAGAAAAATCAAATGGGATGTACTGGATTTTGTTTAGAAAAGTATATATCAAGTATTTCTTATATTCCAAAGATAGTTCTCGAAATTTAATCCTATAGCAAACATCAAAATAATCAAAAATTAACATGCTCCAAAGTGGAAAAATGGCTGCAACAATAAAACTAGGGACGATATAAAATTAGATCATTTTTAAAATGGTCGCATTCAAATTTCAATACATGTAGGTACGTCCAACCAATCAAGCAAAAAGATTTTTTTTAATGGTAATGGAACTATTTTATTTTTCATTGGGTGTATTCATATGAAGTAACCCCATGAGTGAACTAATTCATGAAAAGATAATGTCTCTAAGAATTTAGAGTCGACACGCCTTAAAGGAGGTACAGAAATCGGAGAAACGCAGTTTTTCTCAATTATTTATCATTCTTGGTAGCGTAAAAAAAAGCTTGCCACATACATAATCTCCGAGCAAATCCACATAAAATATCTGTTTCAGTTTTCGACATATTCTTTTGGTTTATCGCATCATGCATGACGTAGAAAACAAAAGAAGATATGGGAAAGGCGCACCAATGCGCCATATTTCTCCATAAAACTCTAGTAAAGTACAGGAACACTGTTAACGTACCGAAATGGAATCCTCGTCCAAAAAAACCCGAATTTCGTCGACGCGGGAATCTCGCCATCTTCGAACTCTTTTTTCCTCCCCATGGTAACCCCGCCCTCTTGTATCCAGTTCTCGAATCGCTATGAAGAGAAGGCCCAAGGGCCTGACGGAATTGCGATATCTCGTATGGATTACTACTAGCGCCAATTGTTTCAGGCGCAAATGGAAAAAATACGTATGCGTGAAAAAGATAAAGATTGTATATGTTTTTGCCATAAATCTTTTATTTTTTTGGGAAAAAATGCAGTAATTATTCCTTTTGTTGTATGACGTTTATCAGCTTCCATTTAAATACGCCTGGGACCACACGAGACATCGCCATCGCAACCGCAAGTAAACAAAGAAGATGGCCGAGAAAGTACACTGCGAAAACGCCAAGAGAAGGACTGGACGGCATTATTGCGCTGCAATCTGGTTCCAGAATTTATCAGGATGCAGAAATTATTATACTATAACCTTTTTAAGTTTCCCCTGAGAAATAAATAGGTAATTTCCCACTTAAATCTAAAAATATATTCAATTAAAGAGTATATACCTGTCGCGCTGTTGCTCTTTTAGTTAGCGCCTGACCGCTAGAGTGCTCTGGATGAAATGTATAACTATTGGAGTAATGTGAGTGTCACACTCTTGAGAAGGCCGAGGTGGGGTAACATGGGGATGAAAACGTTTTACTACGAGGAAATATTAAGATGGTACATAAAAAACGCTTTATTATTTTTTTAAATATAAACGTTGCTTTTTTTACAATATGTCTTCCGTACATACTTTGACATTTAAAATTCAAGTTTTCCCGATTTCTTCGGGAAACAAACTAGCAGCCTATATAGCGCACTAATTTCTTAATTCCACTAATATCTAAGGAAATCGCAAATAAATTCGGCTTGAATTGCCAAAGTAAAAACTGTTTTTAGGCTGAAAAAAGGCTGAATCTGTCTATGGCGGGAACCTGTCAAAGCCGGAAAGCATAATGATCACATTATTCTCAAGAAAGTCCCTCAATATTAAGGTGTGAAACCTGTGAGAAGCGGACAAAAAGCGGTATGCCTTGAATTTCCGGTGGCAACAAGTAAAATTTGCATCTGCTAAAGACGGGAAGAAAATTTCTAACTTAGGATTTGAACTCTTTTATTTTTTTACATTTCTCGGATGTTCGTATCGCGTGTTATTATAGGGGATGTCAGCATAGGGGTGAGCGAAAAGTGGAGTGGGCATAGCATTTAGGGGGAGGGGGAGAATGGAAGGGAGAGAGGGACCAAAATGATGCCTTGTATTAGACTACATTCAGAGAATTTTATGTGTAAGGAACTCATGGCCGTATTTATAGTCGTTACCTAGCAGTCCCCTTATCCATCCCCTACCCAGCAGGCCCCTTGAATTGTGCGTCCTATAGCCAAAATTAAGGGAGCTGATAGGTAGGGGTTGGTTGGGGGTTATATCTGGTAACTAAGGACTACAAACGGCGGGAAATAGAATTCGTTGCTCAAATGTTTCAGTGGTGACGCTCGCGATCAACATGGATACGGATAAATAAAGAGCCAGACGCAGCATGAAAACTATTGAGATGGCCGCTCGACGTGCAAATAGCTTCAACGGTGTGGAGAAGAAGATTTTGTGTGACTTGGTGTAGAAGCATAAAGATATAGAGGAAATTAAGAAAACGGACGCAGTGTCCTGCCACAAGAAGAAGAAATCGTGGGAAAAAATATGCTGCGAGTGTATATGAACATCCTTGGAATGAGTCTGGCGTCACATCAGATATTTATCGATTAAGAGCAAATCTCACCGTTGTTTTATTTGCACCAAATCTTCGAAATTATTAATTAAAGTCTATGCACGTTCATTAGAGTCAGTTTAGTTACATATATTGTGTTATTTTTTCAACAAGGGGGCCCCTAGTGGAGCATGCATCTCCTGACAGAATTAGGAGAGGCTAAGGGGGCTGCTGGGGGTGGAAATTTGACTATAAATACCGTTTTTGACGAAGGGGCCTGCTAGGGGCTGTGGGACTGCAGGGTAACGACTATGAATTCGGCCCTGTTGTGTCTGGTTGAAGCATAAGTTTGGTTCCTCTAGGTTCTCTGATTACGTTAGGGGCAATTCAAGTATTACGTAAGACGTTTCGGGGAGGGAGGGGGGGTTGGGCTTTTCTTACTTTGCCTTATGTAGGGGGGGGGGGGGGTGAGGGGGTCTGGGTAGACAGTATAACGTATGATATAAGTCACTTCTGAATTCGTATTTTTATCACTTTTTAATATTATTTTCGTAGGATAAATATTACTTTTCAAGCAGTACACCTGAATGTATACTAAACTATATAGAAAAACGTACAACCAATTCGTTGTTGCGTTCATTAGTTTAGAGATGTCGCATTTTCAAAGAAAACGTGTTTTGCGAGTTGTGCGTTCAGCGAATCGCGAAATATCAAAACCCGTTATCGATACCCGTGATGACGTCAGGTTTTGCGCACATTGACATAGAATCCCCATAGTTTAGTATCTATGTCCATTGGTTTAAAAAATATTCATTATAATCAAGTTTTGCACTTTTCTACACTTTTTATTTTTTTTAAACACACTACACGTTTCACCAATTTTATGGCATTTTTAGGTGTAGTCGTTTGTTTAAAACACTACACCTACAAACTACTACAAAAACTACTACACCTGACGATGCCATAAAATTGGTGAAACTCGTAGTGTGTTTTTTAAAACATAAATAGTGTAAAAAAGTACAAAACTTTCTTATAATGATGTCATATAACACTTTATTTAAGTAAAAATGGCGCTGTGGTCGGCTCATGTTGCCGTAAAAATACCTATGCTCATTAGAAATATAATCGGAGAATAATCTGTTTATTTTGTATCTAAACCTTGTTTCCTTGTAGCTAAGGACTGACACCGGTGGATGCAATATTTTTGTGTCTCCGCAAAGTTGAAGACAAAGAATTAAACTTGAAGAACGGTAGACGGATATGTTATTTAAACAATTAATTTTATCACAGTGCAAATAGCCGAACCATAAGCGCCATATCTTTCAATTGACTCCACGCCCTCCACGTCCGAAGGCTTTTTTTAGTTTTGCGATTTTATAAAAAATACCAACAGAAATTCCCGTTGATTCTCAACGAAAAGATATAAAAGTGAAAAAATAGCAGCATTGTGGTTCTATTCAAACAGAAAATAAATCGACTTCTCATTTATCATTTTAGTTACTTTTTTAAGAAGTGGAAATGCCACTTAATGATAAACAGTATGAAGCTATTTTTACTGAAATTGATTATTATTAAAAAGTATACCGGTTTCGCAAATGGAGGGCAATGTTGGGGAAGATCGCCATTCAAAATTCGATCATATTTTCCCTTTAAGTGATTTAAGAGCGAGCTTTTTTTGCAGTACCAATAGAGACCATATTCGGATTTTTATTTAAAATACTTATCTTATGTACCCACGTGGAAAAAATATTCATTATAATAAAGTTTGGTGCTTTTCTACACTTTTTATTTTTTTAAACACACTACGCGTTTCACCAATTTTTATGGCATCCCCAGGTGTAGTAGTTTTTGTAGTAGATTGTAGGTGTAGTGTTTTAAACAAACTAATACACCTGACGATGGCATAAAATTGGTAAAACGCATAGTGTGTTTTTTTTAAATAAAAAGTGTAAAAAAGTACAAAACTTTGTTATAATGAATATTAAAAGTTTCTACAAAGTAGAGCCTGAAGCTGTGGATTTTATGTTTAAAAATGTCTGATAAATTACGTAAGATTGGGAGGAGAGGGTTCGTGAAATCTTACGTTGTCTTAAGAAAGGGGGAGGAGGGTTAAAAAATTGTAAAAATCGCCTCAAAAAAGACTTGAATAGCCCCTATATTAAAACTCAGTGTTTTTTGCATCTACGATATCTATCTTGTGGTTTGTGAGTAGTGAAAATTCTGCTCTCTCTACTCGCAACTATTACAAAAATTTGGTTGAATGGCAATTGGTGCAAGTATCCATTAAATAAATCTGTTAGGTTCAAATTGAAAGAAAAATATTCTTTATTTTCACAGATAAATGGATAAAAAAATTGAAAATTTTAGATCTTAAGTAAAAGATAAACGTTATCAATACGGTCAGTGAGGACAAAATGACCATTCAGGAAGTGACTACTTATTTTTGAATGTGGAACGACACAAATGTACAGTATCATTAAACAAAAGGATAAAATAATAGAAAAATACTCGACGAGCAGCAAAAATGATTTAGCCAGGATGTATGATACGGTGAACTGAATCGCATTGTGATTGAGTGATTGTCAGAAGCCAGAACAAACAACTTTCCTATTTATGGTCGAATTCTACGATAAAAAGCAAAAGAAACTGCAGGAATACTTAAGCTAGATGGTTTTTCTACATCAAATGGGTGGTTACAAAGTTTTAGGTAAAGACGCATTATTACATTTGATAGCAAATGGTGGGAAAGCAAATAACGTTGACAAAATGTAGTGGAAAGTTAGCAAAGTAGATTAAAGGAAATAATCTGCCATTACAATCCCAAAGACATTGCAAATGTCGATGAAATAGCCTTGTTTTACAGAGCCCGCCTAATAAAACCTTGCACGTGAAAGGAAAATAAATGTTCCAGAGGTCGCCATCCAAAAGAACGGTTAACTGTTCGCATTTTCCGACGGAAAACTAGAAAGCTAAATGACTGGTAAGGTCTGACTTTACCACGGCCGATTGCCATGGTGATCGCCATCTTTTTTCAAACAAATCCAAGTTACAGCAGCATAAAACAGTTTCTGCCATAAGGAATTCTTTATCGGTTGATTTGTTTTTTCGGTTGCGCATTTTAGCACTACATGTAGTTACTATAGGGTTCCAGCAACTCTATTATTTTTTTTTAATCTATAGGTGCCTCGTGAAAACTATCGACACACATGGCGTAATTTTACGACCGCAGCAGACGACATCGGCTTCCCAAAGTATTCAAATTAGAATTGTAAAACTGTATTTTTAGATTTCATGTAAAATTTTTACAATAATGTAAAAGAAAACTAGGTAAAAATAGGTGTATATGAAAAGGTCGATGGTCTCGGTATCGATAATCGAAAAAATCTTGGTATCGACTAATCTCTAGTCGTAAGGAATTCCATAACCCCCAGACAGTAGCAATCCTTTAAGACAGCGGTTCTCAACCTGTGCGTCGCGACCCCTTTGGGGATTGATTGACCCTTTCAAAGGGGTCGCCCTAATACACCATCGGAAAACACACATTTCCGATGGACTTAAAAGAGGGTTTCCATATTTCCGGTGGGTCACCACAACATGAGGAACTGTATTATAAGGGTCGAGGCATTAGAAATGGTGGAGAACCTCTGCTTTAGATGCTTCTGCAGAAAGTAAAAGACTCTGGAATCCGCCTCTGGAAGGAGTGGATCATGGGAGTCCCGTGTAGACACCACCGTTGATTAAATTTGGTGACAAAACAGATCAGATTTCATAATCATGGATATGCGGCATTACAGTTCAATTATTAGCCGATAACTCAATCTATATACCGGAGAAACAATTTTAAAAGGCAATTATATTTTTTATAGCACACATCCTAAGACACATCGGTGTCGTTAGGAGCACAGGCATTAGAGAAAAGCACGAGGGAATATTAGAAAAGAGGCAAAAAGGATATTAGGAAAGATATTAATCTAGCCATTGCACGAGATACTACGGTACCACGTGGGGCAGAAAAAGGTAGGTCAAATTGGGACAGAAACATTTTCGATTTTTCTGAAATTTTCAGAGTATCTTCAACAAGTAGCCAAATAAAATTGTGTAAGACGGTTTCTTTTAAAAAAATAATATTGTAGTTTATGGGCCTCCTAAGGTCTAATAATTTCTAATTCTCATAGGGACTCATGCTAAAAACTATAGTTGGTGGTCGAGGTCATCCTAAATTTCACATTTTTACGTATTTGACCTTTGGGTCACGTTGTGCAATTGCAGTGCAGGGGTTTCAAAATAAAACGAACTTATGTGAGAGAAGATTATGAAATTCGAGTGCCAATTTTTTTTTCAACGCCCATTGTTGCCCAATTAAAATTTTATGTCCTTTTGTAGATGGTGTTATGCAGAATTAATTTTTGACTAAATTTGATATGGTCACCATATAGACTTACAGTACAGGGTGCCTCAAAAGGTCACTCCGACACCATTTGGAACTGTATTCAGGCCATCGTATCTCCCAATGTCCATAGTCGCAGTTTGGGCATTTCACAGCAACCACTAAATATATGCACTAGAAGGAAGCGAAATGTGTAAGTTCTAAACGCACGTTTTTTCTATATTGTTTTAATTATTGATGTATTTGTTGTTTAATTCCTTTATTTCACTGCCAACGTTTCGCCAAATTTATTGTCATCTTCAGGGCTACTTGAAAACCATAAAACGAAATTAACAACATAATCAGGTAGAAACAGAAAAATAATAATTGTTTTAACAACTTTGGTGATATAACTACACTGCACATTTTTTTTATCGGGTACACTAATTTGACAAGTATCAACAAACCTGTGAATTTTAATTACACTAACATGATGTCAACCATTCCAATTTACCAAACAGTAAATATAAACAGATAGATGGGTAAATATAAACAGTTGCTTGGCAACAGGAGAACACACCAGATTACACCTAACATTAATTTAGAAAAAAAATCTTGAAAATTGCTAAATATATAAATACAAAGATAACATTAATACCAATTTTAAAAAAAACAAACATTTATCACATTTTGTACATGTAAAACACTATTAAAAAATATAAATTAAATTGTAAATAATACCTTTAGATTTATTGTAAAAGACTTATGTTAATTCTGCTTAATTTATATCTATATCCGTATTCTCAAATTGCACGTATTTTTCATGTTGATTTTGATTTTTTATACGTTGGAAGTGAAATAAAGGAATTTTAACTGACCAAACCTAAATAAATTAAAAGAAGAGATAATATTGTTTTAGGCCCCGGCTCGGACTACATTGTTGTAGCGGAGCGGCCTTAGGGTAATATACTACGCTAGATATGTACGTCGTGTTTAACTGAGAAAAGTTTTAGGAAATGCTATGTTGAATTAGTAATACATTGCTATCGCCCACGTTGGGTCCCGTTTAAAACATTTTTATTTGGCTGCTATTTGAAGATACTCTGAAAATTTCAGCGAAATCAAAAATGTGTTGTCCCAAGACCTGCACCACTATCTCGTGCATACGGCTCTTAAGAAAAGAAAGATGCAGGGGAATGATAATAACCATTAAGTAACGAAATCAGCAATGGCAAGAAAGGATTTGAGAGCTGCAGTTAGCCAATCTTACGATTAAAAACATTGGTTACGATATATTTTTGTTCAATAATAAATTATTAATATATTGTACCACATAATTACTGTTGGAGCAAATGAAGCAAAAAACCAAGTACGGTCACAATCACATGAAAAAGTCAAGTCCTGAGTAGTGAAGGTAATACACTTGTTTCGTTTATTTACTCAAGAAATTCCTAATTACTCACTGAATATTAAAATAACAACCGACTTAATCATCATGATATGGTGCTACATTTGCAATCGCGAAATGTTTATAATGTAGTTCCAAGTCAAAAATTTTCTTTATTGCTCCTGGTTATCTTATCCTCCCGAACTAAACTGCTACCTTATCTTAACTTCATAGATTATTTTTTTTAACATATCGTTAAGTACTGGAACGTATGTGAGTTACGAAAAGAAATTGTTACATACATTTTCCGTTAAAGCACCGACTGAGATATGAGAAAGTATTTGTGCAAAGAGAATGTTTCTTTTAAGCCACAGGACATGAAATAACTACGGAAGCAACAAGAGCAGTGATTGTGGCGGCGCGGCATTACAATCTTATACTAACCAAAATTGTATCCTGTGGTGTATGCATTCGTATGTGCACGTGCTCCTTCAAGCGTAGCCCGCTCATAAAACTCTTGCCATCTCGCTTTTCAAAGTTCACGCGGCAATCCACCTCTCCAGAAGCTCTTCACTTCTTCTCAATTGCCTATCATCATTTAAGTATTCTACCAGATGATTGGTAGGTTCTTGGACAGTCCCCATTCTGCATCCCAACCTCATAGACATTGTCTCGCTTTCCCTCCTAAGGATGTCCCACCATTAGATCCCTCTTCAATTCTTCATATCTTATGTACCTCCTCTTATTTCGTGCAGAATTCCTATCCTCTTCCTTCCTCTCCCACGCTTCCCCAGTGTTCTCCCCTCTATCACTCTCTTCAACAATGCCCTCTCCTCTCAAAACCTCCTCCATCCATCTCTTCTGCCTTCTCCGAACCTCTCTGCCACAAGCTTCCTCTCCTCTCCAACCATATCCAATACCTCCTCGTTCATCTTTCTCGCCATCCAGCTCACCTTCTCCATCCTTCTCCAAACCCACATCTCAAACGCCTCAATTCTACGCACATCCTCCCTTCGCAATGACCAAGTTTCTGACCCATATAGCGTCACGCTCCATATTAAAGTTTTCACCAGCCTCTTCTTTACGTCTCTTCTCAGACACCCCCCCTCATCAATTCCCTTCTCTTCGAAAATGCTTCCTTAGCTAGCGCAATTCTGCATCTGATGTCCTTACCACTAAACCCATTCGCCTCCAAAATACTAACCAAATACGTAAACTGCTCGACCTTCTCTATCTTCTGCCCTCCCACCCTTATATTCAGCCCCGCCTTCTTGCTTCTAGAAAATTTCATTACTTTCGTATACTTGTGATAGCAAAAGATAAAACGACTCCGCATTTTATTGTCCTTGATAAACGACGACGCTTGCAACCTCTCATTCAACCACTCTCTCGACTCTCAACCACTCTCTCGACTCACTCATGAATCCTTACACACATAAAAAATCTCTTGCATTTCTTAGAAATTTTAAACCATTGACTGCGAGTTTTGCACATGCTAAAAATACATCGATTACTTTCGCGGTAACTATCATGGAGAGACAATGGAGATAAGAATCTCGGCGAATTTCCCGTATTTCAATTGTCAAAACAATTCTCCTACACAAAAATATAATTTCCCACCACTTGAGGATCGAAACTTGAAAATGACGATTACTATTAGTTTTGTTTTTATTTTCGACAAGTTAAGTTTTTATTTTCAATGCCAAGTTGTAAAAGAACCCCAAAAAAAGTAAAATACGATTATTTCTCTTCCAAATCCGGCCAACTCCAAAATACAGATGCAACTTCATAGAACTAGATCGAGAACACTGGAAGCAAATTTAAAAAATGGATTTTGAACTGGTAAGCTGGCTAAAAATTACACAAAAATTGGGGAGCTATTTACATTTATATTTATCTTACGCTAGGCTTAGATTGCTTGAACAATTGAGAATGGATATCTTTAAGAGCGACACGGAGAACATCATATTAGAACCCCACTATATATTTCCAGGTCCGACAGAAACGATAAATTAAGAGAGATATTTTGCCGAACGGATAGGTATGGGAATTCGTTTTTCCCCCGAACAATAAGGGACTTTAATAAATGCTGGGCGTAATTTCACTAGATCGTTTCCTTTTTATATGTAAACGGCTGGTGTCCTAACACCCCCCGCCACACGCCTATTGAGGCGGCTTGAGGGGTAGTATGTAGATGTATCTACTCTGCGAGCCGCCAGAGGGAGAGGCGTGCGGCAGGGGATGTTAGGATACCAGCCATGGAAGGGGAGAAAATAGGGATAGGGAAGGGGGAAAGGAAAGATGTGAATCTTATGTTAACGATGAGTCCTTATGTTATTGTCACGCTTTTTGTGCCATAATCACTAATGGTGCGCGGAAAGAAGGATTTTTTGTACCTATCAGTTCGGCAGTGTAGTACCTCTCTTACCTTGTCCCTTGTAAGTACCATTGCCAGAGATAGAGGGTTAAAATAATATCCTCCATGTCGTACTGAAACACGCCTGATCTGAATTTTTCAAGCAATCTAAACCTATAGGGTAGCCTCAACTATGCTTCGGCTAAGAAGGTAACATGAACCATTGTAAAATAGTTAAGTCATACATTCTTTGACGGTGATGAATAAAATCTATTCAAAATGAAGGAGAAAAAGTAGTCTTTCCATTAAGTCTTGCGTGATTTTTTTCAGTATCAATATACATATCGTCGTCGTTCAGGCAGAATTCACAAAGTCTAAAATCTTACTTCTGAGTCTTAGCGGTTTTAATGTTTCAAACAACTCCTAAAATCAGTTTTGCATGATTATTTAACATTAACATGTTTTTGGCGTTGTTGCTACAAACATGTTAATATTAAATAATAATGCACAACTGATTTTAGGAGTTGTTTGAAACATTAAAACCGCTAAGACTCAGAAGTAAGATTTTTGACTTTGTGATTTCTGCCTGAACGACGACGATATGTATGTTTATCAAATTTGCAGTCATGGCACACAATAAATTCTTCTTTTGCATTTAATTCATACTAAATACAGTTGGGATCTGAGATGGGTGTAGAATCTATCTTTCCAATGTTATATTTTCGAGATATGGCGCCGATTACTCCTGGTATCAGTCAATGAAAGCATACAATGACCTTCCAACTCAAGCAAGTGACAAGGCCCTTATATTCATTGAGAGAGAAGTTACGGCAAGCAGTAATCATACCTCATTATTTTTCTGCGATGCAATGAACTCGTTATTTGCAGTTTAACAGCTGGTTTGCAAGAGATGTTCCCTGTGATATCTACAGGTTCCTAGGCTGTCTACGTTTTCATATTTCATGCATACATTTCTCAATTTTAAAAAAATATCCCTCTAATATATTTCAACAGATGAACGGAACGAGCGCTTTGAAAAAAAGGGTCCGGAAAAATTCACCTGCCATGAAAACATGCAGAAATATATTCTCTCTAAGAGAAAAAAAACTGCTATCTCAAGATTAAAATATTTGAGGCCCTGATAATACAGAAACACTACTTGAAGCGACTACTGCCCCTTTCGCAAAAATTCCAGACATGGGAAGAAATAATGTTGGTATTCAGCCCTACTCCTTTATTTTAGACTATCTTTTCTTGTCGAGACGAACGGGACAGAGAAACATACTTCGGCAGTTCACGATTGCGTGTTGCACTCGTCATATAAAAAAAAAGAAATATTGGAACACAGTGTCAAAGAGAACCACAAAAACTAAACGACTTCATTTGCTTAGACATAAGATGTAAAAAAAAAGAGAAAAACAATTTTGAAATTTTCGAAACCAATGAAACACTTAGGCCCAGTTTTATGTCTGGTTAACGTTAACTGCAAGATGACGTAGCTTTTCTTTAACTTGATGTCGACTGAGAGTTTTGGTTTTGCATATTACATCAGACCATTGATAAGAGGAATTATTAACTAATTATTACCTATGTATTAACACCTGTTTTCATACCGATAAAACATTTTCCAAGAGATTACTTTAATTTCTCATCAGTCGCAACAATAGATGACCACACGCCGCTAGAACTGAATGTGTAAATCTTTGGGAAAGCTATGATGAAATAAAATTGGTATAAATCTGGACTCTGAATAGAGAGAGACATGACCTTTCCCCTCGAATACGTGGAATGGGGTGTTTTCCCCCAAAACCCGGCGTATTTTTCCATATACCTAAAACTAAAAGCCTAAATTTTTGTTTTTGCTGGGTTGGTTGGTTCAAAAGTGCAATGGTAGGCATATGTCTTAAACTAAATAAGAGTATCTTTTTCATTACATGAGTCGCAGTAAAGCAACATAACACTATTTTATGATTAAAGAAAACAATTGGGAGGTATTCTATACCTCCAGAGCCAATGGTTTCCCCCACCCCCGAACATCTGGTCTGGAGTCGCCCCTGGAATGGGGCTAATGGTACAACAACGTCTTGCCTCTTTGTAATGCAACGAGTTAACACGTATGAATACCCACGTCATAAGGGTTCGATTTCTCAATCATCTCATCAATGGGCTGGATCCGTTTTTCGCTATAGACTCACATGAGAAGCGAATAATTGGAAATTATTCGGATCCCAACCATTGGGTGACCCCAAGAGGGGGAGCAAGAGTATGGGGCAATTGCCCCCCCCCCCTCCCAAATGTAAATCAAAGTAAGTTTGGCTTTAATTAGTCGAAACTTGATGGGACCTATTATAAAAGGGAAATATTAAGTAAAAACTTGCTCTTCTCCGTAGACTTTTGCTTCCAAACCACTTATAACGACGTGCCATTTTGCACATATTTTGTTACGAATTTCCGGGACAAAACCCACAAACCTCCTTTTTCCTGGGGGGTATTCCATATCCCAAGAGCTGCTGGTGCCCCCCCTCCCCCCGAACCTCTGGTCTGGAGCCGCCCCTGATCCCAACACACAACCCCTTCCACCCCTCAAACGCCTGAATGAGCACGGCGCGCGCCAAATAGTCATCGGCGCCTTAACCTCGCCAACGTGCTCCACGCACCACGACGAAAAGAAATGAGACTCCCTCGCCCCTATGCCTAGGCTAGCATGATCCAATTGAGTCCTGTCAATGCCAATTAATTGAGATTTGATGTTTGAGATTGAGGTTGATGCCAATTAATTGAGAAATGACAATTAATTGACACCCATTTCGATGTCAATTAATCGACCACATTTTCAATTATTCTTATTTTTGATCGATATCGATTATTTTCGATAATCTCACAGGCCTACTCGACCCTGCGTTGAGTGAAGGAAGAATAGGGATATTGTGGAGGGCCTCCTTTTCCAGCTGCCTTAGCTATGTAGATAACGCGCTGACTCGGCAACCTTACTGTCGAGGGTTCGCATCCCTCCTAGGCCATGGATTTTTAGCATAACTCATCATTAACATCTTAGGTTTTACAGAGATACAGGAGCACCTGATAAGCAAATCCACCAAGGCCTGATTTCCGACAAATATCGCAAACATTCAAGAACTCGGGGGTTACCTGTGAGCGTGAAACGGATGACTTCCATTCCTACCTACAGTTTAATCAATTTCCTTTGCAAAGGCACTCACCGCGTTGAATTTACATTGACGCGTACCGTTTGGAAGGATTCGCATGCTTTACATAGGTATAGTTGATGATTTCCGACGGTAGTATAAGTGGTGTATAAGGTGCATGCACTTCCGAGTCCTCTCCGCCCCCGCCCCCCCCCCACCCTCGTGACCGAGTTTTCAGAACGTTTTTTCAATGACAAAAGTGGGCATAGCCCAAGGGCACCGTTCGCCGCTATCGTGCGTTATCTCGAGGAATTTTTAATGTCGTGGAATTCCATGGCGGGTTACCCGTCCTGTATTTCGGCGTGATTTTATTTCACCGATTTATGGGCAATCAAGAAGAAGGCAGGACTCCGCAAGGCATTGATTTTTTCGCGGGCGTGAAACCACTCGGCTCTTTCTTGTTTGACCAGCAGCGCATGACTTCGGCAAACCGCTGAGAGGTACGAACAGTACGAAGGTGAAAATGACAGTTGGCATGACAGGTGATAGCCGTTAAGGATTCCTGACTGACTGGTGTGAAAAACGAAGACACTGCCATCATACCGAGATGTCGGCAGCAGAACATCTGAAGAACATAATGGGAAAATGTGCGGGAGGGAGTGATATAAAATTAGATAGATAATATACGAGCCGAATTCGGTCGACGATTACATTATTTAGTACCTTAGAGACACAGCTACGGGTAGATATAATCGCAACGATGAAAATTACAACATTCATACAAATTCCTAATTTTAAATCACAAAATACATTATTCTTTAAATTATTAGCAGACCGAGGATTATTTCAGCCACACTCCACGTTTGTATCCAGCATTTAACATTTCACTCACATGAAATAAAACGCAATTTTTCTCGGACCACGAAATCAAGATTCGATTCTATCACAGGTAACTGCGGTAAAATACAAGGTGACCACTGCTGACAAAGGTAAATAAGAAAATACAAACCGCAGGATTTTCTCACCTACGGGAAAATCTTACCTGCACTGAATGGGTTTCCATTGCTCACACTGTATGGCAGGCACACCCTCCCGGTCCTTACACAGTATCCATAAAAAAGCTTCCAATTACCCTTCTATTTCCACTAAATGTAACATCTGCACATAATCAACACGCACTCGGACATCCGACTTTTTCATGGCAAGCAGCCGCTACGCTTGCGCAAGTCCCCCAACCTCGGGGAAAGGACTGCTAGCTCTCAGAGACCCACCGGATAACCAGCGAACTAAATTGCAAAAGCACGCTCGTGGCCCGAAACTGCGCTCTAGATTGTACCTCGTGTGCATTGTTGTTTACAATTTAATTTTGGGTAAGTTAATGTATACTTTTTAGGTTTATCGGTTCATTTTGTTGATATTTCTCCGATAATAATAGCCTTGGTTTGTTTGCCAACAGGCTACTGCATAATAACTAATTTTTACCTCATTTTTAGGTGAACCTCACCGGTTTGAGTTAACGTATTTATCGCTCGCAAATAGCTCCATATATTCCTTTCGAAGATGTACCTCATGTACATGATGGATGAAAGTGGAGAACGAGTGTACACATTTAAAAAACTTGACAAGGATGGGAAACCTACTATGTCTGCTCATCCAGCTAGATTTTCTCCGGAAGATAAGTATTCCAAGCAGCGTGTTGCCATCAAGAGGAGGTTCGGTTTACTTCCCATTCAGCAACCACCTATAGTGTATTAAAAGCGTCGTGGAAGACAACTCTGGTCTCCGAAAATGACAATTTTGTTGGTGTTGAGGTGAAACTCGAATGTGAAGTGCATAGTGCCGTTTAGATGCTTAATATCAGCATTTAACCGTTTGTGGAAATAATGGGTTATCTCTGTTTGAGTTGAACAGATAATCTGATTCGTGTGAATTTAAAAGTCGCGGTACCATGTGCTTACCAATTTACGATTACCATTAAATTCAGTTTGAACATCTATGTTACCTTTATTGTAAGTAAATACATATTAAAACATAATGACTTGAATGTGACATAGTTTGTTTCTTTGAGGAAACAGTTAATCCTTTATCCATCCAGATGTTCTTCGGTCACAAGTTTCAGTCTATCTCCCAATGGTACTTCTCAAATTCCTGTTTAAAAGAACGTTTGCCAAAAGCAATTAAATTTGTCATGGGACACGATCGTAACACTTATTTACCGCCTCACAGCGGTGCATACCTCATTTTTCTGAGATCTCAAAGCGTCGATGGCTGGCTCCTCAAAATTCTTGTCTTTCGCTGGGTCGTCTGGTATAATTTTACTCTCGCTATCCTTCTGCAAGAGGAATGAGCAATGTGATGAGTGAGGCACTGTAAGCAAAGTAATCGCGATTTGGCTTCACTTTCACTGAAATTTTGCAATCTCGCCCCCGTAGGTATTGGGTAGGTTAAGGAATTACAAGGGTTAACAAAGGGTTACAAGGAATTATTTTCCTGCCTTTGCCTTCTTAATGTCATTAATTTCTCAAATTCAGTGTAGGAAACATTAAAATCAAGCAATCTACCAAATGATGCAAACACAGCCAATCAAAACATGTCAAAATTCAACTACTGTAAATTATACTTTCCTTGCATGAATATTAGATCTGCCAAAACTTATGCAAAAATGTTAAGTAAGCTTTCACCTTGATTGTAGCTTGTCATTGTGTCCACCGTTAGATGCACGGAAATTCGTTAATCCTGGTAAAACAGACAGGAAACTGGACCTACCTAAATTGCTAGCAACTCACAATATACTTCAAATAATAAGAAACTATTGAATAATCTATTAATTGTGTCATTAGAAGGTGATAACATACACCTTGATGAATACTACCCAAAGTTGCCGCTGACTTGGTCCAGAATTTGGGGAAAATGTGTGATACTTAGCATGTAAATAAAACTACTATGCAGAAGTAACATTTGCAACCAAGAACTTTACTTTAGACAACATGTAAACACCCATACCTACCATTATTCTTTTGAAATTAAGCTGGAATAAATTGTACCATGTCGCATGTGTGGGAGGTCTATCAAATGAAAACAGGTTTAGTTGCAAGATAAGTATCAGCAAAAGATAGCGATGATTAAAGGAGGTATTGATGGGAATGAGGGGCACTAAAATAGATGAATTAAATTATTGATTGAGGAAATCTTTAGTATAGAAGCAAGAATGAATCACCAATGTCTTGGTTTTCCTGGACATGTTCTAGTTTTTGAAGCAGTCTGGTGTCAGAGAAGCATCTGGGTTTTCATGCCAACATTTTTTCATCAACTGTGATGCTTCCTGTGTAGGTACCTATGTGGTCCAGTCCTCCACATAATTCTTGGAGAAATTTCGACACCATCCACATTGGCAACTGCATCACAAGATGTATGTTCAGTGCTACCCTATGTGGCAGAGTTCTTTTTAGCAATCCCACCTTGTAATGCAGTGTCAAAAATATTTTTTTGCTCCAATATAAATTCAAATATATTTTAAATACTACATATATCATGAATGATGATGATTTAATACATTCGATTACATCATCTTAGAAATGAAGACATAATCAATATTGAAGAAATATTTTTAAGAGTATTCCCTATTGTTATGTCAAACAAAGCATAAGCATCTACAACTGATGTAACCAATGCGGTGATAAATTTAAGCATCTGTTACTGTCCCATGCTAAGCATTTCCAGGTGTCCTAGATATTGACCTCTGATCCTAATTTTAGCCATCATATATCCTATTTTTCCAACACAGCCTCTAGTAAACCTAATATGTACCTTTCTTGAGGTATGTTGCTGGAAAATTAAATACAATTTTTGTACATTTTTATTTTATTGCACCTAAATATTCAGTGATTTTATAAATATCTGAAAGAAGAGTTCAAGTATAAGAAACCATGTAGATTTGATTGAGATTCTTTCTTTCACATAAATTATACTTTTTGTTTTTCTTTCTCCGAAGTGTCTCTTCACTCGGGGGCCGTTCAAGTACTACGTAAGATGATTCATGCTATTTTTGACCCCCCCTAGGTTAGATTTTCCCAACCCCACCCCCCTTCCTTCTCAGTCTTACGTAAGACGTTAGATATTCATATCTACTCTATGTTAAATGCTTGCTATCTGCAGTTTCATCTTTCCATAGAAGCAATTGTACAGCTCTGAGCACTGGAAATCGTATAATTATGCAGTGCTGAGTACCGCATACATTGAGCATGGAGGTAATGTAGCTAGCCAGTCAGGGGACAGAATAGAAGCATTGGTGTAGCGGTGAGATAACGGAAAATACGCCATTAACAAGCTGACGCTCCATGTCACTGCTAAATTTTATTCGGAAACGATAGATACAATGTTTCAAGACGGACAAGAATCTTACGTAAAGTGGTTCCAGATCCCCTGCCCCCCCCCCCCTCTGCATAAGACAATGTAAGATGATCCCAGCCCTACCCCCCCCCCAAAAAAACGTCTTAAGTAATGCTTGAATGAGCCCTAGCTTGTATGCAGTTTCGATTTTCCTCCTCTACATGTTTTCATTGATTACCTCGCAGCAGCTTTCTATTCAATCCTCCTTTGCCTTCTTGAATGACTTGGTTCCTATGCTTCTTACAGAGGATTGCCTCACCTTTGGCTCTGGAGTTCTTGTATTTTCTTCTCAGAGACAAAAGTCTTAAAAAGATACAGAAATCTAAAATCGAAATATCCATGTATATGTCGATGCTTGGGATGTTTGTAACGCCCCATGTGACAACTTAAGGGATAAGGCAATCTGTTGTAGTACTATTTTCGCCATGTTGATGATCAAAAGGCTCTTTGTATTATTCCACAGCCTATTTTATTCTACTGATTGATTTTAATGGCTTACTGGCCTTGAAAATTATACTTTCATCCTCTGGAAATGAAATGTATTAGTAGAATAAAATGTGTGTGGAATAGTACAAAGGATGTTTTATTCGTCACTAGGGTTAGTTACAAAATTCCACAAATTTACTCCTGAATGTCATTTCAGCACTGCAAAAGTAATGAATAGCCATTGTAGTGCAGCACAATCTTAACTTCTCTGGAAACTAAAATTTTTGTTACATTTTCCTTTTATCATTTCTTGATAATCTGAAGTAATCTACCTTAATTGATTGGGAGGGAAAATTTTTCTCCTCCCTCCCAGTGATTAACCCACAGCTTGGTATCTATGAGTGATACATTAACATACTACCCAGAAAATCTCCACAGAGGTGAGTGGCAGGGGGTGTTAGCACACCAGCCATGAAAGGGGAGAGAATAGGGAAAATGAGGGGGGACACGACAGGTGAACAGGGGCGTTTACTCTGAACCGAAATTGCTATTTTATTCACGTAATCGTTGGATGGAAACAAAAAATGAATTTTAGTGAAAAAAATAAATCTTCTAACCGTAGACATTCACTCATAAATTGAAAATTTAAATACGCAAAAAGTGATGCCCATCGAATGAGCTGCGCTGGGAACTTCTACATCATCCACCTCCCCTCATAGGCTTTTTTGCGGAGGGGAGGTCTGCATACACAGCTATTGGCACAGCAGATTTTGGTTGAAGGGATGACGTAAGAAGTCTCAACATGCCCATTCCAGCGAAAGGGTAAAGAACATCAGTTTTTTGTCGCTTAAAACTCGAAATAACACTTCTGCCGGAAATTAAGACTGGTAACAGGAAGGCACAACCTCATTGGAAAAGACTGAAGAAGGGAGAATGAGATCAGTCACAGAGCACAGACTCCTCTCCTAGAACTAGGTGACGGATCGAAAAACAGAAAAATACGGGTATTTTTATTTTACAAACTCTATCAGATTTGGCAATAATAAAAAAAATGGTAAATGCCCCCATTGTATGTTAACAATGTGTCTCATCATGTGTCAATGTGCATCATGCTGTTTATGTTATCATCACTAATGGTGCAAAGAAAGACAGAATTTTGGCACATATCCGTTCAAGTATTCACCTGAGGAAACCTTGAAATGAAATTGTGTTTCCACCTCTGCATTGCAACTGAAAGACCACCACTCGCTGGAAAGCCTCCAATTTGCTGATAAGAGTCAGCTCCAGCTGGTATGAAGAGCGGTTTCATGTAGTCCAGGCACACATGCTTGCTGGAAGCAACAGTAAGAGAATATGCAAATATTGTTGCTTCATGTATCAAATTCATTCTATAATGTGGACTCACTTTGAGCAGGACAAGGTAAATGCCAACTGGATGAGTACATCTTTGGCTCGTTTACACAAAACTTGATCTTTCAAGCTGTAGTACATGAGTATTGCCCCATGTGCATGAGCGACACTCCTCAAAGTTTGACACACCAAGTCCTTATCCTCCGAGTCTAGTTTCTGCAATCAGTGGTGAACAATTTAAAATGAGCTGTAAATGTATTTCATGATGAGAACAACCAAAATGTTACCACCATTACCTGGTACAGGTCATATTTCCCTCCGACTATCACAAGCGGTACAGGGAACGGTTGGATGGATGATCTGTCCTGGAAATAACAGATTTAACTCCTGCAAACTTGGAAACCATCAGAAAGACATTGTCCTGAGTGAGCTTGCAAATGGTCACCTGATGATGTTCCATGTCCCCCATCCTATCCCATGCTTTGGCTGTTAGGTCGTCAGTGAGTTTCTTCTCTGTTGCGTGTTGAGACAAAATCTGTGATAGTTTTGTAATTAAGTGCTCTAATGTGAGCCACAGCTGATGTGGAAGAGACAAGTCCACCATAAGAACAACAGTCATCCTTTTTAAACTCCCAACGGTTGTAACAGGTTTGTCGATCAAACCGGAAAACAAAGTGCCACCACCAAGCTCCCAGACGTTACAAACATCTTTAAACTGCAACAATTAGTGATGTCAGACAACATCGATCCACATGAACAATTAAATAGGTAATACTAATCTGATTGTTCTCCATTCATACCAAACTCTTTCCACTTCTTCTAATAAATGTGTAATCCAAAGCTAAAGTCGACTTTGGTACCTCATTTTTGTCTTGCAATAGGTTTATAAGACTTGACTTGCCCTGAAATTACGATAGCCTTATTAATATTCACGTTTTAATGAAAACATACCGCTTACTTAGAATTAACGAGAGACGTACAACTCCTTTACTCCCAGTAAAAAACAGCACACTGTCCCCAGATTGTGATTCCAGGCCTAGTGCATTGGCACTCCTTGAGTTTATTTCAATGGCAAGATCAAGGATGCTCTGCTTACTAAAAATATACAGTAGACATATATTACTCGATGGGATGATGACGGGAGAAGTGAATCAATGACTATTGCCTATGGTCGTTCATTTATATTAGTCTCGCACTAGGTATCATTTGTTTTACCTTTCAACCATTTTTTAAATGAATTTTGTTAACAAAATGATGAATGCTCTCATGGATTTCCTGTAACACGAAAGACATTCCTACCCACAAGTAACGATAAGTTTATAACACATCTCACCAGTAGTCTCACTTCCCCGTTGTTTGAAAACATTCCGCCTCCGTTGCCTTGGTTACCATAATCGAAAAATCGAAACGTAACGAAATCGAGATATTCGGTTCAGTGAAAAATAAAGATAAGCACCGTGGAATAATCTCTAATCAGAATTATGTATGCCAAATATCATATCACATGCATTAAATTCACTTTAATTAATGTTATGAGTACGCTTCTAGCGTAGCCAGAATAAATCGATTGATTCGAATATCGCACTTCCAATTTAATTTCTTGGCGCTATGAAAATAACAAATAATGAACCATTGATAATGAAGCTTAAATGAAATTTTTTAACGTTGATAGGACATTTTTCATTTAAAACAATTTATTTTGCAAGGAAGCTGCATAATTCATAAAACGAATATTATTCATTCGATTATTGCAAGATACCGCGGATTTTAAAAGAGCCCTTTCCACCAATCAAGGACAAAAGATAAGCAAAATTCAGGAAGTCAGTCCTTTATTACAAGAAAATTCAATGCTTGAATACTTTCAAATATATCAATCACATAGGGGACGTTCATAGTTATGTCAACAAAATAGGAGGGGGAAGGTTTTTGAAGAAGTTTGACAATTGTTGGAGAGGGGGAGTTCAAGATAAATTGATGTCAACAATGTTACTTTTTACAGTAATTTTTTAAATCTTAAACCGGTTGAGTTCTTGCCAATTAAGTCGCCTTGCATCATAATATTTTGTTTTTATCCAATGTACTAGATAGTAGACCGATGTAGACACATATGCTATTAACCTGAACATTAATACCATTCATTTGAAAGATTTTTAAGGGAAGCTGTTAGTAAATTCAAAGACTGCACTAAGCCATAGAAATCTAATATTATAGCAATCCATGGACTTCTATGAAATAGCATCTAAAAGCCAGCCGTATAAAATATTATTAGTCTGAGGGGTAAAAATTGTTTGACTATTTTATTAGGTGGGTCACTGAAAGTTCGATAACTTACGACATCGGGGGAGGGTGGAATTATAAATTGCCAAAAAAAGGTTGACATAATTAATGAACGTCCCCATAGTAGGAATATCACCTTACGACAGCGCTCTATATATACTTGTCTAAAATGTATAGGGATTATTCATTCATATTTAATCTAAGGCCTTCCCTTATGGACTATGAAAAAAAATTAAAATCAAATGGCGAATCAGTCGTTCAGAAAAAATAAGGAGAATGGTTTAGGTACTTGAATGTATTTTTCAATAGCTCTGTTTGACAGCACGCATGATGTAAGACAAATTTCACTTCTTCAACGCCATACTTAATAAAATTACTCGGAAATGACATGCAGTTAAATCCTGAAAGCGCAGTCCAATGGCTCCCAGGTAAATACATTGGCTCATTGATTTTACCCGCAGGTTTCCGTGGCTTTGAAGCCAATGTTCCTCCATTCTCGGGTTTTCACGGCTTTGGTTTGTTTTTCGGAGAACAGTGCCTTTGACCTAAAGATACCCTTTTGAATACGGGCGAAATTGTTGCCTGAAAAACAAACCAAAGCAATAAAACCCAGGAATGGAGGAGCATTCTCAATAGTTCATTTAATATTTTACCTATTTTCTGCTAGTTCTTTGGACCCACCAAAAGTTAGTCTTCTTCGTTCATTACAAATTCAAATTACGGGGAAGGTAACGTGGAAATAGTTGCTCATGTTTTGGTCTAGATTTTAAAATTGGTGACGGCCTGCCACGAAGGAAACAACGGTTCCCGATCAGTCCCCGGAGTTGGGCTCGGCACGAATTTGGAGGGGTGATCCTCCTATTTGTCCGAGTCCTTTTTTCAACTGGCAGACACTATTTGCGGAATGACGTTTGCCGTTGAAGTACGTTGAACCAAAATACCAACGCATAGGCACAAGGAATTTATTGTTAAATCAACAAAAACCTAAATAAGCCATGTTTAATTGAAAGAGCAGAGAAAATGATTGCATCGTGAGGGTACGTAAACAGATCACAACACGTGGTATAAGGCACAGCAGACAAAATCTTGCTACACTTGTGATTAAAAATAAATTCTTTGAATAGTTATTGACCACTTTAATAATACATTGGTTAATATATGGAGGTTTGGTCACATCTTTTTACGAAACTCAACTTCCTTTTTCCGCCAAGATGTTTCGCCTTTTTATTACGGCTTCTTCAAGGCTCAAAGGATTAATTTAAGGATTAACACATTCAATGCGGGCCTGATTTTCATGAAACTCGTCAAAATCGGCTCATAAAAATTTAAAGTGCTTCGGAAGGGAACAACCACGTCAATTGACGTGCTCCGTCAGTCGGTGTAGCTAGGGGCACGTATATTGACATGCTCTGCATTGAATGTGTTAAAGGATTTCAGGGCAGTAAGAAAGCTAATCCTTTGAGCCCTGAAGAAGCCTTCATAAAAAAGCGAAACGTCGGCGGAAAAAGGAAGTTGAGTTTCTTAAAAAAGACCAAAAACTAAACCTCCAAAAATTAACCAATGTGTTAAAAATAAATATATCATGTTCTAAACATTGTAAGAAAAAAAGTATGTCTATGTATCATAATATGAATCAGCAATTGTACAAAGTATACAGTCATATGATGACTCATCGCAACAAAAATGAAACCATTAAAAGAAAAATCAAAAAGCTAGATATAATAAATTATTGTCCTGCAAAAATTTATTCAGGGAATGGTATACTTTGTCAGACATATCTTTTCAGCAATGTGCACTTTTACATTGTCTCAAACTGGGTGGTAGCCTGTGGAATAGGTGTTAGCCAAGGGATTTTGGTCCTTGATAGGCAAATTTGATCCTGACGCACGCGTAGTTGTGGTGAATACCATTACAGCTGCATGTACTATAATCAACGGTGTTTGAATATTTTGGGAATTCGTTGTAGCTGGACTTCAATAGACGGGAAAGAATGTAAATGCAATGGAGGGAAAAATTACTCTTGAGTTTCTTGAGCATTGGCCAGCTGGGAGCAAATGCCACCACGTAAACTGCATGCTTTTGAAGTCAAAATATGTAGTTTGACTGGGGCAACATTTCATAATAATTCTGAGTAATAAGTACAATAGGGTTCACTAAAAACCTGATAAAACATATCAAATATGAAGAAGGTTGAGCAATTATAGGTATAATTAAGCAAATTGAGGTTGGAGTCAGATTTGATGTTTCTCCATGCGCCTCCTCATATCACATCTAAATATAACTACAGATGGAAGAGACCAAAATAGATAAATTAGAAAGGGTGAAGAACACCATTTGATTCCAGGGGGGGGGAAAGATACAATGATTACTTTAAAATTATAATGTTTAATAGTAACATGTATACAGTTTGATTACATAATACATAACAATGATTACAACATTACCTTCTTCTTTGTCAGCTGATAAAATTTACCATTAAACTGCAACACACAAACAGAGTCATGGAGGTACAGAAAGACCAGTAAAAATAACTATAGATGTAAACACAAGTAGCAGGCATCAACACGCATAAAATTTTGTGTGCAATTACTCTTAAAAAAAAATCAAAAAGTAATTCACAGAAAATCCGTATCTATTTCATTATTTTCACAGCCAGATATTGGACACCTGTTGCTTTTCAAGCCACAGTGTAGTTCCACTGTGGTTTGACATTGTAATGCACCAATCGGATCACATTCCATTAACTATATACTTATGCAAAAAAAATGAACTCTCTTGAGTGAAGACGACTAATTTTTGTAGCGGACATTAGACATAACATAAAAAAAATTGTCAACCTTTGACCATGAGGAAGCAATTTATGTATTAAGGAAATCGTAATGGCAGGGCTATGAAAATAGAATTTTTTGTTATAAATAAGATTTATTTAATAGCCAACAAGTAAAAAATAAATCAACTTCAAGTTGAAATAAAATTATTTTCAGTCATAAAATATTATAAATAAATACACACTTGAGAAAATACATGTAACAAGACCAAATTGAATATTAGGAAGAGATAAATTTACGGAAATGGGAATGTGCATAGACTTAAAAGTTATAAAATAAAACAGTTAACTTCAATAATGAATAGCATACAAAATGATGGTTTTGAAATCTATTCAAATCCTAATCACAGAAATAACTCTTTGGGATAAATAATCATTAATAATTGAGGATATTGCAAAATTTAGTAAATTCACAATTCTGAAAAACAGCAAATTCATATTTACATAAAGACAGCTTAGAAGGTTAGGGAAATCAGCATATACTATTTAACTTTATAGTCATATGTTTCATTTGACTAGGGCTGAATTCACAATTGTGTTCTTACACTCAACAAATTAACTCTCTTTAAAATAATTGCTTATTTCGCTCTCACCGTTCAATCATTTACTATCTACCCGACAGAGCATTAAAAATATGCTCACTCATTAAACTTGTGCCCACAATTTGTGTGTCTCTTGTCAGGAGGTCGGCCTTAATATTAGATACTCAATTGCGTGAATAGCACATGGCACCTTAAGCTGTGATTCCACAAATATTCACTGATGGCCAAGAAAGGAAGGAAAAGAAAAGACAACGTTCCACGAGAAGTATGCTCCCGCAACACAACTTAGCCAAGCAACAATATTTCAGACAGACTCGCTTGCATGCTTTCATCATAATCAAATCCATTAGCTACATTGGACACCATTTGTCAGACATTGAGACAACATCGGCGAAACCCCTTCATTGACTGCCTCCATTCACCGAGTTTGCTGAGACATGCTTCAGGGCATTGCGATCAAAACTGCATATGGATCCGAGTAAGGCACCCCTACACGGGTTCGTCGCTGTCCCTGGGATTGACGGTGGGGGAGATGGTGTGACGGTGCTCGCTGACGTCACCGTACTAATGCTGTTGGGGCTCTCGGAGCGTAGATCTTCAGGTGACCGACCATTCAGCATGGCCGACTCATGTGGGTTTCCCTCCATAGAGTTGCCAACGTGGGTTGGATTGTCATCCATGGTGACACTCGGAGGAATTGTCTTAGCCTGAAATGACTTTGCCTGGTTTAAAGGGATTAATAACAAACATGATTATTACTTCCTTCATAATTACACAGCAATTATGGAACAGTAATATGAAGTTCTAAATAGCCTTGTAGTGTGTACCTGTGTTAAGGCTACCTCCTTAATTACATAATTAATATATGTACACAATAATTGACAATGTGATTCATGAACAACCTGTAATAATTCAGGTGGTGGAGATCCCACAGAGAGTTTTGTTTAAAGGATTTGCAATGATCCCTTCCATTTCTAAGACTAAGTATGCTGATCCCTCTTCTATTAATGGAATTTAAAGTCCTAACTAGTTTAAATTGCTTCAAAATGAAAACTTTGGGTCATTTGGGTTGGGAACATTCAAACTGACACAGAACATGAAAAATGATTAACAACCAGATGGAAATTTTTAATGCTAACCCTGATTGCTTCCATAATAAATGCGTGATTTTGTTACCTGCTTCAGCCTCCTAAGCTTCGTCTCATCAGAGGAATTCAGAATCTCTCGCACTCTTGCTAATCTCTTCTGATGCCGTAACTGTAATGAGAAATCTTTTATGTAACTTTATCACTGGAACATGTCCTTCTACATATTAGCCTTGAATGGGATTTTGAAATGAACTTTTTTTGTAGATTTCAGGAAAATCAAATGCATATAAAATAAACTCCAGTTATGAAGACTTATCAATAAATTTGAATGAATGCCAAAGAGTGGGAATGAGATATTAATATTATTTTTAACAATGAACATTATTGAAGTTACCAGAGGGTGTGATTAGAGATGGGCCAGTTTGAAAATTACCTCGGTAATTTTCGTAAATTACCGTGGTATTTTTCGTAATTTACCGCGTCCCTTGATAATTACCGTAATTTTCCAGATAATTCACCTATGTTTGAGATAATTTTTCATACAGATAAATTCCCAACATGTTCTTTTAAGGCAAGTTCACATTTCCTACCTGTTTTCCAAATAGGAAAGTTGCCAATAAATGGGGATTTTGAAAGTGATGTGCGTTGAACGACATGGGTAATTAAGTTGTACTGTACACTTATTCATAGAAATATAAATTAATAATGTGCTCTAAAAACTGTTTTATTTAGTCACCTTTGAATATGGCTATGGGAAAGGCGCTGAGGAAGGGTTACAACTGATTGGGAGTATGGTGGGGGGTGGTACATGATCTAATTTCAGGCTGAGTGGTCCGCAGACTTCTACGTGTTGAGAACTACTGCTGTACATTAATGGTATACATACTGCTTTGGATGAATAACACCTGACAACACACATGCATATGCTACACATATAACGACTCGCTAAAGATTGATGTTGAGGTTAAAGACTGAGACTAAAATGTAGAACAAAGAACAGAGCATTTCTCACCAGCCGCTGGTCTTCCCTCATCCTATCCTCAGCTTTCATCCTCGCCCCTCGGAGAGCTTCTCGCAGAGTACTTGAAATCTTCAGGTGCCCCTGGGCCTCCCTCTTCACTCGACTGAAGAATGGAAGGGCCCTCAGCTCTTGGAGGGTGGGAAGGCCATTGCGACATGACTCGGCACTCAGGGTCTTCTCCAACAAAGATCCTGAAATTTGATATTGTTCGCAACTTCATTCGCCAACTGAGGAACTTTTAACAAAAATCTGAAACTGGCATCATGATATGCAACACACAATTTTCATTTCACCGAAGAAAGACCACCATGTTTCTCCCCATTCTCAAACTCTTCCTTCAACTCCTAATGAAATACAGTATAACTAAAACATGACATTAAAACATGAAATTTTTATTTACTAATACAATTCAAGATATCTTCTCACAAATATCAAATCTGATTCATAATCAAAATGCAAATTCAGAGTGAAAATTACACAAATGAAATTGGCACAAAACATATTATTAAAGTGCAGTATTTAATTCTCCATTTGTGAAAATGGAGTTTGAAACCAAAGGTGGTTCATTAATTGTGATCGATACAAAGCTGTACTAAGATTTTCAGTCATGCTAGTGTGCTGAGATCCTTGAGAACACCTTAATGCCCTTGCCCCTTCACCTCAGGCTAGTGATTTTAATGGCTTTAGAGGGACTCATGAACTGAATAACATGCAGAGAAGTAAAATGGACTTTCAATGAAGAAATACCTCAGTAGTCCTTTCCACACTGTTTAATTAAAAAATGGAACCTAACTAGATTTCAACACACAATTGTGACTTTCAAGGTTAAAACCAACATTTTACATTGAATTTCATGCGTATTTATCTGTAGATATCTAGGTTGGTTCCTTTTTTTAAAATCAAATAGTGCGGAAAGCACTTCATTATTTCTTCATGATGGAGCGCTTCCACTGAGTGGCACCATCTGTACAATTTGATACGGAATCATTACATCCACAAACTCCTGGTGAGGATTTGGTATGACAAAGAATACGATGTACTCACTAAGGGAGGGGGAGAGAGGAGGCACGGTTTCCATTGTGGCTTCCGCCAGCTCCCTCCCAGTTGCCATTTCATAAATAAGCCGCCCAAAGCAGTATGAGTCCACTGCCGTCGTCAGGCCCCCTCCTCTCCGAGCAGACGAAGTCTGCACCACTTCTCCTTCACGTGGAGGCGTTGGACTCGACTGCCTTGGCTTTGGGAGGCGAAGGATCAAGTGTCTATTCCACTGCGGGAGGCCCAGAACCCCATTCTCCACCTCCAGTAATTTAGCTGCCCCACCACTGATAATCACATTCCCGCTATGAAGGTGCCCTGATGAGCAACAGTAAAATATACACTATACTTAGAATCAAGCACATCAATTTATTCTTCAACTCCCGCAGTGCCACCAGCCCATACATCAGCTTCAACCTCTCACAATCAGACGTAAGATGTTGAGGGATGATATATCGTCTGCCATGCATGTACAGTTAAAATAATTTTTACCACTGATTATGCTATGTTTAAAATGTTCTTGGGTTGAAAATAAGAGAACACTTAACAATGACTTTAATATAAGACAGCAAAAGTTAACTGCATATTGGAATTTCAAATATTAATACCTAAAGTAAAGACATTTTTAGGAAACATTATATTAACAAGTTACCCCAAAGGTTCCAAATTCTCAAAGGTTCCACTGGAGATAGATTGCACAAAGAGTGTTAACTTTTTCCCATCAATTTAGATTGTCGTAAGGTGGTAGTCAAACATCACATTAATCACTTATTGAAAGATTAAAAAATTTTCATCTACTTCCATGGCACATTTAGAATACAAGTAAAATGATAAATATGTAGTTCATTCTTAAACAATCAGATTGCTCTGCATGAATTAATTCCTCTCTCTAAGTTGACACACCCATACTGTCCCCCAAGAAAATACTTACATTGAAGAAATCAGGGAAGTGAAGAAAATAATGTCAGATTTGTATCTCGAGGATAGGTCAAAAATTTACAAACTATAACTCCTTGCCAACGTTTCGGTGTATAATTGACACCATCTTCAGGGCTACAATTTACGGTACAACAACATTATTAATGAAGTAACATAAAAAATATCGCAAGTTTCACCTTACAAATCAAAGTATCATACACATCATTACAATACTTTGATTTGTAAGGTGAAACTTGTGATATATTTTATGTTACTTCATTAATTATGTTGTTGTACCATCAATTGTGGCGCTGAAGATGGTGTCAATTATACACTGAAACGTTGGCAAGGAGTTATAGTTTGTAAATTTTTGACCTATCCTCGAGATATATAAATCTTACATTCCATGAAGAGGTCGATAATACAATACTTCAAAAGTTATGTCTCCATATTAAAGGTATGTTTGACTGATCTGACCTCACAGTATGAGAAATACCCATTATCCAGAGATTTTTATGCAGAGGAAAAGGCATTACAGGCAGTCCCCAAGTTAGGCAAGCCTTGACTTATGTAAATCCGAGCTTACGTAAGTGGCAACCCAAAAAAGACAAAATGCAAGAATTAGGTCGCCTTCACACTACGCTGCTGAGCGGCGCCGCAGGTGGAAATACATTGAGAGCAATGGGAGCCGTCACACTACGCCGCGCCGCAGAACGTGCGGTGCCGTGACTCGCTGCTAGCGGCTACTACTAGCCACCAGCGGCGACCGCTAGCAGCGCTGTTGCCCTTCACACTATGCCGCTGCAGCAGCGCCACAGCACGGCTCGGCTTGGTTTTTCTGGATCGCCAGTTGGTGCACTAGTGTTCGTGAGAGAAGTTGTCGCTGCCTCGTGGATTAATTAAAATAGAAACAAGTGTAGATAACATTGATACTGAACGCTTCATAATAAGTATTTAAAATCAACCAGCGCTTTGGGATTTCGGTCGACGACGTCTGGTCTGGAGACTGGTCGACACAGCCAATCATGAACAACGTTGATAGAAATGTCACCGTTGCCGTCCCTGTCACCATAGATTGCGAAGAAGTGTCGCAAACACAAAGTCATCTACAGATGTCAAATAATTCTACAGCTAATTCACCCGAAAGCGCGATATCTGACTACGATTTCAGCTAAATTCACGGACGTGTAAAAATTTTATATTCTTTAAAAAGTACGTTGACATGGAACGTATTGCAATATCAACGACGATATTCTACTGTAATTCTGACTTTCGAAGGCGTTACCTTTATTTTTTTTTAATAATAACGAGTACTTTGAGCATTTTTAAACCTCAGTTTATATAAAAAAGTGAAATTTTTAAGAAAATAAAAAAAATAGTTTTAATTAAAATTTTGTTTTTTATTACCTCAAAGTCACGGCGAGTCTTTTCTCTGGAGTAATGGAGTTTCGGAATGTGGTGTCTTCTTTTTTCAGTTTTGGCCCAACGCGTTCCAAGAGTTCTTGGAAAGTTGATTTCCTCATTCGGAAAAACGCAAAAACTTTTTCGCAACGTGTGGTGAAGCCCCTTTTCTACCCACGACGAGAGAATATCATAAACCCACCATCTTCTACGCGTGTTCTGCCATTTTGTTTTCTTTCGGCGCACTAACAGCAAAGCAAGGAGCAACACATCTTCGTCAACGTCAATCTCGACACTGGACAAAAACTGAAGTCCAATCTAGAAGATTTTGCTGCGGCGCTGCTCTGCGGCAGTACCGCGCTGCGGAGCAGCGCCGCAGCATAGGCGCCGCTGTGCGGCGTGTACATTTTTTGGTGCTGCTGAGCAGCACTGCTCATCGGCGCCGCTCAGCAGCGTAGTGTGAAGGCGACCTTACAGATGTTATGGAAGCCAGTAGTGGTTGCCTACATTACAGGATAACATGTGTAAGAATTGTCAGAAGGTTGGAAAAGGCTGACCGATCTGAAATGTATGTTGGAGGGCCTTTGGCCTTTAACATCGCAAGGTTCCGGGGAGGAACATACAAAATTCCTTCTTCTAAAGGCCCTTCTTTCTACTAAAGGTTGCTTATTGCTGCAAATACGAATCAACCTAAAGGCTACCAAACGAATCCTCAGAGAATACATAATTTCAGTTAAAAAATATGCACAAAAATATGTTTTTTCTACGAAACACTCACACAATTTTTTCTCTACACTTATGAGATTTCTTGTTCCTGCTATTTTGTTTTCGTAAATATTCTTCAGACTTGAAAAAATAATAGAAAGATGGATCCTTGACGGAAAGGGTGCACATGATCTAAAACAGAAGTGAAGATCCAAATACTTTTCTCCCAAATAGGTATGCGGTGAGTGCTAATGTTTACATTGTACACATTAAATCGATATTTTTCCATAAAATTCCAAAAATACTGAAATATAGAAGAAATCTGTAGCAAAAATTGATTCATTAATCAAGAAAGGCAAAAACTTAAAACCCACCTATGAAAAAAAATTAATATTCCTCGATATTTTTTTAACTTTTTTTTAAGGATTCATAAAAACACCTGTTGGAGGAAAATTAAACAAATAATCATTGAAAAAATTGTTCAAAAATAAATAAAATGCTAATATGATTGGCATATACCTCATTCCAAGTTCATGAAAATTTTGAAAATGCTCTCTCCACACTTGGATGATTTAAATGACAGCTTAGGTTGTTTTCCTGCCTCAAATACAACAGCGCTTCACAAACCCATGGATCAGGGCCTCATTGCATCCTTCAAAGCATTTTACTTATGCAAGGCATTTACTTATACTTGTAACCAAACTACCATAAATAAAATCGCAATTCAAATTAATAGTAGATAAATCATAATAAAATAGCATATGACTATAGATAACTAGGGACGCCTAAAATAAATCAATATTTACATTGGGGGAGTTCAGGACGACGCAAAATAATAAACAAGTAACAATAAGTAACGGGGGATGCTGAGAGAGTTAACAGTGAAGAGTCAGCAGAGATAAGTGGAGGAGTTAAGATCAAAAGGCTCGTGAAGGAGGAAAGAAGTACAAAAGTCGGGGAATAAAGGTGGCAGGAAGCGGAGACTAGGCGGTATCAAGGTGACAAAAGAGGAACCAGAAATTTATAGAGAGGCCAGGAAGGAATCGGGCAGGAAATCCAAGAGATAAACCAAAACGGCCCAGAAATCTGAAGATAAGGAAGGAGGATGATCGCGAATCCATACTTGCAGCCGTAGGGGGTGAAGGCAGAAATCCCCAGCGACCGATAACTGTAGCCTTTTAAGGATAATAAAAGAAAGAAATACAATAACCTCCATAACTAAAATTGTTGCTGTCTGAAAAATTACGTAAATGTATTGAGATTAGAGCATAAAGATTAACATTGTAATTTGGGCCCAATATATCTTTACAAAGCTCTAAATATTGGTGTTGCTTATACAAAAGTTAATTTCTCATTGAAAGAAAGTGTTAAACTATTTAAATGATTGAACAAAGTGTTTTTATTTATGTGTTGTATAATAATAACCATTAATCCCTTCAGCAAGGAGGTAAGCTCTTTAAGTGTTTGTGTAATAGCGAAGGTTTATTGAATTTGATTGAAATAAGAAAGAAAAACGTGACTGGGAGGAGGTTAAATACTATCGCTGCCAGAGATGGGGATGGTGACATGACACTTAGGGAGTTTTGGAAGAGCTAAAACGTGCAAAATGCAATAAAAATATAGCAGCATCCTCGGAAGAAGTAGTAGGCTTAAACATGAATGGCACTTAGAAAAAAACTGCTCCACGATCTCATCAATTTCGAGGATGTACGCTGCAGTGGAGACCTTGAAGTGAAGGTGGAAGATTCAGAGGAACTTTTAAACTTGCATGAGGAGTTGACAAACAAGGATCTGATCGAGTTGGGGCACATATGGCAGTAGAAGGAGAAGAAGATGGTGAGGAGAGCCCCAGAAAGGATGTGAGCCTGCAACAGAAATACATACTTGGCAACCATATGTTTGCCAGAGATCTTAGAGCATATCAACACGGCAGTGGAAAAACTTGAGAAAATAGATTCAGACGTCTGACTGGATCATGAAGGTCAGCAAGGCACTTGACGATGCCATGTCTTTCCAAGAGAAGATATGGAGGGCTCAGTGTCGAATTGGGAAAAGTCCATTTTTTTCATTTCTAAACTAACAACTGTTTAGGATGGCTACAGTATTATATTTTTGTTATAAGAGAGAACATAGTCCAAAGTTTGAATATTTACCTCTTTGTGGTAGCAGTTCTCGAGAGCACTGAGTAGAGCTGATTTTTGGGAGTAATGTACGTATTATGGAACTTAAAACGTGTGTTCCTCAAAATTCTCTTCGATGGACTTGGTCCAATTTAACACTGAGCCTTCTGCATATCATGAAAACAATTATGCACCCTTAGTGCCTTCAACCTTATCCGCAGCTGATACTAAGGGTGACTCCGCCATGCAATGCTCGAAATCCCAGTGAGAGAATGAAAATGTGTCTGCTTAAGCCAAAGTAAGAGTGTGTGCATGACGTAATCCTTCATATGGATATGATAGAGATAGTGACCTGAGGGAGCTTTTGTGCTTGTGATTTGAACGTAATCCTTTACCATCCTATCGTGAGTATAAACTGTGTCAATGAAGCCAAAATAGCTATCAATTAACTCAATGTAAAAGGTAGAACAAATATTAATTAAGATTAGTAAATTACGGGTTATATAGCTCTGGCGATCAAAGAATTACATAATAAATAAATATTAGTAGTCAGTAACAGAGAAGTAGCAGTAGGAAATAATGTTTTCACAAATCTGAGCAATTGCTGTATTCATACTATGTAACAATATCACGAACTTAGATTAGAAATTCACGAAGTGCAACTTTCAGGCAGATTTAACATTCATATATGCTATTAAATCAAAGAAACGCATAAGAATTCTTGAATTTCAAAGTGAAGTGAATGAAGTTTCGCCGAAAATTATTCTCTGCATTTATTCTGCATTGATCGTAAAATCCAGACTTAGCTTCGGAGTAATTTTTGACTCACATGAATTTTGAATTATGCAGAAAATGTTGGAATGAATCTATTACGTAACTTGGAGACTGCCTGTGTATGTGTTCAGCAACTTCACGTTGTAAGTAGGTAATGGATTAAGAGAAAATAATACAATTCAACTACAAATATTCCAATCACAATTTTAGAAGAACTCCAATCCAAATTTTCACCCAGCAATTCCAAACCACTTTAACTTACCACATTCTAGTGTATAAGAACTTGGACTCAAAGAGCAGCATTTTAAATGAGAATAGAAACATCACCATTCATATAATGAGAACTAAATCAGTGACAGTATCATCTACAAAAAAAGAGAATTAATGAAATGATTCCTCAGTAAAGACACCAAAAGGAAAGGTTAGGGAGTTCTTAAGGAGCATGGAATTTCATAATTCTAATAAGAGTGGTCACAAAAAAAAATACTTAAGTAGATCAGAAGCTTTTAAGACATGAGCATGGGAGGAGAAAATAACATGGCCAGCAAGGAAAAACAAAGAAGAGTTATACAAGGTAGGGAAGGTGAGCAATTCGCAGAGGGAATATCGAGCATAGTGGCAAAAATGAGCAGAGAAGAAAGTGTTAAGTTACAAGAATGCTGGAAGTCGGAACAGATAGGTGTATTACGGGCAATTGACAAAGATGCAGGAACAGTTAAGGCATGGAGGACAATAGAAAGTATGCAGAAATGAAGTTTGCATACTTGTACATACCAGTCATTCACTGGCATTTGCACTAGTTGTTGGAATATGCACAACAGCTTATGCGCAATGAACACACGATCTGAGGTGTACAAGGTATAAAATGGCAAGATACCGAAACTAACCACAACTTGGCAGTCCCTTTTCCTGCAGGAAGATGAGAGCATCAAGTATCTGAGCCCCGAAGACAGCCACTTCCTCGTCACCAAGTCCAATCCTTTGGTACTCGTGCTCAGAAATATTTTTCGACCCACTCCTGCAACAATACTTGGACAAATAAGGCTGCTGCCACTTGGGTTGGCTGTTAGAAGATGGGGCATTGCAGACTCCCATTATCATGTCCCTTAAGCTGCCATACGGGCTTGCACGCCTCACTACAAATCCTCCGGTGTCATTAACGCCAGCCAACTCGATGGGTTGAATGAATGGGTGCTATGGAAAAACAAAAACAAATAAGGGGAGGATGTTATGAACAAATGAAACAAAATGAATAATCACTATCAACAGACTTCATTTTGCATCAGCATATGAGACACTCTGACATAATGGTTGTTGCTCTTTCCACTCATGAGAAGATTAAAATGGACTCCTCAATCTTGAATGGAAAAATGAATCTTTTATGGTTGACATCTTTCATCGGCCATTGAATCTTGTCAATTTTAAAATCACATAGTATACTGCGCTGAATATCAGAGAATATGTAATTAGACACCATAGAAATCTGAGTAGATATTTGGATATTCATAAAAGGAGTTTCTCAAAAATAAGGGATTATTTCTTAGAATGTACTACATTTATACCTCAATCAAACCTACTAAAACTTGAGCCAAACTTCTTTGGCATTGCAAAACAGTGCAGAACAACAGTGGAGTAATAATTTGATCTGAATGGAAACATTTTTGAAGCATTACCGAAATGCATTACATATTTTTGCAAAGTTATTAAAAGTATGTCATAATCACCGGAATAACATGCCTTAGATGTTAAGATTGTTTTGTTAGTCTTGTCTGATTTTACTATAGTAAGGGGCATGGTATTTCAAAGTCTTACATGGCAACGATATGACTTCTGATATATTGCTCTTTGATATTGCAGAAACTATCATAACAATATTGGCCAAATATCAGTTGTCACATGCCGAGGGAGGGCTATTTTCGAGCATGAAGAGAGAAAACACAAATTCCATGGCTAATGGTCCAAATAAATGGAGAAAAATAGTTAGTATTACGTTAGTATACCTCATATCAGTATATACCATGTTGTTTATTAATAATTAATTTACAAAAAGATATTTATTATTTTACTAATCTTTCTTCATGGTGATGTTGTTATAGCAGCAATGGCAACTCGGTAAAGGTCTTATGGAACCTGCAATACAACTGTGTCGTACATATTTTTCCACTCATGAGAACAACTGAGGAACTCATAAAAAAAATAAGAGCAACTTTGCTCATGAATTCAACAATAATTCTAAGAAATTAAAAACTATCGCGATGATCGTTCTGAAATCCCAAAGTATCGGTTAACAGTCATAGAAATCACAATCAGAAAATATTTTCTTTATTACGGGAGGCAAAATTGAATATTGCTTGAGGTTTCACGTAATGGTTTCGAGGTTTGAGGCAAGGTGACATTAGGATCATAACCTCCCCATTGGAATTGTATGAGCCACTAAACTGATTCCTTCACACCAAGACTTTGCAGGCGGATCTCCCTATTAATTTCAGACTCTTTTCACTAGTACTAATAAACCATGGTTTCAAGAGCAATAATTAGAGCTAGTTGAGTAAAATTAATCCAGTTAAGAATTGACAAGATTTCCATCAATAACAACCTCTACGAAATAATGTTAGAAATTTCTCAAAACATTGCCTTTTAGGAAGAAAATGAAAAAAAGTACAAGGAGATTGTAGGTAATCCCACTGATCTAAACCTTTAAAAGATTTGAAGGAGGATGGCTTCACAAAATAGGGAACTATATAAGAAAAGCCCTTGTCACTCACTCACTGACTTAGGAATGCCATTAAGATGGAGCCACACTCACTTAAATTTTAAAATGCCTTTATTAGATGCAGCCAAAGTCACTTAAATTTTAAAATGCTGTTATTAGATGGAACCACATTCACTTAAATTTTAAAATGCTGTCATTAGATGGAGCCACAGTCACTTAAATTTTAATATGCCTTTATTCAACTGCTAGCAAGAAATTTCATAAAAGCGAAAATCATTTCGGATTTGGCTCTGACTGAGACAATGCTCCCTTTCATCTTGCGACGACGACACTTATCGAGCCTGACCCTCAGCAAGGACCACTGCTCAGCGATAGTCGTCAATTCACATGCAACGTGAGAAATAAACTGAAAGAATGTAATTTTTTTAGTGCTGGGATTAAACTCATGATATCAAGTGCCATTTAATTTCAATATCTTCCTTGAATCACTGGGTGCCATGGGCATCTTTTAAAACCAAGTACTATAGGATGAATAGTTGAACCAAGTATGTACATAGGTAGATTTGACTCATACACAAAAAAACCTATGAAAAATATACAATAATATAATATGTAAAACATTTTGGCACCTAATAATGTAGGGTGTTTTGGTGCCTTTGTTCTTTCTCGGAGAACCCTCTTCCACGAGCTATGGAGAGGGTATCCATCCTCTCCATTCATGTTGTTGGGCGTCTTATTGATTTCGATCAATAAGGCGGCCAAAATCTCAACCAGGCAACTCAACCTGAGGACGCTGGTTGGAATACCAGCAAAACTGTCTCCAACAACAAAGTTCTAAGGTGGTGACAACCCAGAAACAATGGAGAGATTCTTCATAGTCAACCAAGTGTGTTTCGTCACATCCTTCAGTTTACCGAGTGACCTTCAGCACCTGAAATTCTGGTATGGGACTCAACAAAAACCTTTTCCTAGCAACTAAGCAGATTTTCAAGATCAACACTGCCTATTATGTCCCTCAAAGCAACTATATAAGGGCTACTGGTTGCAATGACATTTACACTAATTGCACCGCTTGGTAGTAGGTATAATGATTATAAATTTAATTGGAATTCGAATGAGTAAATAGCATAGCTGCCGATGAAATATGCTTTTTCTCGGATGTGAAATAGCGAACAGAGAACATTAAATACAGAATAAAGATGAATACGACCGGCGAAATTGAAATGAAAGTACTCGAACGTGAATCAAGAACCCCCTTAAGGATTTATGCAAGATTAATTCACCTTATTTTGGAAGGGTTAGGATGACCCTTTAAAACAAGAGATGTGTGGTGAAGATTGACAGGGACTTTTCTGAAGAATTTGGTATAGAAAGAGGCTTAAGGTAGGGTGATGTCCTTTTCACAATGCTTTTCAATTTGGCATTAGAAAAGGTCATGAGACAGACGGTGACAAATAATCCTGAAGGAGCGATTTTTAATAGAATGAATCAATTTATTGCATACTCTGATGACCTGGTGTTACTACGAAGGAATAGTCGAGAACGCGATGAGACATTTGCGCGTCTTGTTGAAGCAGCTGTAAGTACAGGTTTGAATACTAGCAAGGAAAAAACCAAATGTACGGTGTTGTCCAAAAAGCAGGCTGAAAGAGGAGATCTAATATTCAACCAAATGGAGATATTAGAGCACTTTCAATATTTGAGGACAATGGTCACAAATGATAACTCTATTGCAAAAGAGATTGAAGCAAGAATCGCACCAGAAAATTCAGCATACTATTCTTTGAAAAAAGGGTTCAAAGCAAAAACTGTCAGTAGAAAAACAAAGAAAAGAATCTTTAAAACTGTCATCAGACCAATCGTAACCTACAGATCGGAGGCATGAACATTGACAGTAAGAGAAGGGAATTTGTTACAGAGGTGGGAAAGGTAAATTCTTAGGAAGACCTATGGACCAGTCAAGGAAGAAGGGCAGTGGAGGGTAAGATGGAATGAGGAATTGCAGTAGCTGTATGGGGACTAATATGGAATACTAACAGAGATTAACAAATTGAGAATCAGATGGGCAGGGCATGTGCAAAGAATGGGTGGGGAAAGAGTAGTGAAAAAAGTATTCGAAGGAAAACCAGAGGGAAGAAGAAATAGAGGAAGATCCAGAAAAAGATGGGTGGATGACGTAGAAGAAAATTTAAGGAAGTTGGGGGGTCCAGAAGTGCAGAAAGGCAGCAGAGGATAAAGAAGGATGGAAGGAAGTTGTGAAGAAGGCTAGGGTCCTACATGGGCTGTAGTGCCGATGATGATGAATTCACCTTGTTGAGGACCCATCACACGTAATGAAAAAGAATTACGGCTCATATTGTGTCCATAACTCAGCTCTTTCTGTTTCTACCCACTACTAGAGATGGCCACTCTGAAAATTACCTCGGTAATTTTCATAAATTACTGCGGTATTTTTCGTAATTTACCGCATTCCTTGAAAATTACCATAATTTTCTAGATAAATCATTTATGTTTGAGATAATTTTTTATACAGAGAAATTCCCAACATGTTCTTTTAAGCCAAGATCACATTTCCTACCTGTTTAATAATAAATTGAGGTATGTACAACTCATTTTTGGAATATTTTACTTAAATTATAACATTATAAGAGTAATGCATTAGAATATTCTTCTTGAAAATTTCTCATACTTTGAAAAAAAAAAAGCCAGATTGCGTGTTGCTGCCGTAGTTCTTTTTACAATTTAAAAAATTTCTGATATAGATTAATGTTACATTAGGTATGGTTTAAACATAATTATTCCCTTCCTTTTGCTATTGGCTTTCTTATTTAACCATACACTTGCTGTTAAATACTTAAAACTCAAAAATACTGGAAAATTACGGTAATTTTCGAAAATTACCTTTAATTTACCGAGGTAATGTACCTCAGATGAAAATTACGTTAATTTTCCCATCTCTACCCACAATGCTCCTCTTTTGTGCACGCTCTCTTGATTACTTTGGCAAAACATTTATGTAAGCCATTTCACACTCAATTCGGAAATTCTCCAAGTGATTTCACGAGATTCCCTCACTTTCCAGAGTGAATGAATACGTACGTATTCCCAGTTTTCCGGGTCAGCAGATACCCTGAATGAGGTGCACATTACACTTAGAAATACGAAAATTACCACGTATTTAAGGCTTTCCCGGTGAATGCTTGTGATGTAGATTTCTTGTGTTTCCATCCGGGTGATGTTGGTGAGTTGCACCGACGTTTTGATGGCGTACTTAGTCTGCCATCGTCCTCAGGATATTCACCCGAGAACTCTACATTACAAAAATTACCACGTTTCACTTGTCAAAACATGGATGTTACTTATGGTGGGAATGTATTTTAATCAGTCAATGACAGTAGTAAAAGAGGCCATCAAAATATAACTTAAACCAAAAAATTCAAAGAGGGCATCATGTTTCAACCTCACCAACACATAGAACCTCTTTCTAGTGTAATACAAATAAAGGAAAAGCAATTAACCAGGGAATATCTAGTAAAAAGTTGGTTGGTAAGAAACATTCTGGGAAGTATTATGGCATTTTTTATACATCACCCCTTTTTTTTGCCACATTTCCCCTCTTTGGACATGTTCCCCCTCTGCAGACTGTTTACCCAGTGGACTAAGCTGAAGGACTTGCCTAAGGCATGTCCGACACAAATGCTAATGACATCGCGCCAATGACACCAACAATGCCTCCAGTACAAAAACTGAACATAATCGACAAGATGGCATCCCCTAACCCTCGAGATGATGGAGTCCTTTATCAAAACATCTCGATAAACAAAGAACTCCAGCTGGTGAGATGGCCAAGAAACGCTAACTCTGAGGGAAAAGAAAGTTGAGCAGGATTTCAAAGCCAAAGATTCTTGTAGACTGGTAAACAATTAGTCCACAGACAATAGAGATGCCTAATAATCTGAGGAAGATACCATAGGTCTCAGATACATCATCACCCATGATCCTCCCAGCACTCCACCTTGTGATATATAGGAAAAATGCAGCAACGCCAAGCTCTCTACAATAGCCTCTTGCTCAGAATACTTCAGAAGCAAAAAGTTGGACACAGACTAGTGACAATGATCAGTATGCCATACAAACAAGAGCCTAGCCATGTTAAAACACAGGTTCCCGTCAGCTCACCAAAGTTGAGCAATGTTGGGCCTGGACGGAGGTTGGAGATGTGACCCTCTTCCATGCCTCTACCGGAGTGGATGAAGAGGTGGCACTACCTCCAGATGTATACCGGGAGGGCGGAGGGGAGACCCAGACCGGAAAGGTTGAAGGGAGGTTATCCTCTTCCATACCTGTACCAGGAAGGTTGGAGGTGGCCCCTCCTTCATACCTCTATCGTGGTGCTCTTGTCTGCAAGTGGCAGGCAGGTTAAATGTGGGATGGCACAATGGACCAAGAGGTCTGAGTGCCAGGAGGGCTCCAGAAGGCCCACGCCCACCCATACAATCTACATGCCATACAGAAATCAAAGCACTGCAGTACGTGTGTTTCACTCTGCCAACTTCATATGAATGGTCTCCTCAATGGTCAGACATCTTCCATCAAGTAATGACCCTTGTGTATTCACCACTGGCTGGCACAGGGTATCTTACAGTAACCATGTTACTCATTGTAAGGTGCCATCTGGATTCTGTCAACCTCTATTACTGGGTGGGATTCTCTAATGGATACTAGAATTTTGCTTCTCCCATCCCAGGTAAAAATTTGTATGCGTACGTATAGTTTTTTTTCTATAGATACGTATAGAAATATATAGATATGTATAGAGTTCTATAGGTACGTATAGATTGCTATAGATATCTATAGATAATGAGAGTGAGTCTATACGTACATATAAAATCTATAGAAAGGTAAAAATTCTATACGTACGTATAGTTTTTTTTATATAGATGTGTATGGATTTTTAGATATACATGTGCATACAGATTTCTTTGGTTATGATGGTTTGGTTTCAATTACCGTTGTATATTAGATTGTTGTTATGCTTTAGTAGGCTTTTCATCAGTTTACTCCGTTCCACATTCGTAACTATAAATATACATGTATATTCATGTTCGTAATACTTCCTCAAGTAAGTTACGTCTTCATTGAAATGTGAAAAAACGTATGGTTATATTTGAAAAAATCTTGTTTTTTCCTCATTAATATTGACTTTATTTTCATCCTATGTGGCAACATAGGTTTCAATTAATTAATGCCTGATAACTGTCATCGTGATTGGATGGTATTTCCTTAAACTATAATCACGGCATTGACATTTAAAAATTAGTTCTCGCAGCTACTTTTACATAGCTTTTCCTATAGTTACTAATAGTTATTTATAGTTACTTATAGGGTTTCTTATAGTTACTTATATGTTTTCTTATAGTTACTTATAGAAAATTTGGGCCAATTTTCAATAGTTTCCTATAGTTACTTAAAGAAATTTTCACCTGGGATGCCACATACCAACCATTTATTCCTGAACATTCTACGTGTCCTACACTACTTATAAGACACAGCAAATTACAAAAATATTGTTTTCTAAATGGAAGTGATATTTCCCACACAAAAATATGAAGTAATGGATGTACGTTAGGTATTACCGGATAGATGAAAACATTAATTCACTTTTCTTCCACACTGCACGAAATCACAGCAAAAACAGCATAGTACTAATTTACCTGAAGAGAACCCAGTGCCTTAAACACCGTTCGTAGATTTTTTTCTTCCAAAAATTTATCAGGTCCATGTTCACACCATGACAAAACCATCGGAGATGAAGAGTCTGAGCTGCTACTAACCAAAAAATAATGTTTCCGAAGTCTAGTTCCAATTTCTGGTAATGGCCTTACTACTTGACAGTTCAATTCACCTCTAAGGACCATTGAAACATGTTGCAATGCAGTCTCTGTAAATATGGAAATAAATCACACTCATTATTCTAAGCTAGAAAAGTAGTGTCTTCATCTCCACTAGAATTCAAAATTACCCTCAAAGGGTAGAGAGTACGGCTCAGGATCCAAAAACTTCTTCACAGCTAGTGACATCGACAAATATCTATTTTGAAGAACGACATCGAGATATTTCTGAAAACAAATGATCAAATTACTTCAATGATCGAAATGTAAAGCAGGAATAATATATTGAACAGGCAGATGCAATAAAAATGCTACAATAACACCGTATGTGAGATTAAAGTACTTACTAAGCCCAAAATACTTACGATACCAATGATAAAGGATACTTGTCCCAAACTCCACGACGCTGGGATACCGAAAATTTGGCATTTTGCCCCTCTAATATTAAGATTTTAGGTAAACACAAAACAAGTAAAACTAGCCATAGTTATATAACAGATTACCTGCAGGGCAGCTTTTCTTTCAGCGACAAATTCTCTATTCATGTTTCCTATGATCTTCTTCGGGGGCATTGGTAAGCTTAGTCCTGATATACTAAGCATCTGATGTAATAAAACGAAATCTTTGAAACGCTTAAAAACCTGCCATGATTTGTCAGGAGTGGGTCCCCTTTGTACTCGAATGACATATTCCTATAAACATAATCGGTGTATACAGTCGAAAGACAGTAGTTTCTATTCAATTCATAGGAATCAGTGAAAGCTGGTGACCAATTCTTAACGTTCAAATAGTTTCAGTAGAAGAGCAGAAGAGAAAATTTAAGGATAAAATCACTGCCTACCGTATGTCCATGGATATTCTGGGTATTTTCAATCGTACACGTCAACAATTCGGTGTCATCAAGGGTTATTTTCCTCGGTACGTTCTTCTCAAATACGGCCATTTACGACAATTCCGAAGCCTTTTCATGTGTATCGTTCAACGCAATCCACAGAACTTACGTAGTAAATAACACAGCTGATGCCAAAACACGACGCCCATTTCTAAACACAGTGAAGGCATCCATCTTTGAGCACTTTCGCCAACCTTTACGTTCAATCACATTCTCCCGCGGGTTACCAACTGATAACTTTCACTGGCAACTATAAGTAATAACTTGTACTCCGCTCTTCTGATTTTCACTATTCTTCAGTGGATTTATGTTTCAATGTACTTGTACATACTCCCCTATAATATTCTATTCCGAGACTGTTTGTACCGGGGTGCACCCGAGACCGATGAGGTAAAATACTACGACCGTTTGTAGGAAGTAAATAGCCCAAGTTAGAGCCCAGACGTAGCGATAGGTAATGAGGAAGGATTAGATCGCACAACTGTCGGTTCTCTGTATAAGATATCTTGGTAATGCATCCGGCAGCCCCCCCTCCGGGGTGTAGCTGAGGGGGGGGGGGGCAAGGGTGGGCAACGCCCACCCTACAAAACTCATTGCCCACCCTAGAAAAATCGGCAGTATTAAAGAAATATACCGTTTTCATTATTTTTATCTTGAGAAAAAGATTATTACCATTCCTCGTAAACACAATTACACATAATCTGTCCCTACTAAAAAGCTATAGTTGATCTCTAATCGGATTGGCAAAATTGAAACCTTGCGGTGGCTGAACAGCTGCCCCTCCTAGGAAAAATCCCTAGCCATGCCAATGCCCCCTCCCATTCCGTTTACATGTCCTTTCGGTCTCAAGAACAGTAAGTGGGCACTACAACTCCCACCCATGATAACCACAGGAGACATTCATGTGACTTATTGCATACCCAGGTTGCGATGCCTGTATCATTGTCCATATTCATCAATAATTAATCAAAAGTACACTTTATAATTATTAGGAAAATTAGAACGTCATCTCCGGCAGTTTTACTTCAATAGTGCTAATATACTTCTGCCGAGAAATCTCATTTAACAATAAAAAAATACAAGATAAATAATACATACCTATTCTCACCAGACCTCTGACGTATTCCAATGGGGGCACCAGTTCCGCCTTGTCTTTTATAGAATTGATACCAACGTACTCATGTTTCGCAACGTACACGCAGACTTTTCTTTTTTTTTTTTGGGAAAAAGCTGTGAAATGGGTTATTAATTGATTGTCATGGACTGTCTGTAATTTAAGGCTGATTTTAAGGAAAGGTAAGTGAAAGAAAAAGTACTCTAGTAGCTATGATAATGTCATTTACTATAGAAGAGAAGTGCCATGCCACACCAAACTGGCACTGGCCACCGACTCAACGCCCTTGCAACCGTTCGCAACACTGAGTGCGCCGTGGCAATGTCACCCCTGCTGCGTCGTGTCGACCATTATCTACGAAGACATCCCTCCAACGTGGACCTTCGTTGACAATCCTCCTACCTACTCCTGTTTGGTGTCTACATGGATTATGGACAACCCCTTATTAGAATGAGAGTTGTTCTCTATTTTGACCCCCGCATCATGTGATGCAGGAGTCTAAATGGAGAACAATTCTCTTCAACATTGAACATACTAGATGTGAAAGCAAGAAAGAACTGAATCAAGTGACTGCATACATATATTGGATTTGTCTAAGGATAATTTCAGAAAATCCCTCACACATTCAGACAAGACGGCTAAAATACCCTTAAGTGACTACTCATAGCACATACCAAAAGGACACACAGCCTATGTGTCAGCCTACATTCTGCGGAGCTTGTTGGCATTATCTCTTGAGTATGGATGAAGAGCTTAAGAGAATTAAGTTGTAGCATGCATGTGATGATCAAGATACATTCTGTGGAAAGCAAAGAGTGAGAGATGAGAAAAGAACACGGCCTAGAGTTCAGAGACACATGCGCCCAATATCTTGACACTCATGGCTAAAGGATGAAAGGGAAACCTGAAAATAAGTCATCTGATGAGCAGCTTAGACTCGGGATGAGGATATGATGAATGATGCTGGCCTTAAAGGACACTAGTAGAATAAAATATGCACGTCAACATACCAATGAGCTAGTAGCATTCATGGAATTAAAAGAAGGAAGGTTGTTGGACGACATGAAGAGAAACAGGATGTCCAAATTGATGAAAAATTTTATGGATGGCTAAGGGAGAAGAATTACTTACCAATGGTAAAGGAACCAGTTTACATAGCATTAATGAGAGATCTGATAAGCATGTTCAAACTTTACGAGACTTGAGACAGCCTATTAGGAATGCACAAACAGTTACTGGGTTCACCCTTACTTTGCACTACCGTACATCTTTGTTTTGCCATCGAGGACTCCGATGCCCTTTTGTCATCAATGAAAACCCACCATGGTTATGAAAATGTGAATATCTCCAGGAAGAGAAGGATATTTACAAGCACTCACGTGGGAAGGTATAAAATGGGATCCATGAAGCTAAAGGCAAGTCTTAACTGACTCAGCCAGCCATCTGAGTTGTGTGGTGTCTCCGGAAGCATAGAAGCCGTGCAATTTCGTGACGAGAAGTCGACATGCTTTCGGTGAAAGCTTCCGCAGAGTGGTTTCATCACATGGTGGCTTTCAGGATAACTTTCAAGTTGTGTCATTTTTCTGACGACAGTTTCGTAAGCGTTCCAGATTGCTTCTCCAGTTCTGAAGTGATACTTTTTCAGAACTGAAGAAGCGAGCTGGAAAGTTCGCGAAACTGTCATCAGAAAAAAGACACAACGTGGAAGTTATCCCGAAAGCTACCATGTGACCGACATGCTTTCGTTCCATCTCACTTATGAGTTCAATGAAAATTTTAATCAAATATTAAAAGAAATTGAACTGAATAAACTGGAAAATCATAAACATATTACAGTGTAATAAAGGGGGATAAACTAAAGTACAAACCCCCATTTAACGATGAATAAATTGCACGTTTCACATATCCCGTCTGGGAGTAGGCGGGACGTGTTTTTTTTTTAAGAGTTCAATATTCAGTATATTTACGGAGATATACAGCACCACCCTCACCCAAAGCTAGTTGGGAAATCCTTGTGTTTCGGGTTGATTGCGTGATATTAGTACAATACAACTGGCCTAATGGGATGCACTTATATCTCAAAGCTGAAGTACCACGTGTCTGTGGTAGATCCTAATATGAAACTTAGAATGTAAATCTTAAGTATTTATCGACAACATTCTCCATGGCTTGTCAGTAATAGAAATAGGTATGGTTTTATACAGACAATACACAGAAATACATAATGACACAGAAAAAGTCACCTTATTTAGTGACACGAATATAATTTTTTTTGCCCTCGGACGAAGTTGAAAGTAGGTTTTCATTGACCGCAATAAGGAAGAAATTTCTCAACTTATACTAGAGTATATGCGGTATGTAATAGACATTTAACTCCATATTGATTAGAAATCATGAATGGATTTACGGAAGGCTCAATGACCGCCCAGCTGTAACAGGCATAATATTATATATTCCAGCAATTCAATATTAAATGTTTGCAGTTAAATGGAAAAGCATTCAATTTTCACAAAAAATAAGCACTGAAGAGAAAAAATATCAGCAATGGCTGTGAACGCTATCACCCAAATACTCATCAAGTGCAAAAGAAATACAGATTTTGAACTTTTCTGCACAGTTAACGGGGGATTATGGCAAAAATATCACATTACAATAGTCCAATATCACATGGATAGAAAAGAAAATGCTTCAACATGAATGACATATTTGAGTAACTTGTATCCATTTTTTAAACTAGTATTTAACGGCAAAATACAAGTTTTCAAAGAAATGTAAGAGGTTATTGGGGACGGTAACTCACGATGATAAGGTTAAGAAGTTACTGCAATCAAATCCTAATCATTAAGCATTTCACTGAGGCACATATTTCTTAAAATTAATTCTAGGGAAACTGCAATGTTTGAATTTCAGGCACATTTTCTTTCATATATTTTATTAACACCATTAAAATTACAAGTAAATTCAATTTCAACAGTTACAAAATAAGAGTGATTGTCAAAATGTATTCAAACCAAAAATGCTGAATGATTTCAAGCAAGGAATGATTCAATGATAAAAGACCTAGCTTCACACCTTATGAGTGGGGCCAAAGAACAGTTTAATATGCATCATTTTTACATCGGTGAAGAAAAAGAATGAATCTAAACAGTTAGATAACAATCACCTGTTAATTACTTGGATATCACACACAGCTCAGGAAAACAGCAAGTGCTTCAGAAAAGCCTACAAGTGGCCATAATACTCTCCTAAACAAACTATAAAATGATATTCTCATAAAAGGTACACATACTTATAAATTATGAGTGTATAACTAATAAAGAAGTGAAGGCCAACTCCCCCATTGCAGACATCAGATGAAATACAAAGGAAATATATATTATCTTTTGCCTTCTGAAAAATGCCAAATATTGAGAGGTCCGTACAATTCGAAATAAAGAAGGGGTGTTTAGTTCCATGGGTATTCAATACAAAGCAGTCTCATTTAAATAACAAAGATGATGAAGTACTGTACCCCAAATTAATCAGTAAGCAAAACAATACACATGATCAATAATACTTCCTTACATGATGTCAATTCACAATTCTTTTTGAAAAAATGTTAAGAAAATATGTATTGCCCAGTTCATTGTAATGTACAGTGAAACAGTTTAAGACAATGAGAATGTACGCATTCTCCACTTTTTTAAGTACTGCCTTCTTTTGATTAGTATTCCTCCCTGCTCAAGCAAGGTTAACAGACCAATCCCAACCTTATTGCAATTTCCCATGCAGAAATCTTTAAACAATGGAAGAGAGAACATTTGTCTATGTTTAATATGTACAGCACTTCATTCACACATTTTTGTACATGTTCTTTTTACAATTTCCAGTCTTCAACCATACATTCCATAAAAATAACACACTCCTGTCATATCAAACTAAGATAATTTAGTCTTTGGAACAGGACGAGTGCCAGGGAAAAACACTCCCCGACACCTACTTTCAGAGGCAGTTCAAAGAAAAACATTTTCCACATACATATATATAAATTTATATATATACGTAAAATAAATTGAGGTCTTTGGCAATCTTTACGTAATTCAGTATGTACAACAAACATGAAACACAGTTGGGGTAGATTGGGGTTTAAATCTACCTAAATGCTAGGGGAAGACGTTTACTCAGGAATCTGTGCTTAGTATAACAATGCCACCTGGTTTTTACACCAATTTAAAAAAAATTAAATCCACCCAACTAAATAAAATGAGGCCTGTATCGTGGAAATGCATATGAGAAAATAATCAGACCACCAACACCGTTCACATAGGTATTTTAAGAAAAATTATCTCTCTCGCTCTCTCTCTCTCAAACTCTAATACTTCTGGCTTAGTAAATAATATTCTTCACACTTACTTCCTCTCCCTGTAGTACTTGGAAATTCACGAAAGAACAAAAAAAATATTTCCCACATACTGCAAAGAAAAATTAAATACGGGTAACAAGGGCAAAAAAGAGAAAGATCACAACTAAACAATGAGATCCAGGAAAAAATAAACATCAGATTAATTTATATCCAAATGAAGATTTGGAGCATGACTAGTACCTTTCTACTCTCTGGCTAAAAAATTTTTAATGAAAATTAGGTTATTAAGGTTATGCTATTATGATGATTAATTTAACTCAGAGACGAAATGCTTTTAGGAAGTGACTAGTGTATCTTTAATAACAGAGACAAGACAGGACACGAAAAAGGTCTCAAAATATGCAACGTGTCTAGTTTATATACACTACAAAGCATTCAACATTTCCCACCACACTCATAAATACAATATCTACAGTGATAACTGGTCATGATTTTGATTTTTTTTAAAGAGTGGTTTTATTGATCTGAATCACCAAACGTCTAGGTATTTGCTCTGACTAAGAGTGCAAAAGCAAAACCTGTCAAAATAATTCTTATCTGAAGACTATTTCTTTTAATAAGGCAAGCATATTTTAAGAGACTTCCACAAGGACATCTCTGTTTGTTTTCTGCGAGAGGAGATACCGATGGCAGATAATGCACATGACGTGACGATTTGGCAGCTACCATCAGCCAACCCGAACATCTTCAAAAAAACCCAGAGAAGAGCAACAGTAGTGACACGTTGACTGTTTGGCAAATCTCCCCTCACAGCTCATTCTTTTCTCCATCCACTTTGCTCTCTGGGATTGAGTAAAGGACTTTCCTCTGGGACTCATCTTTCGGTGACACTGGCACTTGCTGGTTTGTCTTCCTCAAATCCCACCCTTCGCCCTTGCCTGCCTTGTCATCGTCCGACCCCCCACCTTTGGGGGGAGAATGGAGTGGTTTGAGCTCAGTCGCAGCTAAGATTCTTTGGTTTATCACAGGGTGAATGTTGCGAAGTAGATCTGTCAACGATTCTTCAGTCTGAATCAGAAGAAATATAACATTTGTTGTTAAATATTAATTTGCATAAGAGAAGACTAACTTTCAGCATCCCTAAATAATGATGAAGGCTTCTGCGGAGTGGTGGAATAGGCATGGTTAATTTTCCGGGATGTCCTCCCCATTGATACATTTTCATACGACAGTTTTTCCAGCATTTCAGCAGGCATCTTCAGGTGTGAAGTGTGGATGCAGGTTTCTGCCCGTCTTGTATAGGCCTTGGTTTTTCCCACACTGTGTTCTGGTTGGTCGAATGGTGAAAGAGTTGCTTCCAGACATTTGAGAGCGGACCCTGTTGAACGTGGGTGTTTTTGCTATTTCGATGGCCTCTCGAAGGAGTCTCGGATGGTACCTCTTCTCTTTGGCATAAGAGACTTTCACAGTTCGGCCAACCGGAATGCAGCGGGGAAAAAACCAAGGCCTATACAAGACGGGCAGAAACCTGCATCCACACTTCACAACTGAAGACGCCTGCTGAAACGCAGGCAAAACTGTCTTATGAAGATGTATTGACAAGGAGGAAATCCCGGAAAATTAGCCACGCCTATTTCAGCATCCCTCTTAAGCCTATGTGCCATGGTCCAATATTAGAAGAGCCATGTCCCATTTGGAACAATTTCACTGTAAAACTATTTGTGCTGTCAGCTAAAACTCTCCTCCCTTGACTCCATTAATTTTACAGCCATTATCGCATAGCATCATGTTTTGCATTCACATAATGTGTCTAAAGTTAATTATTTTAGTGTCCTGAATGCAATGAAATATTAATACACCATAACTACAGCCTAGTTAAATAAACACAGGGGGCAAAGAAGTCTGATTACCTGCCGAAGTAAATGTATAGCTGCCTGTAAAATCCTCTGCCATTTTTCCAGCTCAACGTGGTGCAACGCCTCTTGATGCTGCAGTAACCTCAACCATTCATCATGAGATTTTGGAGGGTGCCTGCAAAGAAAGGCAAAGTGACAATGAAAGCACAGTAGAAACTCAAAATTGCAAAATGCACCCTCACAAAATTCCATTCATACACCGTAAAAATATTGGTCTCAACCTAAAGGCTACCCAAAATGTATGAAGCAGTATACTTTACAGTAAACTCTCGGTTATCCACGCTACGATTATCTGGTTTTCAGATTATAAATGCTACTCTCTCCTCCCTACACCTCAATATTTTTTTATTGTACCCAAATCTTTAAGATGAAAATGAATGAAAACAAGGAAAGAAAACATTAAGTATTTCCATGCGAATAAAGGCAGTTTTACACGGGGCTCTTTATTGTGCAGGCTGAAGCAGCTTCAGCTCTCGCAGTAGAAGGCGCCAAAGTACACTGTGAGAATGAGAGCTTTTCACAATATGACAGGTTTATACACGACACATGCGTCTGCACAAGTCTTTGTGAAATTCCTTCGTAAATAACCTTCGGATTTGACGAGTGTTTTCTTTTGACAGTAAAAAGGGTTTACTGTGCGCATTATTGTTTACATTGGTTTGCTTGTTGTTCAATTTGCAAGGGAAAGCATGGATATAGAGGATGCAAACTTAATTAACAAGTCCCCAAGAAAAGTTTTACTTTTAATTAAAGTCGGTAATTAGGGATAGATTTAATTTTTTGGGTAGACACTTCTCTTTAAAAATATTTCTAATCTTTGTGTTCAAAAATTGTACGTACATACAATAATAAACCATGTCATAAAAATCTAGAGAGGTTTGACCCGGTGCACTTCATGATATGTACTAATCTCCTGCGTTAGCGACTACTCCTTATCATCAAGTTCCTGTACCGAGCTCGTTATTGCATGACCTCGCGTCCAATTTCTGTTGCTCTTGATGCACATAGTTCTGTATATTATTGCTGAGGGTCTTATTTATCCGTGAAAACTTTATTTAAATAATCCACTCAGGCTTCATATCTTGGGAGGAAAATAGCACAGATATCGTAAATTTTGATGAGGTGTCCCGTTTTCACCTTCACGCTTGGAGAATGCAGGTGATTTTGTACATTAAATTTTTATTGCGCAAGCAATTACCGCTTAATAAATGTCAATCACGGTTCAGTAATTAACTATAATGCATAAATCATCATTGCATGCCTAAATACCCTATCGATAGTTATTTAGAAAATGTGATGTGACGGTGAGCGATCTCCCTTTCGTCGGTAGAAATATTTAATTGTTAAATTCTGCCATGGTATGCCTCTAACAGCCTACACATATCTCTCAACTTAACGCACAATGGTAAAGCTCTAAGAAAGGGTACCACATTCTATCCAGTGGCTTTTTCTCCAGTTTTAAAAGCATTATACAACCTATGAAGCCCACAAGAGCCCATAAAGACAAGCAAGGGATCATGAACATCATGCATGGATCGAAGGTGTGCCTGCAGGTCTGTCACAAATTTGAAATTGACATTGGGCTCATCCCTTGAGACTTGGAGGAGATTCTTTAAGTTCAGACTAGAAAATTCTTTCAAAAAACCTTGCAGCAGATCTGTAGCTGTACTGTGACCTAAGAAAGAGGAGCTGAAATAGCGAGTAGAAACTTCATTATTTGCTTTGCTCCAAAAATGCAGATGAATTAAATGGGAAGGCGGCATTATTTATGCTTGATACTTGATCTTAGTAAATCGCTTATATAAGCTAATTTCAACCATTTGACAAATCGTAATATAAATCACGAGATTATAAAAATGACGCGGATAAGGTTGAAACTATAAGAAATTTCCAGGTAGCATTAAAACATTCCCTGACTTTTCCAGGTTTTCCATGGCCATTTTTAAATTCCCTGACTTTTCCAGGTTCTCCCGGTTTTCTAGGTCTGTGGCAACCCTCTTCATACATTAGAGCAGGCGTTCGTGCAGTACACCGCTTTACACAACGCAATTTTCACTGCGAATTCATCCATACACCAGCCTGCGCAGTAGAGAGCCCAGTGTAAAACGACCTTAAAATCATGTGGAAATACAGTTTTCTTCATTTTTAACATGAATTATGACAAAGTAGAAACAAACTTTTGACTATATAAAAATGAATACTTTAAAAATTTGATATATGTAGTTGAAAAAGAAGTTTGTAAATGTGTACCTCTATTTTCTTTATGTTTTTAATCTTGATCACAAAATAAAAGAAATTAATCTAAACAGTATCTTTATTTTAGCAATATTGAATGTATAGCAGCTTTATTACTTTTGAAATTCATTATAGCCTTTATGACTTAACCATTATTCATTACGCAAACACAGCTACGCACAATGAATGTCACTATCATTAGTTTCTCAATAAGTTAACATTTATTTTTAAAGTTGCCATTAGCATTTAACGGTTTCATTTAAATACTTTGTATTATACATACTTTCTACATATTATTGCTTAACCTGCATCCACTAGCCTGGACAATTTCATATTCTACCTCACCTAGGATGAGCAAATATTTATATAGGTAATGTGAATAACTTAAGTTTCACTCTGCACAAAATAAATTACTAATTGCCTACACAGCATCAATTTTATCAGTATCAAATGATGAACATGAATCAGCATAATTAATCCTTTTTCGATATTCTACCTTCGCTAGTCAGTTTTTTTCTGGCTCTTCAATTGGAAATCTGACTTTACATTCCGCTGTACACTTATTATTAGTGCTGTGTAATTTTACCCTCATAATAATGGAATAAAATTGTGCTTTCAATTTATAAAAAAAACCTTGCATTGACGACAAAGAATGAAAGATTGGTAAAAGAATATGATGTTAGAATACTAACTGTTAGGGATATAGTTTTAAAAAACTGATTAAATTTGCTGCAACTTTAGACTGAGAAGGTTATGGCCCCATAAACCATGAAATTCCCAACCTTCCAGAATTTATATCCGGCCATGCATCTGTGGTTGAATAAAAAATGAGCAAGTAGAATACCTGTCTCTGGTCACACAGCACTAGAGATGGGACACACTGAAAATTACCTCGGTAATTTTCGTAAATTACCGTGGTATTTTTCGTAATTTACCGCGCCCCTTGAAATTTTCCGTAATTTTCCAGATAATTCATCTAAGTATGAGGTAATTTTTCATACAGATAAATTCCCAACATGTTCTTTTAAGCCAAGTTCACATTTCCTACGTGTTTAATAACAAAATTAAGGCATGCGTACAACTCATTTTTGGAATATTTCAATTAAATTATAACATTATAGAATAATACATTAGAATATTATTCTTGAAAATTTCTCATACTTTGACAAAAGAAAGCCAGATTGCGTGTTGCTGCCGTAGTTCTTTTTACAATTTAAAAAATTTCTAATAGCTTAATGTTGCATTAGGTATGGTTTAAACATCGTTATTCCCTTCCTATTGCTATAAGCTTTCTTATTTAATCGTGCATTTGCTGTAAAATGCTTAAAACTAAAAAATACTGGAAAATTACGGTAATTTTCGAAAATTACCGTAAATTACCGTGGTAATTTACCTCCGATGAAAATTACAGTAATTTTCCCATCTCTATGTACAGCACATGTGTGCACAGCAGGTAAAAATTCTAACGAATCTCTACGAGTAGAGGTTAAAAGGTGCAGAAAAACTACAGTAAAACCCCTAAATTACACTTTTCCAGGGACCCTAGAAAAAAAGTGTAAATTGCGGGAAAGTGCAAATTGCGGGAAAAGTAGAATTTTCACCTATACATCCATGTTCTTTTACTGGAGTAAGCGTAAAAATAAGAAACACTGATAAACTGAAATAGTGTCATAATTTATTCCTAGACCTAGACTTTTCATTTATTTATATTTGATGAAAAAAATACATTAAATATCTTAGACAAATCGAAAATTAAGAAAGGATGAAGATGGCTGGGTGATTTGCATTAGATTTGTCATTAGCAACCATTGAAACAATCTAATGAATAGCGCATGATTATTTTTAGAAATTTGATATTTTCAACTGCTTGGACTTCCTCTGCCTATTCAAAATATTATGCACTTTATTTTCAATTTTCTCCAATTCCTCAAGCATTTGCTCAAAGCAGTCACTACCTACTAAGTAATTTCTTAGAGTTTGAACAGCACACACTGTGTCTTGCCTATCATAGTTATAACACTGGAATCGAGGCAGTGCAAATGATCTTAGTCGTCCACCATGAGTTCTTTAATTTTTCATCATATCTGCTTTTGAATCCATTTTTATTCTTCATAGTTTCTACTTAGGTAAAAAATTAATACTCCCCCGCAGGTTCAATTATAGTCGAGTACCCATAATCCGGTAATCCAGGAGCACGCTATAGTCTGACAGTGTTGCGAAAACAACCTCATACATATTCCGAGAAATAAAAAAATCTTAACCATAAACGTTGTTTTAAGAGATTTTGAATCTGCACTTAATAAAAGTATTTCCTTTAATTGCTGGAATATAATATAAATTATATGTATTTAGAGTTAATTTCATTGAAAAATAATTGTTCACCCAATGTAAACGAATTATACGATTAAGTTACGCACATTGCAGTTTGAAATCCTCACTGTTGGCTGAGAAACCGCTATAATGGTTTAGTGACTTGGCGTGGCTACGCTACTTCATGGCGCGCACATTTAGCCATGCTTAAATATAATGCTTTATTGCTTATTCTCTGGCTGTAAGGTGCAAGAAACTTCATTAAAATTCTTTGCTACGTACGCACAGATATTATGACCATGTCCGATCTAAGTGGGCGGAACGATGCCAGTGGCGTGAAGCGACGGCACAAAATTTAGGGGTCGCAGAAAAAGTAGAAGTTTATCCTCACCAACCTCCTGAAACAGCAATGTGGATGAAGCAGACTAAACTGCTCTATTGAAATTAACCGTATTTGCCTGTATTTCATTGGAGTCAGTAATGAAAGTGATTGACACTTTGAATGCAAAGAGAGGTAATATTACAAACAGAAAAAAAAGATAAAAGCTGCAGTACTGCAAAAGCAATTTATAAATTCTTAAGATATGTGTAAATTTTCAATTCTTAACTCTAGGAACAAACCAAAAGAGTTAAAGATCCAGTAACATAAATCTCACAACTTAAAAATGGCACAAAATATGATTTAAAACCTCATTCTAAAATCTTAAGTAATTTTTTAGCTATATAATACAACTGTACCATCTACTTGTTGCTTTCTGAAAGTGACAGATAGATATTCAACGTAGAGAAAAACTTCGATAAAAATAGAAAATTAAATCAATTTACCTCAAGATGTGAAGGTCAAGCACACTGAACGCATGTGTGTTTGACTGGTGAGTCCACTCCTCCAACGCCCACAACTTATAATACAACAATGCATTCAGTAGCAGAAGGAAAACCAAGACGAGGAGTGCAATACAGCTGAGGACCTCAGGAGTGTGATGGCCACCACCCTCACCATTCCCTAATGAGAACACAGGAAGCACCCTCCTCATTAGTGGCAGAATTTTTTAAATTAACAGATTACGTGCTATTTGAACAATAAATCTAGGAATATAATAATAATAATAATACATAGCTTTATTGTTCTTTTGGTTGATGTTGACATAGAACATATTCAGAAACATTTATAAATAAATAACCTTTCACAATAGCTTTACAATAGCCCGAAAAAAACTCATAAGTACTATGATAACATTTATTAAGCAGTAGTTCTTTGAGTTTTAATTTAAAAGAAGACACAGAGGACATACATTTCAAGTTTGCAGGTAACTTATTGTACAAAGGTGATACCGAGTGAATAGGGCTATTCTTACATACAGCACGTGATTGTACTCGCTGGTGAACATTCTCCCTTCCACGAGTCAAGTGACTATGAACCATCGAGTTAGGAATGAACATAAATGGATTCTTTTTAACAAATAAACATGTGTGAAAAATATATATGCTGGGTAAAGTCAAGATATTCAGTTGCCTAAACAAAGGCCTTCCAGGGGTCCTGATGAGTACACTCAACATGGCCTTTATAGACCTCTTTTGCATAGAAAATGCCTTCCTTGCTGCACTCGAGTTACCCCATAAGACAACTCCATAGGTCAAGTGAGCGTGAACTTTCGCATAGTATACTAGTTTCAAAATTTCCACGGAAGTAGTAAGAAGTTCCATTCACCATAAGATTATTATTTCATCACAAATTTCATATCTTGATTACGAAGGTCCTTCACAAGTTCATGGACATTGGAAAACTCTCGAATAAAGTACTGATTTCTTGGTTCACACATCAAAGTAATTGTAATTACTGGACAATCACTTTATCGCAGGAGGTAGCAGAAGATGTATAAATATTTGTCTTAACAATTCGTAAGTGAGCCACGGCAAGTGAAGACAGGAGGTAAGTAGCATCATAGGCTTGGGAATAGGGATGGTCAGTGACATTATAGGTGGTTATAATCGTCATCAAAAGAAAAAAAACAATGAAGTATTTGTTTTTTGCTTAAGGTCTAAAATACTTTATTGCAGCAGGTAGCAGAAGCTGTAAAAATATTTAGCTAAGCAATATATTCGAAAGTTCACCATGGCAAGCAAAGACTGGAGGTAAGTAGCATCATACGGTTGGGAATAGGGACAGTTGGTGACCTTGACTTGTTTGCTTCGAGAGCGGGCTGAGTAAGGACCCGTTCAAATATTATGTAGGAAAGGAGGTGGGTTGGGTTCTTCCGGCTCTTCTTACATTGTCTTATACAGGGGAATCTGAGATCATCTTAACTAAGATTTTGTTTACTCCAGAGACCTTGCTTTTATCACTATTTTGTTAATCGTTGTCCCATTGTTTTAGTGCTACAAACCATGGGAAGTGTCCCTTAAGGAGAGGTTTTTTAAATTGTCATTGGAATAGATAAAAAAATATACCATTCCTCACAAATGACAAGTACGTAAAGTCAATCTTAATGGAGATATGTTCCAGTGCGTGCTAGCACTGTGTCAAGCAAGTTGTTACCTTCCATCAACACATCATTAGAGATAGGCAGATTATGCGGACCCCATAATCGCATAATTTTTTAATTTCATCAGAATGCAAATAGTTTGACTTTTTGAGTAACCTTACTTCATCCCTAGTACAAATTTACTGCGCATAATATCGCATAATCTGACCTCTAATGCAGCATACCGCGTAATTTGCATTGTGCACGCATAATCTGCATAATTCTCGCGCAGCCGGCTTAATTTTAGTTCTAAAAAGCAGTTTTATGGCCTCTCTCGATACCGGACTCATGCCCTTCACCTCTAATTCCTGCGCCAGTCTTCCAGCGCCTGTTTGATGTGTAGCCACCGAAATAAATTGTATTTCGGTGGCTCCCAACGACCGACATCGGACGTAGCCACCGAAATACAATCTCTGTATACAATACAATGTATCTTGGTGGCTATGTCTGATGTCGGTCATTGGGAGGGTGGGGCTTTTGTAACCGGCCTTTTCAAGGAAGTCAGTACGGCTGTGAGCGTCGACAGGGAATAGTGGAGGGAGCATTAACATCCCAATCAAGCCAAAGATGCCATATCTTTACTCGATCCCATTCCACATGTCAATTTCTTAGTGCTGCATGGGCTCTTCAGTGATTCTGTCAAGCAATTTACAAAATCCAATGTTCCTAACAAGAAGGGTAAACAATTTGATGTAGTTTATGATACTCTTTTAAGTATGCAAGCAACAAATGCCGAATTTTCTGCTCTTTGTTTGTCTGTTCTTTTTATTCCTGCTGCTAACGTAGATAGTGAGAGAGCCTTTCAGGGTATAATGATATCCTTACACCCAAAAGAACAAGGTTGACAGCAAAAAATACAGAAAGTATGGTATGTATGTATCTTAATGAAGGTATGACATTGGCAATGGGATGTGATGATGTTATGAAAAACAATAATTCTACAGCAGCCTCTGATTGTGAGACAGCATGCTGCAGGCAGGATTTCAATGATGAAGATCCTAATGACCCCATCCCATGCCCATGATAATTTCTATTTTGCCATAGGTGATATAAATTGATAAATTTCAGGGGTTATAATCAGCATTTACTGTGATTTTTTAAATTATCCCTGTTCATTGTAATGTAATTGTTTTTTTGTTACATTTTATCCAATAAAAATGTCAATCTTTAGCTTCACGGTTTATTTTTCACCATCCAGTTCCTTCTCTGAGTTTTACCCTTCTCTGAGGGCACCTGTGGAAGCAGTTAGTGTAGTAGTTCATCGTAGACAAGACAGTGAAACCTAACATTGATTGTAGACTGGTTACATTATGGATTATGTATTGAGTTACACAAGCCATTTTAACTCATTTAGCAGAGGTAGTCAGGAGTACTAATATTATCTCCCTAGTCATATTAGAAAAATGTAGGCCTTAAGACAAATCGTACATTGTCAGGGGTAACTACGTGAAATTTCTCCATGATGGAAAGGAACAAACTTGGCAAATTTCACTGTAAGTTTGGCGACAGATGAAGGCGACAGATGAAGTGAAATATCTAGGAGTTACGATAACTTCGAACCTATCGTGGGGAACACATATAAGAAATATTTGTGGTAGAGCTCTGAAGAAACTAGGATTCCTCAAGCGTATTGTGGGAAGATTTTCGGATGAAAAAGTAAAAGAGAGGTGCTATTTAGCACTCGTCCGGCCACACCTTTAATATGCAGCGAGCATATGGGATCCGGTGCAGAAAGACTTAATCCGGGAACTTAATAAAATACAAAGGAAAGCTGTGCAATTCGTCAAAAACTGCTACGGGCATACAGACAGCGTTACACAGATGTTAAACAAATTAGGCTGGGAGCTGCTAGAGACTCGGAGGCTGTGCACTAGGCTTAGATTGCTTGAGCAATTGAGAATAGATATCTTTAAGAGCGACACGGAGAACATCATATTAGAACCCCACCATATTTCCAGGTCCAACAGAAATGATAAATTAAGAGAGATATTTTGCCGAACGGATAGGTATGGGAATTCATTTTCCCCCCGAACAATAAGGGACTTTAATAAATGCTAGGCGTAATTTCATTAGAGCGTTTCCTTTTCATATGTAAATGGCTGGTGTCCTAACACCCCCCGCCACACGCCTTTTTTGGCGGCTTGCAGAGTAGTATGTAGATGTAAATGTTCATTCATGAATTTTGACAAGACAAAATGCATTTTAAGGACCATGTTGATTAATTAGCAATTTACTTTTTGTGTCAATTTTTTCATTTGCATCCCAAACAAGTACATGCACTAACCATGCCAGAACAGAAAAACCAATTTGGAATGAATGACTCCGAAAATGTCATTTGGAATTCATATCTCCTCTCATACTACATACCTACTAATATCCTTTGCAATATTCTGCTTTAAATTAACAAATAATGTTACTTGTCATTTTTCAAAGTGTACATAGATAATGATAGTGTGGAATAATATTTACAACCTGTTTGTGTTGTGTGTTGCAAAAAGTATTTATCATGACAATATAGGGCTATAAAAACATTGTCATAAAGAAAAAATTATGACATACTGTATAAACTCATGTAAGAGGCGCACCTTTTTTCCCAGAAATCGCAGCCGAAAATGAGGGTGCGCCTCTTACACGAATCTGTCCGTTGCAAAATTCCGTCACCCGAGTTTGAAGGCTAATATCTCAGAGATGGCTCAATCGATTTTAAAATGAAGTACATCAAATTAAAGCTTGTTTATTTCTGCGTTTATTGATGGTGTACAAAACATTTTACCGTTTATATCGATTTCAGTGTGTGCTTAAAAACAAATTTTAGCGCATTTTCCCGGGTACCGGACGGATGCATCTCATTTACGGCTTCGTAATAACAACATGGATCAAGATATCGAAATTTTCTTTACAAATATGGTAGCAAAGATCTTTCCTAACAGCTATACGAAGTTTCATATTATTTAATGCATTAGTATTTTAGTTATAGATGCAAATGCACGGATCCGTTATTTTCCGTTCCGCGCATCCCTGAAAACCGCCATTTAGACCTTCTTCAAGCTCTCGAGTTCATCATCATGACTCCACTTATAAAATATTAAAGGAATTCGTTGGTTAATCAATATCGATTAACATTTATTTTGGAAAAAGAGCGCGTTCAACTGCCAGGAGCATGCACGGAAGAGAAAGGGAGAGGCGCGCGCTGTTGCCCAGTCAGAGGGCTATCCGTAAGGCGCGCGAGGGAGTCTACTACAAGCATTACCTGCGGGGGAAAACCAGTTGTCTTTTCACTGTGCACAAGTCATTTGCACTCGGTAAATAGTGGCATAAAGGGTGACGCGGCGTTCGGGCACGAGGGCGTTCCTCCACGTTGTCTTGTAGAGGAACGCCCGAAAGTCGATACCAATATGGAGAAACGCCACGAAAACCTCAGATCCAAGTGAATACTTACCTCCGGGGTCTATATATGCCTATGAAAAAAGCCGCGTAAATAATAAGAGAATATCGCAAGCGGAAGTCTTTGAAAATGGCCGAAAGTTCGCAGTTAGGCCCGCAAAACCTCGCAATAGAAGAAAAAAAAAAATCAAAATGTTTTCTTCAACTTCGACGCATAAAAAGAGGGGTGCGCCTCTTACACTGTTTATACGGTAATAAAAAAACATTCTGAAAACTCTTTAGCTGTAGGACTTGGTTTACACGTATGAGATATATTTGCATACTATAAACCATTTTCTCCCCTAGTTTGGATAATTAGCCTTGGTTGAATTTCAGATCGGTTTACCTCATGCTCAAAATAGCCCCTGCTCGCTCTTCTTATGGCTTATATGTGATAAAAAATAAGGGGCTTATAATCGGACATACTCAGTAATTAAAACATCAAATATTCCATTTAAGACAAACTTGTGCAATCAGACAGAGACTCACCTCTCTTCCCCGCGTGGTGCAAGAGATGCGCCTGCCCTCCCGGTCCCACCATCCCCAGGCCCCCCTCCACCCCCACCACCAAGCCACCCCCTCCCACACCTCCCACCATGACACCATCCTCCTCCCCGCCCACCTTCGACCCCATCACAGCCCCCACTCCCCCCACGCCGGCCGGGCCCAGGCCTGGGCCGATCATGCAATGCCTCCGCCTTCGGAGTCGAGCCTTGCGCTTGCCTCCGCCAGCGATGCTCACCCCTGGCGAGCCGCTGTGCACCACGGCCAGCCCCCCTCTCGACAGCATCTTCTCGCATTCCAGCTGAAGAGCAGCCACCAGAGACTGGTAGAACTCCTCCAGCCCAGACCAAGAGTTCTTCTCAATGATGCCTGATGGGAAAATTACAACGGATGTTCCAAATTCACTGCATCATCAGATTTTATCCAAAAGCATGGCTTAACTCTTCAGCTCATTCACTATAATCATAGCACCAGGGACAAAAAGGATTTTATGCCGGTCTCTCATAACCTGACTTTGTACTCTAAAAGCCATGCTTATTCCGGTGCACCACTTAATAATACTTTACTTGATAAAATAAAGACAACTTCCTCGATAAAGTCATTTAAAAAGCAGTTAAGAAGATTTTTTGTTGACAATGCTTTTTACTCTGTAAAGGAATTCTGCAACAGATAATGTTGCTTTTGAATTTTACTTCTATAAGTGAATTTTGTGAATCTTACTTCTATATGTGTACTTGTGTACTTTGGATTGATGTTGACTTGTCCTATACTGATGCAAAACTTGTCCCAGGATTAATAAAAAAAATATTGTTATTATTATCACAAAGCTTGCGCCAAATTTAAAAAAATTGCTCCCCTTATTTTTAAAATAATTTTTGTGAGTCAGGTGTTCCACCTACAATAATGATATTTTTTACTGGAAGCTGATAACAAATATATTGGTTAAATTAAAATAACGTTCTCCTTGATATGATGCATTACTTTTAATAAGCAATGTTCATTTTTTAAAGTTTTTGATTAGAAAGAAATGAAGTACATATATAGTTATAATTCAATTCAATTGACGATTAAGTGGAGATATTTATTAATATTTAAGATATCTTAGTAATAAGCAATATTCAATTATATATTGCTACGCTGCATATTTGCAAGATGGAACAATCAAAAAACCTGCGTGTCGCCAAGCAACCATGGGCCGACAGTTTTGTTTATATAACCCTTATTTAGCAAATGATATTGACAATTTTCTACAGTTTTAGCTTTAAAAATGTTCATAATAGATGGATATACCTTTCAAAGGGTTAAAATCGACATTTAAAGTTTGGATTGGATTATAAAGACAAAAACAATTTCTCACTACTTATTATAAGCTGCAAGTTTGGCATCTTTCGGCACGAGTTGCTGGGGGTTACGTTTCAAAACCGTAAAATTATCAACACTGAAATTTTGGCCTACCCTAACAATCACAAAACAGTTGTTAGCAAGTTATCTATATATGAGAAAAGCCCTTGTTACTCACTCACTGACTCAGGAACGCTAAAAGATGGAGCCACTGTCACTAAAATTTTAAAATGCCATTATTAGATGGAGCCAGAGTCACTTAAATTTGAAAATGCTGTTATTCAACTGCTTGCAAGAAACTTAAAAAAAAGCGAGAATCATTTTTCATTTGGCTCTTACTGAGTCAATGCTCCCTTTCCTCTTGCAACAACGACAATTTCCAGTGATTCCCGCATACGCAATTACAATCAAGTCGCACGGTCAGTCGTTTGACTACGTTGCACTTCAACTCCAAACAGCAGTATTCTCACTCAGACAACTAACTGTACGTCAAAGAGTTTCCGTTACTCACTCAGGCAACTAACTGTACGTCAAAGAGTTTCCGTTACACTTCATCCTATTTTTAATCACACCGAAGGAGTATATCATTAAATCATCTCGACAGAAAGACATCACATATCAACCAACTTCATTGGAATTAAATTTGTTGAAACAGCGATATATGGATATTAAACTGAATAATTGTCTAACATGTAATTCGATTAATGAACATATTTATTGAATGGGCTACTTAAATGATAAATGGATGATTGAAAACAGAGTAATAGCCGTCTGTTAACTGACATTGCAATTGCATGACGTTTCACTGACTGAAATTTCTGCAGATGAAGCTCTGAAGCAAATTAGAGGTTGCTCTCTCTCAGTCACAAATACAGTGGAAGCTGTGTTTAGCGAGGGCTCTCGGGACCTGAAAAATCACTCGCTAAATGGAGCTCTCGTTAATACCAAAATTATTAAATAATCATTTCACAGCCGATTCATACAAATTTAATACTTATTTAGCCATTTTTGTGGGAATTTTTGGTGAGTGGCGATAACATTCTATTGAGATAGCTATTAAAAATCATGTTTTTGAACACTTCCATTCCTTATGATCGCATTCACTTTCAATGACATCAAATTCCATGTTAGATGTCATGCACTGGAATATAAAACGTCGAATTTTGACACTTTGTGACATGTGTACTGTACTGCGCATTGCTATAAATTGTTATTGTCCCGATGTTTGTGTGCGTCGCGGCAGCAAGTAATGGCAATGCAACGGACTATACGCGGCATACACTTCAGAAACGAGAAAATATTTCATTCCTCCTACCTCTCTAAAAAGTGAATAAAAATGGATATATGGTTCGGAGAAAGTTTTATTCATTAAAATTTGCAAAAATGCTAGATAACTACATGACCAAGATATTACCTTTGGGAATTTACTTCCACGCAAACACAGGGCTGCTATCTTCTCCGGTTAAAAGGTGGAAATGAAGGAAAGTACTTCAACACCTGTAAGATCGCCTCAGAAAACAGCTGACTTTGGCTTGTTGGAATCATAAGAGCCCATATCAGCAGCATTTACGATTATTAAAGCATATAATAGTTATCCATTGTCCTTGGCAGTAATAATTATGCGTGGAATACTATCTGGAAACATAATTGTTACAAGCAAGTCCAAACATAACAGTTGTAAGTTCCAAAACTTCCTAAATGAATTCCATCAAGATATGCGTAATATCTTCTATCGTACTTCCATCTAGTGGCAGCATCGGGAACTTGTTGATAGTGAATACCGTGATTAATACTGACTATGCTCCTTGCTGCGAGATAGACATATGATTTGTAGTACATACCTTTCGTGCACATCGAAATGAATCATCTTTGACCTTTTTTCATTATATATACTCTTTGAAACAATTACAAAATACAATAGAATAGGTAGACTACTTAAAATACAGGCCATTAAACAACTTGATTACCCCTTGATCCAAGGACTGCAGAACACTCTTCGTGTTAGGCGGCAATAAGAGGATTTTCACATTTCTAAGTTCAATTTGTGGATGGGCAGGGAAATTGTCAATGAACAATACTACTTTTCTATTTTTCCCGCCAATCCTAGCATCGAATGTGCGTAACCATTGCGAGAATAAATTTGATGTCATCCAAGCATTTTTATTCGATTCGAAACTCGCGGAAACCCCGGATAAATTATGAAGATACATTCCCTTCCTGTGCTTAAAGCCAGCAAACCAGCCAATGGAACATTTACAATTGTCAATACCGAGCCTCTTACTCATTTACTCCGCTTTTGCCTTCATCAATGGGCCACTTATCGGAATGCCGGCTGCTCTCTGCTGGCAAAACCACGAGAAAAGGGCAGATTCTAACTGCAGATGTTCCCCTGCTCGCAAATGTTTCTGGCTGCTTGGTCATCCTTCTTGAAGCAATGCCGCACGAATTTTCTCCTTATTCTTCAAAATGGTGAATAAGGTCGAGGAAAATATGCCCAACCGCCTCCCAATCACGCTTTTGGACCCCTCGCTGCTTTCGCATTCATTAATAATTTGTAATTTAGTTTTCAGATCCAACGACTTTCGTTTCCCTGCTATGATGTTGCAATAGTCGCACTGAACTTAAACAAAAGCGGGAGAATGACAAAAGAACAATGAAATGCACGAACTTACGAGAAATTAAATAGTGCGCATACGGGCATGCCGTGATTGTCAGAAATGAACATTTGACCGTCCAATTGTTCGGGAAAAAATACTGCTAGCCATATAAATCCAATGACAGAAGATATGAGCACAAGTTTTTGCACGTTTGCCGAGATTGAATGAGACATTTACCGCTCGTAATAATAAACGCCCCAGTGGAGGCTGGTTGTTGTCCTCGCTAATACCAATTTATTTTACATGCAAATCATAGGGTTTTAAATTGTTCTTTGGCCAACCCTCGCAAATTAGAGATTCTCGTTATATGCCCCACACGTTATATGGAGCTTCTACTGTAAATGGAAAGAATGTAATTTTTTTAGTGTTGGGAATAAAATCATGATATCAAGTGTCATTTAATTTCAATATCTTCCTTGGATAAGTGGGCACCTTTTAAAACTTAGTTTAAAATAGTTGTCTGACCAAAACAGTTTAAGCTGCAGCCAAATAAGATACTTCGACAACACTCAAATCCACCACTATGCTGAAGATATTCTTTTGACCATGCATTATATCTCTAGAATTGATGGAAGCAAAAAAATGACAGAAAAACACTGCCGAAATAATAGCTACAACAATTCCATCTCCCCATGCACCTTTAGTGATTACAACCAAAACAGAACGTAACACTAAGGCACTCCACTAATGTGCTCTTCACCTTTGTCCTTTCTCCCTATTCCCTGCCCTTTACATGTCTGGCGTCCTAACAACCCCTGAAACATGCCCCTGTGGCAGCTCACAGGGTTGTATGTACTGCGTAGATGTGCATGGCACATATTTTCATTTTGCACGTGACATTGGGAGGATTCTTGCGATTCTATGCAACATTTAAATTGTTGCATAGAATTGAAAGCTCTGAAGCAAATTAAAAACTCTGATGTTCACTCATATGAGACTAGGCACCGAAATATTTTACACAGGGTTCTTTTGACAGCAATGGGACCAAATCCCATGGGTTTAGTGCTGTATAATAAGCAAGTTTACAATACTACCGCAAGACAATTAATGAACAAAAAGGGAAGAATCAGGCGAGATGTTGTGGAATATGAACATAATAAGAACTAAGATATTACAATTTTCCACATATAAAGTTTTAATCGACCCGGGTTTCGATGCACCGATCGATGTGATCCTTTCGATGCAGGATGAAGTTTCGACCTGATGATGATGCAGTGCATCGAAACCCGGGTTGATTAAAACTTTATCTGTGGAAAATTGTAATACAGTCAAACCTCTTTAGAACGAAATGCTAGGGACCAAGAAAAATTTTTGTTGTATAGAGGTTTTTGTTATACAGAGATTTCCCTTGTACAGAAGTTATGACCCATTTTAATAAGGACTAAAAAGCTCTTTAGCAAATAAAGGACTGATATCTATTTATGAATTCACTTAAATAAGATATGTTACCCACATAAATATGGTAAATTTTGTCAAATTTAATTTAAAAATGTAAAATTTTGATATGGCAGAGGTTTCATAGTTAGGGAACAAGAAACCCTTTTCAACTGTCTAATTTGTTCTGCTTTGTTTTATGTTTGCAATAACATGTTTGGATACAGGCAAATGAAACCTAATAATTTATCATACTTACAAATAACTCTACAAATGTAAGCATGTTCATGTTACCAAGAAAGAAACAATGTGCATTTACATTCTTGAAATTTGGTAAGATATATTACCAAAGTTAAATTTCTTGGTCTAATAGTCAGCATTCTTGGCACTTTACCAGCGGGGCTTACAATTAGTTTCAATTAATGCTTGGCACATTTTGTATCGATGTTTATTGCCTGTTCATGTTCTACAAACAAGCACCAACTAATGCAGGAGTATTGCTTACTAAAACATCTGGTGTGATTAATAGGTAATTTTTTCCTTTACCAAACAGTTTTCTTCTAAAATAGAATATCACTAGACATGAACAGATCTAACTGAAAATAGTTTAGAGATTCTATTAAATATCAGAAAGCAATTGGTATTAGAAGTTATATACATATCGTATTCATTCAGCTATTTTTAAATTATAAATAATAAATTTACTCTGAATTTTCGTCATCTAAAGAGTGCAAACCCCCAAAAAATGATTTTAAATTGTGGATTTTTGACTTTTCGAAAAAGCGACCTCAGGTTCCCGTGCCGTAATTTTTTAACGGTGCGTCTGATCTGGAATCTGACAAAACATTCAGAGCAGATAATTGAATTTCCTACAAGATGCCACCCACCAGCCTTTAATGGTAGCAAAAGGAATTCGTCAGAATGGAAAAAAGAACCGACTGTTCGAAAGCAACGGATGGAAAACCAGAGGCCTGCGCGACCGATGGGCGAAAAATCGGCCATTTTTAATTATTTTTTTTCGGTGGTTTTTTGAAAAAAAATCGCGTTTTCGCGACGGAAAACCACAGGCCTGCGCCGGCGCCGGACAAAAAATCCGCCTTTTGGTCTTTTACGCCTCATAGTTTCCTCACCAGAGGGCCTCAAACTCGAAATATGGCGAAAAATTTCCCGTTTTTTGTGGTTTTTCGACTCTAGTTCCTAAACTAAGAGTTGTACCTCAATTTTGACTAGCAGAGATTCTCATCCCTTCATGAGGTCTACAACTTCTTGCTTTCCGTTTTTTTCTAACCCTCATAGTTATCTGGCAAAATGGCTCCTTTCGTAAGATTCTCAACTTTTTCATTCCCTCAAGGAATGAAACAGTACTCATGCATCTCTACTAATGGAGATATGACATTAAAAGTTGACACGCGTATGCGCAATGACATGCACTTCAGGAATAAGTAGCGAAAACCAGACTTCTTATCCTAAAACCACCGAAAAAAATTTAAAATGGCGGTTTTTTCGTCCGGCGCCGGCGCAGGCCTGTGGTTTTCCATCGCAAACACGTGATTTTTTTCAAAAACCACCTAAAAAATTAAAAATGGCCGATTTTTCGTCCAGTGGTTGCGCAGAACTCTGGTTTTCCGTCCGTTGCTTCCAAACGGTCGGTTATTTTTCCATTCTGATGAATTCCTTTTGCTACTATTAAAATTGCCTAAAGATTGATACCTTTCGCATTTTCCTTACTCTCACGATGAACTCACAACAGTCCCTCAAAGTCGGAATTTATGAAGCTCCGTAGGTGAGTTAACTCGCTGATAAGTCGTATAAGTGAGGAATTTCCTGCCATCGGACCGGAAAAAAACGGTTTATAACGGAGTTCGTCGTATAAATGAAAAGTTTTATAAGGGAGGTTGGAAATACATGGGGTCTTATGGGGTTATTTACCGGACCAAAAAAAAACGGTGTATAAATGAGGTCGTCGTATATAAGAGGGTCGTATATCCGAGGTTCTACTGTACTCCCTTTTAAAAAAATTGAAAGAAATTTTTTCGAGCGCAAATGATATCAATGAAATGGAGGATAGGAAATCACGAACTTCATTATTTCGTTCTAAAGAGGTAAGAAATTGACTCTGGGCCAAAAATGTATTTCGTTATAGAGAGAATTTTCGCTGTACAGAGGTTCATTGCACAGAGGATGAAAATACACATGACTTATGGGAAGAAAATCGGGACCGTAACATTTTCATTGTATAGAGAACTTGTCTTCTATGGAGGTTCGTTCTAAAGAGGTTTGACTGTATCTTAGTTCTTATTACAATTAATGAAATAATAAATATTACTATTATTTTGAAATATAATAATATCGTAAACATTTATAAATGTATAGCTTCTAATGCTTGAAACACAATATAATGGGTATTTACTTATTGTTAGCTTCACCAGTAGATAATAAAAAACTGACATCTTGGTTATTTTCAGTAAATGTATATGATGTTGAAGTGATTATATAATAGTTTATTTATAATAGCACCCTCTCCCCTATTATAAAAATAATTATTTTAATCACTTGTAATTTGTAGCACAATATGGATCAAAAGTAAACGGCACCCTTTACTAATTTTAAAAAATTGGAAAATAAAGTGTGGCTCTCCTCCCGTGTGGGAGATGCAGCTTAACCTGTAGCTCTTAACCTCTTTTAGTAGCAGCATGATGAAATGTGAGATGATGCACTTACTTTTGACAAGACCCCAAACGGACTTCTTGTACTTGATCTGCGTGAATATGGAGAGGATGCAGGAGGAGGGGTGCGGGGTGACGTGGTGGTTGTGATGGTGGTGGAGAGAGTGGGGATGGTGCCGTGGCGATCGGGAGGAGGAGAGGGGGAGAGAGGGGGAGTGGGAGGGAGACGAGGAGGTGCCTAGCAGGCAGACCCCCTCCTCTTGGTGACTGGGCGAACCGTGGATGGGCGTCGAAGAGGCAGGTGGAGGAGACGGAGTGCTCCCGGATGCTGTGCTCACACTGCAACCCGGAGGCGTTTGCTGCTGCTGTTGCAGGGGCAACTGCAAATCAATCCCCACCCCCTGCCCCTTTGACTCCATGGCCGTCGTCACCTGGGTGAGGCAGAAGTGCGTGAAGCAGTAGAATGAATCCGAGTAAGGGATGCCAGAGTTGTGGGCTTCGACATCAATGGAGTAGAGGACACCAGGGCGACTACAAGGAAGCATCACCTGCATTGACAGACAAAAAGCATATCATTTGGTGCAAATTTATTGAAGCATCACTTCAGAAAAAAAAACAGGCAGCTGGCCAGCACTGCTCCCACCTCCTTGCAACAATGTATTAATCATGGCTCACAAAACATGGTGCTTATTTTCAAACGGCCAATACATGCCAAAAGTGTGAACATGATGCTTTTGGTTCATTAAGGATTGATGCTTTAGATACGTAGTTACTGCATTACAGTAAGTCCTCAACATACAAACAAGTTGCGTTCTGAGAACTTGTTCGTAAGCTGAAAAACGTTAGCCAGGCATCGAAAATTGTAGTTACCGTATTTCCCGCCCCATAAAACGCACTTTTTTTACTCAAAAATGAGCTCTAAAATAAGCCTGCCTCTTATGGGCCAAGGGTATAACTTTGTCCTCTAAGACACAAGCTGATTCACCGGGAAAGATACTATTTCGGGATGGTCGGATTGGATCCAAAGATCCGTGGGTATTACGTTCACCGGATAGTGAAATCGGATCCTAATTCATTCGAACAAAATCGGATATGGATCCGAAATATAATTCACACTTAAGGGGAGTGGATACCATTCAAATATTCCTAAATAACGGTCATCCTATATCGCGGCCGATATTGGAACCATGGAAGTTGGCTGCTGAGGCTTCTGAAAGGAGTGGAAGGACCCCCCTAATTAGTGGAAGCCACCTGAGAAGTTATCGCGTGGGAAAGCTATGAGTGAAATGTGGTACAAGGTTTGCAGTCATAACTGATAAGGGACTCCCAGCAGGCAACACCTCTCCCACCCCCCCCCCCCCCCAACTAGTGGAAGCAACCTGATAAGTTAGGGCGTTGGAAAGAGATGCGTGAAATGTGATGCTGACTCGAGAAAAAATATCACTTCACTCAAACCCCCTAACTATGAGCGCCGAGGCAAGGGTGGGGGAGAGAGACCCGGGGTGGTGGAGGGGAGAGCGAGAGGCAGGCCAAGGACGCGTAGCCGTTTGCTGGACTGCCGAAAGCACCAGCGCTCGGCGTGAAGGCCTGTGGTAAAAAGCGCTGGACATCCTCTTTGCTCTACACGACCATGACTACAGTATTTCTATTTAACTTATGTACTTGAGAAGTATCCGCATTGACAGATAAAGGATACAGCTAGAACTTACATCAAAGCTCATTTTTGTATCACTTCTCATAGCCAAGAAACATTTCTGCGAAATGATCGATTTTAGGCAAGTTTATTAATTTTTCTCTCATGCAATTAATATCAAGTAAACATGCAATGAAATAAGTTCTAGCAACATCCTTCCTGCACCAAACGGTGAAAACAGAATGTCTTCATCTTTTATCATGCCACCATGACTATGTAAAAGTCAACGGTCTGAAAATGGATTTTCTGGCGATGTATCCACTCCCCATAAGTGAATGATGCTTCCTATAAAAGGAAGTAAAAACAGATTAGAGTTCCGATTCTCTCTTCGCATGTGCCGATGCACTACGTTACTAGTCCCATTGATGTGACGATGCATTTCAAAGCTCTCTCGGGCGCTACGCAACATAATTTCAGGTTGAGGAAAAATCATGAAGGAATGCGAAATCAACCTCACAGCTACGACCGGAGTAAGGTTACAATTTGAATCGATCGAAATAATGGCTCCCCACATGCCGCTCGAGTATTGGCCGTATCAATCCAGTGTTGGCTGCGGAGGCCCCTGAAAGGAGGTCCACCCCCTCCCCCACTAGTGGAAGCCACCTGCATAAAAGCAAAACTGGGCGAGGGTAGAAAATTCTAGATAAGGTGAAGGAGTGATCCTCTCTGGTTACCCCCTTCTCTTTCTCGCTGAATGAGTCCCGTGCAGATGAATGTCGTCGCGCCGAGGAATAAGGAACAAAGAACATTTTTCTTGAGTGGTATTCTGGGAAAAACCAGTTTAGAAGCGTCAATTTTTCAGATCCAACTGAGGTATCATCCTAAAATCTGACAGCTTTATTGTTTCCGCCTGTGTGATTGAGAGGGATAGCCGTATGGCAGGATTGCCTGTAAGGCAATTTCCAGATACCCTGGAAAGGATATTTTACCTTTCATCACGATAAGCTGAATCAAGCCTCATGTTGCCGGTAACAATCATTTGTCATCAAAAAATGAATGAGTGAATGGAATAATGCCTCCATTTGATGCAAAGGCAGCGTGACACGTGGAAGTCGATTTCCATTGAAATGTCAAGAGTAACAATATCTCCAAATATGTACCTACTTGTTGAGCATCTTTCGGCTTTCGTCTTACTTCCGAAACGTCCGTAAAAATTTACGACGCAAGTAAATAATGAAAATTGCAAATTGATATATCGAAATAATATTGTTAAAATTCATCACAGCAAAGAGGGATAGTACCAATCTGCAAGTTTCTGCACCCCGCACCACCAGCTGCAACGGCCAAATAATTTCAGTGGTGCCAAATTTGAAATCTGATCGTCATTGCACCGGATGGTGGTGACTTCTTCACCACCATCCGGCGCAAGAAGTCACCACCATCCAGCGCAACAACGAGCAGTGCTGTCTACTCTTCTCCATCGAGCCGTATCTATTGCAGACGAAGAAAGCTTACCCCAAGAGATTAGGCACCTTAAGAAGACGCTTCGACGCAATGGATACGAGGGACGGGACATAACGTTGACCCTCAAAAGGACCTTTAAGCAAGCGGATTAGAAGACGCAGACAGCAAAGGAAAAACCTTCTTTCAGAGCTTACTTGCCATATGTCTCCTCGATATCTGGCAAAATATTGAGGATTTTAGCCAGACATAACACTGACACCATTCGCCGACCGCCGCCCAAACTGAGGGAGCTCATAGTCAGAGCGAAGGACCCTATTGCCCTGAAGACCCCAGGAGTATACCGCGTTTCGTGTGAATGCGGGGAAGTGTACGTGGGTGAGACAAGTCGGACGGTGGAGACAAGAATCAAGGAACACCAATGCCACCTTCGATTGGGCCAACCTGAAAAATCAGCTGTTGCAGAGCACAGCATCACGATGGACCGTGCCATCCATTTTGAGAGGACAAAAATAATTGCCCTCTCTTCTGGCTACTGGGAACGGCTCATCAAGGAGGCCATCGAGATCCGGAGAGAGACACGAAACTTTAACCGTAACTCCGGTTACAACCTGAGTCACACTTGGAAACCCATCGTCAAGCTTATGGGAGAGTCAAGACCACCGGATGTTACCTAATTTTCCCGCCAAAATTTCGGACCTGACCCACCCATGGGGTATATATTGACCTCCATCTCTATTCAAGGCACTCACCCCTGCCCTGAGGACAATGCTCGACTCGAGCATCGAAACGCTGGCCGCCATGGACCTAACTACCCGGTGCAAATCCCGAAAGATCACTGGCATGTTAAAATTGTCTTGTTTCTTGCAAAGTCAAGCAGATGCCATTCAATAAAATGTCTGCACTCCCTACATTCTTTCAACAGAATTACATCGTATGATCAACATCTAGCAATACCAAAAAGTAATGAGACATTTACATATTATTCATTAACATTAAAATACAAAATATTCAGTGGGAAATATACAGATTTATGATCACTAAGTGATCAGGAAATTGTACCACTTCAAACTACATTATCAAACATCCAATTATTTACCAATATTTCCATGGGTAATCATTATTCATTAATGAATCAACTCCACGAGTAAGCTACAATATAACATTCCTCAACAGACTAAATAGCAACGCAATATACAAAGTCTATTAGAGCCTCTGATACATGATACTATACAATCAAGGGAGATGAGCAACAAGTATGAGATCTTCGTTTAACCATTTAAAAAAATTCTACTAGAAAAATAATCTTCAGACTTAAGAAGTAAAACATAAACCAGAAGATTGCCAACTTGTAGAATCATAAGTCAATAGTGGTAGTAGCAACAGTCAATACTGTGAAGTTGAGGCATTTAGGCAATGGAATATTTACTAAAGCAAAAAAAATTTCCCTCCATCGAACCACAAAAACTATAAGCCAGAACTATAATTTCTTGATAACCCACCATGTTTTCTGTGACTTGAGCAGTTTTGGGTCCCATTGATTGGCTGAGAGACAATGTCAACGAAACTTGTCGTATTTTTTGTCCTTTGGTCTTGGGGTCATTCTGCCATGGACTTTGTAGGATATCTGCAACGGAGAAGACATTCAAATGATCATGGACTGAAGAACATCCAAATCAGATGCTTCCAAGCAATCGCATGAGGCACATGGAAATTAAGGGAGATACATTTTTAAAGTGGACAGTAGTTTATTTTTCACCTTCTCTCTCTCAAGCAGACTCATGATGAAATAAATGCCAAAAAAATGATGCATTTTAAAATTTAAATTCTGATTTTTAAAATTTCGCCAGGTTTTGCAGTCTCTGGTTAAATATTTTTTCAGTGTGAAAGGCAAAGTTAATTTATTCTCCCTTCCATAATGCTCTCGTCAACTAACATACAATCTGATGCCTGAACTCTCATTTAATGTATATATAAGAAAAAAGTAATGTCATCTTGGGGTAAACTTTAACCAGACATTATAAAACTGGGCCAAAGACTATTTTCACAGGATTTATTAAAATATATTTAACTATTTTGTTGCCAGTTGGCTACTATATTTACTTTGGATGCCTGTTTATAAACTCCTACCAGATAATTGGTAGGGTCACTTACCAAGAGGGTAAAAAAAACACTAAAAACACTTTTGATGTTTCTAAACTGACCAGTTTCAATGGTTTCACATTATCATAGGTAGTCATCGTCCTACTTACATTCCAGTTCCAAACTTAAAAAAAACTGAAGGAACCAATAACTGAAAACCGAATCAACTCAATCCTATTAAAACTTTTCTTCCCGCAAGAGGAATATATAAGAAAAAACTTATCAAAGCAAATGTTACTTTATTACATTGAAATTTTTATTCTTAAAATATTGATTAAATAAACTGAAACACAGCTTTTTAAGCTAATTTCAATCAATTTCTTAAACACTTAGCTGAAATGTAACTAATGCAAAAAAATAGGATTAATGTTTGCCAAATCCAATGGTTTTTGGATTATTATTCAGGGTTGCAACAGACCAGAGATAATGAAATTCCACGACTTTTCCAAGTTTCCCAGGCACAAAATGTTCATTTTTCCTGGAGAAAAAAAATCTGTTTTTTGGTATAAGGGTTTATTTTAAAGGAGGTGCAATAATAGGACCATCACACATTAACACACGCTAAATGGGGGAATGAAGTTACCCAACAAACAGAGTGCCGACACTATCACTCTTGAGGAGAATCTTCCTTTCTAAGAAGAACAAAAAATTTTTCCACAGCTTTTTATTTCCCGCACAACGCCTCTCGATGCTAATACATCATCCTCAGGTACTTGGTGTGAACACAAATTTTCTATGGAAGGGACTCGTGTATACATATAGGCAGAGCAATGGAGGAAGTGGGAGGGGAAGGTGGGTAGAGGGGGGAACATGAGCGGTGAAACAATCACGTCTGTAAGAAATTTCGAGATAGGAAAGGAGGAATAGGAAGGATTGTTCAGGAAAGAGATGCAATTCAAAAGTGCTTCATGTCTATTGTGCTGTAGTGCTATCTCCAGTTGTTCAAGGACATCCAGCCATTGGCCTGAGGATCCAAAGTGGAGGTGGTCCGGAATCCACTGGGTAACAGTGGTAACTTGCGCTTGAACAACTGGAGATTGTACAACACAATAGGCATGAAGCACTTTTGAATGGCATCTCTTTCCAGAATTCCCCCTGAAACCATTCCCCCTCCGCTAGCCTTAACCTCCTTTTAATCTCCTTTCCTATCTTGAAATTTCTGACAGACGTGATTATTTCACCGCTCATGTTTCCCCCTCTACCCACCTTCCCCTCCCACCTCCCCCAATGCTCAACCTACAGGCAGTCCCCGAGTTACGTAAGCCTCGACTTACGTAAATCCGTACTTACGTAAGTGGCAAACTTACAAAAAAATAAACAAAGAGAATTACGAAATATACGGACTTGGAAGGATGGTTGCCTAATTTCAAGGAGCGCATGTGCCGGAATGTCAGTAAGATCTGGCCAATCTGAGAGGGTTGAGACCGGTAAATTGGCCTGGTAAGCAGTCGTCAAGTAGCAGTAAGATACCGTGCTTTTGCACACAGGTGCAGATGTATAATTCGTAGTTAAGATAGTATGCATTTTGATAAGAGATATGCAACTTTCAGGCCATTTAAACATTTTGGTTAATAACAAATTAGGAAATGTATAAATGTTATTACATGTTATAATTTGTTATGAGATAAATTATTGAATGAAGTTCGTAATGAAGTGATTTATAATAAAGCATCAACGAGATTCAATATCACTCTCAATTCGAAGCATGGCAATTACACACAACATAGGCTAAACTACTGTCGGCGCAGAAAGTATGTGACCCTGAGTTTGAGACTTAAATGTCTCTAAAACGGCGCGGCCGATTTTTATCAAATTGACATCAACATTTAGCTTGTTTCATTCTACGTTAAGCAATTTCAGGAAAACTTTTTAAACATTATAATAAGAGTTCGTTTCTTGGGATAAAAGGAAAAAAAGAACCCATTTTTTGGCCTGCGTGAAGCTATGTCCAACTTTCGGGAATTACCACGCAAATACTGTTCATTTGATAACAGTCAAACTGAAGCACCTTATTTCTGAATCTTCTGTTAATGCTTTGGTAAAATTTGAAAGCTTTAACTTTATTTTTTTTAATGTTGACTTTATTTTTGCAGAACAACTTTATCTCCATCCTCATGGCATGTAGAGAGATTTGCATAACACCATTGGCTTTTTCGCGAGTTATGCATTACGATTAACGTAAATATAAATACATTTGAGCTAAGGTTTACTTTATAGCAGTTTAGCCAATGGAGTTATGCAAATCTCTCTACATGCCGTGAGAAGGGAGATAAAGTTGTTCTGCAAAAATAAAGTCAGCATAAAAAAATAAAGTTATAGCTTTTAAATTTTACAAAAGCACTGACAGAAGATTGAGAAATAAGGTGCTTAAGTTTGACTGCCATCGAATCAACGTTATTTGCGTAGTAATCCCCGAAAGTTGGACATAACTTCTCGCGGGCCAAAAAATGGGCTCTTTTTTTCCTTTTATCCCAAGAAACGAACTCTTATTAAAGTTATTAAAAAGTTTTCTAGTAGTCGCTTAATGTGGAATGAAACAAGCTAAATGTTGATGTCAACTTCATAAAAATCGGCTGAGCCATTTTAGAGATATTAAGTCTAAAACTCAGGGTCGTATACTTTCTGCGCCAAAAGTAGATACCATATATGTAGATATATGAAGGGAACTTCATAAACAAAAGAATCACTGTCAAGCGAAAGTTTAGTACCAACCAATGAATCTCACAATATAGGTAACCGATAATCAAGAGTTCTGGAATTTTGCATTATTCCCTGTATTTCTCCGAATCAACCGTAATTTTGAGAGCATGGATTTTCGACTAACGTATTTTTTGACTTCCGTAAATTTTGACTTATGCCGCTAGATTTGGAACGCATATATTATGTAACTCGGGGACTGCCTGTATACATATATACACGAGTCCCTTCCATAGAAAATGTGTGTTCACACGAAGTACGAGGGCGAGGTGAAAAGTTTTTGGCCTGGCAATGAAAGACTAATTTTTATGTCAAAAATGCATTTACATGGCTGTTACCATATTCGGGAAAAGAAATTCCCTGACATTTCCACGACAAAAATTGTCATTTTCTCTGACATTTTCTAAAATTTAAAGTGCAAATGAAAGTTGAGAAAACAAACCAATGTTACTTTTACTCCTCAAATTTATTGACAAATTCATGAAACAAAGGCAAAATCAGAAGATGGAACATAGACTCCGGCAACAAAGAATGAACGTATATTTGGGGTGCATCGGCCACTGACCAAACCATCGATCTTCACCCTCATCCAATTTTTCCCTGACAGCTCGACGATTTTCCCTGACATTTCCCTGATGGGTTTCAAATTCCCTGACATTTCCCTGATTTCCCCGACTTGTAACATCCCTGATTTATTTTACTACATAGTCCCTCTTTATGCCAATTCACTTTGCCCAACGTTTTCCAGATTAGTAGATTCAGTGACGGAAGTGTGATTCTGGTAGGTCTGTAAAATAACCATCTGAGGCTGCCATAACATCTTCATTGGACTCAAAACGTTTTCCAGCCACAAATTTCTTTAAATGTGGGAATAGGTTGAAGTCAGAGGGTACCAAATCTGGTCAATAGGATGAATTTTCCAATAATTTGTACTTCAAATCCCTCAGTTTTCCCATTTCCAAAGCAACTTTGTGGGCAGATGCACTGTCCTGGTGAAAGATGATTATCTTCTTTTGTAACACAGGCCTCTTCTCACATATTTTCTCATCCAGTTGGTCCAGAAGACTTGCGTAGTATTCGCCATTTATTGTTTTACCATTTGCAAGGTAATCAATAAGAAGAATCCCTTTTGCATTCCAGAAAACACTGGCCATCACCTTTCCGGCAGAAAAAATAGACCGCCTTTTCTAGGGCAGGTCAGCCGGCTTCCACCCACTGCTTCGATGGCTATTTAGTTTCTGGCGTGTAGTGGTGGACTTAAGTCTCATCGACAGTAACAAATACGCACCCAAAGTCAGTTCGATTCTTTGAAAACGGTCCAAACATTGCTCAGAAATTTGTTTACGCACTTGCTTTCGGTCAGCATTTAACAAATGCGGCACTCAACATGCACAAAGCTTTTTCATATTTAATTCTTCATGAAAAATGTACCATACTCATTCTTCTGATATGCCTATGGCATCAGCTATTTCATACACCTTTAATCGGCGATCATCCAATATCATATTGCGCATTTTCTCGATGTTTTGATTTGTGGTGACAGTTTTGGAACGTCCTTCACATCGTTCATCTTCAAGAGAAGTTCGGCCAAGTTTAAATTCTGCCACCCATTTCTTAACTGTCGAAAATGAAGGAGCAGACTTCTAATAAACCTTCACCAAATTTTGATGAAATCCATTGGTGATAAGCCATCCAAAACGAATAGTTTTATGACAGCACGAGTCTCCAGTTTATCCATTTGAACGAAACACGTCCATTTCGAAAAGCCGAGTCAACAATACTATATGGCAGCTCAAGTTGAAATTTGAATTACATTGTTGGGAAACATGAACGAACATAACAAAATCAAAATTTCATTGGTTCTAACGCCATCTCTGTGTAAGGCCAAGAACTTTCACCTCACCCTCATACCTTAGGAAGATGTATTGGCATCGAAACGCAATGTACGGGAAATATAAAAAGCTGCGGAAAGGTACAAAAATTTGGTTCTTATTGAAATGAACTTCCACATATTGGACTCTGATTCCGTCAATTATATTCCTTTCTGATGGCATACATATTACTCTTAGGCCTTGGCCATAATGAAAGCCACGAATTACTTGCACCCAATTTAAAGGTGAAAGAAATATTCTATTTTCGTCAGCATGAGGGTAAAGAAAAGTGCCTGAAAGTTTGCTTTATGGGCATAACTAATTGTAAAACACCAAATAAGAACTTCAATGTCTCATTCAGGCGAGGTATTAAAAGGTTCCTGAAGGCCGTTTTACACTAGGCACTTTATTGCACAATATGTATATCTGAATGGATGTGCAATGGAAATTCCATCGTGAAAAGCGGTGAATTGCAAGAATGTATGCGCAATTGCATAAACGATAGATGGGAAAAGAGCCCCTGCTCTAATTCCATGCTTGTGTTCTCGCAGTTTCTGTAGGTACATCAAATTGTGTAATAAAGAGCCTTGTATAAAATGGCCTTAACTCATTGTAAGCAAAAAGACGCCGACTTGGAAAAGTAAAATTTCCACGCTAGTTTCTCATTTCCATGACTTTTCCATGTTTTCCAGGCCTTTAGCAACCCTGTTTTTTAATCCTCAAAAATAAAAAAAGCTTAATTGTTTCACATCAAACACTGTTTGCATCGCTGTTTTAAAATATCAACAAAAAAGTGGTTAAATGTTTTTTCATGCCTTGTTTTAAATCAAATTAAGTGAATAGATAGAATTTGCTAACAAAAAAGGTGGAAAGCAGCAATGTGTGATTTTTTTAGAAACTTGTGAGTGTACATTTATTTATATGACTCTTCTGACCAAGTTTTTCAACAACAAACTTGAGGCCTTTCTCTCTAGATATGTAAAGAATAAGTCGGGCTTCTTTTAAAATGGAGCTTAGAAGGAACAGAGAGAATATTTTTCTGTTTTCAATTCCTCTTAAAATAAGGCAAATAAAAATGGTCTGATTTGAATACACGCACAACTGAATTTTTACATGAATTGCATTGATGATGATTATATTGACGGCATAGGGGAACTCACCACATGTGCGCCTTTGTGCATGGAAATCCAGATAGAATTTGGACGTGGTGAAGAGCAGCATGAAGAGCTGGTCAACATGGATGGGCAGAATAACATTCACGAGCTGGCGACCTTCGTGGAGTGAACTGCAGCTGGGTATATGATGTGTGGTCCTCTCATCTTGTACTGCGGCACAAATCACCAATGATTCCATTAAAACCTGAACAGCTTATATGACTCTACAAAAAGGTGGCCAACTATTAAATTGGGTAGTTTCCTTCATCAAAGAAAACAGAATTCATTAATTGCGAATGGTACCCCACAATAAACGTATTCATTGCACGCAAATTATTTGGATTAAAAAAGTCTTAGTTTCCAAGAAATTTGAATGTTAATTTTAAGTTCATTTGAAAAGGCTCGGAAATGGCGGGACAGCGGCAGCTTTTATGATGACGTAACAGGTAGATAGTCAACATTGCAAGGTATATGGAATTATCATCAACTGTACTTACTATTGTATTTCAGAGTCCCTAAAATCTGGTGAACATGTACCTCGATTAAAATGCTCAAAGTTCGGAAAGTCTCCTCCATTGAGCATGCCATTAAAAGACGTGTTCTAAGCTCCTACGCTCCCTGCAAGTACAGAGCTACCGCGAAGGCATTCTTCGCGGCAAGCTTCGCATGCGCAATGAAATGAATAATGAAACTGCGTAGATACCTGCGTGACTTCGCGTTCTGTGGTGTTCTGGCTTAGTTGTTTACGTTTTGATCACTTCCGTTTTGACAAAAATTTCCTTTATCTCATCTTCTATTCCTTTCATTTACCATTCCTATCATTCATACCTTGCATATTCCATTAGTTACCTTTCATCATCAGTTCCTTTTGCTGATATAAAAAGCCACAAGGTTTCATGAGAACAAGTTCAATGGCTTTACAAACTGGTTTTGTACGGACAATCTACCGAAAGTGGATGTGGCCATGGTGGTGGAGTTCTTTAGCGAAGATGTTCGGTTTAGTGCAGGTGAAATCAGAGGAGTAAAGCAAGGTACTCTCTTCTGACAGCTTTGAACCACAAAATTCTCCTCTTCTCGCTTAGTGAAACCGCGACGTAAGCTTTCTTGCTATCGCTAATTGTTGTTGTGTGACACTGCGGCACAAAACAATTTTTATAAAGCAATGTTCTCGGAGGCATGTTACTGGTAATCCTTGGGGAATATGATGCTGATCAGCTGATGCAGTGAATCACGAGTTCCCATCAATGGTCTGTGATCATGGTGAGGGGTGATCAACGCATTTTAGTTGTTTTAGTATTTGCTCATACATAGTTTGCTTCGAGATTTTGCCATCCATTATGCTATTGACGGTAAGCCTTTTTTGCTAATTTCATGTTCTGGCAATTACACCTCGACAAAGTGGATGAATTAAATTTATGTGTATTCATATGATAGCTGCGGCATCGCACCTGCTCTCCGTATAGTTATTAACTGACGATTTCGTGCTTGCTTCTCTCAATATTTTGTGTGCCAATCTCATTATTTCCCATTTATAGTCCTTTTCATTTCCTATTGACGAATTTTTTCTAAACTTACATTGTAGGAAACAGTAGGTAACCGTTTTATAGTGAATTCTTGAGGTGTATCTCATTTCTGTAGCCATTATTTTTTCTGACTGGCCCCCTCGAACATTTTTGAAGCAAAACATGTTGCAGTGCATTATTAGGAATATTGGTAAACTATACGTCAAACTTGTTTCTTTCAAAAGTTGGGTCAAAATATTCGAGCAATTTCACATGTCTGCAGAAATATGTCAGGAACTAACATTTTTTTAGTCAGTAAGCTTCCATCTTCTGTAGTATGCTGTGCAGTGTAATTGTTTTTAGTAAAATTTACTCTCTTACACTCCACGTATAGTGAGCACAAAACCAGAGCGAAAATAATACTCATCATGTTACAGAATGGATTTCTAGTTTGGGAAATATTTCGAAATGAATACGAACAAAATGGTTTATTTCATGCTTTTCATACTAACTTTACCTAAAAAGTAGGAGCTAGCACCATTAATTTGAGAAGATATTATTATACGATTTTCATTCCCCATACCGTAACCATAAATGTATTTCATTATTTTGATGAGGTTTCTCTATGCGACTAAAGCAAAAGCTAAATTAATAAATAAAGCTCATTTCCATTTTACACCAAGTTTACTTTTGTAAATGTTTTTTTTCCAGTCAATAAATTTATTAATATTATTAAAGCTTTCTCGGCGGACGTCTGCAGATAAGCAGCTTACGGCGAACCACCTAGCGGCAGACAACGCAGTTGCCTACGTACCTCTGACGTGACACGTAGGATTAACCAGCATGCAATAGTTTGCTGTCGCGTTTTCGCACCGTTGAATTTTTTCACTTTTTAATTAATAAGTAAAAATAGTTACGCCATTTTGAAATCGAACGGCTTCAAATACGTACTCCAGGGGAAAACAACTTCAGATCTACGCAATAAAAAAAAAATAAGAAACCACCCTATTGGTAATTCTTTGATCATGGGACTAAAATCAATCGTCGGGAGAAAACATAATTTTCCATGATCGGAAGAAAATATAATAATTAGGAGGTAAAAATTTTGATTTAGAAGCCAATACATTTAGAGACCTTGAGTGATATGATCAAGTATTTCCTGATGACTTTGATTAGCAAGAGGCATCGTGAAACAACCTTTGCAAAGCAAGAAACGAAGGGAGCATGATGGAAAGGAGAAATAACAAACTATATATTACAATTAAAGTTATTAATTTTCTACAAGTTTAAATTATAAATAAAATGAAGCTGCAATATTACAATAAATACTTAAAATTTAATGATGTACAGTGAAACCTCGCTTTTACGTTACCAGAATTTATGTTTTCCCGTGATTTACATTTTCTTCCGGTCCCAAAAATGTTTGAATCATTCCAATGTATGTTCATCCCGCTATTTACACTTTCAAATCCCGCCATTTACGACATTAGAAGGTGAGAAAGATGGCGGGTGGCGCACTTCAACTGGCGACCCTGTGCATGTGATTAATGTTAAAAACAGATAAAATTCATGTTTAAACATGATGTATGAATGCTGATGTATTTGGTTTTCTAAAAAAACATAATAATTCGTTTGATGGTAGCACATTACATCGATAGCATTGCTGAAAAGTAATTATCCCAAATATTGTAATGCTTGCGATCGGAATTGTTATCGAATGGAACGTAGAACGGTACTAAGGAGCCCTACTAGCTTTTTAAACAGTACATTTAAAACATAGCAGATGCCATAAATTTGTCTCCCTCCCACTTAATGGTTTTTGGGAATTTAGCCATCCGATTTCTATGTTGCTAGAAAGGCACCCCCATTTTCCCAATGTTGAAATGGTTTTAAGGCAAATTCAATTAGTGCAAATATCCATAGGAATGCACCCTTTGCACTCAATAAGGCATACCTGTACATGGATGTAATGGAAAAAGCCATGAATGCAGAAGAATGGATTGCTGCAGTCGACCAATATTAGGATGGAAACACAAATGATGCTAATCAAGGACAAGAAAAAGAGAGAACTGTCCATGGAGGGTCAGAAGCTTACGTCAGCCATCCAAAGCCTTAATATTCAAACAGTTTAAGCCTTATGGGCCTTACCACGCAATAGACAATGTTTACAATATAATTTATGAAAATAACTGCTCAATATCCTCATCTGCTATATTTAAAAAAAAGAGACTTAAGACATTGCTTCTCAGTAGAAGTTATTATAGTATGAATGAATTTTTTACTGATGCACTCAATAATTTAACAAAACAAACAATGTCAGGGGTAACTTAGTGAAATATCTCCGTGATGACTCTCCGTGAACTTTGCTAATTTCACTTTTTAAGTTTTTTATTCACGACCAAGGTTTTGACAGTTTATGTCATCTTCAGGTGGAAGATGACATAAACCTCTTTACCTGAAGATGACATAAACTGTCGGACCCGGGTCGTGAATAAAAAACTTACAAGTGTAATTTGCAAAGTTTGTTCCTATTCCATCACTCAATAATTTGTTTAGAAGTGCATGGAATACATACGTTCAACTGTAATAATAGTGTTTTTTTCTCTCTTTTTCTTCATTCAGATGAAGCCCATGGAAATTACACTTCCCAGTGGAGTTATAAAATATTATTAACTATCATTGCTCACCTTCCCTGATGTTCCTCTCTGCCTCAGACTCGGTGGTGTCACTCATGTCAGACGGGAGGTGGTCCTGGAGGGGGGGCTGTAGGAGGGAGGATGAACAGAGAAGCGGGGAGGGACAGCTCTCAAACTGCGACTCCATCAGCACTTCCTGATTCATAAAATATACAACAGCTGGTTCAGGGATCAGGATAAAATCCTCCATGCAAGGTATTAACTAAAAGCTTTAGGTATTATTTGGTAGCAATATCACATCACAGCAACACTTACAACTAGTTTCTATAACTTCCTGAATTTATTTATTTTTAAAGATACAATTGGATGACAGGAAACTGTAATAGTTTAAATAGCATAGCATTAATGGGCATGAGAATGCTTGGTCCAATGACATGATCATTTCAAGAGGTCTTCTTGGACAATTCCAAATAAAATTTCTATACCAGGTTGGCCATTGAGTCGCAGATCAGTGCGATATTCCACAGAGGATAAATCATTCGCCTTGGCCGGGATTCAAACCCGGATCCCTCGATTTCCCACCGAGTGCTTCAGCCAGCTAAGCTACCAAGGCCTTCCTCCTCCACTGTGGATTTTTGAGGGCTTTATAGAATCAAGGGAAGGAGGATTCCATGATAGCTTATCTGGCTAGAGCACTTGGCGCAAAATCGAGGGATCCGGGTTCTAATCCTGATCAAGGCGAATGATTTTTCCTCTGTGGAATATCGCACTAATGTGCACTTGGGGGTGACTCTGTATAAGGTATATACCGTGGCTAGTCCCGGTATCCCCAAATGTTTTTCATGTGATGTTTCATGTAATCTTACAGAGAATGTTCTTGGACCCTCGTGAGACATGAGACAATGGCAGTCTTTTCTTCAAGAAAGGCTACACTACTCTACTGACGAATACTTGTATGGTAAATGACCAAGTTATTAATGCATATTATTTTCAATTTAAAATGTGATCATTTTACCAAAATGTGACTATCCATTGTTTGGATATGTGGTAAAATGTATTACTACTTTCTTATTTCACCTGTTTAAAATATACCTTATGTAGTGTACTTGCGATGCTTCAGTCAGAAAGCTTAACTATTTATTATTATTCTGGGGAAAGGGCCCAGCAGCCACATTTACACACCGGTTCCCGTAAGATCACCGAAGTTAAGCAATGTCGATCCCTGACGGAGGTTGGATGGGTGACCATAAATACCTTCACCATGGCACTCTTATCCCCGTCTGCATGTGACAGACAGGGGTTGGCACAGTGGACCAAGAAAGTCTAAGTGCCTGGGCTCCTGTCGAAGGCCCCCCCCTACAAACAATCTAATCTATTATTATTCTAGTGGTTGAAACTTACGGGTGGGGTGAGGGCAGTTCCACCAGCACTCCTCTCCTTGGAGCACTCGTCCAATCCATCCTGGAATCCTCCCCCGAGCCTGGTTCCGACCCCATCCACGCAACTCATCAACACCCCAATGCCCTCCTCCACCTCGGTGCTCAGCTGCTGCTTCTGTACATCCTCTGCCTCTCCCTCCCCCACTCCACGCTCCTCGGAACCCGACAGTTTCAGCTCCCTCTCCTCCCCACTTGGCTGGTCCGACACATTCATGTAATCCTGAAGAGACAAAAAGTTCAACTGAAAACATTGTCCTTTCCTGGAAGTGACTTAGTTCCTCAAGATTCTAAGGCCAGGGGCTAGGAGGATCAAAAATCGAGGAAGGAGAAGAAATATTTTTCTATTACCAATATACAGCAAAAAACTTGATTGAATAACACCTTAGTTAACCCTGATTCTACATTAACCCTTAAGCTGCGGCAGCTAGAGCGCATTTTGTCCACCCTGTGCGGCAAATGTCTATTCGGACGGAGCCTGTCACTCATTCCCACGGACCGAGGCCGGGCAGTTATATGACCCATGTAAACCCCTCCCGACCCTTTTCTCGGGATCCCAGGGAGTGGGCACCGGAACTTGTCGAGGGATCAGTGGAACTTGGAACTAATTTTGAAAATTTGTTTATAAGCGTAATTGTTGAAAACAAATATGACAATATATTTTCTAGCAACTTTCTGTTTCATTTGATACCAAACACCAAAAAAATCCGTTGATAATTGAGCCGGGCGCGAGCATAAGACAACTAACTTTTGAGACAACCGTAGCCTCTTGAGCGAACAATCGGAAGGGTCGTACTTCATTGTGGTGGTATGCCATCCATAAAGAGCGTGAGAAGGGAGTGGTTTGGGTAAAAAGGGTGGATTCCCAGATGTCCACCGCTGGAAAGAATGAGTTTGGGTCATAAAAATATGAAAGGACTGAGGGAGCAGGTAGACAGAAAGGGTCAAACGTACAAGAACGTTCTCACAGCAGTTCCCGGTACACTCGTACATGTACGTTTCCCGCAGCCTAAGGGTTAAAGCAAGAAGACAACTTTCGCAAATACATTTGCATTATGTAAGAGTAAGAATATGTTTATATTGTTAATGTAACTTCTGTTTATGATTGGCGTGCCTTATATCATTGGACAAATGTACCTTGGTCTTTGGGCAAATAAAAACCATTATTATTATTATTTAACAGACAGGGCATGGGCCTGCTCCAAGTAACCTTCATCCAGGACACTCCATCTTAATCAGAGGAAAAGGATTCACATTAAGATATGACAGTGGAATGTGCAATGGCAATGCAAATATGCAGCAACTGTTGGCAGCCAATTAAATTGAAATCGAGGGGTCACAAGGGGATGCCAAGTGATGCTCACACCAAGGGACGTGTTCTGGGGAGGGAGAGGTTTGCTTGGCTGTGAGTCGCGTACGAGTGTGCAAGTCGAACATGAGTGGTACTTGAATTTGAGCTGAATGGAATAGAGGAGTCAAGAGAAATTTGTCTTCATTTGTCATTCCATGGGTTGTTCCCCTACACTTCCCCATCAAACCCAATTACAGACACTAGCAATAAGCAAGGCGGCCACTTGATTTACATTTTCAACATCACGGAGATTTGCAGGATTGTGGCATCAATTGTTAGTACATCTGAAGTGTTTCCTTCTTCATTCATCTGCCTCCAGGCAACACCAACATGGCTTCATTCAACATCCTGGACAAAGTGTTCCATTAAAATTCAACTGAATATAAATAGGAGATATTAAGACCAGTGATAATATGACCTCTATAAATCCTTGCCTCGTAAAATAAAAGGCAGTTTTTATAATAACCTTGACTTGACAACTACGGACGTTGTTGCTTCATGGATTGCTGCCTCTATATGAAAAACTCTTGAGAAGAAATTTTATCCAACAAACAGCTGAAATGCTTGGATGCACAGATATAGGCAAAAATGAGTAAAATCAGAGAGTGATAAGACCTCACCTCAAACACAGGTGTTGAGGGAAAGCCATCAAATATCACCCTAAGCCATGATTTCAAAATGTGACACCTAACAATATGATGCTCTCAAAAACTTGACAAGTTCTTGACTTTTCAAAATTACCCCAGGGGGGGCTATAACATATATTGGATGAGGTCACGCCCACTCTAGGATTACCTATAAGATGGGTCACTCATTTTTCACTGGAGGCTGAAGAGGTGGAAAATGAGTGCATGTGAATTTTCACAAGTCTGCTAATATTGCTCCAGGCCAATGAACAGCTTAAGGTACTTCTTAGCTAACAACAGTAGACTCTTGATTAACCGGGATCGAATTAACCAGGATGCAGCTAAACCACGATGCCTCCAAAAGTGGTTATCTTGAGAAACAACGTCATTTGCTAAATCAATCCCCTATGCCAAATACAGGTGGAAAAATCCCTTTCCTGGAGTATAGGCAACCTGGGGAAATACATTTTTGTGTCTGATATTTAATAAGGCCATTTTACACAGTACATTTATTTGTACCAACTCCTCCGTGAACTCTTGCATGAGGCAAAATGTACCGTGTAAAGCAGCAAATTGTATGAACGCTTGTGTGAATGTCTCAATGCCTGCACGGGAAATAGAACCTGTTCTAATTTCGTTGAGACAAACGTACAATCTCACGTACATTCATTTGTACAAAATCTTTCATGTAAAACGGCCTACACACTATTGTCTCCGAAAGTTCCGCAGGTAGAATATTCACAGCTGGGTAATAGTGTTTGCCAGTAAGGTTGATTGACGGATAGTTCTTGTACTTGGATCCCGTGTGGGTTGACATATTTGATGGATTGGAAAGCCCTTGTTATATGTCAAGGAAAGACCATAGTTGCAAAATTGAGCCTCCAAGACAGCTATCAAATACATTAAAGTATTCCTTTCTGCATAGTAGGGGATTGGAATGGTCTACCCGAGAAAATGTTTGAGCCCTTCTCAAATAGCATTCAAGTGTTGATGACAAGGTTGAAAAAATTGAATTCTGATTGTTTTTAGATCTTGAATTGTGATGTTTTTAGATTGATAGTTTTTTCTTTAAAAAAAATTAATTTTGATAGTTTTAGATCATAGCATACGTCTATGTTTCTTGTGAGCTTGTTCACTTTATTGATTGGATCTCTTTATATTTTTGTTCATAACTATCTATGTTACCACCCAACCAAATGGTCAACTTGTAACTATTCCAATAATAATAATAATATTACGAAAAAATTTAAATTCAACAGGCCTTTTTAAAAATCACAGGTAAGGGCTCCTAACAGCTGTAACGTGCGCTGTTGCTACATTTACTGCTTTTCACAACGTCAAAATACACTTGTGAAATTTGCTCTTATGTATAATTCTTTTTCACTCATTCAAAAAAAGTATGTCAATCGCCTAGATATTGCGCTGTTTGCTTCAAAACTGTTTAATCTATTTTTATGCAGGTTTTAGAGGTATCTTAAAAATAGCTTTTTAGTTATAGGAAATCTAGTATTTGTATTTTGTTGTTTGCCATATATCATAGTGAAAAAAAAGGTCAATTTAATGTGCAATTTCTCACCAATTATGAGGTAAATCAATCCCAAATTTAACTCGGGCACTTCTAGGTGTATAAATTAGTTTTTCCCATAATTTCATAAATTCCTGGAACAGATTGATATGACTAAGAAGTATCCTAAAATGAGTCACAAAGTGCAGCAGACAACTGGCGAGGACCAGCTTCACTAACTACTAAAATGTCAGCTCCAGATAACCAACACACTTTTTTTTTACTCCTCCATTTCAATGCTTGTTTTTCAATCAAGTATAACAAAAATCAGAAAAAAAATATAGGTTAGACTTCATTTTGTTAATTTTATTTTATGACTGAAATACTGCTTCACCTTAACATGCTTAGGTGGAACAAAAACATATTTTGAGAACTTACTCCCTGGAGCATTCCAAGAAAAAAGATAAAAAGCAAGAGCATTTATTTATGTAAATGAATTTAACCTTGCCTGTTGCAATCACTTACAACTACTAAAAAAAAACTTCATAGGAAACAGTCGCCATGCTCAACAACCTATCACAAAATGATAGGAATAACACTGGGAATTTACCCTGGATATTATTTGTAGGCAGCAATCTTAAACATAGTGGTTAAGGCATGCCCAAAGGGCGATTGCTTGGAAGAGTTTTAAATACAGTCTCACCTCCGAAAGGGAATCAACTGAGAACTTGACACTGATGGCCGACATCTTGTCATCATCCGTGGTCGGAGGCGCCACATACCCTTCCTCATCATCACTAGTAAGGCCCAGCTCGTCGCCATAACAGGTATGCACCCACTGCCACATCTCCTGCATAGACATGCGCTGCAAGGTAAATAAAGACAGCTGAGTATAAAGCTGATTTCTAAATGCGATATAAAGGAAAGAAACACAAAGAGGTTGTTTGAAAGATTTGCATCCCATCAACTCAGTTTCCATACATTTGTTAAGCTATGAACTAGTTTTAAAAAAAATACAAATTTTACAATTGTAAAATCCATAAACAAGAATGATTAGTGAGAAATGACCAATGAGTAATTTCAGATTTCAACAGTCCATGATTTTTCATTTAGCCATGACAACCAAATCAACCCATTCAAAGATAAAGTTAAGAAAATCATGCTTTCAACTGAAATGTACAAGGGTATTAAAATAAAGGTTTCTCTGAATTCTGACAATACAAAAGGTGTGTTCCATTGAATTTTATTTCACAGGAAATAAAAAAAACAGCACAGAACTTTAGGTAGAAAAAAGTAATAGAATCCATAACCCGTAATGACCAACATGATAAAACTTCATTTAGAATGAGAAAGTATAACCTGCACATGTATGATTTTTTACTATGACTTATTTTATAAATGGACACAAAAGTAGCATTCAAGCATTCCTAAAACATGAGCTGATATCATCTCCTTCAGTCAATAAAAGGTTATAAATAACTTCTTGAGGAAGTGGTTAAAAAATGGATTGAAGAAAGATTAACCCGCACCAGGGATTAACTCAACATTTAAGGAACACCCACTAAAAACAGAGGTGGTACATACTCACTCTAGCCGTTTGTGTTCTTTGGGCGAGGAGTAGCTATTTCCTACAGACTTCATGAAGGGCAAACACACACACAAATACACTAAAATGAATAGTAGACTCCATAAGTCAAAGGATAAGGGATAACCACAGGCCAATCACTTTACCAAGTAGCATTTTTCCCATGGGGAGTGGTTAAACTCTCGTTCAAGGGAAACCCAAGCCGGACACACTCAAGTAAGTGGTTTAGGAGGAAATTAATCCCGTGCCAATAACCAACAGGCCCATCTGACTCCACCAAGATGTTCATGAGGTTGCTAATCTGATCGCCAATTTTGTAGAGTTGGGATCAACATCATTGAGAAACTTGGGAGGATTCAGGTGTGCCTGTTGTAAGTTGGTCACCGGCACAGAATTAATTTCCTCCTGAACCACTTACTAGATTACTGCCTGATGGTGTTTCTCTCAGACTAGGAGATAGCTACTAATCGTTTGTAAAACATTAACAGGTAGAATGAGTACTGCCTCCATGTTGACTGGGTGTGCCTCATTGTTGACATGATCCCTGGCGTGGGTTAATCCCCCATGGATATTTATTCCCCGTGGATGATTAATCCCTGGTGAGGGTACGTCCCTTTAAAATTGACGCCTTCTTCAAGAAAGGTAAACATTTACCGCTATAGGGGTTATTACCTATAAATAATAGTTTTGCTGTTTGAGCTCACTTTGTCATAATCTAATTTGTTGCAAAAATAACTTGTACTCTTCAAATGTGGTAAAAGAAAACTAAAAACTAAACATGATTACAAATAGTCAATTTTAGAATATAAATGCCAGCTTAAGTGACTAAATCAACTAGAAAATGTGATAATAAGCATGCAGACGCATACAGAGAAGAAAGAGCCATTTTAGAAGAAGAAAGAAAAAGTCACCTGAAGAAGATAACATGGAGACAATAATTTGAAGAAGCATAACCTGTAGAAAATCTATGCTTAAAGGAACATTGTGAATCAAGTAATCATCAAATACACTGAGTGACTACACAAACAGCAAACAAACAAAACAAAGCCAACACCTTAAATGGCTAACAGTCCATTAACATGAGTTAGGAGCCAGAGATAATAGTCAAGAGTAAAAAAGAAAAAAAAACATTACAAACAGGCAAATGATCATCGAGAGAACAGACCAGAAGCATTAACACATGCTCTCATTTTGATCAATCATGGATTTAATGGCATTCTCCAAAATTTACATCAGTTCAAAAATTCACACTTATCAACAAGTCTGACTCAACAAGAACAGTAGACTTTTGGAACTGTTGGGGGTTGTTCGGGTTTCCCACCGGGTCAAACTCTCCATTTCTGCCGATGTTTCGATGAACAAGTCGTTCATCATCCTCAGGGCATATCATGCAATGCAACTAGTCCGCATTATATAGGCTTGGCTCCTGGTCAAGTGTTGTGGGATTGGTCTGCTGTTTCCTGCCTGGAAACCAGTACTGAGAAGCATGTGAGGCCAGGGAAAAAAGGCAGGAAACAGTGGACCAATCCCACAACACTTGACCAGGAGCCAAGCCTATATAATGCGGACTAGTAACATTGCATGATATGCCCTAAGGATGATGAATAACTCGTTCATTGAAACATCGGCAGAAATGGAGAGTTTGACCCGGTGGGAAATCCAAACAACCCACAACACATACGCCAGGAAAGCCTTAGATCTTTTGGAACTGTTTTGTACATTCATAAAAAATCACTATTACCACATATTAATGTAGGCCTATTAAGAGTGTTCTTCACAAAGCTATTACAAAGAATCAAATGATGAATTTTCTGATGGTATATATGTAATACTCTAGTTTTGTTGGGGAATAAGATAGTGTGTATAAAGCAAAGCATGAATGTAAAAGAAGCACAAGAGGTACGCAAGGATAGGTCCATATGGAGGAAATCGTTATAAGAGAGCCAATTTCCTAGGCCTATCAGCAATAAATAAGTTCTATGACTTTGCCTACCCTTTAAGTGAATGGTGAGATGGCTATGTACAAACGTATGCTGGGAAGAGACAACATTGTACATGAATCATTAATAGACCACTGTCACAAGTAAAACCAATGCTGTATAAGACTCCGTAAGACTTCACTCAAAATGAGATAATTCCACATGCTCAGATATAAACAAATACTTTAACCTCCCAAAATACATATACATATATATATGTACCTAGATATAGTAACTGCATTCACTTGTTCGACAATCACTTGCACAGTTCAGTAAATTATAAATTCAGTATTTTCTTAAAAAGACAAGAAGTTCTACATCAGGGTTTGATATCTGAGCTATAATGTGTATAGATTAGTAACAAAAGCCAAGAAGTATTGAAGTATTTCATAAAAACATATATAATGGCAATAAAGCCCAGACAAAAACTGCTGCAGAGCATAATAATTTGTAAGAAATGGTAATGTGGCATAATCGGTGAAAGTTGAATATCAAATGGATTGAGAGAATCATCATCAAAGAAGTCCTACAAAGAGTTGGAGAGGAACAAGGTACATATAATGAAAACTGAGAAGAGACATTGAGCACATTTGATGACATAATAGCCAATTTAAAACTATCATGGAAGAACAAATGAGTGGTGAGAATTGCCAAGGAAGACCAAGAATGGAACACATATGGCAAATTATGAAGGACATTAACGAGAAGGCTTATGTAGGAATGAAACAGTTAGCAGATAGGAAAGTGGAGTATAGAGCTACAGAAAACCAATCTTTGGACTAATGGTTGCTGATGATAATGTGCATAGAGCAGTATGTGAGGAATGGAATTCACTCTTTAATGCACAGCGTTACATACCTTTCTCGGTCACAATGAAAATTAGGATAAGTGTTTGCTCATAATTTCCAACAAATATCAAACTTATGTGTAACCAATCTGAAGAGTATACCATCAAATTTTCGAACATATATGATTGATCTCATCGTGTAATATTCAACCCTTTTTGGGCAACTTCCATCTGGCAGACCCTTATACATAGTGAACAAAACTATGAGCAATATGATGAGTGGATACGGCCTTCCACTGTAAATGAGGACATTTGAGTAAAAAATTTGAACTGTTGACGACTCTATCCCTAATAAACCATGAACAGTTTTGAAATGCCTAATGGTTATCATTGTTTGGTGTACGGGTTTCTAAAAGTTGTAGATTTTAGATTTTCAAGTGCCCTGACTACCCAGGTTATACAGCACTGTCTCACCAAAGACCTTAATCTTAAGAAAAATGCAACAGCCATCAAGGTAGGGCTCAAAATTTGTGACCTTCTGGAAGTGAGGACAGAGTATGCTCATCATGATTCTCCTATCACGGCCAATTCCATCACCGTGGTCACCCAATTGAAGCAAGGACAAGGAGGCTTCAAATTCTGTAAGCCAAAATTCCAGACAGAGTTAATTCCTCCCAGACAGCCCATGCTGCTTGAGGACATGTCTGGGAAAATGAAGACAGTTGGCAGCATTGTGAGTGGATCCTGGTCATGTGAAGGCTGGAGAATCTCAAAGGCCCGAGTTTGAATCCCGGCAGCAGTAAAGATTAATTGGTGGAACCCTGATCCCTTACGGAGCCATTCGGAGAGCACTTTTAAGAGCAGAACTCAATCGCCTTTGAATTAAAACTTTGAATCCCTTGTCACATTCTGCTACAATTAAACTAAGGCTGATCTTGGGTAGCTCTCCATCCTTCCTCCATTCCACGAAAATAATAATCCTACCTCCACCAACCCACACAATGTGACCTAAATGGTGCAAATGACCTTGGTTTTGGTCACCTCCCTCATAAACTACTACCATTAGGAGCTATGACTGTGTACTCTCTTCAGATTGAAACATTAGGGAGAATTTTAAATTGAATTCAAGTATTTCATTGAAAAATAAAGATGCCCAGAGAGCAGACCAAGTTCTTAAAAAGCATACATTATCCAGTTTCCTCCTGTGACGTCTTGCATTCTGAAACTAAGCAAAGAACCTATCTCAGGAATGAAAACTACAGCCACTTCACATAATACAACATTAACCCTTTCACCACATCAAAATATTTCACTTAGGTTCCAGAAATTTGCCTATTAACCACAAAAATATTCAAGTAATAATTAATTTATCAGAAATTCTTTATTTTTACTGTCTTTATAACCTCATCTAACATCGACAAATAAAAACTCAAATAAAATTTATTCATTGATAATAGCAAGATTTTTAATAATTGAAAACATTTCGCTGAATCAAACAATCAATTGAATGGCCATGGAATATTCCAGCCGTCAGACTTAATGGCCATAATTTTTTTGTGGGTATCCCTGCATTTCGCAGTGAAAGGGTTAATAAAATATGCATACTTATTGGGCTTATAATGGAAAAAGAAAAAAATTTCCTCAATTGAAGATACATAACACAAGACACAACCACAAGCTGAGCAAAACAACCAATTTCAGGTCATTTTAAACAGCATTTTCCTAGCAAACCAGACACCATGACAACGGCTGAAGGTTTAGATTATGCAGACGTTTCCCAGGACTTTCTCACAATCATTTATTCACCATTTATTTTATTTCATTAGGTGGGACTCCAATTTGCTCACAACAACATAGAATTTAAGATTGCATTTCACAATTATGCCAATAAAATAACTTGACCCAAAACAATCAGCTACTGGAGAAACACCAACCCATGAACGGCCTCTTCAAGAGGCCTACACATGCATTGGAATATTAGAGAATACATTGATAGGACCCCCAGAGGTCACATGCAATGTCTTCCACATCTACGTCCACAAAATTACTGAACAGTGTTTCGTAATTGTGTAGAATGATCATGCTAAACAGAACTGCAGTACCTCTCCCCTCCACACTAACTCCAAGAGATGTTTGCCCATGGTCATATATACAGTGAAACTTCCTTGAACTTCTTGCAATACAGACAAATTTAAGCTGTTCTCAAACATGTGCCAAGTTTTGCTGAATGCAGGATGATGATTCACTTTCAATATCCAACCTACGTGGTTATCACAATCACAATTTATCCAAGAAAAATGGAAACAAAAAAATAACTCACCTGTCTTAATCACTGTTTTTTACTTCAGCATGGAGATTCAATATGCTTTTCACCGAGTTTTTGATGCCATGCGAGAACTAACCTTTTATCTACATCCCTAAAACTCAAGTTATCCCTAATGCCCGCCTAGCACTGTTTAGCTATATGATTTTCATAATCTGTACACAGTAAAACCTTGATTTTATTTATTTGGAGGGACCAAAAAAGTGGCAGTATTTAAAATCATAGTGTGTAAAATTGAGGGTTGATAACAATACATGATACATATTAGTGATGTGGTCAGGATTTGAAGATTCGATCGAATCCGCCCAAAAATGATTCCAACCTTAGTAGTGCAGGTGGCCTATGTGCTACGTTGCAGGGTAATGTAAATCGTCGTATAATCTAGTTTCTAGATTATACGACGACTCTAGTAGCCTCAGAATTTTAGTATCTCACTGTTGTTTTACTACAGAAGTGTCGATACTTTGTGTGAACATTAATTGCATCATAAATGTGTAGATAAGTGGATATTTTATGGCTATAAATCACTGAAAGTTTCATTTAAAATTCGGCGCACAGGGCCTACACACACCACCCTCATAACCTCCAAATACATCATTTTCAAAGCCAATGTGTATGCCGCAGACCATTTGGTATGCTTGCCGTTTTAAAGTGTAAGTTGAAGTTAGTTTACAGTGAAAGAAAGAGTTTCAGATGTGGGATTCGGATTCGACCCATCACCACATGATATGTTAACATTTTTAATTTGCCTTCATTGTATTGAAAATCAAGTAATGAGTCAAACATTTGTATTGATGAATAATTAGTAAGAAATTGAAGAAATGCTTAGTTTGATCCTTTTTTTATGCAAGTTCATTTCATGGCTACGTGACGACAACACAAGCAATTTCTTACGATGTATATTCCACAAAATACTGGTTCTCTAGCTGCAATCAATAGGATCAAAGAGGAAATGACAATGCACTGAGTCAATAATAATATTCTGATGAAGTAATAGCCTAACGTTGATGCAGTTTCATTAATGTTTGGCAGCAATAGTTGTCCTTGTCGAAGTAAAAATTGCAAAAGTGATGTAACTCAATTGTGGGCCATACTTGGTTGTTACACATTATCTCCTCAGCATTGCAAGTTCAGATGAGTGCCAATTGAGTGATGTTCGATGGTCAGATTCGTGGATTACACATCTGACAATCCCGCAACCAGTAAGATGCACCGTCCCCTACTCACACACATCATTTAGGGGATGGCGAGTGGTGCATAATTGTCCACTGTGTAGCCATAACTAGAAGCCAAATACATTTTACCAGCAACACGATTCTTATTTGTGCAAATGAGTGAGTTGCATAGTGGTGAGTCCTAGGAAGATTATTCCCTGATGCCACAGACGGAGCAAGCAAGTTCACAATGTTTTCGTGTTTGAGTTTATGCTTTATTATGAGCATTTACCATAAAAATAAATGAAACATCAAAAAGAAAGTGTGCAGTTTTCAACATTTCTAAAAAATTGAATATTCATCCTTACCAGAGTTAATGGCTAATAGTGGCGAACTGAAGTATGTGTTATCATGTTGTGCTATGCAACGAAGAACTGAGCAAATCATGCATGCATAGCTTGGGCTGTGCAAATGGACTAAAAATCATTTGTATATTTGTCTTGATGTCTGTTAACATAGGTTTAAGTTATGATTTGCAATATTCGTTGGACTTTTATCGCGTTTTGAATTTTCACTAAATTTGCTAAATATGCTCACACTTTATAATCATGTTAAATGGAACTTACGTACTTATGTATATGAAAAACTGAGACAAATTTCCAACTTCTGTATGTTGTATACTATGTATTTTTCCTTTGCAAACAAAATATGTTTTAATGTAAAATTCTGCTCCATAGGAGCTATTGCTCCTAGGACAAATGTTTTTTTCTATTCTATTCTATGTAAAATCGAGAGTTACGTAAAATCAAGGTATACCGTATCACAACGTTATGAGCTGCAGGGAATGTTTACCAATACAGTTTATGCAGTATTTTGTACACCCTCAGGCTAGATATACAAGGCACATTTATGCATAACAATCTCTGAGACTAAATATTCTCAAACTGTTGAGTCAAGCAAAGCTTATTGCAGAGGATGCCAAAGCTAAATAGGTAACTATGTAATGACGAGAGATGAATCGACAGTCTGCACCAATCAAGATAAATCATGCTTTGCCCAGCTGTCATTCGAGAAATACAAGGCAAGCACAGTATTTCCTGACTCCTTTGAATGGTTCCTATCTCAAGATGGGATGGATAATGCATATGACAACAGCTTGTCTCTGCTATGACTCATAGCATATCTTAAGCTAACCCATGGTGAAATATATTGCTTTCTCATTTCTCAAATGAGTTTAAAAAGAGAATTTGGAAGTGCTACTAAAGATACCAAAAAGAAACAGGAAATGTTTCCCTTGCAGGATTAGTTGATTGTATTAAATGAACTTGGAGACAGTAGTTCAGCCACCTCATTAGCATGATAGTGCAGTATGAATGAATCACCAATAAGAAGAAAAAATTCACCCTCGTGCCAAACAAGGATCCTTGTTAGCCAAAGAAAATCAACACACATTCAAGGATGATGAATTTTTCAGATCTACCAAGATATATGAAAGTTTTCACCACAAATGTTGATCAATGTATTGATAACTTATGACTGATGAAAATAATATTTTCATTCACATTACTTGGTGCAAAGGAGACCAATTTCATTCAGCAAAGTTCCACTGTGCATCAAAGCACTTAGTATGTAAGGATTCATATGTACAACACCATCAATGAAAATGGAGAACATGTCCTTTCCTAGCCCTCACTAATCTCCTCCCACCACTCCCCACCACCTCACATTCCATTCCCGTTACCTAATTTCCACCCTCAACCCACTCCTACTTCACCCGCAGTCAACATTTCCATATCCTACCTCCTCCTCCTTCTATTATGTGACTGCCGAGTGCATGTAAAATCTCTTACATAGATCTCCTGATGATGCCATCCGTCGACAAAACCTGTAGTGATAAATTCTGTGAAGTCTCAAAAGTTTTTATACATTCAGCAAGAGATTTGACAAAGTTGAGCCTGACACTATCAAATTTGATCAGTGGCTTTCTCTGGCCTCATACTACCTTACTTCAAATTATCCACTATCTATCTACTAACAAAAATCAACTAGCTATAAAAAATAAAAGATGATGCATAATTTTATCAGTGATCATAATGTATGCTACCAGCAAAACATAAGGAAACAAATTGTTAAAGCAAAACACTCATTACTTCTTAAAATATTTCTACCAACATGCTATGAAAATTTTGACAAGAGAACCCTAAGTAAGCAATTATACTCATCAGTCTAACATCATGCAAGGTACCCCGGGTAATTAATTCATTTTAACTTTAATCTTAAAAGACTGGGTGCCAATTATTTCATCAAGCAGGTTAAAAGAGAGCTATAACCCATTAACTACATAAAAATATGGATGCTTACTTGAATGAAGGGAGTGAATCCAGGGCAGAATGGCACATGAAATTGATTTGGAAACAAAGATTTAAAAAATAAAAAAAAATACAAATTAAGAGTCATATACTTATATATACGCATATCAAAAACTGTAAACCTCAAAGAGTTGTATTTCATTTAACTACCTCTGCTTGGAATACATAATACTTTTTTTTTAAAGAAATCTAACTTTACAAATTTGAGAAAAAAAAACTGCCTCAGCTTAAAAGACTTTCCATTCAAAAAGGTAGGTGTAAAAAGATTTTTTTCAAAACTCATTTTGACTCAAAAGAGTAACCAAAAGAATCTATCAGGGTTGAGTGTGATAGAACTACATGGGAGGATGGATGGCTTATATATCTGGTTTCACAGATGGAGAAGAAATGTTTTAGTCAAAGCATAAATAAAACAAGAGGCTTTTTAATAAATGGACTGTGCCTTTGAAAGTGGCATGCAAATATGAATCCACACCATTCAAAAATTCTTGACTAAAGAGTGCAATTACTCTGGAAAACAAAAAAATACTTGCACTTGATCCACTTGATTAAATATTTTGGTACTTTTCTGTTGCAAACCTCTTTGATTAATGACCAATAAAATTACAGCCTGAGAATGAGAAACGAGGATAAAATAAGAAAAATACTAGGCATAGAATGCCTTGTGCCCTCTTTCTACTCCCTGTGTGGGTCTTAAGTTTCACATTTAAATTTTTACAAAAATATATGTAGTCTCTTGACACGTTCGACATACATTTCAAGAAACACATATGGTTCACTTATTTTTTTCTAGATTTAAAATATTAAGTAAGCACTTCATTATCATTACCTGTAATGCAAATATGAAAAAAAGTCATTAGCCAAAGTCAACTTAAGTAATCTTCCAAGACTGACAATTACTTTTTAGCATTTCATATTTCTCCACATTCAAATCATATTACACCATTTAAGGAAGGATCTATCAGATATTTATTTGCATACTTTTGACAGATGAAAATCAAAATCATAAACTGAAGTCGAAGGAGATAAAAAAGACTTAGACTGACTTTACAGAAGTTGTATAATATGACTTTGTGTTTTTTCACAAGTTAATGTAAATGGCACAACACATTTCACAAGTGGTCAATCTCATACAAGAACAACATACAGTAGAGTGCCGATTATCCAACACTCAACAACGCCCTCCCCTACTCTTCCTTTCTGTCCCCTCCCCTCCCCACCTACACACCTTTGTCCACAGTAGAAGCCAGCGGTCGTGTACAAGTCAACAAAGATGCCATATTTTGCCCTCACTAAAAGTTTTCCTGCAGCAGGCTAATCAATAACACAATTGATAGTGCTGCATTAACATGAGTCTCCTGAATCACTGCTTGCGCAACCCGGGCGAGCGAGCTTACACAGGAAACCCTCAACCCTCAGTTCAAACCCTCTTAAACCAAAATATCGATTAATTCAAAGTTGCGCAATGTCCCCAGCAAACAGAATAGGAAATTGTGTACTTGATGGTATGGATAATTCGAAATACGCTTAATATGTAACTCGAATTCGAACTTCGTCCTGTGATGCCCCAACGTATCGTTTATTTTGAAACGATTCACGGGGGCAGCGCACTTCGATGATTAGTTATTATCGGCACAAAAAAGGTAGAACGCTGAACTTTTAAGTATTTGTATGAAATTCCGCAAGAGCTCCATAGAGTCATGTAATATATCGTTTTACTCCTTGTTTATTTAACTACAAAATGAATTCATTTAAAAGTGATTAAATGTAAACATTTAGCGTCTACGGTCGAAAGGGTGAAGAAAAACACACTAATAACTAGGAGAACTTCGAAATGATCGTCTTCTTCATCTCGTCACAGCCAAAATATTTGATTCGTGCACTTCATTATTTTTTTTATGGAGAGAATGACATCTCCACATTATAAATATTATTTGAAAATTAAATTTTACCCATTCTTCGATTTTTAAAATGGCCGAAAGCTACCTTTCAATTTCTGAGATGTAGAAAAGTATATTAATATCGAATTTACGTATGCTTTATGGAAAGAATATTGCAAAACTTTTCATGCAAGGAAATGTTAATATTCTTCCTCTAACTTAAAATAAACCACAAAGAAGAAAATCGGCTCGTGGAATGTACACTACCATTTTGCGCAGTTGGTAATGGTGAAACTCCTGCCCTCACGCGCCTCATATCAAGTTCAGCTTTCTACCTTTTTAGTGGCGATAGTAGTGCTTATTTCAAAGTCATTGTGATTTTGGCATCTCTTTCTTGAGCATAAGTTACTTTTAAGTGTTGCCAAGTTATTTTGAACTTTTGCTTAAGCTTATGGTGCGCTGCGTGCCAGTAGCTGTTTACCCCCAATCAAATATCCCTCGATACACATCTCAGCCGCTCCGTCCTTGGGTTTTTTTTGGGGCTTTCGTGCCATGACTACAATGCCTGTTTTTGTAATGCTTTCCCCACTCTTCCTTCCTAGCTTCCTTTCCTTGAATGATAACTGTAGGATCGCCAGGCAGTGTGGAGTAGTATTTTCTGGATGGTGTGATATCATTTACCCATCTTCCCTGTGTTAGCACTTTCATCGTTTGGTAGCCGCTCCTCCCATCTCACTTCGCGCGCTTCCCCAGATTCTTTTGTTTGCTCTGAATTGCTGACAAGTCATGGTTCTCAGATTTGTTTATGCTTTTTCCATCTACTCTTGTCCCATCTCCCCAAACTCAAATGTGAATCACAAGGTAAGGAAGGCAGAAGATATATGGAACTATCCATTTTGAATAAAGAACTTGGTACTTTTCCACACTGTGTGGAAAAAAGTTTTTTAAATTCAAAATAAATATCTATAACTTCCACGAAGTCAAGCCTGAAATTTATATAGGGACTACTTCTGTGTGGTGTATGTCCAACATTGCGTCAGGGATTTTTTTCTTGGGTTCCCTCGAGCTACTTTTGGAGGGCTAAGGGATTCTGGGGTCGTCGCTGACCTTGACGTGATACTCCACCCCTACCCTTCTCTCTCCTCTTCCAAGCCCCTCCCCTATTGGAAGCCACCTGACAATGAGAAGAGAAGGGCGTGAGGAAGAAATGAGTGAAATGTGATACTTTTGGTTCGTGGTCGTAACTGATAAGGGACTTCTGGCGGCCAAGGTAGATGATGCAGCAGTTCTTCAATGTAGGAAAGTCTTGGGGGAAAGGGACTGATAGCAGGCCAGTAAATTTATAGGTCTACGGCAAAAATTTTGGTAGCGAAAATAATCTTATGTGATATCACTGGAAATATGCCCAAAATCATTCAATTTGTTTTTATTTTCCACGTGATCACATCTGATAGTGCATACTTCTCCAACTTAAACTTGAACCTGATAAACTTGAAGAATTTCGTCCATTAACTCCTCATTTTAGTGCATATTCTTTGCCTTTTGATAAAAAAATATAGTAGTACGGTGATTATCTCGGAAAATATGGGACCTTTTCCGTTAATTTTTGGAAAGTACGTTTAGTTCGAGCCCGGATAATTCGAAGTCAAATTTTTTTGGTCCCTTGAATTTTGAATTAATGAGGTTTTACTGTATTGCTTCAGCGGCCATTTTATATTTGCTAAGTTTCCTTCAGGAAAATGACTGACTCAAAATGTCTAATTCTTCGGGAAAGAGGAAGCACTTCGTGTTAGATATTTCGGAGAAGTTGAGGATAATTGAAAGGGCATCCAAGGGAGACTCAGAGGCTAAAATAACTCTGATTGGCTCAGTCATGACGACAAATTGTAAGGACATCAGATTCTTGATGACAATGCTATTATCTTTGCCACCAGAACTGCGAACACTAGTTCAGTTTGCTTGGTTAACTTCGATAGTGATGAGAAAGAAACAATCGATTCAAAAAGAGTTTCTCACAAATCATACTGCATTCAGCAAAAACATTGAAGCAGTTAATGGAACAGGAAGATGACACCTCTGTACCAGGCATGTTGTGTGTTAAAAAATTAGGATGGCCATAAAAAAGAAAATATATAAAGCAAAAATGCAAAAGAAAGTGACAGATTCTTTTCACGTTCTGTAAGATGATTGCGTGAAGTCAGGATTATTTTTACTACCTTAAAAATTGATTAGTGGCATCAGATAGAACCAGTTTGGGAATTGGGGTGGTCAGTGACCTCGAGTTGTTTGCTTTGAGAGCTGGCTGAGAAAGAATGAAGATTAATGGGGTCAGAGTTCAGTGAAGTGTCTTCTATTCCTCATAGAACAGACTTGCCTAGGTTAGTCATTGCTTGGAATGGGGGAATGGAACTCTGACAAGCTGTAGTCGTGCAAGTGTGCATCAGCTCTACCTTGACTGAGTGGTTAAAAAAAACAAGAGGTTAATTTTACCAATCGGCATAGTTTCAGTTTCCTCGTGATGATCGTATTACATTGCAATCAAGAATGAAAACATTTACCGCAAGGCAAATACCATGAGTGGGTACCTAAAAACGGGACGCATTGCAAGTCTAAGAATAAAATTCCCTGATCAACAAATACTTATTTTAGAAGTGAAATGTTTCGGAGAAGTTAATGGAACAAATGAATGCCCTATTAAGGAAATGGTAGGAAAAACGAGTATTTCAATGCCATTGGCACAAAAAACTGAGAAAGCATGGCACTGAAACCAAGGCCACAACTACCTCGAAATTGAACATGGAATGGATTATCAGTCACTTTCAGTTATCCAATTGGGCTTCCCCCTCCATCAACACGGATAATCAGCACTCTCCCTTTTTCCCTAGATTCATCTCACAGTGGCATAATCATTTGTGCATCATTACCTACGTCAAGGTGGAGTTAAATGTGTGGTACTATGTAAATTAACCAATGGAGCCAAGTACTCAGTTTTTTTCTTATCATGAGAAAAATCATAAATAATAGTTTTCAGTTGAGTCTGCAACGCTTCCCTCATGGTCATATTCCAATTTTTTCAGTTTACACTCATCTAAGACTGACGGTTTATACAAGTAACTGGCCACAATCAATCTTAAAACAATCACAATACCTTTGAATTCTAAGCATAATGAAATTATTCCGTTTTATCATGGCTAAATCTCAATTGGAAAGGGAACTATGGTATGATACAAAGTCTTATTTTCAAAACTTATCATGGTCAACATCCGGTCATTGTTTCCTCTGAAACTTAAAAAACAATGCTTGTCAAAATGAGCAGACATTGTATCTTGGGGTTCACAACAGAAAAGCACCAAAATTACTACACCACACTCAATAACTATAACCAGCATGACTGAGAATAAAGAGACCAATACAACTACCTTAATAGACAATGAGAGTGACTATCAATCTGACAGGGCATTCGCAGCTCACATATGTATCACTCCACAATGCATGCAATCATCAAACAATAGCCAGCAGAGCAAAATATTGACATAATGAATGCAAGTTATTGCCTCTGAAATCTATATTTCATTTCAGTCACCAATCAATCATTGAGTGATTCATCCGAGGGAACATACCTCTTCCATGAGGGCATTCTGCCAAACCCTAAAGAGCATGAGGTAAGTTTTGTCCCTGGCACCAAAAGAAGTAAAGAAGTGGCGCTCTCCACTCTCAGTGCACACTTGGATGGCATTCGGAATCACCAAGGCAGTCTTCTCCTTCGTTATCGATGTTACTTCCTTCCAGCGCAAAGACACCTGCATAGGTGACAATTAGAAAGATGATGAGAGCAATGAAAGAAACATGTGCCTCACGATCCAAAACACTTGGCTAGCATTAGAGGCCCAAATAATAGCATTGTTTTGAAGTTATTACCATGAAGTCCTTCATGAGATTCATGACATTCAATGGGAACCAAACTACATATCTTAGGCTGATACCAAGAGCCACTAAGGTCCTCAGTGTTGACCTAACATGACCACACCACACTTGTTTACTATGAGGTAAATTTAAATGGAACTTAATGGAACAAATTTAGATAATATTACTAAAAGTAAAAAAATAAAATTATTGATAGTGTGTGATAAGAAGTGACGTCGCAGTTCATTTTGGTCCTGGTTCCAAGCTCAAAAACTGGAGGAAGTGAGAACTGAAGAACCGATCCACCCCATCCCTAATACGGTACAGACACCAGATATGCCAGGCTTATGCCAGCTGAGAAGGGAGAACAATGTTGACCACTCAAATAACTAATAGTAAAAGGTGTAATATGTAGTACAGTGGATTGAGAGTCAGTAAAATTGGCAATGTTTATGAAATTAAGGAGAAGGGATATGAAACCAGTATAAAACCATTAGCTGATTACATACACAAACACCAAAATTTGAAAAGTAAACTAAGTTTTTTCGTTAATGGTGTCTTTTCAACCTGAAAAACCAATTGTTATTATAAGCATTACAACTGACATCATAATAATGTAAAACATTGAAAAGGCACCAGACTTACAGATGTTTCCCATCTGAAGATGTTGGCATAGAAACTGAGGTAGTTTTGAGACACATAAATCCTTCCGTGAACTAATATGTCCTTCTGCAACGCAGATGAATAATCTGAAATAAGAAAAGAAACATAAAAATGGTTTCAAAAATGGAAACATAAAAATTTCAAGAATGTTAACTTATGGTGGAACTTAGCATATTTTGCTTCTTTAGCCACCATCTATTTTTTCCCTGCGATCCTGGACTGCACAAACCTTGTGTCACGAGGCATTGTGGTTGGTTGGATTGGTCAGAAAGGAGCATTGTGGGGTCATTGTTTATATGTACTGCTTTTGAACAACCGATATTTGTTCTTAATAGGGTTCCCATTAATCCCATTTTTACTGGGACAGTCCCATTTTTGATAGAATTTTCCAGTGTCCTGACTTTTTTCCAAATTTTCCGCTTTTTCCTTTTCTAAGTATCATTCCTGAAAGCAGTGCATTATGCTTTCAATTTTAAATATGCAGCACTCCTGGTGTCAAATTCATGAAACTTTGATGAGGTACCTATATTAAGAAGTTGGTAATTCTAATAACGATGCTCGTTTTTTACCCATGCTTCTGTTGGCATACATACACACACAGTTCCCGGTTGCATATGAAGTGACATCAGTTCATTGACAACTTTGCTAGATTGTAAATTGGTTGCTTAGTGTTGCACATAGTTTGTATCATGCCGAAACGTACGTGCTTATTTAACGATAATATTAGAAGAGAATTTCCCATCATCGAATGAAACAGTGCAAGCTTTAATCATTGCAAAGACTTATTTTATGGATTTGTCTTGTGTTGACTTCCATGCCCAAATATTTAAGAAAAAGAAACTTCTCAGGTTCATAATGGAGTGTTTGCATAAATGGGGGATTGCTATGAAATCCATTCTATATCGTAAATTGTGTTTCCATAATAATATATTTAAATTACCAGCTCTAAATCTTGCCTAGTTTGTTTAATAATCACGATTTATTGAGCATTGTTTTCGCAACGATATATTTACGCCCAGCCATTGGCTCGTTGCGTAGTGACGTAATCCCCCTTGCAGCAGACGGGTGAGACTGTGTTATAGCGTGTTGAGGATGTATGAAGTGGAAATATACGAATTATTCCGACTTTACTGATTCAAAATAGGGAATCATTACGTTTGTAAAGTTAACAGGTATAATCGAGGCTTGATCCAACTATAAACCATGGTTGTTGCATCAACTATCGAGTAATGACTTGGCGGAATGCGGATAATTTTGGGTGAATAGTAAAGAGGGACATTGTCATTCAGTAATTCATTAGAATTTTCTACCAATAGGTATAGTAAAAGTTAGAAAAAATTACCAAAGTTTTAAAAGACATAACTGTAAAAGTATATTGTTTCTTATGTTATTCTTAATTTGATCGATGGCATGTGTACATCTTGTGCCAGGGTAAGGGAAACCGTTTGATGTTTATTATTTTGACATGCGAATTTGTACTCCATATGCAGGTTATCTTATACTGCAAACTACATATATTATTGTTACTCATAATTATTCAATTCAATCACCAAATATCCAATGCCGACCGCTTTTGTAGCAGTTGGTTCCTTATAAATTTCCTCGTAGACCAGTATTAACTTTTATAATGGGGTATATTTTCAGCGGTAATTTCATCGCCTAGCAGGTCGGAAGTTCTAAGGTTATCGTCTCTTGCTTTGAAAAAAATTATTCCAATTTTATATGAACATTGTGGCGCTCGACAATATGATCGTGTATTGAGTACAATATAAGTAGTAACCCTCTCTTCAATTTATAATATCAATCTTGATTATTTGAAACTTTTTAACAATCGATGCGTGTATTCACGAAAATATCAGACTCGTTCCTCACCACGCTAATCTCAATGGGTGTTTTCTCTTGCTGTCAATGTTTCTCCAAAATTATTATTAATAGTTTTTGAAAATTTTTACTAATCTGGAATCATTTGAAATCATTAAACTAAAAATCTGGACAAATAAGAAATTTTCAACACAAATCTTAGTTATCTGGGCACATTTTCAGCTGGTATTAACAGATAGCGAAGCAAAACCCAATCTACGAATATGCTGTTAGTTTATAATATTTTCGTGCATCTTAAATGGTGTTGACTACCGGGTGCTTTACTATAGTACTTACTTACATATATATACTATTTTTGTGTGCATATCGTGGCACAGTCTAAACTTACTTCGCAAAACTTGACAGTGGCAGGCTTCCCTTCATATAAGTTATTTTTGTTTGTATTCATGATTAAGTAAAATACTAAGTACCTACAAATTTTGTAGAAAAGTATAAAGTATCTTACTTAATCATGAATGGAAATATAGTGAGTTTAGTTTAGATTGTGCACACGGGTTTTTAGCCGTCTAAAATGTTGCGTCTAACGGTTTGGTGGCCGAAAAATATTGCCATCACTGAAATGAAAAAACATTTGGAAAATATTTTAAACATATATTCTATTCATGGATGAAATTATTTTATAATTCCCGTATTTTAAACAATGATATGAGTTTCTAGATACGGAAACCCCGAGTTGATCATGTATGAGCAAATGAGTTTAGTTTGAGTCTAGTCAATATATCAGTTATGGTGATGGAGACGCGGTAAAGTCATCGCCTAGCAGTTCGGAGATCACGATTACGAGAGATCCGAGGGGGTACTTTTTCTTACTTTTCAGTTTGTATAACTATCCATAGTTTTTAACGCGCCAATGTCCTCTGTGCTGTGCTCTTTTTGTTTTGTTGTTTTTTACAGGATTGATGAAATTGAATGATTGTATAAGTGCTTCGCAGGCATAACAAACAAAATAATAACACAGTCTAATAGGCTTAAATCGCTTACATTATAGTTCAATTCATTAAACTCTGGTCCTTCTTTATCGTATTAATTATGCCATGGGTATAATTTGGTACCTGCATGGTGTACTTCGGCACCCTATAGCCTATTGCGCAAAATATTCACCGTTCAAGGCGGAAAAGAACCAGAACGAATGTAAACAAACCCGGTAGTGACTGCCGAGTCAGGGGGATGACGTCACAGCAGTCGCAATATGGTCGCGGTCTGTTTGTGCGCAAGGCTAAAATTGTGATTTTAAATCTCTTATTATTACAAAAGTAGGCAATGTGCAACAGCTAAATTTTGGATTTAGGGTTTTTATGTTCAAAGTTAACATTTGCCGTTGTTTCCTAAATTTGTGCAAATACTCCACTGTGATAAATATTCTAATATATTGTGTAAACCTGAACATTAATCAGGCATATTTGGACATTCTGTTCTTCTAATTGTTGTGTGATTGTGATTCATAATACAGGCATGATGAATTTAATTCTGTTTTTCTCATTTCTAATGTGTCCTGCTTTTTTACGAAATGTCCCCGTTTTTTGAAAAGAGAAAAATCCAAAATGTCTAATTTTTTCAAAAATACATAATAGGAACCCTATTCTTAGGCACTAATTTTTATATACGTGCACTGTTGGCAAATAGATGCATGGCTACGTCAGAGTTACATGAAAAGTAATACAGAGAAGAAAAAATAAAACAGATAATTATAACACAATAATAGTATCAGAAATTTGTCAGTGAATCTTCTAAATATTCTGTGACACTGTAATAACACCTCTTGTTCAGAAAAAGTTTTACCCTCTTTTTAAATATGGAAGGTGAGTAGATAGCTTTAATTTCATTTGGAATTTCATTGAAAATTGTGGAAGCAGAATTATAGGGGCCTTTCAGGCAGAGATATCTTGTGGTGTACTGAATTTTGAGTATATTATTTCTGGAGCGGGTGGAGTAATTATGGTAAGAGACATTGGAAGGAAATTTATCCAGGTTGGAATATATAGTAACAAGCACAGGTGAAAATATATAGAGATGGAAGTTAAGGATTCTAGCATTAGAGAAAAGAGGTTCGCCATGGGTACATATGGAGACTCTTACGGTACGTACATGGTCTTAATTGCTTGTTTCTGTGCTGAGAAAACTCTTGTTGAATTACCCCAGAATAAGATACCAGGTAGTGCGAATAGTGTACCAGGTAGTGAGACTTGGAGGATACACGCTAGGCTTAGATTACCTGAAAAATTCTGATCAGGCGTGTTTCAGTATGACACACAGGATATAATTTTTACCCCGAATCATACCTGTAGAACCGATAGAAGCGACAAATAAGAAAGATTCGACACTGAACTAATGGGTATAAAAATTCCTTATTTCCCAGCACCATTGGTGACTAAAACAAAGCAAAATGCACCATTAACAAGCGAATCACTTTCCTTCTCTCCCTCATCTTAATCATTTTTCCTATTCCTTCATGGATGGATGGAGACCCAATGCCCTCTGCCACTCTCCTCTGCAGGGACTAGTAGGTATTGCGTAAATGTAGATGAAAAGAGAAGGGCTACCAAGGAGGGAGGGAGGACAAGGATGATGTCTCTTTTTCCTTCAAACGAAAAAAAAAAAATCTCACCAACAATGAGCCTCTCTTCAGGTGGCAGGTCCTTGAAGATCCTCTTAAAATCCTCACTCCTTGTCTTGTACGTTGGATAAAGGGCATTGTACCAAGAGGACTTCTTGGCCTTGTCAAAGCTGCCTCCCGCACTGCCTCCCCCACCCTCCCCCCCACTGCTGCCCTTGCTCCCACCCCCCTTCTCCTTGTCCCGCTCCACGGATGACTCCTTCTTCTCCTTCGATGCCGACGTCAGGTACCAAACATTCCCTCCAGTCCCAACACCACTGCTCGAACTGCTGCCACCTGGGTGCGACACAACACACTATGGTGAGATACACTCAACAGGGGTGAATGATGGGTAGCAATGGAACTCTCAATACACTGACTTCTCATCAAGTGCAAAACATGTCTATAAATATATATCAATTTTACCCTATCATGAGAACTAATCTCACTTTTATGACAATGTTCACCATGCCAAATCACAGCAATGAAATACGCACAAATTGCCATCACACAAAAATAATCAGGCTGGATCGGGAATCTAACTATGGACTTCTGACTTGCCTGGCCAATGCACAGACCACTATGATACCCAGGCTTCCTAATTATCGTGGCAATTTTAGAGGACTCAAGGACACTAGATTCTGAGCCCTTACAACTCATTAAGGATGGAAACGCAAGGGATAAGAGGACTCCAAAGATGCTGCAACCCATGAGGCTGAATCCTATTCCAGCATTCTGTACTTAGCTGTGTACATGATGATGTTCATCCTACCAAATTATGACAATGAAATAAGCAAAAATTTCCATAAGGAAAAATTGGCCCGGACTGAGAAACAAACCATGGACCTTTGGCTTGCCTGGCTAATGCACAGACCACTGCACTACCCTGGCTTCCTAATTCTCATGGCAGTTTTGGAGGATACAAGGGAACTCCATTGCATGCCTAGATTAGCCACTACATTTTGTGTCTTTACGCTCCATCTCGATTTTTCTCACGGCAATTTTTACTAACTCTTGACTTAAATAAGATGGGCTTGCCAATTTCAAGAACAAAAATAAAAAAATACTTGAATAATGACAAAAATGATAGCTTAGAAACTAAAAGCATTCATCTTGAATGTCTGAGTATGTACTAACAAATACTTTTTATTACATAGTTTTATTAAACTTGACATCTTTGTTTGTTTTGGTCAAATCTACTAATTAATTTTTCACTCATTTCCACCAAGTTTATTTTCTCGAAACTTTCCCTACTTTTCGCCAAAAACACCTAAGTCCTAATCACAACTTGCGATACTAAAGACTTTCCAATAAATTACTGTAAAGGTTGAGTCAAGCGTAACTTGCTGGAAATTCCTAGCCTTCATCATAATTCGTGATACTAAAAACTATTCAACAAATTACTGTAAAGGTTGAGGCAAGCTTCTCTTGCTGGAAATCCCTGCACAACTTGGAATAATTAAAGACTTTTTACCACATTACCTATTTAGTAATGGTAAAGTCTTTTGTATCACAAATTTTGGTTGCGCCCCCATGGCTTTATTTTTAGTCACAATTAATCATGTTCTGCCTATTGTAGGCCAGTAGTGACAGCTCAGAAATTATCTTCTACCTTTTAGTACATTTTTAAATAAAGGCATGTTTAAAAAAAAGTTTTTTATTTATGTTTTTCATTGGTATTACTACTCGAATGTGCAGAACTTCCAACAATTACATGTCATTGAAAATTTTATTATACAGTAAAACCTCTTTAAAACGAAATTCTAGGGACCAAGAAATTGTTTTGTTGTATACAGGTTTTTGTTATACAGATGTTTCCCTTGTACAGAAGTTATGACCCATTTTAAAATCGGGACCGTAACTTTTCTCGTTGTATAGAGAACTTGTGTTCTATAGAGGTTCGTTCTAAAGAGGTTTGACTGTATATACTTCACAAACAACTTAAACCATGAAGAACACCCAATTACCAGGTGAATCATCACTGTCAACTTTTTATGAGCTTCCAACTATTTCTCCAAATATTTGATGAGTATCTCTCTTATGGTCTCCAGGAATAGACTAGCTATGTTTTCATGATATAATTCAGAAGACAAGGAGAGAGACTTATTAAAATTATGTCAGAAATGGTGAACCTCTCCTGAAGGGAAACCCAAGAAAAGGAGACTCAAACCTAAACCCCTTCAGCAAATTAATCAAATACAAGCAAACTTAAAAGGAACAATAGCTGCAACCTTTCTTTCTCCAATGTTTTGAACCAAGTTATGGCAAACTAATTCTGCCCTTAAGCTATATTTTTCATTGCAATTCAACATTAGGTACAATTTTGAAACCTAACTTGTGTGTTAATGAAGAGGGTTGACACACAGAAAAACTGGTATGATGCAAGATGATTTTCATGAAGAATGAGGACACAATTTGCTTTTTTAAGTTATGCCAGAGCAAGATAGTGAGATGAGTTTCTTTCAGAAAGCAGCTAGTGAACTGCCTAGCAAGGATTACTACATCTCAAATCCTTGGGACAATGATACCACATTAAGGAGGTTCCATGCAACAGTGCAAGTCAAAACAAACACTTAATTCTGCCTTTTCATTTGTACTGTGCCTTGCCTCAAAAATTTGATATTAAATACCTCATTTATTAAATAACTGATAACCTCTCTCTAGAGTTACAGCACACACCATACCACCTCACAGCCATACCATATCCAATGGAAAACAGCTTCTATATTTTGTCAAAAATCTAAAAAAATATTGAGTTAAGTGGCTATTATTTTTATGCCATTTTTAATATGACACCTTTTCCTTTTGCCTTGGATCGATTATTGGATACATTGATAATATCACCCCAATTCTTTATGCTGATGATACTAATTTTATAGTCTCCTCTGATAACTATTGCAGTATCCTACATCAATGCATATTAGCTGCCCAACTCTAAGCGATTGGTGTAAATACAACTTCTTGCACCTTAATGTTAATAAATCACAAATTATGTACATCATGAACAGAGGCAAACAACACAAAGATATCCATGTGAATATTAACCAGAACAATGTTCTCCAGGAACCCGGGCTAAATTTCTTGGACTTCATCCCGACTCTTATATGACCTGGGAACCACATATTTGTGAATTAGATAGTAAGCTTAGTTCAAATGTTATACGATTAGATTTATAAGACATACCGTTTCTATCGATGTTCTGCTTTCTCTGTATTTCGGAGAGTTTTACTCTCGCATGGTATATAGTATTTTGTTTTGGGGTTCTTCCTCCCGAGCTACTGTGATATTTAAACTGCAGAAGAAAGCTGTTAGACTAATTGTAAATGCTCTTATCATTGCTCCATGTCGACCTATCTTCAAGGCTTTGGGATTACGGCCTTTTCCTTGTATTTATATATATATATTATGTTTGAATGTATGTACAGACTAATATTGCTGAATTTGAAAAGAACTCAAATGTACATAATTATTCAACAAGACTGAGGAATAACTTACATATTCCATTTGTAAGGACGAGTAATACTTCCCATGGTCCTAGAGCTATGGGGATTCGCCTGCATAATAAACTCCCAACAAAGTACAAAGACATTGAAAAAATGACTATTTTTAAGTGTAAAATTAAAGAAATGCTACTGAAAAAATTGTACTACTCAGTCAACGAATACCTCATAGATGAGGACTTATGATTGTATATTACAGAGTTTAAATGTTTTTATGTGTATAACTGACGTGTCCTATATAATGTATAATGATCCTTGGACAAATAAAATTATAATTATTCCTCCATAATGAGACCAAATTCATTCAATTTTATGTGAAGTGATGCCTCCCTAAAACTACGTTAATCAAATAAATTGTTATCTGACCCATCTCTCCATTACTCAAGGGAGGGGGGGGGGGGCTTGCATACATACCTCCAACCCCGCTGCTTCCTCCAACACTGCTAGCACCACTACCGCCCTCTTGCGCTGCCCTTGAGCCAGGGATCCACACCTCTGCAGAGGCTGGTGGGTTGCTTGATTCAGATGATCGCCCACTTGGGTGTTCTGAGGGCTGAGATCAAAGTAATGCCATTAATATTTTCATTTTCTAATTTCATCATAAAGACGTAAGTTCTTTAGCTGAAAACATATGTCGATTCTATGGGTATTTTAAAACCAGCTAAACAGCACTTGCCAAATAATGTACCCTGAAGTCCCTCCCATGACAGTTCAGGCATCTTAGCTTTTAAGGGGTAGGGAGGATGCAAGGAGGGGCCCAGAGCTCTCGCTAGACGTTGCCAAAAGTATAGTGACTCAGAGTGGGGAAGGAAGGGATTTAGAGAGAAAAAGGCACTTGTCTCGTCAGTTGGATTGAGTGAATAGATGGCTGGGACCACTACACATTGCATGGTCATTAGTCCAGGCAATAGATTTTTTTCATGTTATTAAATTTAACAGCAAACTACCAGAACTACAACTTCAAGGGTAGCCCATAGATGATTAAAACTCAAAATTGAGCTTTTGCATATTTTATAAACAATAATAATGATTTTAAAAATTATTTTTTTGGTATTTTGCTTATATTATGAAAAGTATTGAATAAATCGTGTTATTTTTCAATGGACCATTTGTAGAAAATTGAAAAACCAACTAAATAGTTTTTTATAGACCCCGATCGGACAATTTTTCACTGAGACAAGTTGGAAAAACACATACAAAAAAGCTTTTTTTTTATTCATATCTTCGGTAATTTACAACATTAAGCACAGATATTTTACGAAATGATAGTTTATTATATGCACTTTAAACAGGCGGCAGATGAAACTTGTGGCATTGGTAGTTTTTGCATAATTGCAGTATAAACAATTTAGAGAATTATTTTGTAAATTGCACCGTATTAACCTTAGTGGCGCGCATTGAATTTACCTAACTGATTCCGAAAGTAGAGAATATAAACTACAATTGCTAATCTTAGATTTCCATAAAGATTTATTGAAATATGCTAAAAATGCATTCGAGCACAGCGCGAAACGGGTGAACTCGCGTCCGAAACCAAGCAAAGCAGTGGTAGAGGGGGTAAGAATCACCATACACTGGGATATCATTGAAGATACATGACTGTCAAAGTTACGCCATTTTATGGGGTATTACTTAGGCAACAGCTGAGTAGTACAGACCATCTTAGGTAAAATTTTATCCCCAGTAAAGAGTTTTGGGGATGACTTTAGCCTACGTGTGGAGTCACCTTCGCATATAAGACCCAGGAGTGATTTTTGAGCGATTGTTTTTGCAAAAACAATCGCTCAAAAAGTTGCTGTCAAATACGGTAATTCAAATCAAATTCACTCATGAAAACAAATTTACATGACCCCTGGCTTGATTTCAAGTGAAAATAAGAGACCTGAAAAATGTTACATATTACATCAAGGATTTTTATCTATCTTTGATTTTACACAATTTAATTTTACATAGGTACTGCCTCTTTTTTAGCCCCTCATGCATAACATCGAGGTTTTACTATTACTTTAATCTTACAGATACCATTTGTGTTCAGTAGTAAAGAAAAACCTAGGGTCCGACTATACACAAGATATATGAAACAATGTAATTTTACATAGAAAAATTAAGGATCAGACAATAGAAGTGCCATATATATTTCTGTATTGCTTGTGAAAATATAAATCCACACAAACTTAAAGACTTAAAAAAAACCATATAAAGTACTTAGGCAGCCCTCTGCCCTGGTAGCACAGTGAGTGTGCCTGGGAATGCTTATCAGGTCGTTCACGTGCATTGTTAATCCTGGAGTAAAAAAAGTTATCCCTCAGCCAATGAGACAAAAGCCAATTTTGAGGACACTGGGACTAGCCACAGTAGTAACCTTTACGGAGTAACCCGCAAGTGCATTCAGTGCGATATTCCTCAGGAGAAAAATCCAATTTATTGAATCAAATTTTATCAGAAAAAGTATGTCTTGAGCATAAAAATGCAGTAATTCTTCTTTTTTGGCAAAGAAAGATACTCAAATACATACATATTTATACAATAATGAGGAATATTGGTACATATTTAAATCAATAATGAGGAACTAGGAGCCAGTTGAGGACACACAGTCAGGTTACATCTACATGCCATATCATGCTTAAAGTTCAATGATTTTTTCAAGTTTATAAAAATTCACACTGAGTTCAAGGCTTCATGGTCACCTTGATGAAGTCATCGACATCAACTTCTAGCAAAATTGTTGGGTTCTTGGTTTTTACACAAAACCACAATCACAAAGGCGAATGCTCAAGTAAATTTCCCACATGCCTGCCTTCATCCGCAAGCCACCACCTGTATCAGCCTATTTCACCCAGGACATTCTCTCACCGGTGGAGGGACATCAAATCCAGGCTGAGCGAATCCACTCGTGCTCTCCGTCCTGCTCAAGCTGCTGTCCCTCGCTTGAGGCTCCACGCTCCCGCTCCTCGAGGACTCTCTCTTGTGGTGGGTACATGGACTGGATTGAGGGCTTCCAGACAGAGATGGACTCGATGACCTGCAATAAAATGATAATATAATTCACTCCTTTCCTTGGCTAATTACATACCATTGAATAAAGTTGGTGGTTCCCGGAATAACTTTGTGGAATTTGCTATTCATTTTGAATAAAAAAGTAACAACTTTGTTTTTTCCACATTAGGTTTTAATTTTGACGACCACGGTTTTGACAGTTAACATCATCATCAGGTCCCACAAATTGTATCTTTTACCTGACGATGACGTTAACTGTCGAAACCATGGTCGTCAAAATTACAGCAGAAACTCGAAATTACGAAATTTTGATTTTACGAAGCAAAATCTTCGTTCCCGACCAAATGGGTATCTAAGTGTATGTAACAGTACGTGATATTACGAAATAACGAAGTTTTAAAATTACGAACCTCTGGTCTTGGTCCCGACGTGAAAAAGTTACTCATTTAAATGAATAGTCACTGATCACAGCAACTCCTTGTCAGAGTAAGACATCTAATTAATCGTCGTCGCCGAATACATTATGCACTGAATGTGAATTACCTGAACGATAACTCATTTTTCAATGCTACAATAGTAAGGTTATGTTTCACTGAGGCGTCCCGCGGTCGGCGTCCGCATCCAGCAGTCGGAAGTCACTGCCGTACTCATCCAATGTGTATCACATGGGCTCGGATTCGCTGTTGCGTTTGACTGCCGACGCCCAACGTCTGCAGCAGTCGAGACACAGAAGCCTAGTCGGGCAGTCCCAATTTTCGGTGATTTTTCTGCTCTCCTCTCTCTGTGTTTTATGGAAAGCGTCCTTTTGCTATTTTCTGTAAAACTACTATATGTTATGTTCTGACAAAAAATGGTTATTGGCTGTATTGACTGCATCCAACAACTCCATTGTGAATTTTAATTGTGTAGCCCTGAAAAGGGCTTTTTTTCTTATACTATTAGTCAGTTTGCATCAAAGCATTTCGGTTTTCTTTTCTATCTGGCATCCACATGGGGAGGGCTTTGTGTGTTGGGAAATGTATGCATGGTTGAGGGGAAAAATGTGGATATGGATATTTGGGAGTACAGTAGAACCTCTTTCAGCGGACCAGCAAAAAAAGTTTCATAAGTGAGGAAGTTTCACAACAGAGGTTTTATAGTAAGGGAACAAGAAACCCTTTTCAACTGTCTAATTTGGTCTGTTTTGTTTCATGGTTGCAATTACATGTTTGGTTACAGGCAAATGAAACCTAATAATTTATCGTACTTAGAAATAACTCTACAAATGTAAGCATATTCATGTTACCAAGAAAGAAACTATGTGCATTTGCATTCCTGAAATTTGGTAAGATATATTACCAAAGTTAAATTTCATAGTCTAATAGTTAGCATTCTTGGCACTTGACCAGCAGGGCTTACAATTAGTTTCAATTAATGCTTGGCACATTTTGTATTGATGTTTATTGCCAGTTCATGTTCTACAATCAAGCAATGCATAAGTATTGCTTACTAAAACATATGGTGTGATTAATAGGTAATTTTTTCCTTTACCAACCAGTTTTCTTCTAAAATAGAATATCAATAGACATGAACAGAGATCTAACTGAAAATAGTTTTGAGGTTCTATTAAATATCAGAAAGCAATTGGTATTAGAAGTTATATACATATTGTATTCATTCAGCCATTTTGAAATTATAAATTAACCCTTCTTTCTTGTCATCTAAAGAGTGCAAACCCCCAAAAAATGATTTTAAATTGGGGATTTTTGACTTTGCGAAAAAGTGACCTATGGTTCCCGAGCCGTAATTTATTAACGGTGCGTCCGATCTGGAATCTGACAAAAAATTCAGAGCGGATAATTGAATTTTCTACAAGATGTCTTTCTACGCCTCATAGTTTCCTCACCAGAGGGTCTCAAACTCGAAATTTAGTGAAAAATTTCCAGTTTTTCGACTCTAGCTCCTAAACTAAGAGTTTGATCTCAATTTTGACAAGCAGAGATTTTCAGCCCTTCAAGAGGTCTACAATTTCCCGCTTTCTGTTTTTTTCTAACCCTCATAGTTCACTGGGAAAATGGCGCCAAAGTCGGCTTTTAGTAAGATTCTCAAATGTTTCATTCCCTCACATCTCCACTAATGGAGATATGACATTAAAAGTTGACACTATGACATGCACTTCAGGAATAAGTAGCGAAAACCCAGACTTTTTATCATAAAACAACCAAAAAAAATTTAAAATGGCCGATTTTTCGTGCGGCACAGGCCTGTGGTTTTCCGTCGTGAAAATGCGGATTTTTTTTTAAAAAAACCACCGAAAAAAATAAAAAAATGGCCAATTTTTTGTCTAGTGGTCGCGAAAGCCTCTGGTTTTCCATCCGTTGCTTCCGAATGGTTGGTTCTTTTTCCATTCTGACGAATTCCTTTTGCTACCATTAAAATTGCCTAAAGATTGATACCTGTCACATTTTCCTTACTCTCACCATAAACTCACAACAATCCCTCAAAGTCGGAATTTATGAAGCTCCGTGGGTGAGTTAACTCACTGATGTCGTATAAGTGAGGAATTTCCTACCATGGGACCGGAAAAAAATGGTTTATAAGGGAGTTTGTCGTTTGAATGAAAAGTTTCATAAGGGAGGTTAGAAATACATGGGGTCTTATGGGGTTATTTACCGGACCAAAAAAAAATAGTGTATAAATGAGGTCGTCGTATATAAGAGTGTCGTACATCCGAGGTTCTACTGTAATTGTTCATCGTATAAATATATTCACAATCAGAAGCCCACTGTGTTATCCTTCCAGAGTATGATTCAGGTTGACCTTGGTAAATGATGTCAATTTGTGGGTATCTTCCAATGTAAGTATATAAAAAAATGGTGTATGGTGTAACTTTATTATTTTTTCTACTACAAATTGGCGTGGTAAGAGAAGTGTGAAATAAGGAGTAATCGGTGATTGGAAAAGAACAGTGCGAACCAGGCTCTTCGTTGACAATACAGTAGAAACTCGAAATTACGAAGTCGACGGGACCGGAAAAATCGGCACTTCGTAATATCAAATTTCGTATGAACGAGTATCTTTCAAAAACATCACGATGAAGCTCTATTTTTGTTTCCTAGGTTAAGATGTACTCTCGCGACGTACTTGCATGATTTACGAAGTTATAATTCATGAAAGTATATTTAAATGTGCATCCATGCCCACAGGGTGCACTGATTGTCAGTTGAACACTACTTATTTGTCGGAGTTTGATTCTTCCTATTTTCGGGATTTCCACCGCATCGTTCCAGCTTTCCGCGGCGGAAATCCCGAAAATCAGAAGAATCAACCTCCTTCCAAGCCCCGCCGAAATTGACATCACGACAATTAACTTTTCGTTCTTTTTTTCCAATGAATGATTAGGCAATGAAGCGTCTTTGCACAAGTTTCGTGCAGTTTGGACTAAGCCTATGAAGCTTCTTATCGCATTTTTATATATTATTTCCTAACTGGAGAACTCGTAACTTAAGCAGTAGCGATGTATAATCATCAATAATATTGATTTATAAATACATTAAGGAAGTGAGCGACTTGCGCGATCATTTGCTCCAGATATTGAAGACAGTGAAAATAAGATTCTCTCGCGGATGCTATGCGATGGATGCATGTTATGTATTTTGTGCAAATACTGATATGCCCGCTAATCTCGCGAAATAACAATCGTTATTCTCCCTTGGATTCATCTTATTTGTGCGTGGTTATTTCCGATGCGATGGAGCTTATAGAGGAGTCCAACTAAATATGTACTTCCTTTCAAAAGTAGATTGTACATACAAGCCACACACTTCAACGGCGGAGGCGATATAACTCCTTTTACACTTCATCAGCTACCAACGATGCTATCACTACAAATGAATAATTTTCGTTTTCCACTATACTATGCGAAAGCATCATTTGTGGCTCTATTCAGATTAGGTCGCCTGCTCCTCATTCATTAAATCTCGGGATCCATTTAAAGAATCAATATTGGACTAAAATTTGGGATATTTTTTGTTATTGTTTTCCCTCTGCTTTCGATCAAGCAAGGAGATTTTCGTCCGAGCATTGCAGCTCCAGGTCAGGCCACGCACCAGGCCGGAATCAGCTGTCTCCCCCTCCTTTCACCGTCATTGCGGGGGTTACTCACCCTCCACCATTCTCCCTCTCAAAAAAACAGCTACGCGACCAATGGTCTCGGGGTATCATGCGTCACTTGAGACGTTGATGTACCTGGCATCCTAAGCCATGAGATGCGCGCGAGGAATAAACATCGAATGAATTATCGGCTTTACGCCGAACTGTCACATCTTATCTTCCTCTTCCCTTTACATCGACCGGCTGCGTCAGCGGAGAGGGAAGACGTGCTTTTGGAGAGTGGGGGGCTTTTACTTAAAGGGTCCAAGAGTTGGCGTGGGGGGCCGGCAGAGTCAGCCTGCGACATCGCATCCTGACCTAGTGTTGAGGGGGTGGGACGGAGGGGCCACTCGAAGGGGCCTGATCTCCTGGAGGGCCAGAACGGGTGCTTCGGTGTGAAGGTGATGGCTCATGCCAACCTTGAGGAGCGGGGTGGGGGGAGACACGGAGACTTGAGGGGAAATATGACCAGTATGGGAGAGAAGGGAAGCGTTTGATAGGTTCGCCGGAAGTGAGAAAGGTGATGGAGAAGAGTAAGCCGCCATTTTAGAGCAACAGAGATGGAAAGCAGGGTGAATTTTCCTGGTGGGGATTGCCGGGTGGGCGAAAAACAATTTGGGAATGTGCGGACATTCCTATTTCGCATTTCCTTAATTTCCGGTCCATTCGGGCAGTCTTATAAAAGGGAATCAGTGAATAAGAATTGAAGAAATACGACACTCAAATGAATGTGTATTATAAAAAATACTTCAGCTCTTCTGTCGAGGGAATCACTTAATTAACAAAAAAAAGTTTTTTATTTTTGCGCTTTGCTTCACTCCATCGTCGCTCCCATTATGGCCTCTCATTTGGATAAATGCAAACTGAACTGGGAGTTGACGTCATTAGCAATTTGGAATCGATGTAATGCATCCCGAGTTAGAAAAATTTCATTCTTATTAGGAGAAATCAGGACTTGGTCATTTTCGTTACAAACCTCAAGTTCGTTTCTTTGCAAGATCGTGATCTATCGATTTAAATTTCTGGGGTTTACAGCCAATAAACGGCGAACTTGTGATAAGTAATGCCTCAACGCACCTACCCTAAGATCCTGGCCAATTCGGTGTCATGCTTCCGCACATGTAGGTAATTCCCACCCCCGATGTCCTCCCGAGGGGGGGGGGGTAGATGCAAGTGCTTCCAATTGGGCTACGATGCTGACGAGTTTTCATGATCCCACTCCGACAGCATGACTTTCGGCATCTCATACGATGGGTTCCACTTATCCTCTTCTTGTTTATATCTCTAATAAGGATTAAGCTAAAAAAAAACCCTCATTTAACTCTCAGTCAATCTTCAGTAATGCAGCTGAGCTCTCGTTTAGAATATTTTTTCAATCACTGGGTTGAAGCGAAAGGGGAGAAAGGTACCTACACCATTTTCCGATACAAATGTGTATGGGGGCTTGAGCGTTTTTTCCCTTTGATTATGCATGCGCCCAGCGCTAGTCATACTTTAGAATTAATGTGCGTAAAAGTAACTGGTCGTACAAACCAAGCGAACTAGTTTTTCTCTGGTTTTCTTGGCCTTTGGCGACGAAAAAAGGGAAGGGAAGCCTTGCTCGAAGTCTACATCAAAACGCTCAATTAGGGCGGGAAATTAAACCTGATTCTTTCGATGATAGCTATTGCCAGCCAGAACAATTATACCTTGGAGCAAGGTTGAGTGTAATCAGTCTGAAATAGTGCGAAAAAAAAGCTTCTTTGGGTTATATTTACGACAGAATTTACCGCTCGAACAATAGAGAACCATCTCCAATACATGTCATAGTTTTTTAGCACACACGCGCAGCAAACAAATGCTGTACCAGGAATATTCAGCATGGATTAATGCTTGCGAAAATCGGTAGCAAAAAATGCCAGGGATCATGAGAGGAAAATGCTGGTTGTAGCAATTAGTCTCTCGCGGGTGAGTATATCCGCACACGACTAATTTATATTTTTTACTCGTTGGCAACTCTGCGGAATCGTGGTAACAAAGCCGAACTAATTTTTAGTCCGATTGGTTCCATATTTTATGTGCTACGATGCCTACGATTCAAAGTCGTTCTTAAGGTCTGGTTTCACTGGGGCGTCCAGCAGCCACGTCCAACCGCCGCGTTTGGACGTCGCGGCTGGATGACGCGGGCAGGTGGTTTCATTCAGGCAACTACATCCCGTTCCCGCGGCTGGGCGATGTGGGAGAATGTGGATTTAGTTCAATTACGAATTGGATATCGCTTTGTGTTTCCTGAGAGTGAGTTGATTTTAAGTTGAAATGGATGGTGAAGATTTAGTTTTGTTGGAAGACGAAGAAAAGGACGAGCAATGTTGCAAGTAGTTTCACAAAAAAGAGATGGAAAGGACCCGTAATATAAAATGCGGAGAGGGGAGAGCAGAAAAATCACCGAAAATTGGGACTGACCGACTAGGCGTCTGCGTCTCGACTGCTCTCGAAACAGTCGAGATGCAGACGTCGGGCATCAGCCGTCGAACTCGACGGTCGAGACGTATCAGTGAAACCGAACCCATTTGATATAGATTGGATGAGTACGGCAGTGACTTCCGGCCGCTGGACGCGGACGCCACACGTGGCCGCGGGATGCCCCAGCGATACCATACCTTTACTATCGTAGCATTGAAAAATGAAATATCGTTCAGGTAATACAATCAGTGCATAATGTATTCGGCGACGATGATTAATTAGATGTTAACCTCTGACAAGGAGCACCGGAAAACGTTACTGTGATCCATCACTATTCGTATGAACAAGTAACTTTTTCACGTCGGGACCAAGATCGAGGTTCGTAATTTTAAAACTTCGTTATTTCGTAATATCGCGTACTGTTACATACACTAAGATACCCTTTTGGTCGGGACCAAAGATTTTGCTTCGTAAAATCAAAATTTCGTAATTTCGAAGTTCGTATTTTTGAGTTTCTACTGTATCACTTCACAGGGAAGACTGATATTCACACAACATCACATCAGCGAACTAGATATCAGCACAATGCAGATGTTCTCGGTATCACGGTGTCATAAGGGGCATGAATTTTGATGCAAATTTAGATAAGCCATTACTCTATGCCCCTATCATTCAGTGTGATAAATCTGCATCTTTTTAAATTCCTAGCATGCAGATTGTAAAGTGAATCCATCGTAAAGTGGGGGTCCACTGTACTAATTCACCATGCATAATTTTTCTTTTTATTTCTTCCCAATTCCAATTTCTTTTACTTCCCTCTTCCATTTCTGTGGCGAGTGACCTTACACCACCTTCCTCGTGACTTGTGCCAACCGGCAGGGCATACATAGGGAGAGGGCTCATCATTTTCCCACCAGATGCAAGATACATAAATGAGACCCTCATATTTTCTAGCTAAAAACATGCATTTAATACCAAATAACCATCACTCTAAGTCACCAAAGGAATAAAAAAGACATTACGTAGGCCTGAGCTCCAATACCAACACTATGCTAGTCTCACTGACAATTTGGGTACCCCCTCCGTGGGGCGTTTTAAGTAACTGCCTCACCAAAGCACTCAATGGCAGTGAATGCAGATAAAAGATACGTACACAAAAATAAATGTATGAGGCTTTGATCAAAACTGGAACCAGAATTCACAAGATTGGTATTTTGCCAAGGAAGAGCATCTCTGTAGCGTACCTACCAAAAACATTCACCCAGACATGAAATAACTCCAATTAAGTCCTGGTTAAGGTTAAATTGGATGTTTTCAAATGTGACTTCATGGAATTTTTGGATATCCACAACTTTGTTAATAAAATGGATACCTGGTTTTGGGGCTGGTTTTTTCCTGAGCAAATCTTATAGCAGCCCCAACACATTACAACATTGAAAGAAACCAATTTACACGATTTCCCACTCACCGAGGGTCCAGTGTGTGCATAACAGGGCTAGGACTGGGATGAGGCTGAATATTGGCTGGCGATTGGGGGGTGGCAGAACTACCAGGCTGTGGGATGGTCATGGCAGAGAAAGCCAGGGAGGGACTGATGCTGCTTCCTATCACTTCATGGCTGGATATGAGAAGGTTCTCAACAGACTTTCTCCTGGAAGCAGAATGCAAGAAGATTACTTGCATGTACGTGCAGCATATGCATAAAGAAATTATCAAACTGTGAAATAACTTCAATGATGCCATTACAATCATTGGCTCAGTCATGTTGATTTCAGCAAAGAGCAAATCAAAAGCTCATGAAACAAATGAACCACTTAATTAAAGCCTTGCACCATAATTAAACTGAATTCGCTAAAAGTTCCAGTCAGAAGGTATTTCACAAAACCCATTCTAAAATTAAAATTACTGTATCAAAAATATTTTTAAACTTATGAACATTGGAGTAGTCACTGAATGCACTGTATTATGAGTAAGTTAAAATGATAAAAGATAAATGCCATTGGTTCTCCAACTGAATGCTGTGAAGCCATCTACATTAAAACTCCCTTTCCTCACCCATAATCCATCTTCTGTTACCGTAATTTATGCCAACTATCATTTCTTTAATGGTAATGGAATAGCACAGAAAAAAATCCAAATGATGATGCAAAACACTCCCATTCAAGAGATCTAGGAAGAGTATGAGAAAGATTTGATAATTCTTAAGGAGGTTCCACAGCGACTGTTAGTCAAAACAAATACTGAATTCCACATTTTTCATTTTTAATGTTCACTAGAACACTGCGTTCACAATTGACATGACATATCTCTTAGAAATAAAAATTAAGATACAAAATACGCCGATTATTTGACAAATATGTTTTTAAATGAACACTTTCGAGCTGTGGGAGATGGCTGCAAGCACCATTATGAAGAACTGAGACATTTGGACTTCAATTAAAACGGAGTTATTGAAATGATAACTCTAAAAAAAAATGATGGGTCAGTGTTTTAATTTTCTCATGATTGAATTCCCTGGGAGGAAACAGTTTTTTGCACCACTCGCATCAATAATAGATATAAAAATACAATGTTTTCCCATGTTTCAACAATTCTCGCAATTAACAAGATTTCAAGTTCAATTAGAAAATAAATAGCATGGAAACGTAGGACTCTGTCGTTAATTACAAACAGTGAGCACATTTTTCTGTAAATAGCCAGAATTACAATTCAATGGCATTTAAGTCATTTTTACAATGAAATCACCCTGACAAAAGCTGTTAATAACCATCTCATAAACGTTACTCAGAAACTTGCCTTTAACAGGGTGGCCACATAATTTCAATTTCTTGATTTTTAACAGAAATTCCAGGAGGAAAACATGTTCTTTAAGGAAGTTGTACTGAACCGCAGAGTCAATTATTGGCAAATTGGAATTATTTTCCTATTCATTAACACTTTCACTGCTAGCCATTTTTGCCCTTTTTCAATAATTTTTTGGGGAGGTTTCATAGCACATACAAACATACTTTTTATACTTGTGGAAATCTTTATTTTTATTCTTTAATATTGATTCAATTGTTAATATATGAATAGTACAAGATTTTAAAAATTTTTCATTGCCCCAGTATATTTTGAGAAAAACAAAAATTGAATTTTTATGACTTGTTTGAAACAACCTTGAACAAAAAGGTATATTACACATTTTTTCACATAATAAAGGAAAATATTAACCCTTTTACTGCCAGCCCATTTCGGGTGGCATGTGCAAAGACTGCCAAGGCTTTTTTCAGGTTTTTAAAGTTGGGCCATTGAATTCAGGTATTTAAAGTTGGGCCGATAAATCGGCCCGTGGCAGTTTTCGCACATCCAACGTGGGCCGATATATCGGCCCGCTGGCAGTAAAAGGGTTAATAAGCTCATATATGTCATTACTTAACAACACATAAGGTTATATATATATATATATATATATATAACCTTATGTGTTATGATTCTTCATATACCTTTATAAATTTACAACCCGTGTGTGTCTTTTTATGTGTTTTCATTTTAGTCACACTCGTGACAAAGTTTTTTATATATTTGTGTTCACGCTCGTGAAAGCTTCCAATGATTATATATATATATATATATAAATAATACTAACTTTTGTAATTTTTTTAATGAAATAATTTAAAGCATGGCTGCACGCACATGGGAACTTGCTGGTATAAGACTCAAAAGCAGGGCTCTAGTTCATAATGGATAGCATCTCCATCTAATTGATTTTTCATGAACTAAATGAACCACGCTAGGTGAGCGAGACAGTTGAGAGACATTTTTTGATGCCATATTTCATAAAGAATAATGTAAACAGGATGAACGTCTATTGATGTCGTCCGCAGTCCTTGAAAGTTCTGAAAAGACATCAGAAGACGTCTGCCTCAGTGTAAGTGCTAACCCAAATGCATCCTGGAGCAGATACATACCCCATGACATAATTAATTGTATTTATTAGATAATCCCTATAATCTGAATAAATCTCTGTTTCATAAAAATGGACAAAAGCATTAATAATGTAAAACGTGTTTACATAATACCCTTGACCTTGTAACTCCTCATGTTGATGTGGCAGGTAAATAAGCCTTTGTAAGAAAAACAGGGTTGTTACAAGATTCTGGAAAAGAAATTCCCTGACAAAAATTGTCATTTTCCCTGAAATATTCCTTAAGCGTTTCCTTGACGTTCAGAGAGCAGTGAAAATTTTAAGTTCAAATGAAAGTTGAGAAAACAAACCAATGTTACTTTTAGTCATCCAATTTATTGACAAATTTACGAAACGAAGACAAAACCAGGAGATGGAACATCGACTCTGGCAACAACAAACAAACTTATATTTGGGGTGCGTCGGCCACTGACCAATTCATCGACCTTCACCCTTATCCATTTTTTCCCTGACAGCTCGACCATTTTCCCTGAATTGTAACATCCCTGAAAATCCTGGCATGAAATTTCATCAACTTAGAACCCCAAATGCTTTGATGCAAGTCATCAAAAATAAGTGACTAAAATCAGAGCATAATAAAAAAAATAAGGCTAGGGCTTAATTAACAGGTAAAACCATATCTGCCAAATTAACAATTGTATCATTAGAAGTAAATAAGTAGGTACCTAGAAAAGGGGCCTAAGATTATGATTTCGTAAGTTGACCTTCTCATTGTTGACAAAGTCATAAGAAAGTCCCAGAAAATCAAGGAGAAATCCCTATTACCTATTTCAGAATCAACATGAATATGAATTTATGAATATGAAAAGTATCATTTCAATGATTTCCCCAGGTTTCGAAGGTTTTTTAGAATTGTGGCCACCTTATTCAAATGCACTGAATTTGGTTAAAAAATGTAAATACATAATTAGTCAGTTAGGACCTAATTAGAGAAATAAATTAATGTCATCAGCAGCAAAATAAATAAATATTTTTCATTATTATATATCAACAGCTCGGGTTAAATGAACCATTTCACGACCCTGGTTATTCTGCTCTACAAGTATTAATGCATTCATATGCACTGCCCTGTCAAAAGCACTATAACATTATCCTAAAGTAACATGGATATGTGGCACACTAATATTATCAATTCCACAAACCTGAATATAATGAGCGACGTACTTTTCGGGATGGATGCTTGATTTTTCAACTTCTTCGTCTACACTATATTGTTCTTTTTATCTTTGAACTATGCATACTGATAAAGGCAAGTGTGAAATGCTAATGTATTGGTGTGACTAATGGTGAGAAGAAAATTCAGTTTCCGTGCTTAAAGAGGATAGAAGAGTGCCGGTGGACTATTTCATACTGGCATTCCCCCTTCTAGAAATTTGACATGCATAAAATAAGCATTGTCCACTAATGTCAATGGGCTAAGGAACTTTATGCATTAGGTCCAGTGTCACGTGACAACATTTACTGATAACAAAAGCTTTGAAGCATGTTTCTTAAGAACCGTGCAGTGGCAAAGAACTACCATATAAAGCCAGTACTAGATTAAAAAACTAGTTGAGGCAATTAAAACCCCAAAATGCACCGCACGTCAGAGATGTGAAATGATGAAAATAGAATCCGGAATGACATAACTCACGACCTAATTTGAAAGTAAAAACTGACATGGGGAACATAATTGGCAATTTGAATGAGACTTAAAGCAGTAGCCAGGGATTGCCTCAATGACAAAAAAGAGTTTGTCAAAACTCTGCATGTATTATCATGACAGCCACTAGAACTGTAAAATGCCAGAGATTTCTGCAACTTAAAATACCAGCATATACTGATTATACTACTGGTTAAATACTGCTATATACTGATTTTCTACTGATTATCACTACTTCTGCCAAGATAAAAGGAGATTTCCAAAATTCTATAATTTCTAAGAGATTCCTCTGATTTCAGGTTCTATCATTACCGGGATAATCATACGCTATACATCTCTTCTGATATTATTTTTTCATTGACGAGACCCATACAAATGTAATTTCTGTATATGGCGAATAAAAGCTATTCTATTCTACTACTAACACCTAACTGCTGCAGAAAGACTTGATTATGTGCACTTCACCATATGACTTAAATGATAAGAGCAAATGTAAACTTATTGGTGAGCATTATAACAAAAAAAATTAGCTTCGCATTTCCTGCATGGTAAACCTGCATTTTGATTGAAAAGCAAATGGTACACCAGTAAATAATCAATATTTTGAGAAAAAGTCAAAACTGACTAGCAGAAGATAATCATCGCGTAATAGCAACGTTAATGGGAAAAACATAGGAATAGATAAAAATTAATCGAATCAATTAACTATTACTGCTAGTAAGGATTCCATATTAAAGTTTTTCAGTGCTGTGTTTCACTCAACGAATTAACCCTTGAAATAAATATACAACTGACATCTAAGCCAAGAACTAATAACATAAAAGACTTTACTTCAGCTTCGCAAGGCAATTGAGTAATATAAACACAAAGACGATATTTTTTTGGAGAAATGGCGAGATAATAAGTTTGGGGGCACAAAACTTTCTGCAATTACATCAGTGCACAATTCAGTGACCAACTCTGGACGTTACTGCGAGGCAAAATGTTTTTCATAATTGGACTTAGGGAAGTTACATGCATTATGAATTACCTTGTTAACATGCTGATTTTCCAATTCGAATTATACCAATACGTTATACAAGAGAATTATAAATCAAAACATATTCTATTGCCTAGATTACCAGGCTTTTCGACATGTAAAACCCATACGGCGGTTGAAAATAATTGAACTCGAGCATTATGATTTACGCTAAGGTGACAAACTACAGTTATGAATGACCAAATAACAATTTGCATTGTTAGTTAAGCAACAGCTAAATGTGAATCATAATCACTTGCCTGATAAATCACTCCAAACATGAATATTTACAATAATATTATTCATGGGAAAAATAAAAACATTTACCTTTCCTCAGTTGCATCCTGCGGAGGATTGGGATCGGGATTTTCATGTTCCACACTACTTGCAAAATAAGAAGTATTAATATCACTTAACATGAAGTAAAATACTATGGCTGACCAAAAAACGAACTTGTTGAATAAAAATATAAGCACTAAGTAACATAAATAACACTAACGGCTTCAATGCTAAAAAAAAAAACATTTAGAGCCCTGGCTTCATCGTATGTGGGGCAAAACAATTTTAAGATCAACACAATTGATAACTCACATCAATGTGGCAGGTGAACTGGAATCGCTGGTGCTCATAGTACAAAAGTTAGGACTCTGTTGGGTGCACTTATTGACAGACGAAAATAATAAGTAATGAACCTGGCATTAACATTCGTAAGACGGCGTTATTATCAAACTTAACGAAGCGCAGAATCATCAAAACTAAATAAATAGATTAAATAAAGAATAGTTTTACGCGAACGCCATGTTAAGTGTATCCAAAGAACTTGAGTTTGGTTTGGCAAACTTATCTCTATCTGCGTCACAAAATGCCATTTTCCCTACTTATTAATTACGAAATTTAGCCGCATAAGTGACCTTAATACAATACTATCTAATTCCTATTCTTGCATTATCCCTCGAATCTAGCCTGCAGGTACAATTTCAGGCAACCCACAGAGCCACTTGCAGAACAGCTGAAGGAAGTAATTAATTTTTTGAATACATGACAACGAGATATGTTCGATTCATGGACTACATTCCTACATTAGTTAGCTAAAAGACCTACGGAACTGTTTATTGCTGAGAACATGAAGGATATATCTATTTAATTTACAATGTAAATTTACAACCGATATCGTCATTCACTCAACGCATCATATTTTTTACTATTTTTATATGATTGTATTTATCTGAACAGCTGTAGTTATCATTTCACCTTACCACCACACGAGCGCTAGTTCCTTTCCGATGTCATCACGATCGTCATACTAGAGGCCTAATAGAGGGCCTCTACTACATACAGGAGCATCTTCTGCTGTCATTTCGCGCACTTTTTAATTAATGATTTCTTAGATTTCCCGAACCGTAGCTCTAAATTACGGAGCAATCCATCCAGTCCCATCTATTCATTCCCATTTCTCAATCACGGCCAACGTAGGAGCCTGTGTGCGACTCGCTTTCGCTCGCGATCGGCTTGGCTAATTAGCGATGGTTTTCAAGGCGACATGTATAAGTTTTAAGGGCTTAACAGTAGTTGCTGTGTGGTTTTGAGTTATCAAGTTAATATCAAGAGGTAATGAAGTTGGGTACAGTATCTACGCTTTTTATTCGTCTGCCGCATAATAAGAGTCATTCAAATGGTATGTGATCTCTTTAATATCGGAGACAACTCATAAGGTTGATGCTTAGATACTAGAACTTTGAATTTATGAAATCGCTGTAATAACAAGTATAATAACAACAACTCCAAGGTCGGACTTCCGTGTCGCAAGTTACTTGCACAATTTTTCGGAAGTGGATCGCGAATTGGAGATTGTGCCTGAGCTTTAATTTAATATTCCTATTTTGATTTGATTCGAGAGACGAACATTTGTAGGTTAGTAAGAGTAAATCTTAACGTGGGCCTGCACGCGCATTTATCGTTGCAAAATCTCTATTTGTTCCATTTTGATAAAAATATCCCCCCTAACATGAATACCTTTCCACACAATTTTCAAATCGCTCATGGCGTCAGCGCTTCCAGTGGCGACCGCTGAAACTATTAAAATGCGCGGGTTTTGGCTGCCAGTTTCATGCGGCCAACTCGGGAATCCTGTATGTAGTATCATACTGGTATATCTTCTGCGGAGAAGTGCGGCACGACAGTCTATTTTTAATTTTTATTGCTGTTCTGCTGGTGTCAAAGTAGGCTGTGCCGGGTTAAGAAAGTTTCTGGTTAAACTGATTCTATTAGAAATGGCTGCTGAATTTCAAGTGGTGACTGCACCTTACGTCAACGTTACCATAAGTACTTCCAATCAATCTGGCGGGTTCCTCGAGAGAAGGTTTGACAAAGGAATCACCATTGCAGAACTCAAGGTAACCAGTAATGGGAGATTACGCCCACCCGGTGTTTATTTCCCCAGCTAAACCTTCACCGTATGTTATTATGCTCCCAGGCCAAGCTTGAATTACTAACCGGTGGGAAAAGCGACACAATGAAGCTTGAAATTTATAATAAAGAAGATACATTGGTTTGCATTTTACATCCCAACACTGCCGTACTCGGCTCCTTTCCGGTGGACGATGGAATGAGATTGCACGTAAATATCCAATAATGAATTATTATCTCATGGTAAGGTGTGATTGAAACTATACATTTCGTAACTTTTGCTCCCATAGGTTATTGATAAATTTGAATTGAGGAAAGAATTCGAAGATACGTCAAAGGTAGAAAAATTTAATCTATCAGAAGAGGAGTATGCAAAGCGGCAAGGTACTTATCCTTGCAATGAAGTCCGATAAGTGGCTGAAGTACAGCTATATAATTGACGCAATATAGTTGGAAGGCGTAGTCAATTGTCTAGGTGTTTGCCTAGATTTAAACGTTAACATTTTCTGTTGCAGACACTTTGAAGGCATACTTAGAGAAGAACAGATTGGGAAAATATAATGAAGAAGAAATGAAAGCGAACGAAGAACAAAGAAAGAAAGATGAGGCGGAAGAAAGGGCAGCTGGCGAAGCAATAACACCTGGTAGTAGATGTGAAGTCCGTGTTGCTGGCCAACCCACTAGACGGGGCACTGTGATGTATACTGGTAATACATATTTTCCAAAAATGTTTGTGGCATTTTCCACTTTCCTTCTGAACCCCCACCCTCTTAAATACACGATAACCAAGCAGGGGTTTCCAGACATTCAATAAATATTACATTTGAAGGCTTACAACTGTGGTGATTATATGTTTTTTCATCATTGTCCTTCATAGGTAATAATAAGACTGTTGACTTAGATCATTATTACTTTTCCAGGACTGGTGGAATTTAAAAGTGGATGGTGGATTGGTGTCAAGTATGATGAGCCTCTTGGGAAAAATGATGGAACGTAAGTATAAATAATGTTAGTGCTGGGATATTAAATATTAAAAATTTACTTATGCAGATTCTGGATCATTTAAAGCGCAAGGTAGGTAAAGCTGTGAGAAACAGAATAATTGGACGACATGGAGAAGATGTGGTGAATGACCTTGCTAATAGATCAATAGAACTCTGGGAACCACATTTTCTGCTGATTCAGAACTATTTTCTCAAAATAAAGATAAATTTATGGTTTGTTACTCTTTTCTGCTGACGTTTTGCATATGTATTATGCCTCTTTAAGAGTTATATCAGGATTGATATTACATGTTACACAACTCTCCAAAGGTATGATACTATACAAAATTTGATGCATCAATTTATTTAAAAAAAAGAAAAATATATATTAAATGAAAACTTATAGGGGGTGAGGGAAAGAGAGAATATGTATTCATTCATTCACTCAAACCGCTCAGAAGCATAAATAAATGAATATTTTGTTCAGACAGAGGGTGAAAGAAAGAGAATAGGAAACACATTAAATGTGTTAACACAAAGGTGGTGTGAAGATGGAACAATGGCTGATTCCAAATGAAAAAAATCCACTAGGCTGGGAATCAAACTACAGACTTTTCGATGCCGCATCAAATGCACAGACCACCGTGCTACCAAGTCATCTAAAAATCACTGGAATCAGCGGGGGATTTACATGAAAAAAAACCCCAGGAATACCCCATAGAGTGCTCCCAAGTGTTGGACAGTGTTTCACCCAAAGGGGGAGAAGGAATGATGTACACAGGAAAGAAAAGATTCAGTGAGGCACACAGACGGGTAAAGATTCAGAACAGGTGTCTCAGGGCATGCAGAACCCAAGAAGAAAATGAGCCATTCCAGCCATATAATTATTCATTCATACACCCCTCAGCTCAGCATTTTACCACTCAAGGGAGTAAATAAATAAATATTTCGTTCAGAGGGTGAAAGAAATTGAAAAAATGAACTCTTCGGGCTACTCCTGGGGGTGTTTGTTCATATAAACCCCCGCCAATTCCAGTGATTTTTGTAGCACAGTGGTCTGTGGATTTGATGTGACATCGAAAGGTCCATGGTTCGATTCCTGGCCTGGTTTAATTTTTTTCACTTGGAATCTGCCATCATTCCATCTTCACAGCACCTTTGTGTTGACACATTTTATGTTTTTCCTATCCTCTTTTTTTCACCCTCTGTCAGAACGAAATATTTATATACATTAGTTATATATATTTAATAAAATGATGCATCAAACTTTGTAAAGTATCATACCTATGTAAGCGTAGTTGAATGTTTATAGCATGTAATATTAATCCTCATACAACCCTGAAGAAGCATGATAAATATGCGAAACGTAAGCAGAAAAGAGTAATTAACTGTAAATCATTAACAATAAGAAGATAATATTGTTAAATAGAGTTCAAGAAAAGAAATCATCTGGAAACAAGGATATTATTAAATACTCATGGGTTCAGAGGGTAAAAATTAAAATGAATTGATGACATCATGTTGAAAAAGAACACAACAATAAGATCTTAGGATGTGAAAGTACGGAAATATTGTGGGTAAGACTATGTACTAATACAATCATCAATGGAAGTCTAATACTATATACAAGCTCAGGAAACAATTGAAAACAAAATTAAGAAAATGAAAAGCTATAATCTGGATAGTTTAAGAAATTATCCTACAAGCTATCTCTAAAACTGTGCATATCTCAAGAATTTAAAGAAGAAAAAACTGACACATCAGACAAGATATGTGAATTTAAAAAAATACAATATTAGCTCCATAAATACATAGGGAAAAAAATTTAAGAAAACTTAAAAAAAGTAGGCAGAGAAACTCACAGCTTAAGTAGAACAGAAGAAAAGTAGTCTCAAATGGCTCGCCGCAAATTATGTGGAAGATCGCAAGAACTATATATTCCACTGTAGGTTTCCTAGGCGTTCAGATGAATGCTTCACCATTTCCGAGTTTACACCATGTTGGTGGCGTCTTCAGGTCGAAGTACCGGGTCATCATTTTGCCCGCATTGATATAGGCCTTCCGTGCCTGTGGTTGGCTCTCAAATCCTCTTCCATGCCCTAGATAGGAAGCAAGCTCTATATCAACGTGGCCGAGATGATGACCCAGTACTTCGACCTGAAGACACCCGTTGGAATACGGGCGAAACTGTTGTCTGAAAAAGCAACCTACGGGGTGGAAACCCAGAAATGGCGAAGCACGCAAGAACTATAGTTGGTACAGATATAAGTAAAAAAACAAATAAGGAAGACAAAAGATGAGGCATTTGTGTGTGTCAGTGTCATGAAGTGTTAAAATATTAAATTCACTGATATGAGGATCTAGAGCATGGAACACTCTAAATATGTAGTCTGATTAACACTAATGAGGAGGGATGCATAAATCCAATGCATGTGGAAACAGATTGACCACTGTAGTTATGTTAGCAGAACTATTAGTGAATTTCTGGACACGCCTAGAAGTGGAAGAACTAGAAAAAGAGAGTGATCAGATTGGAACAGAAGTAGTGAATAAGACAATGCAAGGAGTGAAAAATAAAGGCTTTAGGACCATGTGACTTGCCTATCGAATTAATTAAACATGCTACTACAAAGGTCTTGGAAATTATCTACACTTTATTTGACAAGTGTTTCATGGGTAAATTATACTAAACATTGGAGGCTTTCCCATGCATACTACGTTAAAAGAAAGGAAATAGAAATGAATGTGGACATAACAGAGGAATAAGTATAATTTCATCAGTTAGAAGACTTGTTTGGATGAGTCCTGAAAGCGAGAATAGAGAAGGATAGATAGATTATTTGTAGGGGGGGCCTTCGACAGGAGCGCGGGTACTTAGACCTTCTTGGTCCTTTGTGCCAACCTAATGCCTGTCTGCCACATGCAGACGAGAGTGCCATGGTGGAGGTATGTATGGTCAACCATCCAACCTCCATCCGGGCCCAACATTGCTAAACTTCGGTGATCTTACAGGAACTGTGTCAATGTGGCTGGGCCCTTGCCTCCTCAAATAGAGAAGGAAGTTAGAAGAACAAAGTGGTTTCTAAGCTGGACAATCATGCATAGACAATATATGTACTTACATTAAGACATCGGTTAGAGAAAAAAATTGGGAGCTTCATGTCACAACCATTGATCTTAGAAAGGTTATTGATTATGTTATCCAGCAAAAACTATGGACTGCTACAGAAGAAGTTGTTCTAAATAAAATGTTCATTAATGTAGTGAAAGCACTGTGCATGCAGAGAGAACCAAGCTTTCATTAAGATTGCAGGCTCAACATCTAGAACACTCTCATGACAAAGATGTTAAAAAAAGAATGCTGCTATTCTCCAACTCTGTTCAAAATGTTCCTTTACACAACCTTAAAAAAATGGGTGAAGAAATGCAGGCCACTACGGGTTGACAAGAGCCCTAATTAAAGCATCCTTTTTGTGAGCAAGCAAATAGTGATTGCAGAAGAACAGCAAGATGTGATATACTAGTTAAATAATCAGGTGGAAGAATAAATGAAATTAGGATTGGAAGTGAACCCAACCAAGACGCAATGCATGATATTGAGATTTGTAGAACAAGACATTGAACTGGAAAGTGCAAAATTGCCGATCATTATGATTACCTTGGATTTACAATAAGTTCAGATGAGAAAGACAACAGTGACGCTATGAAGAGAGTGAGTAAAGGGGAAAATATGATCAAAATGCTGCATCCATTCCTGTGGAACAATGATTTAACAAAATTTCAAAGAAAAATATATTTTTTTTAAATCTGACAGAACCAGTCATGACACATGGGTCATAGATAAAAGCGTGTTTCAGAAAATTCTTTCATCAGAAATGACTTACTGGAGGAGATGCAGCAGCAACCTTAGAAGATCTTGTTAGAAATGAGCAATCCGGGAGAAATGACTGCAGAGAAAAAACATTTTGTATAGCATTACCAGGAAACCATTAAAATGATATTGACATCTAAGTCAAATGATGGTGAAAAGGATACCGCTGAAGGTTTGGAAGTGGACTCCTGTGGAAAGAAATAAGAGGGTAAGACTGCAGAAAAAAGTGGGAGGAAATATGTATTGAACTAGTTCTGGCAGAATCTTCCACTGCTTAGGTCTGATGGAGTGATAATTATTTTTCTTCTGCAAAATTCCATGCATTTTTGTTCTCCCCTCAGCTGTTGGTACCCTTAATGTTTTCATTCATGTAATTTTCTATGGTATGTGCTTTGAACTATGCTTGGCTATTTTACAGGAGTATAATTCTGCTTATAAAACTGTAATTAACACCTAATTTGAGATCAATTGTTACCAGCTAGTTTTGAATTATCGAGGTTGAAGTTTTCTTGAATAGAACTAACAATAACCATTTCTTATTTTTTAGGGTAAAAGGGAAAACTTACTTTGTCTGTCCACCAAAATATGGGGGCTTTGTTAAACCTATGAATGTGTTTGTGGGGGACTACCCAGAAGAGCTTGACGAGTTGGATGAAATGTGAACCAAAGATCTGAAATAGCTTGTTCATGTTTTTTTAATGCAGCACAAGGTGGATCAAGACGATGGAAGTCACATGAATTTACATTCCTCCAATAAACGCTTGTAACCTCTTAAGCTTTAATTTGTGTTCAATATTTTTTTACCAAAACTGCATTTGTAAATAAATTGATATTAATTTTAGAAAAACAACCTGACTAAGACTTTTTATTTCAAATATTAGATTGCTCAGTTCATTTCATTAGAAGGTATGGTCACTCGCAACATAAATGGGTGAATGTGAGAACGTACATAATGAAATCTCGTGAAAACGTTCACACAACGTCACAAATGAAACTGTCAACGTGGCCTTCAATCCACTTCAGTGGCCAGTCAGAACTTCACAAACTTGTAAATTTATCATTGCCTTCACTTTTCACAAGCTTGTTTTGTTTCATCACAACAGCAACTCTGGAAAATGCATAATGTTGCTCATTGAATAAATGTTCACACTTAATACTTCCTCCTCTTAATTATTTCTGGTCTCCAGTGGATTGGATTCGTCTCTTCAGTCTGGAAATGCAAGAACACAAAAACTCACATTAGATGAATAGTGCATTACAAAGAGAAAATAATTTACTTTTATAGAAGTAAACAAAGATGAAGATGTACCGTAATACATAGTTCAGTATCATCAGAACATTTAGGACTACAAGAATTTGAAATGTTTAGTATTGAAGATGAATTTCCACCGGGGACAAACAAAAATTTGGAAGAATATGGCAATTCAGGAAGCTTTAAATCCATTATGTGATGCGTGGTTAATATGAAGTTCACAAAAAAATATTCTCTGTATTTAAATTTGATGCAAATGTTAAAAAATGAAAGTAATTTAACATCTAAAAAACCCAATCAAACATACAAAACTCTCGTAATCATTCATATCAAGTTAAAACTAAATAGTAGGTCCATTATGCATTAAATCCAGTCATATGATAGGTAAAAAAGAACCTATTTTGGGATCAGGGCCATCGAGGGCATGAATTAAATTTAACATAGAGTGTTACACATTTAGTTGCCAGTTTAGGCCTTGTGGAGAATGTTGTTGCCAAACTAATGCTCCACTTTCTCACCTCTGGGCCACGTACACAACCATTTCTAACTTATCGATAAATTTAAGTATGCCTACTTTTGAGAATTATATTGGAAAGAGATGGTACAAGTGTCCGAGCAATGGTCATCACACTGGTTTTTAGCCTTGAAATTTAAAAAACTTCCGTTTCATGTTGGCCCATCAGCCTAACCCCTCTACATATTCTGTACTCCATGGCTCTAGCCAACGACATACTTCTTTACTAATGCAGTTTAGTGGGATAAATTCACAAGACAAATGAGGAATTCATTCTGAGGAACAGAAAGTGCATAGCTAGCAAGACTAAAGGCCGTTTTACACGGGGCACGTCATTGCGCAGGTTAGAGCTGCATTAATTTCTAATATGGCGGGCAATTGCGCAAATGCATGAACGAAATTAGAACGGGCTATTTTGCCATCTCGCATCCATGCGTTCTCACAATTCACCGCTTTACACGACGCAATTTTGACTGCGCCTTCGGACATACGTCAGATTGCGCAATGACGTGCCCCGTGTAAAACGGCCTTAAGAAAGGAAACTTACATAAATGTACTATTCCATGCATCTGTGGGTATGGGAGGTACTTCAGACAAGGGAAACACAGTTGAAATACCACAATATTCTTTTTGCCCATGGAGAAATGCTTTTTTACATCATTGCTAATGTAAATAATAAATGGTAACCCCTAAAGTGCTAAGAACTCTAGAGCAATCAGCAATTGATTTCATTTCCAGTATGCAGGAAAACTTTTTTCCTGGATGGTGAAATGCACTCCCCTTGGCCGCATATTCCCTTGCATCATATATAAATGAAAATGTACCATAACCTACCCACTTCTTTGTTTTCACTAGTATTTTATGGAAAAATTGAGCAGCATACATTTAAGTTTTTAAGTAATTCCATTTAAGGCACCCCATGCCATATGGTAACTACATATATTAGAATGAAAAATAAGGCTAATTTTTTTGACTTAAGATTATTTGGACATTCTCCTGGAGTTCAACTTGTCCTCACATCAAGGATAAACTGTAATGTGAGAAGAAGGAACTTTCATACTTACCGCAGTCTCATCTTCCTTGTAAATTTTTATTGTTTTGTCAGCCTCCGTGGTGATTAAACGACTGCTGCTCTGATCAAAAGTCATTGCAAAAATGCCACTCTCACTGTCCATTGAGCCAGGCTGAACTGGTGCCTGTATAAGTGAAAAAGATTCCAATATATAAGTACGTGAACAGTAAAAAAATATGTAGCAATTGTATTCTGAAAAAAATGATTGAATCATAAGGCGGGTTGTGCCGAATTCAAAGTTAAACTTAAGAGAGATACGCGATATTCCACAGGAGAAAAATCATTCGCCTCGACCAGGATTCGAACCCGGATCCCTCGATTTCACGCCGAGTGCTTTAACCAGTTAAGCTAAAGCTAAGACTCCGTAAAGGTTACTACCGTGGCTAGTCCCGGTTTCCTCATAAGAGAAATACTTTTCAAAGTACATACATTCAAGCATATAATGATCTAAAATAAACAATAACTAAACATTACAATTATAGCACACCAAACAAGAAGTAAATTAGAATAGCTAAAGGACTTTCAGCATGGTATCAGCTCCACTTTGAGCAAACAATCACAAGGTGCAGCCAGTAAATTCACCACCTAGAATGGATTGTTATTACACTACATTTAAGTTGAGATTCTAACACGTTTATGTAATCTGGAAATATGCAAAAACTATTAGCTCCTCTAGTACATAACCTCATTCTTACACTGCATGAAAAACTATTAATAGTAATCAAATAAAATATTTGTTGTTTTTTTTACAATTTTTTAACAAGTATTCTATTTGATTATGAATACAAACGTTCAGACCTTCCACGAAGTGAAGCCTAAAACAGTAAAGTTTATTCTTAATAATAATAATAAATAGTAGTACGTCAGTCTTAGCACTGATGAACTCGATCAGATCATTACAGTTAGATGTTTCTTCAGCCACCCTAAACCTTACATTATAAAATCAAGAGACTTCATTCACATTATTTACCACTGGTGATAAGAGGTTATTTAGGAGAAAAACTTGCAATAAGGGAAAATTATTTTAATCAAAGTGAATTTCTTGCTGTTGCCAAGAAAGTCTATATGGAACACCAATAAAATTACTATTCCATTGCAGCCTACAGCTAAGCTCAAAGCATAGTAGTTTCAACTTTTCTGTGTGATTTAAAGCTGGGCTTAAGGAAAATGCCAGCTGCTGTGTTTTTAACTTGTTCATCGCAGAGAACCACTCTTGAGCCACAGAGATGATAGTGTCAGATGGGTTAACACATTCAATGCGGAGCACGTCAATTGACGTGGTCGTTCCCTTCCAAAGCGCTTTCACTTTTTTCGAGCCGATTTTGACGACTTTCATGAAAATCGGGCCTGCATTGAATGCGTTAAAGTTGTTGTTAGTAGGGTCCTTTGGATCATGAATAAAAGTAGTGTCATCAGTGTACAATACTGAAGCACAAGGTACATGGTGTGGGAGATCATTTATTAGAATTAAAAAAAGAAGTGGGCCAAGTACTGAACCTTGGGGTACGCCATGCTTTGTTTTTAGGGGTGATGACAATGTATTCTTTATTAGAACACATTGTGTATGATTGGAGAGGTAGGAGTCCATGAGTTGCAGTTCAGTATTTTCGATACCGTAATATTTCAGTTTTTGAAGAAGAAGTGTAGCACAGTCAAAAACTTTAGAAAGGTCACAGGCTGTCAGAGCGCTAATAAGCTAATTCTTACATTGGAAATTAATTGTTAAGTGTGGAATTCCAACTGTAGGTTCAACTTGAGGACTAATAATTGCAGATATTCTAGCTACTGCAGTTTCTGATGCTTTCTGTTATTGACAAGTAAATGATATTATATTTTTCAGAGCATTAATGAGAAGCAATGCTAATTGAACCAACTCTATTTGGGAAATGGGCATAGAGCCATATTAGCTACTAAACAGATTTTTAAATAGCACTTTATTTCATGAATGTAGAACATGTATCATCACTGAGGAATGGATAGGTGGACAACCTACTATCTAGATATGGAAGTTAAGAAAAATGGCCTCCAGGTGGTGTCTGTAGCATATTTTTTCCTCTCCACTGGGTAATTTACATACTATGGATGCTGTCACATAAAACTACGTAAATATACACAACATACAAAGTGTACCAAAACATACACATCATTTCAAAATATTGATTCAAAATGAATTGTTGAGGGACTTGTTAAGTCTGTAATACCTTTTATTCTGCAACAGATATATTATCAATTCGTTGATTTATGGTTTACACTGACAGCATTTTTTATATTTAAGCATGAGTTTCCACCAAGCCTTCTGCCTGCTTTGCAAGACATTCATTACAGCCCGACAAAGCCAATAGAAGAGTTTGGGAAAGCTCTTGCTTCAATATAAAAAAATATTATCAGTGTTAATCAAAAGCAATAAATTGATACACAAGACCGTGACAACTAAGATCAAAGCAGAGTTTTTTAGTATGTTCTCAAATACAGATGAGGAGGATATGGGTGGAAATACAGATGAGGAGGATATGGGTGGAGTGGAGGAGTCTCATTGTGGACTGCAGCGATCATGTGGTAAGGGCCTTTGAGGCATAAGCAGAAGAAATGCTCAAGACTATGGTCATTAGTTTTGTATGTACCTGCAATCTCTGGAAGTTGTAGCCTGTCTTCCAATCCCATAAATGAAGAGTTCCATTGTCACCACCTGACACGAGGACGCCATCCTGGTTGGCAGCCAGACAGTTAATGATAGCATTGTGACCTGGCAAATTCTGGACAAACCGACCGTCTGGGCAGCGCCACTGCTTGATGTTGTCAGGGGATGCCGAAGCAAACATGTATCTGCCAAGTTCACATCATAATGTCAAAAACAAACAGTCACACATGAAGTTTCACTTTGAATTATTACAGTTTCATTACACGATGGAGGATTTGATAGTTTCACTAATTCCATTTCAACCGATTGCAGTGCATAATACATTTCTCAAGTTTTTATTTGAGAATCTGGCAGGTGATATTTTATTATGTAATTAAGTGTTGCTGGCTACCCATCAGGAGTTGCAGAGGAATCTGCAGCTACATGGTTTCAAGAAATTTATTTCAATTTCATAGGTTTCATGAATGCATTAAAATGTTTGCTAAATTAGGTAGCAAAATAAGGAAAAGTCAATTCTTTCCGAGGGTGTGATTTTTCTTAATAATTGCAGTTTAATGGCCACTTATCATACAATGAATTACTTAGCCTAAGAACTATTTCTAACAAGCTATAAAAATTCCAAGGGTACTATACGTACATGCAAATCATGATGCCAAAAACCTACACTAATAAGTTGTGCATGAAGTTTCACATAGCATCATCATATTTTCAGAGTACATTGGAGGATTTGATTGAAGGACTCACTGCATTTCCTTACATTATTATTTCATTTCACTATAGTAGTCTTAAGTATAAAATAAAAATATGATTTTTACTTACAAGCTTGGATGTATCACAATGGCACGGACACTCTTTTTATGATTTGTTAGGGTTGCTTTTGACTTCCCAGCAGCAAGATCCCATAACCTTATGGTACAGTCATGACTTCCAGTAATTACCTAGGCACAGAATCATTACGGTTAGCAAGAATGACACAAAAAACAAGATACAATAACAGTTAACTAAACTTTTTCAGTGAACAGATCTATAAAAAATATAATGTATGGTAGACTGATAAAATCAGCAAAAGAATTAAAGAAACACCAATCAATGGGTCTTCCACCCATTATGGAAGGGAAAAGAGAGGAAAAAAACTCTAACAGAACTAAAAAGAGTGATTAATAGGTAAATCAAGTTTAAGCAAAGTCAGCAATAAAAACAGACTACACCTATTGTATTTGCAGATGACACAAACAACGTTTTGAAAGGTAACAGCTGTGAACTATTACAGCAAAGAGTAACTCGAACCAAATGTAATTTACTACAATGGCTACAATCTAATAAGTTAACTCTTAAAGTTGATAAAACAATTTTCCTAGATTTTAATCCCTCAAAAAAAAAGATAGCTCCAATCAGTATAATACAGTCCATTTGCGTTAACCTGGCCGATGACAACTTGCGAGAGGGGAAATAAGTGGAGTAGAGGGGAAACATTAGAGGGGTATCTGCCCGCCATACATCATGCTCAGTAAGCAATTTTGGTTTGGACTAGTCCAAGTTCTTACAATTTTGCCCATCAAGGGGTAGGGTTTTCAAGCCTCACGTGGTTTACCTCTTTTCTGACAGTGTTTGTGCCTTGGCTGACCTGGACAACGTGCGGGTGTAAACAAGTCAGCCCATTCGACTTCAGATTTGAAGGTGAACCGTTCTCCTCTACTTTCCCCCTCCCACCGCGAGAAAACTGTTCGCGCATGGCTACCTTCGCAGTAAGTGCTGCTTCCCCTATTTTCAGAGTTGGACTAGGCCCACCTGCGCAGTAGACTACTGAGTGTCGGCCAGGTTAACGTGAATGGACTGTACTAGATAATTTCACTATTAAGGAAGAGCTTCATACTAAATTTCTAGGTGATTGGATTGACTGTAATTTATCATGGGAAGAACATGTAACAAAATTAACAGGAAAATTAAGTTCACTCTGCTATGCAATGCGTATCTTAGCTACATCTACAATCCTGGATGGTTCTTCAGTAGTTTACTACGGGTACATTCATTCTCGGATAACACTAGGAATTATCCTATGGGGCTCCTCACATTATATGAAAAAAATATTTCAGATCCAGAAAAGAATTCTAAAAATAATGAAACAGGTTCCTTTATAAGAACATCCACCAAACCAATCTATGCAGAACTCAACATCTTGCCAGTATCATGCATTTACATGATGGACACAGCATCCTTCATACACAAAAACTGTACGTCTTTCGAAAAAAAACCTCAAGATTTCCATAGCTACAACGCTAGATCAAACGGACTCATTCATTTAAAAAGCCATGGAACCTCAAAAAGACTAAACAGCATCACACCTCAGGGATTCAACCTCTATAACAAACTGCCATCTGCAATTAAATGCCTGGAACACAGGAAGTTCAAAGCATATGTGAAAGATTTTCTAAGAAAACATTTGTCCAATAATATAAATGAGTATATGTAATGTCACTTGTAATAATTTACTTTTATCTGCTATTTTTAACATTTATGTACTCTATCTTTTGTAATATTTGTTTTTTAGGTGTTTTTTGACAAATCCATGCAAATGTATTTTTGCCTACGGAGAATAATACTATCATTATATTATTACTCGTATCAGTAAAGAAAGTCTCAATTTAAACAACTCATGAAATGCTTTTAATATTTTACATGTCTTTCTTCATGGTGATGTTGTAACAGCCAAATGTATGTACAAAAAGGGAGGTATCAGGCGAGATGTTGTGGAATATGAACATAATAAGAACTTAGAAGATGCAATTTTCCACAGATAAAAATTTATTCGAACCGGGTTTCGATGCACTGCATCATGATCAGGTACATAAATTTGTAAATCAAGGTATATATACAAGAGAAGGTGGGGGAGGGAGGTTAGGAAAGTGGAGGGAGGGAGTGGGGAAGGGAAAAAATTTCAAGGGGGGGAGGGAGTTTTAGTTGCACAAGAATATTGTTAACATTTGAAATACCAAAATATGTTAACGATATTCTTCTGTAAATAAAACTCCCTCCCCCTTGAAATTTTTCCCCTTCCCCACTCCCTCCCTCCACTTTCCTAACATCCCTCACCCACCTTCTCTTGTATATATACCTTGATTTACAAATTTATGTACCTGATGATGATGCAGTGCATCGAAACCCGGTTCGAATAAATTTTTATCAGTGGAAAATTGCATCTTCTAAGTTCTTGTTAAAGCAATATATGAGTTGTGTGTTGTTGTCACAATGAATCATGGAAATTATTTACTCAATGTCTCTCTGTGCAGTTGGGACCAAGAGCAAGGGAGCTACATCAGCAATAGCCTCTGAAATTCCTTGATCTCATGGAGATCAGATTCAATGTCCCATAGGTGAGGGTTATGCAGCACAAACAGAGTTGGGCAAAGAGGGACATTCAGAGCATTTAAAGCAGGCACGTACCTGAGGCTCACCACTCTGACAGACTACACTGGCAACCGTATTTGTGTGTCCCACAAGGGTGTGGACGTTAGCCTTGGTGCGCATATCCCAGACACGAGCTGTTGCATCTCTCCCAGCTGTCACCAAAACATCAATGCTAGGGTGAAGAGCCAACGCATACACGGCACTCAAATGACCATGATAATGCCTGATGACCTGAAAAACAGGAAGAGGAACACATTGGTAGATAAAATGTCAAAAACACACTCAAAAACATTTAAAAACCACCTGCCCAAGTTCAATGCTGATGACAATAGAAGATTTGTTTATTTGAAGTTGGCTTTGGATGGTTCATGAAAACAATTGAACAATTTCGGGAACTTCTGAAGCATTTACCCTCAACAAACATCAAGAGCTACTTCCAAAAGAGTAATTCAGAACAAAACTTATTCCGACTACAAGCTACATTCCACAGAGGAAAATGTGTCATTGATATTGAATTATGAATGGAATAACTGGTTCTTTGGTTCTGCAGATCCACAGGTCACACACCTGTGGATAAAACTGGTCCTCAGTTCCATTATATATGTACACTATAGACCCTTGTTAACCTGGACCCACTTAATTCAGATCCCTGCATACGCCAGAAAGGCCTCAGGTGTGTAGTGCGGGAGGTTTGTTAAGAGATTATGAGATGGCATCACTACCGCATCATTTAAAAATCTTTCCTGAACTTATATTTTGTCAATTTAGCACTCTTGTCAACACAATTGAATATCTTCCAAAAAATTTATTTATTTTTTTTGTCATTGTAAAAGTCAAAAAACTTCACTATTTAAACATCAAATCACATTTCTTCCTTTATTCCATTAGCAAATGATGCTATTTGACAGCTTTATTTTTTTTTTCGATGCACTTAAATAAGATTTAAGTGACAATATTCAGTATCATCACAACCCACTTAACCTGAGTTACAGGACAAGGGGAAATTCTCTTTGAAGCATCCTGACGTTGTTTCACTAGTATGCTGTGCTCAGAAATCCTTGGAGAGTAAATATTGGTAGAAATTAGGCATCCATTTCCAAAAATAGAGATGAAAAGTTGGGTTTGGGGAGGCTTATATTTGGAGAGGGGTTATATTCGGAAAAATAAGGCATACGTAGGCCCTAATACTGTTCATTACAATAATACCGGTACTTAATAATAATTCCTAGGGAAGAGTTCAGTAGTACGGACCATCTGGAGTAAAATGTGTCCTAAGTTAAGAGTGTCAAGGATGACTTTAGCCTGCCTGTGGAGTCACCTTCACATATAAGACCTGGGGGTAAGAGAAGAAGTATGAGAAGTTTTTAACTTTGAAGTTCCACATAAATTTATTAAACACAACCTAGGTTTCAATGTTTTATGTAATCATCATGAGGTTGTGAGACAAACAACGTTGAAACCTAGGTCACAGATTCAATAAATCTATGTGGACTTACAAAGGTTTTCTTCTCATTTTGAAATGCTCAACAATTTCCATGAAGTTAAGCCTGAGACAATGGATTTTAGTGAGTACTTTCAGCCTATATTCCACCATCATAAATTTTGCAGCACAAGTGGAGGTACTGGTATCAAGACAGTGGCAGATACATATGGGGGGCGCGCGCCCCACCCTTGCGGGGCCGCTCGCATTGCCACCCGCGCCGCACAGTGGTCCGGATCCGAAAAAAGGCGGACATTCATTCAAAGTCATTTTTTCGACTTTCTTGAAACTCACTTTAAATATGCAGTTCTTGTAGCAAAATGTCCGGGGAATCCTACCGCACACTTAGTTTTTCATAAAAAGTTTTGTTAAGTTTAGTAAATTGCTTCAAAGTAGAGCTAATTTTAGCTAAACCGCGCTCTTTAAATTTTTTCGAAAAAATACACATTTGTAACAAGTTTTTTGCTCTATTTCGTATTAAAAATTGGTAAAATGAGTGTGGACTATAATTATATGGACACTTTACCATGATAAAAACTAGGTTTCAATCATGTAGTGGTTGTGATGATCGCTGAAGGAGTTCATCAAGAGGAATCATTTTTTCTCGCAAATTTCGCATAAACGTTGGATTATAAGAGTGACACCGAGTGACACAGAGATTCTTATAGTGGCAAGAGTGGGTTATATTAGAAAGTTATTAGTTAAGGATTTAGCTGCAAATATTTGCAAATAAGTGAATTACAACGACTTATATGACTCTCTGCCGCGGACGTGAACGTCGGGACGAGCTTCGTCACAGTGGAGACACATTGTAAAATACGTCTTTTCCAATGATTTATTGATTAGGATTTTAAAAATGAAGAAGTTTATTTTTTTTCTATTATATTCTGTTCTTGGCCGAATTTACTCTAGAAAGAGCGAGAGAATGAATTTCAGACTGCGATACTAAGCGAGATTGTGACGCTGGAAGAGGAGGAAAATATTTTCTTTGATCGCTTTTCAGTACGATTCCCATCCAATTTTGTTCATCGTTGGAAGTATATAAGACTGGTTGTATGCACTGCTGCTGAGAAAATCCACCTCTGGCTGTCCTTTTCCTCAAAGCCTAAGTGACAGGAGACCCGTTACCCGCACAAGTGCCGGACCCAAGGGTCCTTAGTCGGGATATTTTTCTATCCCTACTTAGCGCACCACCCAACTCGTGTTTATTGCCTAAAGGCTGTTTCTTTGACCTGCAAGTGAAATTGCACGTGTTAACATATGTGGTATTTACCCTCCAGGTGCATCTTTCCAGATGGGTTTTATTGGAGGGCTGCCGCTGGTAGGCATTTTTTCACAAAATTCAGGCATTGCACATTTCTCTTTATGCGGTCCACCAAAAACCCTCCTGGTTATCCTCGGGGGTAGACCCAGGTTCTTGGGGGTGGTGGGAACTTTTCTTTTTAGCCTCTTCCATGCTTCAGTCGAAACATTTTGGTGCTCTTCAGTTGGTCCTTTTCCATCGATGAGTACACATGCGAGTTCTTAGTCGTTGGGTACTCGGTTGGCAATAGTCTTCGTGATTTTAAGTGATCTCTGAAGTAATTGTTAATGTTGTGATAATTCGGAATAGTGTTTTGATTCAATGATTTTTTTGTTCCTGGCCACCATAGCGATAAGGATAATTAATCAGGTATGCTATTTCTCTTTTATTTCCGCTTTTGAAGTTGATCTAGTACGGGGTACCACACTAAATTTTGCATTGTTTTTGCTTCCGTTTAAACTCCTAACTTACTAGAATAAAGAATAATGTTCAGTATTTAACGAACCAATGATTCTAATTTTTAACGCACAGCTATGTGGTTAACATTTACGTGGAAGCAACTTCATGGTAAAATGCAGGAGAAAAAAGGAGCCAATGGACGACCGAAAAAGTAATTTGATGGGACTTCTTGAGGATTCCTACATTTTACATGGAGATGATGAGCGCAAAAAAATGAGCTGAAAAATTTTTGAAAGAAAATTTTTTTGTTGGTTACGAGAAAAGATGGCGAGATTTCTCTCGAACAAACTCTTTTTTGGATGCGACTTGGTTGGATCAAATCGTTGATTTCCCTGATGTTGTGTATCGTAACTTTCCAAGCACCTCAGGATCGTATTTTCCCTGTGTTTTTAATTGTGATATGACATCCCTTGGGTTATTGTCTAAGTAATAAGCCTTTTTTATCAAGTAAAAACAAAATAAAAGAAAGGGTAGGCCAAACAAACAATTTTCGGATGTCAATATCCGATCAAAAAGAAGGAAAACTAAATTCCTTAGAGAAAATACTTTCCCTGCAGAACTGTCTTCTGCTACAGCCATGAATCTAAGAGAGAGAGGACATAGCGCGCAGAAGCGTCTCTAGTTAATACAATGACCCCCCCTACACGGATATGGTATGTAAATGAGTATTGAAAAAGTGGAAGAGAGAAAAGGAAGAAAGTACTTCAGGAGAAATTTATAAGTAGAATGGGTCTATTAGTTGATCTACCAAAGCAAAAATATGGCACATCGAATGATGGCAACACAGCTAGGCGCTTCTTCAAAAATGCCCGCCTATCAGCTGAAAGTCCTGATAAGGATCCATTTATTTCACAAAAATCTTCTTTTACTTCAACGCTTTTCACATGAAATAAAATATAAAATTGATTTTCAGTCGTAGAAAAAGAACTTATCATTAAAATTTCAAATATTTTGAGAGCTTCGTCATGCGGCCTTCTAATTGAACCCCCAAAATTTAAAGAATAATTTATGGACACGGCAAAATGTTATGTTAAATATTATGAGTGGTTCTACATGCCACCCACAGTGCATAAAGTTCTGATGCATGGTGCAGATGTGATTGAGTCAGCTCTTCTTCCAATTGGAGAGCTTTCGGAGGAGGCTCAGGAATCGCGGAATAAAGATATAAGAACTTATCGCATCACGCAAGAAAAATTTCAAGATTCCACACGACTGAGGACGTTTTCCGGGCACTGATGCTGACCTCTGATCCATTAGTCAGTAGGTGCATTAGGTGCTGAATTAAATAAATACCGTGGCCTAAAAGATCTGCCTAAAGAGGTCCGTGAGCTCTTGCAAGAATATCCTGACTCAGCGAGTAAATGCGAGGAAGAGGAGTGGAATTCAGGAGAATCTGATTTGGAATTACATAAATTGTAAAGTTAATAAGATACTAAGTATGTTTTTATTTACATAAATGAGTTAATTTGCACTAAAAACCGTTTTAATATTTATTTAATAATTACTTATTTTTTAGTTTCAGCGGCACTACCTCTGCTAGCTGATAATCGCAATCACTTCAACGTTAGAATCAATTCCCCTAACTGCCTTACATTTACCCATTTTTTAATAATTATTTTCTAAGTTAAATGTCTAGAAGTCATATTATGCAAATACTTTTTATATATTTGCATATTTAATAATAACAGGCATTTTCTATGCAGTCTCCTCATTATCGGTTAATTTAGCATTAAAATTCCCAATATCTTTAAAATAATTATTTTTTGTTGAAAATAACAGCAGAAATGAACTAAGAGCGTCTTAAAACATATAAATGTCAATTTTCAAATTAATCTGACAAAAATCTGATTTTTGTCCCTCTTTTTCGGGATCCGGACCACTGTGCTAGTCCCCAAGTCCCTACTGACTAATGGATCAGAGGTCAGCATCAGTCTCCGGAAAACGTCCTCAGTAGTGTGGAATCTTGGAAGCCCCCGCCAGTCAGCCCGCACGCTGTTCGTTCGTTTCTTTCGTCAGTCGACTCTTGAGTCGAGTTATCGAGTAGTTGCACTTTCTTATGTAGCATGCGCGCGCGTCCGCATCATCGTATTTTGTACGTTTCTGTCTGGCACATAGCTAACAGCCAGAGGTGGGTTTTCCCAGCAGCATTGCATACAACCAGTCTTACATACTTCCAACGATTAACAAAATTCGATGGGAATCGTGCTGAGAAGCCATCGAAGAAAATATTTTCCTCCTCTTCCAGCGTCACAATTTCGCTAAGTATCGCAGTCTGAAATTCATTCTCTCGCTCTTTCTAGAGTGAATTCGACCAAGAACAGAATATAATAGATAAAAACTTTCTTCATACAAACTTCATTTTTAAAATCCTAATCAGTAAAACACTGGAAAAGATATATTTTACAATGTGTCTCCATTGTGACGAAGCTCGCATGTCTAGTCCCGACGTTCACGTCCGCAGCAGAGAGTCATATAAGTCGTTGTCATTCACTCATTTGCAAATATTTGCAGCTAAATCCTTTACTAATATCTTTCTAATATAACCCACTCTTGCCACTATAAGAATCTCCGAGTCACTCGGTGTCACTCTTTTTATAATCCAACGTTTATGCGAAATTTTAGAGAAAAAAAGATTCCTCTTGAAGAACTGCTTCAGCGATCATCACAACCACAACAAGATTGAAACCTAGTTTTTCTCATGGTAAAAGGTCCATATAATTACAGATTACACTTATTTTACCAATTTTTAATACGAAATTGAGCAAAAAAACTGTTAAAAATGTGTATTTTTTCGAAAAATGAAAAGAGCGCGGTTTAGCTATAATTAGCTCTACTTTGAAGCAATCTACTAAACTTAACAAAACATTTTATGCAAAACTAAGTGTGCGGTAGGATTCCCCGGACATTTTGCTACAAGAACTGCATATTTAAAGTGAGTTTCAAGAAAGTTGAAAAAATGACTTTGGTCCGTTTTTTTTCGGATCCGGACCACTGTACAGTCAGCCCGCACGCTATTCGTTCGTGTCCAAAGATTATATACACAGGATATATTCGTACATTATATATTCGTTCGTGTCTTTCGTCAGTCGACTCTGAGTCGAGTTATCGAGTAGTTGTACTTTCTTATGTAGCACGCACGCGCGTCATCGTATTTTATACGTTTCTGTCTGGCTCATAGGTAACTAACCTACGAGAAAAGTCGCGGCCATTCTAGTGATCTCGATACGTTATTCTGTCTGGCATTTGTTCGAGAAAAGTCGCGAATATTCTACTGTTTGTATTTGTTCACACTCCTTAAATGTCTGGAAGCGAACATTCTGGCACCTAATGTTCTCGAAACAACCAAGCTACATATATAAGGGAAGCAGAGTCGCTGCCAGGCAGTCAGTTTGAAAGCTACAATCGCCGCGATAACTTGCGCCCCCCCCTTGAGTTTTTTCTGTATCCGCCACTGTATCAAGACCAGAGCAGAACCTGAACTGAGAATCAGGAACCAATTTATAAAACCAGGAAAAAGAGGAACAGTCCCATTACTGTAAAGAATGATAACCTACCTTGTTGTACTCAAGATCCCAGCATTTCACTTGTCTGTCTTCTCCACAGCTGAAAAGGTATGGGTGCCGGGTGCTAACAGCCAACCCTCTCACACTGCTAATGTGACCAGTCAGCGACAGCTTCAACTTTCCACTACCAAGGTCCCATATCTTAAAATAAATTAAAAAAAATAATTGAATTAATAAACAAAAAACAATTACTTGAGGAAGGGTGGAGAGAAACCTGGCATTCACCTGCTCTAAACAAAATGTGGCAAGGAAACCAGGACGGCTATTACATATCATGAGGAGATTTTTCTGGCCCTCTAGATATCACCCCCTCTGAGTAGCTCTTTGATATTAAATTTCAGGGGGGGTCGCTCGCTCTAGCCGTCGACTCCACGGACAGTAAATCGGTGTATGAGAATTTTCAGAAGTCTGCTGATAATGCTTTCTAATATTAAATTTAGACTGAATTGTGCACATTATTCTTTCCAATTTATTTTTATGCATCTTTAAATTGATGCACATACTGTGCTAGTCAGCACGAGTGTGCATAATTTCATTTTTTAAGTGGTCACGATAGACATATCAATTGCACGATAGAAACTTCTTATGTATACATATATATGGCGAAATAACAGTTTAGGAGATATACCAGGACACTGATGGATATGATAGTCCACGAATATACAGAAAAACCATAGTTTATTCCCTCCATCATTTCCAAGTAAGAGTTACCAGTGATTTCTTGCAATAATAACATTGCATTAGGTACTCTGTGGAAACATGTATTTCTCAAGAGAGACTCGTCGATCATATGATCAATGAGTCCCCCTAAATGAATTCCATGCCACTCTCCTCTGATTGCCTGAGTGAAAGGTACAACTGTGCATTCAAGGCTGCCTCTAAAAGTAGTCCTTTTAGAAGGGATCCTAATGTGAGTAGAAGAGTGAAAACAAGCCTAGAGTATTACTAGCCTTTGGATTCTCTCGTGGCTTACAAACAAAAATGTGCCAAAACTGACCAGCATAGCAACATATCCATTAGCAGGGAATGCTACACATGGCATAGGTACTGCAAAGGTTGGTAACTTTGCATACTCTATTACGACTTACTGCTAACAGTCAAAGAATAGTCTTAGGGGGCCGAAGCCATGATGTGCGGCAGAAGCTGAGTATACGGATGGCCCATCAAGAGATGGACATGGGGATACAAACTGGACGAAAATTGGTACTAAAAATGTGAGATGTTTGTATGGAAAAGACAATGAGTTGATGAATGAAATGAAAATGAGACGAGTGGACGTTTTGCGTTAGTGAAACCAAGGGGTGGGACGTTGTTACAACTGATGATGGTTGATCGGCATTGTGGTCAGGAGTTGAAGATAGTATGCATGGCAGTCAAGGCGTAGGCTTGATCCTCAATGAGAGAGTTGAGATGCTAGTAAGGAAATATTAGCGAGTAACCCCCAAATTGCTCTGTGTTCATATGAATGTGTGAATGATGAGTTTTGGAGACAACTGAAAGAGGATTTGAATGAATGTTACTCTGGTGAGAGGATAATGTGCTAGGTGACATGAATGGCTGGGTTGGTGTAAGACGGGATGCATCCGACAGAGTGGTTGGGTCTTTTGGTGACCCTGAAGTCTCAAGACCCTCAAACTTGTAGTGTGTCCTTGGAAAAAGGTTTGTTTGTCTTGAAAGCATGGTTTAACACTAGCGCCAACGTGTGGTCTTCTAGCGCTCATGAGCATCATTCTCAACCCGGTGAGGGTCCTCTGCAAAGGAAATACCTATTATGAACAGTAGCCAGAACTATTGTTTACCACTATCGTATTGAATTAAAACGGCAACCACTCATTTTGACTGCTGTCGACACATTCAACAGTTGCCGACCAAGTATAAATCCGAATAAAAATGTGTCTTTTTACGACTTTTCCTAATTTTATGAAAGGAAACTAGCTGAAAATTTTCTTTCATCGGCGACTCTGGGTTCAAAAAATATTTTCCATTCTTCCTTAAACCACCGTACCGGTCAAAATGACCACTATGCATTTTGGCATTATACATTTCAATGCTAAGTGCATATGTTTTTCGATTTTCTTGCGGAATTTTAATACATTAATTATCCTTGATCTTGAACCTGTAACACAAATTTTCACAAGACATATAATTTTCCCGTGTTTCAATGAACAAGTGAACTCGTATTTTCTCTGGTTTTCTTGGCTGTTGGCGACGGAAGAACGGAAGGACAATACCTTGTTTGATATCTACATCAAAACACTCAATTAGGGCAGTAAATTGAACCTGATTCTTTCGATGATAGCTATTGCCAGCCGGAATAATTATGCCGTGGAGCAAGGTTGAGTGTAATCAATCCGAAATAGTGAGCAAAAAGATTCCTTGGGTTATGTTCAAGACGCTCAAACAACATAGCACCATCTCCGATACATGTCATTGTTTTTTAGCACAAGTGCCGCAAATGATTTCTATACCAGGAATACTCATCATGGATTTATGTTTGGGAAAACTGGTAGCAAAAAATGCCAGGAATCATGAGAGTAAAATGCTGGTTTTAGCAATTAGTCTCTCGTGGACGGGTATATCCGTACACGACTAATTTACGTTTTTTTACTCATTGGCAACTCAGTGGACCCTTGGTAACAAAGCCGAAAGCATTTTTGTTCGATTGGTTTCATATTTTATGTGCTACAATGCCTATGACTCAAAGTCGTCCTTAAGGTTTGGTTTCACTGGGGCGTCCAGCGGCCATGTCCAACTGCCACGTCTGGACGTCACGGCTGAACGTGGTGGCCAGGTGGTCTCATTCAAGCGTCTATGTCCCATATCCCGCTGCTGAGCGATGTGAGAGAATGTGTATTTAGTTATTTACGAATTTAGTATCGGTTTTCATTTCCTGAGAGTGAGTTGATGTTGAACTGAAATGAATAGTGACGATTGTTAGTATTGTTGCTTTTGTAGGAAGACAAAGAAGAGGACGACCAAATGTTGCAAGTAGTTTTACAGAATAGAGCTGGAAAGGACGCTTTCTACAAAATGCGGAGAGCAGAAAAATCACCGAAAATTGGGACTGCCCACCTAGGTACCGCATCTTGACTGCTCTCGAAGCAGTCGAGACGCAGAGGTCGGGCGTCAGCAGTCGAACGAAACGGCCATGACATCTCAGTGAAATCTTAGCCCATGTGATACACATTGGATGAGTACAGCAGTGACTTCCGACTGCTGGACGTGGACGCCAGCCGCAGGGCACCCCAGCGAAACCACACCTTATTATTGTAGCATTGAAAAATGAGTTATCGTTCAGGTAATTCACATTCAGCACATAATGTATTCGGCGACGACCATTAATTAGATGTCTTACTCTGACAAGGAGCGCCTAAAAACTTTGCTGTGATTAGTGACCATTCGTATAAACGATTAACTTTTTCACGTCGGGACCAAGACCCGAGGTTCGTAATTTCAGAACTTCGTTATTTCGTAATATCGCGTTATGTTACAAACACTTAGATACCCTTTTGGTCGTGACCAAAGATTTTGCTTCGTAAAATCAAAATTTTGTAATTAATAATATAATTTAAACTAATTATATAATGTAAAAATATCATTTTCAATTTTCCTTTTTATATCGGACAAGTAAACCACTACAAGCACCAGTTAGGTAAGCTCAACGTATTTTTGCTGCTTTTTTCAAAATGGAACGTAAATGTTACAATGGTTTAAACTAGTGATGGGTCGATTCGATTCCTCGATTCTATGCCAAGAATCGGAATCGAAAATGAGTATTTACCAAGGTGAAAAATCGATTCCAATTCCAGTAGTACTTCAAACCACAAATTTATTTACGACCGTTCTTCCAAAAGTCATTTGAATTTTTGCGCCATGTAATCGTAAAAACAAAACACATTCGAATCAGTGTAGTGACCGTTTCTTCCATACCATAGTCCCGTAGTGACGTTAAAGATACATACGTTTTCTAGGTGCACGACATTGTCATCGACTTCTACTGAGCGTTGTAATGTCGATAGTGTGGAATCATTTTCATATTGATCCTATAAATGATCAAATTGCCGTGTGTATCAACTGCCACGCAAGAATTTCCCGTGGTGGAACTTCAAAATCTACCTCAAATTTATTAAAACATTTTAATAAACAACATAGATCCCTAGTAAAGGCTTCATCACCGAAAGATGGGACACTTGAAATTTCACCATTGACGATTCAAATACCTGAATTGTCACCTCCAGTTCAAAGTGAAGTACTTAGTGATTCAGTGAGTTCCTGTTCAAGAACAGATTAGAGCAGCCTCAGTTCTTCTTTTCTACCAGCTACTCCCTCATCTCCTGATGTCGAAGTTATTACGGCGAGTAATGCAGTTAAGCGTAAGCCCTCCAAACTTCTATCTCCTAATCAGCCTACTTTGAAGAAGTTTATGGATAAAACTTCTAAATTTAAGGTTGGAGACGCCAGGTCTACTATGATTACTCGCAAAATAGGAGAAATGATTTGCTTAGACCTGCAACCCTTTTCTATTGTAAAAAACGTAGGATTTGTCAAACTTATGGAATTACTGGAACCTCGCTATACCATGGTATCTAGGAAAACTCTTATCGAATTGTGTTATTCCCAAAATGTACAACCAAACCAGAGAAAAGGTAGAAGATATGATAAAAATGATAAAATTTGCAGGAATAACCACAGATTTGTGGACTTCTAATGCGCAAGATGACTATCTTAGTGTAACGGTGCATTTCCTTGATGAGGAATTCAATTTTAAGCACTTATGCATTGAAGTGATCCCATTCCCTGAAATATCGCATTCAGCAGTGAATATACGCACATTTTTGGAGATGACTTTATCTGATTGGGGCCTACAGGAAAGGATAGCATGTGTTGTTTGTGACAATGGACGCAATGTTGTTGCTGCTTTAGAAAGATCATCATTTAGGCATTCTTCATGCTTTGCACATACATTGCAACTTGTATTAAAAGAAGGATTTTTAAACTGCAAGTCAATAATGAATCTAACAGCAGCCTGCAGAAGAATTGTAGGCCACTTCAAACATTCTTCTAAAAATGTTAAAATTTTGAAAAAATACCAGAAACCGGCCCAGATTCCCAATCATAGACTAATTCAGGATGAGCCTACTAGATGGAACACAACTCTTCATATGTTTAAGCGAATTCTGGAACAAAAACAAGCAATTGCACTGGCATCTGGTGAGCTCAAACTACCAATAGATTTAACCCAGGGACAGTGGGATATGATCGAGAATAGTATTTCTATACTGGAAGTTTTTGATGCAGCAACTCTGCAAGTTAGCTCTGAAAATGTAACCCTGTCTGAGGTAAGTTCATTTCCTTGATAATTTCAAAGTACCTCGTTTGTTTGTTTATTTTTTCTGAATTCTGCATTCTATGGTATAATTATTGGTCCTCACAAAAGATGAATGTTATTTTGATTAAAGGTAATTCCACTGGTACATTTACTGGAACATGAATTGAAGAAGCCCGCTCCAACAGGTTCAGGCCTGCAGGGATTAAAAAATGACCTGTTAGCAGCACTGTCCAAACGTTTCATGAATATAGAAGATGACTTTTGTTGTTCTCTTGCAACAATATTAGATCCCCGGCTGAAGAAGGAGCCATTTTCTAACCAAAGGCATTTGGAGACTGTAAAGATGACACTAATAAAGGAAGCCAAAAAAATTCAGCAGGTAAGGTGATTGTAACTGCACCTAGAAGCCTCGTATTAAAAAAAAATTGTATTATTTCCTGATTTTTTTTTTTGAAATTAGATTGAAGGCAGTGGCACACCACATCCGGAGGAGCAAATTCAGCCCAGGGAGCCTGTGACAGGTATATGGTCAAGGTACAGTGATGTGTTTGGAAAGGTACCCAAAGACACCATAGCAAATACTGTTGAAGCTGAAGTGGAAGCTTATTTATCAGAGATGAATGCACCACCAAATTCCTTCCCTGGGGAATACTGGAAGGCTTGCTTCTCCTACCCAAGGCTGAAAGTATTAGCCAAAAAGTTTCTTGCCATACCGCCATCCACTGTGTTCAGTGAAAGACTTTTTAGTTCAGCAGGAAATATGTGATGTAAAACGCAACAGGCTTGATCCTGACAGAGTGAAGATGCTTTGCTTTCTGAGAAAAAATTTAAAATCTGTAAAGGGAGACTAAATTTGTAAGACATTATTGATAATGATCAGATATTTTCAATAAAAGATAGCTATTAAAGATGATACTTTTATTTTAAATTTAAACATGAGTGTTAATATTCTTAAGTAATACCTATGAGATAACACCACTTTTCAGGTATGTTCTGTTCTGAAATTAACAATTATATTTTAATTACATAGTGATGATATGAGTGATGCTTTTGTTAACTGATTCTTTCACAGAGGAATAATTTTTTACGTGGTTCTCTTGTTGTCTGGAATTAAGTGATATTTTTCATGGAGCCTATGGCATCAGAATCGATGGAATCGGTATTGGTAGAATCGGAATCGAAATGTCAGAACCAGAATCGGGATCGGAATCGCTAAAATTTTGGAATCGACGCATCACTAGTTTAAACAAAGTCATTATTTTTATAATTAGTGAGGCCAATCAATAACATAAATCCTTAATAAAGACAACTCCTGGTATTTAACATTTCCATGTACTTTTATTATTCATTCAACCATCAAGCCTGAGCAGAAACTTCGCAGTGGTTAAAATGACCGCGGTGGCGGTTGTATGTAGTAGTATGGGCGCGGCGGTTCTAGTGTTAAACAAGAAAATTCACAATTATGCATGGCAAAGGGGTGATTGTAAGAGCATGATTGATTTCATTGTGCTATGATAAGAGAACCACCGCAAACAACCACATTCTGTGGTTGTCTGCAGTATATCCCTTGCCAGCAAAAGCAAAATGAACCAAGCAAATAACCTGTAAGTGACGTCCCTCAGGAAGAGTATATCAATGCAAGGAAGTTAATCCTATGCAAGGGATTCACTTCCTTCAGTCACACCTGGGGTGCGATCACGGTTCTCCATTATGAGTGCGCTCGCATTATCGTTATTTTTCAACTGTGCTCATGAGAACAAGCACGTGATCGCCATTCTTAAATTGATGTCAGGAGCTGTAAATCGCTAGTTTTAATTGATGGAGTTTGTTCTTAGGACACTAACTGTGTTGTCCTTCTACAGCGATTTGAGTTTTGGATAATGATAACAACAACATGAAAGGAGCCGTGATCCCACCCCTGATCCTCAAAATAGAAGACTGGGGTTGGACTTTCAAGGTAGTCAACACCCATACACACAACCATTTTCATCACCAAACACACGTTCGAAGCAGCAAGTCAATCCTCACCTTAATGACTCTGTCAGCAGACCCAGTAGCAAACCAATCATTCCCTGGCTCAACAGCAACACACCGAACCCACCCCAGGTGACCAGAAATGACTCGAAACAATTTCCAAGGTGGGTGCCACTTGGGGCGAGGCATGGTAGGAGGTCGACGTGGAATCAGAGCCTGCTGACCTAGTTCAGAAACATTAAGCACATCAATAAAGAAAGACACCAGAACCACTATCCTAAAAAGGGGCGGATCCAGGGAGCAATCTTGAGGGGGGGGGGAGAAATTTGGGGGGGGGGGGTATGGGTCTGTGCATGCACGTGCGTTCCTATGCCTGGGTACTTATGTGAATCTTATGTCATACAGCTTATATTTACTGATAGGTGTGCCTGTATATTTTTCCTATACCTATTGGCGATTTTTTTCACATCATAAACTATGGGTTTGTTAACTCCTCCCCTCCATTTCTATCCGCGATCTGGTGCAGCCTGATAATGATACAGGGAATGCCAGAATGGAAAGGAAGCAACATTCAATGAATTATCTGTCCGTGTATGCCTTTCTTTCATTCTCCCATACCCATCACCCAATTATGCTCAAGCCAATTAACACAATCATTACTCTATAGTAATCTTTGCCTGTATCCCACTTTCATAGAATTGTAACAAACAATAGAATTATTACGGGCTACGTTACTTTTACATCAGACCTCGGATATTGTGGAAAAGTTAGCTTAACACACCGAGTTTATGACCACTGATTCAATAGTGGCCAAAGTATATAAAGATGAAATTAGAGAGATGTCACACCAGTTTTTTTGGGAAAAGTTCATTCAGTTTTACGATGCAGTAAAAAGCATAGAAATTTTCTTTCAAAATCATGTTGCACTTCTAAAACCCAAAAAGTGTTATCTCTACCTATTTCGCTAGGGAAACCAAAAACTTTTTACCTGAACAAGGAATGTTTTGCACTTAACACGAAAAACAAGGCAAAACACTTTCCGATTAAGTACTCACCAAAATACAGTTTTTTAAAAATAAAATTCAGTTTTTATTAGAAAAACACCAAGTCTAGGTTTTATAAGTGTGTGGGGGAGGTGAAATAAATTAGCAAGGGAAAGAGACTTGCTTTGCAAACTTACAGGAAACTCATACCAATTTAAATGAGAGACGCCCTAGCTAAATGGCAGCTGTCACAAAGTTTTGTTTCTGGAATTCTTCAATACAAGTCGGTGCCTCAGGCATGCACACTAGGTGCGTACGCATTACTCGGTACATCTTAAGAATTGATATTTCTAACAGACAAGCTGGGCAGACAATATAATTAGGCGAAAAAAATAACTAGTGTTATTTTAACCTTAAAGTTAATGGACTACATATAGGAGAACATTTCTTGCAAATGGCTTCCAGAGGAGTGTTGCATTCGATTTTTGGCGCAGAAGAAGAGTCATATTCGCAGATAGGCAAGATATTCGCAGTGGATACTGAGAACTTAAATTGCCGTGTTTGAATCTAATGGCATAGATACAGTAAACACCGGTACACTAGTGCAGCCTAGACACTGCTTTCATGAATATTACTGTTCCTATGAAGCAATTCTGGATATCTTACAATTAGAGGTTGTGCGTGTGATTTCATCGCCAACAAGGAAAGCCGAGAAGTGTCAAAAATAAAAAAAACAAAGGTCACCGTGGTTTTGTGCTCCAAGATTTTGAATCAAGGCTTTCATTGATATTACAGCCCAGCTACAATATATTCATGTGCAAGTGATAGGTACATATGCCTGGGAGAATGTCGTTGAATCGCCAATTTTTCATGTTATTTCTCATGGTCTCTTCCTCCAAAAATACTCCTATTCGAAAGAAATCTTTTGTGCTTTTAAGGCCATGTCAGGATAGTTGTCTACATAATCTATAAAATAATACTTTACTGCTAGCTAAACCAGTTAAAGCTAATACCATATGGTTAGCACAACAATTAGGTCAATGGATGCTACTGTGCCACATTCATAGAAGCACATTATTTCTTATTCAGCTCCTCAAAAGGAATTTAGTTAAACCTCTTTGGCACCTCGTTTAACTAGGGAGCTGAATAATTGGAAGCAAATCGATCAGGAATGATGATATTAATGCGTTTGTAGACATATTGAGCGTAAAAAATAAGCTTAACAATGACGAGGTTTCGAGCGGTTCAACATCCAAATCGCCAGAGCAAATTTTGTGATTCGTCGACATGACTTGACGTCGACATGACAAGCACAAACGACTTGAGCATGTAGACACTTAACACTATTTTCATTGAGACCTTGTCTTCAATGGAACCCTGGAAGTGACCTATATTCCTATGGAGGACCAAAAAGCAGATATCCTAACCAAAGGGTTGCCTGGGGCCCAAGTCTGTAACTTGGATTTCTCCCGAAAACGGGAGATATCAGATCCGCCGGGCGATAAAAAGAGCCATTTCTCCCGTCGGTAGTCTGTAACGGGTTTCTCCGGGAGAAAGGAGGAACACGAAACGCCCGTAGACAACTTGTCGCCCGACCCAAGTCTGTAACTCGGCGAAGCTACTTCCGGCGGCCCCAGATGGGAGACAAGTTACGTCGGCCTTGCTAGACCGACGTAAGTTTTCTCCATAGGAGAAATGTGCGCATTACGACAGTGATTTTAAGTTTTGACCAATGGCATAAGAGAGTTCACGATGATTTACTTCTGCTTGGAAAATAACAAATCCATCGTTGATAAGAATAAAGTCTGTACTTTTCGCGTATTTACACGTACATGAGTATAGTATATACATTCTGTCAGTTTCCAATTGAAAAAGCAATGAGGGCCGGCACATTAGCATAGACCTCATCCACATTAATTATTATAAACGAAGCGCTTATCAATTACTGATCTGAAATCTCAATTTTAGACTACGTAAATATCGACATGTAAACATAATGGTAAGCGGAGTCTTCAAATTTGATGTTTGAAGTTTAAACTTCCACCTTTAATAGTTCACAACAAATGAAAATCTGCTGCTCTAATTACATTAAAGAAGAGTTTGTGAGTAATAATGTGCCATACACGAAGCACACGTTTAATTAAAGCTTAAGTCCTGTATTATATTACCTTGGTTATTATAATGACTTATACAAATTTCACTCAATTTGTTTTGTAAGCTTCACGCTGATCGACAGTTTTAAGGGCATTTGAGTTTTCAGTTACTTTTTACGTATCGTACTGAATCTCACTTGGGTACTAATTTCAATGAAACATATTTTCGTCGTCATATTATAATGACGATTATTCGTATCATTTCTAATCGCCGTTCCAATCAACCGTAGTCGTACGGGTAGCACGTATGCAGGGATCTACTCTCCTTGGCAGGGATTTACACACTCCCTGCACGTATGATTTAATGTGGACGCATATCGGTTGTCAGTTGGATGTCATGCTGTGTACACGGAACACACGGAAGAACGGGCATTACAGCTGTGAACGCTAGCGAATATGTCCTGTCTTATATTTGTTCGTATATTCTAATTCATCCATGTGTGTGACTTCAGTCTTCTAGTATACTTCTCATGTATTCTTTTACACCAGTGACTGAAGTGTAAGAAGTCATCCATTTACTTGCTCCACTGACAAAGAATTGGCATTTTTATAGCTGTTCTCGTTATGCTTATAATCCGAGATTTATTTTGATTGAACTCAAATTCCATGTTGAACGCCGCTGTATAAGTGTTTGGGATGCTGATATAATCCTAAACTACACTGTATCGACTAGAACGACTTGAGCATATACCACGGCATATATCACTCGATTCATGGATTGTACGCTGATACGTTTCCCCACAATGAAGGAACTCTCCCTTGGGGTTTGATATTTTACTTCTGGAGTGATGCTCTTGTGATATGTATATTATCCTGAAAATATAAGTGAAAATCATCTGCAACTTTCCTTACAAAATCGGTGTGTTTTATAATGTGTTACTGTACGGCCAAGCATCGGATATATTTCATACAAGTTTTGTGGTATATTCGGCGTTTACTTGAACTTTGGATGCTACTTTTGAAATGCCTTGTAATAATGACGTGTGTTGTCGAGTGGTTTAGCTGATTAATGTCAGTATACTGACAGTACATACGTGTTTAACGTTTGTGCAACTGACGGCTATTACTGTTTTCAATCTTGTCAATCGGCCATTTATCATGTAAGTAGCCCATAAAATAAATGTGTTCATTAATAAAATTACATATTAGAAAATTATTCAGTTTAATATCCATGTATCACTGTTTCAACAAATGTTATTCCAATGAAGTTTGCCCAGCCGGTGTGATATGCCAATACTATATATACCTACACTTTAGTAGTGATGAAGTGTAACGGATACTCGAAAGTACAATGGTATTCATTATCTGACTGGTACATACATTTCAATAGCGGAAATTAATCAATATCGTGAATATTCGTCTTCAGAAATTTCAGTTAGTGAAACGTCGTGCAATTGTAACGTCAGTTAACAGACGGCTTTTTCTCTGTTTTCAATCTTGTCAATCATCCATTTATCATGTAGGTAGCCCATTCATTAAATGTGTTCATTTATCAAATTACATTTTAGATAATTATTCAGTTTAATATCCATATATCGCTGTTTAAACAAATTTAATTCCAATGAAGTTTGTTGATGCGGGATGTCTTTCTGTCGGGAAGATTTAATAATTGCCCTTTCGGTGAGTTTTAAAATAGGATGAAGTGTAACGGAAACTCGAGAGTATAATGGTATTAATTATCTGACTGGTACATACTCTGAAATAGCGGAAATTAAGCAATATCGCGAATATTCGTCCTCAGAAATTTTGTAAACAAAGCAGACTAATCCTTCGCTTCTACAGCTGTGAAAAGGTACAGTCGATTTCATTGGCTCTCATAAGTAGGTCACTGAAATATGACCAATAGTCAGCTTTGGCTTCAGAAATTTTCATACCCTCACTTTTCTCCTTCCGGTACAGCCGGCTGAAGTTTCTCCACCCAGTTACAGACTACGGTCGGGTGGAATTTTCGGGAGGAATCTCGCTTCTCCTGTCTCCGGCGCCCCAAGTTACAGACTTGGGCCCCTGGACCTGTTTGTGAAGCTGCAGGGAATATAGGGGATGGAGAGTTCTGAATAAAAAAGACCCTTAATTTGAGGTGGAGTGTTGAATTATAATGATTGTTTGCTCATATATTATCAAATTATGGGTTCCATCCTCCGTTCTCTGGCAACAGATTATGTTAATATTATTATTATTATGGTTGTTTGGTCCATTATCTGAATATTCCATTATCGGAATAACCCTGGATGAGTGCTTAAAATGTCGACAACATCTTGAAAATGTCGCAAACAGTGTGAGGCAAACTATATCTAATTTTTATTTCATTCGGAACAAATGCCCAACATATTTTTTGAAACTCATTTATAACGCTCTAGTTAATACCAGACTAAGCTACGGTGTATTCTGTTGGGGTGGAGCTTACAAAAATTCTATAAGATCCGTTTTTGTTCTGCAAAAAAGAATTGTTAAGGTGATCCTAAAAAAGAGCCGCCTAGAAAGTTCCTTTCCTTTATTCTGTAGTCTAGGTTTGCTCCCCTTAAGACATCTTTTCATTTATAAAGTTTTACGTCGATTTTTTATTAGAAGTGGAAATACTGGATTATTTTTGTTCAACCACCCTTCCTCCACCCTATGAAAAGCCCGTATTTCTTTACCAAAACCTAACCTTACGCTATATAAACAATGTTTCTTGTTCATAGGCGCAAAAGTGTATATGTAATGCATTACCGGATTCATCTCTGATATCGAAAAATCATAACTCAATTATGAAAAATATACAGTCTTGGTTGTTTACAAGACAAAGTATGGAGGATATATTCCTTTGATGTAATACCATGTAATGTATTTATGTACTGTAAATTCAAATGCTGTGTCTAAAAACATTTCTATGTGCGCATATGACCTTTTTGTAAATGATGGTAGCCATAAAACAGGTTCTCCTTCATGGCTAGGTACCTAAAGTTACTCCAGTATGTGTGTAATCAAGTTCCTACACTGTACAATTTTGTTGGAATAATAAAACAATTTATTATTATTATTTTATCTTACCACCACCAGCCCGGGTGCTTTGAACAATTTGAGACGATGCAGCAGAGCTGGCCATGCTCGGAGGCAACTGAATTTGGCTTGGCGTAACCTGCAGGGGTGGCAGGGGAGCTCCTTCACCAGGAGGCAGCAGGTGAGCTTCTGGAGGGAAACTTCCAGGAATAGATGGATCTGAAAATATACGATTATGTCAGAACATGAACGATTTTCAAAACAAGTAGAATTTGAAAAGACTTCAAAACGGCTGGGGTAACTTCAGTAAATGCTATATCAAATATGATCATGGATCACAGAAGAATATGCATGTTATACAGCCATTTCATTTCAAGTGAAGGGAGATGACCCTATTCTATTGAATGTATTTTGCCTTTAAACCTGTGTACATACATTTTATTCTATATGTATAAATTATACTATAGAGAATAATTTAATATATTGAGACAGGTCTTCAGGGTTCTATTCCATGTTGGTTCATCATTGTAGACGACATGTTCTGTAAACATTCCAGTTTGCTTCTTCAGGTCTGAAGTAGTTTGAATGCAGCTTTGGTGTCCTTACAAAGGTCACCCTCAGTCCAGTGCTAAACTTTTTTGGCACACTTTCTACATTGGGTTGTGGAAAATACGCTTCCAAGTGCTGGAGATTACATAGCCGCCTTCTCTGTTTAAGTTGTTTGGTGTCTTAGTGATCTCAATGATCTTAGATGACTCTGTGGAAGTTGCATTTTTCTTTTAAAATTAATTTGGCTTCCTCCAAATCGATGTAGTGTTCTGGTCCACTCAGGTATTTTCAGTGATTGCCAAAGCACGGAACTGTCTTCTGTTTACTGCCCTTCTGTGTTCCTGAAGGTAGCATTTGAGGGGTATTGAGGTTTGTCCAATGTACACATTGCCACGTTCCACCAGCTTGGGAAAGTCCTCCGGTAGCACACCATCCTTGGTAAGGCAACTGATGGTCTTGACAGCTTTGCTGATAGGGATGTTAGTGAAGAGGGAGACTACATTAAAGCACACAAGCAGATCACTGTTGTTGACTCTTGAGTTTCAAAGGATCTCAATTGAAATACACCGTGTTCATCGCGAAAGTTTGAGAGTTGGCCACGAACGGTTGGAAAGCATGGGCCAGGTAGGCCCTCAAATGCCACCTTCAGGAACAAGTTCGGCACCAGACTGAGGGTGACCTATATAAGGAGACCAAAGCTGCATTCAAACTACTTCAGACCTGAAGAATCAAATAGGAACGTAAACAAAACATGTCGTCTACAATGATGAGCACACCCGGAAGAGAACCTGGAAGACCTGTCTCCATGAAGCCACTCAGCAGAAGTCTTCTATCCAAATAAATAAATTCTAGAAACTGCCAGGACATATACACTTGCTGTGCCAATTTTGGCATACTCTACACCTTGCAGACTCGAAATCCTCAAGAGACTCAAAACCGCAGGAGACTGTTGTAGTCTCGCAAACTGCCAGGCAGTCGTTGAGACAAGTGCGCAATCTCGCTCATGTCTCCGTGATCGCTCATGTCTTCACAGGCACTGTGCCTACTTGAATTTTATACGGTCCGTCCTAGTACTGCCACCTTTTACACTCTTTCAAGTCAAGTTGTGAACGTTCCCACCAATCCACGGCTCACCAGCACCTCCCCACTCCTTCACTAAACAGCTGTTTCCCCTCAAAGGCTGGCGAATTGTGCCGTCATCAGAAGAGCTCTATTTCTTTCAGACCGACCAGAAGACCACATCGCAGAGATTCTACTGAAGACTATACCAAGAATTCACGGTACCTAGCCTATGGATTTACTTGAGTTTTAATACATTTAAAAAATATAATTGTTCCTAAAAAAACTGATGATATCAGGCCTGATCTCGTGGAAATCATGGATAATTGTTCCTGTTGGAAGTCGATCCCATTTTAAGGCTGTTGTTATTTCATTTTGCTTGATTCCGTCTACCTGCCTCTTGTAAATTCAATCGTGACGACGAATTCCCATTGCATTGCATAATGTATCACGATAGCAACAGACAGAAATATTACCAGTCATTGTATCTGATTTCACCATCAAAAAGGACTTTCTATTGAGTGTTGTTAACCACACCTATAATAGAAATTCATTCTAATTTATTATTTTTATTTATTTATTTAACAACACCCCCGAAAACAACCACTTTGGGCCTTTACATTTGGTGTATCAACAATTAATAATGGACAATCAGGCTGATTCTCCAATATTTATAAATGCATCAGCAAAAATGTATACAGAGCTATCATGAAATGACTGCTGTTGCCCCTGTCTGCAAGTGTCCTACAGTATATGTGTAATGACCTTGGCCATCGAATCACGCTAAACAAAAATACTACTACTATGAAGCGTTGGCGGACACTGGATTAAAGTGATAAATAAAAATAAAATAAATAATTATTAGGGCAAACAGAAAGATTTTTTAAATAATGAGTTCACAATCATATAAATACCTAAGAGTTTACATCTGACAAGAGATGAGTACATACCTATGCAACATTAACTTAAAGTGAAAGCTTATAACCATTGTCACAAGCAGACAGAAAAATAATCAATGGATGGAGGCTCGATCCTCCTTGTAAATTTACATTAACATGATTCTCAAAAGTTTCAACGCCATGCTATTTATCTCGGCTAAACTATTATCAACTCTCTCTGAGTTATGTTGCTTCTTTTTAGAAACCAGTCATTTATTTCTTATTACAAGTTGCATAAAATATATACACATAGTGTATACATCAATTTCTAGCAGGCGGCTGTGTTTTCATGAAACATGCTTTTAATTAAAGAACCGGTAAGCTGACAAATTAGTACAAACAAACCCACCACTCATTATGTATAACAGTTTACTCACTTCAGTTACATGTTAATGAAAAAGTACCACCGATTTTGGAAGAGAAAAGGCTGTATTCTACCTGATACTACGGGCTGCATCCCTGGGGGAGCAGTCAGAGCAAGCATTTTCTGCTGCTGTTGTTGTACAAGATGTTGTCCAGGGTGGTGCTCTATTGCCAGCTGACTATGAAGATGGGACAAGCCTTGACGAAGTGCATTACCTCTCTTCACAGCTTCCATTACAAGACCATACGTATCCCTTATCTTCACTTCTTTCTTAAGTTTTTCGCTAAAAAGAAAAAATACACGAATCTAGACCAGCACCGCGTAACGGGCCATCGTGAAAAAACACTGAGGGGATACACTCATGTTCAAAGTCCAAGAACGATAAATTGAAATAAAATACGACTTATTTTAAACAAAACTAAGGGGTGCAATTTCTTACGACTTATCGTCAATTGGAGGAAGCATTCCATGGTCAGAAAGAAATGTGTCGTGAGTCCTTTTCAAGGAACGGAAGACTAAAGTGTGGACTGAATGGCGGTGAACTTCCTAAAATGTATAAATTAATATTATATTAGTTAATTTCATGTAGGTTCTTAAAATAAACATACTAATTGTGGCAGATAACAGACCACCACCGTACAACCCAATCGTAAACAAAGTAAGGTTTACACTCACTTCCGTCATTTTCCTCTATTTATTCTTAAAATACGGTAAAATTGTACCAATCAGCAGAGGAGTGATAAAATATTTCGACAAGCTATTCAATATGAATTACATGATGCCACGGGAATTAAAAAATATACAGCACTTCTACGGCTTGTTTTCAATTCCACAGCGCGTTGCGAATGCGCAAATTCGCGTGTCACTTTTAGCTCTCTCCTCTACCCCTTCCACCGCTTCCGCCCCTTCCCAATCTACCATGGAGCATGGAAAATAATTTTATCAATTTTATAGTGTAAGTGTACTCGGTGTACTCTCCGTTCTCGCGAGATCGGACTTCTCGCGTGTTTTTCAACACGAATATAAAATACATATTCTATGTTCATGTGCTACAAGAACGACGTTCTGGGAAGACTGGGTCAAAGCTTGAAGCACGTCGATTTGTGTTTAGATGGTTTTTGGAAAAATCCGATAATGAATATTTGAACTTCAGCATGTTGGAAGGATTGAAATCGCAGATATCCAGTGTTGTTATAAAATGGAAGGTAATGGAGTTATTCCCGTTTGCTGTTGGTTGAAGAAAATTGGAATTGAGGTTTAAATGTACAACTTTACCGTATGTGAATTGTTTGTTTTGTAAGGGAATATGCTCATTTGGCTCATAAGAATTAGTTATGTGTGAGTCATGGGCAATACTTCTTCGACCCCTTATCACCACTTGTGCTTCCGTATTTGGATTAACCTTGAATCTTGTTTATTTATTTTGCTTCTTTGAGCCCAGTAATTATTGGAGTTTCTTTCATCAGAGTTGTATTACCTGATAATCGATCAATTGCTTTGGTTGTCTACTCAACCCAAGATCGTGTTTGCATTAAATTAACTTGTTTTCTGTTTATTTTAGGAAGAAATAGTAGTTTGCAGACAATGCAACACCCACCAAGGCCCAAGTCATCAGTTCACAACGGGCCTCTTCCTAATCCGTTGATAAATTTTGACCCTGTCATCACTCCAAGTATCCCTTGTCTCGCACCATGCATTTTCTGTGATGAGCACTTTCCTTTGGACGAAGATGGAAAAGATATTGCCCTTCTACAACATATGTTTTTCCAGCACAGGCTCGTCGTGGCTGACTCGCAGCACATAGCCGGTCTCAGTAGGTAAATTACTATATCGAGTGACAATCTTCTTTGGTGAAGTTTTTCCATTTTTCAAACCTCCTTTATACTTGTTTAATTATTGGATGATATAAATGCATGCAGGCACGTAAAACTAAGTTATAATAGTTTTTCGTAATGTAAAGCTCACATGGTGCAGAGCCCGACTATCTGTGTGCAATTCACGTAACAGGATGGAAGATCGGCTCTTTTTCCGGTGCTGCTCAAGTGCACATTTGATGCTTGGTAAATCACCTGCATTGGGTTTAACTGGGTGTGTCCAGGGAGATTTCAATTATATCAGAGGTTTTTAATTTGGGCACTATGGTCATCAGCCCATTGCTTTGTGTCTACCCTTCCTCCTATGTAGTCTCTTCGCAGCACTTCCACTATTCCTCATAAAATCCTTCCCTCTCCATACTACCCATCTACCGTTAATGGCCCAGATGTTCTTACAATCAGCTGCCTGTCACCTCTAAAAATAACTTAACCTAAGCCAATATTGAGGTGTCCCTTTTCAGTGGAACTTCGATTTAACTTTTATTTTGCAACAAAAGATGTAATTAATTATTCATGTCAATATTTTGTTTAAATAAGTAGTCATATGAGGCTCTCAGCACGCTGGGTTCACAGATACAGTTTGTCTCTGCGAAACGCTGTTTCTAATAAGGTTTGTCTGAACTTAAAATATCTTGGTCCTCAATCACTCGTACCTCCAAGAATCAGACTACCCACCAGTTTGCCACTTGTTCTGTTCATGTTTCATGATGGGTACTATCCTTGAAAAATTATCAAAGAACTGTGGAACTGGCTGCGCAGTATCCTCAATACAGTCATCTTGCTGGTGATGCCTTTAAAGTCGGGGATCCCAGTCCAGGGGGCCTATGCCCGAGTTCTCACTCCCATGCGAGGGAGCGATTTCACGTGAGTCACGTGGTACTTTCTCGAATGGTGAGTGAATTTGGTATGCCCAAACTAGCGAGAGGGAGTCATACCTTTGAAAAACGACTCACTCCCTCAAACTGGGTGAGATCCTCTTCACACATTCGAAATTTCAGATTTCAAAATGGTGCTGCTTGGCTCAGAATACAAACTTCAATGGATTTAGAGGAGATGGAAGGGCAAAGGCCTCAGGTTGCTAAATTTTTATTAGCTGCAACAAAAATATTTGATAACAAAACAATAATGAGTTGTAGCTAATGTTGTGGCTAACTTTTGAAGTTAAAACGAAGTACAGTAGAACCCCGGTTAACCAAAATAAAGGGGGGAGAGCCATTTCGGATAACCAATTTTTCGGTTAAACCGTCATATGCTAAAAATAGCCTATTAACATGGTGTGTAGGAAAAATGAATTTACAAACAATGTCTATATAATACAGTGTTTTATTTCAGCTACAAAAAATGTTATAATGGGTTAGAAAATACTATAAACTGAACAACTGAAGTTACTACATCTTTGTACATTACGTATTACAGAAATCAGTGATTTTCGTTTCCTTATAATTATTTGCGGAACCGTTTCGGTTGACCCGGGTTCCGGTTAACCCGATTTCGGTTAACCGGGATTCTACAGTAATTAATTTTACCATCTACAAATTCATTAAGCATTTGATTCTGCTCCTTATTAATCTTTGAGCCCGTCATATTCTTCTTTATCTGCTTCTTACAGTTAGCTGAATAACAACAGCCAAACATTAAGATAATACAGAGTTTGGGTGCTAAAATGGCATAATTTTAATTGTTAATAAAGGCCATTTAATATAATTGAATATTTAATTGTCATTTGTTACAATGGAGCGTTCCCAGACTGATGTAAGAAAATTCATGGGTGGTGATTGGTTGTATTGTTTTGAAGTCACTCATTACCAACGTCCTAGCCATTGAAGCCCTAGTCATCGGAGGCCACGTTCTTTTCTCTCCTCACTCGCTCACTGTTGCCATGTTTTACGTGCGGCTCCTTTCTCACTCGTACAACTAGAGATGAGCCACTCTGAAAATTAACTCTGTAATTTTCGTAATTTACTGTGCCCCTTGAAAAGTACCGTAATTGTCTAGATAATTCACCTATGCTTGAGATAATTTTTCATACAGATAAATTCCCTACATGTTCTTTTAAGCCAAGTCCACTTTTCCTATGTGTTTAATTATAAATTGAGGCATGTAACTCTCATTTTTGGAATATTTTACTTAAATTACAACATTATAGGGTAATGTATTAGAATATTTGTATTGAATATTTCTCATACTTTGACAAAAGAAAGCCAGATTGCGTGTTGCTGCTGTAGTTTTTTTTACAATTTTTCAAATTTATAATAGATTAATGTTGCATTAGGTATGGTTTAAACATCGTTATTCCCTTCCTATTGCTATTAAATTTCTTATGTAACCATACATTTGCTGTAAAATCGTTAAAACTAAAAAATAGGGTAATTTTTTAAATTACCGTAATTTACTGTGGAAATTTACCTTAGATGAAAATTATGGTAATTTTCCCATCTCTACGTACACCCCTCTTCATAGTTACCTCGGGCATACCAAATTTGGCCTCGAATGCTCGTTGGGTGAGATCGCTCATTAAAGTTTCACGGCTCCCTCGCATGCGAGTGAGAACACGGGCACCAGGGATATAATGTTTTTCACTGGGAATTTCACACATTTGTAGGAAAATTCCGTCAACTATGGACCATGTTATGTTATCCATGTAGGATGACATAAAATCCCTTGTGCCATTCATTAATACAGTCATGGTTTTTATTATATCTTCAGAAATTCCATTTACAATGAGATAAAGGCATTTACATGTATTCCTCCCCATTTCTAACCAATGAATGCTTTAATGAAAATTCCGTTATCATCCTTGTTTTTCTCTCTCCAGCTACTGTGATTATTGGAAGGCAAGACTGGTAAATAACCTTCCAGCTGAATTCTTTTTTGGAGTTAATGTTGATCCAAACCCTGCAACTCCAAATCCAAGTGTGACAGGTTCATATTTTCTCCTATCTGACCAACTCCCTGAGGACAGGACACTGCGGGAAGGGTTGCAGAAGAAAAGGCTGGTGAGTAACTGCTTGTAGGGGTTTTGTAAACTTTTGTGTGGGTGTATATTAGGGTGTCCCTTAAAAATGAACTTCAATATTTTTATTCGCACCACTTTTTATTCTTTTCCTTTTGTTAAAAGTAGCTACTATGCAAAATTTAAACATGATCAGAGAAATTTTTCCCGTGCCACAAGGTGTTTGAAGGTTTGCAATTTTAATTGAAAAATACAAGAATTATCATAAGAGAGGAATGAAGCCGTCAAATCAATGTTATACACAGTAGTGTCACTTTCTGATGTTTGTAAGGTTCCAGTTTTTCCTATTAATGTCCTCCCCTCCTTCCTGCCTCTCCCTCCTTCCTTAATCTCCTCTTGCCCCACCTCCTCGTTCCACACTGCCACTACGACTTTCGGAACAAAATAACACGTTCTGTTAATACAAGCCAAGGGCGGCCGTTACTGATAGGCGGCGGGAGCCCGTTGCTTGTAATAGCAGGAAAAATTAACAAGGTACGTGTTTTCTATAAATATCGGTCTGTGAGGGAAAAATTGACTATGAATAGGAGGACCAGTGACAGTATTACGTCGCTTGCACTGCACAACAGAACGTGGACTGAAAGATACAGTGCTCTTAGTTTATAATGTTGCGTGTTAGTACCAACCCCAAGAAGGCTCTTCGGTAGCATGTATTTCTTATAGGAAATTCTTCAGATGAGATAACGGGTGCCAAGTTACCTTCGCGCATACAGGTATTAAGTTTCTTTTTTGGATGCATTCACAAATCTTCCCTTTCAAAAGCGTGTAATAGCACCGCAATGGAAGTGATACGCTTTTGGGAAAAAGCTAACATACCCACTAAACATCTGCCCCGCGTTGTGAAACTAGTGAAGTTTTTATACATGGAATGGAGATTACTCCAGAAAACCCGAACTCGCCGTGACAAGACCCAAATTGCGAGAGAAACCTCCTTCAAGAATTCTTTTGAAGATCTTTTTGACATCGCCACGGTTGATGCACTGCAGGTGATGACGAATGAGGAAGATAAATCTATCTTGATAAACCAGCAAAAGAAAGGGGGAAGGCTTTATTTTTTCTGCTCAGGAAGGACACAGCCGTGATGATTACCAGGAATTTTTGGAGCTCGTCTGCATATATCTGGGAGGTATACCTCCATTCGGAATTAATTTCGCGAAGCCGGGTGCCGTACATGAAGCTAGATTTATGGCAAATGCAATTTACTCGTTGAAAATCATGCTGTTCAAAGGCCAGTTCTAGATGACAAAAAGAGAAGAAAATGGTTTAAGAGACGTTTCTTTGTTCATTGTGCTTCTATATGTTAAGTATTGGTTATCTGCTCCCAATGCTATTTCTGCCCCACACAATGATATAAATTTCCTAAAAAATTTGTTTATGTATGAAAATGTAAACAAAAGAGTGTTCCAAACAGCTGCAAAAACATTCCCCAGGCATTTGTGGTATCATACGCAGCAACTTACTGGCCTGGCTTTACTAGATCCAGCTGTAATTTTAGACTGTAAAGAAAAGATAAAGTCTTGTAAATGCTCTGTTCCTATGCAAGAGTACTGAGATACTCATCTGAAAATTGATTTAAATGAGCTGAATACATTGGTTAATAGCAATTTGTATGATTTTGTTGGCCCTTATACTCTATATTTATTCAAAAGATTTGGGTTATCTCATCAATTTGTTGATGAGCATCCAAGTAAATGGGATAAATGTCAGGATTTTCAAGAAGCCTGCATGTTTTCTCTGATATGTGTGTGACTAATGATACAGCAGAGAGAGGTGTTGCAATTACTCAAGACTACCTCCATAGTGTAAGAAGAGAAGATAATTTGCAAAATATGCTTATTGTGATGCAAGCAACATGTTGAAAGTATAGAGAACGTACCAAGGACAATTTGTCTCAAATCTTGTTTTAGCCAGTATTTCATGCTAACCCTCATTTTCCCTCTGTAGTTAGGATTTTTCAAAATATTATTTAGAGTAGATATGTATTCATAGCTTCACAGTGACTTATCATTTCGTAAAAATAAATATAAAATTTCCAGCAACACTCAAGTTTGTTTCCCTGTTTTTTTTCAATAAATTTCAAAATTTCTCCAGTCTTGTGGCACGTGAAAAACTAATGCGATCGAGCTGAAATTTTGCACTGTTTATTTACTATTACAAAGGAAAAAAATGAAAAGTGGTGCAAAATGAAATTCCAAAAAAAAAAATTTCGGCCATATAAGGGACACCCTAGCGTATATGTATGTGTTCTTGTTTTCCACCTGTCATTCCATTGTGATAATCCATCCTTCGTTTGTCAAAATACATGACATTTGAATACCAATGAAGTTATGATTTATTTATGGAATGAATACCAAATTTATTGTTCCAATTTATTTTACTGCATTAAGTCCTGACTAGGATATAGCAAGCATGCGTTTTGAGCTTGCATGAAAGCTTATCCCCGGTGAGTCTCTTTCGACCCTGTTGAGTCCCTTTAGATTGACTGCCACCGCATAGGGAGTAAGTGAATATAACAATTGCATCTTGGGCTACAAGAAGGTTGTGAAAGCAGGCTACATCACTGGCATTAAATTTTCAACTAATGCCGTATCCATTGGGTTTTTTTAGTCCTAATCTAGGAATCCATTCAGTGTCACTGTAATTTGGTAGTCAGAGTCAGTATTATGTCAAAGAATATAGACACGTACGTCGTACAAAATAAATTTGTCCAAGGGTATTCTTGTGAGAAATTTAATAAACTCCTATGGTATATATAGGATACAGACCCAGGGAAATTGACCTCCTTAATACATTATAGCCATAGCTATGTCCTGTCTTTTTAATGAATATGTGTATGGTGTGTAAATTAATAGGATGATAACTGTGTGACAAAGCAAGGACTAATCTTATGATAATTTGAAATTAAAGAGTTAAGTTACCGAAGGGTATTCGACAAAAGTGAATTTTAAGTGGCCGCATTAATTGCACCCTATAGTTATTGTGTAACTGAAAACTACAAATATTTGTGAGAGTTGATGTATTGCATAATATAATGATTGTCTATGACTGAATTGTAAGTTCCTGTAGAAGTACATAGGGGCATGGATTCTGATTTTCAAAATGATGATTAGAGATGTAAACCTGAGCAGATAAGTAGAGAATTAGGCTGAAAATGGAATTTAAGTACATAAGAAAACATGGATTTCAATGCCTTTTAGAGAAGTTAGGAGTTGATCTGTATCAATTTATTGCAAAAGATAATTTCATAATTGTTTCCCTTTTTGTTTTAGGAATGGGCATTGCAGTGGCAAGAGTGGGAGAGAACTGACGATACATTTGAACGAACTTGTCTCTTTTGTAAGGAAGTATTTTCAGGTAAGTAATTTTGTAGATAACATGTGATAACATCCTACTTCAATAGATGGTACGATAATGGAGAAGTGTCACCATTATTGCACCAGTTACTGCATTTAAAGTTGTACTGTAAATTGATTTAATGATCAGTTTTTTTGGTAGCCTAACCTGTCACATGCAATTTCCAAATTTTTACCTGCTTGTTTTTTATGTCCTTTCTTCATTAGGGAAAGGTGCACGCTCTGCCCTCCTATGTCACCTTAGCGTAAGCCACAACCTCCAACTTGGCCATCCTCACAACTTAGTGTTCATTGACATTCTTTTGGACAAACTACATAACACAATGAATCAGTAAGTCAAAATTCCTTCCTCATTAACTTTATTTCTTTTGGGTTAATTTTTTCTGTGTAAACTTTGTCTGTAGTTTATTTCATTGTGTGCCATTGTGGAAGTCTAGTCTGTGTGTACTGCAGAACTTGCTGAGAGAGAAACTAATAGCAAAGCTACCATCTGTGAAAAATAAGTAAGTTTGTGAAAAATTCACTGTACATTTCTCACATAGGTTCCATGGTTTCAGGCTCAACTGTGTGGAAGTTAATTTTCACAAATGTAAAAGTAATTCTTTTTTCCACAGATTTATTCTCTTGGGACCAAGAGAATAAATAATAATAAAATCCTGGATAAGAATGAGTGGCAAACCACCCTAGAATATGAACCTAGTTCATTTTCCAATTTGCTATTAGCATTTCCCCTCCCCCAAGTCCCCCAACCGTAAGCTTTATAATCATAGATTACATGGCCAAACCAGGCATGTCATAAATATAAAGTCAAAACAATTATTATGAAATTAATGTTTATTTCAAATCCAATAGATAGATAGTTTTTTATCCTGGGGCATGTATGTATATACATGGTACACATGGTACACATATATGGTACCATTCAGTTAGGACCATGCCTTTGGGTCCCCCTGCTGCCCTCTTGTTTATTTTTGCCCCCCTAGGAAGCACAGCCAGGGAGCGGTAGCACCCACTTTGGTAACCACTGCTCTAGCCCAATGCTTTTTGCTAGTAGTGGATTCCTTATCCCCCATAGTTGCTCACTATGTTTAACCAAGTCCCTATCATGTCTCCCTAACATATGTATTGTGGCATTCATAATTTATTGAGCCGGGAAAATATTAAATGGGGAGGTGGGCACAATGGTTATTGCTGTGAGGGAGGTTAAAAATGCATTATAATAATATTGTCTTTATTCATCTGTGGCACAACAATAATTGTGGTAGATGTCGTCAGTCACTCATCTTGCGAGGATACAGAAAGAAAGAAATACACTGAATACAAAACTCAGATATACAGTAAGAAGCAAAATGTAGATATACAGTAAGAAGCAGAAAGTAAATACAATCAGAATCAAAATGCAAGTATACAATTAAAAACTTATTGTGGAGAAATCAATTTCAAAGGATTCCTCCAGTGAATATATAGGTTTAGAGATGAGCCATTTCTCTAGGGCCCTGCGGAAGACTTTGTTGTCAACCATTCCTTCTGAGTTGGGCAGCATGTTGAAACACTTGATAGCCATGTTTTCATAGGAAAAGATTTAACCAGTCTACAGTGAGGCATATCTATTTTATGATTTGCTCTAGTGTCATGATTGTGTATAGGTGTAGCGAAACTTGGTGGCACTTGCTTGTGAAGAACAAGATGCTAAGGAGAGGAAAGCATGCATGATATGTGGGATGAAGCAGCCGAGCTATTTTCCAGAGGAGCCTATGAGAGTCCTTTGATAATTTTGCCCGCTCATCAACCCTTGATTTACGCTCAGTGTCCACTAATCCTCCGCTGGTGAGTGCCACCAAGTTTCGCTATACCTATACATCAGCTCTCGTGGAGTGCATTTGCAGATTTCCCTTGACGAACAACAGAGTATGAAATATATATAGAGTCAATGTTCAAAACAAAAAAATATTCTTAGCCAATTCCGGTAAGCTCTTCTTATGAGTGTAACTCTATACAAAACCTCACTTTGAATACTTGGAATAGACAGTAGCTATACTAAGAATAATGATGTACAGATTCAATCATCAACAATATGTGAAGAACATAATTTTGAATGCCACTTGTAGTTGTTATATCAATGTTCAAATTTGTAAATTTAATGGAAACAGCCCTGAGGTCATATTGACCTCAATCAGTATTTTAGCACTGTCCATAAATAGGCACTAAAGCTTAAGACCTTAGATGGCTATTTATTTTAGTTGCATATGCATATGCTTTTTGAAATCATGTACATTTATGATATACCACTCCAGGTAAAATTTATGGTATTTTGTATAAAATATTTGTTCGGTAGGCCATTTTGATATGTAGTGATATTCTTGTGTTGCTCTTCAATTGAGTCTCTTGAATTAGTTTAACAAAATTTGTAATCTTATTACATGGAAGGCATTTTTTTCTATAAATATTGTTTTGTATTTTTTCCCCACAGGATGCTCTGCATTTATTGTGGCAAGAAATTTACTGATTGGTTTGTTCTTAAAGAGCATATGCGCAAAAAGCAGCATAAAAGGGTTAATCCAAAAGATCCAACTTTTGATCGTTTTTATATTGTAAACTATCTGGAGAGAGGCAAAGGCTGGCAAGATATCCAGGTATAAATCATTTTAAAATTAATATTATTTTGACTCAAAATTAATGTCTTCTTAATTTCAACTCCTTCTGGGTGGACTTGGTGGAAAATGAATATGGTACCAAAATAAATATCTTAGTATTATTAAAACTGATGATCTCAGGCCTGACCTCATGGAAATTATGGATATCCATGATGAGAAAACCAACTTTGTTATTTCCACAAGACTTTCTTACGCTGGCACGACGCACGTTTCACCACACTGTGGCATACTCATGTGCATTTAGTGGAAGGTTGCGTGGGAATATATAGCCTGGGCTTATGTTGAGGACAGGAGAGAGGGTGGATGGGGGAGGGGAGAGGATTTCCGTTAAGTTTAAAAATGAGTACCAAAGAGTGGGTTTCTCGGAAGATTGCTAGGCGACTCCGATGGCTGGGGGGAACGGGAGGGGTGGAGTGTTTAGAGGGGGTTTTAGGGGTGTAAGGGAGGGTTGCAAGGGGGGTTGGAGGGTGTGAGAAGAGGTGCATGGTGTAGGAGGATTTGGGGACCAAGCGCTTAAAAAACTGCCATGACCACCCTCTTATAGAGGAAAGGTCTAATTACCTCTAACAGAAAATATATAGTACACACATTTTGAAAAAATCACCGTCATTAAAGTGTCCGACTAAAACTTTACACAAACAAGTAAAAACTAATTCTTCTCCCTAACCAACTAAATTATCTAGAGTTTATGGCCTAATGGTAATATAAACTACTGTTAACTAAATAAACCACACTCGTCACTTGCACACAATATGCTCTCCTGTCCATCAGGAGAATGATGACAATATGAAAGATTGAAAAACACACATGTTAAATTACCGCAACTCCTCCTTTCGCCATGCTTAGTCCAAAAAGTGCTGCGATTGAACTGTACGTAGGTGATGTTGCCCCTACCCTACAGTCGAGCCGGCGAGAGTTGTCCGATTACAGCGAGAAAGAGAAAGTTGGGAGGGGCGGAAGACCCTGGTTCGCAGCCAATCGCTGTCCCCCAAACGCACCCCACACCCTCGCCTGGTCAAACAACGTTGTCACATGCATGTGAATCACCAAAACAACCCTTTTCGTTCATTATCTCTTGGAGTTCTCTTGCGCGCCTTCGTTCAGCTGCTGTGGTGTTTTGATACTTTCTGGTGCCTTTTCCTATGTTTTCAGTAAAACTTCAGGACGCTTTCAACGGGAGTATTTTACTGAAGTGCTTATACAAGGCTTCTGAGAGTGTTTTGTGCTGTTCTGGTGTTGTTTCTTCGTTTATTGAACTATTTTTCTCTGTTTGCTTCGTCTGTTAGGATGAGTGGGAAGAAACGTGGTCACGGCGTGACATTGCATTCACAAACTCGTGAATTGATCTTATCTACGAATACTTCGAGAAGGAAAAGCTCCGTGGCAGTCCCCTAATTTCATAGACGAGGGTGATGGAAAGAACTGCTGAAGCTTGCGGAATCAGTTCTAAATCAGTCGGGAGAATCCTGAAAGAAAAATATGGCGACCACAATGGTGAGAATACACAAGCTGCTGTTTTAAGGACACACTCTTGGGTCCATGTCATTACATCACTAATTTTAAATGTTTTATTTCGTTCCGCGACGTATCCTTTCACCTGAGCCCAAATTAGTTCAATTGCATTGTAATGGCAATGATATGGAGGGATCCTAAGCACCTTATGCCCATTTTCTTTCGCTATCTCGTCTATTTTATACACGGGGCAGCAAGGTTGGTAAAACTTACTTGAGTTTAATAATTCCATTTTGTTCATTCCTTGCACTACCTCGGCAGCACTTTGCATCCGTAACCACTCTATTAAGTCTTATTTTAGCCACTTGCATGTGGGAGAGTCCTTATGCTGTGGTAAGGGGCGTTGTCCATCACAATACAACTTTGCGGTTTAATGTTGGGCAACAGTTGGTTGACGAACCAATTTTTGGTCTCACTTGTCAGTTCACTATGGTAATCCCCAGAATTTTTACTTGCCTTGAATAAATTGTGGCGTTTGGCAAAAAACCTTCAGATAACCCCGCGTGAAGAAGAATTAATCTGTAGCCCTTGCCCACAGGAGCTGGCATCGATTTTTTCACGGTTTCATCCATCCAAATCGCACTCTTCGAATGTCCTGCATTCACCCATGTCTCATCCAGCAAAACTACGGCGTTTAAATCCACTTTGCTTATCTCTCTCAAGAACTTCCCCCTCCAAGCCACAGTATCTCCTTTCTCCATTTAAATTTTTCTGTTCCCAGAAAACTTTTTCCATTTAAATCCAATTTTCCTCAAGACTATTCAAAGGCTTGTCCGTCCACCCTCAAAAAGATCTGCCTCTTTCATCCACACCAACAGTTTTCCAACAGTTGGATATTCCCTCCTCTCGTAATAACTGTGGATATTCCTGCGAATTGCTTCCTTGTCGAAATTGTCAATGGCAGTTTTCTGACTTCTCTAGGGCCTTTTCTTACCAGGTGTCCTTAAAACAGCAGCTTGTGTATTCTCACCATTGTGGTAGCCATATTTTTCTTTCAGGATTCTCCCGACTAATTTAGAATGAATTCCACAAGCTTCAGCAGTTCTTTCCATCACCCTCGTCTATGGAATTAGGGGACTGCCACGGAGCTTTTCCTTCTCGAAGTATTCGTAGATACAATCAATTCATGAGTTTGTGAATACAATGTCACGCCGTGACCACGTTTCTTCCCACTCATCCTAACAGACGAAGCAAACAGAGAAAAATAGTTCAATAAACGAAGAAACAACACCAGAACAGCACAAAACACTCTCAGAAGCCTTGTATAAGCACTTCAGTAAAATACTCCCGTTGAAAGCGTCCTGAAGTTTTACTGAAAACATAGGAAAAGGCACCAGAAAGTATCAAAACACCACAGCAGCTGAATGAAGGCACGCAAGAGAACTCCAAGAGATAATGAACGAAAAGGGTTGTTTTGGTGATTCACATGCATGTGACAACGTTGTTTGACCAGGCGAGGGTGTGGGGTGCGTTTGGGGGACAGCGATTGGCTGCGAACCAGGGTCTTCCACCCCTCCCAACTTTCTCTTTCTCACTGTAATCGGACAACTCTCGCCGGCTCGACTGTAGGGTAGGGGCAACATCACCTACGTACAGTTCAATCGCAGCACTTTTTGGACTAAGCATGGCGAAAGGAGGAGTTGCGGTAATTTAACATGTGTGTTTTTCAATCTTTCATATTGTCATCATTCTCCTGATGGACAGGAGAGCTTATTGTGTGCAAGTGACGAGTGTGGTTTATTTAGTTAACAGTAGTTTATATTACCATTAGGCCATAAACTCTAGATAATTTAGTTGGTTAGGGAGAAGAATTAGTTTTTACTTGTTTGTGTAAAGTTTTAGTCGGACACTTTAATGACAGTGATTTTTTCAAAATGTGTGTACTATATATTTTCTGTTAGAGGTAATTAGACCTTTCCTCTATAAGAGGGTGGTCATGGCAGTTTTTTAAGCGCTTGGTCCCCAAATCCTCCTACACCATGCACCTCTTCTCACACCCTCCAACCCCCCTTGCAACCCTCCCTTACACCCCTAAAACCCCCTCTAAACATTCCACCCCTCCCGTTCCCCCCAGCCATCGGAGTCGCCTAGCAATCTTCCGAGAAACCCACTCTTTGGTACTCATTTTTAAACTTAACGGAAATCCTCTCCCCTCCCCCATCCACCCTCTCTCCTGTCCTCAACATAAGCCCAGGCTATATATTCCCACGCAACCTACCGCTAAATGCACATGAGTATGCCACAGTGTGGTGAAACGCACATCGTGCCAGCATAATAAAGTTTTGTGGAAATAACAAAGGTGGTTTTCTCTTCATGTTTAGCATTATTTTTCACAAAATATATTGATAACCTGACCGGTTTCAACACACTTGTGCCATTATCAAAAGCATCTTTACAACTAGATATCTATCCCCTGAGCAATTATACTCTTATGCCAATACTTGATTGATTGATTCGGGTGATAATTGACAAAGTGAAGAAAAAACATTTTATTGATACTTATGAGGGCACGTTTTCATTTAGATTTCATTAAATGCCCTAATTATGTAGCATTCTCCTAAAAACTTTAATAAAGTGCCATTCATACCTAAACCATTGATAATTTTTCATTAACCATTTCATGGACATGGTGGTTTTCATTTTTCTCAGCAGGGATTGTGCTTTCTGTTATTTTAGTGTTTGTATTTTTTAATGCTCTTTTTAAGTACTCCTGTCCTTTAATGGGTTACAGTCTGAACACTATCCCTTAAACTCACTCCATAGGGTGAACGTGACGTGGAGGATGAACATGGATGGGGTGGTGGCGTTTCATCGGAAGGAGAGGGTCCAAGCAACGACCCTTGTGGTGATTGGTCCGACTGGGAAGAAGAAGTCGTTGCAGATGAGTCGCGTGTCCAATGCCTGTTCTGCACATTCAAGGGCAATGATCTAGTCTCAGTTGTTGCCCACATGAGAGAGGATCATGGTGGATTTGACCTGTTGACATTTGACGATCGACGCTTTTATTCTTTGGTAAGAGACACTGATTTAAGTTATGGGCCAAAAGTTAAAAATCTACATAATGGTTTCAGCATGTTTTCAGGAAAAAATATGCAACTGGTTTCATCCAGTTGGAGCATCATTTATAGTATGTAGTAGTATATACAGTGTGTCCTCGTTTAACATTGTCCCGTTTAACGTTGTTTTGCGATAAAGTTGTCCAACAATTAAAACCCTTTATCGTTTAACGTCGTCAGTGCTTCACGATAACGTTGTTCAAATTTTGCGCAACCAAAAAAATGAATAACGAATAGGACTTTGGCACATCTGTTGCGTAATTTCCATTTGGCGGAAAAGTTTGGCGTTAACTCCCCATAGCGTGTGTAAAAGGTTCACCTGAGCTAATAATTATTGCGTTATTTGTTTCATAACTGTTATATTTGCTTCTTATTTACTACGCTGTTATTGGGGGGCAATGCATCGGGTGATTTAAAATTCAAACCAATGTTAGTGTACCATCTTGAATGGCATGGTATTAATAATGCCATGTCTGAATGGTAGATCCAGGGGCAGATATCTACGGGAAAAATTCCTGAAAATACCATGCTGCCATAAGGTAAAATTGGTGGTAGAAAAAGTTGATTCACTGCTGTTTGAGGCTAGCCAAAAACGTGATTTTCGTGTTGAATTAGTGTGTAAGGGGAAGTTTTCTAAACCCTCCATGATGCAGTAAATCGTCGAGGGTGATACTGTTCCTAAAAAATTGTTAAGAAATAACAAAAATTTTGTACACAACACCGAGCTTCCCTACTTAACTCACTATTTTCATTGATTTCCTACGTCTTCGCGATCGCAGTGAGCGAAATTTTTGCAATTCACTGCATTCGCATGCGCACGCTCCCGCAGTGAAGGACAAAAATTTCTATGTACTCAGAGGGAAACCGGTACTAGCAGCACTAAATATCGGAAATATAGGAGGGAAACCTGTAACTTATTGTTTTAAAAATACCTTTTCAGTTTGTTTCATCTAAGTAATATATGAAGCTCTCTGACTAGTAGTGCCATCTGTTCGACTGCCCACGTAATTAAAATATGCCATAAATCGGCGGAGGATGACGCGAAGTAGTCCATAAAAACATAAATTTTTAAGGAAATTGGCAATTTTTGTGCATTAATCCATTTAATGCCTTTCAACCAGGTCCCCTGTATTTTTAAATATCAACAGTAAGTTCCTGCAACCTGTAGTTTTCGTGCCGCCAGGATAGAGAATACAGTGGAAGCTGTGATTAGCGAGGTCTCTCGGGACCTGAAAAATCACTCGCTAAATGGAGCTCTCGTTAATACCAAAATGATTAAATAATCATTTTACAGCCGATTCCTACAAATTTTATGCTAATTTAGCCATTATTGTGGGAATTTTTGGTGAGTGGCGATAACATTCTATTGAGATAGCTATTAAAAATCTTGTTTTTGAACACTTCCATTCCTTATGATCGCATTCATTTTCAATGACATCAAATTCCATGTTAGATGTCATACACTGGAATATAAAACGTCGAATTTTGACACTTCGTGACATGTGTACTGTACTGCGCATTGCTATAAATTGTTATTGTCCCGATGGGTGCGTCGCAGCAGCAAATAATGGCAATGCAACGGACTATAAACGGCAAACACTTCAGAAACGAGAAAATATTTCATACCTCCTACCTCTCTAAAAAGTGAATAAAAACGGATATATCGTTCAGAGAAAGTTTATTCATTAAAAATTTGCAAAAAATGCTAGATAACTACATGACCAAGATATTACCTTCGGGAATTTAGTTCCACGCAAATACCGGGCTGCTATCTTCTCCAGTTAGAAGGTGGAAATAAAGGAGAGCATTTCAGCACCTGTAAGATCGCCTCAGAAAACAGCTGACTTTGGTTTGTCGGAATCATAAGAGCCCATATCACCAACATTTACTATTATTAAAGCATATAATAGTTATCCATTGTCCATGGCAGTAATAATTATGCGTGGAATACTATCTGGAAACATAATTGTTACAAGCAAGTCCAAACATAACAGTTGTAAGTTCCGAAACTTCCTAAATGAATTCCATCAAGATACGCGTAATCGGCGTAATATCTTCTACCGTACTTCCATCTAGTGGCAGCATCGGGAACTTGTTGATAATGAATACTGTTATTAATACTGACTACGCTCCCTGCTGCGAGATAGACATATGATTTGTAGTACATACCTTTAGTGTACATCGAAATGAATCATCTGTGACCTGTTTTCAATATATATATAAATATGTACTCTTTGAAACAATTACAAAATACAATAGAAAACGTAGACTACTTAAAATACTGGGCATCCAAATTCATAACAATTTACGTATTCAACATCAAGTGGTAGTACTCGTAACAAAACAGATGATAAAATAAATACTACTCTCCAACTGCTTGTTGGCAGATGTAGTGAAAACAAGTAATGTAGTAAAAAAGAAATAACAAGAAACAGGGAAAGCAGTCAAATATGACTACGTTCTATCTCGAACAAAAAATAATTAACAAGCTTCGTCTTGTGACAAAAAACAAACACGAATATACTACAGCCATATAAGAAAAATAAAATGATAAAAGAAAATTCTGCGATCATAGATTCATTTCCCTACAAAAAAATTATCAATGTTAGTTTGTTTCAGTATCCTTGCACTTGCTTTTAGCACAAATCCTTCAACATCATTTAGTTTCTTAAATTTGTCCTGGGAGGCGTCACTCGCCCGGTAAACGTCACTAATTACCTTGAGGACATACTGTACTTCAGCCCTTGAAGGCATGGACACCGTTTCTTCCTCTGATTCGGAACTGACTTCGTGATTTCCTTCATCTCCCACAGCAGCAATCAACTTCTCCTCCGTCAACTCTTCACGAACCTGCACACATTCATCTACGTCCATGTACACTTCGAAATCACACGGGCCAAAATACTCCTGAATGTCTTTCCAACTATCAGGTTCGTCATTTTTCTCTAATTCCTCTGGTCTCTCTATTGGCTGTTCACCCGATGAATCCTCTTTAATAAATCCGGCATGTCGGAAACAAGCTGATATCTGAGCCGGAGATATTTTTTCCCAGCTAATAGATACCACTCACATGGCATCTAACACATTCCACTTTAAAGCCTTTATGTTACTATTTACCAGGTATTCTAGCCACCAGATAATTTTCAAGTAAACTGCAGAAATTATGATAAAACAACTTGATTACCCCTTGATCCAAGGGCTGCAGAACACTCGTCGTGTTAGGCGGCAATAAGATGATTTTCACATTTATAAGTTCAATTTGTGGATGGGCAGGGCAATTGTCAATGAACAATACTACTTTTCTATTTTTCCCGCCAATCCTAGCATCGAACGCGCGTAACCATTGTGAGAATAAATTTGATGTCACCCAAGCATTTTTATTGGATTAGTACGTGCACGGTAATGTTTTAATTCCCTTGAAGCATCGAGGATGAGCGGATTTCGCATGATGAATGGTTTTACCTTGTCAGAGCCATCCATATTCGCACACATAAGAACAGTCAACTGCTCTTTACTTTTTTTCACTCCTCTGCAAGGGTTCCCTCGAGTTGCTAGAGTTTTCTGGAAGGAGGTTATAGAATAAACCTGTCTCGTCCGCATTGTAAATACATATCACATGGGCTGTAATTCTTCATATAACTTTGTAGGACAGGAGTCCAGCCCTCCACAGCGCTTACATCGACACTCGCGGAATCCCCGGGTAATTTATGAAGAGATATTCCCTTCCTGTGCTTAAAGCCAGCAAACCAGCCATCAGAACATTTAAAATTGTCAATACCGAGCCTCTCACTCAGATACTCCCCTTTTGCCTTCATCAATGGGCCACTTATCGGAATGCTGGCTGCTCTCTGCTGGCAAAACCACGAGAAAAGGGCAGATTCTAACTGCGGATGTTCCCCTGCCCGCAAATGTTTCTGGCTGCTTGGTCATCCTTCTTGAAGCACTGCCACACGAATTTTCTCCTTATTCTTCAAAATGGTGAATAAGGTCGAGGTAGATGTGCCCAATTGCCTCCCAATCTCGCTTTTGGACCCCTCGCCACTTTCGCATTCATTAATAATTTGTAATTTAGTTTTCAGATCCAACGACTTTCGTTTCCCAGCCATGATGTTGCAATAGTCGCACTGAACTTAAAAAAGCGGGAGGGTGGGAGAATGACAAAAGAACAATGGAATGCACAAACTTACGAGAAATTAAATAGTGCGCATACGGGCATGCTGTGAATGTCCGAAATGAACATTTGACCATCAAATTGTTCGGGAAAAAATACTGCTAGCCATATAAATCCAATGTCAAAAGATATGAGCACAAGTTTTTGCACATTTGCCGAGATTGAAGGAGACATTTACCACTCATAATAGTAAACGACCCCAGTGGAGGCTGGTTGTTGTCCTCGCTAATACCGATTTATTTTACATGTAAATCGTAGGGTTTTAAATTGTTCTTTGACCAACCCTCGCAAATTAGAGATTCTCATTATATGCCCCACACGTTATATGGAGCTTCTACTGTAATTCCAAAATTTCTTTTGTGAGTGAAAATATCAGTTTCACCATGAAAATGTTTTAGAAAATTAGTTTGAACGCTTCATTCAATAATGCCATATGTCCAACCTTTTATCGTTGTGCTGTGCAGAAATCGTTATTGTTATGAAATGAAGAATTGTTTAGTTTGGAACCAATTTTAATTTTTTGCATTGTTTCTTATGGAAAATACTGCAATGTTTAACGTTGTTTTGCTCAATGTCTACTTTTTCAAGAACGAGTTAACAACGTTAAACGAGGACACACTGTATGTATTAGTGAATTGATGAATGAAGGCACATTGGCAACTAATGGACGAAATGTGTAATGATTTAAATTCTATGAAATGTTTTGGCTTCTTTTAAAAATTTATCATATTGTCTATTTTACAAGCCTGATCCCATAAAGTGCCATGTATGTGACCCTGTAGTGTTTCGTACGGAGATGTGAGTGTCTGACATATTCAGTTAGGAGTGTCTAGTAGAGGGGAGGAAGTCCATTGCTACAGCATGATTAGGCACACAGTGGGTTAGCACAGGGCCGGTTAGCTTTTAGACAAAATTGTCACCCGGGCGAGAGAGTATGAACTTGTGTGATTAAGATTTAGAACACTCTCTTGGTGCAGGTCAAGATGGTGAACTTCATCCGCAAAAGGGTGCAGGAAGGATGCTGCATTGCATGTGATTGGCCAGGAGGAGGTGAGGAGGAGGCAGAAGGGGACGGAGGAGGAAGCAGCGGGGACATTCAGAGCCTTGGGAAGAAGAAGAATAAGAAAAGGGAGGAGAGTGGCAGAGGACAGGAGTTGGGGGTCGAGAAGGAAGTGGACTCTGGGACTAGGGAGGCCTTGCTCAAGCACATGACCGATCTGGGGCACTTTGCCTGCCCTGGGCCCAAGCTGTGGGATTGGCCAGAGTGAGTGTCCACAAGCAGCCCATGAAATCTTGACTTTCATTACACCCTTCCCCAGGGAGAACATCATAAGTCAAATGCTTTTGCATGCATATTTTTATCATGTCGGTTGGAAAAAACTAAAATTAAAACTTAATAAGTGGAGAGGGTTGGGAAGGCGGGGTCTTCCCTCTTACCCACTAATGGAACATTACCTTCAACATTTCTACATCTACGAAATGCCCTGCAAGCCATGTCAAGGTTAGCAATATGTATGCATTAATCGCAACGCCCTAATGACCTGAGGCTGAAGCCTGTTCTTCCTTTTTTCTAACTTTAGTGTATGGATTGTAAGTTGGTGTGAGTGAGTGCACCTCTTAAAGACAGTCTCTGGTATTGGTAATCATGTTCCCCGTAACCTCTTTGAGATAATTACATTTCCAGGTGTGTGTGAAGTAGCAAATAGAAAGTTGGTCCTGGCATTGGCACGGGTATATTTACACCGCAAACGTACTGAGCAATTGTGGTCTTTACGTGTCTTTCTCTTTCAATGAGGCTCCTGTCATTCCTGTAAGGAAATCTTTAGTGTGGTTAAGTTTCTGTGAATATCTCTGGCTTTGGGTTATTCTACTGTTAACGAAATGTGTGTATGATTATGTGTTTGGTACCTGTGTTTTTTTGAGTGAAGTTGTGATTGTGTGTGTTTCATGCATGTAATTGAAAATATTTTGTTTGGCGTTGTTTTCCAATTTTCAAATGCCAGTATTCATGTCCGGTAGTTTAATTTTTTCCTTTTCATAATGTCTTGGTGGTGTGTGCATGATGAAAGTTCATAGTTTGGCTCATACTGTTTTCTTTTTACTAAGGTATTTCTTCCCTACTTATGAGAACGATGCCCTTCTCTACGTGCTTGGGGAGTTGTGTGATGAAGAAGGCGAGGAAGAGACACAACAAGAAATGTTGCAAAACATGATGGGGCTGCTCTCGTGTGAATCATCCAATATTATTAATGAGGCCAACCAAAGTCATTAATTAAGACATTACTCTTTAGATGGAACTCTTTATACATCCTTTATTTTCTCATATCTGTGTTATTTATTTATGCTACTTTTCTCCATCCATTGGAAGGAACTGCTCTTGTAAAACTTATATGTATCAAGTTATATTTTCTGAAACTTGCGTACTTTGCAAGTCCTGAATGAGTTTTCTAAAGAGATATATTTTATCTGGAGCTGAATGTTTGAGGTACAGAAAATATCAAATACAACACAGGAAAGGGTGGGTATTTTCTTATGAATCCAAAATAAAAAGCTGTTTTGAAGTTAACTATTCTTGATTGATTACCATATTTATTTTCAAACAGTAATTCAAATAGTTAAGCCCTCATGTCCTGCAGATGGTAAAAATTGTAGGTACATAGTACATTCTTTTATTCCCTGGTGAAAATAAATAATTTTTTCAAGGAGGGTGCAGTTAGTGATCAGGAAATATGTATTCACGAAGTGTTCATGCAGTGTGCAAGGAAATGTTCTGTTTTCCTCCCTATGTTTTAACAAATCATGCTACACTCTTCACAAAGTGTCCAGCATACTTCCTGACTTTAAAGGCATTTTAATGTACAATAAAAAGGTAAATTTAAAGAAGTGAGTGAACTTTAATCTTATTGGGTTCACTTGGTAGAAGGTTTTGCAAAGAGTATTCATAATTAAGATAGCATATGTACTTTATACTCCCTCCCCAATGTTAGATAAGGCATACCCATAAAAAAAATCCACAGCCATCCCTGATTGTTATGTACTAAACATTTTTAGGACTGGTTAAAAAAGTCATCTCAGTAACATGTAAAGAACATATAGGCAATGTGTATCAGCTGCAGTTGGCACATCACAAGCCATTTTCAGTGACTCGTGCACTGGAAATTAGAATATCTATCGAGTAATTATTTTTACATAGTTATGTAAATGATAAACCATGAAAGAAAATGTTGATTTCTCCTGCATTAAAGTTAATCCCATACTATATCTAATATAAGAATATTCCGAGATAAATAATTTTTCAGGCTTTTCTCTATAAAAATTATTTTTATAGAATGTTTTATTATCAGGAAGCATGCTGAACCTGCTGAACATTCATGAATGCTTCAAGAAGTGTGCATAGCACTTCGTAAAGTGTGCAGAATGCTTGTAATATTCACGTAATGCCCAGTCCTCCTCATTATTCTCCTACCCCTGTCCCTTAGGCTGCGACGAGGTAGAGGATAGATGTGCGGTGTTCCAGGTGACAGGAAGCATAAGGTCACTCATTTGTTCTACATGGATAACCTGAAGCTCTATGCTTCTAATGCGGAAGACCTTCGCACTGCCCTGGACACCGTACTGGAATACAGTGAGGCTATAGGGATGGAGTTCGGATTGGACAAGTGTGCATCCATCCACCTGGCGAGAGGAAAATTTTTGGAGATCAAGGAAGACATGCCACTTGTTGACGGGAGCGTCATTCGTCAACTTGAGGACGATGATAGCTATGAATACCTCGGCATCCCCCAATGCCGAATGCAGGAGGTCGCAGCAGTGAAGGAAAGGCTCACTGCCAAATGCAGACAGACTCTCAGGAACATCTGGAGTTCTGAGATGCCAGGCAAGAACAAGGTTCTCGCCACGAACATGTTCGCAGTTCCTACACTGCTGTATACCTTCGCATGCATGAAATGGAACATCAACAAGTTGCAGAACCTCGATAGGGTAACGAGGAAGATGATGACCATCTATAGAAGTCTTCATCCGAAATCATCCGTTGCCAGATTGTATCTCCCTCGCAATGTAGGTGGTAGAGGACTATTGAGTTTGGAGTGTCTCCACAACAGAGTTGTCCTGGGTACGGCATGCTGAGTGTTGAAAAGCAGGGACCCCCTGCTTAATCTTGTAAGAGAGCACGAGAGTGTGGGAGCAGGGGCGTTTCTCTTTCAGGCGGCAAAGACTGCAGCGGACGAAACCGGTCTCAGTTTCAACCTGTCATCCGACAGAAGTGACAATGACACGACCATCTTGTCATTGAAGGCAGACGTCCTCAAACTCAAAATAAAAAAAGCCGAGCAGAAGGCCTTGCTCAGGGCGCACACCGATAAGCCCATGCATGTATGTTTCTATCGAAACATCGAAAAGCATGAGTTATTGAAGGAGCTGACGTTTGCCTTCCTACGCTCCACCGGTCTGAAGTCTGAGACCGAAGGTTTTGTTCTTGCGTGCCAGGATGGTGTCATAAACACACTCGTGGACCGCCGAATCATATTCAAGGCGGAGATCGCGGACACAAGATGCAGGGCGTGCCAAGCCCAGCTGGAGACTTAGAGTCACCTTCTCTCCGGCTGTAGTTATTACGCCAGGTCAGCGTATTTATCTCGGCACAAGGCGGCCCTGCGGCTGTTATACTTTCATCTTCGACACCATTATGGCATCGACGAAACACCAGTGCTGCCCTATGCCCCTGGATATATTGAGTCCGTTGTGTAGAATGATAAATGCACCATCTGGTGGAATTACTCCTTCCCCACTACCCTATGTTGGAGGCGACCAAGCCTGATATCGTTCTCCTTGACCACGTCACACGCTCCATGTTCGTGATCGAGTTTTCGGCTCTGGTTGAAGCTAACATGGATGCGAAGGAGGTGGAAAAATGGACGAAATATCTAAACCTACTTTTCGAACTTCGACAGATGTACCCCGGACACTCTGTGAAACTAGTGGTCCTCATCGTAGGTGTGCTCGGTGGAGTTAAGTGCTCGCTGCTAAATAACATCAAGTGAATTCCGTCCTGCGTGGCACAGGCGGGATCACTAGTTGCACACATGCAGAAGGCCATCACCCTGGGGTCACTCTGTCTACTGATAACGCATGACCCAACAGCAGCGTAGCCACTCATCCAATGGGCATCGGACGTGGCAACAATTACTGCCCAACCCCTCTCAAGCCTCCGGCCATTATGACGGCAATGAAACCTGATGCTTGCCGGGGACTCAGAGGGGATGTTACAACTGTAACAATTAAATACATAGCTTTATTGTTCTGTTGGTCATTGTTGACATAGAACATATTCAGAAACATTTATGCATAATAACCTTTCACAATAGATTTACAATATTGTCTGAAAAAAACTCATCAGTACTATAATAACATTTACTAAGCAGTAGTTCTTTGAGTTTTAATTTAAAAGAAGACACAGAGGACATACATTTAAAGTTTGTAGGTAATTTATTGTACAAAAGTGATGCCGAGTGAATAGGGCCATTCTTACATACAGCACGTGGCATGAGAAATATTGAGTAAGGACAGTTTAACCCATTAAAAATCGATGGAGTTACATTTTTTTTAATTGACAAAACTGATTGTTGAAACAATCTGCAAAATCAGCCTCCTATGCGTTCCAAGTTTCTTCAGCCAGGTATACCAGAAATTCATCAATGTTAGCTGAGTTATAAAAACGTTTGGTGGTGTGAGGTTTGTTAGTTTCTAGATCACTCGATTTCAACTTCAATAGCAAAATGATGAGAAAGTTGATGAGATATTGTAGCACACGAGATCATGCTAACTGGTAGGTCAGATGCTACCAAGTCAATGAGAGTGGAAGAGTGTGATGACACACTGGTAGGATCGCTATTAATTATTATTAAGCCAAAAGAATTAAATAGACTAATCAATTCATCACACTGTTTGGACTTACTATAAAAGTCAATATTGAAGTCATCAAATTTCAAAAGATCGTCGATTTTACTATTCAAGATAACCTGGATAGCATCATTAGGTTCATTTTTGAAAGAATTAAAACAGGCATTGGGTGATCTATAGACAACTAGGGCACCTAAGTGAGTTCTTTTTGACCTAAAAATAACAGCAGCACACTCGTGGACCTTTTTGATATTATTTTTGAACTTGTTACAGGTGTAATGATAACCCAGATTGACAGTATATCGCAACACCCTCACCTCTATTGTCACTACTACAGAAATGTGCATCAAGTTTCAATCCATTAATAAAACTTCATCATTGGAATTTAAAAAAATAATTTAATTTTAGTTTTAAAAAAATTGTATCTAAACAAACATAACCAAGTGGTACCTAAAGTTCCCATTCAATAAAGAGGACCTATTTTTGGATGGGAACAAAAGTTCCCTTTACGCAGATTAAGGTTAAACGTGTATCTTCCAATTCTGCATTCTCTCGGCAGAATAGGATAAGGTCAATTAGCGAGCCTATTGCAGATATAGGAAACTAGAGGCTTGATGTTGCCAAAAGAAAGAGTTTGGTCGAGGTGACCCTTGGGCTTCAAAAGCATGTTATTACTCAGTAGAATCCCCATTTCAGCCATGCCCGATGTGCAACAATGAACTGTGATAGAAGGAAATATTTAAGCACCCATGACTGAATCAGTGATCGGAGCTCCTACCTATTTCAACCCCACCTAAACTTCAAGGCCGGGTGGAAGATGAGATTCAATATTACCTTGCAATACAAAGGCATCTATGTACATTATGTTTGTTCTTAATGCATGTTCCTTACAAGGCTTTTTTCCTTTGTCTTCTTCAAAGGACACCACTGCCTCCATGCTCATCCCCATCATATTGTCATTAGAGTGTTAATATTTGGTCGTTAGAGATGTTAATCCGCGCACGGACTACTCTATGTGCGTAGAGTAAGATTAATTAAAGAATGTTAAGCACAATGTTGAATGGAAAATGTGGTGATGGTGATGCGTGAAACATTTAAAATATGATTTACCAAAATATATAGTGTTCCCATCAGGCTTTATTTCTTTAAATTTATAGATATTTTAAATTAATTACTGAGTCCTAGCAAGCGCAAAACGCTAACAGCTTTGAATATGGAATTTTGATAAAAATAATTAAGAGTCTTTTTCATTATAACACATTTACTATCATTTATTTATTTATTTCACCACCAAAAACGGCACAAAGGCTTTTACATTGGCTTACCACAATAAATAAATAAAAGCTTAGAGAGAATAACATAAATAAAAAACAAAAATTATTAAACGTAAAAAGGGGATTATTAAGGGTTAGAGAGCGGTGAATTTTTCAGGTGGCATTTAAGGGAGGATTTGAAATTAGCGGTAGAGGAAAAGAGGTCCAGGGAAGGATATTTTGAGGCCAGGGAGTTAAAAAAGGAGGGGATTTGGTAGAAAAGGGAGCGTTGAGAGATGGAAAGACGGAATCGGGGAATATGAAGCAGAGAGTTATTACGTAAGGCGCGAGGAGGAACATGAAAACGAAAAAGAGGGACAATTTCATTGGTCCGGAGAGATCCGCTGAAGATTCTATGCAGGAACATTAAATCAGATAAGACACGGCGGTGAGTTATGTTGGAAATCCCGAGGGAGGAAAGGATAGAGTCACGGGTACAGTTTCTGAGTGTGGGGATTCGATGGCGAGCTACAGCGAGAAAGAAGTTGACAGGGCGTTTGAGCAAGTTTAGAGTAGTGGCGCAGGCGGTAGACCAAATTGGTGAGCAGTATTCCAGGATGGGGAGAATACAACCGAAAAACACTGTTTTTAGAGCGGTGGGGTCATGAAGGTCAGTATGTCGATAGAGCATACCAACTATGGCCATTGCTTTCTTCACAGTCATCTTAATGTGTTCCTGAAAATTTAATTTGTCGTCAAAGATCACTCCAAGGTCGCATAGGGAAGTTACAGGAGGGATAGGTTTGTTTAAAAGGGTGTATGAATATTTCTGGGGATTGATTTTTAATGAAAACGTCATCAGCGCCGATTTTGAGGGGTTGACTCGTAGCAGCCAAGTAAAGCACCAGTCAGAGACAAAATTGATGGCAGATTGAAGGGAATGTGAGTCGGAGGGGCGATCCACCTTTTTGAAAATTTTACAATCGTCCGCGTATAGAAGAATATTGCAGCCAAGAGGGATTATGCCATCAGTAATGTCATCGACGAATAGTGCGAACAGGGGGCCAAGGACGCTTCCCTGTGGTACACCAGATTTAACAGGTAAATAGGAAGATGAAGTGCCGTCAATTAATACACGTTGGTAACGGGAACTGAGGAAGCTGTGGATCAAAGATAAAAAATTTGAATGGACATTATACCGGTGTTGAAGTTTATGTATGAGTAAAGAATGGTTAACGGTGTCGAAGGCTTTGGAGAAGTCTATGTAGCAAACATCGAGTTGTGAGTTGGACTCAAAAGAGTTGGTGATATGGTGGTGCAGTATAGCGAGGTTAGAGAGACACGACCCGCCGGGAAGGAAACCATGCTGATAGGGGGATATGTAGGGGAGGGAGAAGTGAAGAAGACGACTATGTATGATACGCTCAAAAATAATTGACAGCACGGGTAGAATGGAAATCGGACGATAATTCTCAATGATACCTTTGGGGCCAGATTTTAAAATTGGAGTGACATTAGCGTACTTCCAGTGCGCAGGGAAAGCGCCAATGGAGAAGAATCTATTGAAGAGGATGGAGATAGGGATGCAAAGGGTGGTAGCGGTGCGAGAGAGAAAGAGAGAACCGATATTGTCGGAACCAGTGACCTGTGCAGTGAGGAGGGCAGTGCTGATGATGTTATCGATGATGCTATCATAATGATGTTACCGTAGAAAAACTTTGCCAAATACCATAGAAAAAAAATAAAAAGCAAACGCACAAAATGATGCGAATCTATTTCGACTCCCAAATGTGTAATAACAGTATTTACGTCTTTCAGTTTTAAGCCCAGTTCACAGCCATTTCGAAGCCCTCGCACGTACACGCTTAGAGATAGCGTTCGTCTATTGTCGTTAGTTCTTGAGTTGACCGAAGGAGCCGCAGCCATCGATTCCATTTTGGAGCCACCTTGTCCTTCAACTGTTTCGAATCCGCGGAGCTTGTCGGTATTTATCAAGATAAATAGAATTTATTCAATTCTGCGTCGTATATTAATCTAAATTCTCTTTAAGTATTTTGTATTTTATTCTAGATAGTGATAAAATGGAGAACGACGCCGGAGAATTCGTTGACTTGTATTGCCCAAGGAAATGGTAAGTTGCCAACACGTGGATTTTATGTAACGGCTTACCTTTGTTCCGGCAAATATTACTGTTTCTATTGTACGTATTCGTATTACTTATTTTTCAGCTCAGCGAGTAATAGAATCATTCACGCGAAGGATCATGCGTCGATTCAGATAAATATCGCAGATGTCGATCCGGCGACGGGGAGGATGACAGAGACGTACAAAATGTACGCCATTTGCGGTGCAATCAGGAGGATGGTAATTTTTATTATTTATCTATTTTAGTACTATTTAATAATCAATATTTATCTGTAGCATGTATATTCCTCTGCCTCACACCCCCGTGGTGGCTTGCAGGGTATTTTGTAGATGTATAGTACGCGAAGTCTAGTGGTAGAATTGTTTATTAGGTCTTTCAGTGGGCTAGTCGTCTGAATGAAGTGCGTGCATGAAATCGAGGACATGTTACCATGAATTAATTTATTCTATTTTGGTAGTTTACTTGGGTGGTTCCTTATTTTAATACATACATGGGGTGGTCATGAGCAGTGCCGTGGTGAATCAAAATCTACTCGTGTATTTGAAGCACTGCCGCTGTGGAAGTAATAGGATTAGAATTCTGCATTCTAGTCTGCCAAGTAGTGACACAAGTGCATTTTAATTTTTATTTCAGGGGGAATCTGATGACTGCATAGTTAGACTCGGGAAGAAGGACGGTGTGCTCGCCAAGTAAGTAGCATGTGATTTATTATAATTAATTTATGGACATTTTTTAAAGTAGTGGGTTATTAATGCTTTATGTGAACGTGTATCAAATCAATGCGAAAATGGGTAAATGAGTTATTTTTTTATTGCTGTGAAATCTTGTACGTATATTTGAAATTCGTATGCATGCACGTTGTGGTCTATGCTAAAGTCAAAAGTTTCCAATTTAGCGCTATTCCTCCGCTCGTGGAAAATATTGTGTCATTGTGTATCCCGGAGAGCTAATGGTCTTTCATAATGTTCAATAAATTTAAAATTCTGGAAGTGCTTGTGATCTTAATATTGTTCGTCTATAGTGCAGTAAATGGTCTGAAAGTTGACCTGTGGTATGGCTATCATAATTGCGAATCTCCAAATTGGAATGAACTCGCCGGAAAATCATTTTGACCTTTGGTGCTCTCTGGCGAAAAGTATTCGTGGAACTAGACTTGTAGGTTTCGTGGAAGCTTGGAATTCATCAAAGGGATAGTTAATATCTTGCACTGAATTTAGCCTCGTAGCTAATATATGATTCACAACTTTTCGTTATTTGTTAAAGAATTTATGTAAATTACAGGAGAGATAATGATGCTTAATGCCTTTTTTGTCTGTTTCAGGAACTATTGAGCTGCTCCATCAAATTAAATTGTAATTTAAGTTCAATAAATTTTTGGTTATGTAACCATCCAATTTTATTTTTCCCTTAAACGTCACAACTGGTCGTGGAAATTTCCAAATAGTTTTTCTTTATACAATGCTGTCCAAGGGATTCCTGTTTAGGGGGAATCTTACCGCTGTTTTTAATGGATTGGGTATTTTGATATAAGATATTGATGCATACAATTTCCAGACTTATTTAATAGATTCAAATTAAAGCTTACATTATTTACTTTCAAACTAACTTCTATTTAATTGATTGTATGGATGAAAACCATTGACATTTTTGTTTCTCCTGGGATATTTTTATTTCATACTTTGCTGAAAATGCTTATTTTCTGAGTTTATATGATCATGTTGTTGTATTTGGCTAATAGAAACAGGAGCATTATCAGGGTGGCGATCGTCAGGAAAAACCTGGAATTGTCAGGGAATTCTCGTAACAGTCGGGGAGAAACTGGGATAGGAAATTCTAGTTATTTTTGTACCATTTCGTTTATTGCCCAGTCTTTCTCGCCCTTTAATTCACCTACTAAAACTAATGTCCGTCGCTGGCGTGCATGGAATAAGCCCCATCAATTCGTGGAATATTCAGTTATGAATCTTATTAGTTGTGAATTTTTGTTATATAGTTTTGAATCAGACGTACAATGTATCCCTTTTGCATATCCTTATTGCAATATTTGCCTAGTAGTGTTAAAATTCATGATCACAATGTATGACGCTCATCACAAGTAATACGAGGCTATGTTGTCTGGTTTTTTTTTAACTCCTGAGACTCAGGTCGAGAGATAGCTGGAGCACACTAGCTCGTCGTAAATACATGCTTGTAGTTCTAAAAATATGAGACGTTGATTATTAAAATTGTAATACTACTACGATCTCACGTGTGAACAAAATCTTACGCCAGATCATCTTCGATTCCCATACCCTTCGTGAGACAGTAAGAAGAGCCCTCCTCCCCTCCCCACCTTTCACGCTCGACGTAATTGTTGAATGCCCCCCTTAGCTCCCTCTCGAAGCAATTTAGTCAGGTCACAAACCACCTCAAACATGATATCCCTGAATATGATGCTGTCGTTGCTAATTGCCTCCTGTCTTTGCTCGCAGTGGCGCGCTTACGTTTTGTTTGTTTATCCAAATATTTTTACATTATTTGGTTCCCTCTAACAGTCAAGGGGTTATAACTACGTTAACCAAATTGTTATTTGCTTCTGAAGGTCACTTGCGCCATCCGATTTTGATCCAGTCCAACAATTTGGCTTTGGTTTGTATTTTTCGCACACCTTAGTGATACCTGTGCCTGAGTCCGCCAGTAAATTGGGCATTAACTTTCACTTCGATGCCTTTTCAGTAATCCTCAACTTCCCAGAACTACCACGACGCGACTATAATTTGGATGAGAGTTTAACTTATGAAGGTTTAATATATTTTTTCATTAGAATGTAAAAAGCAGTACTTGTTGCTTTTAATGTATTGATTTCAGCTTTTAGCATTTTCTGATGTTTGATGAAAATTTAATTCGACAGATATAAAATATTCCAATAACAGGTGACCTTTTGGTAATTGGTCAGGGAAATTAATAAATCCATCGGGGAAAGGTCAGGGAAAAGTCAGGGAATTTAAGAATTGGATATCAGTAGCCACCCTGATTATGAAATAACTTAAGGAATTATTTTTAATCATTTTAATAGTCGATGGATAATGTGATAAAGGTACTGCATGGCACATTACAAAGGTATCCATTAAAAACATTGCTATGGTTGAATTTGAAAAGTTACTGGTCTATACTTATAAAAAGTACATAATTCAGTCTGTGGACTGTGAATTACTTTGTATTTGGGTACCTTTTGATATCAAGGGTTAGGTTAGGGAAGATTGTGCGACTAGAAGTTAATTGAAGTGTGGAGGGTTGAAATGATTTGGCTAATTTATCTATTCGTGCTACGAAGAATTTCCACGTGCAACTAGAATAACCAATTAGAGTTGATGCAAATATGCCTACATTTTCGGGTTTCAACCTTGTTCACTGTCTCTGTGGACAACAGTTACAAGGTAAAATAGAAAGCGCCCATTGGACCACTGGGAAAACTATTGCCTGCTAAAACAAACGGATACACAACGATGCAGATAGTCATAAACAGCACTACTAATATTAGTGATAGACTGGGTTGGATTTGTTAAGAAGTAAATGCCTTAACTTCAATTATTATTATTTCATTTAGGTCTATTTTCTAGGAAGTAGTGGTAGGTACGTTAGGACACTAAGAATTTGTTTTATACATTTGTGCTCTCCTGAGATCTAAGCAGCTTTTTTGTATAACATGCAAGGGCATGTTTAAAAAAATTCCATGCTTATAGGCATTTCAAGGATAAAAGATGTCTGAAATCACAAACAACGACAAAGTGAATTTATGAGCTATTTTAAAGAAAAATGTAACCTGCTATTAACTAAAGGGTATTCCAAGGGGTATTGGCTCAGCCACGGTTGCAGTTAATTATTGCGCTTTCATACTAATGTATGAAAAAGAGGACTCTCTTTGGGAACAGTGTAAATTTTAGCCTTTAAGATTGAATGATACAGTAAAATAAAATGATATTGGCAATTTTCCACAATATAAACTTTAATTCAACCAGTTTCGATGCACTGCATCATCATCAGGTAACAAATATGACACAAAGTCCAGTGTATATACAGAATTGGAAGTGAGGGGGGGGAAGAGGAAAGAGTGGGAGTTAAACAAGAGTGGCTATGTATGCGGGGAAAGAGAAGGGGTTGAAAGTATCTGGGTGCAAATGGGTTTAACCACACATAGTTGCAAACTGGGAAGGCCCGAGCCATTGAGGAGACCCGAGGTGCGTCATCAACCCTACAATGTAAGAGGGAGGATGGGGGGGGGGGAGATGGCCGCAGTCCTAGGGACGTATAGTGGTCTCACGCCGCATTGTCTTCCTTCTAGGTCCGAGTAGGGTGCAGCTGCTCCTTACTCGGCTGGTTTTTCCAGGCTGAATATGTTGAACTGAAATGGGATTTCTTATGTGTCTGTGCATCTTAAATGTGGCAATATTGTCTGTGTATCTAGGTCAGTCTGATGTTTTCTGACCTACATTTAAGTACAGGGCAGTTATCTCATGGTAGTGTTGTGTATTTAGTCAAGACTAAAGACACATAGTGAAGATATCTTCTGCTATCAACTGTTATGTCGGTTTGTTAGGAGAACTATGGATTTTTTTACCATGTTGAAACTATTCTAACCTTTTAAATGTTAATCATTTACCCTTTTCAACATAATTGTACGTAATTCTAGTTTTTTTAACTTATTAAATTTAGAATACAGTAGTTCACCATAATCAATTCCACTACTGGAGTGGCATGTTCTGTTTTTATTCTTCAATTCTAGTGTAGATTAGAACCGATTTATTAGTCACACGTGATATAGAGTTCTTAAAAGTATAAATGAGAGTAGTGCTTGTTTCTTATTTCCTACTTCAATAAATGCCTAAGTCATGTCCTAGTTTGCACAAGCCCCCATGGAAATTCTTGAACGAGGACGGCCTCACCTGATCATAACTTATGATATGCGCATTTGGTCCTGTTGGTGTCTTGTTCATTTGATGAGAAATTAGGAGAGAGGAATATAGGAAATGATTATGACATTGATTTACTTTGCATAGTAGTTGCTCTTAACATTTTTACATTACATGTTTTCATGTAAATGCTGAGTAATTCAGGCAAATAATTGTCTTAATACAGAAGTCCATGTCCTACTAATCTTAAGACAACTAAATCAGTAATTTTTACCCTTGCTACTAGCAATGGCTGGTTGGACGGGTTTGTAACAGATACTTAAATTGTCGTTATAACTGTCTGTGTATAGCTACAGGCTCCACTTTGCACAAAATCAGATTTTTAGTGTCATTGACTTTATTAGCGAATAAAATTATGTAAATTAGTAGGTATTTCAATCAATATTTTTTAACCCTTTGTTGATGCACTTGAAAAGTAAATGGTAATGTACGTATTCTATATAACCATGACAGGAGGTACTGAACAAGTTGTATAATACAGAAACCACCATGTTTCACGCCGGTAGCCGCAATAGTCTGCCATGTTCTTGAGGTAATAGTCTTTCTCGTCACCCTGAAGGTTTACCTTCGTTAAATTTTACTTAGGTTTTCAATTGCAAACACTAGAATCAGGTTACAAGCTGTTTCAGTGCCAGATAAGCTTTGGAGGATTTTACCATAGTGCATTAAACTTCGAGCATTTGGTTATTTGGAATATTATGCCACATTTATTCTATTTGCGTTATTTAAATAATGGCTTCTTTTCTTTCCTCCAAATGCTCTGGGATATGATTACTGCGTTTAGGTTTAGACCTATCTGCTGCATCCCTACAAAGTTGATAATCCATCAGTTTGAGAGTAGCAGGGTCATTACAAGACCTCCATTGAAGCTAGAATTGACACGAGTCAATTAGAATATAGCATTCATTTCATTAACTGTGGTCATACCAGTGGCGGATACATATGGGGGGCGCGCGCCCCCCCCTTGCGAGGCCGCCCGCATTGGTGCCCGCGCCGCCCCCACCAGTCAGCCCGCACATTATTCGTTCGTTTCTTTCGTCAGTCGACTCTTGAGTCGAGTTATCGAGTAGTTGTACTTTCCTATGTAGCACGCGCCCGCGTCGTCGTATTTTATATGTTTCTGTCTGGCACATAGATAGCTAATCTACGAGAAAAGTCGCGGCCATTCTAGTGATCTCGATACGTTATTCTGTCTGGCATTTGTTCGAGAAAAGTCGCGAATATTCTACTGTTTGTATTTGTTCACACTCCTTAAAAGTCTGGAAGCGATCATTCTGGCACCGAATGTTCTCGAAACAACCGAGCTACATATATAAGGGAAGCAGAGTCGCTGCCAGGCGGTCAGTTTGAAAGCTACAATCGTCGCGACAACTTGCCCCCCCTTGAGTTTTTTCTGTATCCGCCACTGCGTCATACTAGCCTTCTCTTCGTCACACTTGAAACATTTTCCAAATTAATGGTAAAATAACTAAGTAGAATTCCTAAAGTGAACTCAATTCCTTATAACCTTTCACTGAAGATTTTGTCCATTCAAATAACTTTAGGATCGAACAACTATTTTATGCTTAAACTGCACGGTAGGTGGCTAGAAGCAGTGGTGCGGGGTGATGGTTTGCTCAAGGTCGTGACAGAGGGAAGGATGTTGGGCAAGCGGGGAAGGGGAAGAAAGGGAATAGGTTTGATGGAAGAGATAAAAGAGGGTAGGACAGACGTGGAGATGAATAAAGAAATACTAAAGGAAGGTAGGCCACTGCGCATATAAAAATCAGGATTTTCTCTGACTTTCAACAAAACCTAACTTTTACCGGTAGATGACTTAAATGCAATGGAGCCATGAAGAACAGTATTTATTCACGAGTGTGTAATGAAAGTTACACAGCCATGCTCAAGGAACCTTTCCACATGCTATAACACAAAATGCAATGAGGAAGGAGAAGGCTAATATACTAGACTCTTTCCTTGGAATAATATAAAACTAAATTTTCTTGATGATGCATTATATTGAATAGTAAAGGAATTGACTGGTGGTAATAAGGTAAGGGGAATTACAATGATAACATACAAGACAGAAAAGGTGATCCAGGAGAGGTGGAAGGAGTATGTTGAAGATCTGTATGATAAGGAAATAAGGCAGAATATGTTAGATATAGAAAGAGAAGATGACGACGACAGAGATGGCATCGGACCAGGCATCCTAGGTAGCAAATTCGACTGAGCTCTACGAGACATGATAAGGAATAAGGCGGTGGGAATAGATAAAATACCTGCAGAGTTTCTAAAGAGTACGGGGAAGAACAGAAGAGGAAATTATTATGTACTTATTCATAGGATTTATGATGATGGAGTGTGGTCTGTAGGGTTTGCCAAGACAGTATTAATTCCGATACCGAAGTAGAGCAAGGCAAAAACGTGCGAAGACTATAGGACAATAAGCTTAATATCCCACGCGGCCAAAGTAGTTCTGAGAATTATAAATAGAAGACTAGAGAAGAAGGATGGAGGTGATGACCAGTTCGGGGTTAAGAGAGGGACGGAAACGCTATAGCGGTGATGATGACGCTAGTAGAAAGAAGCCTAGAGTATGGGTAGGATGTTTTTGCTTGCTTCATAGATTTCGAGACGGCATTGATAGGATGGACTGGACAAAGTTAATGGGAGTGTTAAGGAAATTAGAGGGACAGGCGTCTCATTTTGGGATTTGTATATGAACCAGACGGCGCAAGTTAGGGTAGCTGATGGAGAATTGGGATGGGCCACGATAGGACGTGGAGTGAGCCAGGGGTGCCCACTATCGACGTTTCTTTTTAACATGAATTCAGAAGAAATGGTAAGGGAAGCATGGGGGGATAAGGAAATAGGAATAAAGGCAGGAGGGGAGCTGATAAATCAGTGAGATTTGCAGATGATCATGCATTGGTTGGTCGGTCTGCCAAGAGGTTGGAGACAGTGATGAATGCATTAGACGTGCAGTGCGAAAGGTATGGGATGAAGTTAAACCACAAGAAAACGAAAGTGATGAGATTTTCTTGAAGTAAGAAGGCGGGGCTGAATATAAGGGTAGGAGGGGAGAAGATTGAGCAGTTTACGTATCTGGGAAGTATTTTGGAGAAGAATGGGTTTAGTGGTAGGGACGTTGGATGCAGAATTGCACATCCTAAAGAAGCATTTTCGAAGAGAAGGGTATTGATGAGGGGGGGGGGGTCTGAGAAGAGACATAAATAAAAGGCTGGTGAAGACTCTAATATGGAGCGTGGCGCTGTATGGGTTGGAAACTTGGTCACTGCGTAGGGAGGATGTACATAGACTTGAGGCACCTGAGATGTGGGTTTGGAGAGAGTGAGCTGGGTGGCGAAGAAGACGAATGAGGAGGTATTGGATATGGTTGGTGGCAGAGGTTCGGAAAAGGCAGAAGAGATGGATGGAGGAGGTTGTTAGAGGGGATATGTTGAAGAGGAAGATAGATGGGAGAACACTGGGGAAGCGTGGAAGAGGATAGGAATTCTGGACAAAATAAGAGGAGGTAGAAGATATGAGGAATTTAAGAGGGATCTAACTGTGGGACATCCTTAGGAGGGAAAGCGAGACAATGCCTATGAAATTGGGATGCAGACTGGGGAAGAACATACATATCACCTGGTGGAATACTTAAATGAGTGAAATCACACGCCATGAAGTAGATCAAGTTCAGCTTGATATTCCCTGTGAGAAAAATGAATTTGGAGGTGCTTGAATCTTTTTGAATGTGTAACTTCAATATTTTTGAACAATATAATTGCCGCCAAACAAAACACGATAACATTACCAAGAAAGCCTGCATAAATTAGTGACACCATTGATGAAAGGCATCAGATGATATTGTAGTACTCTACCATTAATCTAAACTGTCAAGATGGTAATAGTACTGGCTCCTCCTCATAATTTAGTTTTTATTCTTTACCTGTTTTTTCATTCACCAGTGTAATGGGAAGTTGGGCCTATCTCATCTCCTTGTTCCATCTACTCGAGCCTATAACCAATCTCTTCATATGATGGAAGTTGGTATGTAATTGGTTATGTATCATAAGCATATAACATCTTGTTGATAGTGATAAGGTTTGGTATGGTGGCTAGATTGCTGGCTTCCCAACCTGAGGCCCCAATTTAAATCCTGGTGGTGGTGGAGATTTTGCAGATGATTCCAGATTCCTACTGGTTGCATATGGAGAATACTAGCACTAGTACTCTGTACATCGGATGGGATGTTAAACTATGGTCTTTTTGGCACCTTTTATTAATGGCAGGCCATTACTGGGTTTATCTCCGCCCTTCCTCCATTCCCCGGTAATCCTTCCTTTCCAACATACCCACCTCGCAAATGACCTTTGTTGTCAGATGCATCCCCAAATAACCAACCAACCATTAATAGGTTTATGCATTCCATGTTGAATATTTATAACCTTTGTTTCAAAGTTTTTTCAACATTTTTAAAGAAGGTAAAAAATGACAGCCAACTCTTGAAACTGGCAGGTGAATAATTATTTTACGTGGAATAAATTGAACTTCAAAAAGCTTCATGCTATTATTTTTTCCTAATACACCATCTTTGAATAATGATAATAATTAATTGCATTGGGGTGGTGACCATGTTGCAATACCAGAGGTTATCTGAATCCTTTAGAAGAGGAGGGTAGGTGGAATTATTTTATGAATTGTAGAAGGGTAGAGATTCACTATGCTAGCAATAATCTTTCCTTTTATGAGTAGTCTCAAGGGGCCTATATTTCCTACCCCAAATTGATTGATGGGGTACTACTGCACTTGGGAAGTACCCTAAATTAGGAAGAGAAATTCCTCTGAAAAGCTAATTTTCTGCTTGGTTTTGAACCCAGGCACTTTTATGGAAGGCCAGCACTCTTACTTGTCACAAACCCATCACATATGTGTATCAAATAAGAATAACGACCAAGCAAAATTAATTTTTTGTGGAAAATTCTCATTTATTAGGCATGGTTCTGATTTCTAAAATCGAGTAAAATGGGATTTAGAACATTTAATATTTACATAATACTGGGAATATAGGCATCCTTGAATCCATCGTCATGAATATAATTCCAAATAAGTTGAAATAAAATTTCAACAATAAGCCCGAGGCCAATATTATAAGGCACGATTGTTTTATGTTAAGGATATGGTCAACTTTTCACTACAAACTTCTCTCCATCGTAGTTATTATCAAGCTTCTTAACTGCATCCTCTAACTGAAACAGGTGATCATCCTTACACTGGGGAAATATTGTACGAGTGGCTTCTGCCAAACGGTAGAGATATTCACGATTCGTTCCACTGGGACCCTCTGCTTCAAGAATTTGTTGAGCTATGGCTTCGATGGAGGCCTCTCCCGCAAAGAAGCAATTATTTTCATTCCCGATGTATACACTCATCTGAAAAGGTTCAGGCAAATCTTCGGTAGGCGACGTCGGGCATGGATCAGTTTCTGATATCACGGGACATACAACAGGGAAGAATGTGATTGTTACTTTATCGTAGCCATCCTTCTCTCGGTAATCTAGGTGTTGGGAAACTGCCTCGACATCACACTCGTTTATTTTGTACGCCATTCCCCAAACTCTGGCCTGAAATGATATATATGTTGAACCCATTTTAGCATCTTCGATATTTTTTCGGTCGAAAATAGATAGTCATGCAGAGCCTTGCCATTATTACTTGAAACACTATATTTATTTGCAAGGAAGCATACCGACATCGCTGAGACTAAAGTATGAAATAAATCCCCAACATTACCTCAGGATCATCCGCTGGGAGCAGCGTAACAACTCGGCCGGGCTGGAAATTTGAATTTCTTTTTTACTAAGGCAGTTTAAAAAAAATGATTAGTAATTCCAATAAAATATATGATACTACAGCAAAAAGCAACATTACTTTTCCGGGAACACCTCTGTGATCTTCACTTGACTGCCAGAACCTTCGAACATAGCCAGTGATATATCCGTAGCATTTTTTCTCATATGGGAAATCAGTTTTCCAAATGAGAGATCCGTATCCAAATATCCACATGGTGTTGAAAAAAATTGAGTTTGCCTAAATTATTCCTAGTTATGAATATCGTTAAAACTGAAGAATAAACCGATTTATCGTAATTAGAATATCCATTATTTTCTTCATGTGCACAATCAAAATTTAGCAGACAACGTTGTGTAATAAAAAATGACTAGCCATCGGCGCTGATTCCCTACGTTGGCGCTTAACTCAAATGTGGATCGAGGAATGTTACAAATCAACCAAAGGCTTTTTTTGAGGAACTTCCTTGTTATATTGATTTTGTCACGATTGCGAGGAAATTGGCCAAAATATAATCCCCATCGTGAGTGATTTTCTACCTTTAATTTAAATTTCCTGTACACTTTATTCGTCAATCATGTTTCGTTGGTGCTACAAGTAAATAAACAAAAATATATTGGGTCACGTGGCATATATCTGTTATGATTGGTTCTGAAATCGTTGTTAGCGGATACCTACGGCAGATAATTTTAACAGGGAATTCTATTCCCTTATTTTAATTATACAGGGAAGTAATATCGACGAATACAACGAATTGATAATTTTAATGTAGGTAATTTCGGGGTAACATGGGTAATATACGTAATATATGACAAACTAAGTATATATGAGGGCGCGTTACACGCATAAATTTGACTACCATACTAAGAATATAGTACAGTTATAACTGCATTTCCGTGATACTTTAATTTCATAGCACAACTTTACCGCCGGGTAGCGATAAGATTAGGTCATTTTCAGCGAACCATCTAAATTTTGACAGCGACGTTGAATGGAGCGGTGTGCGCTGGCGAAACGTTTTGTAACTTGCCGGTAGGTAGCATTCTGTGGGTGAACAACAGTCACGGCCGAGTTTTTAGTTTAAATTTGTTGAATTCGTTCAAAATAAGTATTTAAAAAATTATCACAAAGTAGGTAAAACCTCACAATATGCATGTTTGACGCCTATACTGAAAATCAACAAACTTGACAACAATCACGGATGCCATAACCCACGATCATCCACGATCTTTTGTTGTTTAGTGCACATCAACTTTACTCTCGATCTGCTTTGAAGTGCGCTGGCTAGCGCGCAGGGTCTGCAACGAATGGAAGGCAAGCGCGCTGTTGTGTTACGAAATGATTATCGCACTGGAGCGAACGTAAGGCTCCCAATGATTATAACAAAAACAGTAAGACACTAACGCAGTTTCAATATCATAGAAAAAATTTATACTTTCATTGTTCACAGCCTTGACAGAACAAAATCACATTTAATGAGACAGGTCCATCACATTTAATGAGACAGGTCTTCCGGGTTTTCTTCAGCGTGAGGTCATCGCGGTTGACGACGTTGATGTTTCGCAGACGTACTACCAGTTTGCTTCTTTCTGGTCTGAAGTAATTTGCCCGTGTGTTTTGCTGCTTTGAAACGTTATATCAGAGTACGCCATTATAAGACTTTGACTCTGCGTCCTCACTTATTGAAGTTATACTTCTTTGCGCCCGTTGGAGACTTTTGGGATGAGATGTTGGTCGAGAAACCGCGTCACGCTCTTTTCCGCGTCACGCTCTTTTTTGGGTGAGAAAAATCCACAATTGTACTCATTGATACGAATTCCTGGGTATTTCTAATCGAGCTAAAAGGATGAAATTTTCAGGGAAGGGTTCAAATTTGGTGTCGAGTCAGGAAAAAATCGAAAATCCCAATATTTTTCATTGGTTTCGAGTCCAGATAGGATTTTGTTTTTTAATGGGTTTAAATGGGAAAAACGAATAATTTACGTGTAGAGTAATTTTCATTCATTCATTAAAATATGAAATAATTTAGATACAAGTTTCATTCTTTGACTGAAATGAGGCCAAAAGATCAATGCATTTACTTCTTGCAACCGATGTTTCTCTATCGATCGATAAATTGAAATATTTGAAGTTTAAACGCAAAATTAATGCAAATTTCGATCTTTTTTCATTTTCGTTGCTAAGCAATTTTTCATTGTTCCCGAGACTTCCAGTACCTTATACACGTGCTATAAAGATTAAACTTAAAGGAATATAACATTCTCCGTGCGTATTTCAATCGCTTTTAACGATATTATGCCTTAGAAATATACTTTTTACAATGTTTTATAATTATATACATAAACTGTTTCGTAGCTTTGACACTCCTCCATTTGCTCATAGGCTGATGGGATCATAGGAAACGTACATTGAAACGTACGTACGTTGGGAAACGTACATATAGTATATAGGTGTATATAACAGATAATATATAGGTGTATATAACAGATAATATATAGGTGTATATAACAGATAATATATAGGTGTATATTATAAAAATTGAATCACTCATAACAATATATCGAAGAGAAATATATTGAATAATAGAGAAAAAATGTCTTTTATTTCATTTATATATCCTGTCTGCCTGTGTGTGTGAGCGGGTGTGTGCGACCGGCCAAAGAAGTATAACTTCCACCGTCTGGTCCGACGCAGACCACGTTTTTTTTATTTTCTTAATGTGAGGCTTTCCCTACCTCTTCTTTTGATGCTTAAATTTTGTAATACGTTATGTGGTGTTTTTCATAGGTACTTTTCTTCATTTATGGCCGTGAATGTGAGCATCGGATTTTCTAACTTTCCCAAGTTTTCATAATATCTTTTTGCTTTTTTGGCTATGGTACCTTTAATAGGCGTGCCCATTGATAGTTTATACGCGTAGTTAATTTTGTGCATAGTGGGATAATAGAAGCTGTTATAATCGCCATTCTGTTTATTTTTTCAGTTTTACTTTTGGCCCCTTTTGCTAATAAACCAAACCAAGCACGCTCTGCATTCGTAATTAATGGGTCGACCATTGCTTCTATTATTGATTTTAGCGTTATTTCTTATTATTGGTGTCAGGCTCACCTTTGCACGCAATGAATTGAAAGTAACCCTGTCCACATGGGCTCCGAAGCTTAGAGACATGTTAAGAGCTACGCCCAAGTACGTGGCTTCGTTGTTCCACGGAACAGGTTGATTTTTTATACGTATACACAGCCTCACGGTGGGGTTTCTTCCTTTGTTATTTGTTAAGAAAATATGATGGCCTGCGTCTTATTGGTTTTGATATTCATACAATTTAACGATTTAAATTAGGTTGGAACAAAATGCAGAGATAAAAATCTGTTGAGAAAAAAAAACGAAAAAGTGTTTTAAAACGATGAAACATGTTGGAATATGACTTTTTCTATCGGAGGTCACCCCTGTACAGGAAACTCCTGTTTGGACTGATACGTATCAGTCCAAAGTCGCGAAATCTTGCTGCCTGAGGAGGGGAATGTAAATATCAGATGAGAAGTTTGTGATCAAACCTTAGCTGGATTGCTGGGGAACTACGAAAAAATGCTTCGAAAGAGCAGAAAAAAATCGCGGTTATCAGTACTCTTTTAAGGCTAATATTAACATCAAATAGGACGTACGCCATACAGAAAAATAGGGTTGTAATCGAATCACAAATTTCAAGAAATATAATGGCATAAAAATCATTTGTCTCCTGAAAACTGACAACGCTATAGAGTAAAAAGTCTCTGTGGACCAAAAGCGCAGCTTTACCGATCGTCTTCAACACAAAAACTCTAATACATTCGTCACTTTGCATTCATCGAAAAACGTTTGTTATGAATATCTGTAAGGAATTTCTTTATAATCTCCCAATGCACGTGCACTTCACTTTCATTTTCTTCTGTTCTATCCGTCCCCGAAATGAATATGAACGCGCACGACTGAATGCATAATTCCAAGGATACTTACATTTAAGGACTATGGGCCGTATTGTAAGACGTTCCTAGAGGAACGACTCTTCCTCTATGACGCGTTTGTGGTGACAACTCAACCTCCAAGCGTTTTTTAAACGTACCTTTTCGGTTGTAGGCTCAACGCTCTCTACAAACAAACGAATCTCTTGATCCTATTAGTAGCATGGCTCAGACCATCCTCCAAAATAGAAGGAACAGTTCCAAGGCCTAATATGGCGGAATGCGTCGATTACCTCCGGATTTTTTTCCAGACACATCACGCAATAGTTTATTTTATTTATTTCATCAACCTGAATACAGCCTCGAGGGCCATTTTACATCAGGCGTTGTAACAATATCAAAGGACAACACACACAACCATGTCCAGGGAGGAGAAAAATCCTCCAGTGGCGGGACTCGAACCCGCGACCTTTGGGTTGGCAGGCGAGGACGTTACCCCGCCGCCACCGAGGCCGACGAGCGATCAAAATATCTTTTTCCATCTTTAATTATTCTTCTTCTTCTTGCTGTTTCGTTAAAGCCGCAATGAACTGTGGGCAGCAAACGTCACACGAAACGTCATCGAAGCATTACGTAGTTATGAGAATTTCAGCGATCTACTCAACAGTCCCTCCAAGCCCCTCCATCGAAGAGGAAGAGTTTGGTTTCGCTGTAGAAACGTTCTAGAATACGAATAGTGGGTAGAGTCACAACTCGCACTCTTCCTCCTCCGGCGAAGAGTAAGAGGACGAGTATGGTTTAAAAATACGGCCCTATTTCACCATAATATTATTGTGTCTAGTGTGTGAAGAAAAGAAGGCGTTGGAATGAGAAAAAAAATCGCCAATAAATTAGGACTTTTGAGGAAGCAGTTCCCTATAAAACCAAACCATTGCCCTCACCATAAATTTTAAATGGTCACATTCAAGGGCCAATAAATACATTAAGGCATGCGCGTACAAGAAAGAATTAAAAAAAATAGTAATGCAATCATTATCTCTCATCGCTAGGTTTAAAAATAGAATGACCTACAAGTTATTCCTGACAAAATTCAATTCACCCAGGGGTTGACCTAGGTTTTAACGATTGATTTACGATTGCAGTTCCCTCACACGACAGCGGTACACGACATCCATGTAGCAAACTTGCAGCGATTCGACAATCGATTGCGACAAAAAATCGTTCTTCACTTTTCGCTCGTCACCACTTCTCTCACCCTAATTTTTTTAGTATTAAAATGGAATCAGGCAATCAATTGTTCCTCACAGGGGGGGTTACCATTCTCTCCTGGCACGGTGCCCTGGATATGTGTGAAAGAGGTACCAAGAGGACAATTGGGGGCCCTCCCATCTCGGATGAAAAGAGGAGGATGAATCGAGAGGGAAATTCGAGAAAACAATAGTAGAATATCGAGTTCAACGCGACGTGAACGGGAGGAGTAAACCCAGAATGGGAAAGGGCGTGTCGTTTGGACCACTGAATTGGATTTACGAATGGAGGATCCTGTGGGACGCGATGACTTTCATTATCGGCAAAAGAGTGGGTGAATACTACTCCAGTTAAGGTGCTTTCAGATCATTGGGGTTTTCATAGCCACATTTTTCTATCTACATCTACAGAATACCCTGCAAGCCACCTCAGGGGTGTGTGGCAGGGGGTGAGTATTCACCAATATGCATTACACTATACCCTACAGTTAGTGTAACTACGACTAATTATGCATTAGCATAAATCGCTAATGCTTGTTACGAGACGAAGCCTCACAAGCATGCACTACTACACTACAGATATGCTCACAATGGAGAGGGACCGTCAATATACATGCATTCTACAACTACACAGATGGACAGAGATTCAAGACTTATGTAGAAAACATGCACGGCGTGCTGCTAGTACTAGGTAACGGATAAGGATTCAAGTATTACGGGGTACTACTACAACTAAGAGCTACACTACCTATCGAAAAATCTAGATAAAAGTCTCATTGGCCGCTGTTATGGTCCCTTATAGTTCGTGGGAAAAATGACATTTTAAATCTGTCCGTTCTGCAGTCTAGTTCCCTAATTTTATTCTCATGATCTGATCTACCGTAGTATGTCGGATTTCGTAAAATATTATCAACGTCCTTAGAAAATAGACCGGTTTGGAACTTACATGATAGATTGAGTCTAAAATTTAATCGACGGTCTGAAAGCGTTTCCCATCCCAGTTGCTGTAAAAGGTCAGTGATACTAATGAGGTTATCGTAACGGCCTTTAGCGTATCTTGCCGATCTTCGCTGCACGCGTTCTAACTCAGTTACCAAGCCTATCTCATAAGGATCCCAAATACTGGCAGCATATTCCAAGTGGGATCTAACGAGGTAGAAGTAGCTGATTTTCCTAACTTTATCGTCGCAATTTCCAAGTACTCTTTGAACAAATCCCGGTTATAAATAATAAATCTCAAATACGATTAGCTTGACCGGTAACTTCTCGAATTTGTTTACTTCTCGAGAGATCATTAGTCAGTTTAACTCCGAGGTATTTAACCGATTATACAGTCTCTAATTTACTGTTGTTTTATGCTAGTAGATTTTAAAAAAACCCTGTTTTCACTGTTCGCCGCCAGCAATTTCAAGATGAAACAATTAAACGTTTGTTTTCAAACGGGAAACTTATCACATTGGAAAGAAGACATCGCGACCTTAGCTAAAAAAATAAATCAATTTTTAACGTTGAAGGTCTGTAATGAGGAAGACTTCTAAAACCAACGGATGGATCTCGATAGAGCTTGTTCAGTGAAATGTTTCTAATTGTGATAACCGAGATGGATGTTACGCGCCATTCTTCGTCGGTCTGCGCCGTGCAATTAGCGTCTTTTCCCACCGAGACCCCTTTACCGCATCCATAACTGCTAAGCAAAATTCTTTTGCATTATGGCAAATTCCCATCAGCCTTTTTGAAAAGCATCTGTGACAATCGGAATTCAAGATACATTCAAATACATAGATGGTTATTCTTTTTGTCATAAGAAACCACAATCAACAAAACACCATGACAACAACTGGTACACACAAATATCAACATCAAAGAAACCCGAAATTACAGAACCATACAGAATCAGTCCTTTTAAGGAGGTTGACCCAGCGACTGCGTTAGACAGACTAGACTTTTTCCGGTCAGATGCCTAATCAACCAGGGCATTAGATAAATAAAGATTGAGACTTTAGAGGTAGACAGATATCAGTTCATCATACAGAGGTGCTTTCATGTAGCATAAACATTTATAAGATTATCGAAATGGAAAATGAGAAAACGAATATTTTTCACATTTTTGAAGAACGTAAAATAAACCAGCCAAAAGCGTAATCGGCCGATAGAATGTCGAAATCCTTTTCGCAAAATTGATGTTACCGCTAAATTTACTAAGGGAGGAAAAAATATTATGTAAGGAGGTAACGAAATCCGAGTAATTTCTGATCTCAACCCATGGGAGTCGATTGTTTGTCATGACATCAAGCTCAAAAACGCGAGTAGAAACCTGGGGATGAACAAATTTACGGCACGTATGTATTTTTTCAAATATAACCTGGGTACACCTACCTATTATGTTACTATATTACGCGAATATCAATGAATTGGATAATAAATATTTACACAAAATATCGCATAATGGCAGTGGACGTGTAGATTTCATATTTAAATTAATTTTTACTCAGAAGCGATTATTACTGTTGCTTTCGTATAGACAGTCTTCACAAAGATGGTTGGATTTTTTCATAGATAATGAAAGTTTTTATTTTCATTGAATCGACACAATGGGATTTTTCAATGAACTAGTATGTTTATTTTCATTGAGTACTCTTGAGAAGAGAGCACTGAAAGACTACACTATTCATTGATCGATAAACACGCATTGTATGCTGTCACCACGAAATGCGAATTCGAAGTTCGAGAAACTTATAAATAAAGCTTCGAAAATTCCCCTAGCTTACCAACTGATTAGCTGAAGATTGTACTATTGCACTCTATCAGCCAGAAAAAGTGAACCACGGAAAGTAAATAGCAGTCCATTAGTCCAAAACCTCGACACATGACTGTTTCATTCATTTCTTAGTCCATTAATAATCGAATATGGCAAAACTATTTTCGACGCAGTTCACTCTAGTTTGAAGTGCCTTATATTGAAGTTCCAGACTGTTGATTTCAACATGGTGCACATTAACTTTCAGTATATTATCTTCTTCTTGCTCTCCTTACGTAATTAAATCCTAACTGTTGCAATCACTATTACCATTATAGCCCAGGAGGAGGATACGTGACCGTAGACTGGCAAAGGTATGATTTCATCGTAAATAAAAGAAGAATATTTTTCGGGGGTGTAACACAATTCATGGTTGATCGGTGAAGATGTTCAGCGATGAAAGGACACGTCGTCAAATTCAGATAAAGTACATTTTTAAGGTCCTTGAAAACATACAACAGCAGGTAATGTCGAATTTTTCAAGAGGTTGTTGAAAATGCAAGGATCAAAACGCCTCCATCACCAATGTTTTGCTTTAAAAATGAAATTTGCTTTAAAAAATCATCATAATGGCTCTAATAAATGAACAAAAAAAACACGAATTATCAACATTAATATAGAATGCAAAATAACATGCTGACATGAAAATGTATGGGGTCTCCATTCATAGAGCCATAGCACACATACGTATGTTCACCGTGGGTGGTTGGATTTTCGTCAGTTAAAATCAATATCAACTCCGTTCTAATCATATAAAAACTTTTTTCTGCTTTATCTTTTGCCTTTTGTAGATGTATCCGAATTTTGAGGGTAAGTCAATATAAATCAACCTTGACTAGAACTCAATTTAAAACACGTTTTTACCAATGATAATAGCCCGCAAAAGCTTCAATCATTACATGATTTTTTTCGTTTTCCTCCCAGGATAACGACTTCATATCTTTTTTTCGCACAAGCATATCGTAAGCAGAACAATCTGAAAGGTTATATGATCAATTCCCAAATGTATTTTAGAATTTAACTGCTGTGCCACAAACTCGAGTGCATATGATCCCAGTCCAGGCGAATGATATTTTCACTGTGAATTTCACGCAATTGAATATGATATTTTGCATTAACATATCGCGGGTTTATCCGTAATCACCGAGGGTACTCTGTGGTTACGGTTTACCTGAGGTTTGTCTTATAGCAATGGATGAACATGAGAAAGAAAAAATGGCATGACTGAAAAAGAGTGAAAAGCGTGAATGGACTTATTACTAATCTTGGGCGACAAAAGCACAAAGCGAATTTATCGAATTAAACGGTTGGTTCACCTTCGCTGGGCATAATCTCATTTCCTTCGAGGGTGCACTGTACATACGTACATGAATTGTATATATGTCATTCCCTGCGTGAGCAAATTGAGGACTTTTCCGTCCCCGTTCGCTGTTGTGTTTTTGTGTCTCCGCCTCGCTGAAAGCACGTTTGCGTGACGGGAGACAAAAAGCGAGTGGCAGGGGATGTCGTCCATAACGCCCCACCCTCCATTTGCCGAAGAAACGAGGCGAACGCCCGAAACAAATGAGGACATACGTACGCATATACTTGGAGGCAAGGTAAGTAAAGAGGACTTATAAGATCTTAGACTTACTTACTCATTTTTTAAACGCCGGATTTATATTTCCTTAGAAGTCCATCCCTGCCGGATTTAAATTGGCCCTTTAAAGGTTTTCTTGTTGTGTCCAAGCCAAAAATGGCACTTACGGCGTTTAAGGGTTAAGTATTCTACCAGCTGATTGGTAGGTTCTTGGACAGTCCCCATTCTCCATCCCAGCCTCATAGACTTTGTCTCGCTTTCCCTCCTAAGGATGGCCCACCATTAGATCCCTCTTCAATTCTTCATATCTTCTACCTCCTCTTATTTCGTCCAGAATTCCTATCCTCTTCCTTCCTCTTCCACGCTTCCCCAGTGTTCTCCCCTCTATCACTCTCTTCAACATGCCCTCTCCTCTCTAAACCTCCTCCATCCATCTCTTCTGCCTTCTCCGAACCTCTCTGCCACAAGCTTCCTCTCTTCTCCGACCATATCCAATACCTCCTCGTTCGTCTTTCTCGCCACCCAGCTCACCTTCTCCATCCTTCTCCAAACCCACATCTGAAACGCCTCAAGTCTACGCACACCATCCCTTCGCAATGATCAAGTTTCCAACCCATACAGCGCCACGCTCCATATTAAAGTCTTCACCAGTCTTTTCTTTACGTCTCTTCTCAGACCCCCCCTCATCAATTCCTACTCTTTGAAAATGCTTCTTTAGCCAGGGCAATTCTGCATGTGATGTCCTTACCACTAAACCCATTCTCTTCCAAAATACTACCCAGATACGTAAACTGCTCTATATTCTGCCCTCCCACCCTTATATTCAGCCCCGCCTTCTTACTTTTAGAAAATCTCATCACTTTCGTCTTCTTGTGATTTATCTTCATCCCATACCTTTTGCACTGCACCTCTAATACATTCATCGCTATGGCATCGATACATTTATCTCTAAGGACATCTCATGTCACGATCGTAACAAAAAAAAGAAAGAATCTTGTGCTGCGAAGAAATATTTCATAAATTGCGTCTGCAGGATTATACAGATTTTCCTTAATCATTAGGTTTCAAACAGAACATTCCTCCTCCAGTTCAATTCAATTAAAACTCAATATTGTTCACGAAACTCTACTAGTTTAACCCGTATTTGTCGTGTCTACATATAATTAGAATTGGAAACTTGGTCGCTGCAGAAAGAAGATTTACGAAGACTGAAGGCATTTGAGAAGATAGTTTTGAGAAGAAAAGAGTGGATGTGCTTGGTTGCGAGGAACACCAATGAGGAAGTGTTGGATATTGTAGTGTAGGAATAGAGAAAGCCGGTGTCCCACGGTCCAATTTGGATCCAATTTTTGTATCCAATTTGAATAAAAGTGGAGTGCGCCGTGTCCCACGGTGAATTAGTATCCAATTACCTTTTCGTCCAATCAGTTTCATCCAATTCCGTTTGGTCCAAACGGATAGGGCATGCTCTAAATTTTCATCCAAATGTACGAAACCAGTCAATCAGAGGCCTGAAGAAAAAGAAGCATCGCTATGCGTTGTAACCTAGGTGTTTACTTCTTGCAGGGAATACTTCTTGTTTTGCAATTACGGTGGATAGCGTGGTCAGGTTCGTGTGTTGTCATTATAATTAAGACAAAAAATCAAAATGAGCAAAGGTTAACAGTTAAAGGTTAATCCTGAGGCAGTTGTTACACGCTCATCGAGCAAATGAAACAGAATGAGTTCATGTACAATACGAAGTATGTGATGTATTGCAACCGGAATGCCAGTGAAGGTGTTTTGGAAACTATTAAAAATTTACTTCTAGAATCCCGGGAACCAAAACCCGGCGTATTATTTCCATAGGCTAAAATTTAGAGCCTCTATTACTTTTTTAAGCGGAGAAGTACGATGGAAGGGAAGCTAATTACGACGAGCCTCTTTTTCATTTCACACGAGTGGCAGCGAAGCATCAAGTTAATACTTAATGAAAAAAGAAAACAGTAAAAGCATACTAATAGGTTTTACGCTGCTGCCGATATTATGCTAATGAAAAACGCTCGAAAAAAAATAATTTTGGAAATAGACCAAAAATGGTGGTTATGTAAAAAGGAAGAAATATGTATGTATTCAGTTAAAACATGCTTTTTTAAACTGGCAAAATTTGTTTCTAAACCACATAAATCACGCAATTTTCCACTTTTCACGAGTTCCATGATACCTCTTTTCCTGGAGGGTATTCAATTCCCCAGAGCCGCCGGAGAATTTAATACTTTGAACCCCTGGAGCCGCCCGTTTCCATCGCAATGATTAAAAGATGACTAAGGTCCTCTTTGCAACTGCCCGAAGGCTAATTTGGAAAGACAAATGTCATTTCAACGAACGTTTATAGCACCGCAGCGGCATAAGTATGTAACATCATCGCAACTACTATGTCCATTTTAAAATTATACACCTGTTCCTTGCGGGAATACACCGCCTAATATTGGTGCCCTGGTGCTTTATTCTACCCTCAACCTTGCTGAGAAGGGACATGAAAACATCCCCACTCATTCTCAAGTACGAGTCCGATAGTTTTCGGGATCGTCGGCAACCATCTCCTTCTCCAACATGATAAGCACGTCTCTTCCAACGCCTTCATTTCTTCTTTCCAGCCAGTCCACAATTGCCTTCGCTTTATTTTCTTCGCCTCTTTTATTTTTAATCAGCCTGCGCAGTCAATTCCGAATGCTAAAACTGCCAAGACGGCATCCTCATAATCCGTAACTTCCATACCTATTTGTTTACTATAATATCGTCTTTCGTTTGTTTTACATCTTTTTCTCCAAATGTGATGCACCGTGGGAAACACCATTTACGTTGTATACAAATTTTGGACCAAAAATTTAGATAAAAAAATTGGATCCAAATTGGACCGTGGGACACCGGCTTTCAGCGAAGTTACAGGCGAAGATTCGGAGGCAGAAAAAATAGGTTGAGGACGTGTTAAGAAGTGAAGATATAAATGGTAATGAATATGAATGCCAATAATTGCTACTAAAAATGTTTTTTGAAGCAACTTTCCCAGGGAATTGCATGGTAATAAAATCTAGGCACCCCTTCATCTTTTTGTTTAAGTAATTAGTAAATAAATATGATAAATGAAGTCAAAATATGTTAATTAAATAGAGATAGCGCTGGGATCGTCTCCTCTGGCTGAAAAATAGTTCATTAAAAGTTTATTCATGGAATACTCTACATATATTTTACTTTTAATTTGTTTTCTTATAGCCACATCAGTGATAGTATAATATTTTAAGCAAACAACCAAAAAGTTGAAATTTGGTATCTTACATCGTCGCGGAAGAACCTCTTGATGTAGAGAGCAAGGAAATTGACCATAATATTTATGTATGCAATGGTGTTGGGTCTATCGTTGATTGAGCCGTTACACGCCAATTGAATGGTATTTTGTTACCATGTGCTGCTAATGCAGAAGCCGCAATCTCGGATGGAGTTATCTTTCTTAATTCTTACTTCAATGGCTCCTTCTGCGATTCTACTCATACATCAATGCGTGCGGCAGAGCATCTTAGTGTTTTGAAGATGTATAATATATGATAGTTATGCTCCGCCTATGCAGAATTATACGGCTGAAAAAACCTTCTACCCCTTTAGTCTTATTTTTTCATTTTGTCTGTCTTTCTCATCTTTATATTTATTTGATGACGATAGTTGAGCTCTCTGTTAGAACGCTTATAACCGTAATTAACATAAGTGTGAAATCTACATTAATTAATCGTCTTGAATGTAACCACTTCAGTCCCTAGCGGCTCCAGCCCTTCCAAAAGCCATGTTACACATTCCATTTGCTTTGAGAGGTTTTTAGCTAAATGCGCGGGTTTTGTATCGTGTTTGTTTCGTGAACTAAATACTCCTTTGCTGGATCCAAACTGATTGAACCGGGCTCAAGATGAGGCATAAGTTCAGATACGTAAGTCTTTCGCTCTCGAGGTCTCCTTCTTTCCTTCATCTGAAGATCTTCCTACTATTTGCTGGATAAAAACCTAAATCTCCTTAACGAAGTTTATTTTAAGCCCAAATGTTGTTTCTCCAGAATAGTGCCGAAGTGACGTTAGGCAAACCCCAGGTTAAATGACTTCACCCGAATATGGAGACTCAAATAAAAACATTTCTTGCTATGCCATGAGTTCTAGCTCAACACCTTGCCTAAGGTCACTAGCACTATTCATTATTTTCTTGCTTTCTTGGCTTAAATTGTCTTTATCAAAATGGCAATCAGCATATGGCGCCTCGTGCCTTCTCCACCGCACTCCTTTCTTTCCGACTTCACCGTGTATACATACGTTCATTGTGAGAAACATTTTTATTGTGGGTCGGGGGTATGCACGTTTCTGTCACTCCCAAAATTAGCTACAACGTTCCTTAGATTGCATTTTGTGATTCTCTCATATTCATAATTAGGTGCTCTTATCATCCTGAAACCTCTTTCTGTAGGCATCCACTGTTTTATTTTTTGAGACAAGACACTTTCTCCGAAATGAATATTTCTTTTCATTACTTAATCGCTTTTATCACTCAATATTTTTGAAACCTTGAAGAATTCATGCTTCTTCCCTGCCTTGACTCTATCCGATCGAGCAATCTAAATCCCTTCAAATTTAGCTTACTCGCAAACTTGCTTAGCATGATATTACGTCGAGCTCTGCACTCATTTTTCACGACATGACGGCGACAAATGATTTTAAACCCATGTTTGTCGGTCTTATAATTTTTCGTTATGACTTAATTAATTCTAAAAATTGCTGATAATATTTCTCTTTCCACTTTCATCTTTTGAATGGCATGTTGCCCGTTCGAATTTCTCTAATAATTTTCGAGTTACAAAGAAAGGTTCGGTAAGCACCATTTCGTTGCATCGCCTCCATCCAGGTACCCCCGGCTGTCTTCAAAACGTGTGTATTTCCGTGGTTCACTTCTTATTTTTTCTCCACGTTAACAAATCCACTAGTTTTTTTTATACAGTCTGCCTGATTAATTGATTATAAACACTGCGAACATGTGGTTCTACGAGTTTTTATAAAATCATAATAGAATATAAGTTAGAACATTTTTGAAGTATTGCTCTTCTTTTTGATAATCACCGTTCACATTAACATTACCGACGTTTCGTAATTTTTTAATGGCATCTTAAGGGCTTTGTCCTTATGAGGGTGAGTAATTAACAGAATGAAATAGAGAGAAACAGAATAACATAAAGAATATTTTCATTATGTATGTTATTTTGTTTCTCTCAACATCATTCTGTGAAATTACTCACGCTTATTAGGACAAAGCACTGAAGATTTTATGACGGTTTCAACTATTTACTGCAATATTAATACGGTTTTGATATTGTTTAACGCCTGCTGTATGATATTTTCTTTAACTTACCTGTTAAATTTAATGATGATTATTACAAATTAGGTGGGTGTTGATGGTATTGTTTACTCTATGGACCGAGATCAAGAAAACGCACTGTTACAATCAAGTGTCTGACGGAATTGCGATACCTCGTATCGATTACTACTACTAGCGCCAATTGTTTCAGGCGCAAATGGAAAAATAAGTATGCGTGAAAAAGATAAAGATTGTATGCTTTTACCATACATATTTTATTTTTTTGTGAAAAAATGCTGTAATTATTCCTTTTGTTGTCAGACGTTTATCAGATTCCATTTAAAGTACGCCTGGGACCACACGTGACATCGCCATCGCAACCGTAAGTAAACAAAGAAGATGGCCGGGAAAGTACACTGCGAAAACGCCAAGAGAAGGACTGGATGGCATTATTGCGCTGCAATCTGGTTCCAGAATTTTTCAGGATGCAGAATTGATTATACAATTACCTTTTTAAGTTTCCTCTGAGAAATAAATAGGTAATTTCCTACATAAATCTGCAAGATATTCAATTAAAGCGTATACCTGTCGTGCTGTTGTGCTGATAGTTAGCGCCTGACCGCAAGAGTTCTCTGGTTAAAATGTATAACCATTGGAGTAATGTGACAGACCCTTGGTTACAATTGTCAATAGAAAATGACGAAGCGTCGGTGATGTTAATGTGAGTGGTGATTATTAAAAAGAAGACCAATACCTACTCCAAAAATTATATTCTACTATAATATCGTGGTCGATTAAAGAGAAGAGGTTCTTATAAAAATCATTATATTTTGCGGCAACAGCCATCTGCACCCCACCTGTAACGACATGAGACTTTTCACCAGTTTAACGTTTCCAACCCCATTCTTCCTCCAATCTCGACGGCCCCCCTCCTACGCCCACCCCTCCACCCCCCTCTCCCGCCACCACAGTCCCCTCCCCTCCCCCCCAGCTGATGAAGAAGTGCCGCTTCCCACCCATTGTTCGAATGAAAGGGGGAAGGGGCCAACAGAAGCAGTCGCCGCAGTCTCTGTTGGTGGTTCGAGCCGTCGACAACACCGTGTGCCGTGTGATTGTTCTTCTCGTACGGGCGAGCGCTTCACCTGCCGCCGGAACATATACAATTCCCCTTCCCGCAGTGCATTGCCCGTCCTCGCCGGCGGAGGAAGGACGCTGGAGGCACTATCAACCCGCGCCGGTGAAGGCTACTCCCCTCGGAGGGCATACAGGTACTGCGGCCGCGGCAGTTCGGGTGTTTTTCCAGCCCGGAGGATTTCCCCGGAGAGGGCGGCGGTCCGGCGACGGCCGTGGCGCCTCGGAAGGCGCGCGATCGAAGCTCTTCGGCCGCCTGGTGCGAATCCTCCGCGAGGTGGTGAGTTGACTCCACTGCATGCTCGAGGATTTTCGGCTCAATCCCTTGAAAATTAAACATTTCCAAAAGGAATACTCTTGATTAAGGTATTCGGCGAGACGTGTTGGAAGGAAGTCGTACTCAGATGTATCGAAATGCTTGCTCTTTTCCAAAAGTGCTTTTTTATTAAACGCACGACGTGTTTCGGCCTAATCAGCCATCATCAGGTACAGACACGTCTGTGCCCGATGATGACTTATCAAGCTAGGGTTCGACCTAACAAGGAGATTAAGCTAAATAAGTAAAACCCTTGGTATTTCTAAGCGATTATTTCGTTTTTTCTATCGTGTTATTATTGCCTTGAATAATCGTTGTCTCGAAAATGACCTTTGAGTGCAGAAAACACGGTAGACCCAATTAAATAATGACGACCTATTGTTTTCTTATCAAAATGGATGATAGGATAGTAATATCCAGGGATGATCCCTACTAGTAGGATGAACTCATCAATAGAAAACATTTGAGAAATCAATGGACTAAACCTAATATACTTCCCTTTCCTCTATTAATATCATCAGAAGAAATCAATCCGAAGATTGGGTAGATAGATTCTGCAGCTCTCAACTCCTATCTATATTCAAATAATCGCCTTATTCCATCATAATCCTTGTTCTTACTACTTTCATCATTTTTCTTGGTGTATTTCCAATTAATTTACCTTTCGTTGTTATTTTCAGGAAGCATTTATGCCTCAGAATGTGTTCATTCAGTTTTTCCCTTATACTTAGGTGAGTTTTCAATAAAAATCTTTTCCCCCAACCCTTGGGAGGGCTTTTTCATCAGTTATTCTCTGCTTATTTGATCATCATTCTTCCGACAATAAATTCCATTCTTTTCAATGTCCTCTGTTTTCTGCTGTTATCTTCCACTTTTTACCGCGAAGTGAGAGCATACACAATGCATATGTTTTAGAAAAGCTCTTTCTTGCTTGTGTTGCTTGCTATTATTGAACTGTTATAACGATAGATTGTCTCCTTCGCTTGGGGTAATCTACTCACTTTATCTTTCTGGCCTTTTCCATCACTGATTATCCTATATCTCAGATAGGAAAACTCTTCTACATGTTCCAGTTTTTCCATCCGAATCTCATACGTAACGTATTTAACGTATTTCTTCCTCTCATATAATAATTTCGATTTTCTCTTCATGGGTATCCTTGTTATAAACCTTAATTGTTTTACTTTGGAGTACAAAGCTCATGCTAAAGTCACTGCCGAAATGAAAACTCGATTTAAAATATAATCGGTGGTGATTCATCGACTTCAATGTTGTAAACAAGGGCAAAAGTTACAGACATCTCCCTAATTATAGATTCGAAAAGTAATTACGGGATTGGTGATGCAGCCACGGGTAATTGTAAATGGCTCGTATTTTACATTTATAAGTTGAATGATCGAGAATAAAATGTTTTATGTGATTTATAATTAACAGTAGTACATGACCATAGTGAAAAATGTCTGCCATCGTGATTTAAATGCACATTGACTCGTTTTGAACTGGGCGCATGAAGCAGTTCCAATGACTTCACCTCTGCAGAGCGTAGATGAATTTTAATTTTTTTGTCTCTTTGAACTACTTTATCAGACGATGGCCGTTACATTTTGGGTGGATAGGCTTTTCTTTCTGGGTTTTATTATCCAAATTTTGGGACAAGGATCACAAAAAAAAATTAAAAATATTATCAATGCAATATTTCATAGAATTTAAATGTTTTGTATTTATTACTGCCATATTTATCAATATTTAAATAATATCATTGCTAATAATTTAGCTCTGTGGATTTTCCATTCACGCGTTTTTAAAGATTCGTTTCTCTAGATGATAATCTTTTTAATTTTACAGGTCTTACTCACAATTTACGTAGTTTTTATTCTTTGTAAGCCTTTGAACAACGTGAAATCGTCAATGCATATGAAATTCTCTTTAAGCGACGCTTTCCTAAGATATTTATTGGGTTTCGTAGAGAATCACTCCTCAGAAATGTTTTCGGAGAGCACCTGTTATCAAGTTAATCCCTAATATCTCCGTTTGCTAAACTTTGTATCGAAGGGGGAATCGTTTTGCGATTATTCAGAACTTATGCACCTTTATTACGGTTCTGAAGAATAAATGGGATATGTAAAAATAGTTCACACCAATTATTTCTGGAAAGGAAAAGATTCACCGGTATCTTAGCTTTGGTGGAACACAAATCCCCACTTCTCACTTAATGCAATAATTACAAATCTTAGTTCTTAGAAAAGTATTAAAAAATATAACGACTCCCAATCTATTCTACAAAGCAAAATGCTGTGTGCCGCGCGATTGTTGAGTAAATTAAATTATATCGTAAAATTGATGCAGATATTAAGAGACGTGCAGTTGAGAGGAGGCTGTGAAGTGTGCACTGAGATTAAATTTTCTTGAAAATTCACCTTTCCCAAAAATTCAAATTTCATATTTTTATTTTATGTCTCTTTCCATTGATTTTGTGTTCCAGTCTCATCATCCATTTTCTTTGTTTTGCTGTGAATATGCGAATGAACATCTTATGGTTCGTTCTCGGTGACATGTAAGGTTGTGCCGCGACTAATATTTGTGTACTTTCGAGGGCCTCGTGAGCAAAAACTATGAGGATTACAGAATAACTAAAACTATGAATGGATAGCCCGTTTCGTCGACTACCGGAAATGGTTTATCGCGAGCGGAGGGGGAGTTGTGAAGTTACGTCACAGGGCTGAACGTGGGGGTCTAAATTTGAGCTTGTGTGGGCACGGTCTCAGGTCAGTTGTATCTCCGGAACGAGTTGGTCGATTTTAAAGATCGAGGTGTCTACGGAGAGCTGAGAACGTGAGTTAGACGTTGATAACACAAGAAGTATAAAATTAACATTGGAAAGTAGAAAACATTAGTTACCATCGACCAATTGTTCATAGGTTAGCCATTTGTACTAATGATTTCGATGGATAAATGTCATGTATAGCGTAATTTTCTTTCTTTCATTTCAAACAAAACAAAAGAATTCCCAATAACGAGAGTAACGTATGTAATTTTACATTCACGAAATAAAGATCCAACCGGAGTATCAAGAATACCTACTCCCTGTGTTTTTTTCGCCGGCGTCAGTGGTACGAGCAATGGCGGGCATTTAGGGTAAGAGTACATACAAGTGAGCGGTCTTTCTTGGTCTACTGTCGCCGTTAGAGTTGCCCTCTCAAATATCTTCTTGCGCGCAACCACGTCGCGTATCTATTTCCGTAATTACGAATGCACCGAGTCGTGTCACTCGCATTGTCGCAAAACTGTAAAGAAAGTAATTTTTATAATTATTGCGGGAATCCATGTAATTTCTTCCTTATTCTTGAGTTCACAGTTCTTGCCACGCTGGATACACTTATGAGGAAAAATAGCCCTTTTCCCTCAAAGAATGACAGGACCTGTGGAGACACCACAGATTGCAGTAGACATTATAGAAAATACTAGCATGAGCAACGGATGACACGTGGTGCAGCTAACAGTTCGTCCTTGCATCATGTTTTTTACAAGTGATTAATATTTTCCCCCAACATTTTCTGCTGCGTTTTCCCGATCTTGAGTCTTTTCCACACTTGATGGTTCCAAGGGACACTTAGGAAGAGTGATAGGAGTTTAGCTAAGTAAAGTTCATCGTTTAGGACCCCGAGGTCATTTATTCTTGACAATAAGAATGCGAATGACATAATTCATACATAACATGAACAAAGGTCGTGGTGACCCTCAATAAATATCGATATATCGAAACGCTAGTACGAAAGCTTCGTCTAATTGTATTTGGACCATTTTTACAACTGTTCATTACAAAATGACATTTATAACATTTTAGTTATATTTAATTATGCAATAAACTATTGTTATACTCAACTGTACAGTGGAAATTTCACAGTAGTGCTGTTATACTATTGTATATTACATGATTGATTTAATATAAAATAAATTGTAGTTTCCGCAGGGTCAATTTAAATATGGCTTCAATGATTTCAATTCAAAGCATAATGTTGCAATCGTTCTACAATGGGCACCTTCAGCGATTTTATAAAAAACAAAAAAGCGGAGATTCGAACAAGTGTGCTAAAGGATTTCATTTTCCACAAATACATTAAAATAAACAAAAATAATTCAATAATTGTGAGAGATTTAATGGATAGTTACGCTTTTTAGTTCCGCTATTCTTTTATTTGCTCACTAGCTAAAATACCCGGCGTTGCTCGGAATCATACTTCCCTCATAACTCATATAATAGGAGAGGGGTTAATTATTAATTGCCAAAACAGACTGCAGTGTTATTTATTGTTTTATTCATTTAAATAATTTGCTGAAAGCGTGGTTTTAGACAAATACGATTGAAAGAAAATTGATTGAAAAAATGAGAAACTTCATTCTTTCGGGTAGGTATCTGATAAAATAAACTTTTATTCTCTATCTTGAGTGAAAGTAGTTTTAGCAAGCAAAACAAATACACGACTGCGCAAAACCCAGTTAGCTAAGCATTCCTAATCAGCTTAACTAAGCAAAATGAATTTTAAATGCGAATAAAGGCCAAAATCTGGATCTCAAGGAAATATGCTATTGTTGATTTCCGAGAAAAATGTGCGTTTTTGCAGCGTAAAGACGCGATTTTCAGACAAATACGAATTGAAAAGGATAATTGATTGAAATAATTATAAATTTCATTCTTTCAGCCATTTGATTAAAAAAATCCCAACCCTCTATCTTGAGCGGAAGTAATTTTAAAAAGCAAAAAATGAAAACTTTGCACAAAACCCAATACGGCAACCAAAGATAGCAATACGATTAAATACGATTAATATACGATTAATAATACATTAATACGATTCGAGATCTCGCTACTTTCGTAGATGTCAAATTCCATGAGTAAAGTCGCTTTTATTGTTGCGAAATGGCAGTGAACTCATGAACTCTAGCTGCATTGCTGAATGCGACTAGTTATTCGATGCTTTACACTCGTTTGGTGTGATATACTTTCTGGTCATCTTCATCATCACCAGTCATAAATTCGAAGAATGGTTTTCTACACCCCTCCACTTCTCTCTCTCCCTCCTTTACGGTTTAACGTTTTATTCCTTCGTTATTCTTCATTTTAGCGTCCCTCGTAATTTACTTTATGCCTCCATCCTTGGTCTTTCCGGATATTTCTTCCCATTTATTTCTCCTCCCAGTACTGTTTTCAATTGGCTGTTGTATTGTAGAACGAGTCCATTAAGTTAGCTTTTCCTACTTTGAAAAGTTTTCATTAAACTTCATTCTTCCCTTAAACTTTTTATTTCCAACTCTCATTAGGACTTATTCTCTGAATTTAGTCACCATCCATTTCATCTTCATCGTTCTTCGATATTACCGCATTCAAAATATTTTATTTGCATTTTATAAGTTATTTAATCTACCGGTGACCTTAAATGCCGCAATAAATAGTGAAAACATTTATTGTTATTTATTTATAGCATTTAACTGGCAATGTAAAAGTAACAGTTAAAAGTAACAGCAATGCAGAATACAAACTAAGACCAAACAGAGAGCTATATCTAAAAGTTGAAAAATTAGTCGATGTAATGAGAAAAAAACGAATTCAGTTTTATGGTCACATATTTCGAATGAGTAACTCCAGACTAACCAAGAAGATCTTCAACCTACTAAACAGCTACAAATCCAAACCTACTTGGTTCATTGAAACTCAAAAAGATATGGAAAACTTGGGAATAAAGATTGACACAATAGATGACCGAACTCTTTTTAGAGAAGTAATTCACTCAGCAAAATTTCCAGAAAGAAAAAAATTGAGGGATGGAAGAAAATGGACGCAAGAACAAAAGGAAAGGCACTCTCAAAGGATGAAGGAAATATGGACAGAAAGAAAATTAAATCAAAAAAGGCATATCCAGAAGTGATTTATCGCACCCTCAAATGGGTTATTCGAAGAAGAAGAAGAAGAAGAAGATTTAACTGGGATGGGCATGAAGTAAACTCTATTATGGTAGTTTGGGCGAAAAATCACTTCACCTAGAATTTGATGATTTTGGCCTCATTTTAAAGAAAACACTCTCATCTTTCCTATGATATCAAAATATCAACCCCTTGCCGAACTACTTTTCAAGTAATTTGCCTAAAAATATAAGCTGTTTGACATGGGATAGGTTATGGCTGAGCGCTCCAGAGGGAGAATATTGTAAAAATTAGGAACTTCTAGCACCTAGATTTCGTCAAAAAACTAACGTTGTATAGTTTGCATGTTTTTTCAACTATTTACAAAAAATAATCTATTACTCACCACAGTAATTTTTACAGAATCGCGAAAAAACCTACTGTTTTGAAGGGTTTTCAGCCGTACGGCGTGAAAAAATGGGTCAAGTTAGAAACTTATGTAGCTTATATTTATTTAATTACCGAGAATTTTGGTAATATATAACTATTTCTTTGTGCCATATTACAACATTTATTCCATACTTCTAACAGACGCTAAAATCAAAAAAATAAAATTTTAATATGGTCTCCATTATGACTAGGGAACTATCTCACTTAAACCACTTTAAGGAGTGAAAATAATGCAAATAGGCTAGTAGTTGCAGAAATTTTCTAACCAACTTGTAGTTTCCCGTTTAAATTCCTTCCGTCGGTTGATTATATTTAAGGTCGTAGCTCGTAGATTTCCTCTCTTCATCTCATTCCCGAGGCGACCAATAAATCAGTACACCTACGAGGTAACTATCACGCATCAGCCCGGGGTAAAGCGAATAGTATCGCTGTGATCTCGCTGCGGTATCGCAAAGTATCAGAAAGTATCAGACTTGTATTGAACCAGTAACCGCCAGTATCGGAATCCGGAAGCCTGATACTTCAACAGTCATAACGATCATAACAGAGTCTCCCTCAGTATCACATGGTATCACGGAGGCAGTCTGATATTAATTGATATGAAGGAGGGAGGATATCGATATCATCCTCCCTTTGACAGCTGTGCAATAGGAGAGATAAATCTGTTTGGCACAGTGTTAGTAGCTCCATTTCAGATTAGTGCTTGGTAGCGGAACAGTGAAAATTCTCATACACAAAGAAACCAAATTTTACATAGTGACTCTTAAACAAATAATTGCTCTTATTATGTTTGTATTTTTTAAAATTTTTGTGCAACAATGTTTCTATTTCTCTGAAATATAGGCCGTGACTGTCTTTATAAAAAATTAACAGCAGATTGACGTATGGATAGCACTATGTTGTGATAAAACAAATTCTAAATAATAAATACATGTACCTATTTATTTAGTTACTATTTAAGCTTATGGCAATTTCCTGATTTAGTGTATGTATCTTATCATTTACCACCAAAATTGACATATATGCTCATGTTTCTTCTGCGACTGCGATTACATGTGATAAGCATCGACGATTGAGTACCCCAGGTGCGGATCAAAAGAGATTTGAGGAAAAGCAGCCAGTCAGCTGTTCCATTCCTGAAGTTATAAACCATACCCGGAATGTAGACCCTCCGGGAAAGGTAGGCATCATGCACAAGTAGATTAAATAGCAGGCAGAGCTTTAGAATTCCGCCATGGGGGAGAGGGGGCGGAGTGTGAAGGGGGGGGGGGGAGCATTTGAGTCCACTAGAGCCTCAAGAAAAATTATAGCATTCATTCTTTCGCTTCCGTGGAGAGGTATAATAAAATTAGGGAAGTTAAGAGTTTTCTAACACACCACTTTATTCTATAAAAAATATCTCGCGATCAAAACCGTTAATTCAAAGTTAAGTATACACTCTGGGACAAATGTGAAATTAATACTCAATCTGTAAGTTGGCCCTAATTTTTCAAAGATGACTTATTGCAGCTTCTAGGTTAATGAGGAAAGGGTCACGCTTTGCATTTTGAGGCTCCGAGCGCAAATAATGATTTAGGACTCGTCTATAAAAAATAAATAAAATCTTTCCAAGAGTTTACTGTACAAAAAAATAAACGAATACAGGATTTATTCTTATGCAAATAGTTTTCACAAAAGAAGTGTACATTGCATTCGAAAGCGTGTATATAGAGGCCCCACGCAAGTTGCCCGCAAGGGCCCCGAACGTGCGTGCGGTTGTTCAACCTTATGAGCGCTATGAGCAATGAGAAAGCCTGATCGGAACTGAAAGTTGCCTCGAAATCTGTCTTCGTCTAATGCATACCGTCGTAATTGATCTTCAGAAGACTGAATGCAAGATTTTCTCAGTCGTAAATCAGGAAACGTTACATTATCTGAGCGCGATGAGTAACCGACCAAGCGATATCGGCATTAACCGGTTCATCTCGTGCATTCCCCCCAAGCCGTTTCAACACTTCCAAGCTCAAGGCCCGTGAAAAGGATTCCGTTTCCATTCTCGAATTTCACAACTGATCTCTGAGAAAGATATAATCCAGCGGAACCATCTGAGGCCATCATATTTTCTAATTACTGTGACGAAAGCTAGACGTTACTTAAAGAACTTCTTAGTGTCGAACTTCACGGCGTTCCAAAATCCAAGAGTCGGTGGATAGAGTTAGAGCATCGGAGTATTTAGATTTTAAGCATGTTATGACATTTAGTTTAGATTTTATGGGGAAAAAGGAGGGGGTAAAAATTACTAAATATTTGGTTTTCTCTTCTAACATTCCAGGAGCAAAGAATTTTTGCTCGCAATACGAAGCAATTTGTCATTGATTTCTAATAAGCTGCCAGAATAGTTCAACTAGGTCTTTCCTCAGTGGTATGGTTATTTTACCCTCAATTGCGTAATTAGCAGTTCTTAATATTACCCAGTATTTATCTTCATACTTCATCTTAAGATGAGTCAGTCCAATAGTACCTCAGTTAAATCCAGGGATTACTGCATGTAGTTCGCTTATGAAAGAGTCAAAAATATTTATATCTAATATGTTTTCGTTGAAACTAAAGCGTAGATATAAATTGTGAGACAATCTTCTGTCTCGGCATTGGAGAGTTCTTTTTGATTTTTCAACCACGTAGCATTTTCCAACCATGTTACTTATTTTAATCGATTCAAGTGGAATGCGCGAAATGAGGACTAGTTTTTCATCTGAGTGCCTTTAAGATAATACTACGCACTCCTGATCACGGCTTAACGCAAAAATTTTAATCTAGCGACCTGCATGTATAACTCATAGTGAGGCGAAATTGTAGTTTTAGTCACGAAGCTAACGAGCGTTATGGCGGGTGAGAGTGAATTGGAAGAGAACGCCTCATTTTCGGAGCTTGAAAGAACAAATAGTGATTGGTAACCCTTTTCGTTGATGCTGAAATTTCTTGCATCGGGAATCTGACTGGGAGCGAAGAACAACGGCAAGCTGATTTGAAGGCATATGCAGTTGTCAATAATGAAATATTAATGTGAATCATTCGAATTAACTTCATGACTATCATATATTTAATCCGAAGATTGGCTAACTGCAGCCAAGCCAAGCCCGTTATTTAAAATAGGAAGGAAAGGAAGACGAGATATAATATTATTGATGTGGTATTTCAAACCCAACGAAATGATTATTGGTAACGGCTTTCGGGCGTTCCTCCGCGTTGTCTTGTCTAAAGGCGACGACAGTTTCTCCAGCCATACTGCTGGTGTCTTCAGGTCAGAAGTGTCGATGCGTTGAAATTGGCCGTCTTATACAGGAGCTTGGGAGGTCGTAGGTTGGCTCTGATTGGTCGGGTTAATTCTATGGTCGCAGGTGGGCTGTGATTGGTCCTTGATTCTGAAGACCCTTTTCCAAGCGTTAGCTAACGTGTAGCTGTCTTCTCTGTTGCAATTTTCTGGCTGACCATACGTGCTCCGAGACGGCAGAAAGGCGGAACTGCTTCTTCTCCGTGGCGCGTTCATGTTCTCGTATTCTGGTTTTAATTGACCGCACGGTCTGTCCTATGTATGATTTTCCATAGGAGCATTGGAGTTGGTATACTCCCTCGTGTAGTGAACGAGGGATCTTGTCCTTCGGCTTAAGCAGATGGTTGCCTGTTTTCACACAGCTAGTGAACCTCGTCTTCACATTGTGTCTGGCCAGGATTCTGACGATTCTCTCCGTGGTGATTCTCCAACGAAATGATATACCCGTCGTTCAATTGCTCAGCATAATTCAAAGGATCGCGTTGTTCCTCAGCCTCGCTTATCGTTTGAACGTTCCCATATTTTCACTTGGACACCTAATTGAAACCTTATACTCCTAAAATATGTCGTTTGAAGGGAATGTCCGAAGGACAAAGCAATGGATTTGAGAAGTATACGAAAACCAGAAGAAAACTAGTGGTCGAAATGACTTTGAAATTTCCTAAACATACTAATAATCGAACTAGGAACCTCATTGTGGAGATCCAAAGATCATGCGGACAACCCATCAACCAAATAGCCACATTTGCGTAGTACGATGTAGATGAGAGATTTTAATGCTCGCGCGAAGAAGTATGTTCATTCTTCATTGCTAACTTAGGAGACTTCAATGCTCGACTTCGTGATTACTTTGAAAAAAGCTTGTGTCCACGGATAAAAAACGCTTAGGATCGAGAACAGTAAGCTCTTAATGATTGAAATACGAAACTGAGGAAGAACTGTTGAGAATTCCGGGGAGGAGGGTAAGAATATACATATTTTTACGTTCAAAACAGCCTTTTCATATTTTGATGGCCAATCTATCACCATAATAGTCATCAATGTGGACGGACGAGCATAAAATTGATATTTCGCGATCATGTTTTTTAAGTCCAACTGGCCCTAAAAACTTTAACATCCTCGAATAGTGTTCTGATTAATGCACACTACTTATGACAGCAAGGGTGCGTCAAAATGAGATATTGATTTTATGTTAATAAATTTAAATTTCTCTTATTCTGGTCACCAGTCTCTTTCTTTCGAGATCAAAAGAACGTCTGGAAGCCTTATCACCCTACTCTTCAATCTGGATGTTATTTTATTATTTATTAAGTTGGCCTCGGTGGTGGTGGGGTAACGTTCTCGCCTACGGTCGCGGGTTCGAGTCCCGCCAGGGTGGTTTTTCCCCATCCAGGGCATGGTTGTGTGTGTTGTCCAAATATAATAAATAGGTAGTAATTGGCGAAAGCTGTTACTTACCAATAGAGAAATTATTATTATTATTAATTTTTAATATGGCTGTCAATTTTTCCGAATATTTCAATTTAAATATAAACGTGTTTTTTATTTTTTTATTATAACTTCTTAAATACTCCAAATTGTTCGGGAATATATAGGGTATTTAAGATGGATTGTTATCCGACGATTTTTAATGAGGAATTCAGAGAGATAGGAAAATAATATATAAAACGATTCACCTCAATCAGCACATTTCTGACGACGTTTTATACGTTTTTGGCAACCAAATATCCCTGTAATTTGGTTTAAAAGTTGCAGTGGGATGTAAAATAATATGAACAATGACTTTGTAAAAAGGGTTAATCAAGCATTCTAGTGGATTCCTTTGCATTTTTGTGGCATAAATCTAAAAATGTTTATACCTTATGAATTACTTTAGACTCTCCATGAGTTTGCCAGCATCTCACATCCGTGAAATTGGGCTGGAGGAAGTTTATTAGAAGGAGATGGGAAATTCCGATCTCTGGGTCACCCGTCCGGTTTTGAGTAACCGAAAAAGGTATTTCCCTTCAGAAGTTTTGGAAACCGATGCTTGTCTCACGAGCGGAAAGTAAGATTCCTCAGTTTATTATGTCTCCCATTGGGAAAGCAGAGAGAATGAAAGCTAAGGTGCTCGTCTAAAGTCGTCGAATGTTAAAGTAAGAATTCTAGAGATGTAAAATCAACTGGGAGTGAAGTAAGCTAGGGAAGAGGGTCCAGTAAGCACAGTATGAAAAATAAAGCCGAAATGGAGTGAAAAGAATTCGATATCGATATCGAATCGAAAACTAACGATTGACGTAATCGATACTCGATACAAGATGGTATCATTCAAAATATTTACATCCACTTGAGGTGGCTGTTAGCGTTAATCGTGAGTCATTGAGTGCACATTTTACTAAATTTTCAAATAAGGCGAAAAAAATTCCGCATTTTAATGAATTTTCAAGTAAGACGAGAAAAATTCTTGAACCACTTTTTACTTAAGTACATCTTTTTATGCGATGGAGACCACCATGCATACAGTAATGTAAATAATGCGAGAATCATATTTTAAATATTTCGCCTTCATTAAAGCATCGCAATGACTTGGAATTCGAAATTTAAGGAAAATCATATCTAAATACCCCTTTTTTACTCGGCACCTTTACCTTGATATTTGTTGTCAACCATTATAATAATATGAAACGTATCATTTCGTATTTTGGAGTGCATCTGTTCATATGTAATACAAAATATTTCAAAATATATGTCATCTTCCATAAGGCTACGTGTTAAAATAGCATTGAAATGCCAAGAAGCCATATCCGTAACATACAGTTTTTTCCCTTTTTATCTATAGATATTACTAATAAGGACACGTATGCAAAGAGTCATGTAAATCTGTTCATAAACAAAGATTGCTCCAATCACCTGAATGCCTTGAGTGCCACCCGCTAAGGCATGAGGCAGGGAGTGTTAAAACAGCAACCATGGAAGGGGCAGGGAATAAGGAGAAGGAATTGGAAAATGGAAAGAAAGTGAAGTGTAATCGTGCTAAATGGATACCTTATTGTCTCCATTTTGTTGCAGCCAATAATAGTAGGTGGGAATGAATTTTTTATCTATCTAATCGACAGCGTATCTTGTTATTTGTTGCCTCTGTGAGTTTAAGAGATGTAGTTCGGGATTAAAATAATATTCATCGTTTCACCATGAAAATCGCCTGATCTGAATTTTTAAGTAATATTAGCCTTGCCTTGTGGTGGGCTCTTTTCCTTTTACTTAAGTTTAAGTGCAAGTTTTTGAACTTATTATGCTGAGCAATTGCAAAGGATATATACCTACCCTTTGATAGTTATCATTCTGTCACAAAAATCGCCGATTACGAGGATAGAACTACACGGGATAAATTTTTGCATACCACGTTCAAGTAAATTCGAAAGTCTTAGAAATGGAATATTAAAATTTATAAGTGGATCCATGGTTAGAAAACTACAGGGAAAACTTCTATAATTTCGTCAAATATGAATCGAGTCTCTTAAATCAAATGAGCCAGGCGTTGGCTTCTTCTCCAGGTTCTCAAGTGCATTCATCCTCAAGAGCAGCACGAATTGAAGCAGCAAGATTGAAGGAAAATAACTGGTTTTGGTGAAGAGACCTGCGGGGATTCACTCAATAAAGCATGATTAGTACTCAAATTGATCACAGATGAATTCAATTCTATTGCAGAACAGAGCTGAAAATAGTTACAATGCTGTAGGAGGTACTTTAGGCTTGATAAAAGTGTACTGATCAATGGTGCACAAGGTATACTGCAGTGTTTAAAATAAGTTTGGTATTGCATTGCCACAAAATTGGTTGGGAGAGCAATGAAGGCGATTCACAGCAACATAAAATTAGAAATTTTATGTTGCTTTTAGATTTTTATGTTGCTTAAAATTAGAAATTAGAAATTTTAAATCACATAAAAGTCGATTCTTGTGAATAAATTTCAGCATGAACATCATATATTTAATGAGGTAAACTAAAAATTGAACAGAAAAAGAGCATTCAAAGCAATTTATTTATTGGGCAAGCCGAAGCAATTAATTTACAAGTTATACGAAGGTAATAGAGCAGAACAAAAAATATTAATGAAACACGTTATCAACAGGATTCGCGGCAGAAATTTCTTGGCAAATAAGAGTATTGGGTGAAGGAGGATTAAAGGTTAAATTTTACGTGACGGTGCCATTTCATTGCCTATAAAATAGGGATGAAATTAATAAGCACATGAAAAATATTTCCGTCCGTAATAGAGGTACATATAACTTCTGTATCTAGCATGAAACTAGGAAATCAAATATTTTATAATTTTTAGGAGGTGAATCCTGCATGCAAGACGAACATTTTGTCGAAACAAAACATATTCAGCATGGATAGGATTCAGTGTTTTTGGTTTTTACTTCATAGAATATCTGCGATACCCTTATTTTCTCCCCTGAATGTAAATAAATCCTTGAGAATTCTCATTTTAAGCCAATATAATATAAAACAGCGCATATCAAATTCATAACCAGACTTATGGGTATTACTGTATCAACTCAGAATGAGCTACGCGGGAGTGATATCCACGAGAGAATGTCTATTACACGCGGTTAAAATTCTGGTGAAATTCTTTTTCACTGTTTTTAGAACCAAGGAAGTCATTGAATATATCTGTTCATCGTTAGCTTTCCTTGCAAGTTGATGCTTAAGTGACTACCAAGTGTGGGCTGAATATAACAATATGTAGTAAGTTGGAGTCGGATGTATATGCAGTACGAACTCCAAAGCCACATTAGCATATGATAGTTTTATGAGCGGTTTATGCGGAAGGAAAAAAACTCCTATTCAAGATATAAACAGAAGAAAGAATTGAAAACAACAAAAATAGTTAACTTATCTACATTTCATGGCGTCTCGTTAAAATACGTCTTGCACCAAATATTTCTCCCAAGTGACGGAACGTTTCTTTCGCAGGCTGGAGTTTTCATTTAAGTTTTAATTTGATGACCGAATAACTTCAGGCATCATTCAGGCTTCATTTTGGCGTGACTTATTTCACTTCTGATCCAATGGTAGCGTATGAACGTCAATAAGAGTGACGTGCAATGTGGAGCTTGAAAATTGCACCTCTCATTGATAGCTAAACGAATTTCGTAACTTCCGCAATTTATTACCGAATGTACATACAACCGGTTTAGGCAGTTACATTCTGTACCTGGAGATGGCGTGACTTCTGAAACCGGTTGTACATTTGGTTATAAACTGTGGAACTGACAAAGTTCATTTTACTATCAATGTGACTACCTTCCACCGAGTAAAACCTTCAACTTTTGGACTTAATGCACCTCACCCATAATTAGCGGACTCAAGAGCACTAACCGCTTGAGTCATCACTTAAAGTGGCAAAACTGTAATCATGGGGCAATTTCCGTAGATGGGATGACAGGAAATACATTATTCAGAGTAATTAAAAAATGGTCAGCAATATAATTCATGAGGTTGCATTCTGTATTTATTTTTCCTTCTTTTATCTTGTCTCCCTTTACTTCCCTTTTCCATTCTCTCTCTCTTTCTTCCTTCCTTTCGTCATTTTATACTTCAAGTGGTGCAATGGAGGAGATTTGTTTGGGCTCATTGACGTTTCAAGACGTGACTGATAGCTTAAGGACACGAGTTTCATTTTGTTTTTTAAACATATTCCACAAACATTTCCGCACATTTTATGGTTTGTTTCATCAAGCCTGACAGTGACATTTTGTCACGACTTCCCTGAACTTAAAGAGAGCCCTAGTTCGAAATGACTTTAAATGCATCCCAATTTTAATGTGAATGCGAATGAACATCTTATGGTTCGTTATCGGTGTCATTTAAGGTTTTGCCGCGACCAATATCTGAGTACTTTCGAGGGCCTCGTGTGCAAAAACTATAAGGATACAAGAATATCTGAAACTATGACTGGATAGCCCGTTTCGTCGACTACCGGAAATGGTTTGTCGCGAGCGGAGGGGGGGTTGCGAGGTGACGTCACAGCGCTGCGCGTGAGGGGTCTAAATTTGGGCTGGTGTGGGCACGGCGCGCACTCTTAGTTCAGTTGTATCTCCGAAACGAGTTGGTCGATTTTAGCGGTGTTTACGGAGGTGTTTACGGAGAGCTGAGAACGTGAGTTAAACGTTAATAACACAAGAAATATAAAATTAACATTGGAAAGCAGAAAATACTAGTTACCATCGTCCAATTGCTCATAGGTTAACCATTTTTACCTATGATTTCGATGAATAAATGTTGTGAACAACGTAATTTTCTTTCTTTCATTTCAACATTCTTTCTGACAAACAAAACGAAAGAATCTCCCAAAGACGAGAGTAACGTATGCAATTTCGCATTCACGAAATAAAGATCCGACGGGAGTCTCAAGAATATCTACTCTCTGTATTTTTTCCTTTGATTCCTTGTTCGATAAACGTGAAGGGATGAAAAAGGTAGAGGAGTTCATGGCCTCGTAGTGGTATAAGTTAGATTGCAAGTTCGGATGTCCAGAGTGAATAAGCCGCTGAAATATATTACGAAGGGAGTGAAAATCTCGCGCCACCAAGAAATCTATCTTCGTGAACTAAAGCTTGTTTCTCACAATCTAGCACAGGACCTAGTGCACCTGCCGGTACTTGATCTTGAAGACGGAATCTGGAATTATTTGAACCGTCCAATATGGTTTCATACGATCAATGAACTTGATTGTACTTGCGAGAAAGTGGAATTTTCATTCTTATCGTAGCGCAAGCCAAGTACCTATAATTTTAAATTAATCAACCTATGGCAGTAGGTGTCCAAAATAATTTTCGGGACGTTTTTATCCACTGATGATTCCGCAGCCAGGAAATTACTGATAGCCGCAAGAAGGTATGGAAGGCGTTGATTTTAAAGGATGACAACCACTCTGCGCCTTTAAAAGCTAGTGTGATTGTGGGAAAGCTATATCCTCCCGGGAGCGAGTTGCAAACTAATACCGCATCAAATATGAATTCAAGTGGCTCAGAAACATGATAGCTATCAAGTAGTATTTTGTGAAACGGGCTTAAGTTAGTTTGAGCGAAAAATCACTTCACCTAGAATTTGATGAATTTGGCCTCATTTTTTACAGAAAAAACTCATCTTTCCAATGATATCAAAATATCAACCCCTTGCCGAACTACTTTTCGAGCAATTTGCCTAAAAATATAAGCTGATTTACATGGGATAGATTATGGCTGTGCGCACCAGAGGGAGAATATTTAAAAAATTAGAAACTTCTAGCACCTAGATTTCGTCAAAAAACTAACGGTGTGTAGTTTGCATGTTTTCTCAACTATTTATAAAAAATAATCTATTACTCCCCTCGAAGAAAAACCTGCAGTTTTGAAGGGTTTTCAGCCGTACGGGGGGAAAAAATGAGTTAAGTTAGAGACTTAAGTAGCTTTATTTATTTAATTACTGAGGATTTTTGCCATACATAACTATATCCTTGCGCCATTAATATTACAATATTTATTTCATACTTCTTACAGGCACTGGAATTAAAAATAAAAATTCGAATATGGTCTCCATTATGACTAGGGAACTATCTCGCTCAAACCACCCTAAGGGGTGACGCTGCCCTTGTCAGTACCAGACCTTGCCAATAAAAATAAGCGTATTGGAGAACTTACTCAGTCTGACGATATGAACTGAGCCGTGAAGAGGCGTACCAAAAATATCAAACACAGAAATATGGAATACCAAACGTACTTCACCGAAAGTGGAAGGGAAATACATCAAAATTCCATCGAAATTGACGCAAGAAATGCAAATTTTCAACGAATAAATCCACTGCTACAGTTTTCAAGGGTGGAAAAGAGGAAGTTGTGTACCGGCGGAATTCACGAAACTTAATTAAGCTATTACTTCTGATTTCCTTCACAACGATATGATCTTCGAACGGACTAGATACTTGGATCAATCTTAAACTATTACTGATAAAAGTTTAACCCGTGGAGGGAAACATATGGAGGTGTTTTGCAGTTGATTTAAGGCGCTTCATTCCTGTTTATTATTTGGATTCACTTCTCCCCGTTTTTAAAGTAGCTCTCCTAATTCTTTCTCAGCCGATGATCGGAAGGTCGTCCTCGGAACCACTTTCCGCCCACATTCATTTCAATGCAATCTTATCAGTACTCCAGCCCACTGTGTCTCTTACTTCCGGCACCATTGAAAATCCTAATCCGATGCGGAATTCCTACTTATTTTCTTTTAAAAGCTAGTGTGATTGGGCGAAAGCTACTATTAGATCCTTCCGGGAGCGAATAGCAAACTAGTATCGCATCAAATATGTATTCAAGTGGCTTAGAAATATGATAGCTATAAAGAGTATTGTGTGAAACGGGCTTAAACCCTTGATTTCGAAAATTATTCCTGTGGCTCAGCCATCTGAAAAGCCGATAATACGAGGGCAGACTTAAAAGTAAGGTCTCCAATTTTTTTTTATCATAGAAAATGACATTTATTTACATTGTTGGATACATCGTTGGAAATTTCATGGCTTCAGCTATTTTTCGAAGTAGTCACCCTGGCGCTCGATGATTTTCCTCATCCGCATGATGAACTTTTGAATACCGTCGTCATACCAGCTTCCGTCCGCGTTGCGAAGGCGTTGACCTCCTCTTGCACCTCGTCGTCCGTCGCGATCTTCATCCCTCCTAGGTGTTTCTTCAGGGCGATGAACATTAGGAAATCACTTGGTGCGACGTCGAGGCTGTACGGAGGATGCCCGATCACTTTCCACCCAAACTTCGAGATCAGTTCCTGCGTCGGACTAGCCGTATGCGGTCGCGCGTTGTCGTGATGAAATGAGACCCCCTTCGTCAGCATTCCTGAACGTTTGTTCTTGATGGCGCGCCGAAGCTTTTGTAGTGTGTGGCAGTATCTTTCCTTATTGATAGTGCATGAAATCTACCAACAATACTCCTCACTCGTAATTAAAATTTCAGATGCGCACTGATAGTCTTTACCTGGAGCATTATTCTTATAGTTTTTTATTGAAAAAAGACCATCCTTCATGCACAAAATATGACTAAGCGTCAAACTTACTGCTGAAGTCCACATTGATTTCCATACTTTTCATGGCTTGGCCCACAAATCTTTTCTTGGTTCAAAATCGGTCCCTAAACGAACTTGAGACCTAGTCCAATGAATTCCTCCTACCTACACAGGAATTAGTAACGTACAAATGACGGCATGAGCTTCTATTCCATGAATACATTTGTACAATGGATTTAATAATACAGAAACCTTCACAGGCGCGCGCACAACAACTCAGCTAAGTTTCCCCAGGATGCGTTGTAATGCCTTTTATCCATAAAACAAAAGAACTCGACCGATGCGCCCTCTGAAAAATTGTCAAGTTTTGACGTGATTTCCGCTATTTGTGTGACATTAACGTATTAACCAAGGATAAAAACATTCTTAGCTATATTTTATTAGGTATTGTACGCTGTTTCCAAGAGATTTGCATGAATGTTTGAATCCAAACCTCTTTAACAACCTCTTGCATGCATGGTTTTTTTTAAATCAAAGAACAACTGAAAAACAATTCCGTATAGTATCAGATACGAGTGCTAATGACGAGGCATCAGGTGAGGTGACGATCGAAAAATACGTCCGGAGTAATAAACATGAGAGGATGTGAACCTAGTCGACGTTAAAGGCGACGGAGGTCGCGCAGGTGTTGTCGGGGGCGAAGAGCCGAAGAATACCGGTGTCCTCTGATCTTCGAATGATACCCGCATAGCCAGTCTCCCTTTTTGTTTTCCTCTCTTAATTCTTTCTTTGATCGATGTAGATAATGCGCGCTTTTAGAGTCTTATCGTTTCTAAATATCATAAAATGAACTTTATACCTTTGTTTAGAGAATTTGGGGCCTTGGGAATAGCCGTAGTCAAATATACAGCTCAACATAATCACAGTATTCTTCATGTAGATGGTCACGTAGGATTGAATGGCATTGTAAACCAATCTCTTTCACCCACATGCAATCTTTGAGAGTGAAGGGATAGATGTAACTCATGCGTCGAATAGATTTCAAAGCTCTCGGATCATCTCGGAGCTTTATGTATGAGAAATTTACACTTTTTGCGATAAAATAAATTGAAAAGTATCTATATCGAATAATATCTAAGAGCATCTTAGAAGATAGCTTTCTGGTGTACTGCCTTATCCCGAGGGTTTCCATAAGTAGAATTTTCGGTAGTTTGGAAGGAATTTGAAAGGTTTGTAACAGACAATGAAAATTTGATTCCCGTGTATCTTAATTTTAAGAGACCTGAAGAATGGAAAGGCGCCCGGAGAAGATAAAATCAGCGGAGAAGTAATCAAAGCACTTGGTGAAAAAGCACGAGACGCACTATATGGAATAATCCAAGATTTCTACGAATCCGGAAAGCTGCCAGAAGACTTCAAGAGGAGCTCAATGGTGACCATACCGAAGAGAGCAAGGACTGAGAAATGCGAGGAGCACCGAACCTTGAGTCTAGTGTCACATTCCTTCAAAATCCTTACTCGGATAGTAGGCAGAAGAATTGAAGGAAAAATTGAAGAAAACCTGTCAGAAAACCAATTTGGATTCAGGTAGAATAGGGGGACAGGGGAGGCAATACTATGCCTGAGACTAGAGGTAGAGAAAATGATCCACGTGAGCAAGCCATTGTATATAGGCTTCGTGGACTTGGAGAAGGCATTCAATAATGTCGAATGGAATAAGATGTTCAATACTATGGAAAAACTTGGCTTGGACTGCCATGGCAGAAGAATCATCTATCAGCTCTACAAGGACTAGGTGGCCACAATACGCACGCAAGCTGGAAGAAATATGGAGGCAAAAATTAACATAGGGGTCCGACAAGGATGTAACCTGTCACCAGCACTTTTTAATATGTACATGGAGGAAGCAATGAAAGAAATAGAAGAACAAGGAATCAAAGGAATCAAAGTTAATGGAGAAGAAATCAACATGCTGAGCTTCGCTGATGATATCGCCATCGTAGCAGAAAACAAGGAAGACCTGCAGAACTCACTGAGCACAATTGGAAAAGTGTTCCAGGAATACAACATAAAAGTAAATAAGAAGAAAACCAAGATACTTGTGTGCGGAAGAGAGAAAGTAGTGGCCGACGTCCGCCTCAAAGGAGAAAGATTGGAGCAAGTGGAATCATTCACCTACCTCGGGAGCACCATTACCTGGGATGGAAGAAGCACGACAGACATCAAGCGTCGAATAGCCCAAGCTAAGACGGCATTCATGGCCAAAAGGCCGTTACTCTTCTCGAAGAGCATAAGACTGGAGACATGGAAACAATACGTGAAAACATTCGTGTGGGCAGTGGCACTCTACGGATCAGAAACATGGACCATTGGAAAAACTGATCAGAAAAGAATAGAAGCCTTCGAGACCTGGTGCTGTAGGAGGATGCTAAAGATCAAATGGACAGATAGGGTGAGAAACGAGGAGGTATACAGAATAATTGGAGAAGAAAGGGCACTGTGGAGCACCATACGCCAAAGAAGAACACGGTGGGTGGGCCATGTTATGAGACACAACAAATACATAGGAAGCATAATGGAGGGAAAAATTGAAGGGAAAGTCCCCAGAGGAAGACCAAGAGACAAGTACTTGGGGAAAGTCAAGAGGGATACGGGGAAGAAGAACCATAGGGAAGTGAAGAAACTGGCATGGGATAGGGCGAAATGGAGGGCTGCAGTATACCAATCCTAGGATTGTAATACTATGATGATGCATCTTAATTTCACAACACAGAGCCTTTTCTAGTTCCTGAATTTTATTTTGCGATTCGAGACTTATTTTCGACTGTGTCTATGTTAGCCTGCTCTGAGTACTCGCAAATACAATCCCAATTGAAATTTCACACGTTTTTCATTTGAATTTATCATTTGATTTAAAATAAGGCAGAAACAAGTAGGGTGCAAGGAGAAATATATTTTTCCTTGTGCACCTTGCGTCAAAGATTGGCCGTGCGAGTAAAAGCCAGAGAGGGTTGAACGCATTGACGAAGCCCAAGAAACTCCGGGGGCGGGAATTGGCTGACCAGTCGACCGCGGGAAGGGCGATTCATGCGATTGGTGTACAAGAGTTCGCCGACCCTCGTGGGAGCAATGCAGTTTTTAGAGTGCATTGCTGAGTGAGTTCAGCACGAAAATTCTGCCCTCCAGTTCGATCCCATAATTCTCCGCGGACAAGATGTGTTGATAGCAACTTCGTCCGGTTTGGAAGAGATTCGAGATTAGACGGAGAGTATGTGTGCATTCCTCTCAAGTGCCCGCGAAACTTTTATCTTAATTTCTCTCAGTCTCATGGGATTCCGGAATCGCCGGATACTTCTCATTCCCTTCCTGCTTCTCCCTCCCCTTCTTCTTCTTATATGTAAATGGACTTGAATCTTTCCGGCCGCTCCCGTCAGGCTTTGCAATCTTTTTATTGCCTCTGTGCCCACAATTACTTCAGCCCCCTTTCTTTCTCACCAAAAAGGGATGGATAATGTTTGCATTTAAGGGAACATCCTCGGGGAAATTTCCTGGTCATTTTAAGTAATAATAGCTTATGTTCTAAAGTTTCACGTGCTTCGACGGCTGAAGTGTTTTTGCGATCTTGCTCTCTGCCATTTTCTGACATCCCAGATCTTGCTTAACTTAGGAACGCGCGGTTTTTCTATCATCTACATCTACAAAATACCCTGCAAGCCACCTCAGGGGTGTGTGGCAGGGAGTGAGTATTCACCAAAATGCATTGCATTATACCCTAAAGTTAGTGTAACTACGACTAATTATGCATTAGCATAAATCGCTAATGCTTGTCACGAGACGAACCCTCACAAGCATGCACTACACTACAGATATTATCATAATGGAGAAGGACCGTTAATATATATGTATTTGTTATGGTTCCTTATCGTTCGTGGGAAAAATAACATTTTAAATCTGCCCGTTCTGCAGTCTAGTTCCCTAATTTTATTCTCATGATCTGATTTACCTTAGTATGTCGGATTTCGTAAAATGTTATCAACGTCGTCAGAAAATAGACCGGTTTGGAACTTACATGATAGATTGAGTCTAAATTTTAATCGACAGTCTGAAAGCGTTTCCCATCCCAGATGCTGCAAAAGGTCAGTAACACTAACGAGATTATCGTAATGGCCTTAAACGTATCTTGCCGATCTTCGCTGCACGCGTTCTAACTCAGTTTCCAAGCCTATCTCATAAGGATCCCAAATACTGGCAGCATATTCCAAGTGGGATCTAACGAGGTAGAAGTAGCTGATTTTCTTAACTTTATCGTCGCACTTTCCAAGTACTCTTTGAACAAATCCCAATTTACGATTAGCTTGACCGGTAATTTCTCGAATATGTTTACTCCACGAGAGATCAGTGTCTTGTATCGTGGGATGTCAATACACTCAGCGAAATTAATTTTCACTCCACTTGTATATAGCCTATCTCGATATATAATTTTTCATTTACCATCAACAAAAGCTACCAATCGTGTTCTAGTACTTCAAAATACACACAAACAAGGGCTGCAAGGGCTAACACCCTTTGTAGCTGCCGCAAGGGCTAACTGCAAAGGGTGTTAGAAGTTCTGTCATGAAGAGTGGACGTGATAGGAAAAATAACTAACTATAAGATAAAGTAGGAATGGGGAAGTGAGGCTATTATTGGTGGATTGGTGACTCGCTGTTTTGATTCGACTCATGAATGGCGTGCGGGAAGATGGAATTCTTATTTTTATTTGTTCAATAGTGATTCTCCTATATTTTACCGCTCTTATGGCTGCTTTCTTTCGAAAGTATGGAATTTGTTTTTGGGTAAAACATTAAAAAAATTGTCTTCAACTGTATTAAAAAATTATATTCATTATATTATTATGTAATTTCTAGTTATTCATGTTCAAAATCATGTTTTCAGAATTTCTATTAAAGTTTTTTTGATGAACTAAAGTATTTCATATCATTCATTTTGTATTATGCATGCTTTTGACGATAAGCACTCATGTCATGGTGCTTCCCACAGGAATATCCTTGAAGCCACCTAAAGCTCATATGCTCCAATTCATGTTTTGTGTATTATCTATCTGTATATTAGGAATAAAAATATATCTATATCTATTTTATACTTTCTGAAGACGTAGTGGACAATCTAAAAAAGTTTTTTCCCGCGACGACTTTGAGAAACACTGCAAAATTCCGGTTCCTCTCGATGGTGCTGCCGATTGGAATTAAAACAAATTAGTTTGAAAAATCCGTGTCTCATTCATTCATTAGAGTAATCTACCGGTTAGAGTTAGGTTGTGATGAAAGTCAGAGAATATCCAACGAACTCTTACACGTGCCGTGCCCTTTCTACCTCTAGTATTTCTTTCTTCAGGACATAATAGCAAAGACATTAGGAGGAGAATAGCGCTAGCGAAGGAAGCGTTAAATAATAGAAGGCAGCTGATGACGGGGACCTTAAGTAAGGATGTAAAAAAGAGGCTGGTGAAGAGCATGATATGGAGTGTGGCGTTGTATGGGGCAGAAACGTGGACCTTGAGAAAGGAAGACGAAAATAGGCTGAAGGCTTTCGAGATGTGGGTGTGGAGGAGGATGAAGAAGGTGCGTTGGACGGAAAGGAAGACAAATGAGGAAGTGCTTGACATGGTGGGCGAGGAGAGGAAACTTATAGATGAGATTAAGGGGAAGACAGGGTAGGTGGCTGGAAGGGGTAATTAGGGGCGATGGTTTGCTGAAGGCCGTGATAGAGGGAAGGATGTTGGGTAAGCGGGGAAGGGGGAGGAAGAGAATAGGATTTATGGACGGGATGAAGAATGGTAGGACTTATGCTGAAATCCGTGTCTGGGCACAAAAAAATGAACTTTACGAAAACCATATCTTCAGCGACCATTTCAAGTATCGATGATTGCCGAATTAGTTTTTTCTCTCATTAAGTTAAACGATACGATTCCTCGTGATGGTCCGAGACTTTCAGGGATCGGCTTCCAAAAGCGGAAAGCGAGAAGTAGTGAGTGGCTTGCGGGGGCAAAAGTCTTATCCGGAATACAAAGTTTTTTTTTCTCAGGAACAAAAAAAAACTGAAGATTCGGACAAGTTAAACGAACCCGTGTTCACTCCCACGACAAAACTGATGAATTGGAAGGGTAAAAAAAAACGTTTCCTGGCGTTGATGTTGGAAGTGAAGTGTGAAAGAAGAGACGTTAAAACCGTTTGATGAATTTCCGTCAAAATGTCCTCGCCGAAAAAATACTCGCGGTGAGTAGCATATCCGACGGCAGTCTTTCTTTTTCGTTTCCAAGGCAACGCAGGACGGTTGAAAATAGCTAGGGTACTTTTCTTTCGAATTGAGTCGGAAAATTGAATCAATTTACGGCTGTCGTCGGGGAGATGGGGACGTCTATAATAATTGGACAAAGTGCGGTCGTTCTGAAACGGTACCTTCGCGCGAGAAGAACATTCGCGACTGAAATCTTCGTCTTCCTTCTCCCACGAGAACATTCCGTCTCAAACTCTTATTTATCTGTTCCTGTATCTCGCGAAGGATTTGCTTGGGTGATTTTATTCTAAAACAGGCGATCATCTCATTTACTTCGATAACTAACGCTGCACTGCATAAATGACGCAGTACGAGGGTAATCCCAAAAGTATGGACACCAAAGCGTTGGGGACGTAGTGAAACTTTCCGCGCGGCTGTTGGCCACACTGTTGTGATTGTAGCTTCCCCCGCTTACAAACAAGCATGTGTGTGCTTCGTAAGCACGCTTAGTCTTGGCTTGGCAGCCGTTGAGAATGGAGCTACCGTTGAACGCTATCACCAAGTGCGAAGTTCGCGCAGTTATTCGGTTTTTGAACGCAAAAGGCGTTGAACCGAATGAAATTAATCAAAACAATGAAATTATTAATTTAATTAATTTTTTAAATTAAAAGGGAGAGAATTGGAACACCAATTCTCTCCCACTCCGTCTTCCCATTGAAAGGGTAGGGCGGAGTTCCTCTTTATTGTTTAAATTACAATAATAGTTGGGGTACCTATTGTTAAACCCCCAATTTTATACATTTTACTTTTTTTTAACAATTGGTTCATATTTTAAGAGTGTAGTTCAAGTTTCAATGTTTTTTCATTACATTTTATTTTACAAAGTGTATTATTTTTTACAAAATTTATTTGGTTTTCTCCTTTGATTTCTTCATCGGGTGTCTTGCGATTTTCTTTGCTTGCTTTACAATTGCTATTTTGTTCCTAGTATTTCTATTACAAAGTTGTCTTCTTTCTTCTTCCTCCTTCTCAGCATTTCCAGCATTCTTGCCACTTTTTTCTTTTGCTTTTTGTTTTCTTCGCTTCTCCTTTCTTTTCTTGATTTCTTTTACATCCCTTCTCCTTCACGCGGTCTTGTGAAGTTTAAAACAGCTTCGGCTGCTTTTTTATTCCCCAGTCCTTTTCCAACCTCTTCCAATGTGACTGGCCAGTTTCCGAAGATCTTCTTAAGTTCAGTTCTTTCTTCTGTGTATTTTGGACAATCCTACAACCTATGCTGTACATCGTCTGGTCCTAGGTTGCAGTCGCATTCTTCAGTTTCTTCTGTTCCTATTTTATTAAGATAGGTCTTGAGTCCTCCATGTCCCGTTATCTATCGTCGTCCAACGTCCAACAACTACAGCGACATCCACATACGTTAATACATGTATGGGACCATTAAACTAATTACTCTGACTGAAATCTAAATGATTACAAGTATCAACTACTTTTCAAAAATGTAACTGATAACAATTCCAAGTCAAAATGACTTTGGTAATTTTCCACGAGCTTAGGAATGAAATAATCAGCACTTCGATTTACTTTTTTCTTGTTAACTTTGTTCTCTTGTTGTTCTTAAATCATTCTTTTAACTTTCATTTCAACTTAACCTTGGAATTTGTTGATCAAACTTTTAGCAACAAGTTTTTCCTACCATGTGATAGTAACTTTATCACCCTACAATATGATCCTCATTGTATAGTATGCCCATACTTTTTAAGGCACTTCCTTTATCACGAGATATTAGAATAAAATCAGAATTGATGTTTTTGAAATAATGAAAATGAATTTTCTTTTATAAAATAATATTTAACTATTACACCAATAAATAAACCCCTAATAGTTCACTGGAACTAATTGTTTCCCAAGCCTTGCATCATTGAGTTCAATGATAATGACAATGTGCACGAAAGTTAATTAATATTTGATTTTGAAATTTTATCAGAAGAGACAAACTATGATTAAAGGTATTAAATCTGAACAAACTTAAGAGAATTTAAGCGTTGAAATAAAAGTAAGTTGTTATGCATATTGAAGAATCATTATACATTGTTCCAAATACATTTATTTTACTATGATTTAATATAGAAGTTTACGCGAATAATAAATAATCTCAGCTGCAAATATTGGGAGAACTTAGGTAAGTAAGGCATGGAATCAATTGAAAAAAGGCTACAAATGATTTAGAATCGGAGGAATTTATTTTGCATTACAATAGCATATTAAAGGCCTCGTCACTTTGTCTTGCCTCCTATGGGATAAAACTTCCTTCCCCACACCAAACAAACGTTCCAGGCAGCACATATGCTTTCTAATTCATAAGTTTTTTTTGTAAGGGAAACTCCCTAGTTTCGTTTTCCATGCTCGTACACTCGTAACTATCTCCTCTACTCGTAGATTAACAATATTCGAAGAACTGAAGCCACTTAACAAACCAGCAGCAAATTAAATGAAATCTTGTCGGGAGTGCACGCGAGACATCAGAGCAAGATGACGAGGATGGCAACGGACAATCCAGCAGGGAATGTGTACAGAGTGTCCATGCGGTACTTGCAATTCACTTACAATCACAGAAAATCAGGTTGTATTGGCGATAGCTCGATGCCCACGATGTATTGCTGAATAGGCACTCGAATTCATGTAATTTCCGCTGGATTCAAATGAATCTCAAGTGGACATAAAATTCGATAGTTGGGAAAATTTAGCTATAAAATAACTATTTTGAAGATTTTGAAAAGTAACGATTACTATAATGTAACGATTACTCAAAGTGAATGAGGAGTATATTACAGGTAAAATTACGTTTTTATAAAAGTAACGATTCCAAGTAAAAATACTCAAAATGTAATCGGTACCGGTAATCCAATTACTTTTACTCAATTACTTGCCATCAATGGTTATCTCATTGACTAATAAAGAACTTTTAACGTATTTCATGCCGAGAACATTCAATAACATATATAAAGCATTAAATATACGAACTGCATTTGGAAAGTCATCCGTCAGCAGATTAGTAATTATCCGGCTTGCTCTCCAGTCTCCAGCTCTTCAGCCTTCGGCTCATGAGTATTTCTTCATGTCTCCCTCGTCGTGTGCTCCATTCATCAATCCGCATAATTGCTGCTTTCGTCCCCCAGGTAATCCATCGGCAAACCTATTATAAAATCCATTACATGTACATAGAAGTATTGATCTGAATAGCAATAATATTTTTTAAATTTTTAAATAAAAATATTTTGAACGAGACGAAGGAAAGAAATGACAATAAATATTGTATAGAGATGTCTCAATAAAAATATATTGACATAATTTTTTATGAAAGGGAACTTTGCTACGAAAGAAAAAACTCATTCAAATATTACAGAAAGGAATGACTGATTACACATTCTCCGTATAATTTTTATAAAATATTATATGTAAATTACTATGGTCTTACAAGTCCCCAGATTATAAAAAATAACGCATAAGTAAAATTGAAAATGGTTTAAAAAATTGAAATATCAAATTTTAATGTAAATATTTGGTCCACAACCATATTCTCGTTTTGGGCAAGTTAACCAACAGTTTACGAGAAACTTTTGAAAATCTGTGTAAATGTGAAATTATTGCCAATTATAAGTAAGGGAGAAAATTTTCCATAGGATAATGGCAGCAGAACAAATTTATTCCGTTAAAAAGTGAGTTTTCCCCAAAAGAAGTGTGCACTACTACCTTGGTGTGTAGACGTCCCTCAGGAAAAGCATTTATTATAATAATATTTATAATGAAATCCTGATAGTCAAAATAACTCCTGGAGTGCTCCCTTCCCGTTGGTGTCTTTGTTCTCCTGCTCGTGCGCTTCGGTGAGGCTGGGGAAAGAAAGGATTAGTGCTAACAGCATACTTAACATAATAATCATTACATGTGCATAGAGGTACTGATTGATATAAATACCAATAATAAATGTCAATATGCCTTAGAATATTTTCAATAAAGCACAGGAAATACACGACAGTATATATTGAATAGGGATGTCACAAATAAAATATACTGACTTAATATATTTTGAAAGGGAATATTGTTACTTATTAGATTACTCATTTCAATATTACGAAATAATTCATATTCACCGTTTTTTTTAATTTAAAAAATTAAATTTGAATGTAAATTTAAGGCCCATAGGTATGTACTGATTGAGAAAAAATTAAACATCGGATTTGAAGAAACATTCTTGAGCCTTAATAAATGTGAAGTTTTTGCAAAACATAAGGAATACTGAAATTCACCAAGTGAAAATCGCATCCAAACAAAATTTTTCCTTTTAAAAAATAATTTTCCCAAAATAGAGTGTGCACTGCTACCTTTGTGAGTAGAAATCCCCATGAAACAGATTTCAATATAAAAATATATTTGATGAAATCCTGTTGGTTAAAACATCTTCCGACGTCCTTGAGCACTCCTCTTCCATTGGCGTCTTCGTTCTTGTGCTCTTGCGCTTCCTTGAGGCTGGGGAAAGAACGGATTAGTGCAAAAAATACAAAAAAAACATACGTGGTATCGCATGCCTCCATGTGCGAGATAGCACCAAAAAAATTAGGATGTTACAGGAAGGATACGTTACCTTTAGGAGGAAATGAAGAATTTCCCTCCATGGGACACGTTTCCTTTCCCGTAAGGGGCAAGAATTTTCTGGCAGGCGAACCCACGGTTTAAAATATTATAATTAGCGCACGCACTATTAATCCTAGCCTTACACGACGAGAAATTATTTCATGGCCATAAGGGCCCAAATCTAAACTAATTCTTCAGTCGTCTTCCTGATGTAGTTCTCTTCGGTAAGCGTCTTCCATCTTCTGCTCTTGTGATCCGGGGAAAAGGTGTCCCTGTGTAGAGAACGGATTAGTGCACAATGATACAACAACCCCCAAAAATTACGTGGTATCGCATGCCACCAAGTGCGAGATAGCACCAAAGGAAAAAGTTAGGATGTTACAGGAAGGATACGTGACCTTTAGGAGGAAATGAAGAATTTCCCTCCATGGGACACGTTTCCTTTCCCGTAAGGGGCAAGAATTTTCTGGCAGGCGAACCCACGGTTTAAAATATTATAATTAGCGCACGCACTATTAATCCTAGCCTTACTCGACGAGAAATTATTTCATGGCCATAAGGGCCCAAATCTAACCTAATTCTTCCGCCGTCTTCCTGATGTAGTTCTCTTCGGTAGGCTTCTTCCACCTTCTGCTCTTGTGATCCGGGGAAAAGGTGTCCCTGTGTAGAGAACGGATTAGTGCACAATGATACAGCAACCCCAAAAATTACGTGGTATCGCATGCCAACATGTGCTAGATAGCACCAAAGGAAAAAGTTAGGATGTTACAGGAAGGATACGTGACCTTTAGGAGGAAATGAAGAATTTCCCTCCATGGGACACGTTTCCTTTCCCGTAAGGGGCAAGAATTTTCTGGCAGGCGAACCCACGGTTTAAAATATTATAATTAGCGCACGCACTATTAATCCTAGCCTTACACGACGAGAAATTATTTCATGGCCATAAGGGCCCAAATCTAACCTAATTCTTCCGCCGTCTTCCTGATGTAGTTCTCTTCGGTAGGCTTCTTCCATCTTCTGCTCTTGTGATCCGGGGAAAAGGTGTCCCTGTGTAGAGAACGGATTAGTGCACAACGATACAGCAACCCCAAAAATTACGTGGTATCGCATGCCACCAAGTGCAAGATAGCACCAAAGGAAAAAGCTAGGATGTTACAGGAAGGATACGTGACCTTTAGGAGGAAATGAAGAATTTCACACCATGGGACACGTTTCCTTTCCCGTAAGTGGCAAAAGAATTTTCTGGCATGCCAACCCACGGTTTAAAATACTATACTTAACGCACGCACTATTAATCCTAGCCTTACTCGACGAGAAATTATTTCATGGCCATAAGGGCCCAAATCTAAACTAATTCTTCAGTCGTCTTCCTGATGTAGTTCTCTTCGGTAAGCGTCTTCCATCTTCTGCTCTTGTGATCCGGGGAAAAGGTGTCCCTGTGTAGAGAACGGATTAGTGCACAATGATACAACAACCCCCAAAAATTACGTGGTATCGCATGCCACCAAGTGCGAGATAGCACCAAAGGAAAAAGTTAGGATGTTACAGGAAGGATACGTGACCTTTAGGAGGAAATGAAGAATTTCCCTCCATGGGACACGTTTCCTTTCCCGTAAGGGGCAAGAATTTTCTGGCAGGCGAACCCACGGTTTAAAATATTATAATTAGCTCACGCACTATTAATCCTAGCCTTACTCGACGAGAAATTATTTCATGGCCATAAGGGCCCAAATCTAACCTAATTCTTCCGCCGTCTTCCTGATGTAGTTCTCTTCGGTAGGCTTCTTCCACCTTCTGCTCTTGTGATCCGGGGAAAAGGTGTCCCTGTGTAGAGAACGGATTAGTGCACAATGATACAGCAACCCCAAAAATTACGTGGTATCGCATGCCAACATGTGCTAGATAGCACCAAAGGAAAAAGTTAGGATGTTACAGGAAGGATACGTGACCTTTAGGAGGAAATGAAGAATTTCCCTCCATGGGACACGTTTCCTTTCCCGTAAGGGGCAAGAATTTTCTGGCAGGCGAACCCACGGTTTAAAATATTATAATTAGCGCACGCACTATTAATCCTAGCCTTACACGACGAGAAATTATTTCATGGCCATAAGGGCCCAAATCTAACCTAATTCTTCCGCCGTCTTCCTGATGTAGTTCTCTTCGGTAGGCTTCTTCCATCTTCTGCTCTTGTGATCCGGGGAAAAGGTGTCCCTGTGTAGAGAACGGATTAGTGCACAACGATACAGCAACCCCAAAAATTACGTGGTATCGCATGCCACCAAGTGCGAGATAGCACCAAAGGAAAATGTTAGGATGTTACAGGAAGGATACGTGACCTTTAGGAGGAAATGAAGAATTTCACACCATGGGACACGTTTCCTTTCCCGTAAGTGGCAAAAGAATTTTCTGGCATGCCAACCCACGGTTTAAAATATTATAATTAGCGCACGCACTATTAATCCTAGCCTTACACGACGAGAAATTATTTCATGGCCATAAGGGCCCAAATCTAACCTAATTCTTCCTCCGTCTTCCTGATGTAGTTCTCTTCGGTAGGCTTCTTCCATCTTCTGCTCTTGTGATCCGGGGAAAAGGTGTCCCTGTGTAGAGAACGGATTAGTGCACAACGATACAGCAACCCCAAAAATTACGTGGTATCGCATGCCAACATGTGCAAGATAGCACCAAAGGAAAAAGCTAGGATGTTACAGGAAGGATACGTGACCTTTAGGAGGAAATGAAGAATTTCACACCATGGGACACGTTTCCTTTCCCGTAAGTGGCAAAAGAATTTTCTGGCATGCCAACCCACGGTTTAAAATACTATACTTAACGCACGCACTATTAATCCTAGCCTTACTCGACGAGAAATTATTTCATGGCCATAAGGGCCCAAATCTAAACTAATTCTTCAGTCGTCTTCCTGATGTAGTTCTCTTCGGTAAGCGCCTTCCATCTTCTGCTCTTGTGATCCGGGGAAAAGGTGTCCCTGTGTAGAGAACGGATTAGTGCACAATGATACAACAACCCCCAAAAATTACGTGGTATCGCATGCCACCAAGTGCGAGATAGCACCAAAGGAAAAAGTTAGGATGTTACAGGAAGGATACGTGACCTTTAGGAGGAAATGAAGAATTTCCCTCCATGGGACACGTTTCCTTTCCCGTAAGGGGCAAGAATTTTCTGGCAGGCGAACCCACGGTTTAAAATATTATAATTAGCGCACGCACTATTAATCCTAGCCTTACACGACGAGAAATTATTTCATGGCCATAAGGGCCCAAATCTAACCTAATTCTTCCGCCGTCTTCCTGATGTAGTTCTCTTCGGTAGGCTTCTTCCATCTTCTGCTCTTGTGATCCGGGGAAAAGGTGTCCCTGTGTAGAGAAAAGATTAGTGCACAACGATACAGCAACCCCAAAAATTACGTGGTATCGCATGCCACCAAGTGCGAGATAGCACCAAAGGAAAATGTTAGGATGTTACAGGAAGGATACGTTACCTTTAGGAGGAAATGAAGAATTTCACACCATGGGACACGTTTCCTTTCCCGTAAGTGGCAAAAGAATTTTCTGGCATGCCAACCCACGGTTTAAAATACTATACTTAACGCACGCACTATTAATCCTAGCCTTACTCGACGAGAAATTATTTCATGGCCATAAGGGCCCAAATCTAAACTAATTCTTCAGTCGTCTTCCTGATGTAGTTCTCTTCGGTAAGCGTCTTCCATCTTCTGCTCTTGTGATCCGGGGAAAAGGTGTCCCTGTGTAGAGAACGGATTAGTGCACAATGATACAACAAATCCCAAAAATTACGTGGTATCGCATGCCACCAAGTGCAAGATAGCACCAAAGGAAAAAGCTAGGATGTTACAGGAAGGATACGTGACCTTTAGGAGGAAATGAAGAATTTCACACCATGGGACACGTTTCCTTTCCCGTAAGTGGCAAAAGAATTTTCTGGCATGCCAACCCACGGTTTAAAATACTATACTTAACGCACGCACTATTAATCCTAGCCTTACTCGACGAGAAATTATTTCATGGCCATAAGGGCCCAAATCTAAACTAATTCTTCAGTCGTCTTCCTGATGTAGTTCTCTTCGGTAAGCGTCTTCCATCTTCTGCTCTTGTGATCCGGAGAAAAGGTGTCCCTGTGTAGAGAACGGATTAGTGCACAATGATACAACAACCCCCAAAAATTACGTGGTATCGCATGCCACCAAGTGCGAGATAGCACCAAAGGAAAAAGTTAGGATGTTACAGGAAGGATACGTGACCTTTAGGAGGAAATGAAGAATTTCCCTCCATGGGACACGTTTCCTTTCCCGTAAGGGGCAAGAATTTTCTGGCAGGCGAACCCACGGTTTAAAATATTATAATTAGCTCACGCACTATTAATCCTAGCCTTACTCGACGAGAAATTATTTCATGGCCATAAGGGCCCAAATCTAACCTAATTCTTCCGCCGTCTTCCTGATGTAGTTCTCTTCGGTAGGCTTCTTCCACCTTCTGCTCTTGTGATCCGGGGAAAAGGTGTCCCTGTGTAGAGAACGGATTAGTGCACAATGATACAGCAACCCCAAAAATTACGTGGTATCGCATGCCAACATGTGCTAGATAGCACCAAAGGAAAAAGTTAGGATGTTACAGGAAGGATACGTGACCTTTAGGAGGAAATGAAGAATTTCCCTCCATGGGACACGTTTCCTTTCCCGTAAGGGGCAAGAATTTTCTGGCAGGCGAACCCACGGTTTAAAATATTATAATTAGCGCACGCACTATTAATCCTAGCCTTACACGACGAGAAATTATTTCATGGCCATAAGGGCCCAAATCTAACCTAATTCTTCCGCCGTCTTCCTGATGTAGTTCTCTTCGGTAGGCTTCTTCCATCTTCTGCTCTTGTGATCCGGGGAAAAGGTGTCCCTGTGTAGAGAACGGATTAGTGCACAACGATACAGCAACCCCAAAAATTACGTGGTATCGCATGCCACCAAGTGCGAGATAGCACCAAAGGAAAATGTTAGGATGTTACAGGAAGGATACGTGACCTTTAGGAGGAAATGAAGAATTTCACACCATGGGACACGTTTCCTTTCCCGTAAGTGGCAAAAGAATTTTCTGGCATGCCAACCCACGGTTTAAAATATTATAATTAGCGCACGCACTATTAATCCTAGCCTTACACGACGAGAAATTATTTCATGGCCATAAGGGCCCAAATCTAACCTAATTCTTCCTCCGTCTTCCTGATGTAGTTCTCTTCGGTAGGCTTCTTCCATCTTCTGCTCTTGTGATCCGGGGAAAAGGTGTCCCTGTGTAGAGAACGGATTAGTGCACAACGATACAGCAACCCCAAAAATTACGTGGTATCGCATGCCAACATGTGCAAGATAGCACCAAAGGAAAAAGCTAGGATGTTACAGGAAGGATACGTGACCTTTAGGAGGAAATGAAGAATTTCACACCATGGGACACGTTTCCTTTCCCGTAAGTGGCAAAAGAATTTTCTGGCATGCCAACCCACGGTTTAAAATACTATACTTAACGCACGCACTATTAATCCTAGCCTTACTCGACGAGAAATTATTTCATGGCCATAAGGGCCCAAATCTAACCTAATTCTTCCGCCGTCTTCCTGATGTAGTTCTCTTCGGTAGGCTTCTTCCACCTTCTGCTCTTGTGATCCGGGGAAAAGGTGTCCCTGTGTAGAGAACGGATTAGTGTACAATGATACAACAACCCCAAAAATTACGTGGTATCGCATGCCAACATGTGCTAGATAGCACCAAAGGAAAAAGTTAGGATGTTACAGGAAGGATACGTGACCTTTAGGAGGAAATGAAGAATTTCCCTCCATGGGACACGTTTCCTTTCCCGTAAGGGGCAAGAATTTTCTGGCAGGCGAACCCACGGTTTAAAATATTATAATTAGCGCACGCACTATTAATCCTAGCCTTACACGACGAGAAATTATTTCATGGCCGTAAGGGCCCAAATCTAACCTAATTCTTCCGCCGTCTTCCTGATGTAGTTCTCTTCGGTAGGCTTCTTCCATCTTCTGCTCTTGTGATCCGGGGAAAAGGTGTCCCTGTGTAGAGAACGGATTAGTGCACAATGATACAGCAACCCCAAAAATTACGTGGTATCGCATGCCAACATGTGCTAGATAGCACCAAAGGAAAAAGTTAGGATGTTACAGGAAGGATACGTGACCTTTAGGAGGAAATGAAGAATTTCCCTCCATGGGACACGTTTCCTTTCCCGTAAGGGGCAAGAATTTTCTGGCAGGCGAACCCACGGTTTAAAATATTATAATTAGCGCACGCACTATTAATCCTAGCCTTACACGACGAGAAATTATTTCATGGCCATAAGGGCCCAAATCTAACCTAATTCTTCCGCCGTCTTCCTGATGTAGTTCTCTTCGGTAGGCTTCTTCCATCTTCTGCTCTTGTGATCCGGGGAAAAGGTGTCCCTGTGTAGAGAACGGATTAGTGCACAACGATACAGCAACCCCAAAAATTACGTGGTATCGCATGCCACCAAGTGCGAGATAGCACCAAAGGAAAATGTTAGGATGTTACAGGAAGGATACGTGACCTTTAGGAGGAAATGAAGAATTTCACACCATGGGACACGTTTCCTTTCCCGTAAGTGGCAAAAGAATTTTCTGGCATGCCAACCCACGGTTTAAAATATTATAATTAGCGCACGCACTATTAATCCTAGCCTTACACGACGAGAAATTATTTCATGGCCATAAGGGCCCAAATCTAACCTAATTCTTCCTCCGTCTTCCTGATGTAGTTCTCTTCGGTAGGCTTCTTCCATCTTCTGCTCTTGTGATCCGGGGAAAAGGTGTCCCTGTGTAGAGAACGGATTAGTGCACAACGATACAGCAACCCCAAAAATTACGTGGTATCGCATGCCAACATGTGCAAGATAGCACCAAAGGAAAAAGCTAGGATGTTACAGGAAGGATACGTGACCTTTAGGAGGAAATGAAGAATTTCCCTCCATGGGACACGTTTCCTTTCCCGTAAGGGGCAAGAATTTTCTGGCAGGCGAACCCACGGTTTAAAATATTATAATTAGCGCACGCACTATTAATCCTAGCCTTACACGACGAGAAATTATTTCATGGCCATAAGGGCCCAAATCTAACCTAATTCTTCCGCCGTCTTCCTGATGTAGTTCTCTTCGGTAGGCTTCTTCCATCTTCTGCTCTTGTGATCCGGGGAAAAGGTGTCCCTGTGTAGAGAACGGATTAGTGCACAACGATACAGCAACCCCAAAAATTACGTGGTATCGCATGCCACCAAGTGCGAGATAGCACCAAAGGAAAATGTTAGGATGTTACAGGAAGGATACGTGACCTTTAGGAGGAAATGAAGAATTTCACACCATGGGACACGTTTCCTTTCCCGTAAGTGGCAAAAGAATTTTCTGGCATGCCAACCCACGGTTTAAAATATTATAATTAGCGCACGCACTATTAATCCTAGCCTTACACGACGAGAAATTATTTCATGGCCATAAGGGCCCAAATCTAACCTAATTCTTCCTCCGTCTTCCTGATGTAGTTCTCTTCGGTAGGCTTCTTCCATCTTCTGCTCTTGTGATCCGGGGAAAAGGTGTCCCTGTGTAGAGAACGGATTAGTGCACAACGATACAGCAACCCCAAAAATTACGTGGTATCGCATGCCAACATGTGCAAGATAGCACCAAAGGAAAAAGCTAAGATGTTACAGGAAGGATACGTGACCTTTAGGAGGAAATGAAGAATTTCACACCATGGGACACGTTTCCTTTCCCGTAAGTGGCAAAAGAATTTTCTGGCATGCCAACCCACGGTTTAAAATACTATACTTAACGCACGCACTATTAATCCTAGCCTTACTCGACGAGAAATTATTTCATGGCCATAAGGGCCCAAATCTAAACTAATTCTTCAGTCGACTTCCTGATGTAGTTCTCTTCGGTAAGCGCCTTCCATCTTCTGCTCTTGTGATCCGGGGAAAAGGTGTCCCTGTGTAGAGAACGGATTAGTGCACAATGATACAACAACCCCCAAAAATTACGTGGTATCGCATGCCACCAAGTGCGAGATAGCACCAAAGGAAAAAGTTAGGATGTTACAGGAAGGATACGTGACCTTTAGGAGGAAATGAAGAATTTCCCTCCATGGGACACGTTTCCTTTCCCGTAAGGGGCAAGAATTTTCTGGCAGGCGAACCCACGGTTTAAAATATTATAATTAGCGCACGCACTATTAATCCTAGCCTTACACGACGAGAAATTATTTCATGGCCATAAGGGCCCAAATCTAACCTAATTCTTCCGCCGTCTTCCTGATGTAGTTCTCTTCGGTAGGCTTCTTCCATCTTCTGCTCTTGTGATCCGGGGAAAAGGTGTCCCTGTGTAGAGAAAAGATTAGTGCACAACGATACAGCAACCCCAAAAATTACGTGGTATCGCATGCCACCAAGTGCGAGATAGCACCAAAGGAAAATGTTAGGATGTTACAGGAAGGATACGTTACCTTTAGGAGGAAATGAAGAATTTCACACCATGGGACACGTTTCCTTTCCCGTAAGTGGCAAAAGAATTTTCTGGCATGCCAACCCACGGTTTAAAATACTATACTTAACGCACGCACTATTAATCCTAGCCTTACTCGACGAGAAATTATTTCATGGCCATAAGGGCCCAAATCTAAACTAATTCTTCAGTCGTCTTCCTGATGTAGTTCTCTTCGGTAAGCGTCTTCCATCTTCTGCTCTTGTGATCCGGGGAAAAGGTGTCCCTGTGTAGAGAACGGATTAGTGCACAATGATACAACAACCCCCAAAAATTACGTGGTATCGCATGCCACCAAGTGCGAGATAGCACCAAAGGAAAAAGTTAGGATGTTACAGGAAGGATACGTGACCTTTAGGAGGAAATGAAGAATTTCCCTCCATGGGACACGTTTCCTTTCCCGTAAGGGGCAAGAATTTTCTGGCAGGCGAACCCACGGTTTAAAATATTATAATTAGCGCACGCACTATTAATCCTAGCCTTACTCGACGAGAAATTATTTCATGGCCATAAGGGCCCAAATCTAACCTAATTCTTCCGCCGTCTTCCTGATGTAGTTCTCTTCGGTAGGCTTCTTCCACCTTCTGCTCTTGTGATCCGGGGAAAAGGTGTCCCTGTGTAGAGAACGGATTAGTGTACAATGATACAACAACCCCAAAAATTACGTGGTATCGCATGCCAACATGTGCTAGATAGCACCAAAGGAAAAAGTTAGGATGTTACAGGAAGGATACGTGACCTTTAGGAGGAAATGAAGAATTTCCCTCCATGGGACACGTTTCCTTTCCCGTAAGGGGCAAGAATTTTCTGGCAGGCGAACCCACGGTTTAAAATATTATAATTAGCGCACGCACTATTAATCCTAGCCTTACACGACGAGAAATTATTTCATGGCCGTAAGGGCCCAAATCTAACCTAATTCTTCCGCCGTCTTCCTGATGTAGTTCTCTTCGGTAGGCTTCTTCCACCTTCTGCTCTTGTGATCCGGGGAAAAGGTGTCCCTGTGTAGAGAACGGATTAGTGCACAATGATACAGCAACCCCAAAAATTACGTGGTATCGCATGCCAACATGTGCTAGATAGCACCAAAGGAAAAAGTTAGGATGTTACAGGAAGGATACGTGACCTTTAGGAGGAAATGAAGAATTTCCCTCCATGGGACACGTTTCCTTTCCCGTAAGGGGCAAGAATTTTCTGGCAGGCGAACCCACTGTTTAAAATATTATAATTAGCGCACGCACTATTAATCCTAGCCTTACACGACGAGAAATTATTTCATGGCCATAAGGGCCCAAATCTAACCTAATTCTTCCGCCGTCTTCCTGATGTAGTTCTCTTCGGTAGGCTTCTTCCATCTTCTGCTCTTGTGATCCGGGGAAAAGGTGTCCCTGTGTAGAGAACGGATTAGTGCACAACGATACAGCAACCCCAAAAAGGTACGTGGTATCGCATGCCACCAAGTGCAAGATAGCACCAAAGGAAAATGTTAGGATGTTACAGGAAGGATACGAGACCTTTAGGAGGAAATCAAGGATTTCCCACCATGGGACCGTTTCCTTTCCCGTAAGAGTCAAAAGAATTTTCTGGCGTGCCAAACCACGGTTTAAAATACTATACTTAACGCACGCACTGTTAATCCTAGCCTTACTCGACGAGAAATTATTTCATGGCCATAAGGGCCCAAATCTAAGCTAATTCTTTAGTCGTCTCCCTCTTCCATGGGTGTCTTCAGTCTTCTATTCTTGCCTTCCAGGGTTTCGGTGATCCTATGGGGAGAACGGATTAGTACAAAAAAAAACAATGCAATGCAAAAAATATATCAATAGGCCTATTGTCATCTTCTTAACTTGCACTGCGCCTAAATTTTCGCACCAAATCTTCTTTTTCTCTTCGTGGCCACTTGAACCTCTTCTATCTTGTTTTCCACTGATGAGACTTGAAATTCTTGATTTCTGTGTAAAGAGCGGGTTAGTTCACATTTTCCAAAGAACACACCATTTATAAATCAAACGCAATACAAACATCTGTGAAGACGTCTTTGTCACCGAGTTTTACCTATTATATAGCTTCTTTGCTCCTACCTATACATTAAGGTTCCTACCTATGTAACCTCTTTCGTATTTGGATTCAATTTTGTTTTTTGTGTATTCTTTGGTATACCTTGAGAATTGTACATCAGTTTATAGACAAATAGATTTGCGCTTCATTGCATCTTTGCAAAGCGTTTTCATTCACCATTTTGTGGTGAACCTTTCATTCACATCGGCTAATACCATTGAATGAAACCCAGTTACACCTTTTTTACTTATGTGAATTCACATATTTTTTGCCAGGAGTTAACTTTAACTCCTTTGCCAATGGCAACTCCTTGGCTGACCCTCATTTTTTCTACCTTTTCAATGAGGGAAACCATATTTACCTTAGTACCCGCCATGCGCATGGACTTGGGTACTTATACCTAATCCTACACAATAAACAAACAACCAACAACCCTAGCACATTTACCTCACGTAAAAATAATAATTTTGTGAACCTTTCTCTCACATCGGCTAATACCATTGAATGAAACTCCGTTACACCTTTTTTACTTATGTGAATTCACATATTTTTTGCCAGGAGTTAACCTTAACTTTTTGGCAATGGCAACTCCTTGGCTGACCCTCAATTTTTCTACCTTTTCAATGAGGGAAAGCATATTTACCTTCGTACCCGCCATGCGCATGGACTTGGGTACTTATACCTAATCCTACACAATACTAATACCTTAGCCTTGGCTAATACTAGCCTAATACTTATACCTTATCTTACACAATAAACAAACAACTATCAATCATATCACCTTTACCTTCCTTAAAAATAATATTTTTTACATGGATACCAAATAGGAAAAAGAACTGTCTCCAGTTCATCACCTCATAACCTTCACCTCTTGATCGATCCGTCCAACTTGTTTTTTTGTTATCATCAGCATTTCCTTAATTTATTCATCCACGTAATGCAATTTCCTTCCAGCAATCTTCTTCAAAACACGTTATTACTCCCCTGGTTACATTTTCACTTATTTCTACCGTTCCTTTAATGTCCACGGTATATTTTGCTTCTGTATTCATTCTGCAACGGATCTGAAGAACAAGGTTTTGATATCAATTTACATGGACCAACCCTTTATTTCTTCGACAAAAAGTTTATGAACAATCGCAATGATCTTTGAAAGTCATGATTTTTGTCGACCATTACAGTGAAAATTGAGTACAATAGTCAAATTATAAAAAAAAGAACTGGCTCTGGAGAGCCGTGTCATACCATATCCATCAGAGAATAACTTCTTAGATATTGCATTTTAAAACGATACGATGAGGCAAATATTGTTCCAAATCAACATTGTTTAAATTCAACATTGAATTTTTTTCTTCTTGGCGGCATTACCAGACTAGAATCAAAATTGTGCCGCCAACAGATGACATACATGTGTCGTTATCTTGGGCAAAATTAGGGTTTTTTTCATTTAAACCTCCTTATGAGATACCTATTTCATTTAATTTACCTGATATATCATTAAAAACAATTTTTAAAACAGAATCATTGAGTGAATATAAACACCTACAGAATAATGGCTTTATAAGTCTAATTGCGAGTGAAAATACATATCATAAAAAAGAATAAGGAAAAAATAGTTAAACGTGTTTACAAAGTATTTTTGAAACAATTTTTTATGAGTGAATTTCGCTGGAATGGAAGGTCAGGTAAAAATAAATGTATTGTTTTGTCCACCAATCCGTGACGAATAGCAAATCCCTCGCATAAATTTACCAAGCAGTGTTCAGTTTTAAACATTCCTGTAATGATAGCAGAAAGAACTTCATTCACTTTTACAATGCTTTCGATACACTGTCTCATGACAAGTCACTTGTGAAATCAATCTCTAATTATACTCATCATACTGGGTCCCATTTTTTCCGGTGCAACTGCGTTTGTCAGCGTTGATGTGAGGATAGTTTCTCCTTCGTGACAGGAGAAGTCTTCATATATGCGATGCTGAAACTTACATAACTATTTAAACACTCTAAGGCAAAAGTATTCGTTCGTTTTGTCCTGTAACGTTAGTGAGCATTTCCTAACCTTTACGTTTAGCTGGGGTCGGAACTGCGAAGTTAGGACTTATCAACAGTCTATAAGAGAAACTAGGAATTGCTAACTTCAAGCCACCCAGCGTTGTCTCTTCCAGATTTCGCATGGCATAGTAGGTGTTGGAAGTATCAAGTTTTGGGGTTTCCAGCGAATTTCCTTCATAAAATAATGGAACTTAAGCGGCATATTGAGGTACATTAACCCTCTTAGGCCGTGCGAATCAATAGGGTTTGGGCTGTTAGGTTTACGAGATAACCGATAACCTGTCTTCACGCAGCTGTAAAAATCCTACCTCTCTTCGCAGCGAACTAGTTTCTGAACTAGTTGAAGTCACGAATCACATTTTAGCTTTGACTTATTTCGCCTTAATGTATTTGCTGAAATACACTTAAAGACACATTAACTAACGAAGGAGAAACAGTAGTCACCTAAACGCTAATCTAATTTGCTCCTGAAAACATCTGATTCAGTATATAAAGCCAAAGCGGAAGCCTTCCCTTCAACTATATTCATATTACTACAATATTATAGTTGAGAGTGCCATAAAAAATTAGCAGCGCGCTCTTACACGGTGTATTCCCTGTTAATGATAAAACGCACTTGAGATGTCCCTCAAGGAACCGTCACTGTTCACCTGTCCTCTATGATTTATTTACTGCATTAAAGATACGAATGCGAAGATTTGGCAGCTTAAAGAAATGGATTATAATGATAGATGATCCGGAGAAATTTAACGAGATAAATTCATATAGAAAGATAATTTCTCCCCCAAAGAAACTAATGTTAATTCTTTAGTTCACTCTATTCTTTACTGCTGTATAAACCTATATGTAGCCATGTGCTCGCGTTACTGATTTTTTGCGATTAAGTTTCTTATACTCGATCAATAACAGACTTCTACCAGTTTACGGGCCCAGTAATACGAAAAAGCACTGTAGAATCGCGAAATTCAATTTTAGCACTTATTAAAAATGGAAAATGCACCGGCCGGAAGTGGCTTATTTTCATTAGAGAAGCTAGATGGAAGGGATAATTACAACATTTGGAAATTCCAAATGAAGGTGTATTCGGTGCATGAGGGTTTGTGGAATTCAATTGTAGGTTATTCCCAAGGTTATACGACGACGTCTGAGCAGCGAGAAAAACGAGCTGTAAAGGATTTGGCAAAAATAAGTAACGTTGAAGGCGTCCGCTATTTCCCATGTTAGAAATGCATTATCATCTATGGAAGCCTGGGAAAATTAAGAGAAAGCATATGAAGATAAGGGGTTGACGAGACGATTAAGTTTGCATCTTATGTTATTCTCGGTTAAATTGGACGTCGGATGTAAGCTTATGTAAGTGATAAAATGTATAACATTGGCCAAAAGCTTGCAAATATTTATTCACCGGTAGATGATGACTTCATTGGGGTTCACATGTTAAACAGTTTACCCGAAGATTAAGTGTGTACTGATGTAAAAATCTGGATATAGCCATGTGCGCACTTTTGTGTTCTAATAATATTAAAGTTTTCTTCCACTCGAACATTACGGGCTTCAAACAAAAGCGTTTGAAATGCAGATTATAAATCGGGAGACAAAGGTAATGATGTTCAACTGAAGTAGGTTGGCTACAATATATATTTATATAGAAGGGCATAGCGCATAGTAGTAACGGCTTATTCGTCCAAGAATATATTGTATTGAGTATGGATCAAACAAACAATATGGATTTACAAGGAAGTGTTTACGGGAGTTAATCAGGGTGTATTTCAGCAAATACATTAAGGCGAAATTAGTCAAAGCTAAAATATGATTCGTGACTACAACTAGTTCAGAATCTAGTTCGCTGCGAAGAGAGGTAGGATTTTTACAGCTGCGTGAAGACAGGTTATTCTTGTATCTTGTAAACCTAACAGCCCAAAACCTATCGATTCGCACGGGCTAAAAGGGTTAATGTACCACAATATGCCGCTTAAGTTCCATTATTTTATGAAGGCAATTCGCTGGAAACCCCAAAACTTGATACTTACAATACCTACTATGCCATGCGAAATCTGGAAGAAACAACGCTGGTTGGCTTGAAGTTCGCAATTCCTAGTTTATCTCATAGACTGTGATAAGTCCTAACTTCGCAGTTCCGACCCCAGCTAAACGTAAAGGTTAGGAAAGGCTCACTAATGTTACAGGACAAAACGTACGAATACTTTTGTCTTAGAGAGTTTCAATAGTTATGTAAGTTTCAGCATCACCGATATGCTACTCAAAGCCATAAAGTGATAACACATTGAAAATGACATGGGTCGAAGTCACAATGGAAACGGTCAAAGCGTCTAGACGTTCATTCATTAAACTTCCGATACTAGCCACTATCCGATAAACGCAAAAGCCGACCAAACTGAAGGTCATTTCCCCATCGAAAAAGCCGTTATGATGTGCTAACCTTGGTGATATTCCACCCCAAGAAATCTTGTTTACTAGCAAAGGTTTACCAACATTACAAGATAAAAATAAACAACAAATCTGTCCAAAACCGTTTAATTGTATACGAAAGAGTTGGCATCACCACTTACCAACACAGACTCGCAATTGTATATATTACATATTCCTCACAAGGTCGAATGTTAGAGCGTCCAGACCTGAATTTACATATCACACGACAAGTCCGACTAATAAGCAAAATACCGGACAGATTTCATATCTTGAAAATAGAATCCACCTGTATGAGTGTACATGGATGCAAAATGTCAACTCCATATCATAAATGCGATGTACATAATTAATGCATATGTATTATTTATAGAAAAAATCAGACACAGGAATGACTAGACTGACTATTTGCCTGAACTAATATTTTGTAGGCACTAGACAAACAAAAATTGACAGCTATTGACGGTGAATAAGGTAAACATTTGGCATATCCACCGATCTGGAGGAATCGAGAGGATTTTCACTGCCCCTTATATTACCTACATGCTCATGGTAGTTTTATTTGCCATGCCCGGAGAGATCTGTCAATTGCCGTTCATTCTCAGAAATGCATTTATCTCGATTATGCCACATTTACGAGTACTGAGCATTCAGATTAAATATACATAAATCCATTTAAAGGTCGTACTAAACAAGACAAAGCAGATCTAAAGTTAACACAAGGAAATAAAATGTACTTACTGCGTTTCCATCAGGTTCTCAATCCAATAGCACCGACCTGGATTTCAAAATAGCACACTCTTAACGGAGAATCCTTGCGCCACGGGACTCATTGCACGAACTCAGAAACCACGAGCGGAACTGAAAGAAATAAATGACAAATTAAGTCCCATAAATTGTCAAAATTGTGTGGGATGGACTTGAAGGTTTAGGATACAAAATAGTGATATGGAGTAAGCATAATGGAATCATTAAAAAGCCAATGTAATTTCAGCAACTTCGAGCAAGGGTGGAAATACAAAGTGATTGAGAAAATGGAGCCAGCGCATTTTACTTGACTTTACTTGAAGTCAGTTAATTTGGAGAAGCGACCGAATCCCGTAATCGTGACCTCTATTGATGACCAGTGGGTCATTTGGTGATCCTTGGATAATACGTAGAAATGAGTACATGCTGACGGAAACCCTGCGTCAACACAACACTTCTCTTACTTATAAATACAGAACGATTCTCAATGGAAGAGAACGACAAAAACCATTCCACAAGAATTATTAATGATCAAGAGAAAAATTATGCACACAGCACCAACTGAAAACCCGAAGAGGCGAATGAGAAGGCGAGGAAGCGGGTTCGTGCAAATATTACTAAATGTTGATGATGATGGTGAACACTATTCTTTATCATTTCATAAACCCTTAACTCTTATGCTTATATTCTCTTATGCCTATTTCGGGAATGGTGGTCAACAGCAATAAGGGCAACAGCAAAACAACTGTGAAAACACATGGGCTATCTGTAATTTAAACCCCAAATATTTTCAACTGAGACAATGCCACATGGATGGCATGAGATAAAAACAAGCGCATACCACTAGTCTATATACGTAAGCATCTAAATATCAACGAGAATTGGGAAATCGTAATTTCGAATTACAATGTAATAATGGGGGTTGATAACAATCTCAAGCAGCAAATACGGGTGAGAAATTTTAATCTAACAATTGTAAGTCGAATTACAATAGCGTAATAGTTCCGATTGCAGAAGTAACAATTTATCTTTCTTCACATACCACCTTTAGTGAATAGTCAAATTAAGATGAAACCTAATTAGGCAGTTCTATCGTAGGGTTTTTCCCCGTGACACTCACTGATTAGTACTAGACGGTTGGTGATAAAAATTTTCATCAGGAGTTGATAAGTGTCGGTCAGGAACACTCTGATTATGATTGTTCTTCAGTGATACGAAAGTTGAGCCAAGAAACGCGTTCAAATTTAGATTAAATTGATACTCTAGCGATATCAGGTAACCAATATTGCCTTCACACTCACAAGTTGCTTACCTCTTATCGCAATCACAGCTTGCCGCCAAACTGAGGAAGGAGAAACATTAGCCGGCACTGAGAGAGTCACATGAGCTAAACGGATGTGACGTCACGTCGTATTTCGCGCGAAAGTTTTCCAAAAAGGAAACAGCTGGCGAAATTTTTTAAGTAAATTATCGAAAATAATTCTTAAAAGTAAAACATTAATATACCTATACACTATTGATATTTAATAATGCGGTACTTTTAATGAGGATGCTATAAACATTTTTTACTGCGTGGTTGCCTCAATTAGCTCTCCAATTACTAGCAAGATGGCGCTAGTAGAAGTATGAAAAACATAAAGGAAAGATAGCGGTATATAATTGGAAAAAGTGCAAAATATAGCCATCTCAAACAAAATTTGGCATTTTACTTTAACTTACTTATAATACACTAATATGACGTATTAACTGAGCGATTTTCATTACGTGAACATGTAACTCAGCGAACACATGAACATCATTTACTACATTACCCTTTTTTAATAGTAAATTAATTTTTATGAAAAAAAACCTATAATATTACAGTCTATTAATTCTAACCAATGATGAGATTATGTCAACAAACGACATGTTTAGCAATATTCCAGACATAGCTAATAAAAAAAATTAGCTAAAATAATTGATATATCCCTTTGATGATCGCACCTTCAAAATATGGCGTGACTACGCTGAAATCAGTCACATCCTGTGACAAAAATCTACGCGGAACTAGCCTAGAGCACGAGCATTAGAATACTTACCCGAGTCAAGAGAACTGCTTACTAGGCCAATTCTTGTTCAGATGAAGGGTCACTTATAAACAAAATATTCTCTCTTATTCGCGTCTTGAAGTCATCACACGAATAGTTGAATATCACACGTGTCACAACGTAGCGTTGAATTAATTAACTTGAACTAAATTGGCGATGAATTATTGTGGATCTTCTTGCACTTGATCACCGAGGCACATTTCACAAATTTGAATTCTGGAGAATTCGTTCGCTGTAACCACAAAGTGTGTATTCAGGTTGCGTTTGGTCCAGTTGCAGGGAAAGATATTAAATTTGCAAAGTGGCAATGGGTTCTTTCATACCACGTTTCACTTGAATCACCGTGATCCAATTCACTTAATGAAGAACCCTATGATCTTGTGTGCATCAAGCAATTAATGCAATCCGATGAACTGCATTAATATCGCGATACTTATCGTCTGTAACTCAGTCAAATTTTCATGGGAGCATGAAAAAACGCTCGATGGTAATGGAAAATTTGAAATGATAGGAACTTAGGTATTATTGGAGTTCGTGATTCACTTCGCGATCCAACACAGCCAAAGCAGTATTGCTCACGAATCGACAACGGCAGTAAAACTGAGTCTCTTGTGTTTTCATTCCAAGACCAGACCACTCCACCATCCAGCTTTATGAATCACTTAACAATTCCCTGGCCTGGAAGGTTTGGCATTGTGGTTGATGCCTCGCTGCCGTGAACTCGTATTCTGTGTGGAAGTGCAGTTGAGCTTTTTTCCAAGTCGGAGGACTAGTTAGACTTCAGAAATCTAATAAATCCTAATGGAAGAGCCCACTTCCATCGCGTACGAGGGAAATAAACTGGAAGTACATTTCAAAGGGATGGATGTATTGTCAGTTACCGTTGATGGAATGATTTTAACTTTTACTAGCATTTGTGGGTGCATATAATAACGAACATATATGTCATATGTTCATATATGACATATATGTCATATGAGTAATTATAATTACTTTCGTTGCCAGCAGTCAAACATTATGAAGGACTCTGCTGTCTAGTCATGCTTCTTTTGAGAGCATTGAATATGTTAGGCGTCTGGCCTCCGCAACCTTCCGTTGGCTCAATAAAAATATTGTCGCTGAACACCCATTAATACCAGTTATCAGCGTAAGGTTTACATTTCAATGATGTCTTATTCCTGCAATTCACTATCCACGAAAATACTATTTAAGAAATAAATGAACCAAATAAATTGTGATACAATTTATATAAGATAACCTGATGAAGCTGGCAGGAGGACCAGTTAAATATTGTTTTACAAAAGAAAAAGAAAGTGCGGAATGAATCCCGCAAAAAAATTCAACATTGCATCCACGTAAGCCTACGAGTTAATATGATAAAAGAAATTAAAATATTCGCTATTTGTGATCACATGTAAGGGGGTCGGGATGTAACGGTAATCTTTCACTGTAAAATGAAAGCGAATATACATGTTTATTCAAAACTACTAGCTTCTGAATTCAACCAATATGGATGAGTTGTCTCATTATGCGTAGTAATTATGGTGTCATGGATAGGGGAATTCATGGATTCATGATTCACCAGGGCCACTGTTTTAGTTGTGGCAAGGAATGCTTTGTACGCTTTGATTTGCTCAGCTTGCCTGCTTGGGGAGCTACGGCAAAACATTCATCAAAACACGTATCATGTCTCCGAGCACTCCTCTCAGTCAACACGTACTACTTTCAGAGGCAATAAACTTTGTGTAAGCCACAAAAGGCGTTTGTTTGTGCGGAGGGCAGTGGATAGCAGGCCAATTTGGAGTCGGGAGGTCATGCCGTGAAGCTCAGCAGGATAGCAAGGGGGTGGCAGTCGCTCGCAGTTTCTTCAGAATAAAGTAATCCCCAACTCCATCTACACTATGACATTTTTGGTCTAAATCGTGGCAAACGTGCAAGCAGTTGGAGGCATGTAAGATTCGGTTTTTTTCGGTAGGAAAGGTTGTTTAATATCTCATATTCTGAGTTACTTATCCGTGAAATTGGATTTACTCACACATCCTACAACAAAGCTATCATAGCTACCGATATACTGGAATGTAAGGAAATGATTAAATCTGTTGTAATGACTTTAGAAGTAAACTGTCCTAGAATATGCAAAATATCAGGGAGCAAAAAGCTGAAAATAGTGACTTATATTTTCTAAACGCCAACAGTCAGACTTCTTTCAGCACTTACGGTGCTAATAGCCGATAAACTATCGTTAACTATAGTGCATCCATTTAACTTTCAGACAGGCCTCCATTATATTTCCCTACCCCTGGCATTCCAGCCTAATCAATGTGTCCCACAGCGCCCCCTCCCGCATCTGACGCATCCTCTCCATCCTCCCCCAACCCTACTCTATCTCCTCCTTCGCCCGTCTTATCAGTTCCCTCCAAATTTTTCTAAAGTTTACATCCCTGCAAGACTTAGTCCTGCCAACGCTCGGTGATATCGCGATGTTTCCCTGGAAAGAATCAGGACGATGTGTTGCGAACAGAGAAGTAAGTAGGTGACATTAGGCGATTCACGTGAGCTGACAATGTAATAATCTCATCTGCGTCGTTGGGAGAAAAAATTAAAATTCCATGAAATATTTCTGATTGTATTTCCACAACCGTTGGATATATGTAAGTTGTGACATGGCTCTCAGTATGGTTTAAAAAAATGCGGTACTCTTTCATTGTATGTTCAATTACTCATACGTTTGTTTTCGTTTGAAATAGTTTTTTTTAACGAAAATGCATTTATCAACTAAAAGTAGGTACTATCTTGATTCGACGGTTCATTTACAAACTTATTAATTGGAAGTTGAAGTTGTTTTTTGCATTCCTTGAAGAAATGATTTGCAAACTTTGCGCATACCTTAAACTTACGACGAGGATTTTTGGTCTTCGGAAATAAAAGACTGTCATATTTTATGCGGCATGAATTGTTAAGTTGGGAAGACATCTCATAATGCTCAGCTGGTCTTTGTTCTGAGGAGTTCAATATTTTTTTCTTACTCACCTCAAGACAATGATTGAATGAACTATATTTACATATTTAAGAATGATAGGAAATTTCATTGGCCCCATTCTCTACGATGCTCTACATTAAATATGCCGTGTGTTATAAATCTATGCCTCTCAAGTATTTATGTTCCTACTTGTGATTTGGGATTTTTATTTCATATTATTTGAAAATCCGTTGTTGCTTTATAGGTCGATATTACTATCATTTTATTGAGACACAAATATTAATCATGGATTGCACAGTATGTCTAAACTGTTTTGCCACCAATGTTCCAAGGTTCGCTCACTTGTCTAGTTTGTCAGTGGGATAATACAAATTCGTCCAACAACTACAACGACATCCACATACTTGAATACTGTGCATGAGACCATTAAACTAATTACTCTGACTGAAATGTAAATGAATACAAGTATCAATTTATTTCCAAAAATGTAATTGATTACAATTACAAGTGAATTACTTTTTTCTTGTTAACATTGTTTTCTTGTTGTTCTTACACCATTCTTTTAACCTTCATTTCAACCTAATCTTTGAATTTGTTGATCAAACTCTTAGCAACAATTTTTTCCTACCAATTGATATTAACTTTATGACTCTACAATATGACCCTCATTGTATAGTATGTCCATGCTTTTTAAGGAACTTCCTTTATCACTAGATATTAGAATAAAATCTTAATAATATTTTTGAAATAATGACGGTTAATTTTCTCTTAATAAAATAATATTTAATTTTTTTTCATTCAAGTATTCTATCAGCTGATTGGTAGATTCTTGGACAGTCCCCATTCTGCATCCCAACCTCATATACATTGTATCGCTTTCCTCCTAAGGATGGCCCGTTATTATATCCCTCTTAAAATTCCTCATATCTTCTACCTCCTCTTATTTCGTCTAGAATTCCTATCCTCTTCCTTCCTCTTCCACGCTTCCCCAGTGTTCTCCCCTCTATCACTCTCTTCAACATGCCCTCTCCTCTCAAAACCTCCTCCGTCCATCTCTTCTGCCTTCTCCGAACCTCTCTGCCACAAGCTTCTAAGGATGTCCCACCATTAGATCCCTCTTCAATTCTTCATACCTTATATACCTCCTCTTATTTCGTCCTGAATTCCTATCCTCTTCCACGCTTCCCCAGTGTTCTCCCCTCTATCACTCTCTTCAACATGCCCCCTCTCCTCTCAAAACCTCCTCCATCCATCTCTTCTGCCCTCTCCGAACCTCTGCCACAAGCTTCCTCTCCTCTCCGACCATATCCAATACCTCCTCGTTCGTCTTTCTCGCCATCCAGCTAACCTTCTCCATCCTTCTCCAAACCCACATCTAAAACGCCTCAAGTCTACGCACAATCTCCCTTCGCAATTACCAAGTTTCCGACCCATATAGCTCCACGCTCCATATTTAAGTTTTCACCAGCCTCTTCTTTACATCTCTTCTCATACCCCCCCCCTCATCAATTCCCTTCTCTTCGAAAATGCTTCTTTAGCTAGCGTAATTCTTCATCTGATGTCCTTACCACTAAACCTATTCCCCTTCAAAATACTACCCAGATACGTAAACTGCTCGACCTGCTCTATCTTCTGCCCCCCACCCTTATATTCAGTTCCGCCTTCTTACTTCTAGAAAATCTCATTACTTTCGTGGTTCTTGGTTTTCTTGTGGTTGATCTTCATCCCATACTTTTTGCACTGGACCTCTAACGCATTCACCATTGACTGTAACCCCTTTGCAGACTGACTAACCAATGCTTGATCATCTGCAAATCTCACTGATTGTATCAGTTCATCTCTTACCTCTATTCCTACCTCCTTCTCCCCCAATCCCTTTCCCTTACCATTTCTTCTGAATACACGTTAAAAAGCAGCGGCGATAGTGGGCACCCCTGTCGCACTCCCCGTCCTATCGTGGCCCATCCCGATTCTCCATTGGCTACCCTAACCTGCGCCGTCTGGTTCATATACAAATTCCGAATCAGACGCCTGTTCCTCCAATCGACCCCTAATTTCTTCAACACTCCCATTAATTTCGTTCATTCCACCCGATCAAACGGCTTCTCGAAATCTACGAAGCATGCCAAAACATCCTGCCCATGCTCTAGGTTTCATTCTACCAGCGTCCTCATAACCGCTACAGCGTCTCGAGTTCCCGTCCCTCTCCTTAACCCGAACTGGTCGTCACCCAGGTATTCATTTGCCTTCTTCTCTTGCCTTCTGTTTATAATTCTCAGAACTAGAACTACTTTGGCCGCGTGGGATATTGAACTTATTGTCCTGTAGTCTTCGCACGTTTTGCCTTACTCTTCTTTGGTTTAGGAATATTTAATTACTACACCATTAAATAAACCCCTAATAGTTCACTGGAACTAATTTTTCCCCAAGACTTCACCATTGAGTTCAGTGGTAATGACAATGTGCACGAAAGTTAACTTTTTATTTGCCTTTAAAATTTCATCAGAAGAGACAAACTGTGATTAAAGATATTTAATCTGAACAAACTTAAGAGAATTTAAGCGTTGAAATAAAAGTAAGTTGTTATGCATATTGAAGAATCATTATACATTGTTCCTATCACATTTATTTTACTATGATTTAAAGTAGACCTTTATGCGAATAATGAATAATCTCAGCTGCAAATATTGGCGAACTAAGGAGAGGAAGGTATGGAGTTAAATTAAAAAAGGCTAAAAATGATTTCGAATTGCAGGAATTTATTTTGCATAACAATAGCATATAAAAGGCCTCTTCACTTTATCTTGCCTTCTTTGGGGATGAAACTTCATTCCCCAGACCAAACAAACGTTCCACTTAAGGATTCTTTTTACCGAGGCACAGTTTGCAGCGTACAGACATATTCATCTCCGCACATTTGCTGTCTAATTCATAAGTTTATTTGGTAAGGGAAACTCCCTAGTTTCGTTTTCCATGCTCGTACACTCATAACTATCTCCTCTACTCGTAGATTAACAACGATCGAAGAACTGAAGCCACTTAACAAACCAGCAGCAAATTAAATAAAATATTCTCGTGAGTGCCCGCGAGGCATCAGAGCAAGATGACGAGGATGGCAACGGACAATCCAGCAGAGAGTGTACATACATTGTGTGCATGCGGTACATGCAATTCACTTACAATCACAGAAAATCAGGTTGTATTGGCGATAGCTCGATGCGCACGATGTATTGCTGAACAGGCACTGGAATTGATGTCATTTCCGCTGGATTCAAATGAATCTCAAGTGAACATAAAATTCGATAGTTGGAAAAATTTAGCTATAAAATAACTATTTTGAAGGTTTTGAAAAGTAATGATTAATATAATGTTACTATTACTCAAAGTGAATGAGGAGTAGATTACAGGTAAAATTACGTTTTTATAAAAGTAACGATTGGTTATTTCATTGACTATTAAAGAACTTTTAACGTATTTCAAGCTGAGAACATTCAATAACATATATAAGGCATTAACTATACGAACTGCATTTGGAAAGTCATCTATCCGTCATGGTTCAATTGTTTACATTTATCTAAATGATTCACGCATATTTTTCCGGTTAATTTGAAAACTAAATAATCTGAAGCATTGAGAAATATAAACTGACATTGTGTAAGATTAACAAATCACGAAAATTGCATTTGTCCGTCCAACTATCTTCAACAGTTTACAAAACCCATTTACTCAAATCATAATGAAGGCCAAAGCCTTTTTAATATATTAAACATATAATTTAATAAGTAATCAGTTTCTCTATTATTAAAGATAATCGCTTATAGAAGGTATAAAATGGACACCATCTTTCAAAAACATTTTATTTACTCGAGAGGAATGAATTACATTGCAATGGTATGGAAATGAAGGATTTTATTAAACTTACAATATTTATTAAATTAAATATATGCCAATTAAACACGTAATAAACAACATAATAATCATGTATAAACGTTTTAATTTATTTATATATTTGTTACGTGTTTATAAATAACAATATATAAATAATCATATATAATTTAATGCAAAGCAGTCATCGTTGACCGTCGAAACGTCCAATTTTTCTTTTCTAATTGTCCTTTTTGCGTGTTTTTGTGTTTGTTTAGTGTATCGCTATTTTATTTATGCATGTGCATCGTCGCCGAGAGCTATTTCATCCATTACTCTAAAGAATTTAGAAGAAGGTAGTCGAGCTGCCGAAATATCAAAAAAACGGGTGAGTTTTCTATTTTTTGTGTGCCTATATATATTTTAGCTTGTCACGCCTGTGACACCTCAGTTGATATACATTTTCACCACAAGTGATTTTTCATCGATTGATTATTCATCATACGAGTGATTTTTCATCGTATTTAGTTGATTAATGAGAAGATCAGTCACATGAAGGAAAGATATTACGTTGCTACAATTTCTTTCTTTACTTCATGCTTACTAAACCTGCTTATATGCTTGAATAATATTCGAATATGACATTCGTTAAGAAGAGAGAAAATCTTGCTCAAACAACATGATGTTGATGAGCTGCGGTTTTTCGTTTTCATAATGCTCTGGTTACAGCACCAGCTTCAAGGTGTAAGTGTGCACTGATTGAGGTAGAATGTTGCAGCAGAGTCGTTTCGCATCTTGGAGGTTTAATGAGCTATGCATTGCGAGACAAAGAATTACTCGTCAACGGAAATGGGCTCTCACTTAATTCGAGCATTGCGGTTGGGGAAGTCGTATATTCTGACGTGGATATAAGCAAAAAATGTGAAAGGCAACGATTCCACGATATAAAGAGAAAACTCGTGAACAGAGCAAAAATATGAGATATTCATCGTACATTCCAACTCAAATCCAAACTCTTATGCGAGGGTTGAGAGGTGAGTAACGACTGTAAATACGTTCGCTGCTGGTGCTTGCCTTCCGCTATGCGCCATCTGCTGTCTATAGCAAAAGGAATGATTTTCTAACTTCTGCTATGTTATTGAGGAAGAAAACAGGATGGAGTTTTCTTAATAGGACGCGTGAGAGACCATACATGAGTTGGAAAAACGCGCCATCATGAATCTTTAGACTTTATGGATACATATCTTACAAACTACCGAGAGTCGAGGTCTAAATAGTAAAATACATGATGACACGATTGTATACAATGAAATCGTCAATTTTGAAAAAAAACTACACATTTGAAGGATGTGGTGTATTTCCCGGAGAATTATTTGAGTGGATTCTTTATGGGTTTCCCACTAATTTGTAAGTCAAGTCTGGATTTCAGGCACCGATGTTTCGATGACTAACTCCGCCATCATCTTCAGGATGTTCATTCCAGGACTAGATTTTGTCGTATTATATATATCCTCGGATTTGGGTCAGAGATAGAATAGCGAAATCTGAATAGCGAAAGGAAACTTCAACATGGACGCGGATAGCCAAGCTTGGATATCCATAATTGTGTGAAATTCACAGTGAAAAAATCATTCGCCGGGACTGGGATTCGAACCCAGTGTGACTCCGTTAAAGTTACTGCGCGGCCAGTTCCGCAGTTCTTTGAAATTGGATATCCATGTTGGGGCGAGAGGAATTCACTTGCCGATTAAAAACGCACCTCACAGTAGAGGCTACCTGACACAAATCTTATGATACGACAAAACCAATCCCTGGCATATACACCCTGAAGACTATGGCGGAGTTAAGTCATCGAGACGTCGCTACCTGAACTCCTGTCCCGCTGGGAAACCCGTGAAGGATTCACTCATTTTACCTGTGTCACACGGTGGACGTTGTTTATGAGAAAAACACACGCTGCAGAATCTCGGCCATTAACATAAGTGTGAACAGCTGCGAGAAATAGTACCTTCTTCCAGTTTACAGAGAGACTTTGGCAATCTGTGAAAAGTAGAGCCTCTATTCAGTTTTTTAAAAAATAATGTTTTTACATAAATTCTTAAGGAAGTTTCATCGCAGTTCATTTTGCCAAATTTTTAAAAATTATGTTTGTACATAAATTCTTAAGGAAGTTTCATCGCAGTTCATTTTGCCAAATTATTTATAAAAACCACTTCGATTTGACTGTAGGAAAAAATTGATCTCAAGGCCCTGGCTAAACAAACCGAAGGAAAGAACTGTAAGAAAGAAGATTTTTGCGGTGGTCTACGATGAACTTCTTCATTTTTCCGGGTTCTACCGCGTTGGTTGATGTGGTGATGACAACAGTTTCGCTGTCACTACTGCCAGCGAACTGCACTCAGTGATCCACGCTCCTCAGTAACCTCACCGACGGGCATAGTACTGCCTTGGAAGTGCTATCCACGTGGCATCCAGTTAAAAGATCAGGGTTGAGATAACGGTTCCCTCTTTCCCGCGTTATCGTTATCGTTATGCAAAACGCTAACCGACCTAGAAAGGCAATGCCCACAGTTACTGTCCTAAGAGCGCATAGTGATTTAAGGACGTTCGGTGGCTTCACTCTTAACTTAAGGGAATTCGACGAAACTTGTAATGAAGCATTAATTATGTTTTTTAAAGCTACTAGAATTTTTTCAAAATTATTTACCGCAGATTTCTTAGGATATTTGATGTGGAAGTGGGCATGAAATTACATGGGTTCTTATGGGAACGCGAGGTGCGACTAGCTTTATTCATCGAAAAGAACGTTTTCTAGTTAAGAATAAGAAAAATAAAAATAATTAGAATCATCAATAGAATAATGTAAGAAAATCATTTGATATACTTTATTTTTTAATTTTTGTTTTTCTTATTCTTAACTAGAAAAATGTTCTTTTTGATGAATTAAGCTACTCGTACCTTGTGTTCCCATAAGAACCCATGTAATTTTTTGTCCACTTCTCGATCAAATATCTTCAGTAATCTGCGGTAAATAATTCTGAAAAATCAGGTAGATTTAAGACAACATAAGTAATGCTTCCAGCAAGTTCCGTCGAATTCTCTTAAGTTGAGTGAAACCGCCGAACCTCCTTAGAAGGAAGTTCCATCGGATTTAATTTTGCTAAATTATTGATGAAAACGACTTCGATTTGACTGTGGGAAAAAATTGACCTCAAGGCCCTGGCCAAACAAACCGTAGGAAAGAACTGTTTGTGGCATCAATGCATCCTCTTCTTAACAAAAAATATTTCCTTCTTCATATTTCTTGAAATGCTCCTCCTGCCTTCATTACGCCCAGATCCTGCCCCCCCCCCCGTCCCCCCTCCCCACCCAGGGAACCCCCCCCCCACCGTCATCTGGCTCCTTATAATTTTCTTACGATTTTCTACTTTATTTTATTTTATTATAGACAGGGAAGCATTGAAGTATTTAACTTCATGGTATCTAAGTTAACGGTATTCGTCAAATGATACTACTGGATGAAAATAGAGTCACTAAGAAGATGTAAATTACTGTTATTGTTGCACTGTACGACTCGACAATGAGATCCATTTGCAGATATGCATCAGGCGTTTCAGAATTCGTCACTTAAACTTCATTCATTTCGAATGAAGATCTTGAAGGACATGTGATGCCGAAGGGAGTCAAAAATCAAACGCCAAATTTTGTGTACTGATTTCGTTCTGCACCAAAGCGAGTGACACGCTGTTATTGAATGAAGCTCGGATGTATAACACCATTGCGCCGCAGGTAATTGATAGTAAGTAAAAACTATGACTAACCTTTCTTCCCCTTTCCACTTGGGCAAATGCATAGCGCGTTTCATGAAATAGTATCCATAGAATATGCGTAATAATTAGCCTTAATAAAATGAAAGCAGGAGTAAAATATCGGACGAGAAAAAGCAACCCAAGGATGTGGATGTCGTCATTAATTTTCATGAAAGTCATGACGTTTAACGATATAGTTATCATTTTGAGTTTGTTTACCCCCACAGCTCACAAGAGGGCTTTTAATATTCCGATTGGGTTTTAATTGTACTTTTAAATTGAGTATCTCCTCCCCCTCCTCCCTTTAAAGGACATGCGATTAGGGTCGGCCTTTGCAAGGCACAGTGGAACCCGTGTCTGTGAGGTCAATGAGGCTCATTTTATTCTAATGCTCGATTTATTGGAGTTCGTTGCTCTGATTATCAGCGACAGAGAAATTGAATGCCATTAGACTGGAATATTTATTAATTTAAAAAATATTAAAGTCACCGAAAATTTAAAACGGGCTATTTTGGATCAATTTAGTTCAACTTCTAGCCCTCGTTAATATTTAAGAACGGAAACGAATGACATGAGTCACCTCATGCACCAATCATTGGACTATGGACATGCAAAGTTTCAACTACTGGTTAGAAAAAAATCACATTTTGAATGTTTGATTGCTTTTTTCTATTTCATGCCACTGTGAATGAGATGCATTCGTTGGCTAATGGCGCTTCCCTAATGTATTTTTTAAAAACCCTGCCAACTCCGTGGAGTTGTCTGGACGTCACTTTATTGTTTCTTACTTGTATACAGGATATAATTTTGGGGTACCTATAACTTAATCCCCTTATTTGCAAACGTCTTTTCTCTATAAATGAAAAGGAAAACTTTGTCTTATTACACCAATTTATTTTACGGTACGACTAGTTTCGACGAAGCGGCGTCATCTCTAGCTTGATTAGTCATTCTTTCATCATTTTAGTATATTTTTTTTGAATTTACAGTTATATTTCTAGCATAATTAGGTTTATTCTACTAATTCTTCTTTTTTTGCTTCATATTTATATGCTTTACATAGCTTCTTTCTTGCTTTGCAATTTATCATATCATACCCTCTTAATGTTAGTTGTTTCAAATAATACATGGGTGTATGTGTTCTTAATATTAGAAATGGGCGGTTCTCTTAAAAGTACCGGAGTTTTTTTGATGAGTATCAAAAAGCAATAATAGCTACTACTCGCCCGGTAGTACCGACGAAAAAATACCGGTATTTAAGTGAATGATTAAATATATTCAAAAATTACAAATTAACATACGTTTCATCCTAATTTTCCGGTATTTCGGCAAATACTAATATTAGTCCAAAAAGACGCAGAAATTTCCACCCATCGGCATTTTTAATGAACATTCATCGGGGGAATACACATCGGCTATTCAGTAAACATATTTTATTTTACGCTGTATGTTTGCGCTCGTCGTTTTTCGTTGGGACGATGTTAAATCATATGAAGAACGATCAGTATTATTTTAATTGTTATGGTGATCAATCTTTGAGGTCACATTAGCATATAAGTTACAGGAATAAATATTAGAATTTATACGGTTCAAAATCATCGTTTGTTTGGTGTTCGGCATGCGTCAAAAATTGATATTTACATCTTATGCCAATTATGCTAACAAACATATATCAATTTCACGGTTATGTAAATATGAAAAAAGACAGATGCATTACGAGGTCATTTGAAAATTAGTGAAGTTAGTACATTTTCGTAGTTAGTTCCGTTATAATAAGAACTTAGAAGTAGCAATTTTCAACACATAAATATTTTAATTCGACCCGGGTTTCGATGCACTGTATCATCATCAGGTACATAAATTTGTAAATCAAAGGTATATATACAAGAGAAGGTGGGGGAGGGATGTTAGGAAAGTGGAGGGAGGGGAAGGGGAAAAATTTCAAGGGGGGGGGAGGGAGTTTTATTTACACAAGAATATCGTTAACATTTGAAATTTGAAAAAAACCATAGGTTCGTCGAGGTGATGTCCCGCGGCGCGGCGCGTCGAGGGGGAGGAGAGGAGGGGGAAGGAGGAGATAAAGAAATTACTACTTCTAACTTCTTATTATGTTCATATTCCACAACATCTCGCCCGATTCCTCCCCTTTTTGGTTAGTTCCGTTAGTTGACGCAAGATGGCAGCACTGTCTAAATACCGGTAATTTTAGTACCGATGCCGTCGGTAGTACCGATTTTAAATACTGGTCGATACTACCGGATTTAAAAAATATAGTATCGGAACTACCGAATGCCGGTATATTTTTCGCCCATCCCTACTTAATATGTTTTTTTTTGTTTGTGTATTGGATCAAGGCTTAGCTTGCGTTGTTTCTCTGCTCCTCCCATCTCGAAGTCCGACGTACTACGTTGCGGTAAGCATTGCAGCACTCGCTTGCTGTTCATTACCGCACAAACAAGGCCTCGTGCACGCAACACACGAGCGTGCACCACGGTGACCCGAAGAAGAACACGGGCGTTGTGGAACGTGGCCAGAGATCGCGTGAGGGGGTTCTTCCGACCGACCCACAATTCCTTTCGCTCTCCGATCCACTACCCCGTGAATCGAGAAAAGAAAAGAATGGGCATTTGCGAAAAAAACAAAATAAATGAAATAAGGAAGGCGGGATAAAAAAAAACAAGACACGTCACGCTTTCGCGTATCCACGGAAGGAAGAAGCCACGGTCCGTATTTTTACTCTAACAGTGCAAAAGGGGGAGTTGTTCCGTTCGCCTTTTCCGCTCGCCCCAACAATGCTACTGCGCGTGACATATTGTTGCTGTTGGCGCCGCGGGTCTACGCTTCGTGATTCTACCGTTCAGCTCGCACTGCGCTATATATTTTACCCGGCCACGCAATGATACATGGACCGACCTCGAGACGCTGGTTAGCCGGCTTTAATCTTCCTTCCGTGTTCTTCAAACGGGACGTGCTCTTTCCGGGTGCATCACTGTAGTAGCCCAGTGCAATTTCAACGGGCACGGAGAATAAACACGTGAATTAATACGTTATGCTATTATCCTGCTCAGTGATATACATAGTTGTATCATCAGGTTAAAGAAAAGAATTAAATGCTGTCTTTGCGAACGGAAGTGCTGTTTGTTTTGCGAAAAATGGTCCACCCAATCACGGCTATCGCGCCAAAATTGTCCAACAATCCCATATGTAAATGCTGTGCTCATATTCAGTTGATGAATTTTTAGAAAAAAAATATTATTGCAATGTGAAAATACTACCTCCACTTTATCTATTGGCGTATTAACTGTATTATCTGACTGATACATCCAATATCCCCGTTAGCGCATTTTAATGGGGTAAATATTCTCCTGGGCTATCTCACCGCAAGTGTCATCTTACTTTCACCTTTGATCTATAGTTGCACTCAGGGCTAAACCCCAATGGTTACAAATTAGTAGTGTCTGGGTAATACTGAAAAACATATTGAATCCACCACATTTTTTATTTGGCCGCGGTAAATTAATTTTGGAAAGACGGTATTCGTATTACACTCGTGTTAATTAAAAGTTCAAGCATTTTAAAGTGGTTTGAGGGAGATAGTTCCCTAATCATATTGGAGACCATATTCAAATTTTATTTTTTGATTTCAGCGTATGTAAGTAGTACGAAATAAATATGGTAGTATTAATGGCGCAAATATATATTTAAATATGACCAACATTCTCAGTAATTAAATAAATAAAGCTACATAAGTCTCTAACTTGACTCATTTTTTCCCGCCGTACAGATGAAAACCCTTCAAAACAGCAGGTTTTTTTTGCGGTTCTGTATAAAATTACTGTGGTGAGTAATATATTACACGCAGTACAGAGATAGAGTACACACTGTTAGTTTTTTGACGAAATCTAGGTGCTATAAGTTCCTAATTTGATTAATATTCTCCCTCTGGAGCGCACAGCCATAATCTATCCCCCATGTTAAACAGCTTGTATTTTCAGGCAAGTTGCTCAAAAAGTAGTTTGGCAAGGGGTTGATATTTTGATATAATTGGAAAGATGAGAGTTTTTTCTTTGAAATGAGGCCAAATTCATCAATTTCTAGGTGAAGTGATTTTGCGCTCAAATTACCTTAAAAGCTATTTTACACCCAAAAATGTCATTTTGACTAATAACTCAGGAATTTTATTTCAAATACAAGATTTTGTTGTGAACATTGACCTTAGAGTCACTGGATACCATCGATTGTCGCTGCTTTTCTCTGGCTTTTTATCTCTGCACCACTTAAAAAAAACATGTTTCGGTGCTCTCCAGCAGATATTCCACGAAACGACCCAATTGAATAAATATATTCCTTCATGTGGATCATTACGATGTATATATACCATAGAGAACCGTAAACTTTCTTTTTTAAGAGATGCGACGTTAGACATCAATTGAAAAGTACCCATGTAGCACTGACGGTACTCCTCAGTAGGTACTAGCTCCTTATTTCACACTTCAATTGAATCGTGAATTTAGAAAAGAGGGTCACCTAGGACATTTTTGAAAATAGACATCTTCCCTCTTTTTCCATGTTTTCGTGTAGACAAATGTTTTATGATCGAGAAGAGCTCATATCTGCTTTCCATAAAGCATTCAGCAGGAGCTTCAGACAAAAAACTGCGCTCTTAATTCAAATGGTTTGACAGAAATTCAGTTTATTTTGCCTCTAGAAAATTTTCAAAAATCCAAGATGAGTCAATTTATAAATTCATGATTCAATAGGATTTTTCCTTAATGTGTCTGTTACTCATTGTCAGTAAAAAATTAATTATTTTTCTTTCCCATTTATGGAAAGAAGAATGCCTATAAAGGAATAATGATTAATCTAATAATTTCTCATTCCATATTAACATTTACAAACGCAATGTATTGTCATAAGAAATAAACCGGGTAATTCAAAATCCTTGTTTGGCTAAATGAAAGTCTGATATTCATTTATTTAATATTTTACATTTATGCATATTAATGCCATTTACAAAAACAATTTAGTCCCCGCTAAGTCTCAAGGACTTGTCACTTGATTATTTAGTAAGTAGTAATATTAGTCCTCTAACCATTCTGCAACCAACTTCACAGGAGAATTCAGGCTTCTAATTGTGCTGTACAGCTGCGTTGGAACATTTGGAGCTGACCTCCGATTGGTCAATTGCCAATTCTACGGACCACGACAATTTCTGGAGTTTTCGGTAAAGCCTTCTTGCTCACCCCATTCTTGGTAAGAGACCTCTTATGGCTGAAAATTCAAATAGTGCCCAGTTATAATGCCAAGTGCTCCAAGTCTTAAGGTACGAGAGCAACCCCAGAAATACGGTCTCCTATTTTTTTTTAGAAATACTAAAATCCGTTTGTTTTCTATAATATATACATCATTTTAAAGTCTGAAAATTTGTCTATTTTTCTGTATAATTACCATTTGGGTCGATGTATTTTTGTAGACGCTGAGACAGTTTTTGTACGTCCATGTCATAACAGGTCGCCACCAAGCATAAAGTCGACCAACAATACCCCCTCTCCGATCCCAAAACACAGGAGCCATGACTCTACCGGCATATGTACTGTGTTTGTTTGAATTTTCGCGGTTTGGGAAAAGAGGAATGTAAACTCTGTACACCACTTGCGAACGTTTTTGACATCCATGCGCGACTCTCCATACACTTCCGTCAATTGGTTTGATGAGTCCTTTCCTCGCCCACTCTCCTCAGCACCTCCTCGTTTCTCACTTTATCCTTCCAGCTCACTTTTTCCATCTTCCTCCATATCCACATCTCCAGGGCTTCCAGTCTTTTTTCATCTTCCTTTATAACTGGCCAAGTTTCCGCCCCATATAGTGCCATACTCCATATAAAGAGGAACCTTTTAAATACTATGATTCGATGCGTTTGTAGCCCCGATTAATTTTTTTCACCCGGTGACCTCTGAGTGACCCTTGAAGGTCAAGGGATGACAAGAGGGATCTGAAGACCTTACCTTCGATCTTGGCACATTTTTAAACCTATGATTCGACAGGTTTGTAGCGGCGATTCGCATTTCGTCACCCCTACGACCTTGACTGTGCCCTTTCAGGGGTCACGGTTGCAATTTCGAAATAAAAAGCTCTTCCATCGTGTTTCTTGTGCCCAAAAAACTAAAAAATTGAAAGTTTCGCAAAGAAATTGTCTTTTTTGTATTTCGAAAAATTTAACATGGAAACCCCATAAGGCAAAATGTGGATTTTTGGTTGGACCCCATTTATGGGTCAAAAGTTCATATTTATAAAATTTCGCTTGCATTCAACAAAACTTACGACTTTTTTCTACCTAGGTACCAAATTTCATTCATGTGGCACGAAAGAAAGTGTCTGAAATTATAGGATAGATATGACACTCGATCAATGGGACACTCTGTATAGCACTTCACTAGTTTCTTCTTCAAGTATTTGTTCTAAGGCCCACAGAATAGCTTCCTTTTCCTTTGGAATCCTTATTTTGCTAATGCTATGCGTCTTTTTATCTCAGCTGTGCAAGACATATCTTCTGTAATAATACTCCCTAGATATTTGAAGCTCTTCACTTATTCTATGCATTCCCCTTCCAGTTTGATTTTAATTTTCTCCCCTTTTCCTCCGATGACCATACACTTGGCCTTCTTCTTGTTCATCTTCATCATTCCATATTCTATACATTTGGTGTTAAGGTCCTCTAACATTTCAATCACATAATATACATCCTTCACATGGAATACATTAATTCCTATCCCCCTTCCCTTTAGTGGCTCAAGTGACCTCAGTTGCTTGTCACCCTCCCCTAATTACTAATACTGCTATAAAAAGTATTATCTTATACCAGAGATAGGATCATATTGGACCCAAGGGGCGACTAATTGGTCCCCCCGTGGAGCCTAGCACCAGTCACGAGATCTCTCCTAAACTTATCAATCTAACCTTTGATCTGTAGATGGTCTCTTCATAAGTATCCCTTTGAAATTCAAATTTTTATAACCGAGCTGATCATAAACTCAATGATCAATGCTCATGCTCTTCTGAGGGGAGATGCAGCCAAGCGATGCGACCTTCAGGATATATGATATGTGTTCCTTTTGCAATGTTTCTTCATTGCTAATGAAGTAATTCCCATAGCTACTCGGTCATGAAATTCTTTATAGTTGATTGTGTATTTTATTGAAATATTATTTGTGTAAAAAGTTGTTGCAAGAATTCCATTTAAGGTAGTTTGAGCGATAAATCACTTCACCTAGAATTTCATGAATTTGGTATCATTTTAAAGAAAAAAAACTCATCTTTCCAATGATATCAAAATATTAACCGCTTGCCGAACTACTTTTCGAGCAATTTGACTGAAAATATAAACTGTTTTACGTGGGATAGATTATGGCTGTGCGCTCCAGGGGGAGAATACTGTAAACATTAGGAACTTCTTAACACCTAGATTTCGACAAAAAACTGACGGTGTGCAGTTCGTATGTTTTTCTCAACTATTTATAAAAATTAATCAATTACTCACCACAGTACTTTTTGCAGAATCTCAAGAAAACTTTCTATTTTGAAGGCGATTTCACCATACGTCGCGTCGTGAAAAAATGAGTCAATCTAGAGACTTATGTGGTTGTAGTTATTTAATTACTGAGAATTTTGGTCATGTATAACTATATTTTGTGCCATTAATACTACAATATTTATTTTATACTTCTTGCAGACCCCTAAATGAAAAAATAAAATTAGAATATGGTCTCCATTATGACTAGGGAACTATCTCGCTCAAACTACCTTCACGTGTTTACTATTTTAATTTCATTAATACTTCTCTCAGGTGTTCCATTATTTTTATCTATGTTTTATTATGCTGTTATCTTTATTGACGTGTCCTATATTTGTACGCAAACTTCAAATTTCTGGATAAATAAATATATATTATTATCATTATTGAAGTATATGTAGTGCCTACTTAGCTCTCAGGATAAAAATTTCCGTTAAAATATTTTTACATTGACATTCGGTAAATGTCACAACGATTATATTTCGCCTATTGCCGTTTTGCATAGTGGCACGTCTTAATATGTAGTTACACTCATCATTCGCAAGCAAGTTTTTACGTAAAAATGAAAATTAATTAAACGAAATAAGTTAATCAAAATATAAATCAGCAGTTGTCGTGTGACTAAAACTTTTGACCTCGTTTTAAAACCAATGAAAAAGGTAGTCTTAATAATTATGGCGTGAAACTTTGAGAATTTAAAGATTTGATGCCTCTATTCTGTTGGTTGTGGTTGCCGACACGTTAGCTAATTTTAGGTTGCCTTATATAGCTGCGTCTTTTGTTTCTACTGCTAAAAAGTACCAATTTGTCCACTGGGTAAATTATATAAATCTACATACAATGTGCCAACTATGCTTCAGAATTAATTGAGGTAGTCATTCCAGCTGGTGGGATTACTGTTGAGTCCATAACATTTTTAACTCGGATTCTCATTATACCCCTGCTTAAGGTGGTTTGAGAGTGATAGTTCCCTAGTCATAGTGGAGACCATATTCAAATTTTATTCTTTGATTTAAGCGTCTGTAAGAAGTACGAAATAAATATTGTTCCATTAATGGCGCAAATATATAGTTATATATTCCCAAAAATCTCAGTAATTAAATAAATAAGGCTACATAAGTCTCTAACTTGACTCATTTTTTCCCGCCGAACGGCTGAAAACCCTTCAAACCGGCAGGTTTATTTTGCGATTCTGTAAAAGTTACTGTGGTGAGTAAAGGATTATTTTTTATATATAGTTGAGAAAACGTGCAATCTGTACACCGTTAGTTTTTTGATGAAATATAGGTGTTATAAATTCCTATTTCCTTCAATATTCTCCCTCTGGAGCGCTCAGCCATAATCTATCCCATGTAAAACAGCTTATATTTACAGGAAAATTGTTCGAAAAGTAGTTCGGTAAGGGATTGATATTTTGATATCATTGGAAAGATGAGAGTTGTTTCTTTAAAATGAGGCTAAATTCATCAAATTCTAGGTGAAGTGATTTTTCGCTCAAACTACCTTAACAGTCTCTTGTGCCAAAATTCTCCGCAACCTGCTCATGCAAGTGTTTGTGTCTTCGACACAAGTTCTCTTTCTTGATGGTATAACTTTCGATTCCCAGGAATTTTATCGGAGAAATCGGAAAACAAGGCGTAGCGCCTTAAAAGGACAATGTACACACGCGTTTTACTTCAGTGAAAATCTGAAAGTGAGAGAACCTCCCGAAGACGCTACTGCGCAGGTCTACACCGTTCGTATCGACGCAATAGAGACATAATTTTCTAAATTTCCGTTTTCCGTTTTGTAGATCTGATCAGATCGAAAATGCATTTATCCTTTGCATCTCGGTTCACGATCGAAAATCGACCTATTCGGTCCTTTATGGACAACGCCATGAAAAGCCTACTTTGCTCACAGAAGCAGGACTGTTACGTGCAACCTAAGAAAACCTCGAACCACGTGAAATTCCATGAGAACTTATGTCTTATAATGAGGGAATTACTTGGGCGATACTGCCAAGGAATACTGTAATGTTTCCGCCATTCTCTACCTCTGGCGAGAAAGTCTAATAAGCGTGGATTCGAAATGGCAATTAGGTGATGTCAGTGTGAGGGAAACATTACCGTCGCAATAGCTGTTTCACACTTGGTTCACAAAGTGAAAGAATGTGTTCATACCAATTAAGAACTTTGGGACAATCTATTTTCAGCGCCATCATATTTCTATCCTACGATTATATCTTAATATAAACCATTATATTATATTGTACATTATATTTGAGGCACAGTCCTGTGTGAGTGTATGTATGCTAACAAATACAGAAGATTCAGGCAATATTGCGTGTAATTTAAACATTATGGACGAATAAACGATGTACCTACCATTTTCCACAAATAAAACCTGCCGCAAATAAATAAAACTTTCTTCAAATAAATGAAGTTTTATTTATCTGTGGAAAAGTGATAAACCTATTATCCATTAATAATGTAATATTTTACTCCTTACTAATGTTGTAATGAGTACCGACCATGTACTTAAAGAAATAAAACTGCTAAAAAAATGCCTATGCAATTTTTTTAGCGGTACAAGTAACTATACCTTTATGAGAATTTCTCTTTTGTCTTCGCACTAATTCGGCCATTGTTGCCAGACACAAGATTTGATTGTTAAAATCCATTCCAGGATTGATTTAGAAAGTTTACCATTTACCGCCGATGGTATATTCCTACACTGTAAAGCTTGTCATTGTCATTACTGAAAACCGTCGAGTTAAACATCTTCATGGGCTCTCATAAATGGCAAAAAAATCTAAAACTGATGGAGGAAGTCTATAATAAGATAAACTAATTTATGTGCTTTATTCACTGGTTATCACACTGTTGTATCATTGTTTTGTAATTATCCTAGGAGGGAGGGATGCCATGTGTTTATTTACTTCCTCCGGGATAAATTATTCGAAGATCGTGAGTGGTGCAGCTGAAGATTATATCTTTTTATAGTATCTATCGTTGCACCTTGTACGAAATAAACAAAGATGTGAACTAAGTTTATTTCGCGGATATGATACTAAAATTGAAAATGAACGCCTTCAGGTGGGTGGGATCTAGGAATAAAATCTACTTGTAACGGTGTCAAAATTAGAATAAGGAATGGAGTTAGCCTTGTACATCGAATAGATAAGAGACATGGTGTAAACTTCTAAAATTGCTCGTTATGATCTAAGATATTCCGATTGGTAAAATGTTTTTTTGGAATCGCGACGCGCATTCGCGTGAGAAGATTTATCTATTCATGCTCCCCCACGGAGTTTCGTTGCATAAATATAAACCTTTTCATATTTAATGAAGAAGTCACCATTTAAACACAGTAAATTAGGTCTTTTTATCTTCTTCTTCTTCTGCCTTCCAGGTTTAGGCTTTAAGACTGTTCTGGGTTCACTTTACCATCTCATCCTTTGTCTTCCGACGCTTCTTTTACATTCCAAAGCCTGCTTAGGATAGCTTTCCTTAGGTATTCGTAGTACATGCTCTTTCCAACTATTTTTGCATTCTATTACTAATTTTACCGATATTGGCTGGACACCTAGTTCCTCCCTTATAGATGCATTCCTTACTTTCTATCTATCCTTGTACACTCTTTAACTGCTCGAATAAATTTTATTTTTGATGATTATATCTGTTTTAGTTCTTTTTGTTTTTTTCCCCAACATTCTGACCCATACAACACAGTAGGAACTGCCATCACTTCATAAAATTTTATCCGGGTTTCTTTTCTTGTTTTAGCTTTTAAATTTCTTCTTATTGTCCCACATATCCCCTGGAATGCATAAATTTTATTTGTGATATATTTGTCCTCGTCGTTCGTTATAACACATCGTAAATTAACTAAATAAATATTGAAAATGGGATACCTGTTCCTGTACTCGGTTTTCTATGACAATTTTTGTTCTTATCGGGTTGCTCCCTGAGAACGCCATTGTTTTAGTTTTAGCTTTTGAGATTTTAAGGTTATACACGGTTCTCAGTTGTTTTAATTTGTGAACTGCCATTTGCAATTTATCTTCTCTGTCTTGTATGATAACTTGGTCATCGGCGTATAACATCGTACTCAGTACTCAGAAGGATCTAACTCTATGCCTGGTGCTACATTGTCTTCCTTCCATCTCTTTAGAAGGTCATATATGTATAGATTAAACAAAGTAGGTGACACACTATAGCCCTGTGTTAGACAGGTTAGTGCCTTGGTTAATGAAAATTTCCTGTGTCAGCTGCTTTCCAGTATCAACCACAATTCTGGTACTTCTGTATAGGCTCTGAGTAACTTTTATAAAATGTTTAGGAAATTAAAGGCTTTTTTTATGTGTTTCACATTCCGTGAAATGTGCAGGAATTTTTCATTTTCCCACAAACCTAAAATTGATCATTTGAGTGGAAGGAGATTACATATCCCGGGTGTAGGTCCATAAATCATGTCAACTTGCCATTCGTACGTGAATAATACTGTTATGTCACTCTCAAATGTGCTGGTATTTGTCATCAATTTCTGCTCATGCAACCTAATTAAGACACAGCAATCCTTCGCCTAAAAATAGCTGTGAGTAGAACCAAGGAATCAAATGTACGAAGCAACAACAGCATAAACCATACTTCAGTATGTCTTTGCACCATAAGACATGTTTAGATTTTTCATGCGTAGAATATGATTATTCTGTATTCAGTACATCAGCAAATAAAATTCTGTGCAACTTTGGCCTTGTCAACGGTGTTCCTTACTTTTGAAGATCGTTACGGTTACGGATCGTGAGTAGAGACTGGGGTCGTATTATGTTGAATATTGATTATTACTGACTTGATCCTTACTGATTGATTATTGATATTGATTGAACTATTGATTATTACAGTAATCATTTCAATGTATTGCGATGATCATTTCATTGGTAGCTAAATTGACTAATTTCAGAAACTTAGAAAATGGCCAGTGCTTTGCTGTTGTTTTGATTATCCGGATGTAGATATTACACAAACATTTTTATTAGTTTCGCGAGGATACATTGTGCCTAGTGATTTTTAAGAGCTGACAAAATGGGCAGCACGGAATGCATTGGTGACTATCTAACTCTATCATCTTAACTCCCCCATTACCGCACATGTTCAACCTAAGACATTGAATGAGAAAATTTGTTATATTTCAAGTTTATCTCTTGAGAAAACACTATACGTACATGGGAAAAAATATTGTATTCCACAGACAAATCACTTTTGCGTTGATTCTGAAATCATGAGCTCAGCCTTGCTAGTTTATTTACGACCAATGGGGGCTAATCACGAGTTTTGCTTTTTACTTTATCGTGCAGGGTTCCATGAAAAATGATCACTTGAAAATCGTCTCTTAAAGATTCAAAGAATTGCCAGAGATATGGAATAAAATAGAATAACTTTTATTTAGAACCTGGGATGGATACATAACACATATGAATTAAATAGTAAAATATACAAATACATACAAAAATAAAGATAAAGGCCTCGAAGGGCATCTAAACAAATGTAGAATACAAAAATAAACAAAAAAACACATCAAACGACAATATATCAGTTGAAAACAGGTGTAAAAGTTAACAACTAAATTAAGTGAAACGTTTCTTTCAAATCATATAATAAAAAGTAAAATACATGTTTCACAAAATAAGACTCGAGTCAATGACTGATCATTATTTAAATTATATAAATCAGTATATTAACAGAAAAATGTAACAGATATTATGAGAAAGACGGAGTGGGGTTACGAAGGTAGTGGAATTACAGGTATTTTGTCTGGAATAAGTTCACCGATGACGTTTGACGAATACCATGGGGGAGAGAATTCCATAGTTTTAACTGCTTCTACCGAGAAGGAGTTGTGGAGTAGAGTTGATCTATGGGATATAGGAGTCTTAAAGTTGAATGGAAGGCAAACCTTCCGAATAACGACCGTGACGTCATTTCATCCATCGCTTCTTCCCTATTCTTCCCGATACATTCTAAAAGACGTCTTGAAAAGGCTTATTTGAAGATGTCCACTTCTGCCGGAAATATAACAGTATAATGATTTAGAAAACACTTTGAAAAAATATCCTCCTTCACCGGGAATCGAACCACGGGCCTTTGATCGATGGATGAAATGACGTCAGAAGGCGTTTTGCGGAAACAGAAAAAAATGACTATTGTGCATCTCTTTATGACATCAACTTGGCGAGCCAACATCGAAGACGGGCATTAAAAGCATTGGTTTTAGTACTCCATCGCATCGCCTCCCTCAATTATTTCGAAAATGTGATCGTTGCTCAATACGCAAAAAGCTTTCTTCCGATCAACGCAAAGAATGGCAGAGGAATTCGCTCATTTTCCGTTGTCATGGACACCTGACGCGTGAGGTGGGCGTTGTTTACGGTTTGCAATGGCGTCGATATCCCCCACCCTCTCCCGACACCACTTTCGCCCAGAGACCTCTCTTCCGATTAACCCAATTCGGATCCCATTTACTGAGGCAAATGTCTTTCTTTCCTATTTTTTTAAATGCCTTTCTCTTTCACATTGTTAGCTCGTGGGAAAATTTCCAGCCGCTGTAATCTAAGGGATGTATGGAAATGCCGGAATCCAGGAAGCATTCAAGATTTTATTGCTAAACTTAGGAGCACTGGGGTAACAGTAGCTCAACTATGTATGGATCTGGCAAGCGATGAGAGTGTCTCTAACCTAAAAAAAGACCTGTAATTGTTCAAGACTTTCTATCTCTCTAAAAATATCTCTTCCATCGTTCTAAATGAAGAAGTAAACCGAAGCCAATGAGAATTTGACTGCATCGAAGGAGATGCATGAAATCAGTTTGAAAATATTGACTGACTTAAGGAAACACGGAGCAGTCAATGTAAGACACTGGCGATAAGATGATGACCCATATTTGGGCATGCATTCCGGTGAGCAAAATTTGCCAGAGCATCCCTATGAAAGGAATCGTTTTTTTGAGGATTTTTTAAATTAAAGTGCCTATAAGTCATATACAAACTAGGTCCTTCTAAGCCACATGGCTTATCAGAAGGTTCCTTATTTAATTACAGAGCGGCAAGTTACAAATATTTGAATTCCGACATTTATTACAAAGAGTCATACATGTATTAGTATTAGAATACTAATATTTTAATATCATATTTTATAAATTTATTTACAAAAATCATTCTACCTTTAAATTTACGCATTTCTATTATTATAATATTATGAGATAATTTAACATAGTTTATAAAACATCAATTGACAGATCTCTCCAATAGGTGTTTTTTTTAATTTAAACTTTAATTTTCTAATTGATTCTACATATTTTAAGTTATTGGGTAAACCATTGAGAATCATTGGCACCTTAACGTTCATTTTATTTTTTCCATAGTTATTAAAATATCTGGGTACGTAGTAATTTGTAAATTTTCTCTTTTCCATAGAGTGTTTATAATTTGTAGATATTTGATTTGCAGATTTGTAAATATAGTTGCGATGAAAGAACTTCAATTGAGTGCCATAATAAAACCAACAGGGAAAAGAAAAGGTATAAAATTGTACACGAAACCGTCAAGGAACAGAAAACATGAATTCTTCGAAGGATTTTTAGGATTGTGAATCTTTCTATTTTTTTTAGATCATTTGTCGAGTCTGGTGGCTTGACTGAGTCTTGTTTGACAAGTATCTCCAGATCGAAGGGCTATTTATTATTATCAAAGGAAAATTATTGACGAGAGAAGATTCTAGAATATTTGAATGCCACATCTCTTCACGACAATTGTACAAAGCTACGTGATCATTGCATCAATATTTGAGAAATTGCTATTACTAAACTGGACTGATCTGATGATTCCCAATATTGAAAAGTTTTATCGACGGTCAGGATCATTTCCTTGAATAAAAAAAATTTCAAAGTTCACTTTTTTGATCGACGGAAATCAAATTAAAGTACTTTCGTGGCGTCATCAAATCAAATTGTGATTTATCTATCACTGAATTGCATATCCTGATGGAGAATTGATGGATGTCACAGGGGATAGTGAAAGCATGATCAGATATTTGAAATTATGATTAAGTTTTGATCAATTTATTACATAACACTCAAGTTTCTCGGCTTCCAGGCTGTGATTTCCAGCAGCATATGTTGGTGCTACTGGAACTGCCGAAACCGTGTTCATCATCGTAGCTCACTCATTGTGCTCCTCAGTTCGTCATGAACTTGCATCCATATAATGCAAAAATATGGCGAATCATAAAATAGGATGAAACCATTGATGAGGAGGATATGAAATATAAGTTGGTGATTTGAGCCGAACTTTTTCGTTGCATGGAGTAGAATTTCGTAGTTTATATTTTTATTTAATTCATAGACCTATATCTCCTGAAAGACGAAATTATTGCATAAATAAATATTTCAAAATTCGAGAACAATTTGTTGAACGTTACAAATGAGAGGATTATAAATGCAGAGGCATAAAAACAGTAATCTCTATCGAAGTCTAATCGCCTGCATCCCCTACTACAAAGGCAGTACGAGCCAGTCTGAATTATAATTTAAGCAACTTTTCTCCGTTTTCGAGAGATCGTTTGTTCGAGAGATCGAAACTCTCCTCGAGTGCTCCACTCCACGTCTAAAGCTACGTTTACACGTAGCAGTCGACTGCTATGACAGTCGACTGTTAAGCTCGACTCGCACGTGTGGACACGAACTACTATGCGAGTAAGAGTCGATAGGGGACTAGGTCAAACGAGATCGACCCTGAATTCGAGCTATCAGCGAAGTAGAATCTTTTCTATTTTGAACGCAGTCAAGCCATGTGTATCGCAACCATCGAAAGCAAAAACATGGCGGAGACCGGCAATTACAAAAAGCTCGTAAGGAAAAAGTTGTCGGAGGGAGAAACATTTAAATTTATTGAGAGGTACAGACACCATAAATGCCTCTGGAATGTGAGATCGCACTCGTACAAAAATATCAGTGCGAGGAACACAGCCATTTCAGATTTGGAAGTATTTTTTTCATAGACATTCCTTGGGAAAGCTTATGTTGTCATTCTTATTTCTCTGAGCTTCCAGTGTTTCCGAAAAAAGTTTTTTTATGAAGTATCGCTAAATCTCGTTCTATACACGCAATTGTAAATTATCAACCTTAATATTTATTGGTAAACTTAAATAAACATTTCCCTAATTTCATATTATTATCGATCATGTATACTTGATTAAGGGTTCCACGTCCCAAATATTATTATATCCTCCCTTTGAAAAATGAAGGCGACATCTAATCATTAACGATAGTCGTAGTTAAATATATATAGGCACTTAAAAATGTTGAATGCTGACAGTCCTAATGGTGATCCCTCAACGCTTGTCATTTTGAAGGCATTGCTATTGACTTCATAAGTTGAAACCTTGGTTGACAAGCGAAATTAGAAATAATAATAATATGTAAAATAAAAATTAAGGCCTTCATAATGTCTTCGTAAGCCGATGCCTTGGGCAGGCAGTGAAACAACAAACAGTATTACAGACGAGACAAAATGTCGTTCATTTCATATTATTAGCGATATACTTGAATAAGGGAACCTACCCATAATAAAATCTATCCTCTCTTTAACTACGCATGCAACGTCTAATCACACTAAACCATATCGGTCGTATTAAAATATGTATTCTTTAATATTGTTTGTAGACGGTGAAATCGTGATCCCTCCACGCTTTCCCTGATTCAACTGTTTTCCCATGATTCTTACAGGAACTTCTTGGGACACTTTTGTGTTGATGATAGTAGCGATATATCGTGATCGAGCGACTGTCATAGCAGTCGACTGCTACGTGTAAACCCAGCTTAAAGCTGGGTTTACACGTCGAAGTTGACTGCTATGACAGTCGACTGTTAAGCTCGACTTGCACGTGTGGACACGAACTGCGATGCGAGTAAGAGTCGATAGGGGACTAGGTCAAACGAGATCGACCCTGAATTCGAGCTATCAGCGAAGTAGAATCTTTTCCGTGATCTTTTCTATTTTGAACGCAGTCAATCCATGTGTATCGCAATTATCGAAAGCAAAAACATGGCGGAGACCGGCAATTACAAAAAGCTCTTAAGGAAAACGTTGTCCGAGGGAGAAACATTTAAATTTATTGAGAGGTACAGACACCAAGAATGCCTCTGGAATGTGAGGTCGGACTCGTACAAAAATATCAGTGCGAGGTACGCAGCCATTTCAGATTTGGAAGTATTTTTTTTCGTAGACATTCCTTGGGCAATCTTAAGTTGTCGTTCTCATTTCTCTTAGCTTCCAGTGTTTCCGAAAAAAAGTTTTGTTCATGAAGTATCGCTAAAAGGTATTGATGAAGCGCAAATTGCTAGAGTTGCATTTTAATTGTAACTGTAGCGGTGGAATTGCATTCAAAAGCTTCCGATTTGAGTTATTTTTGGCGCATATGGTACTTTATAATGTTCCCTAGGGTCTTATTTACACACAAAAACTATCACTGTTTACATATATCAAGTCGCACTTCATAATTTGGGGGGGAAACTGATACAAAAATCGTAAATTATCATACATATTTGGAACGTGATTCATGTCCTCTTCGCTTGGGACGTTTGTGAGGGAAATTTGTGCATTAAGTTCTTATTACGCCAATAAATGACGTTAGATAAATATCAAGCATGGTATCAATGATTTAATAGAATGCTTATATTATCAATATACGCTAAAATACACTATTGAAAGTTATTCATAAAGTACGAATTGAGGGATTTCCCTTGTTTACCTTTCGTCGCTAGAAATATTTTATCGTTAATTTCGACCATAATATGCCTCGTACAGCATAAAAACGCATTTCTCAATTTAAAGCAAAATGGTACTAATACCCTGAGAGGTTAAATTGCAACAATAAACAATTATATATTTATTCAATAATATCATACCTTACGAGGTGCTGCCCCACGAATGCTGACGCTGATATGAAAACGGGGTAATTGTTTACTCCACAACGCACCGTCGCAACGATGCAAAAACGGCCACATGAAAACGTAGCTTTATAGATGAGACAAAATATCCTTAATTTCATATTATTAGCGATATACTTGAATAATGGAACCTACCCATAATAAAATCTATCCTCTCTTTAACTACGCATGCAACGTCTAATCACACTAAACCATATCGGTCGTATTTAAATATTTATTGTTTAATATTGTGTGAAGACGGTGAAATCCTGAATCCTCCACGCTTTCCCTGATTCAACTGTTTTCCCATGATTCTTACCAGGATTTCGATGAGAGTTTTGAGTCGCTACAGCTATTGGGACACCTGGATGTTGATGATAGTAGCGATATATCGTGATCGAGCAACTCTCATAGCAGTCAACTTCGACGTGTAAACCCAGCTGCCGTCTCTGCTGATGTTTCGATCATCGACTCGTCCATTGTCTCCAGAGCTGAATGAACATCGCTTTTTGAACCAAGCATCCAGCGTCTTAAGAAGTAAATTTCACGTTCGCAATAGGTATAATAAACTGCAGAGTCATTTTTGTTTTTACCGAATGATGGCATGAGTTCTCAACATTTTAATCCCTAATGCCTTTTAATTTCCCTAATATTTCATGTATTACTCAAACCTAAGTTTTACTCCTCACGAAACGAGGCTTTTTACCCTTATATTTTGCAATCATTTTCCCTTTCTTTTTTTTTAATTAATGCAAGCTGAGTCAGAATCATGTGTGCTGCAGAGACGTTTTTCTCGCCGCTAATGAAGTGAGTCTGAAGCGCGCTTTTACATTTCGTTCTTCAAACGCGTGAAACCACCAACGGACACCATTAAAACCGGAAAGTTTCTCGTTTAAACTTCTCTTCAGCGGCAGACCCACTTCCGTCCTCCATGCCTTACCAAGCGCGGGATCTCCCCTCCCCTCCACTCCTCCTCCCGCACACACCATCCATCATAGACGCGGCAATTCCATCCTGCTTGAATAATCATCTTACTTTTACTTACTCTCCTCGCCTCGGAGAGTAGCAGTTTCCGCACCCGAAAAGGAACCGTGGGAATAAATACACGTAAACGCACAGGACAGGGCTGGCTAATTTATTCCTCCATCCGCCACTCAACGAACCGCCGCCTTTCCATTTTCCAGGCGCCGCTAATTGGAGCGCAAATTTTCCGAGATGGGAAAAAAAATCCCAGCTCTTTACACTCCGTGCATTCTATCTTCTGCCGCCGCGTCTCCATGGGAACCCGTATTGGGGGGAGGGGTGGGCCGGTCACTTTCCCCCTCCCCATCGTACGGTCACTCCCCCTCAGTCTCTCCCCCTGCCCCAGGTATCAGTTGGTTCATAACGAGTATTTTGAGTGGAATCAATAAGTCCTCTGTCCCTGCCCACCTTATTTCGTTATTGTTGTTTATTTTGTAATTACTGTGTATGTGGTTATATTAGCTATTTGTCTACATAATTGCCTTCCCACCTAGCAAATAGCTAAATTGCATTGTAATAATAAAGAAAATTAATTAATAAATACCTTTTCTGAGTATTAACATTTTGAAAAATATTTACAAAATCGATAAAGTCAGATAAGTCAGTAAATTAATTAAAACTGCAAACATCAATGAATTACACCAACTAGTAAAATAATTGGCGATGACTTTGGATACTTGGCGATACATTAACCAGTTCGGGTTGAGGGTAGAATGAACCTAACATTGTCGTTTTAGAACGACTAACTTGACAATTTTACAATCATTGCGATTGCACAAGTGATGTGGTATCGCAGTCACGCGCACGGGTGTGAAGATATGTACGAAAGACGGTGAAATTAGCCATGACAAAATAATTTGACTTGACGTGGATTCGAACCCGGATCTCCCAATTGCCGGTCAAGTGTGTGTTACACGACATGCACGACCACGTCTCCTGTGCTGCAATGCAGACTGGAGAAACGAGAACATATAATACGTATGAACCCTCTCCGCTGAAATTCACCTTGAATTAAAATGGATTGGTGGTGTGCAACTGGCTGACACACTTGACCAACAATTGGGAGATCCGGGTTCGAATCCCAGTCAAGTCAAATGATTTTTTTCATGGCGAATTTCACCGTCTTTGGTGCACAAATTTTCTTTCTTAAATAGAGATACCTATAAAAAGAATGGAATGAACTGCCTGGAGATGTTTTTGAGCCTTTCCCATTCACTGTCAAATGTTTCAGGAAAAGGTTATTATAAGATGCCAAATTGAATGTGTGTGTGTATATGTATATATATATATATATATATATATATATATATATATAAAACTTCTAGGAGAATCACTCGGGTGAAATAGTGTATATCGGTAAAAGTGTATATCGGAAGTTTTAATTTGTGAGTGTTCTTTTTTCCGTTTCTGTATTTTTATTGGCCACCCTCTTGGCATGTTTTGTATGTATGTATATATATATATATATATATATATATATATGCGGTTATATTATCTATATGTCTACATAATTGTCTTGCCACCTAGGTGATAGCCAAATGGCATTGTAATAATACATAAATAAATAATAAATCCAACGTTTCTTCTTTCCAGGGTGCCTGACACCTCCGCGACCAGGGTGCCGCCTCGCGGTCGCCAGACGCACTGCCAGGAGGCGGAGCGTGGAGGCGATGATGCACGGGCGCCAGGTTTCCCTCCCAGCCTCCTCCTTCCGCCTACTGCCCTCCTCCTCCTCCTCCTCCACACCCCCCCTCCTCCTCACCTCCACGCTACTCTTGCTCGCCTCCCGTTGCCTAGCAACCTCCGGAGCCTACTCATCCTACGACGACTACAGCGACGCCGGGAGGCAGCGACAGGTGAGTGAATGACACGACTCTTCAGACGCATATAATTTATTGATGATATTTTCAGACAATTTAAATTGGTAGAAGGCGTATATTTATTTAATTTTCCCTCGGAAAATTATCTCTCACTCTTTTCCCGTGTTTTTCCCCAACTCAATTACTACTAATGGTATGATAGTGGGAACTTAAGGATACGGCTTCCCAGGGCTATGAATATTAAGTTATTTATTTTCAATGTCCTCGAAAACAGCACAATTGGCCTTCTACATCGAGAAGTGTAACATATAACGATGGGCGAACACTCACAGCCATGTGATGAAAAATCCATCCAAGTGGGACTCGAACCCGCGACCCTGCGTTAGCAGGTACCCGGCTACTACTGCAGCCGACGATTAGTCTTGCCAATTGAACTGTTCTAGAAGGAGAGAGCATTGAGAAACGCCATATAACTCCTCCAGAAACCACGTCACTGTCGAAGTAGCGTCCCTAAGGTAACTCGAGCAGAAAACGCATTATTGCGCTTTATGAGAGAGTTTCATTTGATATATGATGGCCAGCATAGCTCTCCCAATATTCCTATCAATCCAAATACTTAATTATCTCACGAATCTGATCACTGGGTTTCAAATAAGCAGTCACTGATCGAGTGGTAAAGTTGTGAAATAATTGGGAATAAGGCATTCAAAAATTTTCTGAATGCTGCAATATTATATGATCATCGATTTTTAGAGTAAAATAGTGTTAACCAAGCTATTTTTAAAAATTCGACGCTCTAATAAAAAAAACAATTCTTCATTAAATAACATACACGACCCGGATTTCGATGAGTAATCGTCACCATCAGACGTTTGTTTGTGTTTGTTTTGTTTGCGTATCCATGGTAGTCGTCGTTACGTGACGTCAGAGGAAGGGGTAAATGAGGGGAGGAGATGAGGTTGTTAGAAACGGAGGCCAGGATAGGGGAGAAAGTTCAGGTACTCATTAATGAGGGTGATGCCTGGGTCATTCATAATGTTCAAAATCTCGAGCTGTTCCCATTGAGTCCAGTTCACGTTGGTCATTGCAAAATTTTTAAAACTTCCAGTTCAAAATCACTCTGCATAACGACGACTACCATAGTTACACAAACAAAACATTAATACAAAGGCCTGATGATGATGATTACTCATCGAAACCCGGGTCGTGTATGTTATTTAATGAAGCAGTTGTTTCTGTAAAAGTTTAATTATTTAAAAATTACAATAATATACCATAAAGTTACACTAGAACAAGTTAATTTTGAGCTTTAATTAAGAGCCTCGACAGACTTCGATTTTTTAAAAGCTCTTTGTCATTTTCAAGGGGTCCGACGCTAATGAATGACGTCATAATGGACCGTCAAAATCGGTGTAGGCTCTAAAATGAAGCGTGGAGTCGTAAAAAAAAGTTGTCTTCATTACAACATTATGATTAATTCATTTTCAAAAAGTCAGTTCAGTTGGCCAAATCTCAATTTCACAAATGGATATATGTGATGCAAGAGTAAGTTCAGTGGTGACCGGTTCGTTTACCTAATGACCGTATTAAAGTATAATAAAACGATGTATTGAATGTTAGTTTATTATTTCATGCATTTGCTACTCACAATAGAACAATAAAAGAGGTAAACTGAGGCAGATACGTTTGCACAAGTTTTTCTTTACGATATCATTAGCTTCACGTTTAAAAACGAATTGTTCGCCCAATTGCTCCATTTTTTAAAGGGTGTGCTTTGCTCCCTACCTCATCTGAAATTGTCGCTGCAGGCCATTCTCCGTGTCGGTACTCAACTTTGGCGACTGTGCACTTATGGTTTTCACTTTTTTAATATCAAGAAAGGATGGATCTTACCATTTCGAGACATTGTACATTTTAGATTATATGTTGAGGAAAATTGGTTCGTGTTAATTGACATTTTTCCGGGTTTTCAGCACGCTTATGTTCAGTTTCAGTTACCTGAAGGAGGTTCCGCCGCGACTGTGTGAGTCAAAACAAATATTAAATTCCACATTTTTTATATTTTCTCCAAAAAATCCTGCTTTCACTGATGAAATGCGTTACCTATAGAAACCCAAAAGTAAAGTAGAAAAAATGCAGATTATTCCACGAAAGTATTTTAAATGAGCACTTTTTTCCAGCCATAGGAGCCGACTGCAGCGCCATTTCCTACGAATTACCGCATTTTGACTTCAATTACGGCATTAATTCCATAATAACTAGAAAAATAAGGTGTTAAGATGCCTGAATTTTATTTTTATTCAATTTCTCTGGATTATTTCCTTCATATGAATAGTTTTCCGCGAAAATGGCATTTATATTTTATGGAAAAATACTATTTTTCCTCGTGTTTCTCTCATTCCTCCATTGAACACCATGAAATTTCAAGTTCAATTATAGAATAAAATAGCGTAGAAAGGTATTATTTTGTTGTTCATATCAAATAGCGGACAACGTTTTCTACAAGTAGGCAGAATATGAATAAAATGACATTTAAGTCATTTTACGGTGGAACCTCCTTAATGAAAAATATCGAGTAATGAATGTAAAGAGTAGACCTTCATCTTGTGATTGGCTCAAATTGCAATCTTCCACTCAAGCGCTTGAAAGATACATTTTTGAAAATGCGAACGCATGTTTCGCGTTGTTTTGCTTCCAAGTCCGCGACTGCCGCCGCTTATGCCCCTGTACCTCCTTCCACTTGGAGATTCCCTCCTCTTCCACAACGGGAGCCTTCCCACTCCACCTGGGTCTCGGAAGGAACCAGACGCGACGCGACGCGACGAGGAGAATCTGAGAACTAGTGAACACCCTTGTGCACCTAATGGTGGAAACAGGATTCTTTTAACCGACTAGCATGCAACTTTGGGGATGAAAACTTAAGCGATCTGATCAACAACCAATTCTGATCTAGTACTCACCTCACTTCAGAAGGTTTTCTGGCAATACTTTGATGGATTTCTAAAAGAAAATTGGGTGGAAAAAATGAAAATAAAATGGCGAAATGGTTAAGCGGTGGTTTAACAATTCCACCGATCGAAGCAGTAACCTCGACGCGTATTAAAGGAATATTTCTTTTGCTATCGGACGATTCTAGTGGCCCTTATGCCCCTGCGATCCCGATAAGCCATTGGCTTGTCTTCAGGTTTCTCAGGGGTACCAAACCACCAGAACTTGACAGAAACATCCATACCCTGGGCATGCGAAAAACCGACCCAGGCGGGACTCGAACCCGCGACCGTCGGATTAGAAAGGCGAAGACTTTACCCCGCCAACACCGGGGCCGGGTTTTTACACCAATATCAGCCGTGGTTGCGTTTATCCTGACTTGACACCACTCTCTCCAAATTTCCTCTTAAATCAACAGATATATCTTCACGAAATCGATTTCTTTCGATGTCGTATCTACCGCCAATTGCTTCCAGAGTCATATCCGAGCCTTCCTCCCTGCAACAATTCTCCTCACACCCTTCACTTATTTCGTCAGGGCTACATGTCTCACAATGTCTTCAACGAGGCTTTCCCTTTTTCTTTTAAGGCGGTTCCACCGTAAAATGACGTAAATTTCATTTCATTCATATTCTGTCTACTTGTAGAAAAAGTTGTACTATATCTGATATGAGCAACAAAATAATACCTTTCCACACTATTTTATTCTATAATTGAACTTGAAATTACATTATGTTCAAAGGGGGAATGAGGGAAACTCGGGGAAAAATAGTATTTTTCCATAAAATATAAATGCAATTTTCGCGAAAAACTATTCATAAGTAGGAAATAATCCAGAGAAATTGAATCAGAATAAAATACAGGCATCTTACCACCTTATTTTTCTAGTTATTATGGAATTAATGCCGTAGTTGAAATCAAAATGCGGTAATTCGTAGGAAATGGCGCTGCAGTCGGCTCCTATGGCTGGAAAAAAGTGCTAATTTAAAATACATTCGTGGAATAATCTGCATATTTTGTACCTTATACTTTTGGGTTTCTATAGGTATCGCATTTCATCAGTGAAAGCAGGATTTTTTGGAGAAAATATAAAAAATGTGGAATTTAGTATTTGTTTTGACTCACACAGTCGCGGCGGAACCGCCTTAACAGTCCCCATAAGAACGTCTTCGCAAGTGTCTCTCTCACTCAATAAGCCTCTCTGCATTTTCTTCTACCACGCTTGTGACTTACGATTGGTCCCGATCTTCACTTAAACGTACGTCTCTGTCCATGCCACAGTGCCAAATACAACGCAGGAGTAGACTTTATTTAAACGTTCTTATATCTGGGCCTTTGGAGCTGATTATAGACAAACTAAATAATATTTTTAGCCTCATATGAATGCGTACATGAGGCATGACCATCACTTTTGGAGCAAAACGTTTTACGGCCACTTGGGGTCCTTACTCCAAATATTGGAACTTAAAAAAGGATTTAAAAAAAGCGTTGTTAATACTAAGTATTATACCGTCTCAAAATAAAACCTTTGGAAGTAAATGACACGAAGATGAAGTGTTTGGAAGAGAAGGACAAGATATTATAGTTACTTAGGCAATTCCAAGGCTGCGGAAAAGGTGGATAAAGGACTAATCAAGATGTAATTGTTAGTTCAAGACCGGAGGATGATGAGTAAGTGGGGTTAAGGGAATAAAGGATTGGGCATATGGGGTGTAATTAGGGGGAAAGGAAAACCTTAATAGCTGAAGAGGAATATCATTCTGTGCCTTACGTATTAGCACTACATAGCAATGCTATAGCATTAAATTAAATATGATAGCATTAAATGTAAAGATTATCCCAACAATGCACGGGTACATCAGTCTTCGGTAACGGGCCATCAAGAGACCTGCATAGCTGGTTTCTAAGTAATTTATACGATATTTCACTTCTTATTTTTTTAAATGAGACTATTCAGATTGCTAGAGCTAAGGATAATATTTTGAGAGAGGACTTTTTCAAGCCATCAATGGCAAAAGCGAGGAAACAGCAAGGTGATGACTACTTAATATTGATCATGACGAGCGCTACTTTCTCTATTCTATTCCTGTTCACTATTCGCTTGAGTACCTATGGATGATAACCAAAATCGTGGAACCTTCGGCCTCTTAATTTTTCGTCACTAAATTTCTGAAGGAAGATGTATAATTCCAGACTTGCAAAGCAAGAGCACGGATATTTCTACTCCCAGAACAAGGTTTTAATCGAGAAGGGTCGTTCAAGAACTGTCAATGCGTACATTGTACCCGTGAGCGGAATCGGAGGAAGGATTTATGACGAAATTAAGATGTTGGTTGAACAGAGAATGAAGTGAAGAACTGCAATAAACCAGTCATCGGATTGAATACTGCTGATAACGATTCCTGTGTCTTTCTCTCTACCCCATTTTCTCCCGAAAACTTGATCTCAAAGTTGCTCGTAGTGAAGCGTGCGTGGTCGTATAAATTGCCTTCGGCGTGAAAACGATATCTACTTCTACGAAGTACCGTGCAAGCCACCACTAGGGTGTGTGGCACGGGGTGATTACACACCAGGCATGCAGCACTAGTCCCAGCACAAGACAGAACCTCGCACGCTCCCCCTGGCGCTAGATGCAGGCAAAAAAGCAGTAGTGAGAACAGTGCGCAGTCCAACCGGAAACTGGGAGAGTGATACGTAAAAGAACATGTAAACATGCACAACAATGCTATACACACATCTAGTGGTTAATATTACTGATACTGTTAATTTATGAATGCTACGAGATGCTACTTCATGCAGAGAATAAAATAAAACAATGCCGGACAAATCGACCGGTGTGAAGTGTTAGTAATGATATTGTGTTATCAAGCACAAGTGAAGATACTACTCTACCGTGATATGATTCCCGTGAGAAGAATTTAAAGAATCAAACTAGTTAAAATAAAAAAAAACACAAATATAGGAGGTGTGTTCGAAGGAATAAAAATAAAATCAGCTGATGTGCACGGGAGATATTCATATTATTTACATACGTGTGGAATGTTGCTCCACATGGGTGTGAAACCAGGGCGATAGGGAGGGAGGAAAAAAAGGAAACTTAAGTCTTCAGAACAGTGTTGCTTTAAGAGAACGCTCAAGTTCAGCTGTAAGGTTCAAATAAGAAATTAAAAAGTATATCAGAGGAGAAAGTAGTGCGATCTAAAGAAGAATACGAAACATGAGGACGAGACAGATAGGGCATATTCTGCGTCACAAGAGCTAGATCAATTAAGACAATTTTAGAGGGAATTAAGTTGGAAATAGAAAAAGAATAGAAATAGCTTTTCTTGTTCTGGAAACCAAGTCCCTTGGAACATATTTTCAAAATAACAATAGGTACCAATAAGAAAATAACAGACACAAATAAAAAATATCACTCAACCTAAGATCTAAAAAAATGTATATTTTTCCCAAGCCAAATTTGGCCCTCTTCAAACACTCATTTATCTATGTTGGGCCAAAATTATTTCCTAGATTGTCAGAGGCTCAAATAGTTTAACATCTTTTTTGAAAAGAGCAAAAAAATGGTTACTTAATGTAGAAAATCGATATGTATTTTTTTGTTAATAGTACGGTTAATACTCAATATATTTTTTTATGCACGACAGGTTGAGATTAAACAAAAAATTGTTATCTTTTCATGCATTTATTTATGTTTCGTATCTGGTCTCAGTTTACTTATTTTTTTAAGTTATTCGTATTGTAATTTGTCTTGAGGTTTCCTAATTTATCCTTATTTATTTGAAACTTAAGATGTGCTTGTAATGTTGATTCCACGGATAAATAAATATATTATTATATTATTATTTAGTGCGAGTCAAAAATATGGTGTTCAGAACAGTGAGGTAAATCAATGATCAGTCATGATCCTTTTGAACTGTGAGACGTTCCTGGATTATTTGATGTAATTTGGCAGGGAGTTCCACAATTTACAATAGGTGATCTAGAATGATTTTTCACATTTAACTGTGCGGTATTTGAGGGTATGAAATATGAGCTATGCGGGTTGATCTCTCAGTCCTTTGGGCAATAGATACAAAAGTTTTATATAAGTATGATGGAGTTTTCGTGTTGACTATTTTAAATAATTTTAAGTCCTTTTGAACCGTTCTTCTCTGCTCCAGTTTTAGACAATTCAACTTGATGTAGGAAGGAGTTACGTGTTCATCATAACTGACATTAAAGATGTATCGTAAACAGAAATTTTGGAGTCTTTGTAATTTAATGCTTAACTTTTTGTTCACATCGGAGTAAATAACGGAAAAAATAGTCGAAATGTGGAAACACTAAGGTCTGGACCAACCTCTGGCACAGTTTCATGGGGATTAGGTGTCTGAAATACTTCATTCTGTATTGAGTTTAATGGACTATTATTTGAGACGGCATTTACCTGCTCGCGCCAGGTTAAGGTGTTGATTAAATAAACTCCTATGGCTTTTGACTATGTTTGAGTAGTCAATCGGGATATTGTAAAGGGGATGTCGAGGAAGAACTCACCTTGGATACGACTGGTAAGGGACGATGTTGAATGTATGTACCAACTATTCAGAGTTGAAATAAAGAGAAGGCAATTGAGCCGACAGTTGGAAGACTGCTGCAGACCTATCTGAGGGTAGAGCACCTGCGGAGAAGATGTACCGAGGGTGCGTGACATCATTTTAAGAAGTTCCTCACTAAAATGACCCTCACAAGAAAGGGGGCGGAGTAGGACAAAAACGGTCGATAAACAACGCGAAGTCATTTGCCAATGACCCAATCTCTCTCGGCCGGTCATATTGGCCTGACCCCGGCTGACCTCACCGTGATTTTTCCCGATTCGAAAGGCGTGTAGGGAGAGGGGTTCACATTGTATGCTGATTTCAGCCCGCTTGGCGATGAGTACTCACGCCGACGAGCGGTTTCAATTGTTTTTCGTGATGCGTCATTGACCCAATTATCCCCGTGGTCATTAATATTCGGGGCGGCCCTTTCCGGGGAGACACAGGTGGTGGTCACTTCATTACGAATGTGTGACTATTTCATTTTTCCCGTAAAGAGCGAATCTTTTCGAATTTGCATATAATAATATCCCTCGTAGAGTTTGGTGAAAGGGTTTGGTGAGATACGCATACTCGAGGACGGCGATCTTATCCACGTGGCAACGTGAAGTTCAGGGAAGGCACAATGTAAACTTCACGATAACCCTATCTTTTTCTTCGGCATTACGAAAACGCACTTTCTTTTCCGGCGTCTCCGAGGATAATGCATGGATCCCGTGGTCTCGAAACCCCGATTCTATGTCTAAAAATATAAATTCAAAAAATGCAAATTCGTTCTCACATCCCTCTCCTACCCATCTCGGAGGACGGCTGAGCTGAAAGCGCAGAAGTTCACACCGCTGGCTACTCTCTTGGCGGGCCTGAAATGGGACATGGAAAAGAGAACTTAACATGAGGAAGTCTCTTATTTTACTAATTAATAGACAATATTCATCTTCCCACTGAATCTTATTAGCTGATCATCATCATCACCGTCGATTAAAATTTAGACTCAATCTATTATGTGAGTTCCAAACCGGTCTATTCTCTGACGACGTTGGTAATATTTTACGAAATCCGACATACTAAGGTAGATCATATCATGAGAATAAAATTAGGGAACTAGACTGCAGAACTGACAGATTTAAAATGTCATTTTTCCCACGGACGATAAGGGACCATAACAGCTGCCAATGAGACGTTTATCTAGGTTTGTCGTTAGGTAGTGTAGCTCTTAGTAGTAGTAGTACTCCGTAATACTTGAATCCTTATCTGTTACCTAGTACATACTAACAGCACGCCTAGCATGTTTTCTACATGGGTCTTGAGTCTCTGTCCATCTGTGTAGTTGTAGAATGCATGTATATTGACGGTTTCTCTCCATTGTGATGACATCTGTAGTGTAGTAGTGCATGCTTCTGAGGCTTCGCCTCGTGACAAGCATTAGCGATTTATGCTAATGTATAATCAGTCGTAGTTACACTAACTTTAGGGTATAGCTTAATGCATGCTGGTGATTACTCACCCCCTGCCACACACCCCTGTGGTGGCTTGCAGGGTGTTTTGTAGATGTAGATCAGTAGTGATGAGTGATATATCGCTAACTGTGATTGAACCACAGATACTGAAAAGTAGCAGTCACAACCTGCGGCGTAATATTTGAAAATCACTGGGATTGTGATCACCATGGATACTGTGATCACACTGCTACCGACTCCATTACTGCTACAATGTTACTGCGAATTAACTGTGACAGAACATGATCGACTTAAGTTACTACAGTAGCAGTTGGTAGCAGTAGCGTGCGCTTCTCTGACTTCTCTGCGTGATTTGTGCGATTTGGCGGTGAGATTCTATTCCAAATGGAGAAAAGAAGAAAAAATAGCGAAATTGGGAACCTTTTCTCAGCGATAACTGGAGAAATTGCGTCTTACAACTTACGTAAACACGAACATTCGTACAAGACGTCGACAACGAACTTGGAAAAAAATGTTTTCAAACATCCTACTGTGACCCTTCCACCTTCGTCAAGGCACATTAATTTAACCAGGGTACTTAAAAAAAATACTTTCCGCATAAATTTTATATCTAAGATAATGAACGAGTATCCCGCGTAGCACACTATCGTATTCAATAGATGTAGATAGTTTTGTGAAAGTATTAGGTGGGGGTGAAAAGTACCTATAATTTTTCCTCTATGGGAGAAGCGACCCCAATGGGAAAATATTATTTTTCAAGTCTATGTTTTTTAATGCAATTCTTTAAGCAAGTCTTTATGTTATTCAGTGAAAAAATAGTCTTTGGAGAAATATTAAAAAATATCTTCAAGGTATAAATTAATGATTCCCTGTTCAATTCCTGTGTAATATAAGTAGTTAACCAAATGCGTATTTGCTTTGGAAGATAAATTGACATCGAATGGAAAATAAGACCAGGTAAATGTTTTACGCGCATATTATTTCGTTAGTTTTATGGAGATTAATCTCCGAGGTTTATTTGTGAAAAAAGAGGTGTATGTACAAAAGCAAAAGTACGCAAATGGACATTTCGAGCCTGTAATCGGGATCCGCAGCGCCACTAATATCAAACGGCGCCACTAATATCAAACGGCGGCGTATTTTCATCTGTGACTCTTACCTGCGATTGCAATCACAGTTAAAAAATCACAGATACTGACAAGTAGCAGTCACAGGTGAGGAAGTGATTGGAATGTCAATTTTCCGCTCAACTCTAATTCGGCAGCAGCAGTCATCAATCTGAAGATTGGTTTGTGTATCCCGTCACTGAACTATCCCTTCGGCTAACCCCTTCATTTCCACCTAAGTCTCTTGACGTCTTTCATAACTTTTCTGACGTATTCCACCTTGAATGTTCATCGTTGATTCTTCCCATTCACTTTCCCCCACCATTATTGTTTTCAATTGGTTATTGTGTCGAAAAATGTGCCAAAACGTCTGTCTGCACTTCATCAAGGAGTTTACATTATTCTTCTTTCCTCTCTTAACTCTCCGAAGGGACTTAATCGTTTGCGATTTCCTCCGTCTGTTTGGTCTTAATCGTTTTTCGATGACACCGTATCTCAATTGCTTCCAACATTCTTTGTTCTGCTGTTCCTTTCCTAGATGTCACAAAAAGCCATCATTATAATATCCGGTGGGTACTTTGAATGTCCCACTAGACTTAATCGTTCAGACATATTACGGAGATTATATCATATTTATACTATTACTGACTTGATCTATTTGGCGTAGCCTCATGATAAAAGTTAAAGAAAACTGTCGGACTAATCGACTTTTTTACTTGAGGAGTGGATATTTTTCGGAAACCAACGTGAAACGGTCCAGTCTTCCTAGTTCAGACGGGCGTGGTGCCGATCCCGCTTAAGGTAGTTTGAGCGAGATATTTCCCTAGTCATAATGGATACCATATTCGAATTTAGTTTTAAACTTCAGTAAGAAGTATGAACTACATGTTGTAACATTAATAACGCAAAAATATAGTTACAAATGACAAAAATTCTCACTAATTAAATAAATATATCTACTTAAGTATGTAACTTGACTCATTTTTTCACGCAGTACGGCTAGAAAGCCTTCAAAACAGCTGGTTATTTTTACTTTGTAAAAATTACTGCGTGGAGTAATGGATTAATTTATTAAAAAATATTTGAGAAAACATACCCACAAACTGCAAAACGTTAGATTTTCGACGGAATCTAGGTGTTATAAATTCCTAATTTATTCAGTATTCTCCCTCTGGAGCGCATATCCGTAATCTATTCCATGTAAAACAACTTGTATTTTCACGAAAATTGCTCGAAAAGTAGTTCGGTAATGGGTTAATGTTTTGATATCTGTCATTGGAAATTAGATGGGAGTTTTTTCTTTAAAATGAGGCCAAATTCATCAAATTCTAGGTGTTGTAATTTTTCGCTCAAACTACCTTCAAGAAGCAGCAGCGCCATCTTCCCCCCTGCGAACTGCACGACGGCCAAGCTCTTTCTCTTTACACGGTCACAGAAATTGCAAGAAATTAACGTATTTGAGAATAACTGGAATCAAAGATGAAGGATGCAGCAAGGACTTATTCCACAGTTAATGCTCGCATCGCTTCCTGTAGCTGAGTGCCATTCCAGCAAAAATGGTCGATATTTCGGTAAATTTTCTATTTTAATTCTTTCCGATGTGGTTAAGCATCAAGCAAACAGGAAAACAAATAAGTCCTAGGTACGTCTTTCAATTGAACGCCTGAGTAGAAGAACATTATTATTCCAAAATCTCATTTTTCGGGTTGAAGAACTAAGAAATTTGAAGTTTTACAAAAAAACCTAACATTGAAAATATGTAGATATTTGGACACTACATACTGTCTGAAAACTGGGAAAAAACACAAAATTTTAGTTTCATATGTATTTACTATAATGTGTCATGGAATATTATCTTTCTTCCACTCAAAACAGTTTTTATCAAAAATAGGAATAGATAACAGTTTCTTTAATTACTTTTTGAGACATAACTCTTTTATTTAGTATGAAAAAGGGAAAATAACAAAATTTAGGTATTATTAAACATATATTTCTAATATAGAAGACTGAGTTTCTTTGAAATGTGTGTCCATTTAATGATTATGTAATCATAATAGTTTTGGTTCTTCCGTTTCCAGGCAATCTGTAAAATAAAGAGTTTATTAGGACTTTAATCATGGGAAAATAAGGTCATTAGGTTAGGTCAGGTGTAAAAAGATTATAATAAAAGGGAAAATATATTATTAGTAAGTTATGTTGGGTTAGATTAGGTCAGGTATAAAAATATTATAATAGTTTTATGTGTGATAGTCCTATGCATAAAACCCCTTTGTTTGGTGGGCTTGTGTGTGACTATATAAACAAGAAGAAGTGTGTGTGTGACTACGAAAACAATAGTAGTTATTATTTGCTTTACCTTAAACACTGTAAGCAGCTTTTATTCATTGTCGTCGCTGTCAGCCAAGTCCGTAGGCAGTCTAAGTACCCCTTCGTAAAAGTGCTGATGTTCATCTGGGATGTACTGTACCACTTTTGCAATATCCTGGATTTTCTTGGGATTGACAGGGGTTTTTCCTGTGTAAAGTTTCTCTTCAGGAAGCAAAATAATGTTACCATGCCCTTTAGAAAGTCTGAACGTTGAGGAGTTGATGCCAGGCATTTAGCCTGTACTTGCTGATGGTAAACTTGTCCTTCCTTCCCTCAACATCTGTGGAAGACTTTTTGAAATAGTGTGGCCACCACTCGTGGAAGTTCAAAATATCAAAATATATTTTTTACTTCCTTCACTTCAAACTTTGGTGGAGTTTTCTTGGCATTCACAATGATGTCTGCATACTCTTTTGGTATGTAATTCCGGTCCAGCCGCCGAACTGCACGATTTACAACAGAAAAGTCTCTGTCACATGGCAGAAAACTGTGCCCGCGCACTGGGAAGTACTGGTGGATCACTTCAAACCTATCATTCATAGTTAAGTACAAAAAAAAGTCTAGTGAGGGTGTGGTTGCGATTTTGGCCACCACAGGCGTCGCTAAACACATGTAGCTCCTTGACCTCCTCAGGAATGGCGTTGATATAATCCAAAACAAAACTGCAGACCTCATTCGGACCTTTTTTAGCAACGCCCTCAGTATAGGTATAGAAAACTGGTTTTCCACTGCCGATATCGTGTATGCTGAAGATATAAAACCATGGTTTTCGCAGGTAGAACATCTCCTGGACAGGCATGAACGGAAGGGGAAGATTCTACATGCAATCAAAAGTAATAGCAGCTACATCATTTCTGGTTTTGCACATTTCTGAGATTTCTTCAAATTTTTTATAAAACTTATTAGCTCTTCTTTTGTGGACAATTAGTTCAGTTGCAGCAACTCGTTTTGCTGCGTTGTTGAGGCTTGTACTTTTGATCTTTGTAGACAGTTCTTCACACATAGAACAGACGTCTACCTGGGGCTGTCCAAACCTGTAGCTATAGTTAGTATTAAAATGGTTGAGATAGTACTCATATTTCACTACATCTTCCAGTTCAGGGTATTTCGCAATGAAAAGCTCATGCATCTTTTTATTTGCAAGAGATGAATCTAGGTAGGTTACTGGCTTACTGGTGTAATGTGTTATTATTTTAGGAAATGATGAAATGTGGTCATCAATATTGACTATTATTGTAGCGTCCAACACGTTTCCTCTTTTTAAATGTTTACCTCTCATGTCCAGGGGGGACTGATTATTTTCTGCCAATTTATTCAATCGCGCCACGACTGAGTTTGATAGAGCATGAAGGCTCATATAAGCCTTACGGCATACCTCAGTGCGACATGTGCCTCTCATGGCATTGTACTTGAAGGATGATGAGTTTTGTTTTGAATCAGCGGTTGAAGGGCGGTGTCTGGCTACTTCATGTCTGTCAATTAGGCCTAGAAGGTAAGTGTCTTTTTCATTTTTCGGGCGCCCGTTATTAACAGTATTTATCATGGCCACTTTCTCCTCATCAATAAAACTTCCCATACACTTTTTCTTGCAACCACAGTCTGAACCCGTTTTCCTAGCTTCTACTAAATATCCTTTGAGTGAAACAAATTCTTCTCTCTTTGCCCTAGCTCTCCCTCTCTTTCTTCTAGGCTCTTCCGTGTCAGACTCAGAATCAGACGGCATAGTTTAAACTAAGCTTGGCACTTGCTGATCAGTTAAAACACTACACGAAATGTATGAGTTAAAATCCAGGTAATAATATAGCACAATTATTACTATTTAGTAAAATGTATCACTATAGTAAAACTATACTTCAAATAATTCTTGAACTTAAAAACAGCTTTCACCACAATATAACCTCACAACAACAAACTCAACGAAAATAACAATATTATTGTACTGTCAGTTGTGAGAGGACAGCGCCCTGGGTGGTAGAAACGAGTTCTAGGCGAGCACGGCACGGCGCGGCGTCTGAGTGGAAGAAGAGTAACATTCCTGGAATGTTATTTTTCTTCCACTCATTGCAAACTTTTAAGTATTATTTAAATTACAGGTAGGACGGGAATATTACTGTTCTTCCGCTAAACGATAGCACTACATTTAAACTACAAAATGGCTATCTTAACATTTTTGTATTTTTTGGAATATTACTGTTAGAACACTGAGTAGAACACACAGACGTTCAATTGTCAAACGGTGAAAAAAATAATTTTTTTATTCATTAGAATGGCCAAAGGCCAAGGAAATGGATTTATTCATGGCGTGGCAGTCCACCCCCGATAACAAATGAGAAGTAATGGTGCACGCGGTGGAAAATTTAGAATGACGAATATCGAAGAAGCCGAGAAGTAACTTAAATTTAAAAAAAAATGTGTGAAATATACAAATTTTTTCTTTTACTCACTGAGTATTCGGTTGTTGAGGAGGTTCCGCCGCGACTGTGTGAGTCAAAACAAATACTAAATTCCACATTTCTAATATTTTGTCCAAAAAATCCTGCTTTCACTGATGAAATGCGTTACCTACAGAAAACCAAAAGTAAGGAACAAAATTTTCAGATTATTCCACGAATGTACTTTAAATGAGCACTTTTTTCCAGCCATAGGAGCCGACTGCAGCGCCATTTCCTACGAATTACCGAATTTTGACTTCAATTACGGCATTAAATCTTCAATGACTAGAAAATTAAGGTGGTAAGATGCCTATATTTTATTTTTATTCAATTTCTCTGTATTATTTCCTTCTTAGAGACAGTTTTCCACGACAATGGCATTTGTATTTTTTGGAAAAAATACTATTTTCCCCGTGTTTCTCTCATTCCCCCATTGAACACCATGTAATTTCAAGTTCAATTATAGAATAAAATAGCGTGGAAAGGTGTTATTTTGTTGTTCATATCAGATAGAGGACAACTTTTTCTACAAGTAGACAGAATATGAATAAAATGACATTTAAGACATTTCACGGTGGAGCCACCTTAAGGCTGATTTTGTGCCTTTCGTCAGATATTCAGCGTAGCTGCTTAAGGAACGAGAAGATCACGGATTAGAATAATAGTATGTAGCACTTTTATCTTATCTCTTGACTCGATCTGAGGACGAATGTGTTGAGAATATGAACGTGTGTGTGCATTGTCGACACTTATCTTTCTCTCCTTCCGTCGCCATAAAGCATATATATATAAATTATTGCCACTGAGTGGCCGAGTGACGATGCAGATGGCGATGGGCCTTATTCTTACGCGCGAGCCAACTTCGCGGGCGAGATAAGAATCACTTTTGGGGCAAGTGAGCGTCCTTGTCCGCTCGCAACTTGCGCAACGCTCGTTCACTGAGGTCAGCTGTTCGCAAGACAGCGTAAAGGATGTGCGATTTGATTCTGGCCTCTTCAAACATCGCTTGCAACTCGTAGTTCATCAAACAAGTCAGGTACTTATCGAACATCAACCGTTACATGCAATCAGTCTCATTATTAAGGAATGATGAAAATTTTCAGCATATTTTATACTTAACTTATACGATTCTAGCGTCTGATAAAGGCAGCGGCAAGGGTTTTAAATTTTATTCAAAGCCGCTTCGATGAATATCATCTATCCATCTGTGTTTGTGTGCTATCTGCGCCCAGGGAGTTAAGGAATACGTGCGTGACTCTTAGGCTTACCTTTATACTATGTACTTCCAGTTGGAGAACTCGCATCCTTATTTTCCCATGAATAAACTATTCCCCAATTTAAGCGTCGTCTCTCTACCATCATTTTTTGTTTGTAATTTTAGAAATGAATTTTTATTTGTTTATAAAGAATTATTTTGCGCGTAATGATACACTATTTTATGATGAAGTTCGACAAAATAAAGCGATAAGAATATACTCTCTGTCCTTTCTACCTATTATTTCTGGCTGAATTTTTGACAAGTCATTCATTGTTGTTATGAATTTTTTGCCAAGTAACTTATCAAGGTTAGTTCGGAATTAAACGAAATTTAGGCCCTATATTCAACTCATCGGCTTGTTGGTCGTAAATGAGTTGAAGCGTGGAGAAAACACCAGTACGTACATAATTTTTATTTTACCACGAAAGTCCTTCTAAAGTAAATCCTGTAATATTCGATTTCTACGTGTTCTACGATAGAAATCCTAGGTTATTGAGGGATCATAGTAAAAAATCTTATTCCTATCTTTATATCGGCATAAAAGTTTCACAAACCCACAGCTATTGCGTATCTGGGCTAATATTTTAGTCAAAATGGGTAACTTACGATCGTATACTGGGTGGGTTTGAAATCAGTGTAATGAAGATAAGTAAAGCTTGATCCAACGATTTAGCTTCGTCATGTCTAGGCAACTATTCAAAATTACAAAATCTTAACTTCTCCCAATCCGCGACTCCTGCAGAACCTCTGTCTCGAAAGTCTGAGAAAGATCTCCTTCATTTTCAAATAATACAGAGCTTTTAGCATTGCTTCTCCAATGGATGGAAAATCTCCGATGGAATATCTTTCTGCATTATTTGAACGGTGCTTTTAAAATTCGAAACCGTGGCAAGTTATTCAATTATCACAGAGACAATCACAGTTATCAAACTATTTGAAGGAATTTTAGTCCAAGGGACTTCCAAAATTACTAAGAACTCATGTACTTAGGAAAGCAGCTAAAAGAGAAATAAAAACGATAATATAGGATTGAGTTCAGCAGCACTACACTATTTTTGTCTAATTGAGTTCCGAAGTCCAGCGTACATTTATGAAAATCAAGATAAAAGATTCCGAGACAAGTGGTCGACAAGCATGTTTCGACCCATAACTTCCTTGCAAATTTTACTCATGCTTAATACTCCCTGTCCATCGAAACCCGGGTCGATTAAAAACTATTATCTGTGGAAAATTTCATCGTCATAGTTCTTACTATGGAATAATGGAAAAAGTAATTTTTAATGCAGGGAAAGAAATATTGAGAAGTGACGCGAATGACAGAGCCTTAAAATGAATTTGTAAAAAAATTGTAAAATTTGAGAAAATGAGAGCTAGAAAAGCTTCATCTTCCTCTCTTTTTTGCCATTTCCTTTATCCACTTGTTTTCTTTTCGCCTTTCTTAAAATTTTCATTTTTGTTTTCCTTCATGTCACCTTCGCATTCCTCCTCTTTGAATTTATCAAGTCTATTATAGCGTATACTTGACCACTTCCTGCATAATCTCTTCACTACCCCGACTTATGTAATGTTATACCCTCCCCATCTTGTACAGGTATTTATGAAGAGCTGCTTCAAAACTAGTGAATTTTGAAAACAATATCTGACATTTCATGATATGTTATGACTTTTGGTTCCTATTGATAGAGAGTACAAACTTCCTGCTTGAGCAAAATGAATAAAAATAATCCAGAAAAATCGAAGGCCTATGCATTGGCTTCCTTGCGCCATCGAATTGTAATATCTCTCACGTTAAAGAGGGTCACGTTAATAAGGCGCAACAAACAAATAGTTAACTTAAACAATTAGTGACAGTGATTTCCTTATAGCCATTGACATCTGATTGATCAAGTATTATGTTTATATTTTCTACGTTTTGGATAAAAAGTGTTCATGCGCCTAATTCAGTTAAAATTATGTAAATAAAGTAATTAAATTTTGATGTTATACTAACTAGCAGATGTTTCCCAACCTTGGGGTGAATAAGATTTTCCACTCACGCTACATTTTGTTTCTCCCCTCCCCTCCCTATTGTTTTCTCCGCGGAACAGGAGTTTCGAAACGCGGCTCGCTTCAGAATGGAGTCCCACAGGGCATCGTCGTGGCTCCCCCTGGACTTGACACCCAACCTGCACCCTCGCCTCCAGGCTGAGCGCTCGGCGACATCACCTGGGAACGCCACGGGTGGTAAGTGGATGCCATTTCATTATTTTTTTTAGTAAACAGTGGTTTTCGAAATTTTAAAGAAGTGTCACGGCGAAGATTTTGCAATGAGAATTTTTTCTAAAATGATGGAAGATTGGGTGTTGTCCTTGCTCCCAATATTTTGGATTCTTACAAGTCGCATTTGATAATTTGACCTTCCCAAAATGTGGAAATGATTCATACCCCTCCATAGGTTTTTCATATGTGATTCATTAGATGCTCGATACGAAATGAAAAATATGAAAAGTTCGAGTCTAATACGTTGCATTATCGACCATGAATGAAGATTTTCATCTATGTCCAAGACACGGCGATGAAATGTATAGAAATTGCTACGAAAAAATCAACATGGACCGCAAATCGGACCACGGACCTTTTTATAAGTATTTCATCTTCGTTTTTTCAGCAGGGATGATCAGCTACATATGTGTAGCCATGCTCGGTTTGAAAGCTGTTACAGGATTCAACCTCACGAGCTGTGATTTCTCAGAAGTCCTCTTCTCCCTTGCGTCGCCAACTTTGATAGACCGAAATGGCATATAATCTAGTTCCATTGAATCCTCCAAAATTGCCTTAGAGAATGAGGAAGCCTGTGTAGCGTGGCGGTCTGCACATTGGCCCGGTAAGCCAACACTCCGTGGTTCGCTTCCCGGTTGAGGCGAATATTTTCTCTTGCCGTTATTAATGTCTAATATGTTTCCTCATATAATTACTACGCATTTACGGCGCTAGTATTTTATATCAGTGGTTAGTTTTACTAGTGGATGCGAGATGGAGAGGATTCGCTAACAATTATGCCCCAGACCATCTCGAACAGTAAAACTAATTGGTTTGAGAAATGACATTTATTTTTTTATTTATTTATTTAATCAAAAATGTCCACATACAGCAAATGTTGCCAATTTACAGTGGCCCAATAACAAACGTACAGAGAAAACAGGTACAGTAAAAACATAACATAATAACAGATATCATAACAAAACAGGAAATATCGGAAGGAAACTGAATGAAAAAGTATTGTTAGCTATTTTCAGAAAGATGAGAAAACTAGTTCAATTTTGGTCCACTTCTATTATCGATTATGACAGAATCTTTCTTGGAGCTGCATAGATTTTGATTATACTGGATCAATGCCATGATATCGGATATATCACGCCTAATGTCATTAACAGAAGCATTCTACGACAACTGCCAAAGATAAAAGAAGAAAACTAAGTTTGAAGGAAATATGAGCAAAGGATGAAGAGAGAGAGGATGAATACCAATGACTAAATAAATAATCATCTACAACTTTCTTTCAATAAACTGGTCGATGAATGAACACTTGAAATGCCATGGAGCAAAGTCCACTTATTTTCATTCATATTGATGCCGTTTTAAATACAAAAGTAGGATTTGCCTGCGGAGATATTTCACGACAGTCTTGTCACATGAAACAGGTCGACTTCCTCACTGCTTTTTTAATCTGATTTCAATTAAAGTGACTTTGTAGCAACCTATGGTGTCACTGACATTTCAAGTGCATTGACGTAATTGGAATTGGATACAAAAATATGTACTTGATTCACCAAAGCGGTTCAATATGCAGGACTGTCCACTCTAGGGAACAAAATACAATTAAATTAAGTGCAATTTGTCTAATATTATGCGATGTTGTTCCCTGGGTGGTGCTATATGTTGTAAAAAGCCACATACAGTAGGAAAAACTTCTTCGACTTTCTTCCACTTTTCAGGGATAATTTTTTGATGGTAGGGTTTATGATTACCGTTTTTTTTTTAAATTTCTAACAACATTCAAAAGCGTATACTTTGAAAACTCAGCTTCGTGATGGGTTGTTTTTGCCATTGCATTGTTCGTAAAAATTATTTTATCTGGGTCAAAACTGAAAAAAATAAAATATAAATTAAATCCTAGATAAGAGGTGCATGCAGGGAAGAATGTGTCCTTACATCTCTGATTTACATTCGTTCGTGACTTTACCCGCAATATGGTAACCGAATATCTTATCGGGGAGAAGTTTTTGATGATAGATTTTATGATTACCGTTTTGGAAATGTCTTGAAATTTATTACAGCTCTTCCAGACCCTTTTGGAATTGATATAACCATTTGGTTCTGCAGTTTAGGGGTTCCATCAGAATCATAAACCTGGAAATTGAGGTTACTGACGTGCCAATACAGTATGTGCCTTGTGACGTCGCTGCCTCCGCGTGGGAAAATAGTTCAAGGTTCTGTCGTGCGAAAGGAGTGCGTGCGTGGGAGACGGCAGTGTCCTCATCACACGCGCGCTGTTATGAAAAAAAACAAGAGACGGGGGAAATCCGTAGGGGGGGGGGAGGGAAACATTTCAATCTAGAGGCGACCGTTAACGAAATAAAGGAGGGAAATAAAAATGGCCGGTTTTTTTTTTGCTAATTTAACCTTCAACACCGTCTTGTCTATAACGTCTGGGAAAATGAAAATATTAGCGAGGTGCGAAAAAGGTGGGAGACAAAAGAAACTCGTTAATTTATCAGTGTTGGCGCAGGAGTTAGCTGCTAGTGGATATTGTAAACAGTGGCGGATACATAAGGGGGGCGCGGGGGGCACGCGCCCCCCCCTTGCGGGGCCACCCGCATTGCCGCACGCGCCGCCCCTGCCAGTCAGCCCGCACGCTATTCGTTCGTTTCTTACGTCAGTCGACTCTGAGTCGAGTTATCGAGTAGTTGTACTTTATTATGTAGCACGCGTCCGCGTCATCGTATTTTATACGTTTCTGTCTGGCACATAGATAGCTAACCTACGAGAAAAGTCGCGGCCATTCTAGTGATCTCGATACGTTATTCTGTCTGGCATTTGTTCGATAAAAGTCGCGAATATTCTACTGTTTGTATTTGTTCACACTCCTTAAAAGTCTGGAAGCGAACATTCTGGCACCGAATGTTCTCGAAACAACCGAGCTACATATATAAGGGAAGCAGAGTCGCTGCCAGGCAGTCAGTTTGAAAGCTACAATCGTCGCGATGACTTGCGCCCCCCCTACCTTGAGTTTTTTCTGTATCCGCCACTGATTGTAAATGCAGCAACGAGAGGTGGAAATCCGACAGGCAGACAGGATGATACGCAGCCTCCAACGAGTGTGATTTGGCACGCTGACGGACAGGGAAATCGCACTGAAAAACTTCGACTCCTCCTCATCTCTCAAATCTTCTCCAGCTATGTTGAAATAAATAAACTTTGTTTAGGTATTCAGTTTCTCCTAGTTTCAATTCTCTTGCTTGATTTTCAAAGGGGATTTCAAGAGACTCAAGGGATCCGAATATACAATGTCTATTTATTTAAACATGTTCACGAAATTTCACAAAGCAAGCTCCCAAAGTATTCAAGCTTCTCCAATTAATGTCATTCTTAAGACGTGTTTACACGATGCATTTACCCGCGTGGGTAGATGCGTGAACACAATCACCATCAAAATTTCACCGTGTAAACACTCAAAATTTCGCAAATGCGTGAATGCGTGGACATAAAATAGCCCCTGTTCTAATTTGGTGAATGTGTTCACGCATCTGTCCAGCCACGTACTTTCGCGGGTAAATGCATCGTGTAAACACGGTTTTAAGTTAGAAAATGATGATAAGCTTCCTTTTGCTGCGGTATACTTGGGATTTAGGTTCTCCTTCGACTAATTTTATTATAGTCCACGTAAAATATTAATGTTAGTAGACATTAAAATTTTATGCCCGAAGAGGGTTTCCAATCAATAGTGCCTGCGTTTCACCGACCTGGCTTCCACAGACGTGCTCGTATCAGACTTTCTCATGAAATTTCCAGAATCAACCCGTGACATAATTTCTGTGTATTTTTTACAGCCCATTAATAGAGTTGTTTTTAAATCTAAAGACTAATACAAGGGAAAACACAGGGATAAAACACAGCAATGACCGTATCAGGTTTGACATCACAAGTCAGTAAAACAGGCACACGGCAGAAATTTACGTAATGGTAGGCGAAGTGACTTAGTGGAATCGTTACGTGGTTGAATACTAAATCACTTTGAAATTTTCCACACTTTTTTTTTCTATGAACAGACCGGTTTCGATACCACAACATCATCATCAGAGTTTGATTACATATTCAATTACATTTGGCGTCTTAATTTATAGGACGAGATATGTGGGAGGGGTTGAAGGGAAAGGATCTTTGGGAGAGGGGAAGGATTAGGTCTGGGTTATACAAAACAAGGACATATCATACCCAAGGGAAAGCTCTGATGATGATGTCGTGACATCAAAACCGGTTATTTTATTTTTTTTAAAGTGTGGATAATTTCAAAGTAATTTATTCTTCAACCACTTCCAAAACGACAGAAAATTGAATTATTCCTATCTGTGGTGATTTATTGGAAAACTAATCCCTCGCCAGTGACCAACCCTTGGACACATTCACTCAATCCAACAATGGGATCCTTCACGGGGTTGTTGGGGAGCCCTGTTTTAAGATACCGATATTGTGATCACCAATCTCACCCCCTGAGATTGTTTATGAGAATAGGATTCCACCTCAGGGACAATCTTAGAGCACACTCAAGCCACCTATCAACAGTAGGTACCTTCTCGGATTTTTTTACTTCGTGGAGGAAGCTAGCTGGCAGGTCACGCAACACACAGGTTAATGGAAAAAAATTAGTCCCATCTTCAGGAATCTATCAATATCTCCCCATTGATCTCATCAACTCTCACGCATTCACCCACTAACAGTACACTCACTGGATCGGGAATAACATCGGGGAATGAAACAGACGAGCGAAAAGCCGACTCAAAAAGATCGATTTCAAAAGTGTCGGCAAGGCCTAATTGAATAAGAGGGACGACACAAAGAATAAAGAAAAACGAAACGAAAAACTTAAGAGGAAAAATTGACGTGGGCGCTAGTCGGATACACGTATTTTGCGGAATTGCGGTGCTCAAACTTTATACGGCCATTGGAGTGTTTTATCCCCGTGCTCTTACATTGGAGGCCGTAAAATCTCTCACCTATCCTCATTGTCGAGCTCATCTAACCCATATTATGATATGTTTATTGGAATAATGTTTGTCTTCAGACTTTCCCAGTGAATAAAGCTGGTCTCTAGGGTTCCCATCCGGGTTAGTGTATTCATGTCCGATGTTCCTGCAGCTTACTGTCAGGTCGGCTTCACGGTTATGAGTCAGCCTGACGGCATATTTTCACAGACATTGATAAAAATATGTGAAGGTTCCTTATTTCCCTGCGGTGTTGATACTATTACCGTTACCGTGCGTTTGAACAAACTGCTGTGCGTTTGGTGTAAAAATTACGTAATTCCTTTCATTTTAAGCTGTATGGAAAATGCTTACCTCATATTGTTCTAGACTTGAGGGTATGTCTACTGTCCCCGCCAAAATCTTGCAGATACGAGTTTAAACCCTAATAACTCCCGAGACAGTTTTTTTTTGGATTTTCACGTTATGTGCATCATCATTTGCATAATTCAGTTTTTCATTCAACTTATGTGTATAATATTTTATACAGACAAAGTTTGGATTTGTTTTTGGCGTTAGAGTAAAAAAAAGGTCCCATTATTTTAGCGCTACGGCGCTATGCGTAATTAGTTATCAGATAACTGCAAAGCATGGCGTTTGGCAAAGACAATTTTAATAAAATGTGACGCATAGCTTTGTTATTACATGTGCGGAGTTTAAAGTTTTTGACTTTAGCACTCAGAAAACTTTTCAGAAATTATACAACTCGATTTAAAATAAGGTGGTAACCTCACCAAAATGATAATACCTCGTTCGCTCAGGAAATTTAAAGAGGAAGATAACAGTTTTAGTCTCATTGCGCCATGTTGTATAGTTGCAGAGAAAAGATAGGTTTATAAATTTAATAGCATACCAATATGCAGTAAACCAAAATCCGTGAAAATCCAAAAAAACCTTCTTGTAGCTGTTAGGGTTTAAACTCGAGTCTGCAAGATTTTGGCGTGGACGGTAATTGTTTACTTTAATCATTTTTGCTAAAGATAGTGAACTAATCTTGGCCATTTCCTTATATAAGCGTAATATATTAATACAGGGTGAGGCAACATAACTTCCTTTTTCAAAACGCAATGAAACCCATTTTATGAATCAGAATTTTTAATTTTTTTTTTATAATGTAGGTACATATTTAAAGTTTTGTTTTACACAGTTTTGAAAATCAAATCAGTTAGATGACGCCCCCTCATTGTCCATACAGTGAGTAAGCCGATTTCTGGCGTTTTTCATGACCCTTATACCAGCATAGCAGCGGATATGTTGGCAATTTCTGCCCGGATTTTGGCCTTTTTCTTTTTTCCGGGGTTTTTTTCGAAATCCCGGAAATCGCTAATCATATCATTGCGGTAAGCGAAAGAGTTCCCTCTGTTGCTTTCTTCGCCTGATTTCTTGTTCCCCTGGAGACAGAGTAAGTTCCCTTACAGTTGTAAACAAGAGCGAAACGGACTGTCTCTCCATCCTTTTCCTCAGCAACTTTCCCCGTTATTTCTCTGTGCACCAATCATGGTTTCCACAGGGCTGTTCGTTACGCGGGTTAGTAAGTTCCTGTTGGGACGCTAATTAGTAACCTGGCATTTTCTAACCAGAGTATACACGTAGTGGAAACAAGGCTTTAGTCAACTTGGTTCATCGTCTAAGGTCGTCTCCCAAAGGCGCTATCATTGGTGCAAGAGTGATAGTAAGACTCCTCTTATTTCATGAACGGAATCGGCGCTCATGGGGGTAGAACGCCGTGATGTGACATGTACCATTATTCATCAACTTGGCACCAATAAATCACCGAAATTCTTTTTCAGCTGACGTGTGCCATCTATCAGAGTCCTTAGGAGCCTCTTACATTTTCTGGTTCCCGTGGTTGCCCAGAAATATGTGGTTTCCAGACAATCGAACCATTGGAAGCTTTTTGGGTGCTAAAAGGCGTCTCAACCGTATTCGAACTTGACACTTGTTTTGAACTTGAGACTGTCCACTAAGTAGGTAACAATAAGCTGCTAAAGCCACAGGGCTTATTTTTTAAACAGGGAATTGTACATTACAGTTTTGTATTGGCGTAGTATAGCAGTGTAAATTTTGCGCCGTCAAATCGATACTGATATAATACTTGGCGCTGGCAGAACTGTGGGTAGGCGTGTACCAACGATGGTACACATATAAAGATTGCCTACAACCGGCCAAAACCGGCCGGCCAGAGTTTCGCAACGGTGGGAATACCCTCGAATATTCCCACATGTTCCAAATACCTCAGTGAGCAGACAGACGCAGTGACGGACGGGATGTGATCGTTATTTTTGACCCCCATTCGTCCAATTAGGGAAGGCCAGAGTGAACGCGCGTAAGAGGCGCTCCCTGCGCGGCAGTGGCGGGAATGTAAATGAAAAAGCGGCGACGATTCCTAAAATTCCCCGTTCCAAAGACTACCGAATTTTATTTAGTTTTTAGTACATACAACACCCGCTTTTGGATATCTGCATCTACATTCTATCCCGCAAGCCGCCTCAATAGGCGTGTGGCGAGGGGTGTTAGGACACCAGCCGTTTACATATAAAAAGGAAACGCTCTAATGAAATTACGCCTAGCATTTATTAAAGTCCCATATTGTTCGGGGGAAAAACGAATTCCCATACCTATCCGTTCGGCAAAATATTTCTCTCAATTTATCGTTTCTGTCAGACCTGGAAATATAGTGGGGTTCTAATAGGATGCTCTCCGTGTCGCTCTTAAAGATATCTATTCTCATTTGCTCAAGAAATCTAAGCCCAAAGTGAGTAAAATTGAAAGCGGGCGGGATATGGTCAGATTTTTATATATTATTTAACCTTCCTTCTTTATCCAATTCTACTTCTACTTCTACAAAATGCCCTGCAAGCCACCTCAGGGGTGTGTGGCAGGGGGTGAGTATTCACCAACATTCATTACACTATACCCTGCAGTTATCGTAACTACGGCTAATTATGCATTAGCATAAATCGCTAATGCTTGTCACGAGGCGAAGCCTCACAAGCATGCACTACTACACTACATATATGCTCACAATGGAGAGGGACCGTTGATACATATGTATTTGGCAACTACACAAATAGACAAAAGACTCAAGACTTATTCAGAAAACATCTACATCAATTCCCATGGATCCGTTTTTTTGGCGTCGAGGTAGAATCCAGAAAGACTTATTCATCGAACTGTACAGTTTACAAAGGAAGTTTTTGCGTGAAAAGCTGCTTCTAGCAAACAGAAAGTGCGGCATTATCTATTGGGGACACTGGAATGGAAGGATATGGACTCAAGATATGGAGATTACCTTCACACCAGACTAAGCTTCCTAGAAAACCTAAGCTCACGGAAGGGAGTTAATTCAGATTTAAGTTACCGCGGAGGATATTATTTTTTCCTCCATACTTAATCTGTTGAACTGGCAAAAGTGATAAATTTAGACATGTGCCATGTGAAACAGATGATTAGGGAATTAAATATTCTCCACGCAACTCTGGCCATAACAGAACGAGGTAATAATCACAATTCGCAAAACACATCTATATCTCCGTCATTCATTTCACTTTTCTCTTTTACATTGGCGAAGAGTTTGAAGGTCCATGTTCAGAAAAACCAACTTTGTTATTTCCACAAACACTTCATTCCGCTGGCACGATGCGCGTCTCACCACACTGTGTGGCATATTCATGTGCATTTAGCGGTAGGTTGGGTGAGAATATATAGACAGCGTTCTAGCCGGGGGAGTGGGAGGCGAGTGAGGGGGACGAGTGGAAAGGACTTCGGTTGAGTTTTTGAAAAGACTTACCAAGGTGGTTTGTCGATTTCTGGGAAGACTGCTACAGGATACTTTAAAGGCGACTCCGATGGCTGGGGAGAAGGGGGCGTGTGAAGAGGGTGCTGCCAGGGGGGGACCGGGGAGTTGCAGGGTGAGGTGCTTGGTGCAGGAGGATCTTTATGTGGTTTGAGCGAGATAGTTCCCTAGTCAAAATGGAGATCATTTTCAAATTTTATTTTTTTATTTCAGCGTCCGTAAGAAGTATGAAATAAATATTGTAATATTAATGGTGAAAAGATATAGTTATAAAAATGACGAAAATTCTCAGTAATTTAATAAATAAAGTTACATAAGTCTCTAACTTGACTCCTTTTTTCCCGCCGTACGGCTGAAAACCCTTCAAAGCAGCAGGTTTTTTGCGATCCTGTAAAAATTACTGTGGTGAGTTATAGATTATTTTTTATAAATAGTTGAGAAAACATACAAACTACATACCGTTAGTTTTTTGACGAAATCTAGGGGCTAGAAGTTTCTAATTTCTTAAATATGCTTCCTCTGGAGTGCACAGCCGTAATCTATCCCATGTAAAACAGCTTATATTTTCGGGCAAATTGCTCTAAAAGTAGTATGGTAAGGGGTTAATATTTTGATATCATTGGAATGATGAGAATTTGTTCTTTAAACTGAGGCCAAATTTATCAAATTCTAGGTGAAGTGATTTTTCGCTCAAACCAAGAGCTTTCAAACCCCTTCACTCCTCAACCCCCACCTGCACTCACCCCCCACTCACCCCCCCGCCTAGAACGCTGTCTATATGTCCTCAGCCAACCTACCGCTAAATTCACATGAATATGCCACAGTGTGTTGAAACGCGCGTCGTGCCAGCGGAATAAAGTGTTTGTGGAAATAACAAAGTTGGTTTTTCTCAACATGGGCATCCATAATTTCCACGAGGTCAGGCCTGATATCATCAGTTTTTAGAAGAATTGGAAATTTTCCGGACAATCCCTATTGGAAATGTCCCACAGGTACACCCACAGGGTTTGGTTTTTCATCGAGGGATCGTCATCAAATGAGAAGCCTAATCCGGTGGAGAGGAGCCAGAGAGGCAAGGGCTCTTTGGCAGCCCATTGGGTTCACAGGAATAAAAAAGGGAATATAGTACTTATCTACCCCTGGCTTATGAGTCCATCTCAAGAGCGTGGGAGAATCTTCGGCATAGGATGTTTATTACGATCGTCCAGTCCTCGAGAATATTCAATCAGGGTGATCAAATGGCCACCCAAAAAAAAATACAGGGAGTAGGTATTCTTGATACCCCCGTCGAATCATTATTTCATGAATGCGAAATTACATGCGTTACTCTCGTTATTGGGAGATTCTTTTGTTCTGTTTGTCAGAAAGAAATTTGAAATGGCAGAAAGAAAATTACGCTATACATAACATTTATTCATCGAAATCATTAGTAGGTACTAATGGCTAACCTATGAAAAATTGGTCGATGGTAACTAATATTTTCTGCTTTCCAAAGTTAATTTTATATTTCTTGTGTTATTGACGTCTAACTCACGTTCTCAGCGCTCCGACAGTCGATTTTATTGATCGAGGTTAGACACCTCGATCACTAAAATCGACCAACTCGTTCCAGAGATACAACTGAACTGATCGCTCGCCGTGCCCACACAAGCCCAAATGTAGACCCCCACGCGCAGCGCTGTGACGTCACCTCACAACCCTCCCTCCGCTCGCGACGAACCATTTCCTGTAGTCGACAAAACGGGCTAACCAGTCATAGTTTTGTATATTATGGAATCATTATAGTTTTTGCACACGAGGCCCTCGAAAGTACACAAATATTGGTCGCGGCAAAACCTTACATGACACCGAGAACGAACCATAAGATGTTCATTCGCATATTCACATCAAAACGTGGTCGTTCAAATGTTTCCTTCAGAATCGCGAGTTCCCGGGAGGAATTTTTGTTGAGGAATCACGCGAGCGTTGATGAGGGTAACCGCGAATGGGTGAATGAGCTGCATTCATCCTAACTCATAAATTCATTGAGGTACTCGGCAGAGCAGCCACTCTATCCATTTCAGATATTCGTATTCAGTCGTATACACCTAGGTATTTAAGTCTTCTCCGAGACACTCGAGTGGTCATCTAAGTATTCGTCTAAGTATTCCTGTATTCATCCATATTAAAGAACAGAACATACATAGAGAAGAGAAAAGCTTAAAAGAATACTGAAGCCATTAGAATGCGCAACCAGCCATATTGAATAAATCAGTTCTGAATTTTATACGCCAAAAAACATTGGTACTAGTCGCGGAATTGTTGCGGTTATGCAATGATTCACATAGAAAAATGATAAATGGACTTCATCATAAACATGTGGACACATTTCGCGTGATTTCCATTTTAAGTGGACCATTTTTCGCACAACAAAAGCTTTACTTTCATGCGACAACACACCATTTATTATCTAATGTACGAGTATAATGCATGTTTTATACGTAAGTCTTGAGTTTCTGTCCATTTGTGTAGTTGCAAAATACATACATATATATATTAACGGTCCCTCTCCATTGTGGTAATATCTATAGTGTAGTGCATGCTTGTGAGGCTTCGCCTCGTGACAAGCATTAGCGATTTATGCCAATGCATAATTAGTCGTAGTTACACTAACTTTAGGATATAGTGTAATGCATGTTGGTGAATACTCACCCCCTGCCACACACCCCTGAGGTGGCTTGCAGGGTATTTTGTAGATGTATGTATTCATCATGCATTCATTCATTCGTCCAGGTACCCGGAAATTCATACGGGAACTCAAATACCAATGAATGAATACGTTTGGCACGCTCCTAATGCCATATCCATTTCATAAAAAGTCCTTCTCGTATAGTTTTTTTTTTAAAGGGGTTTCTTTGGGAACACACACGGAGCTGTGCGATTACTTTAATTTATATACATACGTTCAATGGTTCCAGAGATATCGAGATGAAAATGTGCAAGTGGTATTTGCCTCATATACAAATGGAGGCAGACAACAATAGTTTTCGTCCGTATAATCTAATTAAGACGAATCATATTTTAAACTGCGGTCCGTCGCAAAGCAAATGGTGAAGTTGGACTCGAGACGACTGGGAAGAAAACACAAGGCCTCCCATTCCGCCCACCCCTTAGCCTAGGGTAAAAAAGGGGGGAAGGGGAAGATAGATGGATAGATAATTGACTACCTATATCAAATGGGGGAAGTGTCCCCACTTCCACCTTACCTCTTGTCACATGGGAGGAAGTGGTACAGGCAATGCATACTACAGCCATAAAATGCAGACAAATTATTAAGGCAAAATAAAGGCAACAAGTTGACAGGACGAGTTGAGATCAACAGTTCAAATTTTGTCAGTGGAAATATTTACGATCGTAAAAGACATAAATTTATATTGCTAATTTTCCTACACACCACTAAGTTTATGCTCTATAAATAAGCACGATAGTAGATACATTATCAACCAAAAAAGCAAGATAAAAGCTTTTGTCGGTGTTATGTATTTGATTTATGATCATTAATTGTGAATTAAGTTGGTTTTAGTTGTTTTATAATATTTCAGTTAATTTGATTGTTTTAAGCTTGTTTATTTATTAGTTTACTGAATTTGGATCTATTGTTTTTTGTTGTGGAGAAACACCTGGGGGGCATTATTATTTAAGGAGTGAGCTGAGAGGCAAGTCACTCAAGCCTAATTATTTAAACTGAACATGGTGCTTTGTTTTAGACATTTTGTGGGGCATGAATAATTTGTTTTTTTTATTAAAATAAAAGGGGGAAAATGTGTATTCATAATTTTTTCCGTGTAGGTATATCCAATAACTCAATGATTCTTTGCACTAAATAAGATATGAATGGTTTATTACAATCAATGTAAATGGTAATATTTTAAATGATAAATCGAAATATTATTGTTGATATTTAAATGGCAAAATGTTTAGTAAATTTCATCGAAAAATTTTTACGTAATACACTGTCACGCGCAGTGTTGATATTCAACGGGTACCTTCACCAGTTATTAAATAAGTGGGCTGAGAGGAAAGTCACTCAAGCCTAATTATTTAAACTGAGCAATCGGGAAAGAAGGATTTAAGGACGTTTGGTGATTTCACTCTTAACTTAACGGAATTCGACGAAACTTGCTGGAAGCATTAATTATGTTTTATTAAATATACCTGAATTTTTTCAAAATTATTTACCGAAGATTTCTTAGAATATTTGATGTGGAAGTGGGCATGAAATTACATATGGGTTCTTATGGGAACACGAGGTGCGACTAGCATTATTCATCGAAAAGAACGTTTTCTAGTTTTGAATAAGAAAAATAAAAAAAATAATTTAAATCATCAATAGAATAATGTATGAAAATCATTTGATATACTTTATTTTTATTATTTTTGTTTTTCTTAACTAGAAAAAGGTTCTTTTTGATGAAATACGCTACTCGTACCTTGTGTTCCCATGAGAACCCATGTAATCTTTTGTCCACTTCTCGATCAAATATCTTAAGTAATCTACGGTAAATAATTATGAAAAAAATCAGGTAGATTTAATGAAACTTAAGTAATGCTTCTAGCAAGTTTCGTCGAATTCTCTTTAAGTTAAGAGTGAAATCACCGAACATCCTAAAGGGAGAGGGAAGCAGTAAAGAGGGTGGGGGGGGGGAGAGACTTGAGTGACGACAGACTGATACGGCGCGAGCCTCCTCTTATACCGTTATCTCCGTTGACTTGGAGGAGGAGGAGGAGTAAGAAAAAAAACATTTTTATTTCTTTATTGTGTTCCTCCGCCCCTCCCCTTTCCACTCGCCGGAAGCCATTGCCAAATTCGCCCCATCCATCCCCTACCCCATCGCAAGCGAAGGGGGGGAGTTGATTTCCCTTTCGCTTTATGCGAGAGCGACTGAGCATACGGTGGAGCACGGGAGAGAGAGAGAGCTAACTCTTAAGATCTAGATAGGAGGAGAGGCCAATTTTTATGGAAAAAATATTCCTCACCTTCGAAACGACTCGTGAGGATTTATGTGTGAAGGCTACAGCGAACACAATATCCGTCGCTTTTTGTGCTTCGTCACCACCGCCGCTATATAATTAACATCAAGCAGGTGTCCTGAGTAATCTACGAAAATGAAGACGTAAGATATTACAAGGTATAAAAGTCTCCAATGGCCGTAATAAATTGGCACCACTCGTCAAAAATACTTTCTTGTTTTTGTGCCGTTTTTTTGACTACGCTCTTTTGAGCTAGATTCTCCCAGAAGTTGGGCCTGTTGAGTGTGTGAGTGAGTGAGTTCTTGAGTGCTTGTGAGTGTGTTTGTGTTCATAACCCAGGCATCCTTAGTTGGGTCCCATTAGCCCAGCAAAGAATCCCTCTTTGGGTTGAGTGTGTTTGTGTTCATAACCCAGGCATCCTTAGCGGGGTCCCATTAGCCCAGCAAAGGATCCCTATTTGGGTTGAATGTGTGTGTTCATAACCCAGGCATCCTTAGCAGGGTCCCATTAGCCCAGCGAAGGATCCCTATTCGGGTTGAGTGTGTGTGTCTGTGGTTGTCACTGGCGAGGAAGTAACATTCCCGTAAACCACCACAGGAGGGTTTTCTGGTCGAGAGGTTGTGGTTGGTCACTGGCGTGGATTTACCCCCATTTTTTCCCGCAAACCAACAGCAATTGTGGCGTATTTTTGACGAGTGGTGCCAATTTATTACGGCCATTGGAGACTTTTATACCTTGTAACTTTAAGAGGCCGTAGAGCTCACGTTCCCTAGTTTTAAGTAAGATATTGTTGGTTCGATTGAGTTTTTCAAAGCATAAAACAAAAAAAATCTATCGAACCGCATATTTTGGGCGCTAACAAGCTCGTGTGCATGGTCACGTCACCTGCTTCCCTTGATGATGACGAATAGTGAGTTGGAAACTGGCAGGGTTGCCTATAAATCCTGTGTGAAATAACACTAAAATACTTATTTTAATATCTTGTATGCATGCTACTGTGAAGTAGATATGACTTCAAATGAAATCCATCCAACTTCGTATCTCAATTTCTCAATAATATTTTTAATCTTTCATTAGTAAAACCATGCGACCCTATGGAGATATATCAACCTCTCATGAGGACACTAACCTTAAAGAAAAGTCCTCTTCTTCATGCTTGTACAATTTTCTCGGGAATTCCACCGGGTTAAATTAATAGACAGAACCCAACAACATTTTACAAGCATCATTCGCAGGGAAAGAATAAAATCTTATTTTTCTTTTCTTCATTTTTTCGCTGAATCTTAACATTTTATCCGTTTTGAGTTATTTCCTTTTTTTATTTGGACGTAAAGTCAGCATTTTGAATCTGCCTTATGAAAGCAACAGAATTTTTCATGTATCTAGAAAGTGCTAGGCAACCACTGAAAATGAGGCGATTCGCTGTACGAATGGTGAACATGGTAACGAAATATTTACAGTTCTTCAAGAAAGAGGCTTTTAAATGTCAAATATCTTTTTATAAAAAGGCGGTTGTCAAGTTGCATTCATGAGAACACTTCTATGGAAAAAGTCAAAGAATTTCCGTGTTTTAACCATTCATATGAATGTGGTTCAGCGTTCAAAGTATTTTTCGTCAAGCACAAATTGTAAAAAATATGCAAAAATTGAGTAAAAATGTTTTTATTCGCAAGGCAGCTCGCCAAAGTAGACATTTGAGTAGACGTCACTAGAGACACCGAGGGAAAAACTGTTGAAAAATGGTTTACTCGATTTCTGCAGTGAATTTAGATTCTAACCACGATTCATGTGAAAATTCCAGACCCGACTAATAAATACTTTGCGCTCTTATACAAAAACAATGCTGTAGTACTCCGCAATATGAGGCACATCAAAAAGCCTGTCGCAATAATATTTTATGTCAATTCGGTGGAAAACCGGAATTTTATCACCAAATACTTTTCCGAATAGCGTATTTTTTTCTTTTGAGTCAAAATCTCTTAAGAAACGCTAACCAAGGAAAAACGAGTTATAGTTACGGTGAGTGAATGGGTAGGTTTTAAAGAGGTTCCGCCGCGACTGTGTGAGTCAAAACAAATACTAAATTCCACATTTTTTATGTTTTGTCAAAAAAATCCTGCTTTCACTGATGCAATGCGCTACCTAAAAAACCAAAAGTAAAGTATAAAAAATGCAGATTATTCCACGAATGTATTTTAAATGAGCACTTTTTTACAGCCACAGGAGCCGACTGCAGCGCCATTTCCTACGAATTACCGCATTTTGACTTCAATTACGGCATTAATTTCCAAATAACTAAAAAAATAAGGTGGTAAGATGCCTGAATTTTATTTTTATTCAATTTCTCTGGATTATTTCCTTCGAAGAGACAGTTTTCCACGAAAATGGAATTTGTTTTTTATGGAAAAATACTATTTTCCCCCGTGTTTCTCTCATTCCCCCATTGAACACCATGTAATTTCAAGTTCAATTATAGAATAAAATAACGTGGAAAGGTGTTATTTTGTTGTTCATATCAGATAGAGAACAACTTTTTCTACAAGTAAACAGAATATGAATAAAATGACATTTAAGTCATTTTACGGTGGAACCACCTTAATCATACTATTTTATGCCGACGAACTTTCGTGCAGACTAAATTGTTCTGCGAGGGCAGAGGTTCACGAACTTTCCCGACTTTCGTCCCCTTTGGGAGGCCCATTTCCCCTTTTATGTGACCCTTGGTATCCTAATCAGTACCTAGGACTCCTCGCAGTAATGGACCACATTTTTGCCATGACTCAGCTTTTCTGGCGTACCCCTGAACCACCATATGAGTACCCCGTATGGGTAAGCGTACTGCAGGTTTGGAACCATTATGCCTGGATGACCCTGACCCGTTGTGAAATAGTTCATGATACATCTTATTACGGAGTGATTTGATAGTGCCCATCGATATGGAAGCGCGGAGAGGTTGAACATTTTTAATATTTCTTGCACTGGAAATAAATGACGCAATAAGCATTCTGCGATATTTATTCATCAGCCCACCTTAAAATCCTTAAAGCCTACGACGCCTACCGTAGCAACTGAAAATATGGCATTTCATTACCATTGGGTCGTAATACTTCTTTATGATAATTATTGATCTATTAAATGAGCTGGTGAAAAATAATAATTACAGATTTCAGTCCTGCAGTTATTCAAAGTCTTATTTCGGGCTATCATCTACTTCGTACGAAGCATGTCGGTGTTAAGTGCAAAATATGGCATTTCATTACCATTGGGTCGTAATACTTTTTTATGATAATTATTGATCTATTAAATGAGCTGGTGAAAAATAATAATTACAGATTTCAGTCCTGCAGTTATTCAAAGTCTTATTTCGGGCTAGCATCTACTTCGTACGAAGCATGTCGGTGTTAAGTGCTTTGAATTGTAGGCGTGTGAAAGTTAATTATATGCCATCCGCACTCCTCATTGACTCTTTATGAATTCTCTCCAAGACTTTTAATTGCGGTCAGATCCCACAGGTAGACATTACGCTTCAGACCTCGAATTAAAACCTTCTCGTGGAAAAAATTAAGTTATTACACCGAATAAGAAAATGTTACTGTCCCAAGACCCCGGAATTTTTCCACCATTCAGCCTTGACCGGTTGATTTCACTCAAGAGACCGGATGGCCAATTGAATATTTACATTGTGAGCAAATTGTGCAGTATGCTTTGCAACTCTTGGCATAGAGTGAATGTTTCCCTTATTATAAAAACAAAGAGAGGAAATTCCGTCTACTATGTTGCTAGGACAAACATTTTTAATTATTGAAATTAATGGCGCGAACCTACCGACAATTCGCTTCCTGTGGCACAAGCATAGCGGAGTGGAACAAAAATGCACGGACGATGCCCTAGTGTGTGAAATTGGATTAGAAAAAATATGAGAAGAGATCAAGAGAGAAATGATTGAGTGGATTGATGATGGCAATGGAATGGATTGTGTGAATGTATGTGTTCTGCACTGAATGGAGAACATGAGAAGTTTTGTTTTCCTAGAACAAAGAGGGGAAGAGATGGACTTACTCGGCTGCATAAGGGTAAATGGGCGGAAGTTTCTCGAATGTGCAAATATAGATAACAGAAACAACGCTGTGGAAATGGAAGGCTAAAAAAAGGGTGCCTCAATGCATCAGATAAGTCCAGAGAGAAATAAAGGCTGGGGAGATGTAGAATCTATTGGCCAAAAATAGAATAGATTAAGAAATTGCTGAGAATCAATATTCTTTTTAATTTAACTGCAGAGATATTTATTTCTAATACAATTAGTTAATGACTAATATCTACCGGAAAAATTCAAAAGATAGATATTCAATATTTTCATTTCTTATACCTAATATGTTCACGCAGAACGTCAGCTGTCTGGTGCTCCTTTGCTGAGAGCAAAACGCTCTTCCGCGGCCAGAGACGAAATTTTGTGGAATCCTCAAGTACATTAAAATGGCACAAAAGATACGTCATTCTAACTACACCAGTTCTCCTCAACACTGTTCTTGAAGTGATCGCTGATTCTGCGACTGAGAAATAAGGAGCTCATCCGGTGCAATCCTAAGATTGGTTCTTTTCCACCCTCAATTCTTCCAACGCCCTCATATTTATTTGATTTTATTAATTTCATAATTTGCTTCAATTCCTTATTACAAGCGAAATCGCGGACATTCATCAGCCATGAATTAAAACTCTGGGTAAAGGTGAGCTTTCGTCCCGCCAGCGTTTTCGCGAATTTCACCCACTTACAATAGAGATATCGGAACCAAATTCACATCACTTATAAAGCAAACCTTGCGCATTTGTAAAATACTTTCAACACAACAATGCATCAACTACTTTAGGAATGGGAAACTTTCAAACCTGAGAAGTGCGTTTTTCCCTCTCCGCCATCTTGTCGTTTCCTCTTATCCACTGTACGTGGCGTAGCGATCGAGCAGTTGGTTCTCTAGCATATGCACACCTCTCCTACATAATTTCTTCCCTCCTTCCACTCAAACTCGCCCCGCAACAGCCATTTACTACAATGCAATTCCATTCATTCCACCGCAGTAAACATTGCACATTTCACTTCAAATGAAGGATTTACACTTCCTTTTCACTCGCATTCATTCCATTGCACTAATAACATTTCACGTATCACTTTCAATGGAGGATTGCGAGTTCCCGCAGCGAACAAACACCCGTGCCTTTCGAGGAATTCCAAGCCTGACTCCGCCGAAACGAAAGTCTGGATCGCAGACATAGGTGTGTGCGTACACGATTGACAACTCATGGCGACCGTACACCACACATGCAAGAAAATGATTAACGCCAACAAGCTTCTCAACTCTCGTTGGCGAATGAATACCGGTTGACTTTTCAACAATCAACTTCCAATTATTTACAGTTAATTTCCCCCTTCCACACTACCCGAAAGAACTCCGTTAACAATACTATTTACTTAGCCTCTAACAAAAGCCCACTCATAATAACCTTGTCATCTGGCGAATTTTATACCAGAAACAATACGCAGAATAACATTTTAGCCTTCTACCAATGCCCACGAATAATTACCAATAAGCGTGAGGGATTCTATTCTTAAAATAATAAGCAGAATAACATTTTAGCCTTCTATCTATGCACACCGAAAATCACCAATAAGCGTGAGGGATTCTATTCATAAAATAATACGCAGAATAAAATTTTAGCCTTCTACCAATAATCACCAATGAGCGAGAGGGATTCTATTCTTAAAATAATACGCCCCCCAAGTTTATTGGAGGGGTGGGTTCAGGGCAAAGGAATGGAAGGGAAATTCGTTTTTCGGTTTATCAAAAGACGGAAATGCAGTACAAATCAGCATTTTGAAATTTCCTCCACTCCCAGAAATGCCCATTTCCACTTTACCATTCCCGCGAAAACTGCGTTTTTCGCTGTATTAATTCATGAAAATGCGTTTCTCACTTTTGAAAATGGCCAAATCGGGCCCGCGTACCCTCCCACCCTAGCACCCCTGTTTCACTCCATAGACCCGTAAGCTTGTTGGGGGGGTGGGGTATAGGAATATAATAGAAGTGAAATTAGTCTTATCCCTCTACTGGTTGTTCGTGAAAACCTCCAAATATGGCGTCGAAAACGGACGAAAAAATCAAAAAATTGGTCATTTTCAAACGTCTATATCTCAAAAACTATTAGTCACACGGGTATGATTCTCACATTTTTACAAATGAGCAACCTTCCTCTACGCATAGGTATCACATTCAATATCGTCAGTTTCCTAGGTTTTTCAAAACAAAATGTTGACAGTGCGGGACGAAAGCTCACCTTTACCAAACTCTGATCGAAACAATAAACCTGGATTCAATTGTTATTTATTACTTGTGGCTTTAACCCAAAAGTAAAATGGAGTTGGAAGCTCATACCTTGTTTACTTTCCGAGGGGTTTAAGGATATCGTTACCGGGTAGTATGATCTTTTACTTCCCAATATCACACTTACTTGCCTCAGGGCAGAATTTATAGTCGTTACCCAGCAGTCCCACAGCCCCTAGCAGGCCACTTCGTTAACAACGGTATTTATTGTCAAATTTCCACCCCCAGCAGCCCCCTTAGCCTCTCCTAATTCTGTCAGGACTGACTCTAATGAACATTCATAGCCTTAAATTAAAAATGTCAAAGATTTGGTGTTAATAAAACAACGGTGAGATTTGCTCTTAATCGATAAATATCTGATGTGACGCCAGACTCATTCCAAGGATGTTCATATACACTCGTAGCATATTTTTTCTCACAATTTCTTCTTCTTGTGGCAGGAAACTGCGTCCGTTTTCTTACTTTCCACTATATCTTTATGCTTCTACACCAGGTCACACGAAATCTTCTTCTCCACACCGTTGCACGTCGAGCGGCCTAATGTTAACAGTTTTCATGCGGCGTCTGGCTCTTTATTTATCCGTATCCATGTTGATCGCGAGCGTCACCACTGAAACATTTGAGCTACGAATTCCATTTCCCGCCGTTTGTAGTCCTTAGTTACCAGATCCACCAGATCTAACCCCCATCCATACCCTACCTAGCAGCTCCCTTAATTTTGAATATAGGACGCACAATTCAAGGGGCGTGCTGTGTAGGGGATGGATAAGGGGACTGCTGGGTAAGGACTATAAATACGGCCCTTAGTCTCAATACCATTCTTGAGCTCACAAAATATAGCCCAAAGAACGGACCCTAATGGCACGTAATAAAGGAAAGCTGAATAATAAGCAAGAATTGTGAAGAATATTTTCTTCAAAGACAGTATTTTTTCTTAAGTACGTATTTATTTTGGGCTCACCGAAAGGGTAGGAACATAATTTGTGGACTTGATTTAATTATGCTACTTGAGTCTCGGCCATCGAAGGTCTTACTGGAAAATAAAACGATATTCTCTGGAGTACGAAGAAGAAAAACTATTCCCGCATCTCTTGATATTTTAAACAGCGTCATTTTAGAAAAAATAATGCATGGCATCATAGGTAGGCATGTTACATTTCCGACATTAACTATCACCTTTATCTATTTCCCGTGCACACCTTATTTATACAGGTGAATGACTATTTATTCATTTTTTGAAGGGCAACGAGAATACGATTAAGTTTGTCATCTAATTTCTGTTGATAATATCTAGTTTCTGTCGTCTCCCTCCGCCGATATCGTAGTTGACCCCAAATTCAATCCTGCTCCTAACAATATATAAAAGCGTGTTTGCTGTTTTGACCGAAATCTCAAAGCTGCCTCCGAACTGTAATATCAGCAGCCATATATTGTTCCTGAATAGAAAAGGGCAGAACTTTGAGACCGGTAAGTCCATCAATTTTTTTTTACCATGGAGAAAGTCTTCAATATTTTTATGGCGAGATGGTCATCTTCGTCTGAAAATCTCGTAGTAAGGATAGACATGCAGAAAAACGTAAACGTAAAAACCTTAAGGCCGTGAAGGTCTGGTTCGTCTCTCGAGTTTGAAATAATGACATAATTTGGAGCTTCAGTCTTCGTTCCCGTAATTCCTCTACACCTACCACCATGTCTTATAGACTTAATCCGGGAACTGAATAAAATATAAAAGAATGCTGCGCGATTCGTCAAAAACTGCTACGGGCGTACAGACAGAGTGACACAGATGTTAAACGAATTAGGCTGGGAGCCGCTAGAGACTCGGAGGCTGCGCGCTAGGCTTAGATTGCTTGAACAGTTGAGAATAGATATCTTTAAGAGCGACACGGACAACATCATATTGGAACCCCACTATATTTCCTGGTCTGACAGAAACGATAAATTAAGAGAGATATTTTGCCGAACGGATAGGTATGGGAATTCGTTTTTCCCCAGAACAATAAGGGACATTAATATATGCTGGGCGTAATTTCATTACAGCGTTTCCTTTTTATATGTAAACGGCTGGTGTCCTAACACCCCCCGCCACACGCTTATTGAGGTGGCTTGCGGGGTATTATGTAAATGTAGATGTTCACGGACAAAATCCGTTCGAATATGCAAATGTAGGGGGGAGGGGTGCTACGTATATTTAACTGTGACCTCTCTTGAAATATAGAAGCTACTTCTAAACCACCATAGTTAACTCCAAGCTATATTTTTGTAAGCATACTTAAGGCGGTTGAGGCTAATTTTATCCACAGATTTGCGTGAAAATTAGCATACGTCTCGTTATTGGTAATAGCATTTAGATAAAAGTGAAAAAATTGCACGTTACCGATTTAGTTTCTTGGCAATTAAATGCTATTTTAACACGTAGCCTTATAGCACATGACATATAGTTCGAAATAATTCGACTACAAATGTTAAAAGTTTCTCCCAAATGCGAAATAATACCTTTTATATAATTATAATGGTTGTTAACAAATATCAAGGCACCATGCCAAGTAAAAGAAACTTATTTAAATATAGTTTTCGCTTAAATTTCGAAATCCACGCCGGAAACCCAAGTCATATCAATGTTTTAAATAAGGTAGTTTGAGCGAGATATTTCCCTAGTCATAATGGAGACCATAATCGAATTTTATTATTTAATTTTAGCGTCTGTAAGAAGGAAAATTTGGAATATTAATGGCGCAAATTATTAGGTATATATGAGAAAATTCTCAGTAATTATGTAAATATAACTACATAATTCTCTAACTTGACTCATTTTTTTCACAAAGTACGGTAAAAAGACTTTTAAAATAGAAGATTTTTGAGATTCTGTAAAAAGTACTGCGTTAAGTGATTGATTATAGTTTATTAATAATTGAGAAAACATACAAACTACACAGCGCTAGTTTTTTGACGAAATGTAGGTGTTAGAAGTTCCTAATGTTTTCAGTATTCTCCCTCTGGAGCGCACAGCCGTATTGTATCATTTGTAAAAAAACTTATATTTTTAGGTAAATTGCTCAAAAAATAGTTCGGCAAGGGGTTAATATTTTGATATTTTTTGGAAAGATGAGAGTTTTTTTTCTTTAAAATGAGGTCAAACTATAGGTGAAGTGATATTTCGCTTAAGCTAGCTTAAGGCGAAAAATGTAAAATTTTAATTATTGCATAATTTAAATTACTGCATGCATAGTGATTCCCACCGCATAAACAGACGTAGTCAAGGGAAATGTTGTCCAAGAATTTTTTTCTACTTACTTGAAAAGTTATTGAAATGAGCACTCAATGAGCCACGATCACCGCTCCAGCCAACTTGATGCACCCTGTGCACACCTCCCAGTGAAAGACCCTACCGACCTTGGGACAGAACCCCAGAGGCAGATCCGAATTAAAGCAGAACAAAATAATATACCTACTATCAGTATAAACACCAATCGAAAAAAATTAAACGCATTTATTGAAATATCGGACAATTACAAACTGGAATCGGTCAGAACATGTGGTTTACCAAGCGACCAAGAACGAAGTTCTACGATGCTCCAGTTGTGAAATGAACTTTTTACAAATTCAATTACAAATTTTTTTCTGAGAAAGATGCAGACCTGAAACTCATAAAATGTACAGAAAACATGCCTATCTAACATGTATTAAACTTTGGTTGTAATAGAACTTGTTTTTGAGTAACGAATCACCAAAGTTGTCGTTTTGTTCGAACACCGACCAAAACCGGTACTTTTCACGTTAAACCCGTTGTAAAAATATTAAAATGCGTTTATAAAATATGAATTTACCATCAAATAACGCACAGTTTAAAAAGAATAAATATTATGCAATTAGACTAGGCCTTTTCGTTATTTTGTTATATGTACCCAAACTCGAGTGCACATAATGTCTGCGCCGATAAAGACGCCCGTTGGGGAATGGGTGTTTTAGAGGAAGATGGGCAGATAGAGAGAAAGAAAGAAAGAGAGGGAGAGGAGACCAAGGGAACGGCGCAACTGGGGCGTGATGAAGAACCCATCTTCAGGCTTTCGGGGAGGGAGTGAGGGGAGGGACTAGGAGGGGAAGGGGGGGTGGGCAGATTGGAGAAAATGTATTTTTGGAAGGGGAAATTGAGGGAGGGCTGAGTTGGGTGTGGGTGATGTGGGTCGACGGACCATAAGAAGGGAGGATGAGAAGCTACAATTTAAACGGGCGATTTTAATGATGAACGAGCATTTAAGGTAATTTGAGCGATATATTTCCCATAGTCATAATGGATAACATATTCGAAATTTATTTTTTTAATTTCAGCGTCTGTAAGAAGTATGAAGTAAATATTGTAATATTAATGGCGCAAAAAGATAGTTATATAATACAAAAATTCTCAGTAATTAAAAAAAACTACTTCAGTATCTAAATTGACAAATTTTTTCACGCCCTACGGCTAAAAAGCCTTCAAAACAGCAGGTTTTTTTTGCAATTCGGTAAAAATCACAGCGGTGAGTAATGGATTAATTTTTTTATAAATAGTTGATAAAAAATACAATCTACATAACGTTCGTTTTTTTGACAAAATCTAGGTGTTCTAAATTCCTATTTTTTCAATATTCTCCCTCTGAAGCGCACAGCCGTAATCTATCCCATGTAAAACATCTTATATTTTATAGGCAAATTGTTCGAAAAGTAGTTCGGTAAGGGGTATATATTTTGATATCATTAGAAAGATGAGAGTTATATCTTCAAAATTGATCAAATTCTAGGTGATTGGTGATGATAGGTAGATCGGTGAAGGAAGAATTATTTTGGGAACGGAAGATGAGAGGGGTAGAACCTGACGTCCGTATAAGATAGATAGATAGATAATTAATCTGTACTAGGACATCGTCCTTTAAGTACAACAAACACTACAATTAACCATTTGATGCCAAGGTTCCAATCATTAAAAACAATAGAATATACTGAATTGGCATCAGTAATATATTTTAGCATCAATACAACATTTTAACAACAATAGTTATAATTAATCACAAAAAAAACATAAAAACAGATGTATAAGATTTGGGTAATACATGTACATGGAGAGAAAAAAGGAAACTTACTGGCATAATTACATATTATAAAGACTGTTTTTAAATCGGTACAGAGACTGCAGTTTTTCATATACCATCAGGTATGGAGTTTCAGAGTACGGCAACTTGAAATGACTTTTGGAATACTGCGGTGCTGTGTGCTGGGTAGTACAGATATTAGGATGATGATCTTGTGAGGATTGCTGGAGTAGAGTAGAGATAATGACACACTTAACGAAGACACCGAAAGGACGACGGTTTAACGTCCCATTCGACGGACAGAGTAGTACACTTGAAGTGCTCTCCACATTGTGTCCATGAAGGGACGACCGGAATTCCGATTTAAAATTTCTATATCTCTCTTTCATACATAAAATTCCAAATAATCGTTCTTCCTACCATGCAAATGCTTCCTTCATGGCTTCATACAATGCTTTCTAATTCCTCATATTGTACTCTATCAATGCAAAAAATATTCAAAATCATATTAGTCAAGCTCTAACAAAACAGTGCGTGCTTTGTTGAATTTTAGGGTAAGTACAATGCATATAATTTTAAGGTTTTATTTACATATTTCCACCAAATATGATACATATATACATGTGCGGTTAGCCATCTGTAAATTACGTCAAGAACCTTGTAAAAGACGGCAGTTGACAATTTGGCAAGTAGGACCTTCTGTTCTGACGTCACCGGAGTCGCTCGTAAACTTTATGAAACAAACAAGACTCTTTATTGACTTCGAAATTCATGATTTTACTTGGCGGCAAATATTTAATTAACGAATTATTGCGGGAAAACCTAAACCAAGGGTCTGACACTCACATTACTCCAATGGTTATACCAAGGTCCCTATAAAATATAAGGACCATGGGTTATACATTTCAACCAGAGCACTCGAGCCGTCAGGAGCTATCTATCAGCTCAACAGAACGATATGTATACTGTTTAATTGAATATCTTTTCAGATTTAATTGGGAAATTACCTATTTATTACTCAGGGGAAACTTGAAAAGGTAATTGTACAATCAATTCTGCATCCTGAAAAATTCTGGAACCAGATTTCAGCGCAATAATGGCATCTAGTCCTTCTCTTGGCGTTTTCGCAGTGTACTTTCTCGGCCATATTCTTTGTTTACTTACGGTTGCGATGGCGATGTCACGTGAGCTCCCACGCATATTTTAAATGGAAGCTGATAAACGTCGTACAACAAAAGGAATAATTACTGCATTTTTTCACAGCAAAATAAAAGGCTTATGGGAAAAGCATACAATCTTTATTTTTTTCACGCATACGTTTTTTTCTCTTTGCGCCTGAAACAATTGGCGCTAGTAGTAATCCATACGAGATATCGCAATTCCGTCAGACCCTTGGCCTAAGCGCTCAATGGACCAATGTGTTCCTATGCCAGTTTGATGGGTGAGGATTTTGATCGTCACGCACAGCAATACCACGTGTGCAATTTGCCTATAAAGGGAACGGGTGCTACTTCCTCTATCTGGGTCACCTGAAATTTTTCAGAAATATCTGGTACCACGAAATTCACGTCGCTTGTGTTTAGCTGAATGTGGAACAACAGGAGCTGCTTCCAGGATTCAAACCCAAGACCCAACCGAACTCTCTCTACCCACTGAGCTACCGACTCCGTTGAACGACCGATCTGTCGGGGTTATTTTGTAATCTCACTTTAGTGAGAATACGTCATAAAATGTCACATTTTCGTAGTTCAACTCCGCCACCCAGGCGGCGTTACCATCTTCGGATCTCAATCGGTGAACTGCCGGTCATGTGCTGGTCTTTTAGACGATTCATCCGCTCTGATCCGTATCTTTCGACTCCTGATACGTTTCACTATCTCCGCCTGCCATTAGTTCCTTCTCACCTGTCATAAAGAACGTGACATGGAGCCACCATCGTTTCCACTTGAAGCTTGAGTTGGAAAATAAACAAGGGCGCGAAAGATACAAACGATTTTAAATCGTATTGTTGTCATTTGCTAAACGTGAAGAACTTCAGCATTTACAACTCCAATATATTGGGCACTTGAAGTTCTGCTTTGTTTGAAATGCTTATGTCATTATTAGCTTGAATTATCTGTATATATATTTCGCATCAATACTTCCCAAACAATGTTGCTGATACCTTTGTTTTCGTGTGCCTATCCGCCAGTGTATGGAGAATGGAATTCAGTTATTTATACCATAATTTCATAATTTTAACAAACATTGCCTTAAAATCTACGTTCTTGGTAGATATTTCCCGTGCTTGTGAATCGAACACTAATTAGATGCACTTAATTTTTTTAAAAAATATTGATTGATCGCTTACATGTCGCTTGTAGTTTTGACTGCATTTCGATTTTCGTGGTATGTACACTATGTACAGTGTGTAAGATATCTTCCGTAAGATGTTGAGCAATCTGGATATTCGCTAGTCTCGGCATCTTTTATTTGATATAAGGTAATTGAAGCATCGACAATTCACGAACCGTTCGTGAGCCGATCATTAAGAGAGAGAAACGGTTCTCCTGCCTTTCCACTAAGAGTCACTAAAAAGGTGAGATTACAAAATAACCCCCCAGGGGATGTGAAATCAAAAAGAGACTATAAACGCGGCAGAGGGTGCATTCTCCCAACACCCCCTTGTGTCCTCCCTCTTATCCCCTCCCCTCAAACAGTATCTCTTTTTGCCTCGAAGCACAGCTTTGCAGCTAGGGGGCGTTGCCTCGAGGAAACCGTTGAAGCGTTGAATGAAAAAAAAATCGTTCCGTGTCAACGGTTCCGTGATCGGAGAGCGAAAGTTATTTTGAGGAATAAAATAAAAAAAGGTTGAATTGAACCCCTCTGGGCGTAAACGCGTGGCTTTTGAAATTAAAATAACAATGAGGATCTTAGATTAGAGAAATAAAGAGATGAAAGCAGACCGTATAGGGTAATATTGGTACGATTAAAATGTTCAATTGGCCACATGGAATGGATCAGTTGTTGTCAACATCGGTAGCATAAGCGAAATCTTCGAGGTTTCCGTAATGATTTTTCCATAAGATTCAAAATTGAAATAATTCACAAAATATATTACACTATTCATAACATTTATGGTATAAGCTCTAACGACAGCCACGTTAGGTGGATAGTTTTTCACAAATAAAAATCAAGAACTCTTTTTCGTGCGTCAAGACGCCATCTGCTATCTCCTTCAATCTATTAATAAAACGTATGTTAAGCGCAAATGAAGACCCTTCAAGGAAGTTAAGGTAGTTTGAGCGAAAAATCACTTCACCAAGAATTTGATGAATTTGGCCTCATTTTTAAGAAAAAACTCTCAATTTCCCAATGATATCAAAATATTAATCCCTTCACCGAACTACTTTTCGAGCAATTTGCCTATTTAAATATAAGCTGTTTTACATGGGATAGATTATGGCTATGCGCTTCTGAGGGAGAATATTGAAAAAATTAGGAACTTCAGGCACCTAGATTTCGTCAACAAACTAACGGTGTATAGTTTGCATGTTTTCTCAACAATTTATAAAAAATAATCTATTACTCACCACAGTAATTTTTACAGAATTGCAAAAAAACCTGCTGTTTTGAAGGGTTTTCAGCCGTACGGCGGGAAAAAATGAGTCAATTTAGTGACTAACGTAGCTTTATTTATTTAATTACTTAGAATTTTGGTCTTATATAACTATATCTCTACGCCATTAATATTACAATATTTATTTCGTACTTCCTACAGACGCTGAAATCAAAAAATAAAATTTGAATATGGTCTCCATTATGACTAGGGAACTTCCGATGTGGCTGTTTCTTTTACTTGTTCGATTACCTCTGCCATTTCTCAAATGTCACTCCGAATTAACAATTACCTACCTCTTCACTTGGTTTCTATTACATTTTTTTAAAATAATAATTATTTTTGAAAAAAAACATACAAAGGATGCAATTTTAACGCACAAGAAACTTGATGGAAAAGAAGTGGTAAACAAGGGCTGATTTTTTGTTGTATTAACGGCCAATAGTACACGCCCCTTCGGCTGTCGCCTAGATCGCCTTCACGCGTGTCTTCTTAACTTTTCTTGTTCTTAAGACGGAGCGGAGATATATTCTCTAAAATGGAGGGGCCACAGTCTGCCCATTGTTCCCGAGTCTTTCGTTCACTGGGTTAATGGGGACTTCCTCTCAGTGGGAACCCCATGGTTACCCTAAATTTACGATGACTTCTCCTTTTCGCCTTCTTCATGAACGACGCATTGTTGGATACGCACGGGGTACAACAATGGTTTTTAACGCGGTCATGATATCCTGGGTAGGTGGGTATCTCTTTTCAGTTAGCGTCAAAAACAACTACCTGATAATATAACTATTCGGTGATCAGCATTTACTCGACTAAATAATGCTTCGCGGTAAAATTTTCCATAAAAGAGTTTTATAAAAATTTTATTGAAAGTTTTATGAATCGTACGTAAAACGTACTTGCTTGCTCACGGTAAAACTATTCATAAAACCGCAATGTCCTGCCATCTATGAGACACTTTGCGAACACGTGAAGTGATAAATGCACTCTCTTTTGGATGACTGTTAGGTTAAAAACTATATGTATTGTTTATTTACTTACTTTCTGATCACACTCAACGGTGCTAAGGCTATAACGCATTCTTCTAACAACAAGAAGGATACTGCCTCAACGTTCCATGAATTTCCAACCATAATTGTTTACATTTTCCTTGTTTGGCTTCCCATGGATACGAGATTATTATTAACGCGATGAGCGTAACGTCTCATTGGTTGATGCATAAAACGGTATTATGGAAATAGAACCTGTCCTATTCCGTAAAACGTTTTATAAAACTAGGTTTTATAAAACGGTTTTATCGTTAGTAAGCTCATTTTTATAAAACTAGTCGATTTTATAAAACGTTTTACCGAAAATTTTAAGGAAAACGTAAACATAAATGGCTGGAAGTTCATGGAACGTTGAGGCAGTATCCTTCTTATTAGAAGAATGCTGAAGAATAATATATAGTAACTGTTTCCTTACATTGCGTTGCTATGGCAGGATGCTAATAATATTAAATAGCGAAACGTTGGCGAAAGGAATTGACATATTTATTAAACATTGATCAACCCTCCATAAAATACATACAATTAATTAGAAGTGGTCGAGAACAAACTCAAAAAAAGTACGTACATAATATAAGAATCCTGCTAATACAATTTCAAGGGTCTGGTGACAATTTAATTCTAAAAAATTCTTTAAAATAAACAAATAAAAAGTTTCTATTGCCCTCACAACTTCGTTATTCTGGTTCTATTTATACAATATTTCTCCTCCATTTTTGTCCCTTATCTAATCACCACCCTTCTCACCTGCTCCTGTTTTGACTTCTCCCTTTCTTCCGTTACCCGGAAACATGCTGGCGTATCAATCTCTTTCCGTGTGACACTCCTAAACGGCCTCCGTGGCCTATATATGTGGGCGGTGGAGAAGGCGAAGGGAATAAACATCAGCCTCACACAAGAGAAGACGCCGCAGCGGACACGCTTCTGCAGCCGACGACGCATTGCGAAGAAGAAGACACGGGCTGATGCGTTTAAGGGGCAAAAAAAAAGAGTAAGAGACCCTTTCTCAAGGAACGTAAAAGGCACCGATGCAGATTGTTCCCCTTGCCCTGGATAGGAAAACGGAAAGGGGTAAGAGAAATACGTAAGACGAGTGCACAATGTGTTACACTCCACGCGGCGATTCGCAACTACTATAGTGATTTATTTAAATGAGCCAACTCCTTAAGGTGGTTCCACCGTAAGATGACTTAAATGTCATTTTATTCATATTCTGTCTACTTGTAGGAAAAATTGTCCTCTATCTGATATGAACAACAAAATAATACCTTTCCACGCTATTTTATTCTATAATTGAACTTGAAATTACATGGTGTTCAATGGAGGAATGAGAGAAACACGGGGGAAAATAGTATTTTTCCATAAAATACAAATGCCAGTTTTGCGGAAAACTATCTCTAAGAAGGAAATAATCCAGAGAAATTTAATAAAAATGTAATATAGGCATCTTACCACCTTATTTTTCTAGTTATTGAAGAATTAATGCCGTAATTGAAGTCAAAATACGGTAATTCGTAGGAAAAGGTACTGCAGTCGGCTCCTATGGCTAGAAAAAAGTGCTCATCTAAAATACATTCGTGGAATAATCTGTATATGTTGTACCTTACTTTTGGATTTCTATAGGTAATGCATTTCATCAGCGAAAGCAGGATTTTTTGGACAAAATATAAAAAATATGGAATTTAGTATTTTATTTGACTCACACAGTCGCGGCGGAACCTCTTTAAGGGAAAAAGACTGAATTCGAGCGGTAAATAGCAAACTTAAATTCATGCAATAAATTACTTACATTTATCGCACGATTAACTTAGTTTTTTTTAATGTTAAGATTCTTCGGCTGTTTTGTGCTCGTTTCCTAATCTTGGATGACTCTTGGATGGTTTTTAAATGTTTCTCGGTGAATTTTTTAGGCTGGTTAAGGGAGAAAAGTTATCCTAGCCAGCGGATAATTTTAGAAATGCTATTTAAAACATTACTGTAATTGACATTTTAGTATCAACTAATATTATAACAATTTCCATTCAAAACACGGCCGTATGAAATGCGTAAGAGGATAAAATCATGTTGAGAACTTTTAATGGCATATTCCATTCTGCTTCCGGGGATATCTGCCGCGTCGTTGTTTTTCCGACGTTTCTTCTCCCGTCCTGGAGGCGTCTTCAGGTCGAGAGAAAGATCGCTTCAGGTCTGGTCCAGCTAATCGTCGTGGAAACCTCAGAGAGAACTTTAATGGATATTCTCGAACGTCCCCTTAAGGTGGTTCCACCGTAAGATGACTTAAATGTCATTTTATTCATATTCTGTCTACTTGTAGAAACAATTGTCCTCTATCTGATGTGAACAACAAAATAATACCTTTCCACGCTATTTTATTCTATAATTGAACTTGAAATTACATGGTGTTCAATAGGGGAATGAGAGAAACACGGGGAAAAATAGTATTTTTCCATAAAATACAAATGCCATTTTTGTGGAAAACTATCTCTAAGAAGGAAATAATCCAGAGAAATTGAATAAAAATGTAATATAGGCATCTTACCACCTTATTTTTTTAGTTATTGAAGAATTAATGCCGTAATTGAAGTCAAAATGCGGTAATTCGTAGGAAATGGCGCTGCAGTCGGCTCCTATGGCTGGAAAAAAGTGCTCATTTAAAATACATTCGTGGAATAATAATCTGCATTTTTTTCTACTTTACTTTTGGGTTTCTATAGGTAACGCATTGCGTCAGTGAAAGCAGGATTTTTTTGGACAAAACATAAAAAATGTGGAATTTAGTATTTGTTTTGACTCACACAGTCGCGGCGGAACCTCCTTAATTTCTTTCTTTCCGTCGTCTGTCACCACGTACCCCACGCCGTCATTTTTCCTGGACTGAGATTATGTCCACTCTTTCAATGTGTCCACTGTCAACCCTTAGAAAGATCACTGTTCTGAAATGTATTCACTCTGATCGAAAATACCAACCGGTCAATTTCGATCGAATGAAAATATCCCGTCACACATAATAAAATACTTCGTTCTTTTCCACACTTTTTATTACGACACGACCATGGTTTCGACAAACTTGTGTCATCTTCAGGTTGACATCTCCTGTATCGTAATAAAAAGTGTGGAAAAGAACGAAGTATTTTATTATGTGTGACATAAGAAATTTCCACCCGGTGAAGCCGGAGACTTTTGTCTTATGTTCGAAAATATCCCGTATTTCTCTTTTTATATCCCCGCCAGTTAATATCTTGTGCGACAGTCACCTCTTCCATCTGTCTCCTAAATTCCGTGTCTCTCTCCCAGCGATCTCTAAATTTACTGACTCCCTAAATTTGTTCAGCACCGTTCCGTCAACCCACCCTTCGATCTCTCCACACCCTCATCGCAATTGCACCAACCATATCAGAAAAATAATTACCTCCTAATTCTCCATTTCCGTCTTGCTACCTTTCGTTTATACACGTACGCAAGTATTCAGCAATCAATAATCGCCGCTTGATGAATTTACTGCCGCTTAATAGTTTACTTTCTTCAGCCCACAAGAAGAGCCCCATACCGGTTTCAGTGGTTTGGAGTAGGTACCTACTTTTCTATGCATTTATAAAGAAATACGTAAGCTTGAATCGGTGAGTATTCATGGGGAAGAGCCGACAATCATTGAGATTATGTAGTGATATTACTTAAGAAGTAATATCTCCGCTAAAAATTAAGATAGGAAAATAATTTTTCCATGAGTTGAAAATATATAAAATTTGCTAATTTATTAAACTTTCAATTTTTTACGTATCCCTGAAAAAAGAAAATTATTTCAAAAAAGTCAATTTTTAAAGAAGAAAATATTTGCCAATGTCGGTCACCATCTTCATTATTGGAAGCAATAAGCACAATTTTCGGAAGAAAAAGAAAGATGCTAGCATTAAGTATAACTTAGACAATTTTGACATCTTAATTATTAATTCACGCCGCCGTTTTTTTGGCGTTTTCATGATAACAGCAACATTTATTTGAGAAAATGTTAGCGTTGTCATAGCTTGGTAACGAAAGAGTTTCGACCACATGTTTATGGGACAAAAAACGCTTGAAATCGCCTCCTACATAACCTCCTGAAGTATTATTGCTGGTTCTTCGTGAATCGCCCTGTACCGTCAATACTCTCTCACTCGCACTTCGTCAATGTACCGTCAATAATTTTGCACTCGTCCGGCGACACCTTGAATATGCAGCGAGCATATGGGATCCGGTGCAGAAAGACTTAATTCGGGAACTGAATAAAATACAAAGGAAAGCTGCGCGATTCGTCAAAAACTGCTACGGGCGTATAGACAGCGTTACACAGATGTTAAACGAATTAGGCTGGGAGCCGCTAGAGACTCGGAGGCTGCGCGCTAGGCTTAGATTGCTTGAACAATTGAGAATAGATATCTTTCAGAGCGACACGGAGAACATCATATTGGAACCCCACTATATTTCCAGGTCCGACAGAAACGATAAATTAAGAGAGATATTTTGCCGAACGGATAGGTATGGGAATTCGTTTTTCCCCCGAACAATAAGGGACTTTAATAAATGCTAGGCGTAATTTCATTAGAGCGTTTCCTATCTATATGTAAACGGCTGGTGTCCTAACACCCCCCGCCACACGTCTATTGAGGCGGCTTGCGGGGTAATATGTAGATGAATACATTTTTTTTAATCATTACATATTATTTCGTGTTGATTTTCTAAAACAGTTTATCGTTAAATATTCAGCATAAAGATCAACGCTGGTTGTTTTTTAATTAAAAAATTATTAATATATCTGACAAATAAATAAAAACTAATACATTTGAGGGTCAAACTGTCGGTTGAAAAAAGAAATGAGGAAGCATATAGGAGAGGGTCATTTGGAAAACCAAACAGATACCACATGTATATAGTTCACCCTCAAGCACATCGTATGATCTCCCATGTATAAGTGGACGAAATAAGACGACGGGGTGAATGCCTCGCAAGGATGTTTTAGTGCATTCTCAGAAACATTAAAAAATGACCATTCATGGCAGAAAACGAACTTACTGTCACAATTTTTCATTGCTCCTTTATAGCCATGTCGTGGAGACACCCAGAAACCATGTGTGAATGACGTTTGCACCACGCCCAGCTGGTCGCTTGTGGAAAGAGGTTGAGCAGGAGAAATTAAGTTCATGAATGGCAAGGAAATGCAACGGAAGTGGCCTTTTGGCCTAGAAGTTGGGAATCATGGGGAGTGTGCCTGGAGGAAGGAGGAGAACTATCTAGCGGACGGACTAGAAAAACCAGGTCTCCTCGCTAAGTGGGCCTTGCCTTTTCCTGTGAGAAGACCCTGGATCGCTAGAAAGAGTTGAAGTTTGTGTTGTCCATGCTACTGATTCAAAGAAATATATAATGGTAAAAGTATCTGCTGGAAAGAAAAATATGTATACAATTCTAGGAACAATTTTTGCTAAGTAATTGTTTCATCTTTCCAACTCATATACTTTTGTAAAAGTTTTGGCGATTATTTTAAAACCTCCTAATATAAACTCGCTTCTTTCCAATTTATAATGCTACTCCAATTATACTTTGGGTAAGCGATACAACGGACTATTGGAATCATTTCCACTGATTTTCTCTTTGAAAACACTAGTCAAGTTAATGAAATCCCCTAATTTTCTGCTGACTAAAAGCTACTGAAGTAAGCTTTGAAGAACAAAATGTGAGCTATAGTATCCAGAATTAAAAAAAATAATAGGCCTTAACATCTTGTAAATCAAAAGTCAAAAATAATACATTTGCATTTCGGAGTAGGTTTTAAAGATAACCAGTGGTTGAAGTATTCAGCTCGATGACATTCGGATATTTTCAGTAACCGTTATGTTTTACCGTTTTCGACACCTCTGACCTTGAAACTCGATTCATATTTCAATGACTTATGCATCACATTCAGGTATTCTCCATATCTGAATGAGAAGACACCGACAATTATTGATCTTCAGGCAATTTCATTTCATCCTGAAAAAATTCTAAGATGCGAAATACCCTGCCTGCTGCCCGTAATCTGAGAAAAATGTGACCTTTTAAAAAATAATTTATACCGAGAAATATACTTGAATTTATACGTATTTCTTGGCTTTGACATAAGCCAAGGTACCCTTAATGACGGACCAGATGCAAAAAAGGGAAGAGAGTGATATTTCTGAATCTGTATACCCACATTACATAATCTTACCTCACATTTCTCCGTGTAAGACACGAAAAGAGAAAAGGACACCTAATAACCCGTTTAACCTCGCGAAACCTTCGGCCTACGCGAAAAACATTCAGAAATTATGTGCGACAGCTCTACGATCGTTTCCGACACCTCGGATCTTGGCCGAGAAAATACATTTTGTTTGCCTCGATAAGTCTATGAGATGGAGTATGCTTCAAGATGAAGATCTTAGACCTCTTAATGCTTCGTCCTCACTCATGGATTATATAATCTCACCCGACGCGCTCAAGTGCAAATTAAGAGAAAGGAAAGTAAATTAAGCTTCGACTCCACTTCTCACTAACTTAGGCCATCAATTTTATTTTCATTTTCGTTGTCTTCCGGAGGCTACATGAGAATCTCATGCCCGTCATTGGGGATACACACGGACAAATTTCACTTGACACCTACACTTGAAGCGGAATCCGCAATTGTGGCATTTTGGTTGCATTGTGGGAGCACTAACATCTCAGAAAATCCTGCCGGTTCCTTATACTAGAGACCATAGATTAAACAAGATTATCTCCTATGGCCTCTTGAATAGTGAAGCCTGTGTTTCTGCGAAAATGGATCCATCAAACATGGCTATCGCGCGCAACTCGTCCATACATTTTATAAACAATACATTAAACTTTTTGATATTATTTCCATTTTGTATTTTTCATAAATAAATCATCAAAAATCATTTTTGATAAATCATTACGGTAGGTACCTCAACAACTCCACTAATAATAATTATGTTTCTGGCGAAAGGCTGACCCATTCAATATGGCCGATTGCTTCGTCACTCCCCTAATCTCCTGCACTGTCATACCGTATGGTTCCATCTATTCTCTCCTTAAAAAGAAGACGGAGACTCGTACTTTTTATACTTTTTAACAGCGTTCGCGTTAAATTAATATATTTTCATCCGTTTTTCCATAATTAATCTAAGCAGTATTGTTCTATCGACCGCTTAATTTAGAACCACTTTTAAAGTGACGAGGGTAGGTCAGGAACAATAAAACTATAATACCCAGCCGACATTTCGGAGTGTAATGCACCCCATCATCAGGGCTATACAGTAGCGTAGCCAGGGGAGGGGCAGGGGGGGGGGCGGATGCCCCCCCGCCCCGTGTTCTGGCGCCCCTAAGTCAGTGTATTTTTCCACTCTTAAGTCCAAAATAAGTACAAATACATGTGTATAATACGCTGTCAATTGTCATATTTTGTGCATACCCATCCGCCTATTACATCACCAAAATTTGTAAAGTTTATTAAACTGGTCAGTTTATGATTCGGCGCCCCCTAAACATTTTCTGCCCCCCCCCTAAATATTCTCTGCCCCCTCTAGACCCAAAACCCGGTTACGCCACTGGGGCTATACAGAAAAGAACGCGTGAAGGTATGTACAACAACTGTCAATAAATAAAAGGATAACTTAAGTTATACACAAGTGAACATATAAGTGATCCTTTTATTTATTGACGGTTGTTGAACCTTAATGTATTCTTTTCTGTATAGTCCTGATGATGGGGTGCACTACACCCCGAAAAGTCGGCAAGGTATTATAGTTTCATTGTTCCTGACCTACCCTAGATACTTAAAAATTGTTTCTAAATTAATTAACAGTCATTAAAATTAATTGCGGATTTTCTATAGCGCTAAAATTCATTCCTCGTTTAGAGTTTTATCTGCTTTTGACAAGTTTCCGGCAATCGCCATTGTGCTGCTATTTTGGTGCTGGGTTGGGGAATTCAAGGCGTCAGGGGTTGGTGCTGTCGACGGTTGTCGGGAGAGTGGACACTGGGGCGCCTTATCTCCGTGGCGATCGCGTGGACGACGCACTCCCGCGCCCTGCGCCCTCAGACCGTCCATTGTTTCGCCACCTGCTCGCCCGTCTTCTTCCGGGCCGGAAGCGCTGGGGCGACCCGTCGTTGGCATGGTGGTAGGGGGGTGGATTTAGATCCGGAGATGTAACCGAGCAACGCAAGATTGCGTATCAACCTTCGTGTTACGATGCGGAGGTCAGCCTTTTCATGTTTTCATTCGTTTTTTTTCATGTTTTTATTCAGAGGTCGGGGACTTCAAAGTAAGAAGGTCAAGGTGAGGTGACCCGTGAATATCCGAAAATTCATTTCTACGCTCATTTTCGTCGCGAACCCATTCGATTTTTATCCCGCTTATTAGATCATATATATTATGAAGTTGATCATTAGACAAACATTAAATTTGTCTCTCATTGTTTTTTCCCCCTCATTTCCTTCATCCAATCGGCGCATATCCTTAAGCCTTTTCTATGGACGCACCTAACAATGCCATTCTGCTTCAATGTGTGAATGATAAGTATTTCATGAGATAGCAACAAATTCTTTGCACCTTCAATCATCTATGAACGTTATTAACCCATCAAATGTGCTCTGGCGTTATAATAACATGCTTCAACCTGCCTGATATCGTCAACTTTGAATTGTTCTAAGCTTCTGTACTTTTAACTTCTCCTTTACTCTTAAAAAATTCCAAAATTCGGTCCACATCCTACGCCACTTTCCCTTTCAGAATATTTCTAATTTCATTTGCAACCAAAATATTGGCTCATTATGGTAGCTATACGTTTTCTTTTTTCTACGTCCTCATGTTGTCAGGGATTCGACCCTTTTTTGTCGATCTTTGAATAATCTCTTTCAATAAACAGACAGAAAGCTCAATTTAATCGGCAATTGGCAAGATACGTTAAAGGCCGTTATGATAATCTCGTTAGTGTTACTGACCTTTTGCAGCAACTGGGATGGGACCGTCGATTAAAATTTAGACTCAATCTATTATGTAACTTCCAAACCGGTCTATTCTCTGACGACGTTGATAACATTTTACGAAATCCGACATACTACTGTAGATCAGATCATGAGAATAAAATTAGGGGACTAGACTGCAGAACGGACAGATTTAACATGTCATTTTTCCCAAGAACGATAAGGGGCCATAATAGCTGCCATGAGACTTTTATCTAGGTTTGTCGTTAGGTAGTGTAGCTCTTAGTAGTAGTAGTAGTACTCCCTAATACTTGAATCCTTTTCTGTTACCTAGTACTAACAGCACGCCGTGCATGTTTTCGACATAAGTCTCGAGTCTCTGTCCATTTGTGTAGTTGCAAAATACATATATATTAATGGTCCCTCTCCATTGTGATAATATCTGTAGTGTAGTGCATGCTTGTGAGGCTTCGCCTCGTGACAAGCATTAGCGATTTATGCTAATGCATAATTAGTCGTAGTTACACTAAAATTTAGGGTATAGTGTAACGCATGTTGGTGAATACTCACCCCCTGCCACACACCCCTGAGGTGTCTTGCAGGGTATTTTGTAGATGTAGATGTAGATTTATCACCAAGGAACCAATCCAAAATAAGGACGAGATATGTTGAGCATTCTATCTCCACTATTGCTTCGTAATGACCGCATTACCCAGGGCACGGAAAAATGTTAAAAACCGGATTACCTTAAATTGCTTACCACCTGTTCCTTCTTGCCTGTACAATAAATCCCTGCATACATGGGAAATTCTGCGTCCATTTCGGATGGAATGACGGCAGAAGATGATGAACAATATTAAACCACTGTGTCAGACGATGCAATAGACAGTGACCAAGTCGTGTAAATAATTAAGCACGGGTAACTGCTTTGCGTGTGAAATGCACGTTAAAATGCACTGTCATTAATTAGCGGCAATAGTAAAACTATGATGAATGTATTTGAAAAGAGTTTATTGATAATCATCGTTGTTCTTAACGTGCTGTGCCACAGGAAACATACTCAATGATTATGTATCTATGCATAATCAGAATATTATAAGCAACGCACATGAAAATTAAAAAAAAAACTAGAACCACTGATTGGTGGTTTAATATTCAACACGTTTCAAAATATTTCTCTTAAAACAATTTTATTTCCAAGGAGCCTAAAATAATATAGAGATCTTGTTTATTTATCTCTCTACACAAAGAAATGAAGGCGAAAATGCGCACAACTTTGCTGCCAGATCGCTAGAAAAATTAAATGTGTTCTAATCCTTACCAGAAAGAGCAAAGCAATCGCAAGAGATTGTATCACATGCCAGCAGATGTCATGGGATTTGGTTGTCCACGGGGAGAAATTAATCGCTAACCACTTCCCGCGCCAGCTCGGGCACCAAAAATGTCGCAGTACGTATATAACTTAAGTTGGTTAGAGCGAAAAATCACTTCACCTAGAATTTGATGAATTTAGCCTTATTTTAAAGAAAAAACTCTCATCTTTCCAATTATATCAAAATATCAACCCCTTGCCGAACTACTTTTCGAGCTATTTGCATAAAAATATAAACTGTTCTACATGGGATAGATTATGGCTGTGCGCTCCAAAGGGAGAATATTAAACAAATTAGAAACTTCTGGCACATAGATTTCGTCAAAAAACTAACAGTGTATAGATTGCATGTTTTCTCAACTATTTATAAAACATAATCTATTACACACCGCAGTAATTTTGACAGAATCGCAAAAGAACTTGCTGTTTTGAAGGGTTTTCAGCCGTTCGGCGGGAAAAAATGAGTCAAGTTAGAGACTTATATGGCTTTATTTATTTAATTACTGCGAATTTTGATCATATATAACTATAGCTTTGCGCCATTAATATTACAATATTTATTCCATACTTCTTACAGACGCTGAAATAAAAAAATTAAATTTGAATATGGTCTCCATTATGATTAGGGAACTATCTTGCTCAAACCACCTTCGGGTGAAAATTCTTCAAAAGCAGTGGGAGCGAAACAACGAGGCTGCTGGATACAGCGTAAGGGCTTAGGCCTCATAAAAAGAATGATACCATATGGCGTAGATGACTTTTTTAAATGATTTTTTTTCTGGTAAAAGAATGACATAACATTTTATTATAAAATCAAATATATTTTGGTTCACATTAGCAGTTTTACCTTTAGGTATTTGTGCGTGTGTGCAAAAAATGGATTTTTTTTCAAAAATGTCATGAAACCAATTTAATTTTTTTGCCTCATTTGACACGGAATGACCCGAAATTATGAGTATTAATGCATTTTGCTAATACATAACTTCACAGAAACTGAAATGGGTGGTATTTATGATCTCTTTATCATTTGCGGAAAAATGTTATTTTAAACCTGCTTGTTCTGCAGAATATTTTCCTGATTTAAGATCATGGCCTATAATCCATCGTAGTGTTCCGGGCTTCGTAAAATATTTTTGACGTCATCAGAATACAGATCGGCTTGGAACTGTGAGCGCTAATACATTTTGCAAGAGCATAAAATATATATATCTGGGATACTAGAGTTTTACAGGACGCATGAGAGACAAACTGTTAGCACTACTGCGTATTTTAATACAGAAATAGTACATGACAAATAAACTGCAAGTTACGCCACCTGGAATGGACGATATTGCTTTTCAGAATGATAGAAAAGTCCGAGAATTTGAATACTTCCAAGGGATATAATACGGCCATTAACCTTCAAGATGTTCTAGAAGAGGTCAAAGGCGACTGTCAAATCCACGTGCCCTTTGTTCAGGCACAAGTCTTGTTTCCCGCATCTGAAGGCATTGGAGAACATTATTGTCAGGTTTCAGCGGAACAGGCGATTTGATCTGCTTCTCTCCAAATCATACGGCCAGTATGCGTTTTAATACTTTTAACGGAAAACATACGCTCGCAATGTGAACCGTGCATTGTTTAAAATTGTTCTGTTAGCGAAGCTGATTCTCTAAAATATAAGAGGTATTTTAGCAAAAGAATGATTTCGGAAAACATCGTTCTTTTGCTAAAACATTCCTCGTTGAAAAATTAAGCGCCGTTGGGTGCATCAAAACTCTTACGTCGTCGAGAATTGGAAAGATGACATCATTGGAACAGTATCGCTGCCAGGAGTGTAACATGTATCCAAGTAAAGTTCAGCTGTTTTCTTTTCATAAGTTGGACTGGTATGATTTGATCCTTACTGTCGAAATTCGTTTGGACCAAAGAAGCGACACCGTGACGTGGTGACATGTCGAAAAATTACGACACTGTTTTAAGATCACGTGAACTTTTCAAATTTGTATTCAATTTTGAACTGCAATTATAATGCCTGCAGTTGACGAGCATGCGTATGCGTTATAATCCCTCTCCATTGTGATAATATCTGTAATGTAGAAGTGCATGCTTGTGAGACTTCGTCTCGTGACAAGCATTAGCGATTTATGCTAATGCATAATTAGTCGTAGTTACGCTAACTTTAGGGTACATAGTTAAACGCATGTTGGTGAATACTTACCCCCTGCCACACACCCCTGAGGTGGCTTGTAGGGTATTTTGTAGATGTAGATATCTGGAAAACGATCTTTTATCGAGTTGTAATTTTTCTCTAAGCAAATTCTTGAGGGGCTGTTTATAATCCACCTAGACAAAAATAGGCCACTTTTTTTACCCCCCCCCCCAATCCCTCATTGTGGACACTCGTGGACTTAATCCGGACCTCTCCCCTTCTTGTCCACGTAGGATTTTCTTTTTTTTTGCGGAAAAAGCTGTGAAACGGGTTATTAATTGATTGTCATGGACTATCTGTAATTTAAGGCTGATTTTAAGGAAAGGTAAGTAAAAGGAAAACTACTCTTGTAGCTATGATAATCTGTCATTAACCTACTATAGAAGAGAAGCCGGGCCGTGCCATGGCGTGCCAAGCCGGCACCAGCCACCGACACAATGTCCTCGGAACCGTTCGCAACACTTGAGTGTGCCGTGGCAATGTCACTCCCGCCGCTTCGTGTCGACCATTGTCTACGTAGACATCCCTCCAACTCCCCAACGTGGACCTTCGTTGACAACCTTCGTATAATGGCTTCTGTTTGGTCTCTACGTGGATTATGAACATCCCCTGAGACCAGCTAGTCCAAATCGGACGCTAGAAAAATAAAATTTTTACGTCCTCGGGCAACTTAGACCATTTTCCCCTGTCTTAAGTGTATTTTATCATGTTTTATAATCGTCGAATAAAATAATATAACGATAATGATAATAATTTCCTAACCGCTCACGTATTTCACGAATTGCGACCAATACAGACATGGAAAAATCACACAAACCACGCTCTGGATGGTGAACAACCACCCATGCGAGATTCGAACTCACGACCATCAGGGTATGGTAAATGAGAGCATTACCAACGAGGCCTTCTCTGCCTTCACTGATTCCTCTAATTTTCATGATTCGGCCCGGAAATCTTGACCGTTGAATTTCTCGAACCAGAAACCCTCGAGATGGGGGTGTCTCATTAAAACCGTTGGAGCTATTTTCAAGATAAATTTGACGTCCGTACATTTATTGCTAGCTTAAAATCATCTGATATCGTAAAAAAAAATTCTGTTGTGTAGACTTAAGTCTGTCCAAGATAGTAGGGCAGTTGAACATTCAAACCATGGACCAATAGGGTACTGGCTTGCAAAAGAGCTTTCAGTGAGGCATAATGACGTAGTTGCTACGCCTTCACGGATGTGTGGCAGCCACCGCTATTTTTAATGAATGCTTTCGATCTCATGTTATTCGATGTACACGTCAAATATTTCATGATTAAACAGTTATAAAACAATTTAGACTAGCTTATGAAAACTTATACGGAAATAAGCAGAGGCGATTTAAAAATCCCATTTTCACCATTATGTACTGCACATCAAAATATTAAAGCAGCGTCATCATTGCGGCAAAAATACGCCTAATTACTTACGACAACACTAAAAAATGATTCAAATACCATAATTTGATGAATATGCTGGTTTGGCTAAGGAATTGACGAATATTCAAGCGATATTTTAACGATTGTGTGATTTAAACAAAGGCAAACATGTTGAATTTTTCGGACACGTGGATCTCATCTCTTGGAGTATGCCGCTAGAATATGAGACCCTTACGAAGCAGGACTAATCTCTGAAATAGATCGAATACAACGGAGAGCAGCAAGATTTGTGAAAAGTTGTTACGATAAACGTAGCAGTGTTACCGAATTGTTGAAGGAATTAGGGTGGGAATCTCTAACTGATCGAAGGGAGAAATACAGGTTAAATCTTTTGCGCAAGGTCGGAGCAGAATTTTTTGACGGACGTTCAACATATACTGCTAAAGTCAACGTACTACGGTAGAAGCGATCACAGGAATAAAATAAAGGAAATGGAATGCCGAACCGATAGATTCTAAATGTCATTTTTCCCACGCACAATAAGGTATCATAATAGTTGCGATAGATCAATCATATGAAACTCCCACCCTCAATAGGTTGCAATAGGAGTAGAATTTTCACTTGTGCTTAATAACACCACATCATTACTAACACTTCACACCGGTCGATTTGTCCGGCATTATTTTATTTTGTTCTTTGCATGAAGTACCATCTCGTAGTATTCATAAATTAACAGTATCAGTAAAATAGATGTGTCTATAGCATTGCTCTGCATGTTTGCATGTTCATTTACGTATCACTCTCCCAGTTTCTGGTTGGACTGCGCACTGTTCTCCTGACCGCTTTTTGGCTTGCGCCTAGCGGCCTGGGGAGCGTACGAGGTTCTGACTTGTGCTGGGACGAGTGCTGCATGCCTGGTGTGGAATCACCCCGTGCCACACACCCTAGTCGTGGCTTACACGGTACTTCGTAGATGTAGATCTCTTGCACAGACGCCATTGAACGTGTTTACTGAGTGGCTGCATTGTTAACTGTCAACTGAACTTCGCTCATACACGAAGAATAGTTCGGCATGCTCCCCAATTCAGTCATTGTCGTGTTTGTGGAGACGAGAGTAGGGGAGGATGCAAGGCCACGGGCTGATGAATCCGAAGGGATGGTGGGGAGGGGTTGCGTTGGGAGCGAGGGGGGGAGGGGATGGAGGGGGGACGGGACAGTCCACACTTCCGGCTACCTGCCGCACGCCGACGCAACAGCCACGAAGTTCATCGAATTGGAACAAGAGCCGCTCCCCGCTTTTTTTTTAAGACGACGCAAGCTTGTTTATTTACGTTGTCACGCACCTTGCGATCAACTCACAACGGACATGTGCTTCACGCAATCCGAACGTGAGACAGTTAAATAGGAACACGTAAACAATAGATTCGAATAATTAAACGTGGTCTGACCGAGACATCAGCTCGCACAATTTAACCACATTTCAAGAAATGATCTTATCTTTCTAATTGTACCAAAATATTAGCCACTTACCACTTCTTCACGATATTTTCCAAAATTGAAGCCGTTTTCCGTTGCATTTGGTATATGGCTGTGCGCTCCGGAGAGGCAATTTTAAAAAAAATTAACAAGTGCTGACGAAAATATTGCGTCAGTAATTGTAACGTTGGGCCTGTTTTCAATAATTTTTAAAATAAATTCCTTAGTTACCGTAATATCGTTTCTAAAACTAGAAAAAACATCGGTTCTTGAGGCGTTTTCACCTTGCGACGTGAAACGTAAAAGCATAAAATACTGTAAGTTGAGCACTGAGGAATCAAGATCAGCGCATTATTGGAAGGGAGGCTGAAATCGGTCAGTTTCTTCGTTTTACTATGACTAGATTTGAACTCAGCCGGACAGCATAACATCTTACCCCAATATTTCTTGAATAGATTCGCCTCGATCAAGACCTGATCTAATTGGACATACCCGATATACCCTGCACTATGCCTAGTTTCGCTTCCCTACCTACATCTACATAGAATTACCCGTTTATAAATTAATTCATTTAGTTCTAACAACAGCTATTTTGATCCCTTATAATTATCGGAAAAATAATTATAAAGTTATATAATTTTCTAACCTTATTACCACGATCTTAGCTATTGATCTCTATTGATAGATATCGATAGATCGATACATTATGACTAAACTCAGGATTGAGGTTAAAAGAGTATGTAACCAGATGGCAATTGTTCCACATAACCAAAATGTATCGATTTCAGCTTTTTTCAGAAAAGTTATAATGCTAAGGTGATCATGTTCGATGACGAGAACGTATTTGACGTTTCCCCTGATCCCTAGCGAATTGTGCTGTTTTTGAACTTTGTCACACACCTATCTTATGCTTACACATATCTAATCTAATGTACCATAGTATGTCAAACCCTGACACATGCTTTCAAAGCCGTAAAAAACATCGCCTTCTAACTTACCTGAAAGATTTATTCCATGTGACAATAACATCAATGTAAAATGTTCACATAATTTTCATTACCGGCACAACCGGTTTCAAAGCCAAAGGAGTCATCATTGCCATCGTTACGCAATTATGATGCCATTGCGTTGAAGCCCGCTGTATCTAATAATAATTTGTAAAAAATTTTACATTGATGAATGCTTTTATTCGATATGAATTTTGAAATAGCTTAAATGATTTAATTTAGTCGCTATTCAACGGCTTAATAATAATTCCCAACTGAAATGTAGCCATAGGTTTGTGACACCAGCAATTTCAATAATTCCAAATTCTACATATTTACAGAAATTCCCATCCCTGCAATATAATTGCATTATTACTAATTATATTATCCTTGCGTCCATTCACGTCTTACTTATCTACGATTTAAAAAAAATTGCAATCGGTAGGGTTCCAAACATACGCTCTCAAGAGGGAATTTGATATCTAAGTAGTTAGGCGCCTTAACCGGTCGGCCTATTATTAATTTTAATTTCAATTTCTCTGGATTATTTCCTTCTTATAAATAGCTTTCCCTGAAAACGGCATTTGTATTTTATGGAAAAATTCTATTTTTCCCGTGTTTCTCTCATACTCCCATTGAACACCATGTAATTTCAAGTTCAATTAGAGAGTAATATAGCGTGGAAATGTATTATTTTGTTGTTCATATCAGATAGAGGACAGCTTTTTCTACAAGTAGACAGAGTATGAATAAAATGACATTTAAGTCATTTTATGTTGGAACCACCTTAAAAAGCAATAATACTACTCACCCGGTAGTTCCGACGAAAAAATACCGGTATACCAGTGTTGATGTGAATGATTAAATAATTTTAATTAATTACAAATTAACATACTTTTCACCTTAATTTTCTGTTATTTCGGAAAATTATAATATCAGTCCAAAAAGATACACAGAAATTTCCATCCATCAGCATTTTTAATGAAAATTCATCGGGAATATACATCGCGGCTATTCAGTAAATACATTTTATTTACGCTGTATGTTTGCTCTCGTCGCTTTTTGTTGGAATGATTTTTAAATCACATGAAGAGCGATCGTTAATTGTTTTAACGTTGTGGTCATGTAAAATTCCCTTTTATATTGTGATCAATCCTTGCGGTCGCACTAACGTTTAACTTACAGAAAAAAAATTATACTTGTAATGATACGGTTCAAAATCATCGATTGTCTTGTGTTTGGTATGCGTCAAAAATTATACTTACCTATTATATCATTAATTATGACAAACATATCTCACCTTCACGGTTATGTAATTATGAAAAAAGACAGACATATTACGAGAACATTTGAAAATTAGAGTAGATTACAGGTTGAAGCGAAGCACTTATGATTACAGGACTTGAGGGAATTTTGTTTTAGGACGTTTATGACTTTATTTGGGTGGTGAATCGCAATTCGTATCGTATTTTCTTCTCAACTCTTAACTTTGAATACGTATTTACAAACACGGTATTTTTAATACCGGTGCCTTAGGTAGTATCGATTTTAAATACTGGTCGGTATTACCGGGTCAAAAAAATATATCCGTACTACCGAATACCGGTAAAATACACTGTATTTTTACAACCGATACCTTCGGTAGTACCGATTTTAAATACTGGTCGGTACCACCGATAAAAAAATAGTATCGGTACTACCGAATACCGGTATTTTTTTGCCCATTCCTAGTACGCTATAGCGTTCGAGGATGAATGCTTAGAGTCCTTTACATTAATTATTAAAATGGGGTTTCATGTCACATGATTGTTCTCGCCTTGGCTACTACTCTATTCAGTGACGCTTACACGCTTGCTGTTCTCTCGATTCCGTACTTGGATTTTCTCCACTTCTAACTTTTGAGACCTTATGCTAAAGAGTCCCGTGTTGCATGCAATAGGTACTTGGGACAATGACTTTTGCGACGCCTTTTAAGGTGGTTCCACCGTAAAATGACTTAAATGTCGTTTTATTCATACTCTGTCTAATTGTAAAAAAACTTATCCTCTATCTGATATGAACAACAAAATAATACCTTTCCACGCTATATTATTCTATAATTGAATTTGAAATTACATAGTGTTCAATGGGGGAATGAGAGAAACACGAGGAAAAATAGTATTTTTCCATAAGATACAAATGCCATTTTCGCGGAAAACTGTTTATATGAAGGAAATAATCCATAGAAATTGAATACAAATAAAATATATGCATCTTACCACCTTATTATTTTAGTTATTAGGATATTACTGCCGTAATTGAAGTCAAAATGCGATCATTCGTAGGAAATGGCGCTGCAGTCGGCTCCAATGGCTGGAAAAAAGTGCTCATTAAAAATACATTCGTGGAATAATCTGTATTTTTTCTACCTTACTTTTGGTTTTCTGTAGGTAACGCATTTCATCTGCAAAAGCAGGATTTTTTGCACAAAATATAAAAAATGTGGAATTTAGTATTTGTTTTGACTAACACAGTCGCGGCGGAACCTCCTTAAGTTTTCGCTGAGTTCTCCTCAATTCTTCCTTTTTTGCAAAATCACACCATTTACACGCCTCTTGCATCCTAAAAGTCATTACTGTCAACGGCATTGTCATTATTGTCGAGTTTCCAAGCTATAACGGTGCAAACAGAAAGAAGAAAATAGGTCAGAAAAAAATAAAAAAGAGGAAACAGTCAAGGCTTGACAGTATGAGGCATTAAAAATTCCACAACTGTCACCGTAAATGGAGCAGGTCCTTTCTATATTCAGTGTGCAGTATTAAACGAGGGTACTGCCTGCACTTATATTGTCACGGAATAATAACACTTGCGGTTTTCCGTTTTAATGACGGAGAAAGCTGGAAAGCTGTGAATACCAAAGCAAGAGTAAAATAAATGAAAAAAACATGAAAATATTAGGACATCTAAGTTGAAATTCAACCGTAGTAGGGATAATGCGAAGATTCCTTCACTTTTAAAGCATTCACCACGTCAGTTGTTTCTACTGACAACAGTTTTACCCGCATCCCAATGGGAGTCTTCAGGCCGAAGTGACATTATTGTCAGCAGAAAAGACCAACTAAGTTATTGCCCTTAAAGTGCAGGAATCTCAAACCAGTTGATATTAACCTTTTATAAAAGTAATGATTTGTCCAAGCTCTTATTAAGTTCAATTTTTTTGCCACGTAAGATTGACTATAACAATATACTCCCGGAATTGAGCATTTGATAATATGTTGGGCTAAGAAGAGAAATTACTTCGTCAACATCTGCTTAGTATCCTGAAAGGCAGTGTAAAGTTATGTGGCAAGAATTATTATACACCTGGTATTCACTATCACCTGTCACTGGCTATTTTGAGGGTTTTGTGCCGGTAGTAAAGTTGAAAATAAAACTCAGCGACAAATTTAAGAGACCTATAGAGTTCCTGCCCGCAAAATATAGAAATTAGTCCATTAATTTTTGGGGTTTAAATGCACATTGATACCTTTTTTAACACAATTGGTAATCAACGCAATAGTTATTCGTAAATTTTACCTAAATATGATGCATTTATGAATAATTAAGACTATTAACCACACTAGCTCTAAGGAAGTCAGGTATATTCAAAACAAAATCATCTCGCACTTAATGGTTCGATGGTATAGATCCAGAGGGATATTTGATGACTATATTTTTCTTCAGCAAAAACACGTACTTGTCACAACTACATGATTTCCGCGACATAATAAGGGGATACATAAACAAATTTTGCCTGACAAACACTTACCTAGAGATCAGCTCTCCCGGCTGGACACGCGGCTAATTAGTAGCAAAGTAACAAACCAGCCCGTCGTGGGACTCGTAGGCTTTGTTTCGCGATGAAAGCGGGACTGGTAAAAAATCACTTACGGATATAAATATAGAAGAATGTATTCCTTTGGTATCATATTGCCAATAAATGAATTACTGGTCAAAAAACCACTGAGAGAATATCGAAATATATTTTTTACGCTTTTTTAAAGCATTAATTGGCAATACTACATGAGAATATTTTACTCTTGTCGACACGTAAAATTATTGCGTAATAAATTATTGAAATAATAGATATTGTCTAGTATATCTACGCTTAACTCAGAAATAAAATAATTAGCAGATGAACGGCGATCAGGTTCAAGATCATCATATCGAATTAATAGAGATTAGGTGCCTTTTTATTTTCATATGTTCTCCGCACCTAAATAGCGCCCATTGTTAAGTGACACTTTCAAGCGAATTATGAGACTGCTATTGCCATTGAAGTGACATCGCCGCGAGTAAAGCCTTTCTTAAGGACGAAGCTGCTCATCTATGTCGCTCGTCAACTGCACCGTCTAAAAAGACAGAAAAAAGAAAAACCAGTAGTTATTAGAGGACCCGATCGCGTGCGTCAAATCTGTCGAAATTATTTCTTTTTGAAAAAAAAAAAATATAAAATACTTGGAAAAATACTTGGACACTAATGCACGTCATATGATTGAGATTAGTTGTCCTACTTGGTTCCACGCATCTCTTGCTAAAAAAAGAAGAAAGGATTATCAAATCGATGTCCCAATCCCATTCACCTGCTTATTCTTTCGTGTTTTAACGCTACAATAGCGACCGTCTCCGTGGGTATCACGACGTTCGCATCTAAGAGGTCACCGGGCCGTGACATCAAGATGGATAAGAGGTCACGGGTGAAAGGAAGAGGAGGGGGGGGGAGAAATCTCTGGATGGGAAACACGCAGGGTGAGTTTGAGTGCTTATAGGGCAGGGGGGTCGCCGACCCCTTTGGAGTCACAAGGGGGTAGGAGACGTCGAGTCGGCCATCCGCATTGCTCGGCAATCCGACTGGAATAAAAACGTCATCGCGCTCCGACGACGCTCAAATGAGTCTGATGAGGGAACGCGTCCGAACTTGACATTCGTTCCGAGAAAACGAAGAGGGAAAGAGGTAGTCATACGAAATAATTATTTAATTAAAAAAACACGTAAATAAATAAAAATACAGTAAAAATAAATGTATACTTAAAAAATAATGGCAAGGCCAACTATGTTTAAATCCACAGAGTATTTATTTGTACAACTAGTTTCAACGGTACTGCGTCATCAGGTACAAGCATTAAAGTCATAGCCAGTGGTATATACACTCAATAATCAGGCTGGAAAGGGAAGGGGAGGGATTAGGGAAGGGTGGGGTGGTGGTGGTATGACGTGGGAGGAGTTAGGTGTATTCTGGGAAGAGTGGTGTGTGTTATGGGTTAGTGGAACAGATTATTGAGTATATATACCACTGGCTATGACTTTTATGCTTGTACCTGATGATGGCGCCGTAGCGTTGAAACTAGTTTCAACCAATATCATACTCTGTGGATTTAAACATAGTTGACCTTGTCATTATTTGAAAATAGACTTCCACAAAGTTACGTCAGAACGGATTGAATTCAAATGTATGCTTATTTTATTGGGAGTTGGTCAATTTATTTTATTTGAAATCTCAACTTCCTTTTTGCCAACGTTTCGCTGCTCATTAATTAAAGCATCATCAGGGCTATAACATACAATGTAAGGAAAATATAATTGAAGACTGGAAATGGAAAACGCTGAAAGTGCCACAATTACGTATTTTCAGATTTTTCATGAAAACCAATGAATGTGCCGAGGCCAACAACTTGGGGAAGATTGGAAGTGCCAAATATCCTTTCTTGTAGTTCAAAATGTCTCCTAAAGATGTAGCAGTGTGTAAGTGCCTTCAATAATGGCATGGAGAACGCTGAATGTGCCGAGCTTGTCGAAGGTCACATTGTTATCTGTTTCCCGCGAGCGTTCACGTAGGTTGTAATACATTAACGTTGATTTGCTTATTTTAGACGTGTATCTTGTGCATTCTGTGATTTGTGATGGAAACGGAAGGCAAGATGAGAAACCGAAAGATCAATTCTGAGCTAAGAATTTATGGAAAGCCATATGTAACGAAAAAAGTGACTCGTATAATTGCGAAAACACCACCACAACCTGATGTAAGTTGAAATCCTTAGCATTTAACTGTGTATTGTACAGTATAATTAAATAGAATACAACGTGGTAATTTGTCGTGGAAGGATTATTATTATTAGAATCGTCATTCTAATCACAGCTGTCTTTCCAAGGCACATGTAAATGCAGATATCAGTGCAAATCCATGTCTTCCGAACATAAATAACGCGTATTCATGCAGTTTTACCAACTATCTGAAGAAAAACAGGGTACGTACTTGGTGGGCTGTATTGAAGTAACGCCTGTTGCAAGAAGACGCCATGGAAACTATGATCAGCAATGTGAAAGTACAAGACAAGCAACCATACTTAACACTGTAACTGATGGTTCGGGAGGACGTGGTCAAGACATTCTAAATATTTTTGCGCTATCATCCCGTCGACTGCATACTCTGCAAGAACATCTAAAGCGTGGAGAAACAATCTATAAGGATGGTAGAGGACACTGCAAGTTCTCCCACACACAAAACAAAGTTCAGTGATGAGGACATGAACTTGAGTAAAGAACATATTGATTCCTTTCCAAGAGAAGAAAGTTACTGCGACAGAAGAAAGTCAGGGAAGGAATATTTCATCCCTGACTTGAATGTAAGTCGCATGTATGCTTGTTTTAAAGAAAAGCATGTGAATTCCCCAGTAACTTATAAATACTGTTATACTATCTTTAAGAAGTTTTATAAAAATATGTCATTTAGTAAACCTAGGTCTGACACGTACCAGGTATACGATAAGCTGCATATGAAAATTAAAGCAACAGGAGATGTCTCTGCAAAATCTGCATTGGAGAAGCATCATAAAAAGGCAGAAAATTCTCAGGACTTAATGAAAAGAGACTTTTTAGCTTCTCAAATGCCCCTAAGTGAAACATGCACAATATCCCTTGACCTACAACAGGTCACTCCAAACCTCACACACAGTAGCATGTTTTATTCACGAAAGATCTCAAATTACAACTTAGGCATACATACTGCCTGTGGAAGATCATTCATGTGCATGTGGCATGAGGGTGTTGGTGGGAGAGGAGGAAATGAAGTGGCGACGTGTTTGTTCAAAGTCATGACTTCAGGATTCACTGACAAGGAAAATGGCATCGTATGGTGTGATAACTGTGTAGGACAGAACAAGAATCGTATGATGGTGATGGCATTAATGTTGTTTGTTACCGAAGCCATATTTGAAAGTGTTGAAATGAAATGTTTGGTCTCTGGTCATAGTTACATGCCTTCCGATCGTGACTTTTGTATTATCGAGAAGAGGAAAAAGAATTAAACAGATCAAATATTTCTCCAATGGCCGTAAAATATATGCACCACTCGTCAAAAAAAATTAAATACTTACTGTGTTGGTTTGCGGGAATGAGGTTCCACAAGAGGGACCAACCACAGCCTCTCCACCAGAATACCCTCCTGTGGTAGTTTACGGGAAAATAATTTCCTCGCCAGGGACTACCACAGACACACACACACAACCCAATTGGAATCCTTTGTAGGCTAATGAGACCTAGCTAAGGATTCCTGGGTTATAACCTGGGATCCTTCGGAGAGCTGCAGTGACTCTACTAAGGCTGCCAAGTTATTAACACAACCACACACGCAATCACACGAAACACTCACTCACACACACAGCAGGGCCCCAGATTTCTGGGAGAACAGCTCAAAAAGAGCGTTATCAAATAGAAAAACAACAAACAGGGAACGAGGGTGAAATTCGTATACGCGTATTTCGACCACAAAGTGGTCCTCTTCAGCGAGCTGAAGGGAAAAACACTAGCAACACGAGGTTGAAAGTGAATGAAGAGGAGGACACTGTGTTGGTTTGCGGGAATGAGGTTCCACAACAGGGACCAACCACAGCCTCTCCACCAGAATACCACCAAACCAACACAGTAAGTATTTAATTTTTTTTGACGAGTGGTGCATATATTTTACGGCCATTGGAGAAATATTTTATCTGTTTAATCTATAGAGGCCGTAGAGCTCATCTACCTTGATTTAGGAAAAAGAATGTTAAGTGCATGGTACCTGAGGAACTAGAAAGTATGGTCGCCACCGCTAGAGTTAGAAACCCTTTCAAGGTAGTGAAAATGGATGATGGTGATTTCCTTGATCTGTTTTCCTTAGTTAACACATATTTAAATACCACCTAACTACAGATAACAAAAGCTTCAGCTGTACGTTTCAGAGCAGAGAAGAAAGGCAAGCTTCTACTTTAAACGTCATTCAGGGACGAAGAATGGACTGTGTGTGTTGTGTTGAAAAAGGGGTTTAAACTGCATAATCTTCCCTCCATAGGAAATATTCCCTGCTTTCCACTGACCAACAAAAGAAGTGCTGAAAAAAGGACTTACTTTCCATGATCGAAGTTTTCTTGATGTTAAATACAGACACTTCTATGTTTTGTTGTGTCAGTGTTCCCTCTGAATGTGACAGTCAACAGTAATCGATATAAGAATTATAATATTTTATTGAAAGAAATGAACACTAACTTTATGTTCCCAATGTTTTATGTGCTGTTCTCTGTTCATAAATAAGTGAGTTGATGCTGTGTACATTCAGTGTTTTCTTGGAAGCTAAGCATGGCACATACATTGTTCCCAAAATGTCCATTTTCATACTATGCATACTAAACTTAAAATACTTTTGAAGCATTGGTTATGTGAGATGTTACCAATTGTGTGGAACTACCATAATTTCGTTTTTATTGAGTAAAATTATTTGTAAAATCAATTTGTTATGGTTTTTTCCTGTTTCCTGTAATTTTGAAGTTTGGCACTTACAGCGTTTTCCATTTCCAGTCTTCAATTATATAAGCGAGTTTATACTCATAAATTTAGTACCTTAAGGTGAGAACTAAGTTTAAGTACTAAGAAGAGAACTAAGTAAGGTATTATATTTATGAGTATAAACTCTTTTATATTTATATAATTATAACTAATACTAACTCTTTTCCTTATACTGTGTTATAGCCCTGATGATGCTTAAGTTAAAGAGCGAAACGTTGGCAAAAAGAAGCTGAAATTAAAAAAAAAACATTGACCAAGTCTCAATAACATCCGCATACATTAATTAAAGTGGTTAATAACTAACTCAACAAAGTAGAAATAAAATAATATCTCCTATCTCCTAATCATCCCCAAACAGATTCATAACCTCATACAGATTGCCCTGCAAAATTGTAATTGTGAATTTTAATAGCCATGAAAATATTTGTAAGATTGAAAACGAAAAACGTGGGGCGCATGAATTAGATAATTGATGCATGAATAGTAGGAGTGGGCCGAAAAGCACGAAAGTGTCGGAATCGAATCGCAATAGTGCGGAAAAGTTGCTACTCGTCACCCTGATCACAAAGAAAGAAACAATTTTGAAATCGGATCACATCTTCCGGTCGCACATCTCGTTCGAAGTTTCGAAAAATCGTAAAAAATATGACTTTTTTCGGGATTTTTTAAAATGAGTTACAGTGATTGAATTGCGTTCAAAATCGGTATGTGGCCTCTTCTTAATGTCCTGTGTCTTAAAGAAATTAGTGCCCCTTCTTTTTGGGGGAGGGGGAGTCGCTCATCGCGTTCAAATTATCGAAAAATCGTAAAAAACATGACTTTTTTCGGGATTTTCTCTTTATGAGTTACAGTGATCGGATTGCGTTCAAAATCGGTATGTGGCCTCTTTTAAATGTCTTTTGTATTTTTAATAAGATATAATTCCTATTCCCCCCTTATTTTATGGGGGAGGGGAGGGGCAATTCATTGAATAGTTCACCTAAACCACTAACAATTTTATTGAACTGCATTATGTAATGAAATGTTATGTGATTTTTCTCTACGACATCTACTCCGTACAATCCTTAGTATTATCTTCAGCATGCGCCCCACGTTTTTCGTTTTCAATCTTATAAGTATTTTCATGTATCTATTAAAATTCACAATCACAAATTTTCAGGACAAACTGTATGAGGTCATGTATCTGTAAGAGGATATCTGTGTACGTAGGGCTAGGAGAAATTATTTTATGCTTTTTTAGTAGTGTTATTATATTTGAAATAGAAAATTTTATATCTATCTATCCATAATATATCAATCTGTTTAATTGTTATTTTCCAGGAAATTAAATTAAATTAACTGGCAAAATTAATGTTATAAGATTTTTATATCAATATTACAACTTATTAATTATATTATTAATTATTGTATAAAATTATGTGAACATTCTGTGTTTCATTAATAATATATATTATATTGTAATATTTAATGTATATTATTACATATTATTGCATTGTTATCCAGTTCTGAGCTATGTTTAAAGTTTAAAGTCTCTAGCTCATCGGAAAATTAGTTTAAAATCGATTGTAAAATTTGTACCGAACAGATAAACAGAGAAGACCTCAACGTAATAATCACGTTTTAAAAAGCTGGGTACCTAACACGAAAGGTAGTTTGGTAGAAAGGAGAATTTTTCCCTAGTCATAACAGAGACCACATTCAAATTTTATTTTTAAATTTAAGCAACTGTAAGAGTATGGTGTAAGGTATGGTGTAAATATCGTTACATTAATGACGTAAAAACATCGTATTTTACTATAGAAATTCAGACAACTAAAGATACAAATGCATAGTTTCAACTTGACTCGTTCTTTCTCGCCATACGCTAGTCTTAACAATCGAAGACTTAAGGCGGTTCCGCCGCGACTGTGTGAGTCAAAACAAGTACTAAATTCCACATTTTTTATATTTTGTCAAAAAAATCCTGCTTTCACTGATGAAATCCGTTACCTATAGAAACCCAAAAGTAAAGTAGAAAAAATGCAGATTATTCCACGAAAGTATTTTAAATGAGCACTTTTTTCCAGCCATAGGAGCCGACTGCAGCGCCATTTCCTACGAATTACCGCATTTAGACTTCAATTACGGCATTAATTCCATAATAACTAGAAAAATAAGGTGTTAAGATGCCTGAATTTTATTTTTATTCAATTTCTCTGGATTATTTCCTTCATATGAATAGTTTTCCGCGAAAATGGCATTTATATTTTATGGAAAAATACTATTTTTCCTCGTGTTTCTCTCATTCCTCCATTGAACACCATGAAATTTCAAGTTCAATTATAGAATAAAATAGCGTAGAAAGGTATTATTTTGTTGTTCATATCAAATAGCGGACAACGTTTTCTACAAGTAGGCAGAATATGAATAAAATGACATTTAAGTCATTTTACGGTGGAACCACCTTAACAATCGAATTTTTTTCGAAAACGAAAATGCACTTACGCTAAAATAACTAACTTTCTTATTCTGGGAGGAAGGCTGATATAGTGGTGTGCTATGATTTTCAATTGGAGCTGCTCTTCTTCATCAATACCTCGTAACAGAGCATTTCTAATGAAAGCCGGTAACTTTGGAAGAAGAATAGTAACAAAATAAGAAGATATGCTTCTTTCACGACCATTTTGAATCTATTTATGCAATAACATTCACCGGCAATAATGAAATCCAAATCGTACTCTGTGAAAAGGGAAGTGATTATGTCACACTTAAAAAGTAAGAAATACTATTGGGTTGCCTCATTTACTTAGGATGGAATCGACAGAAAATTGCTTCTAATTTTTAATTACAACTGCATATATCACAGTTTTATGATACAATATGAAACATGCAACATTTGAAAAAACTTTGAAATATTCTACCTATGTTCATCTCTAAACATTTCGCTTAAAAGATGAAAATCTTAGGAAATGAGAATTTTTTTTTTAGTTCTAGACTTCGGTCTGTTACCTATTATGTAATTTTCTTACCGATAGTTTCCGGAATAAAAATCGATATCTACGTCACAGTCGAGTGAAATTTCCGAACCGTGCTATTACGTAACTTCAAACCGATACCTTTTCTATTGCTTCCGCCATTTTGTGAAATCCTAACCGTATACATCCGAATCAACGTTTCGATTAGGATCCGGGAAGTTGCCGAATAACCTCCCCAGGGGGTTATTCTGTACTTTTTACGACAAAAATAATACTTTTTAGAATTTCCGAAAAATCGCACGGAAATATCGGAAAATTAAAGAGTCTCAAAGCAGCAGGTTCGGACATTCCCCTGGACTGTGACGTACTTATCGATTTTTAGAAGCGTTTGAAGGTACGGAAGTTACATTATGATCTCCCTGATCGTCGAGGAGCTGAACTTCTCCATATTCCAGGTGCACTAGCGTGTTGGTTGTTGCGGCGAAGACAACAGTTTCTCTGGCGCTGCTGCCAGCGTCTACAGATCTTCTTCATTTTGTTGTCTTCGCCACAGCAACCAACGCGGTAGCGCACCCGGAAGATGAAGAAGTTCAACTTCAAGAGCACCGCGGAATCCTTCGTTCTCACGTCGATGGCAGCTGGTAGTAGTGGTCCATCTCCACCGAGTGATGGCACCTCTCTGTGCATTTGGATGTTTGGTGACCCTTCCCCCATTGTTCCGATTGCAGGGTCACCGCTGACAACGAGGAGGGAGGAGGGAGAGGAAGGAGGTGATGGCCAGGTGGTGACCTTCCCGCACCTGAGCTGGCGCAGCGGAGGCGGCGCCTCACTGGAGGTCAAGGCTTTCGGGAAGAAGTTCCGGATGCGGCTGAGGCGGGTGCCGGTGGTGGTGTCGGACGGTGTGGCGGCCGCCATGGGAGGTGGGGACGGGCCTCCCGATGGACCGCTGCTCTACAGGGGCACGGGCCGCGGGTCCATGGCATCCCTCGAGGTCTGCGGCTACGCCTTGGTGAGTCCCGCGGTTCCTCTCCTGCGTGATTCTCCGCAACCCACACCATGGAAATCTCAATTCCCCGTCGAGGGTGTCAATTACGGAACTTTCGTCGATAGGAGATATCGTACGACAACCCTATCGTACGAAATGGTAGCAGTTGTCGACAATGTTATTACGGATCTCGTTATGATGACATACGATAGAGTTCGGCTGATTTCGGGAATTTATCGTACACCATTAACGTATATTGAAAACAAAGACACGTAGGAGACACATGAGCAACGGTAAAACTATGATAAAAGAAGCGCGAAACTGATTAAGCGGCAAAGTTGATTTCATTTTGAAAGTAACTGGGAAAGTTGTACTTTGATTAATGAAAGTATTTAAAATTTTGCAGAATATTGAAATAATATATGTTTGAATTTGGTTTCTATGTTCGCGATACTCGACAATACCAACAAAATGTCTTATCAATTGTTTTTTACTTTGCAGAAAATGGAACTTTCCGTGCAAATAGGTTAGATTATTGAACTTTGAAAATTTTTAAATAAATTACATTAAAAAATCCCAAATGCACAGCAAGCCAACATCTAAACCAAAAGAGATAGCGAAGTTGATTCCGCCGATAGGATATCGTACGATATCTCAGCGTTGTCGTCTACTATGAAGAACCGTAATAGCATTAGCCACGATAGTGAGAGATGACGTACGATAACACATCCGAAATCGTACGATATGACGTCGATCGAAATCAAATGGCAACCGTACAACAAGCCACGTAGTAACGGGCTGTTATCGTACGATAAGGCCTGTCGAAAAAGTTCCGTAATAGACACCCAGGTGGTAACCAGCCACTTCGTAAACGACACCCCGTAACCGCCACGTGGTAAACTGACACTTCGTAACCACGACATCTCACGACACTAGCTATTTCGTAAACGTACAATTTGGTAAACGACCAACTCCTAACTGGAAGTGGGGTCGAAAGCTAGTAGTCGATCTTTGGACCCTATGAGAATTATTCATAGCCAAATTTACAATAATTCGCGCTGCAAGAGAAAATTCTACAAAATTGAGCAATTATATCTCAGGAACTAAGTTCTCGACATGTCGTCGCACGATTTCTTTGGTGTGAGCTTCTCCGGAACTCCAGGCCGGTGAGACACCTACAAAACGGTTAAATTGTTTGAAGGCTCATATCTCTTAGTTAGACATGGAGGGTAGTTGGAAAGCTTTTCTTTCGATCGTACATTCGGGGATCAGAAAATATATTACAAGTAAAAAAAGTGGGCAGCGAACCAAGATGGTACAATGCAGAAGTGAGAAAATTGTTAAGACGTCAGAATATATTTAGTAAATCCATCAACGAACACAAAGTACCCATGGACTGGAAAATTGCAAATGTCACTCCCATATTCAAAAGAGGTGATAAGGAACAGTCATCGAACTACTGACCGATATCTCTCACATCGATCTCTTGCAAAGTTCTTAAACATATAATTGTAAGTTCAGTTATGAGCCACCTAGATATGCAGAACTTGTTAACAAAAACGCAACACGGATTCAGAAACGGAAGATCTTGCGAAACTCAATTAGCTCTTTTTGCCCAAGATATTTTAGTCTCGGGTGAACATAACGTTCCAGTTGATGCAGTTTTTCTTGACTTTAAAAAGGCATTTGATAAAGTTTCTCACAGTAAGCTACTCATGAAATTAAAATCCTACGGGTTAGACGACGATGTAATTTCCTGGATTAGAGAATTCTTAAGCAATCGCGTGAAAAGGATTGTATTAGATGGTGCTATCTCTAATGAAGTAAAAGTCACATCGGGTGTCCCACAGGGAAGTGTCATAGGCCCACTTCTGTTCCTTTTGTAAATCAACGACATCGGTAAAACAGTTGACAGTAAGCTTATTTGCAGACGACGCAGTTGTGTATAGATAAATCCGTAGCCTTAATGATAAGCAAGCGCTAACTAAGGACCTCGAGGCAATACAGGAGTGGTGCGATGCGTGGCAGCTAGAATTAAACCTGAAAAAATGCGTTGTTATGAATTTTTGGTAACGGAAAAACGCTCCTTGTAACAGCTATTGCATAAACAACAGCAAATTAGAGACCGTAGAACCCATCTACTTTCCTTGCAAGTGAGAACCGTGGTCGATTAGTGCCGCTAACGACCCCTATTGCCATGTAAGTACGTGCTTACACATCGAAGTACCACTTGAAAGCGACTTGCAAGGCTACTGTCATGGAAGTAACTTCCATGCGCAAAGCCGCCTTAAGGAGTTAAGTGAAGTATCTGGGAGTTACGATAACCTCGAACCTATCGTGGGGAACACATATAAGAAATATTTGTGGCAGAGCTCTGAAGAAGCTAGAATTTGTCAAGCGTATTTTGGAAAGATTTTCGGATGAAAAAGTAAAAGAGAGGTGCTATTTCGCACTCGTCCGGCCACACCTTGAATATGCAGCGAGCGTATGGGATCCGGTGCAGAAAAACTTAATCCTGGAACTTAATAAAATACAAAGGAAAACTGCGCGATTCGTCAAAAACTGCTACGGGGGTACAGACAGCGTTACACAGATGTTAAACGAATTAGGCTGGGAGCCGCTAGAGACTCGGAGGCTGCGCGCTAGGCTTAGATTACTTGAGCAATTCAGAATAGATACCTTTAAGAGCGACACGGAGAACATCATATTAGAACCCCACTATATCTTCAGGTCCGACAGAAACGATAAATTAAGAGAGATATTTTGCCGAACGGATAAGTATGGGAATTCGTTTTTCCACCGAACAATAAGGGACTTTAATAAATGCTAGGCGTAATTTCATTAGTGCGTTTCCTTTTTATATGTAAACGGCTGGTGTCCTAACACCCCCCGCCACACGCCTATTGAGGTGGCTTGCGGGGTAGTATGTAGATGTAGATGAAGAATAAGATACGATGGAATCGGAGTCGGGAATCGATTTTAAAGAATTGGTATCGGAATCGAAAAAGGTGGAATCGACTAATCCCTAGTTATCCTAAAAACATTTGAAGAATACATAACGAAAAAATATATAAATAATTCATTTTATTCAAATATTTATTTAATCAATCAAGATTTGCAAAACGTAGACAAAGGGGACTCCATGGATGCAACGCACCAAGTTTAAAACCATGGCTCAATCAAACGGTATTCACCGGCAGGCATTTCCATTAATCTTTACTTGAAAAATTTCCCATTGTAATAAAAAAACTCCTATTGTGGATATTTCCCAATATTTACTATTAATAACATCAGTAAATATTAATTAAGTAATAACTAATAATACAATACATAATTAATTACTTTTTTTCGGAATATTTAGCCAATGTGACTCAATTATAAATAAAATTCTTTGATATGTGCAATCTTAACTTGAGCTATAGTGCAATCTTAACTTGAGATAAAATTTTCTTGAGAGTGAATGACTGACCTATTTTTCCACAAAGCACAAATGCGGTTATTGCACAATACGGGAGTAAACATACTGAAATTCAGTTTTCATGATTTAAGCGGCGGAGTTCGGCGTAAACTACATTTACAGCAACCCCATCAAAGGAGGAACTGTTCCTATATAATCGCGCATTTCTTTCTCCTAGAGTAGAGTTTTCATGAATGGAAACTTAGTCTTATTTCTGATTGGTCTTTCAAACATTAATTTCGCTTTCCTGAAAAACTGTAAGGAGAAATGAGGGAGAAACGATGATTCAAAATGCCCAAAGAGAAAGTATTGTTGGTTCAATCGAATGCGTTGGAATTTTCTTCTCCGGCGTTGGAGTCTCCTCTTTTTCTCTCGATCGTTCAGGTCTCCACTCAGCTCACGTGTCGATATCTCATATCCTTTTCCGCTCAGCTGATAAATTTATGCCTTCAGCAGCGGTGATCATGAGTGGAGGTTGAAATCATTTGCGCCATCATGCACAGTTGGGTGTGTTGGTAAGGGTGAAGGGGGGGATTATTTTGGGGTGTGAAGGAGGAATGGGAAGAGAAACCTAGTCTCGGAACGAATTTGCTCTTATCCAATGACTCCTAAGGCCTGGTTACACGATACATGAGAATGTACAAGTTTCTGTACATTTTTGTGAATGGTTTCATGTACAGATTCTTGTACATTCTCATGGACAAGATCGATGAATAGGTGGATACGCGGTACATTTTTTCGGACAGATTTTCGTACATTTTTAGATGCGCATTATGCGTTTTCGTTTGTTTTTCCTCATTTTAATTAGGCGCGTTATTTAAACCAATTTTGATGCCATGGATACGACACATTTACTTGTCAATTGGCTTGTGAAAATGACAATGTGTCATTTGCGTCGTCTGCCACCAGGTGTCTCTGTAATGAGGTGAACTTGTATGATTGTCTGAACGAAATTAGACAATCATGCCTATGTAGGGGTGACAAACGTTTACGTCCCATTTCATGGACGGAGTACTTCACTTCAAGTACTCCCTGCATGATACCCGTAGCTGTTTATCTGCCGAAATAATTGCCGCCGCCACCGGGATTAAGATGGGATGCCGTTACAGTGGTAACGAAACTTGGCGAAAGTCTATGCACCAAAGACGGTGAAATTTGCCGTGAAAAACCATTTGACTTGGCCAGGATGATTTTTTCATGGCGAATTTCACCGTCTTTGGCGTATATCTTGGCACTCGTGCGCGTGACTGCGTACCACATGATGTGCAATCGCAATGGTTGGAAAATTGGTGCAAGTCGTATGGTAATGATCGTAACCTGGTGGCACGACGTTAATGAGGAGGAAACACGAAATAGTTTTGGCGCTGCATTTTTAAAACTAGGATTTACGCAAATATTTATCTAAGAATCGAATAAGGGGAAGGTTCTCCAATGAAAAAGTGAAAAGAAGATAGGTACTCTTGTTAGACCACATCTCTAATGCGCTGCGAGAATTTGGGACCCTGCACAGAAATAATTAATTCGCGAATTAAATAAAATACAAAGGAAAGCCGCACGTTTCGTTAATAACTGCTACGAACGAACACATGAAGTGTCACATAGTTGACGGAGGGATTAGATTGGGAGCCATCAGAGACTAGGAGGCTACACGCTACGTTTAGGTTACTTGTTAAATGCAGATCAGGCAAGTTTTATCACGACACGTGAGGAGGACATCATGATTTTGACCTCGCACCATGTCTCAAGAACTGATTGAAGCGAAAAAAATAATAAGAGAGAGGCAATGCCAAACTGATAGGTACAAAAGTTCCTTCCTTTCAAGCACCATAAGTAGTTATAACAAAAACAGCGAGACACTTACATAAGACGCATCGTTAGGAGCCATTCAAGTACATATTACCATAGAGTAAGTATATTATAGAGGGTTCACCGCACGCGCAAAAATAGTATCTATTTTTGATGTAGTTCGGGAGGGAGTTCGTAGATGGCGTTGGAAGAAATTCTGACAAATTATGAATTTGCTCGTTCCAGAAGCCTGAAAATATATCCTGAATCAGAAAGGGTCGCTACGTTTAGTGGTGACAATAGTTAGTCGATTTTGTTCATAACAAGAGTTATAAAAAATATTTCCTTGAATTTCGGGTAGTAACTTGACTCTTCCGAGTTTATATTCCTATTCCTGTTTCTGGCAGACTTCTCAGTATTAAGTTGACACTTGTAGGAAACGTATATACTTACTCTATGATATTACGTTAGGGGATTTTGGCTGCTTCTTAACACCTCCCCTCCCCCATGTAAGACAACGTAAGATTTCATGAACCCATCCCCTCCCCATCTTACGTGAGTTGTCATAATATATTTTTAGACCCATGAACACAGATAATTATATACTTATGGTCGATTCCCTGTCCGAGTGTGCCAAAGTTCAGCTCGCCCTCTCCGGTGCTTTTATTTTTTACATAATAATAGATAAATAAATTTAATTTTTTAGCTCGATATCGGCTTTCAAGATTTCGCGATTCACAACAAATGCAACAGCAATGAAACTATCATACATTTTTCTGTAATTTAGCGTCAATTCGAGCATACCACCGCCGCCGCGGCAATACAACAAAGAAAATAGTTTTATCCGACAGTAATGAAAAACATGATCGATCTCAGAAGCGAGTACAACCTTACGTAAGATTGTTTCGGACCTCCTCACTCCTCTACGTAAGACAACGCAAGGAAAACTAAACCCTCCTCTCCCCCCAAAGTGACTTACGTAATACTTGAATGACCCCTTTAACATAAAATTCACCTCTGTTCCCTCTCCCCTCAATCCCCACCCTCTCTCCATGGCTGGTGTCCTAATACCCCTGCCACACACCTTTTCGGCTGCTTGAAGGGTAGTATGTTGATAGGGGTAGATCAGAGTAGTGAAAGGGGTTGAAAAGGGAGTGGAGGGGAGAGAAGAGGTGACTCTACCTAAAAATTGAGGTTACTATGCGACTTAGTCAAAACAAGCACTAATTCCAACTCTTTGTTTGAATTTTTTTCATACTGCTTTCCCTGACGACGTCTCAGCTAATATAAAACAAACTCAAGGCACGGTAATGGTTGACTATTCGACGATATAAATTTTAATGGGCATCTTTTCCAGCCATGGGAGCCGACTGCAGTGCCATTTCTGCCGAATTAATACCTTTAGACTTAAATAATTGCAGTGATTGATTAATAACTCAAAAAATAAGATTGGAAGGTGTCAAGATTGTATTACCATTCATTCAATTTCCTAAGATTCGCGCTACTTTTAAACAGATTTGTACGAAAATGGCATTTCACTAGACTGAAAAATTCTATTCTCCTCATGCTTCATCTATTCTCGCGTTTTACACCGTGTAACTTTACGGTCAATTTGCGAAAATAATATCTAGGAAAGGTAGCACTTTGTTCTTACATATGAAATAAAAGACAGCTCCTTCTATGAGAAACCAGCTTAGGTATGCATTAAATGAAATTTACGTCACTTTGCGGTGTAACCACCGTAGAGGAAGGGAAAGTGTCAGCTGCGAGTTACAGAAAAACGTTTACGATCCAAAGAAAGCCACAACAAACTATGCAACCTACGCGTTCGGAACCCGTCCGAGAAGCCCATCGAAACAATAGGAATAAGAGCCGTTGAGAGCTTTTAAACTGATGTAAATAGCAGATTGAGCATTTTTAAGTTGGCAATGTAGATTTGGGACCTTGGGAACCGTGGTGGGTTGTTTGAAACCCTCGAGATGATTCCGATCACTTCCCACACATCATATAATATTGTCTGAATATTAAGAAAAGGTTCAGAATGTTCAGATGTGGTTATAGTTAGTTTTTGAACGTGTAATTAACGTTCAATAGATATTTGTAATGGAACCATTTCTATCTCATGTCTTTTCCTGCCTCTATAGCTTTGTCACTGTGCGTTTGCCCATTTTCGATATTTCTGTTTATTTTTTATTCTATCGCAATATCCATTCCGATGTATTTATTGGAAAATATATAAGGGAAATGTTAAATATCCATAAGCTATTCTTTTAACGTTCAATGAATGCTATCTTCGAACTTTCAAACACATTACATAATGGTTCAAGTTGGTCACATTAAAACATCTATATTATGTTCATTAAACGTTGTCCTTGAATATTTTAACGTCGATTGGATATTCATAATGTTCAAAAGAAATATTGTATGGATGTAAAATGAATGTTACTCTGCTGTGTGGGGTAACTAAGGAGTCACGTGGTACAATCGCAAATAGTGATTTTTGTGAGAAAGAGAGAGAGTGAACAAAGTTGGAGATTTTGGTGTTTATTAACCATTCCCAAAAATCTTACGCAGCCTTTCCGATCGGGTCGTTTCGCCGGGATATCGTTGATGGAGTCGAATATATCGATTATAATCGTAATAATCAACATATCAGACGATCAATTTATCCAAATGTTTCCAGCACACCAAAATCGCGAACCTTTCGTTATTGTGCCACGTGACTCCTTAGTTACGCGATCTAAATAATCTCGAGTGTTCCGAACACAACCCTGGTAGTCAAACGCGGACGCAGCTTCATTCCCCCAATGCAGAGGTAATTTATTGGCAACGGACCCTTTCTCTCAAAAGGGTCTTTTGCAAAACTGCCACCATATTTCTCTGCCGTTGTATTTTATCCACCTCACCGGGGTGATTGCATTGTAACAGAAAACACTTTGTAAATATGTCCACACCAATTTTCATTCTACCGACCTAGGTTTCGGCAAACATTGCCATTATCAAGGTGAAGTAACAAAAATGTCTTCAAAAACAACAAAAAGAAGTTTTGTTACTTCACCTTGATAATGGCAATGTTTGCCGAAACCTAGGTCGGTAGAATGAAAATTGGTGTGGAAATATTTACAGTGTTTTCTGTTACAGTGCAATCTGTGACATTTTTCCACAAACTTTCGCCTGATACTTTAAAATCTGTGACAGGGGTGGGTAAAGCTAGGGAGTAAGGGCGCCCCGTAATTCCAGGAACAATAGAATAAATGGTAATCCTAAGGTCCATGCCCCCCAGACCTCCGGAAAGAAGCAAACCGCCCCTGACCCCCCAAAAGAAACGACCTTAATCCGCCCCTGCCATCACCGCACCGTCCCCAATCCCCTTTGTATATTGTTTTCGTGTTTCGCAGACGGGTGACATCTACTCGGCCGGAGAGGATCATCACTACTCCATCCGGCCGCTTGGTTCGGGCCCCGGGCCGTGCGACACCCCGCCGGGTGCCGGGCGCAGGATATCCCGCCGCTCCGAGTCCATCCCGCACCTGCTAACGAGGCAGAGCGGGGGCATCCTGGCGGAGGGGGGCAGAGGCCGCCGATACAACTCCTCATCCTCGCCTCCGTCGGAGCAGCCCCTGTGGTGGCGTCGGGGTCTGCAGAGCCTGACGCCGTCCGTCGGGGTCAAGGACGGAGGTGGGTGCGGCCCGCGGTCCAGGGGCTCCCGCTACTCGGGGTGCGGCTCCCCTCAGGTGGCCTCGGCGGCGTCTCAGCCCCGCTCGTCCTCCGCGCCCGTGGCCCTCCAGCTGCTGTCTCCGTCGACGCTGGCGTCGCGGCGCCGGGCGCCCCCCTCGCAGCTCTACGTGGAAACGGCCGTCTTCGTCGATTCGGACCTCTACGCCTACATGGAAGAGAACTTCTTCCCGGTGGACACGGAGCGGGAAGTCAAAAGGGTCGTGCTGGCCATGATCAACGCGGTAATCTCAAAGACTCTTCCCTCCCTCGTCATAACCCGCACCTTATCCTCCTCCCAACACTCTTATTCATAGCTCTCGCTCACATGCGCACGTGCGTGAGTACATTCACGGCATTCCCTTTATGGGGTACTCACAGTAAAAGAGCAGTGAATTTTAGTATAGGACACGTAAATATGGCTCGCTTTCAATATATTTTTCAACCATTATGCGGTTGCACATCATTTGACTTGACCGGGATTCGAACCCGGATTTCCCAATTGCCGGTCTGTTTGTTTGTGTTTCCCGTATAACTTTTCATACTAGCTTGCTTTTGACTGGCGAGCAAAAACCTGATGTTTTCAAGGAACGGCTGCCATAAATTTCACATAACTGACTCAGTACAATTTCCTTCATTTCAATACATATATGAGCTGGCGTGTGGAAGGCGGAACCAGTCCTGTCCGACATTTAGAATATTTTCATTCAATGACAAATTTTTGCTACCTCACATTTTTATATATTTTTTTAAATTTTATTAAAGACTATTAATATAATAATTATTAATGACGAAGACGTACTACTTCCACGAATACCACTCATTCCGACCGACATGGCGTTCGAGTTCAAACGAATTCAATTTTTAATATGCCTTGCGCTCGCCATGACTATCAATAATTAAGCGCAAGGGCAATCTTTGCAAGCGTGCGGTTTGAATTTAGAAAACGATCGCTTCTCTCATGGGCAATTATACGTCCCATGCTCCGGAGTCCGTTAACAAATTAGTCAAGAATACGCCGTTTTGGGTCACGGAGTTAAGAAATGGTTCTTAATTCCATGATTCGGGGGTTCACTACTTATTGTCTCGGAGAAATTTCACGCGAGACTCAATGAGTTGTGCATTAAGTATGTAGCGCGTATGCTGTGCGCGCGGCCTGGAACATCGCACCGGACTTGAAGAGATATATCACATCACTTACTCTCCCCGAAATATTGGGGAAGAGCTTATGAATTAGGGGTATAGTCGAGATCCGAATTCGGAATTGTCCATGCACGTTCTAACTCTGTGGGAAGCAATTCTAAAACCACTATCTAACTTTACTCTTTCCGATGGATGAATCGTTGCGACAATGAATGATCGGAGGTGCTATTTACGAAGCATTTCAGAATCCGGTGAGCGTATTTTCGTAATTATTACTCGAATAGAATAACGAAAGATACGATTATCGACAAAAAACTGAGCAAAGAATAACGAAATGCGATCCTGACGGGTTTTTACAATCCTTATAACAGTCGTCGGAATCGCAAAAAACTACAGGTTTTCGGCTCCCATTACAGATAGCACGAAAGCCGGATTCTATATCTATCCTGGATTTTGGCCATATTCACCCAGTTGGAATTGGCAAGCTTAAAACCAGCTTGATTTCAGTTTTTTTACATGTGTGGCTTGATTTATATTTTAAATAGCTATAGCTTGCATTCAGCTTGATTCATGTCAGTGAAAAATTGTCTTCATTAAATTCAGCCATGAAATGAAAAACCCAGCTAAATTATAATAATTGGAATCCATCCGTGAATCATGTGAGAAGACCAGCTGGAATCTAGCTTTTTTAACTATCCGGGATGTTGTGGATTGTGAATACCCCGTACATCACTCGCAGTGTTTTTATTATTTTGAAATCCCAATTGAATCGGGATATACTTAATGTCTCCCTCACCCTCCATGCGGCCCGCACCCTCCCCTCCCAAATCTTTATATTTCTTTTCTTTTCGCGCCGCGTCGAATCCAATGCGTGTACTGCCTTCGATAAAGCAATCCGCTACGCTGTCCGCGTGGCCGTGCGTAATGCGAGCTCAAGGTCGTTTTATTTGACCGCATTCTACGACCACGTGAGAGCTGACGCGTCACAATTAACTATTGCGCAATCGGAAGCTCTCTCCTGTCGTGACCCACCCAATGCTCTGATACAACGAACGCATCATCCAATTATGATGTGCGATGATCACCCTTTCACGGCTCCTCAATCAAAGTCTCTTTCATCACGTAAGCCGAGATTTAAAAAACATGTTTTATTTTTTCATGTATGTTTTCAACAGCCTTCATTCATTCAAAAGCCTTTCCATATATTTACGAAGGCTTAAATTCAACCATTGAAGGCTTGACCACGCGCAACAATGACGACGGTTGAAGCCTTCGTAAATACATATCATCATTCGCCTTGAGAATGGAGTACGAGTCGGCCTCAGAAACATCGGCAGTAAAGCCGCTTATCGCGGTGGAAGACCCGAGAATACTTCCTGAATAAAAATTCACCATGGTAAATGGCAGGAAAAAAGTAAATCTAATTAATTTTTTATTGTCATTTTGAAGGGTTTTCATCAACAGGAATGAAGAACACCACGCCTATTTTCGTAATCATCATGTAGGTACAGTAAAACCTCTCTCTCATTCTCTCTTTCGATGCATTCCCACCTGAGCAGGGTTCAGATTTCATTGCCAAAATATTATTAGACAAAGCCCTTAAAACAACCATCCCGTATCATCTGCGTTGAAAATATCCTCGGAGACATAATTTTCCACCAATCCAGGATGCCTGTCAGCCCAGGCAGTAGCATGGACTATAGTTTGGAACCATAACAGCTGCCTCCCCAAGCACTGCTTTCGGTATGATGTTGTGTCGATTCTCCTAAACTTTTAGAGCCACCCATTTCAGGCCTTGAAACCCTCAATTTTAAGTTCTGCGGAAATTTCCAGGGCTTCTTGTCGTAGTAAGGAGCCCGATTAAGGCAATTAATTGTTCACTCTCCATTTTTCAAACCATTCAAAAAGAGTAAAATATATGTTATTGTTAGGAACCACTTTCTTCACATTTTCAATGTGGTTCGCCATCCACAGTTATCCATTATCAAATATGTTTGCTTCAGTATTCCTGCAATTTGAGTCTTGCTCAAATTTAAGTCCACATCCAATTTATGTAGGTACTTAAACCACTTTTCTCTTTAGCTGCTTTCTGTATCATCTTCACCTTTTCCTGGAGCATAAGGCTTGTGCCCTTTAGCATCGTCAGATAAATTCTAGAACACAAAAAAACCTCGACATTCACTGCTTGAATGACACCATGAAATTGGTAATGCACATTTACTCTGCAGTGTTGTGCGCATTTTACTGTCAGGCTTGTTACGGAAAAATGCACCCGCGTAGAGAGGATGACAAACAAAAAGATCATGCGTTTATGATTCCCCTTTAGCCCCTTGTTCATGGCTAACGCCCCACCAGATTGTGCACAGCCATAACATTAGCCTGGATTTTAGGATTAACAATCAATTAACAACTGGGCTGAGTTCCATATTGGTTTTAAACCTCCAGAGCACATGTTAGGAGGGGTGAAAGAAATTAGGTGTGATATACCGTGGCATATATATGTATGTACTCTGCAGGTATGGTATATATTTAGACTCTGCGGAGTCTAAAAGACAATCCAAGGAATTATGAACACTAAATGGTTCGCTTATACTTACCAATGCATAAGTTCAAAGTAATTATAGCTCAGGGCATTTGATTAACTCATTAAATCCCAATAAAAAGCAATATATATATTTTTGTCAATTTTCTTAGCTGTAGCTGCCAGGCTGCTATTTGGCCATTCATTCATATATGCAATCTCTAATAAAAATCAATTGAATTTCAGGTGGAACTGTTGTATCAGGACCCATCCCTTGGCAGGCAGCTTTCATTTGTCATCAAACGCCTGGAGATCCTTCGACACGATCCACCAACATTGGTGAGATCCCATGATATTGACCGCTACCTAGCAAGCTTCTGTACTTGGCAGAGCAAGTTGAACGTCACAGCAAGTCAAAAGTGGGACCATGCCCTTCTTCTAACTGGCTTGGATCTCTATGTGGTCGGGAAGAATGGCAAAATTAATGACCAAGTTGTTGGTAAGTTGAATTGAACTGAATGACACCCACATTGCATTTATACTCCCAAAAATCCATTATTCGGCTTGGTTTGATGTTGTAAAGCAATCATGAATGCATGACCAATGTGATTTCTCAGCCTACAGCAGTTGTTTCTTAGGCTTTCCCTCATACATATTATCTTTTATAAGGGATATCAGGTACCCATAGATTTATTGCTCTAATTCTATCAGATTAAACTCAAGTCTTTCCATCCTGAGGGCCCCAGTTTGAATCTCATAAGTGACTGATATTTTTCAGAGTAATCCTGGTCCCTGCTTGTGTGTGCAAAGATATATAAAAGTTACTGCAGACTGGTGTATAAGCCTACCTTTTCTTTGTTTATCAGGATTGGCACCAGTTGGAGGGATGTGCACGGGAACTAACAGCTGCACCCTCAATGAAGGACGGCATTTTGAGAGTGTCTACGTGGTGGCTCATGAGATTGGACACAAGTAGGAATGAAAATCTGTCTTCAAACTACATAATAAACAGTTACAAAAAAATCCACCAAACATATATCTATTCTTTTCACTGTAGCCTGCATTAGCGTTCATTAGAAAATATTACTGCTTTAAAAAATTGAGAAGTTAAGGGCACCTCATTTATTGCCTCGATGAAAAATCTTCCCTTTTATTCTCATCTAGTCTCTTCCCAAAATTCATGTTTTAAAAAATGTTTTATTTTCTCTGTGTTCTGTATAGCTATTCTGAAATATTTCATCCACCGAATAAATATTTTGCAACACAAAACACAGAGAAGTAAAAAACTTCCCTCTGAAACATAAATGTTTAATCCTATGAGAACATTAGATCTCTCAATCTTCTCAAAATTGCCTGTTCTCTTCACTAACATTTAAGTAATTTAGATATATGTATAACTGGTAGTTTCAGGCGTAATTTGGTGGAACTTATTTATTATATGAAAATGAAAAACTTTAACTATTGTGGTTCCACAATGATAATTTTATAAGCACGACCCGGGTTTTGATGTACTATAATGTCATAATCAGGTGAAGACTCTACAAAACACTCATGTTTATGTACTGCACACTGGTAGGGGGGGGGGGAGGGAAGGAGGGTAGGTGGAGGAGAAATTTGGAATTGGGTCAGGGAAGCAACGCGTGCCGGAGGAAAATGGAGGGAAATTGGGTAGAGGATCCCTGTAGGGAGCACTATTCTTGAGGTGAAGGAATGTGGAGGGTGGGAGATAGGGGTACTTAGTCATACAAAACAAACCATAATACCCTATACTTGTTTGGCGGTCAAGGTGGAGGGTGGAGTGAAGGAGTGAATTTTAAATTGTGTACGCTCCAAGCAGAATATTGTTAACGACTTTTTGTATGACTCCCACTCACCCCTCCTTAATCTCACATTCCCCCTCGCAAACCTCCTATTCATCCTAACGACCCAGATGGAAAAAACCCTTCCCATTCACTCTCCACCGTCTGCCTTAACCGCCAAACATGTATAGTGTATTATCGTTTATTTTGTATGACTAAGTAAGTATCCCTCCCCCCACCCTCCACATTCCTTCACCTCAAGATTAGTGCTCCTTGCAGGGATGTTCTTCCCCTCCCTTCCCAGACAGCACACACTATGTAATAAAAATTAAATTCAACTGAATTACCTCAATAATACATCATGTATAGGAATGTAATATGGCCGTAATACAGCCATAATTTCGATGTATTTTTGCTTCAAAAGTCCTCTAGGGCATACATATTATAGCCGAATTACATAATGTATTGCGTCTGTGATCCAGCTGTTATACGGGCTGTATACATGATGTAAACTAACTGTACGTATAATGTATAGAATACACAATGTAAAACAGCCGTATTATAGATGTAATTCAGTCATATAGCATCAGTATTTCAGACGTATGGTGAGTTTCATGTATACATAATGTAAATAGCTTGTATTTAGTCTGTTATACAGTGGTATTATCCCATAAATACTTCTGGATGTATTGCGTAATGCAGCTGTATTACACTATGTATAATTCATGCTATTTACAGTGGTCTATGCATCACTGGGGCATATTGCCTTATAATCAAATTACACCAAATTCAAATATGAGGAAATTCCCTCTCCCTTTTTCCCTCCAGCACGCGATGCCTCCCTGACCCAATTCTAAACTCCCCCTCCACCTACCCTCCTTCCCTTGATCCCTCCCTTCCCCCCCCCTACCAGAGTGCAGTATATAAACATGAGTGCTTTGTAGAGTCTTCACCTGATGATGATGTTATAGTACGTTGAACCCCAGGTCATGCCAATAAAAATATCACTGTGGAAACACAAAGTTTAAGTTTTTAATTTTCATAGATTATTCATTTTAATTACGTACCAACATATGTACTGCATATTTTAGGTGTCTCAGTGACCAACTCTTTTTCTTTCTTTTCTCAAAGCTTGGGAATGATACATGATGGGCCGAATGCTGGAAATTCCTGTGACCCCTCCTCCCACATAATGTCACCAACTTTGGGCAGTGGGAAAATCACTTGGTCTCACTGTAGCCGGAAATTCTTGGAGAGATTTCTAAGGTAAAACTGATGCTTCACCTGTAATGATCAACGTTTCCATATTAATCTTCGTTGTAACGGTTGTAACTATGTGCCACATAACTCTTTATGTTCCCTACATAAAGTACTTCATCATCTTCTCAAGTAAACCAATAAGGTAAAATCATTTTTGCTAATATTCAGTCTGCAAAATATAGCATTCCTATTTTGTTAACACGTTCAACCCTACGGATGTGAATGCGCGTCCGATGTGCATTGCCAAGATACCGAAGGACGTGCATTCGCGTCTGTTACCTACTGACCGATTACTGATAACTGACCTTTACGTCTTTGCCAAGAAAGCTAAGGACGCAAATTCACGTCTTTAATAAACAAGCGAGTTTTGTTATTAAAATTTTTTAAACTAATTTTAAATAATATATAAGTGACTGGCCAAATGTATATGGTAGAAAGCGTTTTCCGTTTTTTGTGATTGCACACCAGAAATATTCCGGGTTGAATGTGTTAATGGATGTTGACTACAAAGAACACAAATTCCAGTCTAAAATGCTCATTAGATGTATTTTCTACAAATACTTCACCATTTTCTGACTTATCAGACAGAGGTCTAATAAGATTACGAGCTCAATATGAATTAGATTTTCTGCAGATAATGTAAATTATGTAGCTATGTACATGCAGATATATGGACCTAAAACATAATCTGCAGCATGAATACCATTCAGGATAGTTTATATGATAAAATCATTATTAATTAATGCATTTTACACCTCCTGTGACCTCTAATAATGGTCATTGGAAAAGGCATATTTGTGGTCCAACCATTAGATTAAGCTCAAAAGGTAAAAAAATGAATGGACAACCTTTTCCTTCTGAATTTTTTCTCAGTGCTACTAGCAAATAAGTGTAATACAGTTCCACTGTTACAACTGTAAATTAAAATTCTTTATTCATACGCCCTTGGAACATTTAATGATTGAGTAAATAAATCCATTATGAATATTTTGTAAATCTGTACTCCACATTTATCCTAAAAAAATATTATGTAGTTCTTATAATTTGGGATAATTTATTTCCTTTATTAAATAGGATGTGTCATGAAAATGTTTGACCATGGAAGAATACTATTTCTCCAGAAAATTAGTGCAATGGAAAATGATATTTACCTCATCCTCGAATGATTTTAATGGTTTATACGTCAACTCTGAAAATGAATGCGCATTACGAAGCTACAAATATTTTTGCAGCAAACTTAAAAAATTGTTTTTACTCATATAAATGACAAAAAGGCCTCAAATTAGGAAACATAAGCCAATTTGATGTGATTTCAATTTTGAGACTCCTACCAACCTAAAAATTTTGAAACCAGGTGCTCTTTCATCAGGGGCCATTCAAGTATTACAAAAGGCATTTTTGGGGGTCGGGGGGGGGGGGGGGGGGGGGGGGGGGGGGGGGTTGGCATCATCTGACAATGTCTTATGTAGGGGGGTAGGAGGTCTGGAACCAATTTACGTAAGATTTGTATCCGTCTTGAAACGTACTGTTTCCAAATGAAACTTTGCAGTGACATGGAGCATCCACTCGTTTATGGTGTATTTTCTGTAATCTCACCGCTACACCAATTCTCCTATTCTGTCGCCTGACTGGCACGCTACATTTCCTCCATGCTCAATGAATGTGGTACTCCAACACTGCATAATTATATGATATCCAGAGCTCAAAGCTGTTCGATGGCTTCTATGGAAAGATGAAATGGCAGAAAGCGAGCATTTAACGAAGAGTAGATACAAATATCTAATGTCTTACGTAACACTGAGAGCGAGGGGGGGGTTTGCGGAAATCTTACATTGTCTTACATAGGGGAAGGGGGGTTCAAAAATGGCATAAATCATCTTACATAATACTTGAACGGCCCCTCATTACCTTCAAATGATAGTAACACAAGTTTGTGTATATTGTTGCGGTGGCTGTGACTTATAAGTAGGTACTTTTTTTCCAAAAAACTCAAATTGGCATGAAAAGCACCTCCCAGTCTTCGTGCCTCTTCGACAAGCCGAAAGCTCCAACAAGACATCTCGATCACAGTGCAGGGGCACTCCTTCCTGGGGAGAGGTTCAATGCTGACCAGCAGTGTAAGTAATTCTTTATCATCAGCTTTGTAGATTAGGATTTCATCTGGAGGACTGGGTAATGGCTTTCCCTCTTCCAACCCTGGATTATAGCCAGCCCTAGCTAATATGTGGTTGTCATAAGTGTCAAATAATACAAGCATTAACATTTATTTTGAGCAATTTTTAATCTCTCCCCACTTGAAAATCCTGGAATTATTAATAAAGCCATAATTATGGCATTAATTTCCAATTTTCTCGTTGTGCATTCTGAACTACAGAAGTACTGCTCATTTTCCTTCAATAGATCATGATCCACTGCTATTAGATATACCTAATACCATTCAGTGATTGAAGTCACGAGGGCAGTGTGCTTATTGCTACTTGCTATAGGCATTGTTGGCACTGCCATTGTGCATGGTCCATGCGCTCTCATTGGCTCCTATTCCCAAGTTTCAAAGCTCAACTCCAGAAAAACTATTACGCCCTCGCAAAAATTTCTATTTGTATTTTTTTTATATTTTCACTCTCTATCCAATGGAATACAGATGCTACTTGTTATTTTAAAGACTCTGTACATGCATCTCAGGGCTTAATTTTCAGTGCATACATATATTTGAAACAAGGAATCTTCTCCAGGCATGCTGAAATATGGCCGAGGGAGTGGGAGAGCTGAAAGCCCTGGCGAGGGAGTATGTCGAGATTTACAGTGCCGAAGAGATCGCTTCACGTGGGCCTCATCTCATCCTGCACTTGAGGGTACCGACTGTGGCATCACCAAGGTAGGAAAATCCAGAGATGGCAACACTCTCTAGAGTGCAACACACGTTGATTCGTTAGATGTCATGTGAAAATCAATATCAATTTCAATTCTTTGGCTTCATGTAATACACTCTTTTATTGCTGAAAGATAACTAACCAGTGAAAACAGATATGCGTTAAAAAGGTTTATCCTCTGTTATTTGGCTGCTTCTCTGGAAAAATTTTGCTCAGAAAATATTTGACCTTTCTATGTTGTTAAATTTTTAAATAAAAAGCTTTTATGAAATAACTCTTTGTATTATGTATCATATAATTTTACCATTATGATCCAGAGATGGCCTGTAAATATGTGGGCATTTTATTTTTGTCCTGATAGTCAATACAGGAGTTTGTTGAAAACAGACTCGATTTTCAATAGCATTGAGGAACATAAGTGAGTGTGCTTGAGACTGAATTCCAATGGTTACCTGCAAGTACATACTACTTAAATACCTAGGTAGTGGCTTTCAAAAATAGAACTGTGAATTCACACACACACATGCATTACTCAAAACTGTAAATCCTTACGACCTCTGATCCTTTTGAATTTTGTAATTGGTTCGTTATTTGGGGAGGCGACCAGCAACTGAGATCAAAAATTTTAGTAAATTACCACGGTATTTTTTGTAATTTACCACACCCCTTGAAAATTACCATAATTTTCGTGATAATTCACCTATGTATGAGATTATTTTTCATACGGATGAATTCCCAACGTTTTTTTAAGCTAAGTCCACATTTCCTAATTGTTTAATTATAAATTGAGGCATGTACAACTCTTTTTTGGAATATTTTACTTCAATTATAACATTATAGAGTAATGTATACAGAATGTTTGTCTTGAAAATTTCTCAAACTTTAATAAAAGAAAGCCAGATTGATTGTTGCTGCCGTAGTTCTTTTTACAATTTAAAAAATTTATAATAGATTAAAGTTGTCTTAGGTATGGTTTAAACATCATTATTCCCTTTCTATTGCTTGCTATTGGATTCTTATTTAACCATACAATTGATGCTTGATGCTTAAAACTCAAAAGTACTGGAAAATTACGGTAATTTACCTTAGATGAAAATTATGGTAATTTTCCCATCTCTAACGACAAGTGCCCAAGAGCCCATAGTTCAATTTCTCATCTGACGGATGGGGTATCACACTTGAAGTGCTCTTCACACAACACTCAAGAAGGGTTTGGGATTACATTGAAAAATCTCAGGTGGGATACGAATTTGGACCGTTGGGGTGTGAAGCCAGTACCCTACCCAATCCTTGAATTCTTTTAAAATAATTACTTCACATGAGAAGAGAAAAAGGAATTCAATTCATTTACATATCTTATCTTTTGTGAATGAACTGTTAGTGTGCATACATTTGAGAAAGTGACAAAGCAAATAGATCTAGTGGATTGGTCTCTTATCTATGGTTTGGAAGGGTCGTAAGTTCACACGTAAGGCATCACGCCTCTAGGAACATGCCCCGCCCTTGCTTAAGAAATAAAATGGAGCAATTCATTGCCATATGATCTCTAGGCAAGACTCATGATCTCAGACCTATGATCTCTAGGCAAATAAAGATTATTATTATTGGAAACCAGAACCTTACGTGAAACTGAAGGTTGTTCAGGGGAAGGCAATTGCCCCCTTATCCAGGATGAGTGAATTTTGCTCATCTTTGGGCTCTTTAATGAGATGATCTACACCCTGACCAGTCAAAACAAACTCCCAGGTATCAACTCACTCAATGTTAGTGTATCAAGATCATTCATTTCAGTTAAAAAGTATGTGATATTACTCACATAATTAAAGTACATATATAATATCATTAGAAAGCTAGATCACACTCCTGTTTACAGCATCAGGGAACTTACAAAGAAATTTACAGCATACAAGGAAAAGTATGACTCTCTAAGCAGGATATAATATGTATGTTCAATTGAGCTCTGCTCTCACAATGTTATATCCTTTTCTGATATGATATGTATTCACGAATACATTGACTGGATGATTCTAGTGGTGCAGAGGTGGGCAGTGCGTCGATCGCAATGCTCCAAGCCTCAAGGGATTGAATGACATCGTGGTGGAAGAGGGGTGGTCTCCATGGACCGAGTGTGCTTCAGCTTGCCTACGCCCTTCTCCAGGAAGACCCCACTCCGGAAGCACTGGTATCTCACACTCAACGCAGAAATGCAACGGTCACAGGTACAATTCAAGCTATTTAGTTTGATATCTAATGTCTCTGATCAAGACTGAAATATAATTTAGCATGTTAAAGGTAAATTAATCAGAGACTATAAGGATGAATGGCAGATGGTTAGAGATGAGGATTAAATTCATAATCCACATTTGTCTTAGATAAAAAATTACTCAAATTTTGCAGCTACTGTTAATAGGTCCTCAATTACAATATCATTGAGTCATACCCATTAAAAATTTATTTAATCAGATGAGTAGCCGAAACTCTACAAATAATCTAAGCTAGCTCACAGCCACAATTCCACAAATTATGGAGATCCAAAAGAAGTTCACAAAAGTTCTAACATTTCTATGATTTCAGTCCTCAGACCATCTATCAAAGGATCCAGGGGTATATTGCTTTCATTTTCATCAAGTTTAGAGAGGCATCTTGTGCAATAAGTGTAGATTTTTTTAGCTCAATCTGAATCTGACCACTCAAGCTCGGCCATTTGGGTGCACCATTTTTTAATCCCTAAGGAAAGAGATTTTCCATTAAATAGCAGCAGATTGTTTGATTTTGCAAAATGCACTCTTAAATGTGTGTCATCAAACTGGTCTCTATAATTTTTTCAGTATTTGAATAATTTTTCACATCATTGGAATATATAGTTTTAGACACATATATGGCAAATTTTTCTTTGCTATATTTTGACTTTCAGCTGAATTAGCTTTCATAAAATTAAAACATATCTATATGAAAAAAATAGATATACCTTCCATCACTATCTATACATCACTGCTCCTGAAACACGTAATGTGGACCTTTTTAGTTCAGATTTGGTTCGACTATTCAAGAACTACACCTTTCATGGTCCAAGCAATTTGATCGCTGTTAGAGGTTTGTTGTCAAATGGCTAAAATGCAAGGATCGGAATGCCATCCCATGGCTCCTCCTCCCTGCATCTCATGCTATACCAGTCTTGCTTACCCTTTGGAATAACACCTTCAGCTCAACTCTGTTTCCCTTGTGCTGAGGTGTGTGATTCACAGAAGGGAAGGAATGGAGCCACAAGGAGTGGAGGGTCTCTGTTTGGAGACATCAGGGGGATTGGAAAGGGGAGATCATGCTAGGAGTAACAAAAAAAAATAGTTATGTTGAAATGAGTGATGAATTTTTGGAGGTAAATTAATGTAGACAGAATTAGGTATCCAGTGTGTGTGTGATATAAATTGAAATAGTGAATGTTCACTAGAAGAAATTATATGAAATCCTTCTCCCACAAATTTATAAATGGGTATGACTTGATATCAATGATTTCTTGTTGTGTTCCTTTCCCACAGGGGAAAGAGAGGATCTCAGCACTGCCAGGGAAGTCGAAGGAGATATCGCACATGCCGTGCTAATCAGGTAAGCTCAATCAAGGGTTTCGTTGATTGACACTAGTTACACTTCAGAAACTATCCAAAATTCTCTTAATAGAGACTTTATTTTATTTTTGCTTGACTCTACTGATTTATGGTCTGGGAAGGCATGAGTGCTAATATGCACCTCACAATCAGTGGCAGTATAGACTTCATTCTCAATGTTGTTTTTACTAGGAGAAAATAAAACACATTGAGTACAAATCTATAGGGTATGTGCAGACCATGGACCCCTCATGGGAAAATAGCGCTACCTGCACAGCAGCCTGCTGACGAAGGTATATCATATCCCCCTTGGTTATCAAGATTACAGACAGTCCCCGAGTTACCTAATAGATGCGTTCCGACACCCCTTGCGTTTGTCGAATTATACATAAGTCAAGTATTACTCCGTAGCTGAGTCTGTGCCATGGAGATCATAGTTGATACGGAGAAATGCAAGGTATGATTCTCTGTCATATATTTCAGTCAGTTCACTAAAATATTCAAGAACTCTTTTTGCATTTTCCTAATTTATTAATCAAAATGTTAAAATCGCCTGTAAGTTGCCCCTTGTGAATTTAACAGAATAAGATGGTGTAGTAGTTAGAGTCGCTGCCTCACGTACCAAAGGTCCCATGATCAATTCCTAGTGGTGGAGTTTTATTTATATATTGTATATATCAGAATATTGCCATAGAAGTTTACACTTCTCCCGTGTGGTATTTTCTTATATATTATTCTTTTATGTATTATTATATTTCTTATATATTCTTTTCTTATATTCCTTTTCTTTCAATGGGATATATTTCCTATATATTCTTTTCTTATATTCCCTTTCTTTCAACGGGAAAATTTTTTCCATTGAAAGAGTTCCCATTGTCAAATTCCTGTAGGAAAACAAATTCCTATGGGGCATTTTCACTAGGGTTAAGTTACACAAATATCTCTCTCAAATGAAGCAAATAACTCAAATTCATGCTATTCTCATCAAAATATATCTTAAAATATATTCTTCCATTCCAAATTTGACTGTAAATTCGATATTTCATCAAGTTATCTGGGTGGTGTAAATGAGGGCAATATAATAAATCTATTCAGTGGGTAAGCTACTCTTGGGTTTGGTAGCTTCATATGTGACTATGCATTTCTACACAATGTAATCCACAAATTGGAATTATTCAAATCACATGAACCTAATGGCCTATTATTTATCCTTGGGGGATATAAGTAAAAGGCAAAGGCAAATAACAGCTTGGCTCAAGTACATACAACATGAATCATGATATGAAATGAAACCTTTTGCTGATGACCAAGAATACTAAACCTAAAATGAATTGGTGTCATGATGCCATTAATTTTCTTGATCATAGTGTGCCAATGTGCCAGCCATGAGTGTGCTGGACTATGCCGTAGATGTTTGCTCTCGTGCCCAGGATGTGGATGACTCAATGACAGGAAGTGGCTCCCAGCGATTGAGTAGCAATCGTAAGTGTATCTTCGTCTCTCACAACTACCCCAACAATAATAAAATAGTGGACAATAACTTGTTATTCTTTCAAAAAGCCCATAGAAATAGAGTGACATCAAAAATGATTTTATTGTACATACATGCCTCGCATATTTCATTTTCATCATTTTTATGATGATGCTGACCAAGGTCCTTCAAACCCAAGGTTAGTAAAGGACCTTTTAACAACCTTGCTTCAAACCTATCTCTTGTGCTGTGGGGTCTGTTTGCCAGGGTCATTCTCTAATTTAAATAACAACTTGTTACCAGATGAAGCTGATGGATTTCCGAGTTTTCCTACATGCATTTTTGTGTATGGGTGACAAAAGTTTTTCTGGCACCTCCTCGCTTCTGCAGGTCTGAAAGGACCTGATGGCTGAAACAATTTTTGTTATCCAGAAACAAAAATACATACACAGGGGAAAACCCAGAAATCCAGCAGCTATGTTTAAAGTGTGGTTGAAACCTGAGAAACAACTTGTTACAAAATATGCACTCAAATTTTCAAACAAGGTGCAATTGTTACACGATCTCAAAACCATAATGTTTCTTAAATTGTGGAATTTTCAAATTTAGGTTCAATTTCAATTTTTGCTCTCCAGCTGACTTGTCAATTTTTTGGGCAAATATTATTAAATATATTTTTTCAAACATATTTCACACATAAAAGATAATAGCCGACACATTTTTTCACGACTGTAAAAATGAAAGGTGAATAAATCTGACAATGTCTTTGAATTTATTTCCTTTCTATTGCAGCGGTAGAGGCATGCACAGTGTGGTGTTTTCAGAAAAATGGTGGCTACAAGAGCCGTGGATGGACTTTTCCGGATGGAACAGCATGTCTGACCAAAAGTTACAACAGGAGTGCACCGTCATACTGCATAGATGGAGCTTGCCAGGTAGTGATTCATACAAAATATGCATAAACAGTTTAACATGAAGGAGAAAATCCTAAAAATTAACCTCACGTTGGATAATCTTGAATTGCATTTCAACTGACTATTATAGTAGATCAATAAGTTATGAAAATGAGCAAATATATTCAGCTAGTAACCGTGAATTTGTATAATTCTTCTAAATTTCAACGTCTTACGTACTGCCAATGGAGGCAGGCGATACTATATGGAATTTAGTTGCACTGAACATGTTAAATGAAAAACTTTGTACTATTCCACAATATGATGTATATATTTTTTTTTTAATGACGCTAAGACATCGAAATTGATTGGGAAAAAATATACATCATATTGTGGAATAGTACAAAGTTTTTCATTTAACATGTTCAGTCTTACTTCTGCCTGATAACAATGAAAACCCATTAAATTTGAAATGTAGCACTTCCTCTAACACAGAAATTTTTTTTTACGCATGTGGAATTAGTTTGACTGATCTCAATGACTGGAGGGGTCTTAAAGTATTTTCTATACCTTTTCTTTGAATTATATTTACATGTTGTCACATAACACAGACATTAAATAAATACCATATACATATTACTCAAGTATAAATCAAGAAATTTCGTACATTTTTGGGCCAATAAAACCCTAACCTTGACTTATTGTCAAGTCACAGGATTAGGTGACTTTTTCTAGTTAAATATTTATGTGTTTCAACTGCAAAAAACCTATATCTCTATACATATTACTCATAAGCCACGGAAAATATTCCCAGAGAAATGTGTAAGATTTATGTCCTAAGTTTTGTATTGGAACCTACCACCAACTAATACACTTGATACTTCTGCTTTTAAATATAAACGTATTGATGCTGAAAAAATATACATACATTTAGAATTATCATCGATTTAGAATTATCATTATTTAGATTGAATCATACAATACATGGTTGATTTTATATCAGCATAAGATATTGTTGATAATTTTTTTTGAAAATTTGTCTCTTTTTTTCCTCATTTGTCTCCCTTTGCTTCAATATTCATCCATGCACCTTTAACATTTCCCTTTTGTAATCGTAAAACAAGGAGATAGATCATTTTATTTTTCTCCTCGACTTATACTCTAAATTAAAACAATAACCAAATATGTATCACAGTTCCATTGTCAACTCCCATTCAAATCCACAAAATAACCACTTTATGCAAGGAGGGATTGAGTCTTGGAAGTATTGATAATATTTTGTCTATTAAGATGCCACAGGAATGTCAACATCCCTTTCCATTTCCTAGGAGTTCATCCGGAATGAGGGCGGGGACTCCATTTTCGACAACAACGACGTGCTCAAGTTGAATGCAAACAAACTCCCCAAGGCACAGGCTGTTGTCATTCTTGAGGAGGGAGGGGGACAGCAGTCGTCCTCCTTGTCGTTGTGGGGGCCGTGGAGGGCAGCCACCTCGCTCACCTGCGCTGGCTCACCCCTCCTCCCCTCTCCTCTCCCTGCTCAAGCAACCACCTGCGGCAGCTCCTGCCGGTTTGCCTGCGTGGCACCAGGCAGCGGTCTACGCCTCGTGGAAAGGGAGTGCCGTGGAAGGGGGGCAAGCTGCAATGGTCCCCATGCAAGCATCCAGCTATGCATTCCAGAAAATGCGGTAAATGTTTTCTCCGACAAACAAACATGATTGCTTGAACTTGGGAAAATTCAAGCATCATTCCTTATTTTTACCTTGGGCAAATTTTCAAAGTATAGATATTTTAGAAAGGAAGAGATAATTAAAAAGACTGCTTCTTTCCATCAAAGCAGGCAGAACGTTAAAGTTTATGCTACTTTGTTAAATTATACTTTTCATGAAGGCAGTAAAACTAAAGATCGCATGACTGAATGATTCCAAAATTATTAATCACAATCACTTTTTGACGGATGTTTCTTTAACTTAGATACTCAAAAAGGCCTTTACCATTCTTGATTGATGAATCAATTTATTCCCCTATTGATTCATAAAAATATATTTTATCATACTGGAACTAATATTGAACAAGAGAATGTTTACAGAGCAATACAGAAATGTGGCAGAAACAAAGGATCCGTATGGAAAAAATAATTATGTAAAACAGAGGCTTTTAACAATGAGAATTAAAATCTTTTGGCTGTGTCTACCCAAAAGAGAATGGTGCGAAGAGTATGCATGTATGCATAATGGAACTACAGTCAATCGCTAAATAAAAGGATTAAAAGAATTTTTCGAGCCCAAAAAAGAAAACTTTCATAGTTTGATACTTAGGTAGTATCATCAGGCTAAGAGGCCATAAGCAGGCAATATAGTAACTTGGAGTATGACTGAAAAATCAGAAATATCAGATTCACATACGCCACTTCACAGATTTTGGAGCCCTTCCAAAAGATTGCACACAAAATCTGGTGTCTTGAAATTCACTCTTGAATCAAATACAGATCGTGATAGCTTGTTCAAGCCTTCTCTGAATGGCTCTACTGACAGTGGGCAAGGACAAAGTTGATCAATGCTGTAAGATGGCTTCAGCATGGGCAATATCAATGTTGCTTTCCAGGCATCTGCCTCCCTGACCACCTCTGATTAACCCTTAGACTGTGGGAAACATGCATGCACGTTTGTACCGGCAACAGCGGGAAAAACGTTCTTGTACGTTTGACCCTTTCTGTCTACCTGCTCCCTCAGCCCTTTCATATTTTTATGGCCCACACTCTTTCTTTCCAGGGGTGGACATTTGGAAATCTACCCTTTTTACCCAAACCACTCCCTTCCCACGCCCTTTAGGGATCGCATACCACCGCAATGAGGTACGACGATTTCTTCCGAATGCTCGCTCAATGGGTTATGGTTTTCTCAAAAGTTAGTTGTCTTATGTTTGCGCCTGGCTCAATTATCAATGGATTTCTTTGGTGTTTGGTATCAAATTAAACAGAAAATTGCTAGAAAAAAATATTGTCATATTTATTTTTAACAATTTCGCCCATAAACAAATTTTCAAAATTTGTTAAAAGTTCCACTAATCCCTCAACAAGTTCTGGTGCCCACCCCCTGGGATCCTGAGAAAGGTGTCGGGAGGGGATTACATGGGTCATATAACTGCCTGGCCTCGGCCCGTGGGAAGGATGGACAGGCTCCGTCCAAATAGTTATTTCCTACACAGGGTATGCCAGCTGCAGCTAGAGCGGCATGCGCTCTAGCTGCAGCAGCTTAAGGGTTAAGTAAAAGATAAAACTTTTATTTATCTGAATGCTCTAAATGTATTTTTACTTTGGCCAAAAAGGAGTGCACCAGACTCAAGACGCCATTCGAGCATGCATCTCAGGTGTGTTCTGGATACAGAGAAAAGGTTCGCAGGCTCTCAGGGCTGGGGATGCAAATTTCTCCATCTGCCGGTGAGTAAATACTTATACCTAATTTTTTCAAGTGCTCGTTTGAATAAGAAAAACAACTGCCTATGAAAAAATTATTTTTAAAAATTAAATGCCATTCATGGAGAAATTTGAAGGGCAAGGCGATGACATTTTGAATATAATAAGTAAATCACGTAAATATTATAAGCATGTGTGCTTCTCAAAAATAGAACTGATACATTGTACTTTACACCTTTCCTGCAATTTCTAATCTTCTCAAAATGATAAACTCAATTTCATGACATAAAAAGTGGATCCTGACCGACCATGCCGTGTGGCATGTCAGGATGAGAAAGTTCGTCATCGGTTCTACCTGGTGAATGGTGCAGATGGCTGGTTTCCATTCGGCACAGATTGTTCAAGAGGGGTACCAGGAAAAAGGGCATTTTGTGTGGCAGGAAAATGTTTGGTAAGTAAGGCTTTATCAATAATATGAACCATCACAGCTTTATATCAATTAATATTTTACGGTACCAACTCACTAGCAGGTCTGTCTTGGTCGGTTTTTTATCCTAGGCACCTTCTTACACCACAAGACAGTTTAATTTATTAAATTGCTGAACTAATTTACCAAGGTGGTGATGGTATATCATTACCATTTATAAAATCGTAAGAATTCATCTCACATCCCTCGACTTAGTCTATCTGAAAAGGCTGTTATTAATCTGGTATTTAGAAATGCTGCATGAGCTTTGGTGACATAATGAATGAATGCCTGTTCTAGGCACAGTATGGAACAAGAAAGAAGTTTTTACTATTCCTGAAACTGAAGGATCTATGGCAAAATTCCACATGTAAGAAAGCAAATTGCAATAAAAAGAAGAATATTTTGTGGAGACACATGATCTGCACAGCATACCTTACCAAAGCTGTTACCAACTTGAATTCCTCAATACACACATAGCTATCCAACAAAGTTTTCATGTCCAGAGATAATTCCTTTCCTGATTTTCAATTATGATTAGAGGAGACCCATAACTGCTTAAAATGCCATAAATTGTTAAACTTTGAGGAGATGAAGCAATTCCTGAAGCTCCAAAACACTGAGGCTGTGAGAACTTAATTTTTCATCAATATTGAATAATATGAAACTGACTGATGTATTAGAAGCAAAACAAAGAACATGGATAAGATAAGATAAGATAGATAAGATAGATAAGATAGATAAGATAGATAAGATAGATAAGATAGATAAGATAGATGAGATAGATAAGATAGATAAGATAGATAGATAAGATAATATTTTTATTACTGCTGGTTACATTCAGTAAAATAGTAATCGTAAATTTGAATATACATACAACAATCAAATACAAATATAATAATAAAAAAACAAAGAAACACAATCCTCAAATACAATGCATAATATGTACATACATGGATGCATTTTTCAAATTTTTGAGACAATCTTTACTTTGAACTGTTAAACACACACTGTAATTTTACCATCGGATTGACTAAGTATGTAGTTCTTTGTTTTATTCATAGAATATTCAACTACGGTCAATCTATAAGTTTCCTTATACGCCTGAATATAGGTAAGCCCCAGTGGCGTACCAATGGGGGGGGGGGTTTAGGGTTTAAACCCCCCAAAAACATGTTTACCAGAATTCCTTTTCGTTCATTTACCTGAACTAGCGTTTAGAATTTTGCTTATTGGGCTAAAAAATATAGTTGAATTGTCTAAACGAAAAGAGAATGTTCATTTAATTATTGTTTTATTGAATAATTATCTAAATATCATTTTATGACGATGCACATAGATATTAATGAACCTCCACCCGCAGAAGTCAAAACCCCCCAGAAGTCAAAACCTCCCCAGAAGTCAAAACACCCCCCCAGAAGTCAATCATGCGTATGCCACTGGTAAGCCCCCTATTTGATGGCCAAATATTGGTAGTTAAAAGTGCAAGGGGGCAGGTGCCAGCATGAATACAAAAAGCCTTTTAAAAATTTGTGAAATGGTCCATAATATTGGAGAAATTAGGTAACAATTAACTAATTAATATAACTCATGTCTACAAATAATGATTTAAAAAAATAATATAACTGTAAGTGAATTGCTCATTGAACTACGACCATGGCTGGTTCCCTTCACATGGGTGGCCCGTGGTGGTTAGGGATCATTAAGATAAGGTGTCATTAAGATAGGAGTGAGCAGTCACCTGTGGGAAGTTGCGGACTCTAGAAGCGGTTCCAGCTCATCTGAATCATTAAGATTACTTTGCTCGGTTTAATTAAAGATAAGAGTGACATTACCTGTGAGAAGCTGCGGATACGGGGTGATGTGGTCATTGGATGGTGGGGGGAGAGAGTATTTTGCGGGTAAAGCGGATACTCGAGGAGTCTGGGGTAAGGCAGTGTATGGGTAAGACGTAGTGAGTGGCAGAGCGTAACCATTGCACGTATGTAAGTGTGAATCCATAATAAAGGTCTTGTTTAAGAAGTGTCTTTCCCTTAATTGACCCTCGACGGACCCCAAGGGTAATCGCTAATATAACTATGTTTTTTTAAAGAATATAATGAAAAGTCCTTTTTTATTCCATTAATCTTTCTTCATGGCAATGTTATAACAGTTATGCATTACAACTCGGTAAATGACTTATGCAACCCGCAATGCCACTACGTCATACATTTGCCAATTCACTTTGCCAAACATTTGAATTAAATTACACATCAAGCTGTTTTTTTTCAAAGAATTTTAACATGCATACCAGGCATGAGTACCAAATTGGACTTAATGGAAAACTTTGAAATTGTAACTTTATATAAATTTTATATGGATCAAATTTGTTTACAGATCAAATTTCTTAAAACACCTTAACCTTCTTAACCATTCTATTACCCAATCCTCCCACTTTGTTTATCTCAGTTTCTGTTCACCCCTTTAAGCACTGTGTGTTTCATGTTCCATATTGGCTTTAAATTTTTATAGAAGTTTAAGGCAATGAACAAAGGTATCTGAATTTTCAGACATTAATGTGGAGAAAAATTAATGGCAATAAAATATTTAAAACTTATTCAAAACTCATTATCTGAATTTTCAGACATTAATTTGGAGAAAAATTAATGGCAATAAAATGTTTAAAACTAATTCAAAACTATCATCATGTGCATATAGATGGTGTCAAAACAGGTTGAGGTTACTCAAACTTAAATTGAGTATGGAGCATAAAAAGTATAATTCTTTCATTAAGACCACAATTCCCCCAAATGCATTATCACTTTTGTTGAGTATCTGGTTATTCTTCTGGGCACAAAAAAAAGAAAATTTCATGCTGCTTTCACGGCATTGGGGAAATGAGAGTTTCTTTTCATGCAGCCATTATTTTTTAGGATTTTGGAGAGGATGGTGTTCTGCTGGAACATTCTGAGTGGCAGACAAGTGTCCGTGGACTGTGGCACCGCAGAGTGGAAAGGAGTCTCCTACCCAGTGACGTTCACGTTAATTCAAGCCTTGATCAAAAATCATTAACTGCAATAATCAAGCGATTGGACTTTCAAGGTAACTATTACTACTGATGCTCATTCTATTATTACCTCCTTCAAGCACCTAGTGGCTTTTTTAAATGGCTTTCTTAGACATATGTGCTAAGCTTGAATAGTTTCACTCGCAGTTGAAGAGGACATTATATAAAATACCAGTCAAAATATCCAATTTGCATCTCTGTGTCGGTATTATAATGTCTGGTTAAACTGGTCGTTAGGTAATATGGACATTAACGAGAGGTCGGGTTTTATAAAGCAAATGAGACTGCCAGAGAAGAATGTAAAGAGCTTAAATAGTAGCATCATGCTTAAGCCATCTTCATCTTTGAAATAAAACTTTACTTTCAAACATTTGAAAGACGATGGACTAGGGAATCTTGCAACTTTGTTAGTTGTTATAATTTCATAAGCACAGTTTACTTTAGCAGCATGCTATGGGTGGGTATACTTATGATTATATGTATATACATGCTTACTTTCCTTTTACAGGCTCAGCCAATCCCAGCAGCACAATCAGGCCTGAGAGTAACCCATCACTTGATTTAACTAATCCAGTTCACATCCATCTATCAGACGCTCTTCACATCGCTTCCAGGCATAAGAACTCAACCAATAGGAAGAATCACAATGGGGGAAAATCTGGTGGCCTCAAACTTAGACTGAATTTCTACATTTTATCCCTATCTTTGATATTCTTTCAAATTCCATGGTTCAGTAATATTTTCGTTACTTGACATTGCAACCATACTTTTTATACAAGTGTACAAACCTTTTTTCCAATTAAATTTTGTATTTTTGTTTTCTAAAATTTCTTTGATTGTATTTGAATATCCAAGTTTCCCTGACATAATTTTAGTGCTATTTATTTCATAATCTACAGAAGAAATTATGCACGGAAAATGCAGGACAGAAGTAGATTAGATTAGATTAGATTAGGTTGTAGGTGGAGTTCCTCCAAGGAGGAGCTAAGGCACTTTGACCTAATGGTCCATTGTGCCAACCACCATGTTTGTATTCACCCATAGAGTCCAGTAGCCCTGCTAAAGGATAACATGTCCTCTTTGGGGATACCCCTGACTTCATCTAGTTCCAAAGATGGAGAGCCCAGATGCCTAACTCTAGTCCTCATCAAAGCTGGACACTTGCAGAGTACGTGAGATGTTGTCTCGTCCTCTTCCTCGCACCATCTACATTTCGCCGAGTCTGTGATTCTCAGGAGATGGAGGTGCCTCATAACCTGATAGTGTCCGGTGAGCAGTCCCACTATCGTACGAAGTTGTCTTCTGTCCAGTGATAGAGGCTTTCTTGCCATCCCCGGTCTGGGTCCTTCTATCAGGAGCTTGGCTTGCCTAAGCCCCTGTAAATTCTGCCAGATCTTAGAGTGTTGAGCTAGGCTCCACTCTTTGATCCTAAAAATCCCTGAATAGGGTGCGATTGGAATGAAAGGCTCTGGTCCAATTGGGTTCCTGTTCGAGCCCTCCTTTGCTAGTTCATCCGCTATCTCATTTCCGGTTATGCCTGTGTGGCCAGGGACCCAGAAAAGTTCTACATTGCTCTGTCTGCTGAGGGAGTCCAGTGCTTCCCGGCATTCCAGCAGCAGCCTTGATTTACACCATGGCGATGTGAGAGCTTTTAAAGCTGCTTGGCTGTCGGTGCATATGCGAATTGGTCTGCCTTTACGGCAGATATCCTTGGCAATATAGGCACAGGTCAGCAAAGCGAAGACCTCTGCCTGGAAGACTGTGGCGTGCTCCCCCAAAGGAATTGAGAGATTTTTATTAGGTAGGCGGCAGTGAACCCCTGCTCCTGCTCTTCCTTCTTTTCTAGAGCCATCTGTAAACCAGACGTATGCTCCATTGTCTTTGCCTCCTTCCTTGACCCACCATTCCCTCGTTGGAAAGTGGGTTTTGAAGAGAGGCAGTGTTTTGTTGAGCGCAACCGTCATGTCGTCTGTGCCCATTTCACAAATGGGGTTTGACTCCCTAAGTTCCGTTCATAGTTGTCTGTAACCAGAGAGGTTTCCTCTGTCACTCCATTGTCCCTGTCTCTTGAGACGATAGGCCGCCATCCTAGCTTGAGTCTCGACTTCCACATGGAGTGGTGTGAGACTCAGTAGGGTTTCGAGAGCCAGCGTCGGGGTTGTCCTCATGGCTCCCATGATACCCATACAGGCCATTCTTTGCAGGTGGTTGAGTTTATTCCTTGCAGTAATCTGCCTAGTCTTCTTCCACCAGGCAATTGAGCAGTGTAGAAAGGCTGGCTTCACCACTGCAGTGTACATCCATTTGATCGCTTTTGGCTGAAGTCCCCAGGTTTTGCCGAGGGCCCTCCTGCATATCCATAGGGAGGCACATGCTTTCTTGATTTTGACCTCAAGATGTTCTCCCCAGTTGAGTTTGGTGTCCAGAAGAACTCCAAGGTACTTGACCGTCTGGGATGGTTGTAAGATCCTGCCTTGCAGTGAAGGAGGATCAAATCCATCTCTCTTTCTCTTATTGGTGAACAATATGAGCTTAGTTTATCAGGGTTCACCGTCAGCCCTGTGTCATTGCACCATGCCATCATCCTGTCTAGGGCCTTTTGCATGAGTCCGGAGATGGTATCAAGGTATTTGCCGGTGATGAGGATCGCCACATCATCTGCATACCCCTGAGTGTAGGCTCCGGTTTTATTTAGCCTCGTGATTAGCTCATCGATGACCAGGTTCCACAAGAGGGGAGATAACACCCCTCCCTGTGGACATCCTCTAGTCATGGCCACTTCCTTCGTGCTGTCCCTCAGGACAGCCTTGACAATTCTTTCTTCCAACATGTGTCTGATCCAGCTCACAATATGTGGGTGGACCCCATGTCTCCTGGCTGCGCAGCAGATTTGATCGAAGGATGTATTGCTGAAGGCTCCCTCTATATCAAGGGAAGTCCCCAAACCATACATCCCGTGTTCCAGTACTCCCTCAATCCTAGAAATTAGGTTGTGGAGTGCTGTTTCGACCGACTTTCCTTTTTGGTAGGCATGTTGAAACGGGTGTAGAGGATGGTCCTTTAACGGTCCCTCTCTTATATACCTGTCCACTATTTTCTCCAATGCTTTGAGCATGAAGGACATGAGGCTGATTCCTCTAAAGGAGCCAGCCTTGGTGTAGTCTGTCTTTCCTGGTTTTGGGATAAAAACTACTTTGGTGATCCTCCAGGTTTTTGGAACATATCCGTACGCCAGGCAGGATCGGAAAATTCTGACAATTGGTAGCAGTATTAGTTCCTGTCCCTCTTGCAGAAGTGCCGGAAGGATACCATCTTCTCCAGCAGATTTGTATGGGCTAAAGCTTGTGATCGCCCATCTGGTAGCATGATATGTTACGATGCTGGAGGCCAATCTCCACTCCGTCCGAGCCGGACGGATGGGAGGCCTCCTATGGTGCATCTCCTTGCCCTCCAAGAAGCCTGGAAAGTGTGTCTCCAGCATAAGCTTTAATGCTTCCTTGTCAGATGACGTGAAGTCACCCGAGGGAAGCAAAAGAGCCCCCACTCCTGCTTCTGGGTCTTTTGAAATAACTTTATGGAATCTTGCCAATTGTGGAATGGCCTCCATGTTTCCACAGAAGGTCTTCCAAGATTCTCGTTTTGAACGTTTGATTGTCGCCTTGTACCTACGCTGGGCAGCTTTGAATTTGTCCCAGTCTTTAGGCATTGTTGTCCTCTTTGCTTTATTAAAGGAGATGCTCCAACTCGGTGCCCCACCAGGGCAGCTTGCCTCCCTCCTTCCTGCTCTTAATAGGGCAGCTTGCTTTGTAGGCTGAGATTATGCTGTCCTGTAGGTGTCCCACAGCATCGTCTATCTCGTCTACTTTCTTGAATTTGCATTGGGGTGCCTGTGATAGTAGTCCTCCAAGCAGTTCTCTGTATCTCCTCCAGTCCGTGGATCTGGGATTCCTGTATGTGATTGGCCTGTTGCTAACCTTTGATAAAGTGAAGAGTATATGTCGGTGGTCAGACAATGTGACCTCACTTGACACTCTCCATTATTTAATGCATTCTACCATGGAGTTGGTGCAAAGCGTTAAATCTAGCACTTCTTCCCTTATGCTGTTCGAAAAGGTGGGCTGATCCCCCCTATTGAGTATATGCATTTCCGTTGACATCAGATACTCCATCATGCCCTCCCCTCTGTTGTTAGTGTTGCCTCTCATATGGTGTGAGTTAGCATCGCATCCAACAAGGAGGTCCCAATTTTTTACTCTGCAATAGCTTACCAGTCTCTCCAGTTCATCCGAAGGTGGTGGGCCTGGAGCGTCATATGGCAGGTAGGAAGAGCAGACGACCACTCTCCTCTCATTTCCACCGTCCCCAAGACTAAGCACAACAGCTGCCTGGTCCCTGGTGGTAAATTCTGGTAAATGCATAGCACTTAACCCATTAACATAGATACAAGCTCTAGGTCTATCGACTGTGGTACAAAAGAATAATTTACCCATTGTCGTGTTTAAACCTCTGACTCGACCCCGGAAGGCCCAGGGTTCCTGAATCAGTGCAATTTTGACCTTACCTTCTGATAGGATCCTTTGCAGGATCCCAGAGGCAACCTTGCTGTGCTGAATGTTAGCCTGGAGACAGTGGATACCTGTCATTTAGACTAACTCCTTACCCTCTGCGACCCCCTCCGCTCCAGGGGTCCTTGGGGGCTTCTCTGGTCCCCCCGACCTTCCAAGGAAGGTCACCTCTGCCTTCTGCATCCCCACATTTGGTTTGAAGGTGGAGCTTGCCATGAAGGCCGCCGATGCTTCGTCGACTCCAAGGACAAATCTTGTCCCTTGTTCGACAGCACATCTCTCATATGGCCTCCATAAGGTGGTCTGGAGCCCCGGGTTGGCTTTCTTCAGCCTCTCCAAAAGGGTTTTGGTATCGGGTCTACTCGGTCCCGGAACCCACACCATCGTCCTTCTTCTTTTGATAAGGCTGTCGGCATCGACAACCTTAACTTCTGTTCCCTCGAAGGACCCAATAATATTCACCGCTCTCTCAAGCCAAGAGGCCGAGTACTCATTGGCGCAGGCGAACTCCACTGCGCCATTCAAAAACCTATTGGCTTCGAAGAGTGGGACCTCCTGTTCAGCTCGTGCTGTGTCCCACAGCTCCTCCAACTTGGATACGGCCAACTGGTGCCAGTTTTCTTTCATCATCACCTCGGGGTAATTAACTGGCACAATCGCCATCCTTTTTGTGTCTCTTGTTATTTGAGCATATGTGGGCGCAGTTCTGGCCCTTTTTAAATCCTGTGAGGCACTAGGTGTGTCCCCTGGGCTCCTGTCACTTTTCAGGGAGGAGCTGCCTGTGGTCTCTGCGGTGTCCACACCCCGCCCAGTGGTTCCGCCGGTGGGCTTGCCGCCGGCAGTTCCTCCTAAGGCAGGAGAGTGAGCAGGGCCTCCTGCAGCTCTATCGGTGCGTCTAACCTTACGTCTCCACCTTTTGGTTGCGCCGCTAGGTTTTGAAGTCCCCGTGGAAAGGTCCTTCAGTCTCCCTGCAATATTCTTCAGGGTAGCATTGGAGGCTCCTGAATCTGAATCCATCTCCTTACTAGATTCAGGTGCCTTGATTGTAGATTCAGACGAATCTGATGACAGGTTGCCGTCCTTACTGGATATAGAAGGGTGGCTTAGGGGAATAGGGTTCCCCGAAGGGGCCCACAGGGTTGAGGTAGAGGAGGGGCGACCACTGGGATCCCCATCAGGGCTCACCAACAGTGCCTCCTCCATGGTTAAGGAAAACGGACTGCAAGAGTCCTTGGGTGGAGTCCGCTTTTCAGCGGGCTTCGAGGTTTTTTTATTTTTTAAAGGTTCCATAGAGTTCCCACGAGTAGCTAGGGAAATAGGGGGGTCCGCCCATGCAGAGCCCCGCATGCATAGGTAAGGCTAAATAAAACCGGAGGTCGCCCTGTATCCGGAGTCTCACCTGTTAGTGACTTCTTACCCTCCGCCCCGCGGATGCGGTCACCATTGGCACAGGGACGCACAGTTTATGGGAGCAGTTTATCATCCGTCATGTTCTGCGAAAACCAGAGGCACCTCGTGGAGGTTGTGGCTCTTCACCACGCATGACGGTCTTGGTGTGTGATGGTCACCACCACACACCCTGGGATCACACATCCCTCACCCCCAGGACAGAAGTAAGTCAATGAGTAACTGTAAGTATAGAGTGGGGCTGAAAAATGTCCAAGGGAATGAGTAATAAACTCAAGAAGGGAAACCAACTAGGAATGGTGTTACTGATAGTGTGATGACTCGGAGAAGTATCAGTAAGACGGAGAAATGGAGCAACTTATGCTTGAGAAAGGTGTACCTTGCTCTCCACACTTGCTTGGAAGAACTGTTCCAAATGCACTCGGGGGAACTCTCTCTAACTTTTGTCAGGCGTGGGCAAATGTCAATGGTCTGCTCTGTGGCCTAAATCAACAAAGGTGTTTCTATAAACAAAGGTTGACAATTCTAGCAAACTCAACAACAAAGTGCCTGATTTGGGTTAGCATGCAGTTTTACATAAAAATAAACAACCAAAGTCACTTATTCAAAGGATGGCATTGCCAAAACTATTGATTGTTAAGAAAAATGAGGCTTAAAGACTCAACAGTACTCTGAATAATACAGCAGGGGAGACACCAGGTTAGTGGGTCTTCCGCGTGGTGAAGGCGAAGAAAACATGCGTATAACATTGCCACATACACCAAAGTTAGATATATCACGGATTTCTTTTGATCTTGACCGACTCCCAATGGATAGCACAATTTTTGCTATATATAGCAGAATCTGCTAAATATAGCAATGTTATATGGCACTTTTCAGAAGTGACTTTTTCTACTTTTAGCAAATGTTATATAAACTTCCTAAATGTCATACAAATTTGCTATATAGCAGGTTTTCCTACATGGTGTAAATGCCGCTTTATATAAAAATCATACAAACATCATACAATTAAGCATAAAAACTATGGGAAATAAAACGTCGCTTTGTACATTCCACACACAAACATTATGAACATGCCACACACACTTTTAATAAAGTTTGTGTGTGGATTGTGCAAAGCGACGTTTTATTTCCAATATTGTTGTTCCACAAAATGAAGCCTCAAACGTTAAACCGCATAAAAACTATGCTTTCAGACAGCGGCGGATCTAGGTTTGGACCAATGGGAGTGGCAAACGGGGGGATCTGGGATACCCCCCAGCCGAAGGGGGGTTCGGGGAGTCCTCCAAATATTTCTTTTTTATCTAGTGTAAGTTTCGACCCTCTGCCCCCCATAGAACCGCCACTGCTTTAAGATGAAGATTACGTTGACACAAGCCGTGTCACCCAAACTCTCACTTGTATTGATAACTTAGGTGAATTATTGAATTATTATCAGAATATACATTTTTATATAGCCACAGCCAGTTCGTTAATTCTGGAATGAAGTTAACGTGGAGCGGGTGGTTTCTCATTCGCCTGTGGCTTGTTGACGAAAAACCTATATCTCACTCCGAAGGGTGACAGGCACTTGAGTACCTACAAGCGTGGGGTTTACGGTTTCGCAAAGATAAGCTATAAAATTTAAAGCAAGAAGCATTTGACCCCTCAAGCTTCAACGCTCCTTGTATGACAAGGGAGAATCTATCATCGGCCGAACTTACCCCTCCTATTTAACTGGAGTGGAAACGCACGGCGCGCCACCGCAAGGACTTTTGAGGAAACGTTCATTTGAATGGTAATTTCGCATGGAATACGGAGCAACGTTGCTAGGAGGGAAGAACTTGCTTAAGGTAAATGTGCCTAATACGTTCAATCATAAATTTTAATAGACATTAATTGTTAATCAATATGCGTTTTCAAACCAATATATCCAAACACGGCAAGGTTGAATTTTAATGTACGATATCGTGTACAAATTTATCATTCTTCATTTCCCGTTATATTCTCTTCCCTTGTGATAGTTTAATGTTCTGGTGTTGCCCTTGAAGGTGGGACCCAGATTTCTCTACCTTAAAAAAAGGAAATTGTATATTGTTACTCTTAAGATCTCATATTTATTTCTATTTAATAATTCTCAGGTCCAAGTCCAAGCTGAAGAACGATTAGCTTACATAGTATCATCCCGTCTAGCAGAATATTCCCGTGGATCATCCAGGATTGCGGCATGCTTGGTGAGTCTGATGAAGGGATATGAGAGCATAATGTTTTAGGTGTGGGGTAACTTGGGAGATTTTTTGGGAGATTTGTTTTATGGAATTGCTTTACACCAGAGGGTAATCCTAATTAAGTCCGCGCAACGCTTTTTGGAGGAAGTAAACGTCATGGCGCCTAATTTTATGGATTTTATTCAGTGTATAAGTAAATTAAAACCCAGTGGCATTCCGCACTTTTTTTTCTTATGACCTCAAGTTTTAACTGTTCTCGTTCCTTCTAGTTTGTGTGTGTCAGTCAGGTCAGATCAGATCCTTACTCGTCTATTTAAAAATCAGATTTTGGGAGGATATAATTGTTTTAAAATTTCGGACTCTTCAAGCGTACCTGCATAATACCTTTAGTCCCATCACAATCTTACGATCACGATGCTTACAGATCAAATGGTATTGTATTTTATAATTTCCATCCATATTTATCAGCAATCCCTCTCAATCCTGACCTTCGACATCCCATTATTATTGATTGAGCTTCGCTTATTAATTATCTTCGATTATTCCCTTGGTATATTCCTCCCCGTGCCAAAAGTGTTAACTTTTTTCTTTTTTATCCTACATCTCAAACGCCTTCGACTAAATTGAATTCTCTTTTCCCAATAATAACATCGACCATGCAACTTTAACGCATCGAATAAATACTCTTTCGTGGCTCAAAATCCTTCCTTAGCGTCATTTGTTCTAACTCCGGCAGAATGTCATGTAGCTAATAATTTCTCAGCTGAGAAATACTTCTCTTAATGCGGTCACTGTATTACTTATCGTGCAGAACATGTTTATAGCAGGTCTGTATTTAATCGCCAATTCTGCTATCTTTGCTTTCTTCAAAATAAGATTTGTTGTCCATCTTATCCATGCTCGCCGCTGCACGTCCCCCTTTTAATTTACGAAGCATTGCGAAAGCCTTATATCTTCTCGTCCTTTTCTCCCTGTTTGTGTCCCCACCCCTTCTTCCCCACTCCTTCCTTCGACCCCCACCTGGCCCGAGTTGAAAAATTCCTCCGATCGTTATCTTAACTCAAAAAGCTCCTTTGTAGTTGCTCACTCTGACAATTCGGACAAGTAAGCGTAATTTGAATTTGACCATGAATACCAAGATCTGTCGGAAAAACTCCCCCTCGGCGAAGTAATTTGATGAACCCACCCCATGTCACGATTCTCGCGCAAGACCCTCTTCTAGCTTCGCCTTGCTCGGCGACTTCGGAATGCAGACAGTGAATCCGCTGCTATGACCCTAAATTTTAAACCATGTACAATCTAGCTTTTGGCTTCAGTTAAGTTTCAACTCATTGAATGATGAGCCATAAAAATGCAATGCTATTTAAACGCTTTAATTGTATTATTGCAATCTCATGATACGAAAACCGCAGTGATAAAACAGTATTCGCCTCTCCTGACATTAAAGTTAACTGGTTTTCACTATAGGTATTGAAAGAAAAATATTCTTTTAGTCATCAGATGATGTAAAAGCAATTTTTTTATACACACTAGATGGACACGATACTTTTCCAGATTTAGGATACAGGTCCTATGAATATCGCAAGCATGATCACTCTTGATTATTTCTAATTTATAGGTGTTTGTGCTTCTCAGGAGAGCAGCTTCCCCACGGGCAAGCCACAATGAGATATTATAGTTTTCACTTGGCTTAAATAATCTTTCACTGGACGAACTACTGGCTGGATTACACAGGATTTGATTGACTTCGAGTGATAGTTTAGGTAGGGCATTTTATTCATTCATTAACGATTCTAACGATTTGTCTGTCTCAGAACTAGCAACTTGGAGTACTTAATTAGATTGATTGAGTTAGACGTTACTTAGTGGAAATTTACAACGTTAAGCATGATGAAATAATACTTCGTAGAGTTCACACATTTATTTTCCGATCGATTTCAACGCCTACAGCGTCATTTTAAAGATAAATTGGTCAATTTAACTTGAAAAGTACGCCTTATACGTCGAAATCGAACGGGAAAAATAATGTGGAACTCTACTAACAATAAGTATTTTTTCATCCAGCTTAACTTGGAATAGGATAGAGCGATATTACGTCCTCTTCCTCCCAGTGGCGGATACAGAAAAAAACTCAAGGGGGGGCGCAAGTTATCGCGACGATTGTAGCTTTCAAACTGACTGCCTGGCAGCGACTCTGCTTCCATTATATATGTAGCTCGGTTGTTTCGAGAACATTCGGTGCCAGAATGTTCGCTTCCAGACTTTTAAGAAGTGTTAACAAATACAAACAGTAGAATATTCGCGACTTTTCTCAAACAAATGTCAGACAGAATAACGTATCGAGATCACTAGAATAGCCGCAACTTGCCTCGTAGGTTAGCTCTCTATGTGCCAGACAGAAACGTATAAAATACGATGACGCGGACGCGCGCGCGTGCTGCATAAGAAAGTACAACTACTCGATAACTCGACTCAAAGTCGACTGACGAAAGAAACGAACGAATAGCGCGCGGGCTGACTGGCGGGGGCGGCGCGGGCGGCCCCGCAAGGGGGGGGGGCGCCCCGCGCGCCCCCCATATGTATCCGCCACTGCTTCCTCCGCGCCATCTTGCGATGCGCCGAAACGCATTTGTTTTTACCATCTGTTGGTCTTATGATTTCTCCCTACTATTATTAACATGAAATATTACTTACGAATAAAGAGTACATTCAAATCTGATACTTTTTTATAACTTGATTCTAGTCACTCCTTGCGGCGCTATAAATGTAGGCATTCTGGCGATATTTTGAGATTACTTACTTCAGATAATAGCACTTAACGATAACCTTGATCTCGACAAGAGCATTCTTTTTTCAGGTCGTAAGTTTTTCGTGTGTGGGTTACCCCCCTTTTCTCCCGTAGAAGTGAGGCCAGCGGAGAGGCCGTTGAGTCGTGGCGAGGTGAATAACCGGGGATAGCCGTGATTGTTAGCTCGCAATGGCCTATTTTACTGGGAAATTTGGTGGTATCTTACCGGCAGAATTCGTTCCAATTCCAGAGTTTTGCTTACGGCTTGGTGCCGCACAGTCCTTCAAATGAATACGTCGCCTGGAAGTGACTAGGCTCTAACTCAGTGATTCTCAACTTGTGTGCCGCGATACACTGGTGTGCCGCAAGCCTCTGCCAAGTGTGCCGAAACGCTCATAAAAATCATAAAAGATCAATAAAAATAATAAATTGAATTATTAAACTAATAGATACTTTTCAATTTTGTTAATTTTATTTAAGAGTCTAACCCCTCCAACATCGTCTTACTCATCTCCGTCCACAGTAATTTGCCTTGAAAGAATAGGTGATGCACTGATATAGCCATTGGAATTGAAATCCCAAAAGCTTGTTTGCCACGTTGGCGTTGACTTGAGAGATGGACCCCATGGGGTAGGGGAGGCAGTGGAGGACTGGGAAAAAAGTTTGCGGAGAATGTTTTCATCATTCGTCATTTGGAGCCAGTGACTCATGTATTTTCCTTTCTCAGCTTATCCTCTAATCAGCTGTCCGAGCATGATATAAATAATCCGAAAATGTTAACAAATACCCGCGTTGAAAAATATCATTTCATCAATTTGGTATTCTACCAATAGATTGGCGTACTAATTTGATTTATTCACACATTGGGGCTGTCCATCAATCATACGTTGTGGTATTTTATCTTTGCCTTCCCCGAAAGTGCTTTTGATGTGACACCATCACTTGAACTATCTACCATTCGTCTGTCTCCAACACTTCCACGTATCTGGTATGGGTGGACCTACCAGAAACAATATCGTAGTAGAATCAGTACCTAAGTGCTTCGACGGCGAAGGTATTTCGAACTAATGTTGCACAAGGCTTGCAAACAGGGGAACAGAACTGGGACGAATAAAAAGATCGCCCCTCCGAATTCGAGCAGCAATGTACAGCTAGGCGATAGAACGGGAACCAGTGTTCCCGTCGTGGCTGACTATTGCCCTGGTACAATGTTATCACTATCTCCAGTCCAGCTCGGGGGTGATCGGAGGGCGCAAGCCCTTCCACCACCTAGTATATTGTTAAAAAAATACTCGTTTTCTTTAATTCCTACATAGTATGCATCAAACTAATAGAATCGATGAATTTTTCATTTATATATGTAGGCGAAACTGTATATTTTTAGCATCCATCTTTAGCCAAATGTTTTACCTTTCAGTAGCGTATAATATACGTCAGCTTCAAATTACTAAAGATACATCCTAATGAAAATTTTTTTATTTAATTACATATTTATTGATATGATGATCAATATTATTAATGAACAAATCATAGAGAATACTTCGGAGATGTCAAATTTTTTTATGAAAGATAACTTTCATCAAGGCTATCATCACTATACGATGTCATGTAATGAGTGGTCAAAACCATTTCGACTCTGCTGGAAACAATTTTTAAATTAATATTTATTCCATTGAAGTAATACATTAATAAACTTAACTGTTGTTGGCTTCACTTCGTAGAAGAGTTGAATGCTATTATTCATTATTAAATAAAATACTTAATTTTTCTAGAGTTGAAATCTTTTCATTGTACAACGTATTTCGCCGATTTACGGTATCATCGGTAAAAAGTCGGAATGTTTATTTTTCGTTGATTTTTGTCGAAGTTACGGGAGGGGGAAGAAATAGCAAAGGTTCTGGGAAGGTTGAGAAAGACAGAAACGCGGTCAGTAGAAACGCGGATCGAGGGCCATGTGAATTGGTGATGCGGGAAAGATTATAGTTTTTCAAGCCTATTTTTTCGGAAAGGAGTGCGGAGGAACGGAATAAATTTTCTTCCAAAGAGTTGAGGAAACATTTCGCTAAAAGGGGGTGAGAGGCTTGCTTCCAATTGCTTTGCCCTCTGTTTGTTTATATAGCTGTTTTTTTTAATTAAGTAACTTTGTTTTACTGCCATTTTAATCAGAGCACTTAATTCTGCGGAAACGTTTTTCAATTCAGGTAACCAATAAAATAGATTTGTTAAATACTGCCTTAGATACGTGGATGACATCCTCTGTCGGCGGAATGGAACGAACCGCCAATTGCAGTCGTTCATCAACCATCTGAACAAACTCGATTTGAATATTTCCTTTACAATGGAAAGAGGTATCAATGGCACTCTGAATTTCCTGTATTTGTCAAATCTCCATTTCTGGGCAAAGAAAAGCATTTTCAATCTACAGAAACAGCCAATCACATCATACCAAGCGATTCGGTTAACCAGTTTTACCACAAAAATTTTGCTTTTACTTCTATGGTTCATCGTCCCCTACACATCACCCTTACACCCACAACTACAGAACTGAATAGTTGGCAATCATTTCTATAGCCGCTACCAATGGCTACAAGACAAGTTTCGTCCAAACAATTCTTCGTAAAAACAAAAAACCCTAGCTATAAAACAAATTTCCTTTACACAGACAGAAGGACGGAGGAATTTCAAGTTGTTCTCTCTCCCATTCCTTGGTAACATATCTTACAGGATATAAAACAGTCTACCAAGCTCCCTTAAAGTAGCATTTTACACTCCCCTTACCCTTTTCAAACTTCTAATTAACGGCAAAGACGGCCAGGATATACTCAGATGGTCAGGAATTTACAAAATTAGATCCAATATCTATAATAAGGCATTTATCAGTCTAACTGGAAGAAATGTAATCATATTTATCAAAGTACGCCAGAAGTTACAAAGATAAGGATTCCTTCTCAATATTTGCGAAACACCTACATCAGAACAATCATGTTAGCGACTTTACCCTCGAAACTTCACACGCTCTTCCAAAAGGCCTAAAAGTGGACAACCTCGAGCATATCGAAACTATCGGGCACTCTTCAAACCTATACAACGAGCAATTATTCCCGCACGCTTCCACACTCCTTTCCGACATAACAGCCTTGAAAAATGATAACCTTTCCGGTACTACCAGCCCTTGATCCACGTTTCTAATGGACTCTGCCTTTCTCAACCTTCCCCAAACCTTTGTAATTTCTCGCCTCCCTCCCCCCCCTGAACTTCGACAACAATATATGGAAATTAAACAATCATACTCTAACTTTATACCTGATGATGCCGTAACTCGTCGAAACGCGTTGTACAATTAAAAGATTTTAACTGTATAAAATTCCAAAGTATTTTATTTATTACTAATGAATACTTATGCATTAATGCTAATGTTTCGTTGAATTGTTAGTTGCGGTGGTTTCTCGACGGCTTTTCCCGTTAGAGTTTTAATGGGAAGTAAGTCAGGGACTCCAAAAGCCTACCAAACACCTGATAGAATAAATAATGAATGAATGGATACAGCGCCCGTAGTAAGCAATTTTGATATGTTCCCAGCTGTTAGCGCATGTCACTCCTTGGAGTAGGCATCACACATTTTTCTTTTTGATTAGATTGGCGATTCCCACATGCGTAGCAGGCCTATAGCAGCGTACTTGGAGCCTATTCTCCAGTTTTTTTTTGTCGAAGGGCAGTACGCATTAAAAACGAAACCTAAATGCAGGAAATAATTAATCTCACATTGACGTTGCCGTGGACTTATTGTGGAATTCGAATGAACTACTTTCAAAGGTGATGCGCGTGTTATAACAGAGCGTAAACGTAACGAAAAAATATCGGGAGATATCATCGAGTTTGAAGTTACCATTGTTTGGTCTTGTTCGTCTCACAACATCTGTTTCGCGTTTATCTGACGCCAATTTTTGCAGATAATTTTAATGATTAAGTAGGTTGTGAATAGTAAACAGATACCTGACTGAACAGCCATGGTTAATAAAAGTAAAGGCGTTACTTTACCCTAATCTTTTGGTAAATAACCGATGAAAACAAAGTTATATTGTGTACACACAATTTTAACTTGATTTTGCCAAAACCTTTTCCATAAACTTGGCGTTACCACTGTCGTGCTTTTTGTCACCATGGTATTAATACTGCAGTATTAATAGCAACGCTTTGAATCTTCCCACCTGACCGAGGACGGTTTTTTCAGTAACTGGGACTCCTGATCACACCATTTTGGATGCCATGGTTAACCCTTGTGGTTTACCTTACGTGGTCTCCTGTGGTTACTTACCCTATTCCATCTCAGTCTCCAACTTAAGATCGCCTTTCCATCCACTTTTGCCGACTCCTCCGAATGAGGTTGGCAACGCACGGCACTGGCAATCCCAAGTTTTCGGATTCAAATCCCTCTCCCTTTGGAATAAATGATATAGTTATGGTATGTCTCTGGCCTAAGGTCTTTAGTTAGACGGTACGAAATAACTTAACCAGACGAAGCACCCAAAACCAAAGTTTCCTTTTCCTTCAAATCCCCGCCATCAGCTTCAATCCTGCTCCTACCGTATCTAATACTACTTCAATTTCTTTCCTCTGCACCCTTTACATTACCCTTCTACATTCCCATGACTCAAAAGCCTTCAGTCTATTCCTGAGAAATGGATTAAACGTACCCTCTTTTTAATCAACTTTCAATTACTCATCTGGGTCCCATTATTCAGATAGTAGGCTCGTTGTGATTTGGTCCTACAATTCTTGCACATTAAGACCCATTTATCGAACAAAATTTTTTAAGCTTCACAATTTTTGGAAATTTCAGAGCATGTTGAGAGCACATGCAATTGATTGTAGTATATTTTACTAAATTTTTTGAAAATCGCAACTTATTTCAGAACTCCTATTTCGTATTGATAGTCTTCAGCAACTTAATCTAGTCTATGAAATAAAGTGACACGAAATATATACTTTTCCACAGCAGTATGGTTGTAGTTTGCCTCAGCCATCTTAATCTTCTCTTAAAAATAATTAATTAAATTTTAAAAAATTTTAATATACCACGTTTTTAAAATGGACTAAAAAGTATAAAATAATTTTCCCTGGGCCCTTCTAAATTTTTGAGGGCGAATTGTTAGTGGTTATGGAGATATTTATAAGACTTGAAGAGAAAAACGTGGGGCGCAGGAAACCCATGATAATTAAGGAGGAGTAAAGGGACCAGGTGTCGTTGAGCAAACTCCCACAGTTAATACCATTTGCAATGCACTGAAATTGGTTGTGAATTCATCCGGATTATCTACTTCTATTATCTGCTGCCTGCACCCCACGTTTTTCTCTTCAATTATTACAAATATCTCCATAGCCACTAAAAATTCACCCTCAAAAATTTAGAAGGGCCCAGGGAAAATTATTTTATACTTTTTAGTCCGTTTTAAAAACGTGGTATATTAAAAAATTTATTTAATTAATTATTTTCTGCTTATTAGTCTTATGCCCGGGTGAAAGTTTCCAATCGATTTTATACATCTTGATGAGACTCTGGCAGAAAGACATAGGAAATTCCCGATGTATTTCAGATTCTGTACAGATGACAGTGTGTGGAATGGAAATAATTAATTAATCGGTAATTAATTTTTTGTTATATCATGTAGCATCCACAACATTTCATTGTCATCCACTTCTGAAATGGTCAAAATTACAAGCCTCTACTAGCACATCAGGAAATATGTCAATTCATTAATTGTTAATCATTTAATCAATTAATTGTTAAAATAGATAGCTAATATTGCATTGTGATCCACTTCTGAGCTATGGTTAAAATTTCAAGTCTCTAGTTGTTCGGGAAGTTAGTTTAAACTCGGTTGCAATATTCCACCCGGATTCCGACATGACGGAAACCGGACTAATAAAAACGTGGTAAAATAACTAATGCGGAGGATTAGAAGGCTAAAAGGAATTGGGTTTGATCAATTTCTCTATCTATTTTGGAATAGTTGGCCCACGAGCCCTTTGAAAGCCATACTAAATATATTTTTATTTAAAAAATATTTCGTAATTACTATGAATAAATAGTTACTAAAGTTATACTTTGAGGTGGATGCTGAGTTATAAATAACTTTCACAGTGTTTTAGCGATGTATTGTAATTTTTTGGCCTATTTTTTATATTAATGCTGGTATTTTTACTTTTACTTGTAGAGTGAAAATGGTCGACAGCTGCTATTGTTTTCAGTCTCCTACATATTTGGATGGAAGTGGTCTGCTACCATTGAGCAGAGTACAAGTGCATCACTGCTATCCATAGAGGTATTCGGAGTCACCTTGATTGTCTGCAGGACAGTCGAAATTCATCCCTGTGGTCATCCCTGATGATATCCTGCTCAGATAAGTACATTTGGTTTTTTACACAGTATTTTTGTGTGTTGATCGACGGCTGAAGTCAGACCTCACTTTATTGATTTGATGGGAAAATGAATATGAATTCTTCTTAAAATTAAGTGTGAATTAATGATGGATTGGCCTTGATTGATGAAATGAGTACACGCGTCTATTCACATTCTATTCACATATTGCCTATTCACAGAAGTTGGTGAGAAACTTGACAATGAGAATGAACCACCTAAATTATGCTCCTTGGTAAATCATTAGTATTGAGCCCACGTCGTCCTTCTCCTTCCGATTCTCTTTCTTCTCCTTCCGATTCTCTTGCTTCGTTGTCATTTCCATCTTTGACTCTCTTCCTTCCGGTTACCCCATCGTCAAAACTTTTCTTCCCAATGCATTTCTCGCCTAACCGCCTTCGTCATTTCCCTAGTACCAGGCTCTGTACAACACTTGCACGTCTGATTTTGTTCTTCGCTTGTTGCTTTATCTCTGAGCTGTTTCCACGTCATCTATCAATGAGTCACCCAATTTTATCTTCTACCATTTCCACTGTCAGTGTTGTCACTATGCCTTTCCCTCATAATGGCTGATCCGGTTCTTTTTCTCTTGAATAATGTCCATAGTAATTATCTCACTTCCTTTTCTCTGTTAAATGCCTCAATCCTAACTATTGTCTTCCAAATTTATATTCTCCAGTCTCCTCAAACCCGACATTTCAAAGGCATCGACCCTGGCATCCTGTATGTTTCTCAAGGTCCACGTTACACAGCTATTCAATGTAAACAATCCCCCCATAGCATTTCATCAGTCTCCTCTTCTCACTCTCTGGAAAACGGCTGCCTTATTATTGAAACCCTTTCTGATTTTATTCGCTACTTCTCTCTTCCACTACTCCATCATACACTACCGAGATATGTATGCCGTTCCACTTGTTGTATGTGTCTTCCAATTGTCCCATTTTTCATTTCTTCTCTGTCGTATATTCTTAATTATTCCGATTTGCTGCATTTATCTTCACCTCATTCTTCTATATATTACTTCCTCTTCAGCCTATAATAATCCTTTGATACGCTGGATTATTTTCAGCAGGGTCCATGATGCAATCCAAATAATCTTCCTTCTTCCCATTACGAACTCCTAATTCTTCCTGTAGATTATTTATCATGCCTTCAACATAACATTCTAATATTTAGCCAGAGAAAGCAGACTGGCCTTATTCTGTAACAATCTCCATCTCGTACATCATTGGTCGTTCAATCCTAATATTGATTGACTGCAGCATTCCATCCTCCCCTATCTAATGCTAGTTTTCTTATTCCCTGTTAGTTCTTCTATTGTACTTTTCTGTTTGTTTGGTCTATTTATTTATCCCTTTGCCTTCCTCTGGGGACTTCTACCTCCGTTTTTACTTCAGTTATATTCCTCACGAACCCATTGTTCCTCAGGGTGTGCCAAATCCATCTGGTTCTTCTTTTCTGTTTAGTGTTCCATATGGTGCTTCCTTCTTCTACTCTCCTGTCAATTACTTCATTTCTCATTTAATTCTTCCTTTTGATATCCAAAATCCGCCTCCAACACCAGGTTTTGACACCACCTAATTTTATGGTCTGCTTTTCCAGTGGTCTATGTTACCGATCCATAGAGTGCCACGCCCGACACGAATGTTTTCACATACTGCTTTCTCATTTGTAACAATGTTTTCTCCATACGCAATAGTTCTCTTTTCATCATGGAGGATTACTTAGATCTGCGCCAGATGTCTGTTGTACTTACTCCGTCCCACGTGATGGTGCTTCCGTAGTAGGTGAAGGAAACCACTTGCTCACAAAATTTCTCTCCTCTAAGTATGACTCCTGCATTACGCTTCTGTCTTCCGCATACTAGGATTTTAGTCTTCTAATTAATGTTCATGTTCTACTCTTGAAGTACTTAGTTCATTTTTTAAATGATCTTTGAAGGTCATCACGATTTCCAGCTATGACTGTGATGTCATCTGCGAAGTGGAGCATGCTTATTTCTTCTCCGTTAATTTTAATTCCGTTCAATCCCATTTATATTGCTTCTCTTATTGCCTCCTCACTAGTATATTTTTAACAGTTATGATGAAAGGTTGCATCTTAGTCTAGTTCCTTTGTTAATTTTATCCTCTATTTTTCTCTCGTCTCTCATTCACATCGTGGCGACTTGCTTCATGCATTGTTGGTAGATTATTCTTCCGCCGTTTTAATCCATTCAGAGGTTTTCCACCACCCTGAACATCTTGTTCCACTCAACGTTGTCGAAGGGTTTCTCCAACTCCACGAATATACAGTGTCTTGCTCATATGTATCGTTTTTTCTTCCAGTACTCTTAGACAGAGTATGCCCTCCCTTTTTCCTCCGTCCTTCCTAAATCGGAATCGGAGTTCGTCTTCAATTTTATTTCCCTTCTATCCTAATTATTATTATATTATTAGTCGCGTAAGTATTTTCAACGCATGTGACAACAAAATCAAAGTTCGCTGCTCCTCACATTTCTCAGTCCTCTTCTTCTTCGGTATCACTATCATTAAACTCCTCTGAAAGTACTCGGTACTCTTCCCCTTTCGTAGCTATCTTTGATTATTCTGGACAGGTTGTCCTTAGATTTACTTCCAAGCGCCTTGATGATTTCTCCGTTGCAGTTATCTGCTCTATTTGCCTTGATATTCTTCAGATCTTTCACTCCTCTGTCAAATCCTCTTCTCAACCTCACTCTCGTCTTTCAATGTACTGTCTTTCAGCGGTTTCGGTCCATATATTCAATTTTTTGCTTCCATATATTCCCAATGCCTTCTCACCCTCTATCAGTATATTCACGTTCACATCCCTAATGTTGTTGAATTGGGTATTTCTCCCTCCGAAGTGCCTCTTCGCTAGATTGCATGCTGTTTCGGTATTTTCCTTCTTAATGTTTTCGTTTATTTCCTCGCAGCAGCTTTCTATCCAATCCTCCTTTTACGTTCTTGCATTCTCTTATGGCGTGGTTCAAAAATTTCTTCAAGATAATTACCAACCCTTCGTTTCTGGAATTCTGGTATTTTCCTCTTTCTTCTATAAGTTTTCTAATATTTTTTTCATATCTTTTGTTGTGGTTTTTATTTATATCTGCACCGAGATAGCTCTTGCACTGGTATACTTGCACTCAAGCCATACTTGGTACTTGTATCTATCTCTGACAAGAATGTAATCGATTTGGTACCTACCTCTTTCCCTTGGCATTTTCCATGTGTCTCTTTTACTCCAATGCTGCTCGTAGAAAGTTTTTGCTGCTACCATATTTTTCTCACTGCATAACTCCACTAGTTTTTCTCCTCTGGCGCTTCGTTCTCCCAGCCCGATCCGGCCGATTCCGTTAAATTCACCCTCTTTCCCCGTCTCACATTCCGTTTATAACTCCTTCAAATATTTACTTTGCAAAATTTTACAGCGCTAATTTTAATTTCGTGTTCAATTATTTGATCAATTTAACATCTGTCCAGTCTACCTTTCTCTACCTTACCAATTGTACTCGGTCACAAACTTATTCCGTTTTTTACGGAACAAACTTATTCATTTTCTTCTCTCCGTATATAGTTATCTTCATTGCACGGTGGAGTTTTTATTCTTCTTCTAAAGCCATACTACTATTATTTTGCAATGTTTTCATAAGAATGCCGTTTTTGATTCAATTTGTTTAGCAACATATGCGAAACTCATTCTATCAAAATTATTTTTCCGTGTTCCTCTTGCATTATGGTTCCTTCATATTTGTGGGATTGATAAAATAACTTTCTTAAAAAGTTTTGCAGGCATAAGTCAGTGTCGTGTATTTGAAAATCCCTGCTGTTTCCTCCATGCCTTCATCTTTTTGGAGTTTAATTAATGCTGTGTGAGAGGCAAAGTGCATGACTGCTTATGTCGATGAGTTATTCATTATATAGATACGTAGAAATTTGAGCCTATCTAGATGCTGTAATATCGGAAATACTGGTCATTTTTCATGCCCTATCAATAGAATCATTGTATTCTAATGATTCTGATGACAGCCGTGTGATCAACCACAAATAATGTCTTCAACCGTATTTGCACATTTATTTTTTATTTTTATTGATCACAATTGATTTTATAATCATTTACGGGGTGGCTCAATGAATATTTGTACCCGGAAAAAGTCCCTTTTCAGCACCCTTCAATCGTCTTCCTTGCCAAAAGCCCTGTAAGACTTTATTACAAAAATGTATGAATGTTAACCCTTAAAAATTCATATTTCTGTTCTCTTTATATCTTGGACATTCGGGTTTCCCCCGCATTGTGGTGTGTCTGATCGACCAATGCAAGCAATGTTGGGATGAGCCGATCAGACACACCCCAATGCTGGGGGAGTCCAACATGTAAATACACCGAAGCCTCGCGGAAACATAAAAAAGTATATTACTATTTTATGTATTATTCATTTCCTGTACATCAATTAAAAAAAGTTTTCTTATACCTTAGTGAAGATTAAACGTTAATTTGGCACCCCACTCCCAACAAAGTAATGCATCAGGCGGTCTCCCATGCCTTTAGCCACCCTTGACTAGTTATACGTGTATGATGTGTGATAAACTTATTTTATGTATTATTTATATTTTCCATTGAGTCCAATATTGATTGATTTTTTGGTAAATTAATTTGTTTTAATTAATGATTTATGAGGTATATACCGACCTTTCCGTTTAATTTGGAGGCTGCTTGGTATTCTCTTTGAAGTATTGTCGCGTCCACCAATTATTTGTGTTTTTACTGTATTCCTGGCGATGCAACGAGGTCTATAGTCTAGACCCAGTGCTAGATATAGAATAAGAAACACATCATGCGACCATTATTTAAATGAGACCTTTAAAATCACAGCGATCTCTATAGACCTTTAAATAGTCTTCGATCAATAAATTAGTGAAAAAAATCATTTTTTAAATGCCTATAAGTAATAAAATTAGAAGAATACAATTATGATCAGGATATAAAATCTTTTTGGTCCAGCGATAGTTATGGTGCTTGTTCACAGCATGCTTATTTTTGTTCGTGGTCCTTCTTTCCCTGAGTGTAACTAAATTTACTTTTTTTTAAATTCATCCTTATAATTCATGACGGTCTTATTCTTGGATATTTCGATGTAGTTACGTGGAATAAGAAAGGTTCTACAATAATTATAAGCTATTTAAAGTAGCGAAAACTAGTGATCAGTGGTTGAAATACGTAGTTGTAATTTAAGGTTTCAATCGGGGTCTTTCACGCTGTTTTCGGAAATATCATGTACGAATCTCACTTTGAAATTTTAGGTAAGGAGCGTTTCCATTTTTATTATGACCTTCTTGTTTGAAATCTTAATATATTATGAAATGAGGGGCAACTGGCAATTTATAACTACCCCATAAAGATGTGTATCGTCTCATCTCTCCTTCCATTGGTCGGCTACCAAAAATTCACTGCATCCAGCTGACCCAGCGTAATTATTTACATGATATGTGTACAATGATTATTAAAGGTTCATGCAACCATCTGCAGCAGGGTTCCACCAATCGAATTTATATGCTTATACGTACTTTTTAATTCACTTAATCATCATCAATATCTTTACTACATACTACTCTGGTTTTTCGAAACTCTGAATCAGCATTCTATGCTCATATAGGCCCCCTTGTTACGTACTATCCGTTTCAAAATTCTGTCACCCGAGTTTGAAGATAAATGCTTAAAAAACGGGAGGAGCTATTTCAGTCACTTGCATATAAAAATAATGCCTATTGATTTTTTTAAATGATTGAAAGAACTTTTGTTGAATAATGCTTTTGTTTAGCAAGCTCATATACACCCCAATAACTTGATGCGTTTTGCTATTATTAAACTATTTATGGAAATGTAATATCTCCTGAGGCAAGCACCAACAAAAATCGCCGATTGAATCAATTTCTAGGTCTTCACATAGACTTTGTGAATCAGCTATACCCATAAGGCTGAGGTCACCAGGATATATTTTAATGCTTAATAATTATTTCGGGAAAAACGCGCTCCGAGGAGGCAAAATTATTCCAGAAATAGAAAGGGAGGGAGTCGCAGTAGTAGTAATCGCTCCTTCTTGATTCATGAAGTATCTTGTTAACCTTCCTCTAAAGTTATCGTAAAGCATACATACATTCGTGAATAGTTTTTGAGGTAGTTAGGTTCACTTAAGCCAAAAAAAATTTTTTTTATCCCCAGGAACATGGCCGTTTCAAATGAAATTTTTTCCATGCTGTTTTTGCGTACAGCGTTTGATTTTATAGAGTAAAACCATAGAAAAAATCCCTTTCACCTGAGACCCTGTAATTTCTCGTCATGGAACCATCTTCGTCCACTTCAGAACGAATCCATGGCTCTTATAGATCTTTCTCCTCTTTCACATTAAGGTAGTTTGAGAGAGATTTTTCCCTAGTCATATAATGGAAACCATTTTCGAATTTTATTTTTTTAATTCAGCGTCTGTAAGAAGTATGAAGTAAATATTTTAATATTAATGGACCTAAAGTAAACTTATACAAGAGAAAAATTCTCAGTAATTAAATAAATATATCTACTTAAGTCTCTAACTTGACTCGTATTTGCACGCCTTACGGTGAAAATGCCAATACAACTGGTTTATTCTTTGATTCTGTAAAATTTACTGCGGTAATTGATTAAAATTTTATAAATAGTTGATATAACATACAAACTACACACCGTTAGTTTTTGATGAAATCTAGAAGTTAAAAATTGCTAATTTTTTCAATATTCTCCCTCTGGAGCGCACAGCCTTAAGCTCGAAAATAGCTTATATTTTTAGGTAAATTGCTCGAAAAGTAGTCAGGAAAGGGGTTAATATTTTGATATAATTGGAAATATGAGGGTTTTCTCTTTAAAATGAGGTCCAACTCATCAAATCCTAGGTCAAGTGATATCTCATTCAAAATACCTCAATTGCAAATTAGGGTTTACTAGTATTCATGAATGATTCAATTCGTATCCCTTCTCATAACATGACAGAACCCACGAAGCAAGCTCTTTCGTACTTTTTCTTACCTGGAAATCCAGGCCGTAATATATTATGAATCTTTCATTTTCAACTAAAAACTTCCATAATTGCATTTAAGACTGTTTTTTACAAAAACATTAACGTTACGAAAACTCAAGCACGAAACGTGACGGATTGAGAGCTTTCGCGAAAAAAAATTGCTGATTGGGCGTCATGAGTTCAAATAGCAAATACTTCGCGTGCGTCTTCTGTCTTTTTCCGAAAGTTGTAGTGTTTTGGTGATCGGCTAAAAACTAATTTGATTGCTAGAAAACATAAAACTTTGCTCTTGAGTAACATGCTTACTCAAATTCGATCAAATCCAACCCTAACATTTTCCTCGACTAGTTTCCCGTGACGTCTTCTATAATGGCTATTATTGTCGGCATGGTACCTGGCACAAAAAGTCTACGCTAAAGTTAATTTTGAGCTATTTTTCTTTCTATGAACCTTAATATTTTATTTGCTTCTCAGGAACCGTATACCACAGTACTTGACCAATATTTTAGCTTGCCCTGGCTCTCCTTATTGCTTACTACGCTATTATCGATTAACATGAGGATAAATGTAGTGTTGCACATTGAAGTTTTCACCTTCATTGTCTAATAATCATTTTTATATATGTTCTATTAAACACCTTAAAACCTTTATTTCAGTATTTAGCAAAGGAAAGTAGCATTGTCGATTCTTTCAGTAATTTCATCCGTTACCATAGTTATGTTAAGATTATGTTGTGATGCAGAGTTTGTTGTTAATAAAAACACAATTCATGACAATCGTTGATACCGGAAGCACAAGATTTTAATTGTAACCATCATTATTTGTTTCTGGACAAAATACATGGATCACAAGTACAGAAGAAGACGGTGCGGGATTACTTTGAATTAAAACTTCAACAAGTTATGCTATCATCCTTTCTCCCTTCCTTTTCGATCATAGCTATGTATTTGTGTTTTGAACGCAATTAACAACAGACTCATTCTATCCATGACCTCGTCGGCAATATTCAGCAACTACTGTAAATCTTGAACTCTAATGTAGCTATTTCCATTCGTTATTTCGTCAGTAGTCATAAACCCGAATATTGTTACGCTGCAGCACTCCAGTCTACTCTTCTCTCGGCCAACCGCTTCATTCCTACAGAATTAATCACTTTCACTTCTTCATATTTTGCCTGGCGTGTTCCATTCTTAATCTTCCTCTTTAATCCATTTTCCTCTTCCCATTCATTTCTCCTTCCACTATTGTTTCCAATAGGCTGATTAGTCGTCAAATGCGCCGAATAAGTTTCTCTCTTTTTCATCCCAGATTTTGCGTTATACTTTCTTTCTCTCCAGCTCTTCGTTGGTGGTTCTCTGAGTCTATTTAATGTTTATTATTCATCGGTAACAGCACATCTCCATTGCTTCCAATCTCTTTTGCTTTGCAGTCGTTATTGCCCAGACTTCACTGCCATGTAAGCTCGTGCTCCATATTAATTTACTTCTTTCTAACTTCCACGCTTGAGTTACTAGCTGTCAGCAGACTCCTCTTATAGTAAAATACCGTCTTCGGTTGGTTTATTCTGCTCACAATATCTTTCTTGCTTCTTCCATCGCCGATGATCTTGCGTCCTAGAAAACAAAATTCTTTCACAAAATTCGCTAGTTATTTTTGTCAAGTTTGCATTAGCTTGCAAGTTTGCAAAAATAGCATTTTAGCAAACCATGATATTAGTTTTCCTAACATTACCCTTCAAGTTTATTTATTCATAGTTTTGTTCATACAGTATAGAATTATTGTCATGGTAACTTCTCTGCGAGAATTGGAATACATCAGAGAAGTGATGGATGCAGGATTTTTTTCTCCGTAACCTTTATTCCCTGTTTTTAATTTTATATTACATAATGCTTTTTCATGGTACTCATTGAAAATCATAGGTGACAAAGCACATCCTTGTCGTACTCATTTCCTCATTTCTGCATTTTTCCTACGTATTGCTCTTCTGTCATGAAATGACACTCCTATGCTCTTCAGTATAGTCAGCGCTCTGTTCCAATACACATTATCAAATGCTTTCTCTAGATCGATGAAACTAGTATATGTGTGCTTGTCCTTTTTATTCCTCTTCTCTACGATAAGTCTCGGGCCTAAAACAGCTTCTCACGTTCTCCTACTTTTCCAGAAACCGAATTGGTTCTCATTAAGAAATTCTTCCAACTTTTGTTCCATCCTCCTGCAGACAATTTGGGTAAGATTTTTCGATGTATGTGCTGTTCCCAAGTCCTTGCATCTCACGGCTCTTTTCTTCTTCGGAATAGGGATGAGGACATTTTCTTTAAGTCCGTTGTCATTAGCGCTGTTGAATAAATGTGACATATTAGTCTATGTAGCTTATTTAGGGTCCTCAATGCTGTATATTATACGAACTCTGAGGGAATTTCAATGGTAATTTAATTTTATTTACTTCGAATGACATTAACTTTGATTAAACTATCTTTAAAGTACCTTTTCTCAGTTCTATACGGAGCGTCCAAATTTCTCTCGGGGAGATTATCTTCCATCTCTTTATAAGAGTTTTTCATCCATTCGTCTCCGTCATTTTTAGCTTTATGGCGCTTGATGGCGTATCGTATTTCTCATTAATTTATGCATCTGCTGTCTTTCTTCGGTTTTCGAGTTTTTTTTACGCCCTTCTTTCATCTATTATGTCCAGGACACTATGTAATCCATGGTTACTGATTATCGATTGTCCTCCATAATAATATCTCTTCCGCTGCATTTTGTTATTCTTTTTCGATCTCTTGCCATCTCCATTTAATTAATCGTGTCTGGTCTCCATCCGCTTCTGCTTTGTTTGGAGTACTCTAAACGGCGATCTGCGTTCTATTTCCTCCTCTCTGTCAAACCACTAGCGATTTTTCATTTATCTCTTCCGTTTTTTAAGCTTTAAATGCTCTTCTGTTTCGTACACCGCTTAACCTCGCCTTTGTCCAAGTTCTTCCTTGTTCGACTTTCCCTTCGATTATGCTCTTTACAAACTCGTTGTGTCTCAAAGGTGTGACCTATCCATCTGGACCTTATCCTACTGCAAGTTCCCCATATGGTATTCTCCTCCTTTTCTTTTATACCCTTCCTCATTACTGGTCATATCAGTCAATTTGAACTTCAGCATCTGCCTCCAGTACCAAGTTTCGAAAATTCGCCTTTGTTTCTGATTTTCCATGGCCAATTTCTCTGAGCCATGAAGCGCAACATTCCACACGAATTTATTTTCATTAAAATTCCTTACTGGCAATCCAATTTCCTTTTTGCACGAGAGTTATTTTTTCATCATGAATATTTTCTTGGCTTGAGTTATTCTCAGCCTGACGTCCGTTGAACACCTTTAATCCCATTTCAGAAATCTTCCTAGGTAGGTAAAAGATTGTACTTGTTCTTTGTGCCTTTAGCTCTTCTCTTTCAAATGCTAGTATTTTCGTTTTATTTTCGTTGATCTTCATGTTGTACCCCTGTGGAACACTTGATGTGAACTTGACTGTGACTTAACTGTGAACACATGATCAAGGGTGCTTGCAGGTCCTCTGGCTTCTCTGCTATGGCTGCGAAGTCATCGGCGAAACAAAGCACGTTGATTTGTTATATATTTACCTTCATTCCTTTGATTCCCATTTCTTGGGGTATTTGGCTGCTTCCTCCAGTTTAGTAGAAAAGTGTCGGTGAAAAACTTTAAAAATTCAGGCTGTGTACTTAATGGAAGAACAGAATTGTGCAAGAGACCACTTCACCTCTGCACGCGATAGTTTATTTGGTTAACCTCAGTTTCGTCGCTCTAGAGTCATTTCCAAAACAATATTTTTCATGTTCTCAACAGGAATATACAGACTGGGAAGGTGAGGGAAAGATGGAGAGGTAAGCATTTCAAGGTAAGAGATAAGGCAGTGGAATTTTCAGGGGGACTTGGATTTGGGTGGTAAAATCAAGGAAAATAGAGGTTTATGTTTGTTATGCTAGAGGGGATTAACTTAGAAGAAATTAATAACTGTTCAAAAAAATCCATTTTATCACCATCGTCAGGAACATACAAAATTTCAGTAGTCATCAATCCAAATATTGTCGGTACGGGCTTTCCACTCCTCTCCCATCTCTGTCAAGCGCTTCATTCCTGCATAATTATTCACTTTCACTCCATAATTTTCCTGATGTATTCCATTTTTGGTCTTCCCCTGTAATTCTTTCCATTCGTTTCTTCTTCCAAAATTGTTTTCAGTAGGCTGATGAGTCGCCAAATGTGTCGAATAAGTTTGTCTCTTTTTCTTTGCAAATATTTCATTATACTTCTTTCCTCTCCTGCTCTTCGCACGACTTCTTCGTTATTGATTCTCTCCACTCATTTGATCTTCATAATTCTTCGGTAACGGAACATCTACATTCCTCCCATTCTTTTCTGTTCTACAGCTGTTACTTAAAGAACTTCGTTAATTCCACGCTTGTGTTGCTAGCTGTCAGCAGACTCCTCTTCTAGAATGCCTTCTTTGCTGGGGCTGTTCTTCTTACAATGTCTCTCTTCCTTCTACCATCGTTGGTGATCCTGCTTCCTAAATAACAAAATTCTTCCTCTTGCGCAAGTGTTTGTTGTCAAAGTGTGACAATGATTCTCTCTTCTTCGTTTCTTCCACAAATCGTAACATCGTTTTTCTTAATATTTATCTTCAATTCGTTAATTTATTCCAATCGTTTCGATTGCACAAACGGTGTGGTATGCAAGTCGTGGTCACAGGTGCCAAGATACACAACAAAGAGGGTGAAGTTTGCGCAGAAAAATCATTTCTCTTCACCGGGATTCCAACAGAGGTCAGATGTGCTAGCCAGTTATACCACCAAACCTGTTGGCATAACTGGCTATCACACCTGATTTGCAATTGGGAGATCCGAGCTCAAATCACGGTGAAGTTAAATTATTTTACTGGGCGAATTTCACCCTCTTTGGTGAGCTTCAAGCTATATTTTTTCATAGTTTTGTCCATACAGTTCAGAGGATTGGAAGCGTACTCCACCCGTAATGAGTGAAAGCCCTTGGGTTTAAAATAAGGTGGCCTATGTACTTGCCTATAAAACGTCTCTTGAGATGGATCACTTTGTGAAGTCTTACTAATCTTACTAAGACCTTTTCACTTAACTTCTCCTCCTATCATCATTCTCACACTGTAATTCATATGACCCATCCTCAAGATCTTCACCGTACACATTTTCGACGTGCTTCCTCCGGGTATCACTTATTTCGTACCCACCCCAGAAAGCCTCAATAGTTATTACACCACTTACTTTGGTATCTTACTGCTATGCCCTTTTTTCTTATCTCCAAATTAGTCTCCTAATTTGCTAAGCACTTTTTTCTGCATTCTCTTCCGTGGCATTGTGACTTTGTTTTTCTTTAATTTCTTACAAGCCCTTCACTATTTTTTTAGTGTTCACTACATTGAGTGGGAGCTATCCTCCAATACGGTTCTCTCTTTTCGCTTCTTAAACATCATGTCATTCCACTATGAATAGTGTTTTATTCTCCTTGGCACCCAACACTCACTCGTGCTTCCAGAGCCTTCGATAATCCTTGAATCAGTTTTTACAAAGTATTTCTTTAGCACTTTCTCTCTCGATGTTACCATTCTATCCTCCTGCTTCGAGAATAATTCATCCTCATTCATGCATACATAGTTACATACGTACATGCTTCACTACAGTTTCTCTTTTATGTATACGCTTTATTCTTCCTCGATCACTTTTAACTTGCATTCACGATAGAGATAACCGAATATGTCATTGTCTTTTCCACATTAAGCACTTTTTATGCATGATAAAGTTGCCTTTAAATACTTTTTATGTGCTATAATGATTAAATAACAATTTTAAGCAATACAATAGGAATAAATTCGATGGTGAGTAGATTAATTTTCTATACTTTATGATATGATTCATCCTAAAATTACGTTCCTAGGCGTATGTTCAAGTTTTAATAAAACTTTCGCATACATGCAATAAAATATGCGTACAATAATATGAAAAACTATTTATTTATCGAAAATATTCCCAGTATATTGTATCATGGTGGTGAAATACGAAAGTTGTAGGATGCAACAGTTGGGATTAATTTAACAGTTTTATTCTTTAATAAACTTTCCTTGACAATGCGTTTGAAAGTTTAAATTTAAGCCGTTTTTACTAAGCGGCATGACTAACAACATGGTATTTAGAAATGTTGACTAGAGATATCCTATCGATACTGTGAATCAGTCACGGGTGTTTCACTGAGTATACTAAACAGTGAAAAAATAACTTCTCTTGATTTAATATTTAGGTACTCAGGTGTAAGGTATGACATCAACACGGGGAAACTAGCCTCAGAACTGTCCTAAAACGCCGTCTGCCCCTAGATTGAAACCAATTGCCTTTCATGTGTGTTCATTAAACTAGCCGGCGGCTAGGAGACTCAATTTCCAGTCCGCCAAATCTGATGATTTTGTAGCTAATTACCTCATCCCACATCCGTATTTTTTGAAGTCAATATTTAAAAGCAAAACAAACAACTTTTTACATTGAACCATTTTAGAAGTATAGGTACACAATTATTTTTCATTTGAGGGTCAACAATTGACCTTAGAAGCATCCCATCTCACGCTAATCAAGGTTATCATGTAAACTCCTGGGTACTCTTACAATTAGTATTCAACCTTTGTAACGGTATCTCAAATCTTCTTCCGGATTTTCACAGCCAGAATTTCACATTTTCAGCCTCTCAATCCAGTGTCCCTTAGCATGCTAGAATCGCAATTCCACTCCTTTTTATGCTTCTATGTAACTTTTTTTATGCATTCTAAGCAATCTTGAGGAGATATACTCGATCTTACAAATCTACACCCCGAGTGCCCTGACAACCTTCACCTTCCATCCATATCACCAAATCATCAACATTAAGAACTGCGTTACGCCATTTTCAAAGCATGAGAGCTCATCCATGAAGTGATTTTATTCGTTGTCTATCCCACTTGTCTTTTTAGTCAGCCAATCTCAAGATTTTCTGACTCCGACTATGAGCTCTTCATAATTGTGCAGAACTGATTGGTTTCAGTCAATTCTCCTTAGTTGTTGTCAATATATCATGTAAATATCAGTCCTCAGTCACTTGCATGAACACATTCCATAAGAAAATGTTAAAAACTTTCACTGATCAGAAATTTATTGCCCTAGACCGATCGCAACGCATAAGAATTGATCCATGGCGTGATATTCTTCGGTGAATGTTCCATTCATTGTCTTTTTAATCAGTCTCAAAATATCATTTATAATTTTGAAAAATGTTTATCATCATCAGTAGTCATCCATTCGAAGGATGGTTTGCTCCTCTACAGTCTCCTTGCAGTTAAATAGTTTTTTTACTTATTAGTCTTCATACTCAAGTCCCCCATGATTTATTCCATCCATGGTCGTCCACGAAAACTCTTCGCATTAGTTTCTCCTTAAATTACTGATTAGTTACTCTTTCAATTATAATTTTATATCCTGGATGTGCCCTATAAGCTCATCTCTTCTAATGTACATAATTTTCATTGAACATACACTCTCTCTCCTCTTCTTAAACTTATTCTTGGTGATTATGTCTTAACATACGATCATTCAGTTATTCGATAACGCCTCATTACCATTGCTGTCAATCTTCTATGTTCTGCTGCCGTGATCATTCCAACTCCAAATTCTAGGCTGTTTGTTGGAGCCACTCTTACCGTATCGAACTTAAGTCTTAAGATCCATATTCTCAGGCCACTTTCTGCTATTTTATCTCCCAGTTAGTTCTTTTTACTATACTTTTTACCTTTTTCTGTATGCGTTTAGGTGATAAGCCAAGGTTTTTTTTACTCTTTTAGTGTCCTATCCTTACAATTTACATTCTTTAATTTCCTTTCTTGGCACCAGTTTCATTTTACTTATTTAGGGACACTACTACTACTTTTTTAATTGTCTAACCTGATACTGTTTATAGTACTATGCAGATTGAAGGAATTGATCTACTTCCAAATTTTCTTGATTTCAGAGGAGGAAGTCCTTACTTGGAGCCGTTCCCAGGATGAGGGAATCACTCGTCTTGTTCGTGAGAGATTCCTCGCTGTTACACCAACGCGCAGTGATGCAGTGGCAGGGATCGAGAACCCCGACCAGAAGCAAAATTGTGGATCATCCGGAATGGCTCTCTGCTGACATCATCTAATCTTTGACGCATATCATTGTCAGCACTCATTCACATACGGTGACTCTTGGGACTCTGGTGTATTATGGAGTAAAAGTCCTGATTCTCACAGCCGCTGGGAGTCGGGAAATCAACTCTAATAGCCAGTCTTCCATTAGTCATCGAATTTGAATGAGTGCAAGTCGTTGAATTTCTTTGATAGAAATAAAATTTTAAAATTGACCCTATCCAAATTTTATTTACCAAAGTCTCGACGCTGAACAGAAGACCCTAAAAATCACGTTGGACTTATAATAGTAATTTAAGGCATTTTTTTCAAAAAATATTGCTAAAAATTGCCAAAAATCTGCTGCTTAACGGATATTTTTCCAATTTTATTTATTTTTTTGGTATTTTTCGTTTTTAGTCAAGTCGCGAAAATATTCTAAGTCCAAAAGGTAAACATTAGCGAATAAGTCTTAAGTTGAACTGGTAAGTACAAATTGAGAGGAACAGTTGAGGGTCAAAATATTCGATTGAAAAAGCTGTTCAAGGTTAACAAGTTTTATTAGCTTCACTGTAAACACGAGTGCATAAATGGTGAGATTTTATCAAGTAACAAACAATGCTTGCTTAACTAAAGAAATTGTTACAATCCGCAAAATGTTACAAATGTTGCCATTGAAAAAATGCATGCAGCCACGCTTAATTGTATTTTATTGACGTGACTGCATGCAGTACAGAAAATAGAAGAAAAAATGAATCTTTTTAGAGAGTTGGCAGTAGATTCTTCGGAACTATTCCGCCATGCAGCATGAAGTATTAATCCGAACGCCAACTGTCGTCTCGGTGACTCTTGCTTTCCAGTTTGAGATAAACTCGAGCTCTTGGTGCAGTGATCATCAGCCGATTCACGCATCGAAGTAGGAGAAGTTGCAGAACGTGGTACTACGTGGTCAAGTATCTGAAACAAGAGAAAAAGTTACAATTGTGTCAACAAATTTTTTATATTAATTTTCTAATTATAGTTTTTTTATTTCGTTGAACTAGAAAAGAAGTATGTTTAACAGGATATAAAGGTTTAAAAAACCGTTACAACAAGCAGTAATTTGATTTTAATATCGAGATTTACTTGATGGTATAATGACGGCAGCATAAAAATAAAACTTTGTAATTCCATAAAAACCAGAATGGAATAGACAGAGCTTGAACTACTTCGCCTAAGGACTAGTGCTTATAAGTCTTGGCATTAACCCGCGTAATAAACGAAATGGCAAGTGGAAAAATTGGCCAGCAATTTGATATTATTGAGTGATATTGATATAGAATTTTATTTTAATACACAAAGTGCTAAACCTGAAGAGATTTTCAAATGTGATAATTACTTACTGATTACTCAAGTATCACTCAGTTAAAAAAATACTACCATAGCAAGGACAAAATGTTCTTAGTTGGACGGGAGGTATAAAAGGTATTAGAGACCGAACAATGATTTTCCTAATATTCCAGACGAAGGATAAAAGCACTAAAGGATCAACCGGAGAAAGCTGGCAAGGAATGGATATTTGAAGCATTAGAAATAAAAGCAGGAGTTACAAGCAACGGTAAATTCATAAAATATTAGTCATAAGACAGGATACTCCAGGAAAGATTGCATTAGAGATGCCATAAACTATAATCTTCACGAAATTAGGCTATTAATTTGTAATGTGTCCGTTCACACTCAACATTATTGCAGTTCTGAGTATAGAGGAAGGAGTCCTCACGGAAAATCGAACGAGATGAAAAGAATATGACGGTCATTCCGAAACTATTTGCAAGTTATGATTTACCTTTAACAATGTTAGCATAGAAGGTGAAAATACTTCAAAAAATAAGTTAGAAGGAATAAAATGATTCCTGTAGAGATCAAGAATGTCTCAAAAAGACGAAACTACTGGACCTAGTCGAAGTATTTGAATTTTTGGGATGCAGGATCACTGGCGATGAAAGGAACAAGAACTATGAACAGAGCAGAACCTCGAGAAAATAAATTCTTAGAAGTACGAAAGAACTTAAAATGTATAAACTAAATGGATGAATTGCAGTGAACCTTTGACGATAACGGCAGCCGAAGAGAGTAGAATGGGGAAATGTGGAGTTTTAGAAGAATGAGTAACTGTCAAATGGACGGAGATCAGACAAAGTCCTACGAAGAGCAGGGGACAAAAAATGACGAAATCTGGAGGAAATAATTTCATATTTAGAGGAATAGCCGTAGTTGTCAAGTCAAGGTTGACAAGCTTTTCTTAAATATTTAGAAAGCGGCTTCACCGAAATTTCGTCTTTTGTCTCGTATTGAACAATCCAAAGAAGCGTTCCCAGAGTAACACCCTGTTTAGAGCTATTGATACCACTAATAAAAAAATCGGGATATTGAGACAAATTCCTGGCGTGAGTCGTTAAATATTTTACAAAACAATCAGAACAAGAAGCATTTTCATCTCTGGAACGAAGCGTAGTACTGACTGTTAAATGACGAAGAACTTCTCCCCAGAAGAATGCCGAGGGTAAATCTTCACTACGCAAAAAGAAAGTGTAGGGCAACACTTGGATTAATGTTACTTCTATTCACTACTTGATTCACATTTCTGGAGAATTAAATATATGAAATCTTTGAGGTTACTTGTGGAGGAGGACAAAACCAACATAGCACGCTCAGGCACCAAGAAGAGAGAACGGTTTGAGAAATTGAAGCTCCCCAGGATGCATCGATAAGGTTTCATCATGTCATTTGTTATTTCGTCTAGGGGTGTAGTCCAGTACACGCTCCCAACGCTCCGGAGTGATCCTGCTCCAAACGCTACAAATTCGTGATCCACTTGCGCTCCAATCGCTCCCAGCGCTACCGGTGCTCCGCCTACTGGACCACGGCTGGAGCGATCGTAGCATTTCGTTGGTCGTTTGTTTTTGTTTACATTTATGTCGACCTGCTATTTATGTTAATGATAGGTCCTTTTCTAATTTACTCTGCCCAATTAATCTTTGCGCGTTCATTAATGATCCCAGTTGTGTTACAAACAAGTCAGAATCCTTATTGGATGACGTTGTATCTAATTATGACAAAAGCTTAGTTCAGTCTGCAGTTATACCTGACCATTATCCATTCTATTTTGTGCCAACTGTGTGCTGCTTCCTAAATTTGTCACTGCAAGGATGCTTCCCTGATGCGACCATTGCAGATATAATTAACTTACTAATTATTATTTAATTAATAATGGCTTGATGCCCATGCTTAATATGATGTTAGTTTGCGTACGAGTTAAAATTCCAACACCTACCCAATTCAGTGCTGACATGATACCATCTCCTTTAACTATATACGCATAAGAATAGATAAAAATCCTTGTCAATAACACTACTTAAATATCTTATAAAAGAAATTTCAATGACACTGGAATCATCTTAATGACACAAACGGAACGCTTACGACCGAAAAGTTAACCCACCACCCTTAACTTCGAGTCATATTCTATCTCCATTTCACGCAAATTCAAGCTTAAATAATTAATATAAATCATTACAACAACAAATGTAAAAATATACCTCGTGCTTGCCGCTCAATCTCCTCCTCGAGTAGGATCAAGTGAACGCTGAAAAGTGGCTCGCTCCAACTCACCCACCTTTTTCGCTGGAGCGTTTGGAGCGAAGAGAGGCAAATGTAGTGACGTCATCCGTGACGATGTTAAAGGCTGCGGGAGCGCTTGGAGCTTCAAGTGGATCACTCAAGAACTCGCTCCAAACGCTCTGGAGCGTTGGGAGCGTGTACTGGACTACACCCTAGAAGAGCATTTCTAGATTTTTTTGTTTCTTGATTTACATATGTCTTTTGTTTTTATCCCGCTTCTTGAGCTCGTGTTGGAGCGAAACAGTCTTCCTGTTAGAGAGTACGGTGGAGGTCATCATTTTTGTAAAGTACTGTTTTTTTCGAATAAAAGTGGAGTTAACCAATAAAAGTGGAGTTAAATCGTTAACCATTAACCCGATCCTTTTAATACATCAGAACTGCTAAACTATGCCCAATAATGACGGCATTAAATAACTTAATATGAGAGATTTATGCCATTATCCGTATGAAAAAGGAGATCTTAATGACGCAAACATTTAAGATGTATTTTCTTTGTTCGTTTACATGAAATATTTCAAGAATTATCGACGGAAGAATGGAACAAAATGTTGCCTAAGATAAGGACATACTATTCCAGAAAAAGTTGGGAAACGAAAATTCTCTTTACGTTTCTTGAATTGAACACGTCTGAACAAAGTAAATGAGCACCATTTAATGTATACAATAAGAAGATGTGGATGGGATTAAATAAGGTTGCAATGCACAGGAAGGTGAAGTAAAAGATTGCTTTAATATTTATAGTGAAATAACAAGGTGAACCACGCTCATCCTTATTATTAACAGTCTAGAAAGTGTTCTCTCCGAGTCTCGTAGTTGCCTCATATTTAACAACCAAAAGAAGCTTCCCCTCCAAGCAATTCAATTTCGGATTAACTTTAAAATAAAATCTGGAAATATTTACACAACGAGTAAATCATCTGCTGCACAAGCTCAAATAATAATATTAATTTTTAGATCTATAAAAGGCACTAACTGTTAAGGATGTATGATGGATCGAGCTGCCCGATCTCCTTCTGTTCGTATTAAATCAAACCAAACCAACGCTTAACGTCTTTTGTCAACGTTCAGAAAGTGAGGACAAATAATTTAAGGTGCTTATTCTCGCAATAGGCATTTAAAACATTAGCCCCTGATTTTAAAAACATTAACATATCTCGGAGAGATACTTGGGTAGAAGACAGAAAATAGGAAAAAAATAGGAAACCCATTTGGAGGTATTGCAGAGGCATATATGCAGAACAAAATACAAGCATTCGAGCACAAGCGAAGCAAGTGTACAAATTAAAATATTATAATTACAACGCAAGTAACATCCAGGGAAGAATGGACAAAATCTTGAAGTCCCTGAGTAGTAAAATAAATGAAAATAGTACCAATAAACCGTTTTAATGCTGAGTCTTGTAACACCGGGGTATTGGATAATGACTGGTAGTGTGCCCACAGTGAATTTAACCTCATTCCTAAGGATCGTAGCCATGGGGGTCCAACTGAAATTCAAATTTATTTCCACCTGTTAACAGCGCCACCTATAAGTGGGGCGCGCGACCCGAAACTTTATTAAGTAATACCACAGTCTATACAGTCGCGACAAGACGGACACAATTCTTGCAGCTAGCTGTTAGTAGCGCCCCAAGCGGCGAACGTGTATAACTACCGTAATGTGGGGTGAGTACATACACTTGCGCGCACTGGAACTAGAACCTATTTTCTTCTTCGTGATGTAATGGTATTATTCCTTTTGTAGATAATATTTTATAATATCTCCCCTTTTAGGGTTTAATTGCGTTAAAAGGAAACACTGAGAATAAAACGCAGTTCAAGCGTATTAGAAACAACCGTTCAAACTCATCCTGTATTTCAATCTCGCGATACAATACCGTACTTAGGATGCCATACCGGCTTTGATTGAGACTGTGTGCTGAGTGCTGCGACTGCGTACAGTGTTTTCACATTTAATTTGTATTAAATAATACTGCAGCAGAAATCGGAAATGGAATTCAGGAGTGTCATTTTTTCCGATTCCCTAAGTATCATTACAGGTGCTATTGATATTTTTGAAGCTCACAAAACGTGAGCGCTCTCTAATTCTTTTATTTTAACACGCTAATGTAATTTATTATGATCATTACCCGTGCATACGATGGGTCACCCATTGCCGTAGAAAAGATTGAAACGGGAAAAATGCCGCTTACTTGTGCACAAAATTATTTGCTCTGTTCGGGGCATTTTGAAGACAGCCAGTTGATAAAAAGAGATTGATGCAAACCGCTGTCCTCATAATATTTGATATACCCAATAATCCGTCTCTAATAAGCTTTCAACGGAAGTTATCTGCCAGAAAGACAGTCTTCCCGAGGAAAAACTCTAGATACCAATCTCCTCTTATATATAAAGAAAGTATCCTTCAATAGCTTTTTTTAGCGTTACTAACATGTTTCTTTTCACCCAGTTTCTGCCAATCATAGCACATTTTGCTCTGATATACAGTTACAACAGGGTCATCCAATGAGTGAGTAATTTTAATTTGTATGTCTATAGTTCGAAACCAGGAAATTAAGAACTCACTATAGAGAGTAAGAGATTAGATTTCTTGTTTGGGGAATAACATAACAGTTCTTCAAATTAAGAGTAGATTGTGATGTACTGGTGGTAGGTAAGAGATGGTCAGGGTAATTAAAGATGCAAAATATTTTGCGGAAGTGAAAGATATAGCCAAAAACTGTTTTAAACCTTTTGCCTGGAAATTAATAGGGAATATATTTCGTGGTCATGAATCTCATAAGTTCAGTGATACCAAATGTTTTTCACTGAGTCTCCTGTATCGCAGTCCTTAAGCACAGTCTAAACAAATAGTATAGACTGTGTATAACAATAAATAAAACTTTTACAATCCACAATTTTAGTCAATACAATTATGAACAAACCGGATTTCAATGCATATGCATCATCATCAGGTGCTTATTTATTGTTATAAAATGGAATTCCACAAAGTTAAACCTGATCTTATTTCTTTTATTAGTTTAGGTTACACATTTTTTCCGAACATTTTAATCTATCCTCTGTTTGTATGTAGCAACTGTAAGTTGAGGGAATAAATACCAAAAGTAGCCTGGATCTAAGAGTGTTTATGCTTTTTAAAGAGAAGGCAAAGAACTTGAAATAGGACCAAAGGTTGGTTAGTTTGAGCATAGATAAAATAGCAGTTGTGAGGCATTTGTCGTACAATAATAGTGTAGATTATGTCTGTGGCTTAGAGGACTTGGGTTTCTTCAGAAACATAACAAGTCCAGCTCTACTGCTAATGATAAAGGGATTGTTTTGTAACTTAAGGAAGCCTATAGGGTATCTATTTCTCCTGCCAGTCTGTAAAATACAAATGTTTTCAAAATTTATTCAAAACTACTCTTCAAATACTTTCTAAACCAGCGTTTACCGTGAAGACATGTGTGACTGACCAGGGTTCAAACTTTATTCTGATGCGTAAATCAATAAAAATATCAACTGATTTATCTTAGATTTTTATGCAGGAAATTATACTATTTTTAAAATATTCCTCATTTGCTGAATAGTTACAGGAATGACCTATTTAAATATGATTGTTTCCATATATTAAAAAGTGGAATTAGAGTGTTGATCTCTTTGGAGGTAGTTTGTGAATAGTTCTCCCTGGATTCTAAGAATACAGTCAGACTTGCCCATAGTTTATAAAAGCAGTAACTCCCCCTACTAACTTCTCCAAATGGAAGTTCACCACATATACTACGTCATTCTACAGAAGTATCAGCCATAAGCACTCTTATTTATTGTGGATTAATGCCTGTTCAGTCACTGGAAACACCAAAATGTGTAAAAACGTTGATGATTTATCCAATATTTCCAACTCCCACGGCATTATTTCAGCTGCGACACTGATTGTTACTACCACAGATGAATATGAACACATTGAAGCCCTCGAGGCAATGAAAAATTGGCTGGGGTCCATCAGGTTAATTGACCATTAAGGAAATGATAACAAGTACATACAAAGGTAAACTTTGTTGAAGTTTGGTTTCTAAATATCAACTCTCTGCAAAATATTTGGAAAGAGCTGAGAACCAAAGCACTTTAGAAAGATGTCAAGAAACAAGAAAAATGAAACGAGACTTTTTGGAGAATTTTTCTCTGTTGTCCGCTACAAGGCTACTCCTATTTCAATCTTTGGTGTTTAAATCGTTTCTGAAGCCTAATTCTTCCTGCGGCAGTGATGTATTCGATAGCCAGGAAGCAATCCTTGATAGCTTGAAAGAAGTGGTTGGTCAAAACATGATTTCTTGTGAATGATATATGTTTTTGGGCTATTTTCTGAGAAAACTGCTATCACTTCATTATTGTGAATGTAGGTATTTCCTCATGAAAATAGAAGATAATATCCGAGGAAAAAATTTATTAACATATTTTAAAAACTTTCAAAGTAGTGAAATTTCCTCAGTCTTATATTGTACAGTGAGGAACTGAATTCCTTTTTCGAGGAATACTCATCAACATTGATAAGTAATACTTATTTTGTTGTTAATTAAAGCAAATAGGGCGTCTTATGGGAATGTGATTTGCGAATCAAACAAAATGCCCCTTCCAGAAAGATGCAGCTCACGTGAAACATTTGCTCAATGGAATCTTTGTAAGGACATGCATTTATTTTATATTTGAAATGAAAAAAATCAGGGTCTCTCTAGCTACAAAAATCGAATGTACAAAAAATACTTAAAGGTGAATAATACAGGTTACCGATTTGAATTAAATGTGTGAAAAAGTATATATCCATAGATCCTTTTGTGTTTTCATTCCTCACAGCAAATACAAAAATGTAATAGTGATCTCAATAAATACCTGTACATGTGCTTCCTATTTTGTCTTTATGCCACTTAAAAAGTCAGAACAGACGTACGTTATGTCATAAGCCATAAGTGCTAGACTGGAGTAACAAACTACTCTGTACATATTTCAAAAATTGAAGAAAGTTTTGCTCCTTCTTTGAAATGTCTAACCATTGAACGGACCATTTATTCCGCGAACGATTGTGACACATCAGTGCTCTGAACGAGATTACGATAATTTAAAGAGGATGGAAAAGCCGTTAACATAAAGCATAACCCGCAAAAATCAAATGTTTAGAAGGCAATGCAAATGTTGGCGAAAGTGAGCAAAAGTTAGCTTCATTTACACCGTAATGAAAGTAGTTATACACGTTCACCACTAGAGGCGCTTGCATCGGCGCGCTGCAAGTCTGTATAGGGAAAATTACATGGCATGACGCGACTGTATAGACTGTGGTAATACTTTCAAACAATAATGTTAATAGTTTCTTCATTGAATTATTTAAATCCATTTCGTGAACATTAAGGTATTAATATTTTGTTTTAAAATTATTATTTCAAACCATCTATGCCCGCCATGGCCCATCTGCCTCGCCACCTCCAACCTCGCCAAATCATACGTTGCTCGCGGGCTTGGAAAGCAATTGGCTGACATGAAATACTACCCTTTACTTCTCCCAGATGTGCATTTCAGTTCTACCGATCTTAATTATAACCATCGCAGGAATAGTACTACCGACCAGTCGTCTCCTAACCTGTCAGACATAATGAAAAACTACAAATATCCCTGTGACTGGACACTTGCTATGAGATAGCGGTGGCCTCGTGGCAACGTGGAGGTTCGATAATAACAAGGTCGGAGGTTCTAGAAGTTTTTTTTATATTTTTTAAATAGTTTTTTTTCTTTTATATCATTAGAAATTGTGTTTCCATCGTCGTTAATGCCATTTAAAATATTTTCACGATACTCCCATTATAAATATATTCACATTTTAGTAAACCACTTTTCATCATAAGTTCTTTACTCAGTATTTGTCAGTACTCGCTTCAACAATAGTTTTCTGTGTTCCTATGTAGTCTGATTTTGATGTTTAAGGAAAAATTAAAATTTAACAGTGATAACTTGCTTTGTATTGTGGTATTCTCCACATTTACCATTCGTAGTACCTAAGGAAACTTGTATCGAAAAATCGAATTGCGCGCCGCGACTGGGGCGCAATTCGATTTTTCAATACAAATTTTTTTTGGACTATGATGGAGAAAATATTCACCTAGATGTGAGACATGAAACATTATTGACGTCACATGCTTTTGCAATGAAAAATAACATTGAGTTGGATCATAGCGAAATCAGAACATCCGGGTATTGCCGGCTCGACTCGGAGAATTGCACTTACGGCGCATTCTAAGATTCACACGTACAAGACATGCGCGTCCTAATGAGTGAACATCACTCCGAAAAAAACACTGCATGAAGATTAATGCCCCGCGAGCATTCGTGACCCATGACCAAATATCAAATTCGCGAAATTCAAAAGAAGGAAAACCCGCGTTTCTTAAATAAAACTGCTCCGATCGAAAAGTGTAAACGCAGGGAATGGAGGGACTAGATAAGAGTCGTTGGAGACTGAGGCTGCACGCCAGGCTGAGATTACTTAAATTCAGATCATGCGAGTTTCAGGCTGACAGTATATTTTTACCTCGCACTTCATCTCTATATACGATAGAAGTGACGGAATGAAAGGCTGCCCGACTGATAGGAACGAAAATTCCCTCATCCAGCGCAACATTAATGACCATGGCAAAAACAGCTGAGGCACCACTACCACTAACTAATCACTTTCGTTCTGTCCATTTACCTATTCCCTCCCCTTTTCATGGCCGGTCTTTTTTCTAAGCACATCCTGCCACACGCTCTTGTGGTGTCTTGCAGGGTAGAATGTATATTTAAACTGATTTTGTAAATATCAAAACTTAATGCATCAGTTAAGGGATAGAGGAACTAAAGTGCCTGACTCTTGTTGTTGTAGTTGCCTCGGAACTGCTGAACTAATAGCCACGAGTGGTGTGTGGGTTTAAGATAGTTTGAGCGAGACATTTTCTATTCATAATAAAGGCCATATTCGAATGTTATTATTTTTCATTATTTTCATGCGTGTAACAATTTTGGGAAAACTATCGATCATAGCAACCTGTGGACTATGATAGAGAAATTAATTTTCAGGAAAAATTGGACAAGCTATGTCATTTTACAACGTATGATGAATTGAAGTAGACTAGCCGACTACATGAAAGGAGTGTCTTTCAATGAAATGAATAAAAAGGCAGTTTTATTAAGACCAGTTTGATGTAAATAAATGCGAAGGAATATAATGAAAGGAGAGCTTCAATATTTACATTGAAAAAGCGAGGGGTGAAATCCAAAAATTAAACATTTGGCATGCCGCGCTGTGCTGAAATAATGATAACTTTGGCAGTGAAGAACGATTAACGAGATTGAGAACCGCTATAAAAACTACGAAGAAATATAACACAAGGTCAACTTAAATAATATTTTCGTTCTGTGGAATAAAGATTAATTCGCCGTTAGACTTCAGCAAATACTCTTTGACGAGTGGAGAAGGAGCAATGTTGGAAGAAAGATTGATTCAGTAAGCGAGAAGCAGAAAGTATCCCACCCAAGCCAAAACCGAAGCGAAGGCATTCATTGCACAAAAGCACTCTTCTGATATAAGTTCATTGTCATATGGAAATTGTCATTGTCATATCGTCTGGATAATAGTGACAGAGCATAACTGGGCGTGAATGACTGATTCCATTTGAGAATGATTTGAGATCAAATCGTACTCAATCTGCAGATCAAGAGGGAGGCTAGTATTCACCGGGTAACATTTGAAAGAAAAAATAACATTAATTTTTTTCTTATCTATAATTTAGAAATTTCTTGATCGGGATCGTTTACTTGGCCTTGCCTTAAACTGCAGAGCAAAGATTAATCTCCAAATAAGTCAGTTTCCCAAAATCACCACTGTACAAGGTAGTACCCCGATCCAAGCTGCTAGAACACCTTGACCCCGACCAACCTCAACGAGCAGTGGTAACGAGAACTTTGATTCAGAGTGGCTGGATAAAGATCTGGTTTTCCATGAACAAATTGCTGAACTAACTAAGTTTTAAGGATAGCAGACCACCGAGTAAGAGTGCCGAGTAGATGTTCAAAAATTAATAATCAGTGTGATGAAAGAAGTAGAAATTGAAGTTCCAAGATTATCCACGAGAAGTGAGGGAGAAATATTTTTGTCTGCAGAGAATTTTGAGGAAGTAACGGAAAAGAAATGCGGCAAATATTATGACCCCTACAGCATCAATAAAACGAGCGATTGCCTTTAAATACTACGATGCTGGTGCAAGTCGAAGAAAGAGTGAAGGCATATCTAAGAAGCCCTGCCATTTTCCTACTGCTTTGATTTGACTAATCACCAGTAGATGCGTGTTAATAGTATTCCAATCAATTTCAAATTGGTTCACAGAAATATCCCCAGGTCCAAGCTCAACGAAATTCTGAAATATAATACAATCCTCCAGATGACTACACTAGTGACTAATATTTAAAGGAATGAAAGTGAAATATCTTACACAATACAAATAAGTTGGATTAGAAATAAAAAAGTTACTAAAATATGTTAAATATTTTTAGAGTCGCTGAATTACTGTTAAACAACTTAAGTCACAATAACTGAGCAAGCCTAAAGAAACAATCACCGCAGCATATAAATGTCTCACCAAAGTTTTTCATATGCAAATCAGCAGCAAATACTATGAATCATGTGAATGAATATAAGTATTTTCCTACATATTATTGAAAAGTAAAAAATATAGCAAGTTCAGCAATAATTCAAATTATCATGAAGTGTCGCGATAATTATATTAGGGTCAAAATCCTGGTAAACAGTTCTAACAAAAAATTGGAATCACTATCACACCATTGGTATAAAATAAATACAAATTTATAAAGTAACTACAAAGTTGCTTTAATTTATTGTATTAAAACATTAGCCTAAACCTGAGACTAGCAAGGGGAGTACCCATTAGCCGGGTATAGAATTTTAACGAAAGTTGGCTGGCAGCCAGTCCGTGGATAATTTACGAATAGCGACAATTCTGGGGTTACATACCCAATACCTTAAACATAAAACACGAAGTTTAATTGCTTTGCTGCAATTGTAAAATTTAGATTTCAGTTTTGCATTCCTATGAAGATTGAATCCCAAGACTAAAGGAGTGATAGGTTCTAGATTTTTTCATTTTAAGTTTTGCTTGAATTCACAACTAAATATTTTTCAATTGTACCTTCAAGATTCTTTTACACAATGAATGATTATTCGACCCAAAGAATTTTTATAATAATAACGCCCTTGACAAATCTTTCCTTCCCTTCATTACGAAAAATTAAATTTAAACACCAAGGTTGAGAGGTGATAACATTTACGGAGAACAGACGCGCGGTGGGCTGAATTATAAAAGGGTTTCTTTATCACACTCCGCACGCAAGGTTCACTTGCAGCGTCAAAGTATGTACGACTATCTTGCCGAGAATCACTTCCATTCCATATGAGAGCCGGATTATTAGCCGGACATCAGATATTATAAAACAATATTAGAATTAGCCGGAATTAAATAATAGTTTGAATAGAGGTATTCGCGGCGCCAGATATAAAATGTCGGCATCTGTTTACAAAATAATATAGAACAGTTTTAACGAATTAAAAATATCGGATAAACAGGTTAAAATTATTTACCGCTCGAGTAAGTCAAGGAACAAAACAGTATATGAAAAAAAACTGATGTCCATCCCAGGAACTTGAGCCTAGAACCATAACAAAGACACTACTTTACCCCTTAAATGCTTGTTCATATCAGCGATGATGCAATTCTATAGTTTTACATCACAGAAAAAAAATAGTAAACCCCTATCGTGGGACTAACTACCAGCCTAACCACCAAAATATAATTTTTTTGTATCAGGCTTGGCTTTGTGGAAGTGATAGATATCTATTTTTCATAAAGAAGAACTTCTTACTTTCCCACATAATATTTAAATACTGCGACCGGTTTCACCTTAAGGCATCTTCTGGAAGAAGATGCCGTATTAAGGAGAAAACTGTCGCAGTTTTTAAATAAAGTGTGGAAAAGTACTAAGTTTTTTATTCAAAATTGACGCCATAATAAAGTTCATACCATTCACATAGCATGAGATTGCGTATATATGGTTTTTAAAAATCACTGCGCCAAACACCTTTCTTGCGAAGTAGGAATTGAAGTAAGAATAACTGGATCCCATGTTTTCAGGTTCAACGTGCGTCAGCGTTATGATAAACGTTTTCTCCTCCGTTACAGGAGGCGTCTTCAGGTCGAACTGATATTTCCCAAGAATAAGAAGATTTGACATTGATGGCGATTCCATTGAAATTATGAAGAATCCAGAAACTTCTACAGCGAGGATTTTTATTCACGGGCAACAACATGGAAAAGGCTATTAAACCCTTTAACCATTGGAAACAGAACCGAATGAGCAGGTATTTTGGCGCCACTAACTCAACTAAAATCCGGCTACGATCCAACAAACAACCCCTACAGTTCGACATGAATACGCCTCCTGTAACAGAAAATTTTAGTAATCATAACGTTGACGCACGCAATTCAACCTTGAAACATTGACTCCGGTTCTTCAACCCATTGCAAAAGCCTACGTTCCAGCTAAAGTGAGAATATATGAGCAAGATTTAGTACCGCAGAAATCCGTGACAATATTCGATTACGTTTCAGAAGCGTGACGTTATTCCATAACACTGAAAAAACTACTGTTAGTCATTCATGCAATTTGAAATTTAACCAGCTACTTACCCAATCAGTCTGCTGGAAAATCTGTGCCGTTTCATGGGGATGTCAACTTGACGGGATCAACGCTGTAACAGCAAATCATCTCTCTGATTATCAGGTGGCAGATGTCTCGCCGCTGCACTGGCCGTCTTGAAAAATTGACAACTTCATGAATTCTCATGCAATCCATGGAAACTGCAATCTCCGGCCAACACTTTCTGGTCTTCCAATTCCGCTTGCGGCGACTGTGGTTGTTTCCATTCACTTGCCGCGACTGCGAAAGAGAGATGAAAAGAGGGTTAAAAATATTTACGAATTCCAGTATGGAAGACTATATGTGGCAGAGTAGCTAAGTAAGACAAATGTTTCATCTTTAAAAGCTATATTAAGATTCCTCCCGAGGTGAATACTCTGGGCTAACCCCGTAAAGGATTTAAGTAGAGCTAGAAACTTATATCAATCAGAATAAGACCTTTCAAAATGTGATGAATTTCAAAATATCGCGAAAACTGGTTGAAAGCATGGCAGAAAAATATTAAATGCTAACCACAATATTAGACAAGTGAAGATAAGTAATTTTAGTCATGAAACTAACTTCAAACCATCAGATACCGTTACTAAAACAGATGTCTAACATACGCTGCAAACATACGGACAAATGAATTGCAAAATTATTTAATTCCCGACAATGCATCCTGGTTTCAGCAAAATTACTTGCGATCTATGCTTCCTACAGCATTGGTGGATAGGTTGTAATAGGGGACAGAATATTTCGGATTTTTAGGATGAGAGAAACCTGGCGTCGAAATTAGCCTGCTATTAACAAATAGTGCCAAGGGTTGCACAGATTGAAGTCCCATCCAACGGTCTGAGTACTTCACTTTAAGTGCTCATTTTCCAAATCACCCAGCCAAGGATCGGGATGGTACTAAGATATCTTTGCTGCTTAATATATTCGACCCCGGACCATCGAAATGGAAAGCCTGTGCTACAGCCACCACTGGCAATACCAATTTGAGTCAATACCCTCAAACAGCCAACGCTGGCAATATTAAGACGACGATAAGACCCAATAAGAATAAAATTTCCCGGAATACAATACCGGGGCAGAACAGGACTCGCATACTTAAGGTCATAGTAATATAGGGAGTCGAACACTATTACCACGGGGGCCTAAATCAATCGAGTTACTCCACTTTTGCAAGATATTAGTTAGTGATTAAGTTTTTAAAAAAATTATGCTAAATATAAACATCAGGAGGGGTTAAACTTCAATATGCTCATACGTACGTAGATTCTAAACAGGAGGCCCCCAATGAATGACACGCCGTCTCCAAGTTCTTCGCGAAGTGAAGCGATAGCTGGGTCCGTACCAGCGTTGTCCGTCCGAACACATCGTTGTCTGAAGTTGAAATGACCGAGATCAGATAGGGGAGTTGGGGGAGTGAAGCAACGGATCAAACGGATTGCATCCATTGGTTGGATACTCTCTGTAACGGAGGGTATGATTGGTCGCGCGTATGACGTCGTCGCCGATACGTTCGTCATTCAGCGAGCGATATGTTGGTGCAATGGGTGGATATTGGGATCTGCTGAATTGGAATGACTGGGTTGTTGAGGGGAATGACGGAATTCGCGGGAGGGAGATAGTATTTTCTGGTATCGGTTAGGGCGAACTCTTGAAAATGGCCGCGATCAAATTGGTATTGCCGGTTGAAAAAGATTCCAATTCGAACTAAACACTCCTCACGGATCATCGCTCTCCACTCCCAAATTCTTTTTCTTCTACACTTCCGTCCTTCACTTCTGGTGTCATAACAACCCCCCCCCCCTCCCTCCAACATATAAGCAATTGCGACGGCTCATTCAGCCGTGGTTGACTTGAGTATTTCAATGCTCCAGCAACCTAGCCAAAGGGGTTCATGGGATCCGAAACCCTCCACCCCCCTCCCGAAATTTTTAATTTCTTTTTTGACAAAGGGAACTACAGGGGGAAAACAAGCATATATACCAGACCACATAAAAGTCTGCTGCCGCGGCCGATATACCCACTGATACAATATATACCGGCACTACGTAGAGGTTTAATACATCCATTTGAAGCGTATCGCCCAATATATCGGTTGTCAGACCGATATATCGGGCGATCGACAAGTGAATTTCTATCAAGGAATAATATTGACTTTTCATTGTAATCAATGGAATTTTGACTCTTATGCATGCATTGAGGTAATCCAGGTGACTGTCGACAGGGAGAATTTAAATCCCGAAAGCACGTGTGTTGTGTTACGTCACGTGTTTACGAGTAACTCACGCCGGATATCGCATAAAAAAATAATCCAAAATTTTGCATTTTTATAATTTTTATTTTCTTTTTTTTTCGTTCATCCTTATATTTTAGATTTTGCCTGATAGGAATTGCCAAAGGAATTAAAAAAAAAGACTTTCGTTTTCTTTTAACTCTGGTTCTCAGGTGGATAATCTCGCTTCGGTGAATGCATCCATACCTACACAAAAACGAAAAAACTACAGCAACAAAAATTTAAAATCAAAATATTAGTTTACTTTGGATTTCTTTTTATGCGATATCCGGCGTGAGTTGCACCTTTGTCAAGGAAGAGTGGAGGGGAAACCCGGTGCCGGCATTAGCCTACTCTTAACGATTGGCACCAAGATGTGACACGACTTATAGTCCCATCCGACGGACTTTTTATCTTGACCCCAACGCGTCCTCCACCACCCGTGAAGCTGGGAGCCTATGGAGCGGACTTGAACGCCCGACCCTCGGATCGGAAAGCAAGCGCTCTCACCACCGTGCCACGAATCCACGAGTGGACGCATTAAGAGACGATTTGTCGAAAAGGTTGCGCCCAGGACGATGGGGGACAGCTGTCCTCTCAGGGATGAATTCCTTCCTCTCGTACGAAGCCTGCCGGGCACGAGAGCAATTTTTGAATGACTCTGAAAACCACTGTGAATTGCTTTAGAGATACGACCGTCGTGCATAGACATCAGTCGACGTTAATATCGTTCACTATAGCACGTCATTATTGACCATGGTATTACTAAACATTAGTAATACTATGCTTATTGACAACCAAATATTTTCTCTCACTAAACGCCAAACGGGTACCGTGCCACCATTACATCATCTGTGCTTAACAAGCAACCCCAACAATTGACGCTTTGGAACATTGTTAAATGTTTATTGTGTCAGGTTCGATAAATGAAATGATTGCACAGAAAGAGCTACTAGCAAATGTTATTGGATGATATTCCCGTATTACTTCTCCAGGCGCCTTCTTCATAGTCAATATAATATTGTGAATGTGTTTATAGTGGAGAAGCTGGTTAAATGGGGCCATCGCCCAGTTTAGTCTAACCTTGTGTTTATTTTAAAAAGGGTCGCGAGCGTCCTAATCCGTAAACCCATCCTCGAGTTCCGAGGAGACCCTGTCTCTCCACGACCTATCTCCCAGCAGCGCGGGGCTCCCCTTCCAGAAATTATCATTCGCAATATAATTTTATCTTGAACAGCTAAGGCATATAAGGGAACAACTGGGCAACGGCCTGCCACGATGGAAACACCGGTTCCCGATCAGTTACCGAAGTTAAGCATCGTTGACCTCGGCTCGAGTTTGGAGGGGTGATGATCCTCCGATTCGTCCGAGTGCTGTTGCCCCTGTTTGCACGTGGCAGACAGTATGTGCGAAATGACCTTAGCCGTCGAAGCACGTTAAACAAAAATACTACTACTAGGGGACAACTAAGGATTGCAATCCTGGAGAGATTATGCAATCCCGGGATTGTGATTTCCTCAATCCCGAGATTGATGAAAAGTGATATATAATGGAAAAATAAAAGCATTTATTGTCTTCAACCAATAATTTTATATAAATACATAAATAAAATATCACATGCAGTTATGGTATTATTATTAATAGAACACAATTTTTAAGTAACATCAATTATTAACAAAGATGCCGTTATAATTAAACTACACCACATAAAGTTTAAAACAAATGCGAGTATCTTGACTGATGACGATGCTGACGCATTTAAACCCAGGATGTGTATTTTTTTTACTTTGTGTGGTGTTGTTAGAGTTTATCTTTGGTGTTAAAAATGAAAAAAATCCCACAATGTTACTAAAGAATTTGTTACGTTATTAACGTAAAAGAAAATACCTTTTTTCTTAGAAGGTAACACAAAAATAATGCACCAAAATGTTAAAGAACTTTTAGGAACACTATAGCAATTGCTCTTAAATTGAATGAAATTGTACACTTTTAAGAAAGCAAACAGAAACTCCAGATAAAGTTTCTCCTCACTGAGAATTTACCTACAATTTTTAAAAATATGTCCTTAAATAACAAAGTGTGTCTAATGTCTTGCCGCTAGTTCTTGACCAGTATTTATTGCATAGCATATCCTCTGATGAAAAAGCCCTTTCTGTCTCAACACTAATGGGAGGAATAGTTAGTAACTGCTCGTAAATAATCTGCAGATTTTCTCCTCTCCGTCCACTTTCAAGGAAATCCTCAACCTCTCGTACTATAGATAATTCTTGGTCGTTTGAATTAGAGCTAGCGCAATATTTTGTGGGAGGAATTGGGCATTGGGTCATTCAATTGAAATTAGTAGCTATGACGTGGTGGAAGGACTCCATGATAGCAATGAAGAGACTTTGTGACTTTCACAGTTTATTTGAAAAATAACGACCGGTTTCGGCTGTCAAGCCATTTTCAGGGAGATTGAAAAATCATGGAGAAGACAGGTTTATATATATACTATGGGAAGTTGCTATGGGAGGGAGGGTGGGGGTTGGTTGAGCGGGGAGGGGAAAGGGGTGGTGGAAACAAAGTACAGCTCTCGCGAAAGCTTATGGCGTTCGGATGCGCGGCGTTTATGTTGTCCGCGTCATACTAATTCCATTTTTTTGAAATGCACTCATGCATGACACAAATGCCATGTCTTCGCTTTCCCATACGTCCCTTTTTCCCTACCCCTTTCCACTCCACGACGTCTTCTTCTGCGCATCCGAACGCCATAAGCTTTCGCGATAGCTGTATGTGTCGTAACTGGGAGAAAGGGTAGAGGGGGTTAATCACTCGAGTTGTGGGGTGGGAGGGTGATGAGTAACAAGGGGAATGGGTTAGGAAAGATTATGTCATTGAGAAGGTGGTTTCTTTGTAGGCTGATCTCCCGAATTGGGTAAAGACCGAATCAATTTCCTTCTTTAGCTCGTACGAACATAGTGAACCACTCTCTAAGCATGCAGAAGCTGACTATCTCTCTCACACTATGCAAGTCATCAATAGATGGACTATTTGATGCTGAAGAAGCTTGCTCTTCTTCCATGCCCGCTTATTTAAATGTTTTAGTGGCATTATGATTACGAAATCTATGCAAGTTTTCTTTGACAAATACTTAAAGTATGTGCTTTTTTTCTTTCAGGAGATATAGGTTTATTTATTTATGAATTACTTATTCTCTTACCAAAGTTTAAAATGAAAATTCAGAGCGTTGGCAAAGAGAATAAATGGTTGACAAATTAAAAGACCAATGTCTCCTGAAAGAAGAAAAAAGATTTACATAACAAAAAGGAGGTCATGAAGGGGTACCATCTAAACATGTTTAGGTTCGCTAGTGTTGGCACAGAAAATTAATTCCCCAAGTCATAGACAGTTGCCCGCGAACCGTAGTGAATATACCCCTAAACACTCCTTCGATTAATCAGTTCGTCTCTTCATTATGTGATTCTGCAAGGCATTTTTCATATTATTATTCCCCAACTCTGTTAGTTAGTTTCCGCATAATGAATTCCAACGCAACCTCACACTTAAAAATATTTGCATCTCTTCGGCAAAGTGCTTCCACAGTAATATTCACTGACTGCAGTGCTGCAAAAATAGAAGCAAGTTCATATTCACACTCATTGAATTATATTTTGGAATTCAGGACTTCATTACGCAAGTGTTAAGCGTTAGAAAACGTACCGTCATTTCAACTAAACTGTCCATCGAGTTTTTACATCAGTAACAAGAGTTTTTTCCTCACTAAATTTTTCGATGACATATTTTTGAAGGAATCTGTCATTTTTAGGGTGATTTTCTGAAGAGAAGAAATGTTTTTCTTATTTTTTTGAATCAATAACTTAATGTTTTCTTCTGATTGTTTACACGCACCTCCATCTTCAGATGAATCATCCCCGTCTATTTTATCACTCGATGGAAAGTCTTCATCACTGAATTCATTTTCTTTCGATTCTTCAGATTCTACTTCTTCTTCAAAGTTATTCTTCATTACATTTACTCTACCACCATAGTTTTTTGAAACATTAATGACTGCAAGGTGGATACCGTTAGCAAAACAAAGTTCCTGCCTACCTTTGACATTACATTTGCACCATCAGAGGCGATTGCAAATATGTCATTTTCTAAAGATATTTCACGCTCTCTCAATTTACTTTTTTATGAGTTCAATGCACATTTCTGCGGACGAATTTCCATTTATTCTGATAAGTCCCAAGTTCCAGATCTTTGACTCTCTTTCAGAGGAATGAACGTTAATATAAATGTCATATGTTGCGTGGCGAAGTCCGCTCATCGAAAGTTAGACAAACGTTTCTGGAATTTAGTCCACCTTTACTGGCAATCACTATGTCTTTAAAATGCGCACCATAACCTAATACTAAGTCTCTTACAGTATTAGGAGATTTGGGGATATCTGCAAAACCCCGACAGTTCAGGGCTTCACGTAAATCGGCAGACTTACAGAAAATGCTGAATGGTTAGCCATCATGAGCAGTCATTGTAGCTGGTGGTACAGCAGCTAAGGAGTTAGTTGTCGGTCAGAGTGAGAAAAAATCTGTTATCTTCTCTCGAGGCCCGAGTGAGCCCCTCTCACTTTTCTTTCTTCTGATTTTACTTGGATGAGGGCATTCCTCATTTACGCTGGAATTCCCCCTTGATTCACTTCGTTTTGACACATTTATCTTAAAAATAGAGTTTAGGGGCACATGAAGTCCCTTTGTGGAACCACCAACAGTTTTTAAAACGTTACTACATAATGTACATTTTGCCGATTGACCTCGTAAGAAATGCTGCCAAACTTGAGTTTAACATTTTGGGTGCCAGTTGTCCAATCCACATAATTTCCTGAGTCCTTTTCATTTGCAGCCATTAAAATTTAGGGTGGCTGTGCAAATAATATCTAATGTATAAATATGGATTTTATAAATTAATTTAAATTCCAACGTACATTCAATATAGAAGCAAACAAACCAGTTATTCAACATGTAATGGCATTATAAATATAAGAATATTGTAATATATTTTTCTGTTTTTCTTATTTATTACAAATGATGACAAACTACTCGTTCCAATAAAATGTATTACTCAATGAACTCAAACGACTAGCATTTTGTTGTATTACACCATCTTAAAATATCAGAGGTTCTTCAGTGAATCTAACGTTAATTATTTTTGTGTTTTGCTAAACCAACACAACTGGTTGAAGATGTTTCAGTCTGCCAATCTTAATGGGAACTTCAATGTTTTTTTTATATTTATTTCATCCATTACTTAAACCTTGTTTTTCCATACGAACCAGTGAAGATCAGGAGTGGTAACAAGAAAAGCTGGCTAACTCCCGATATCCGTTCTATGTCCTAGAAATTGAAAACAATGTACTTTCATATTAAATCTTCTAGTGATGGCACATCTTACCAGCATTACTCCCAGCAGAAAAGGGAGTTTAGGTATTTATTGAAGCGACCCAGATAGCACAGATTCCGTCGTATCTAATTCGTATGCAGATACCATCCAGTGACGAACTGGATACTAGTACCCGTTGTATCCTTTCGTATCTAGATACGATCCAATACCAAACCGTGTACGAACGCGATAATTATTAGTCAAATGTCAGCTACGAACCGTGTACGAAAGGATACGACTGCTAGGCGCGCAGGAATACCAAATAGCCGATGTCATCCACATTTTTTCACTAGCTTTTAAATATTAATATTTTTCCAATGAATTTCAGATGCACAAATGCCTAATTACTCGTTAAATTGCCGAAATAGCACACAATCCTATAATCTGCTGGACACTTCCATAGTCAGGTAAAATATTCCTAATTACCCCACAAACATCAGAAGAAGGCAATAATAATAAGTGTAGGATAGGAAAGAAAGAATAAATAAGATATACGTATATATTTATATACCTTCATTTTTATTTAAAGCAAAAAATACATAATAGTCTTTGATGCACATGTCAGAATGTGTCAAAACTAAAATCAACATTTCTTATTTCGTACGTATCTCCTTCCTTATTAAGTTTAAAATAACTATGAATGCAGTCATTTCAAGTAGGTAAGCACATCCACCTGTAATTGAAATATATATAGAAAAACTTATATCACTGCTTGGGAATGGGTTTCTACACCATCGCATGTGCACATTTTTCTGAAATACACGAAGTACACTTCCTACATTCACGGTCTTCCTTCCGCATCAAAGAACGAATTTTGTATGCATATTAAAAATGCTAATAACACTGAATTCGAAATTACACAGACAATGTATCTTTAATGCGTACCTATGCGTTAAGAAAAGCCAGTAAGGATCATTACCGATTAATTAATTAATCGTGTCAATTAATCCTTAATTCGAATTGTGTCAGCAAAAATCTAGTCTAGCAATTGTATTATGAATTCTGAGAGGATTGCGTTAAATTAACTTCTTCCAACGAGTATAAGAAGAACATAAAAGATCTTTAAATGAGAGAACTACACATCGTCGGGGGGGGAATAACTTTGAAACACGACGCCTAAATGAAAAGAATACTAAAGTTAACTCTGACAACAGTAATTGGAATTACAATAACATTGGCCAAATTAAGAGCGATTTGAAACAAATCACTGGATCATTTATCATTATCACAATTTTCTCATGCTACAAAGATATGAAATTATTAGTTTCTCTCATTATCAGCTTAATAATGTGTTCCAGCACATCCACGAATTGAAAGACAACACATTAATGTCTCCAACATTAAAATGCTTGCATCAAGCCCCCAAAATAGATATTGAAATTGATATTCAACATAATTAAATCCACTCACCTTTCTTTCACAATGAGATTCCTTTCTTTGCCAGGATTCTCTTTTTTAGAACTCCACAATCTTGAAAACCGCCGACAAGTGGGCATTGCTCCTTTTAAAAAACCCTATATATCACAGTCTTATAGCCAAATAATGACTTCGATATAATGAAATACGTATCTATCACCGAAAACACTTAGTTGGTAATTAATCTGGCTATCTAAATGAGTGGAAATCCTCCAGGAAAACTTTGCGTATGATTATGATGGATGATGACATGTCTTGGATGATGAGTTTCAACACAAAGAACTGCACATAAAATAACGATGCACGAAAAATAATGCCAACAGAGTAAAAATAAACCTATTTTTCACTACAATTACCAGAAATACGAATGTAGGGTACTTCACGCAACTTTTAAAATGATTTGTAAGTAAATACTTCTGATTTCCGACTAGTGTATTGAGAAGCACAGTCACAAACTCTCATATGTAAACAAACGGCGAACGAGTCGGTGACCGCTCCAAAGTGAGCCTCCGCGCCTGCAAATAGTTCCATCGCACCGTGTACAAGACCTGTCAGGACAAGATACTAGTATCCTGTACCAATTATGTACGAGCGGATACTAATATCTCTTAAAGTTATTTATCCTTCTTGCAAAGAAGTATGCGCATTAATTACGTTGTTTTAATTCTGCATGTTATGTGCAAGGGTAAACTTAAAATGTATGCTCATTCTCTCGAGAACTAGTGCTTGCATATTCATAAAATTCTCTTGCGAACATTTCAAATGGCAATTCTCGTATCCTGTTTGTCCACCGTCGTATACGGATACAAAATTTTATGTGCTGTCTGGGGAGCCAAAAAGGAGTATAATGATAAGCGGATTATGAATGCCTCAAATTTTTCTAAAGTTGCGTGGGAAATCATAAAAATCAATAGCCGCTTAAATACTGCTGTATTGCCAATTCAGATAAATGGCGATAATGGTAACATAATCACTGAACCAAGTAAAATATCCAATTCATTTAACAATGTTTTTCTGTCTCTGCCAAGTATACCTCATCCTGTGCCTTGTAGAACCATGCAATAGAAAGTCATATGCGTCTATGTATCTAAAACCCTGTAATGAGAGAGAATTACGCTCTTATCTTGATAAGATTGGGAAAAAATCTGCGGACATTGATGGTGTATCAGGCAAATTAATAAAAGAATGCAGGGATCTTATCCTGACCCCATTGCTAATGCTTGTGAACCAGTCACTTGCTGAAAGCATATATCCGGATGCCCTAAAGATGAAAAAAGGTTTTACCAGTGTACAAGAATAAAGGTGACCGGAACAATTAAAATAATCTATAATACCCCAATTTGGTAAAATTCTTGAGTGTGTTTTCTGTAAATTAGAGAGAGTTAAAAGATACGTTTCAAATGCATGCAAGGCTATCTAATGTGTCTCAGTTTGAAAGCCAGCGCGATAAACGCTCGGGGCAGGCAAGTGGCCAGTAATCCATCACCGGCTTCGACGATGAGTCCATCACCTTACTGGGTTCGAATTTCCCTCAACGGGGCCTAGGAATAATATGCCTTCAGGTAGTTTGAGCGAAATATTTCCCATATTCATAATGAATACAATATTATTTTTTTTTAAATTTCAGCGTCTGTAAGAAGTAATAAGTAAATATTGCGACATTAATGGTGCAAAAATATAGTTATCTTTGAAAACATTCTCAGTAATTAAATAAACATATCTACTTTAATATCTAACTTGACTCCATTTTTCCCGCCGTACGGCTAAAAAGCCTTCAAAACAGCGTTTTTTTGCGATTCTGTAAAAATTACTGCGGTGAGTTATGGGTTTATGTTTATAAATAGTTATGAAAACTTAAAAACTACACAACGATAGTTTTTTCACGAAATCTAGGCGTGATAAATTCCTAATTTTTTTCTATATTCTCCCTCTGGAGCGCACAGCCGTAATCTATCCCATGTAATTCAGCTTGTATTTTCACCAAATTGCTCGAAAAGTAGTGCAATAAGGGGTAATATTTTGATATCATTTGAAATATGGGAGTTTTTTTTCTTTAAATTATGCCACATTCGTTAAATTCTAGGTGAAATGATTTTTAGCACAAACTACCTTATAAGAGGAGGAAGCCGATTGACTCTTCACAGCGCTGGTAGCGGGCGCCGCGGCGCTCCGTTTGTTTGTGACCTATATTCGCACGTAATACATTCAAGTGCATGACGAATATTTCGCTGTATCATAGAAGTGTTTTGGTCAGACAGAAAGGTGTCATTCACGTATAACGTAAGACGTTTTGGAGGGAGAAGGGGGTTGAATTTTCCCAGCGCTGTCTTATGTAGGGAGGTCCGAGACAATCTTACGTAAGGTTATAGTCACTTCCGAGATATCGATCATATTTTTCGTTAATGTTGGACAAAAATAATGTCTTTGTTGGATGATTATATTGAATGTTGGATGGAGAGGGGAATTGTAGTCGGACGAAGAAATTTTCTTTGTTGGATTACAACGGCGGCGCGGGCTTGAATTGACGCTAAATTACAGAATAACGTATGATCATTTATTTGCGATTGCATTTGCTCTGAATCACGAAATCTCGAAAACCGATATCGATATCCGGCTAAAAAAACATATTTATAAATTCATCTATTATTATGTTAAAAAATAAAAGAACCGGAGGGGATGAGTTGAATTTTAGCACACTTGGACCATGGAATCGGTCATAAGTATATCGTCTTATATGTGCATGGTTCCAAAAATGTGCATGGTTACGTAATACTTGAATGGCCCAAAAAACAAGGGTGTTCCAAGAATGTGGGAGACAAAAAGGAACACGTGGGGGGGGGGAGGTGCGTGGGGGAGGGAGAGTTAATTGTTGGGTGAATGGGATGGACGACACCAATGCAGACCTCGGCTGCGAGGTTGGTTTCGCGGCGGCCTTGCAATCAGAGGGGACCGGGTTCGAATACCGCTTCGGGCATGAATGTTGTGTCTTTGAACTGATGAAGATTTGGCTCTTTGAACCACCCTTGTCGACGAATGCCAACCGTCCTCTCGGATGGATGAGAAGGAACCCTCGTGATTAGTGATTCTCTCTCGCTATCAAATCTCCTACCACTTCATACTCTCTCGTAAGAAAATTATTTACTCTCTTATTTTTCCCCACTTTGATTATTGCTGCCTTTTATACCATGATTTTACTGAAGAGCTCAATGTTAAGCTAGAAATTTATTAAATATATGTGTAAGGTTTATTTACAACTTAAAAAAAGGTGATCACGTTTCCCCTAATTTTACCAGGCTTCCGTAAAACCAGAAGGAAATACTTGCTTGGTTCGTTTATGTATGCTCTGTTTTAAAATCAGCAGCCTTGCTATTTGAAGCAATTTTTTTCCTCCCGGAGAAAAAAAAAGTCCAATGTTACCACCCGAATGGCTCCTGATTATTTAATGGTTCCACTACATAGGACTACTTTACATCAAAAATACTTCTTTGTTGCTGGGGCCAGGTTGTGGAATAGTATTACCGTCGATATAAAGGAATCCAATTCAATATTTGTTTAAAAAAAGATTGTTTCGCCATATTTTTAACCAGGAAGGGTTATATTTTAAATTTATTTTATAATTTATAAAATGTGTTGTTTTACATCATCAGAATAAGATGTAACCACCCTTTATTTGGATTTAACTTGTAATGTTTGAGCTCCAACAGCAATGTATTTTTTGTAGGTATATTCTTAGTGGAAGAGGATATCTAATAACAAAAAAACATTTCTATATTATTATTATCTATCATAGGTTAAGCAGGGGGGGCTTTATCTATTGAGAGGAGGGGAGGGAGCGATAAGTATCGCAGTGATTTCAAGCGGGATAGTGGGATCTGAATCTATCTAACTATGAATGTAACTACAATCTCAATCTACAGGATTGCAGTCATTCGCGGAGTGGCGTTTAAAATTAAACGTGAGTCGTTAAAGGAGCAATTGGAGAAATTGGAATTCAATTCCACGAATTGGGCGTTCTTTTCTTAATCAGTTTTGTCCCATCATAAAAAGGCATATTGAATTTCCTGCGAGAGAAATAAATCTGATTCGATGGCGAGTGAGTGTGTCATTTCGGAGGCCAAAGGAAAGTGTTGGGAGTGTGAGGGTCTAAGGGCATTTGAGTCAGGAGCGGATCCGAGAAACTCGAACGCCGAACGAACTCGATGGACTTGGTCATGGACGCAGTGAATTGTGGGACGGATGTCCTTCTCTATTAGATTCGCGATCCTTCCCGGTTCGACCCCGACTCCTCGAACTCCTTCCTTCTCCCTTCCTTCTCCCCCGTCTCTCCCCACGTAAACAACCTTCACTCACCTGTCATCCTCCCTCATTCCCTCCTCCCTTTCCTCAAACCCCCCCCCCCCGCTCCCATCCAACCAACAAACAACCCCCTCCCCCTTTCACCCTCCCCCTCTCCACTGCACCTCGTCACTCATCGTCGGAATAGCAAACGATGTTTTCACGGGAACGGCTGATTCACTGCGGGCCTCTAGCAGGGGAAAGCGGTTTGTCAAAAATCAGTAATCGAAAGAAAATTCTTCCGTCAATTGTCTTTATTGCGCAATCACAGGAAAAATATTAATTCTGAAATGAAGGGCGCTAAACCAAAACGTTGCTAGTGCCTTTAAACATATTTTACCGGAGACATGAAAAACACAAGAACAACACAACACACTTATACATTTAGCTGCAATTAACGACAATAATGTTCTTTCTCAATGATGGCATGTGTGGTAAAAATTCGATGGGACATAAAAATGAAGAGTTATATATATATATATATATATATATATATATATATATATATATATATATATAAAACTAGCGGTTAGGAGAGTGGAGTGGAGAACAGCGGAAAACCAATCTTAATTTTTTTTAAATTTCCTATTAGGCTGGTGAATAGATGCGAAAACATTTCAAAATTTTTCGATTCTCTCATTACTTTATCACTCCTAACAATGTGGAAACATACACAAAAATCGGGGAACTCTTGAATGTTAACCTAAAAAGACAGAATTTACTAAATACCCATCTAAGGTCACTGGCTTCGGTGAAACTTACTCGCCTGCTATCCCGTAGGTCGCGGCTTTCAATCCCGCCTGGATATTTTTTTCGCATTCTAGGTCATGGCTGTGTGTTCGTCATCCAATATATTAAATTGGTAATAATTGGCGATAGCTGTAACCAACATAGAAAATATTGTTATTATTGTGAAATAATGGACTCGATATATTGTCATAAATATCACACTTCAGCCATCGGTAAAATGCTAATTTTTTCACTTTAATCTATAGATGTTTCCTACAAAGGACACGTACATGCAAAGTTTCGCGCAAGTCCGTACATGAACAAAATACAGATCCAACCACCTTAAATGTGCTCTCATTGACACGCGATTACCGCTCCAGCCACTGTGTTCATTCGTTGATGCCAATTTGAAGCAATGTAGCACCGACTTCTCGAAAAACGTCCACTGTTAGCCGTTAACATTGAATCCACCCAATGTGCTAGGGTAAGAATAGAGGAGCAAACCACCCGCCATGTTTTATGTCCTTTGGCCTAAGCGACACCATGACGACCCCATATGAGTCGTAGTTACACTAACTTTAGGGTATAGTGTTACCTTCTAAGTTCATGGGTATAGTGTTGGTGACTACTCACCCCCTGCCACACACCCTTGAGGTGGCTTGCAGGGTATTTTGTAGTTGTAGATGACAGAAAATCAGCCGCTGTATTTTAAATTGATCCCACGTTATTTCGGTCTTCTTATATTCAAAACGCATAAAATAACCACAAATTTTCCTTTTATTGTGTCTGTATAGCATATGCACACTCAAAATCAATTTTATTTAAATATCGGGATTTTAAATGGTCGCTGAATGCCAAATGTAATTCCGAAATTTTATCTTTCCTGTAAAACTATAAGACATTCTCAACGTGATCCAGATATCAGAGTCCACTAAATCATGCTAAAATTTCATTATACTATAGTTAAATAAAACTTAAAAGCCTTGTTTAATGCGGTCTAATCTGGCCTTATGCTAAAAGGAACACGTTGCCATCGATCACTACATCTACGAAGTACCGTGCAAACCACCTCTAGGGTGTGTGGCACGGGGTGATTCTACACCAGGCTGGCAGCACTCGTCCCAGAACAAATCGGGACCTCGCACGTTCCTCCGGCCGCTGGGCATAGACCAAAAAGCAGTCAGGAGAAGTGTGCGCAATCAAATTAGAAACTGGGAGAGTGCTACAAGCGAACCTGCAGTACACTGCTAAAGAGACATCTACGGCCGTATTCATAGTTCTGTTAGACTACGCCTACGGCAGGTTTAAGTAAGTTAGACCGGCAATGTCGTTGAACTCATATTCATAGCGTCGTCTTAGCGCTGATCGACCTTAGCCCCGGAAGCTTTAGGCCGGGGGAAGTTAAACCTATGAAATAATGGTTTAACGTTGAGTTTAAGCTCCGCGCGTCCCCATTTTATCTTCAGTTTTTGTGGTGTGGTGATTGTCGAAGGTGTTAAGTGATTAATCGCGGGTAACCTCCAAGTTAGAGCTAATTTAAGGGGTAATATTTTTTGTTACTCTATTGTTAGGAATATTGCTGGCTAAGTGATTTAGGTTTATACTGACGTAAATAGTTGTATAGGCAGTAATGGGCAGTAATGTAGTAGTTTCGTTCTCAGGATACCTAGTTGATTAATTTTCTTTTTATTTAGATTAATTTTATCGGTTTAACGGGTTAATTATTCAACTTTATAATTTAGTAAGTACAGTTTATATCAGGAATTATAGCTCGCATTGATTAAATTTGTTTTCACATCGCTTAGTTGTGTTCATTGCATTTTCAAATGTAATTTCATATGATAAGTTTTGTTCAATCACGGTAATATCAATAATATTTCACACCTTTCATACTTTTTAACATCCTTTTGTTTACATTTTACATATGTAGTTAGTTTTTAACGTTCATTTCAATTAGCTGTGCGTTTTGATGAACAAGTTATTTTAGTGAATTAATTATTTGTGTAGCTATATCTAATGACGTGATTTGCACGAAATAAAACCGGATGATTATGTTATATATTCAATAAGGATAATAAACTTAAATAAAAATATAAAAATGAATTGAAACACGCCTAAGCCATAAAAAATTACAAAAATGAAATGGAAGATTCCTATCCAAAGAGCAGGGAGCAGCATTCCGGGCCTATTTCAGTGAGCAAGAAAGTCCCAGAAGAAAGTAATGAGTGAGGCATGGGTTAAGGGTTCGCAGATAACGCACGCCTCCTCAGGAGACCCCAAAAACCAGTTCAGAAATTCCAGAAAATACCCTGCTACTTGACGAAAGCGTTCCATCCTCGAGCGGTAGGCAAGTCTCGGACTCCGTTTGTCCCCGAGGCTCCCTCGGCCCAAGCTATGAATACCAACTTTTAGTATCGTTCGAAACCACACTTAGAGCGGACTAAGATAAACCGCATAAGGGTTTCTCTAGCGCTTCGCAGTAAGGAACCGAAAATAATTATCGAGTTTGTATGCTCGAGTCATGCCTCCTTGCCATGATGTCACGTGTTGTGTGCACGAGCGAGCTCTCTGTTTATAGTCTTTTTGGAGGAAGCAAAATAGCCTGACAACTCTGATGCCTTGACCTCCAATGAATTCGTTCGAATGCCAAGGAAGTGTTTCTCGGCATCAGCTCTTCGCCCCTTCAAAACACAGTGCTACATTGTGGTATTTTTCTCTCGTGAAAGGCTGATTATTTCCAATAACTAATTATTATTTTTTTAAATGGAATAAAACGAATACATTTTTCAATTCTTGATTTAATTTACACCATCAATGATTAATATAAATAGGCCTGGCGATTATGAACTATAGGAGCACCACTATTGAAGTTCAACAAATATACCAGACCAAGCGTAGTTGATCGCGGCAGGGGCATTGCCTGCGACGCTTGATCAGTGCAGCTTGACGCAGTATACAGATCATTCGACATGGAACGCGCTCCGTTCATAGAAACCTCTCCCGCAGTAGGGGATGGTTGGAATGGTTGCTGCTGGTCGATCAGTGGCAGAAGTGGCAGGATATTTTGGTGTCCACCGAAATTGTATATATAGGCTGAAGAGAAGCAGAGAAGGGGACACGGAGCTAAAGAGTGTAGCTCGTCCCGGAAGACCGCGGTGTACGACCGAGGAACAAAATCGCTCCATTGCAGAGTTCGGGGTAAGGACTTGTACGCCCAGACTTGTGTAAGACTTTGTCCAGCAGCTTGTGTAAGACTTTGTCTCCCGTTTCAAGGAGAGGATAAGCGTCCTTGCCGCAAGAGATGGGGTTTGGCTGCAGCTACTCTACATATCGAAGTAGGGTTCAAGAAGTAGGCCTGAGAAATTATAAACCGTGCCAACAGCCATTTTTAACGCCGGCTCATAAACAGTCCAGATTCACATTCGCTCAACGATATTGTGAGATGGACCAGGCCTATTGGGATTTAGTTATTTTTTCTGAAGAAAAAACATTTAAGAGCAACGAGGATGGTACCATTCAACTATGGCGCCCGCGAGGGAAAAGGTAATCATAAATGAAATTGTTTTCAGTATTGTGTTTCTTCCTTATTCTGAAAAGGCGTGTATATTCATTAATTACTTTCTCAACTGGTATGATCCCGCCTACATTGTGAGAAACAATAGGTCTTGCCGCGTGAGCGTCGGGTTTTGGGATGCAATGACGGCAGTTGGGCCTGGTCCCCTTGTTAGAACACCTAAAAGAATGACATCTGTGGATTATGTCGGTATTCTAAGGGAAAACCTAATTCCGTACGCTTTCGAGATAGTCCCCGGAGAAGAAGAAGTAATTTTTGTCCAGGACAACTGTCCAGTTCATACTGGGCGAGTTGTCAAAGATTTCCTGGCACAAAATCCAAAACCTTGTCCCCTAGAGTGGCCGGCGCGATCGCCCGATTTCAATCCCATTAAAAATCTGTGGGGGATAATATCTCGGGAGTGGTCTGCAGACCGCTTGAGGACCGTTCAACATCTTGAGGATCATGTCAGAGAGGTGTGGGCTTCCCTTTCCCGACGCCCAGACTTGTGTAAGAATTTAATAAATTCCATGAGATCGAGACTAACACGGGCAATAGAATTAGAGGGAGATGCCACAGAATATTAATTCTCCCTCTCTCTCTGTCTGCAGTTTTTGATGACAGCGCTGAGTGCAAAACTTATTTTATGTTGATATGAAGTTATTTGTTTGTAGCAAAGAAGCACCAGGTACGGGGAGTGCTCGTTATTTTCGTGCCTTTATTTTCACAATTTTCCCCGTCCTCCATTACCACGAAAATTTTATTTATTCGTGCCTTAAGTCATATCCCTCCATTTTTCCCTTGATCCATATTTACCTTCACCTTTCGTCTTTTTCTTTTGGCGATTCCCGATGATGATACCCGACTTTCAGGGCTCATAATGAGTGAAAGTCACCGAGGGAATTAAGAAAAAGGACATCCTTGTCTCCTCAATCCGGAAAAAAAACAGGCGAAGTTTTCTCATCCCTATTCCTTTATTCCCACTAAACTATAATTATCATGGGTGAACGATACGAATCAGTCAAAATCTTGACTGATACTGTGGAAAAGATTTAGAGGAAAATAACTGAAGAAGACTTCAATACAGGAAAACACGGTCCAGTAGTATTCGAAATTGGGTTTATTATAGCTTTAAATGAAATTACCTAGAAAAATATTCCAAGAATACTATTTCTGTCAAACATAAAAGGACGAGTCCATCATATTATGACTGTTTAGTTCGTGAACTAGGGACCTCAGGGTTGGTAAGGGGTTATTCTGAAAAATCAGTTATTCACATTGCGGAGAATAGAATTGGAAGGTAGAAAGCGATACGACTGGAATCCCCATGTTTTTCTCAATGTGATTTACTTGTAAGTAAAATACCGATTTTAGGACAAAAATCAATAATTTCGGGAGCATAAGTTATGTAAAATTATCTTTAGGGTGGTAATAACTGATTGATTTGAAACGGATTTAGTTGAATGAGAAAATAAAATAAAGCATTAGTATATAATTAACATAAGAAGAAAGCGGAATCAAAAACATCCTTCAAAAATCGCGCCGATGTACGCAAAGGGGCGAGCGATGCTCGCGAGACTGCTTAGCAAATCGCTAATTAAAATCACAGGTCCCGCTGAACGCTCGTTGTATAATCAGTAAAACCCTAATATGCTGGGATTCTCTGAATATATTATAGTCAAAAGAAAAATGTCGGCTTCAACTCAAATAATAAGAATCATTCACCATGGCATAACCTTTTATGCACTCAGAGGGATTCCTTTCTTCATTCCTCCCATGATGATGAGCTATTAAAGGCTCTCAAATCTTCCATATCAGCGTAATACTATTTACTCTTACTCATGAACATTTTGCACGTGAACAAATAAATTGATTAATTAACTCATCGATACCCCGTTGCAGTTAATTTTTGGCTCTCTACCTACTATAACTTAGCATATAACAAATATGAGATGATCGATTTTTGTCATCTCTGACTCTACTTCGTGGGTGGGTACCAGGAGTTAAGTTCACTATATTTCATGATAAAATTAATGAACACGCTTGTGATGCACACATGGCACTTAAAACTTAGCGCCATGTAGATTATTTTGCTTGCGGATTTGCGCTTCCCCGCTGCCAGAGGCCTGCATATGGACAGAGAGCTCGCTCGTGCACACAACACATGACATTATGGCAAGGAGGCATGACTCGAGCATACAAACTCGATTATTATTTTCGGTTCCTTACTGCGAAGCGCTTGAGAAACCCACCCCATTTTACTTTCGCATAAAGAAACTAGGAGTTCAACTCATCATCTCTCCGAACTCAGCGACTGTCTGTCGCAGTTTATGGGTGAACGCATTCTCCAAAGAGCAACGCAATGCAACTCCTAATGCAACGAAAGTCAGGGAATATTTTGAACATATGACGAAGAACTGGGAGAAAAGCCCCAGGATATGAATTGCCGTTACCATATCTAGCTTTATTGTATAACAAGGAGCGTAATGCTTATTATAGGTATTCATTCATTTACATTTCCGATGTCGATAACTTTCGAAGAAAAAGAAAGCTAACGAATATAACTCGGAAGTTAACTATGTTTACCAGAGTTTACTACAACAATGACAGCCAACAGATTTTCTCGGTACAAGCATATTAGCAGCTCCTCAAGACATTCCGTCGTAGATTACGAACGCGATCGGTGAGTGTTTATTGATATGGATTATTTTAGGAACTGCAGAGTCGATAAGAAGACGCAGGGAAATTTGTACTCTGGAATCCACATGGAGGAGGGAAGGAGGTAGGGGACTGAGTAACATGATGAATAAGAATTCGTGGCGAAAGACAAAAATTAATTTTTGAACTGCAGGCGAGTGATTCCGAATCCGTTACTCGAAGACGCAGACAAGGTAACTTTTTAAAAGTCGGAAATTGGGGACAAAAAATGTGTTTACTTTTAATATTCAAACTGACTTGATGTTTAAAAGCATATGATTACATGCGTAAAAATGGTAGTAACAAAAAAAGCAGAACATTTTTTTCACCCTCGAGTCTCGAACCTGCGACCTTCGATCTTACACTCTACCCAACAGACCAAAGCTTTCAAATGAACGGTGAAGGAAAACAGCTAGATGTGGCAAGCTAATGGCATAAGTACGAGTGCGAGACGTCGCACAGTGGTCCGATATCGGAAAAAGCCGGACAAAAGTCCAAAATGGCTTCATTTGAGATAGAGGCTTGAAATTTAGCATAAATACTCATAAATTATTACCAATTATAGATTTATATGCCATTTTAAATAAATACGACCCGTTGCTGAGATACAGTAGTCAAAGCATGACCAATTTTTCAAAAACACGCGCGATCTCGTTTTTATTCGAAAATCTTTGAATTTACGAAGGTGGTGTTGCGTTGGAATGATTTTTATGGAATGAAAAACGCAATATTCCTTTGACCTTGTGCTTTGCCAATATTTTCCATGACTTTCGAATATTTTGGCTCTTATCTGTCTGGTTTTGCGTACCCGTTTTTCACGTGAAATTTGACATAAAGTAGACATTATCTTTCGTTTACGAAATATATAACTCGGAAAATTTACATCACAGTGTAAAGTAGAGATTCCTTAAGAATACTAAGCAGAAATCTTGGAAAAAAGTTTGCGACGAAGGAAATGAGAGCGATTTTTCGATCGCGCGTCAAGGGTCACGACGCAGGACCCTGCGGCTCGGTAACTGCTGTCGATTTTTCAAGTTTTTTGAAACTTTATTCTTGAAAATCGTCATTTAAAGCACGGCACGTAGCCAGTGTTGACCTAGAACACTATACTGAAGATACTACCAGGATTATATATCGATCGACCAACCATTTAACGCATTACTCTAGTGAAGATGCTAGGGATTGGATATTTGTCGGAACCATCCCACGTATAAGAAATATGCTTCGGGTATGAAGTGGGGTTAAGAAATTGAGTCGGCATGCTAAAGAGAGAGAAATAAACTGTTTCCGGGAAAGGCAACAACCGATACTCTTTTTCCCTTTCCACCCTCGCCGTGGTGGGTCGCGCGGAAAGGGGCGTTTTATGACGACGCACAGCCTTTGACGGTATTTAACGGGTTCTTCCACAAGGGTTTTTTCCTTTCCCCAGCAGAAATGCATGTCAACTTGCAGTTTTGTTTTGGAATCGGCGAAAAAGTGTCATGCTTGTTATCCTAGTGTCGTGTCGTGCTCTAGTGTAATTCTCAAGTTCGTGTTGCCCAGTGATTTGGTGCGGGCTTTATTGAATTCCCACTAGCTATTCCCGGAGTTGGGCAGCGCAGTGATTTTCCTGCTTGAATTTTTGCAAGGTGAGTGTTTTTTAATATTTCCATTTCAAAGATGCGTGTGTTTGCGTACTACTTCAATGAAAGTGTTAAATTACTTACCGATTTTTACTGTTGTTTTGGCCTCTCATAAATCATGGCAGTTATGATTTTGATGAGTGTTCTCTTTACATATTTCTAATTTTCAAATCACCGCACAGGGTTTTGAGCATTTTCTAACGTAGGAATGGATTCAAACCAAATTACTCGTTTTGAGTTACATAATATAATATTAGAAATCAAGGGAATGACATCAGGCGAGAAAAAATACACTTGCTAGTTTTTTTTGTCGCGGAGATTAAATGTAGAGAGCTATGAGGATGCTCTTGATGATCTCCGTGAATTACTTCGGTTGGGATTCTGGCCTTATTACGAAAAAATGTGGAAACAATGTTGCCGGAATAATAAAAGATTTTTAGTGCGATGCGAGGCATGGCTCGCAGAGCCAGTTATTTTCCCTGAAGTTGTCCGTCAATACTTTCCTGGTACTTCAAAGGCAACTGGTATGTATTATATTTAAGTATGTTTTGAACTTTTAAATAAAATTATATTTCTGAATATCTATACTTATTGTATATCTTATACATTGTATACACTATTCTATATCTTACAATTATTGCTTTATTAGGTTCATTGGGGTGGCCCGAGAAAGATTTTACTTCTTCGTGTGACCGATCTAAAAGAAGGAAAGTTCAAAATATTAAAAGTTGTTCCTCAGTAGCTGAGCTGGCATTAGCAATCTCTCTTGGTTTAAGGGAGGAAGGAGATATTCCAGCCGCACAGTTAATTACGGAAGTAACAAAAACTACTCCCACTAGAGCTAAGAGAGTGCTTACTAAGTGGAGGAAGAGTGATGAGATGCAGAAAGATAATTCTCCAGAGGAGGCTTTATCTTTGATCATCACCATTGGGCTGACTAAAAATCAGTACAATGTATTAAGACGCTCCGCTCGTACTTACGGACATTCCTTGTACCCCAGCTATGCACGAGTGTTAACAGCAAAAAGTGCTGCATACCCAGAAGCAATACGCATCGCAGAAAACGTATGCGAAGTGAGTCTACAGGCTCTATTAAACCACACTGCATCGAGGATACTGACATGCGAATCCGTTGCTCTAGCGGCCAGCAGTGAGGTGAACTGCACCTTAAAATGCAAATATGGCTTTTACGGGAGTTCGGGCCATTCACAATATAAACAGTATTGGAAACAGGCGGATTCTTCCGATGAATATTTATTTATGAGCTCTCTGGTGCCACTTCGTTTGCTGAATGACGAAAATGGTAAGAGTTTGAGGCGTTTTGAATTGCATATCTTGCTTATTACGAATTAATCTGACTGTAGTAAAATTGAGTACTTGATTCCATGTCTGCTGTTTTAGGTGAAATAATCTGGAAAAATCCTCGCCCATCATTAACCAGATTTTGCCGGCCTATTCGCCTCCGGTGGCTGAAGGAAACCAAGGAAGTTGCTATTGAGGAAAGTATTTATATTCAAAGGCAGATTGACGGGCTGAAAAATTGGAGCAATGGAAATTACTCAGTCAATTTCAGCTTGCTGCTAACCATGATAAATGGAAAAGTAAGACAAATTCATATTTCTATTGTGATATACAAGAATATGGTAGTGCTTATGGATTTTAAAAATTAAATTACGATCATTAATTTTAGGCATGCAACGCATTAACTCACAATCCGAGTATGAGGTGCTACATCTGCGGAGCTACAGCTACGGAGATGAATGATTTGAAGGCAATGAGGAATCGACCAGCAAGTGTGACTAAATATTCTTTTGGATTGTCTACATTCGGTTTTTTATCGTATCGTATCATAAAAGATGATCTATTCTCGCTAGGAAAAATAGGTTATTTTGTCCAATGGTTCTTAATTTCCAAATGCTTGACGCTTGATATATATGAAGCACGGTGTCATTGATTGATATATATCACCATTTTACGCCGAAATGCCTTATTGAAAATTATTTTGATAATTCGAGTGAGGGCTCGACCTTTCGTCATTATAAATAGTTGATCATTAATTTCTACCACAATATTGTTCGACCATTCAACATACTCCCTTCTCATTGTAAAGAAAAATGGTACCATAATGTCCAAAAGTGTATTTATTGGATCAAAAAACTAATTGTTTATTAATTAGCTGCATAAAATACGAGCAGCGTTGTAGACTGAAGGGACACGGCCTCGAAACTAGACCAGGTTTTTACGAATTGTTTTTACGAACGCCGTCATTCTCAGCTGTCTTATGAAATATTTTGCTTCAATTGACCCTGGAATTTGATCATTTCCAGCATTTAAATATTTTTTAAAAACCCGCCCAGCATCCCATAGTCATGCAGCGCTACGCGTGGCCAAACCGCCAAACTTAATCGAACGAATTAGGGCGAAATCACACCGCAATAAATTTCGGCCCAAGCGGCGGGGTAACCATGACAACCGGCAGCGACCAAAAATAAAAGACCAACGATATATACTGTTGACGTGTTCATAAAAAGTAAATAAAGGCTTTGGCATTTCAATACCATAATCAAGCATAAGAGCAGCAATTGGTGAAATGTTAGTGTTCATACGACAAATAGGGTAAGGCATTTCGCTTTTGAAAGTTTGGCGCGTTGACTAAACCAACGAAATCGTTTCATTGGTCATCCTTAGACGTATATTCATATATCTATGGTGAAGTGAAGCTCTAGATTAATGGTAAACTAAATTTGCATGCAAAATAGTCCGATTGGCTGCTTGAATTAAAGCTCTAGAGCTTTAAGATAAAACCATAAAACCACCACCGTAGTCCCTTTGCCGAATTGTATGGCGGGCTTTGCGAAATTTGCTAAGACGAGAATTATTTGCGGGAAGAATTCTCAGATTGTTAGAAACAAACTTAAGTTTAAAATTTTTGAATACTTTGTATCACGCTTGAGCGTTTTAGGCACTGATTGGTGTTCTTTAAGAGAAAAATGTCCCATTCGATGACTTTGGAGTGGTTCACCCCGTAACTTCACCCGTTCTTGTCTGTCCAGATTAACTTTCTATTCACATTAGCTACATGGCTCTCCCTTCTTAATTTTGCGCTCTTGTTTCCGTTAATACCTTAATTTCAACTTCTAATCCCATCCAAAACTTAGAATTGTGTCATCATCATGAACTTCTAAGTTGTAGAAATATTAATTTATGTATATACATTTTAGTTCTTGGATGGAACTAGTTTGACACACATTTTTGTCACAACGATCCACAGGTTGAAAATGTGAGCAAATAGTTGGTTAATTCAAATAACATTTTGGTCGTGGTTTGTGATATCAAAGTTTTAGGAGTATCAATATTTGTTGATTTTAGCCCAAAGAGGATTTTACCACGATCCCCTCCCTACTAATATAATAATTATAGAGACTTGATTTTCGAGGACCGGAAAATCAAGTCTCCACAACTCCCAAGACTCTGAGGAAGCCATTACTGGAACTATTATATTTATAATACGGCTTAAGCAAATTAGCTCTCATTCTGTTTAAACCTGGATAAATACTAAAAAAATCCTTTCATGATTAAGCAAGTAACAGCATTTGATGAACTGGCCCAAATATTTAAAATGCGAGTGGGTTAAGATGTTAAATATTTTGATAAATTTTTTCTTCAGTTTCAGGTTTTCAGAAATGGAGAATTTGGCATTGATGAGTTCGTGACAAATTACGATTCACGTATAAATTCAAAATGTATAGAAGAGTGGAGAAAGGTTTTAAAAACCCAAGAATATACAAAAGCTCAAGGTTTTTGATTAAAATAAAAAATGAATTAGAATTTTTGCCTTACTTGAATTTTTAGCTCCCTCTTCTCCAGCAAAAATATGATTAATGAAGTATGATTTTGCATAGAACCTCAAACCTAATATATATTGAATATTTATGTACTAGGGCCTGGCCTTTTTTTTAGCCATGTGGAACAGTGTGTTATCAGATACTAATTCTCGCAATGGTCCACTGGAGGTCACTGGTAGTTGCCAAATGCATAATCAGTGGAGAAATAGTAACAAGAAGTTAATGCTCAAGAACTATTTTGAGGAATGGAAAAACTTCACAAAGAATAATCTCTCTACAGAACAGTCATGTAAAAAAAGGGAGCCAGCACACCCCAAAGTAAACCAGCACTCATTAGTCTCCTGGAAATTAATTGATTTGAATAAAATTTTGCTACAAAATGAAGTAGATCTACTCAGAAAGTACTGGTGTGCATGGAAGATAACAGTTAAAAGTAATAAGGATTTTTCCAAGAAAAATAGAACAGGCAAAAGCTTTACAAAAAAAACAATTAAGAACCAGTCTTTTCGAGTGCACTGCTCTACCCCAGATGAAACACACAACGATGATCACTGCAATCCAGAAAAAAGGCATAATAATTCTTGCTGGGAAAGTACGAGGAGTCACTTGGTGAGAATATCTATTCCAGAAACAAAAACTAAGAGTATCTGGGGAAATCAAGAAAATATACTTCAAACTTCAGATACCGTACATTTTTCAGATTTGAGATGTTGTACTGAAGATAATGAAGACAATGAGGTCTTAAATATGTGGAGAGCGGTGAAAAGTAGCTCCACCACAGCCAAAATGCAGGATGGGTCCACAAGTAAGATTGAACATTTTTTAACTGCTGTAAAAGCTGCTAAAGTAAAAAGAGCAAAAAAGCTAAAATCCAATCACTCGAGTGTGCATTGCTCTCATCCCAAAAGAGGAAAATCACAGATCATTGAGCCTTTGAATATAAATCACCAGACTGGAGAGGCTCAGGAATGGAATTCATTCCCAATGCAGACTAACCCACCTCATAAGTTTGTCATGAATAAGCTCGCAGATTCCAGGGATATTGAAAGTAGTGAAGCTATATCGTCCATCAAAGAACAAGTAAATGCATCACTTATGGAAGCCCATAACCTTCTCAAAAGCACCATTGAAGCTTCATACAGAGGAAACAGCACAAGAAGGAAGACATTCAAGCATCGAAACAGAAAGGAAATTCCCCTTCCTCCAGAAATGCCTGTGAGCGACATTGTGGAGAGGATGAAGATGAGGGAGTTGGAGAGGGCTGCAAGGTGGCAACAGAGTCGTGAGAGGAAGGAAAGAGTGGAGAGCGAGAGGGCGATGAAAATTGCCGAAGAAGAGAGAGAGAAAGCAAGGCAGCAAGAGCTGTCCAAAAAATTGAAGCACCTAGAGCTAAGGGAGAAGAAAATTGAGAAAATGCTGCAGGAAAAACATCTAGAAGAAGTTCGAGAAACATATCATCAGCTTAACTTGAAAGCACTGAAACATTACGATGAAAAGTTATTGCATAAAGGGTTAAAATCTTTTTCGGACGAATTAAAAACTACAGCTGCTCTTCAATTACTAGCCCACTCACATCACAATAAAATGCTGACTAGTAGGATATTCAACCACTGGAAGGACTTTGCACACCTTTGCAGCGAAAGGCGGATACTTTCTGCAGAGGCATTTCATCAAAATAAATTACTGAGAAAGTACTTAAAAAACTGGTGTAGGGTAAGCTAAAGAAGTACACATGTAAAAATTAAAAAATAAAATTTTGTGAACAATATTCCAACTTATTAAAGGATTTTTTCTTATAGTTACAGCGGGAATATACCTTGAACAAGCAAGCAGCAATAGACCTTTATGACATGCAAACTCAAGAAAGAGCATTTGTTCGCTGGAATCAGTACACATGTGATATGATGATTGAACTGAACTGCAAGTGTGAAATAGCTGATATGTTCTACAACAGGTAAAAGAAGAAATTTCATCTTATAGGTATCATTTACAAACAATTTTTATGAGGAGTATCATCCTATGATGGTAATTTAATTATGTAGGCATAATATATATACATTTCCCACCATGGAATGAATGGGACAAGAAGAGGGAGGAGAATGTTGGATTGAAAGAGAACAATGCATTCTCCGAGTTTTGGAACAGGAAATCAAACCAGAGCTGAATCACTGAGAAATTAACTGTTGCTGCAGTTTCATTTGAACCAGTTCAATGATGCAACCTCTTGAACAGTTCAGTTTGGAGAGGAACTAAGTGGGAGAAGAGGGGCTTAGAGCAGAGTGAAGGTTGGAGCAAGTTTAGAGTGCATCTTTCGGCATTCCAACTTAACACTCTCACTTGACCTCCTCGAATACCTCTCCTGACTCTTGAGAGGTATTCGAGAAGGAAGAGCTACCCACCGATCACACAGCACCCACATACTCTTCCAAAATTATATGATTGCTCTGATGACCAGGGCCAACCTAAATATGTACTCAGTAACATCCTTTACTTCTGTCCAACTTTCGCCTCTGCTTGACCGCTCTGACTGGAGGAGCTAGAGTCACACATGCTCCACTCTAAACCAGTAAGCTCATTCCAAACAATCCTCTCTGAATTGGAGAGCTTTTTCAAACACTCTGCTTCAAACCAGAGAGACTACTCCTGCTCTAAGCCGCTCTGCATGAGAGAGGAGTGACCAAATGAACTCACATTTTCTCCAAAGCAGAGAGGCGAGGAGGGAATGCAAGTCGCTCTGGAACAAGGCAGTCCTGATTTCCTGTTTCAAACATTTTTTGGTTCTTTCTATCCTTCAAATTGCATGTATGTTTACATAATTTAATGCACACCTGTTCCATGGAAAAATTAGTAAAATATTTCATTTATAAGCCATGGATGGTGGTGAATAAATCAATGAAGTAGCTATGAGTGCTTAAAAATTTTTTCTGTTTAACTAAAATGAACACGACATTCATACTTCCAAAAATGGCCAATATTATTATCATAAATCTCAATGACCTACTCTTCAAATGTTTAAGGAAATGAAACATTTCTAATTCAAGAAATACCTACATAATACTATTCATCCTCCAAATAGACAAATGGGTACCATACTTTCTACACATTTGTGCCTCACAAGCATGTAACAAAGTTTCTAATTTTTATGTTAGCACTGCATTAAGTATGCTGTCCTTATTATGTAAAAAATTATGATTAATGCTACAAAGGCGATGGATTTTGCTCCTTGTTTTTTTATATTTTCCATTTGGGATTACTATAAGTGTTTATCAAATGAAGATTATAGATATTTATTTAGCATATTTTTATAGACTATGCAAAAATATTCATAAATTTCGATACATTTGATTGCTCTGTAAAATTTTCAAACTGCTTTTCACTTGAATGTACGTTTGTTTTTCATGAGTGAAACAGAGAAAAATTACGTAAATGTTAAAGTATGCAAATATACAATGCAGGTTTTCTTTAGGAAAAATATGGCAGATCAATTTGGTAAACGCAATGTTCAATCTGATTTTAAATTCAGGTCTTTGAAACAGTATTGTCTGTTTTATGGGAATTTCAAGTCTTGAGGAATGTATTTTCAAATGATGAAAGTGGGTTTTTTGCTATAAAATAAATTTTAATCAGAATCAAATCAACTAATACCATTTCTACTGTGGTTAATCATTTTTAGACTCCATAAAAAGATGAGCTAACAATACAATGCTGAACGGTTATAAAATTGAAATAATGATGAATGGTAAAATTTGAAGCAAGCCGAATTCGGTTTTATCTCTAAGCATTTCACACATCTCAATATTTTGCTCTAAAAAAGAACAAATATGCAGCAAAAGTGCAGACTTGCTACTACTCTTGCAAATCGGTTGTTCCTTCCCGTCCTCTTTACACGTGATTCCCAGTTGACATTTCTTGTGCTTCTGATTCCTATTTAGTTTTGTCTTCAATTCAGGGTAATGCTTTGCAAGCTTGGGTATGAGGATTGATGAGTTTTCTGGGCAACGGTGAGTAAAAACTTCTAGCCAGAGATTTGACTACCATTTACTTCTTTATAGAGTATCCATCGTCAAAGCAATAGGTTTCACAGAGTGAAGTTTAGCCATTTGGTCTACTATATCCACCAAAGGGGTAAGAGGGTGATAAAAACAACGGGGCGGGGGGAATAGAGTGTCATAAAATTCTACTCCTTATCTCCATAGAAACACACACATGGCTACAAATAGAAGAGTAGGATTGAATAACTTATGCATCACATCTCTGTATGAGTTAGATGTGACCCCTCCAGCCTTGAGGGTAAAAGTTAAATTTAACAGCAAACCTGTTCAACTTTAACTGATTAAGCTCACTGCAGTGGCATCTTATAAAAAAAGATGAAAAGTCACAGTCAGTAAATCACAAGACACACTGTCAAAAATTATGTAAACACCACCAATCAAAAAAGGATGAGGGGTCCAATTTGACCCCTCCAGCCTTCTAGTTTAAAGGAAAATCCCAAATATTGACTGCAGAGATGATCTGCAGATTGTTTTACAATCTCAGCTGCTAAGCCAGCTCCCCATCAAATCATTCCTACATCAAGCTCCTCCGGTGGATGTTGCACACTTTCCTTGGTTCACATATTAAATAGCATTCATGATAACAGACAACCCTTACTCCCACAAACTGTCATTACCCACCCTAATTTTCCATCCACTAACCTGTGTTGTACGAGTCATAGAGGAATTCTGAATGAGCTATCAGTTGAGATGGGCCACTCTGAAAATTACCTCGGTATTTTTCGTAAATTACCGCGGTATTTTTCGTAATTTACCACGTTCCTTGTAAATTACCGTAATTTTCTAGATAATTCACCCATGTTTGAGATAATTTTTCATACATATAATTTCCCCACATGTTCTTTTCAGCCAAGTTCACATTTCCTACGTTTAATAATAAATTGAGGCATGCATACAACTCATTTTTGGAATATTTTACTTAAATTATAACATTATGAGATTAAAGCATTAGAATATTCTTCTTGAAAATTTCTTATACTTTGACAAAAGAAAGCCAGATTGCGTGTTGCTGCCGTAGTTCTTTTTAATATTCTTAAAATTTCTTATAGATTAATGTTGTATTAGGTATGGTTTAAACATGGTTATTCCCTTCCTATTGCTATTGGCTTTCTTTTTTAACCATTTGCTGTTTAATACTTAAAACTAAAAAATACAGGAAAATTACTGTAATTTTCGAAAATTATCGTATTTTACCTCAGATGAAAATTGCAGTAATTTTCCTATCTCTAGCTATCTGGTCTAATTTTAAGTCCTACAATATAACTGGCCTTGCTATTCCCTGTCCAACACATATTAAAATCTGCAAAGCAATCAAAGGCATAAGATGGAATGAAAATATTGTTCACCTGCATAATACCCTGCAAGCCACCTCAAGGGTGTGTGGCAGGGGTCACTGCTTATGTACAACTATTTTAATTGAAGTTATTCTAAATATTGCAGATGTATACTAAAGAAGAGCATTCACTGCTGGAAGGGTCTTCCAGCGATAATGGAATCCGAAAGAGCGAGACAGAGAATCAAAAATAGCTTCAGAATGAAGGTTTTAGAGATTTTTCCCGATTTTTCTCCGCAATTGGATGACGACGATGGATGAATTTCTTCCCGTTACTGTACATAAATTTGTGAAATAATGAAGCTGGGTATTTTTATTAGCACTTATCTTGTTCAGTGTGAATATATCCACAAATTCACCATAAGTCTTGTTCATGTGAATAAATGCAGCGTGCGTGTAATTTGATTTTGTTTATTCAACCCAACAAGTTGGTCACAAGGTAGGGGGAAAAAATGAAGTGTCCATGTGGACTCAGTCCCTCTCTTGAGTCACTTCTACTATGGAGGGGCTCATCTCAATAATTTTTCTATTCCGAATAAAGGTATCAAGTGTCAAGCAAGCACTGGCAGATTAAGGAGGGGGGTTGGCCACCCCCTATAATTCCTGGCACAACAGGAAAAATGGTGATCATAAGGTACTTCATAATCCCAGAAAGAAGCAATCTGCCCCACCCCAACAACGACCTTAATCTGCCACCGCAAGCAGGGTGGAGAGGAAAAGTTGTGATTGTGGCTAAGTAAATGTAAAAGACTTAAAAATTTGAGAACCTTAGCAAATGCCACATCTCATTCTATATGTTCACGCTCTTCTCTTTTTTTTTTGCTCCCCGACGATTCTGGTGGTCAGTATGCCCCTGAAATCCTGATAAGCCATTGGCTTGTCATCAGGTTTTTCAGGGGCCAAACCACCAGAACTTGACAAACATCCATGCCCTGGGCAAGTGAAAAACCGACCCAGGCGGGATTCGAACCCGTGACCCTCAGATTAGCAGGCGAGGACTTAACCTCGCCGCCACCGGGGCCGGCCGGCTCTTCATACCAATAAAAACTTTGAACATTCATGGTGCCATGTACCCTTTGTTGGAGTCTGTAAGAGCCTTAAAAACTGGATGTATGTGATTCATATGGCCCTTGACTATGGATGTAGGTGGGGGCAGGGTAAAGTCCTTGCCAAATAATCCAAGGGTTGCAGATTAGAGTTCTGCCTGGGTCGATTTTTCCCTGCCAAGGCCGTGGGTGTTTCTGTCAAGTTCTGGTGGTTCAGCCCCTGAGAAACCTGATGACAAGTCAAAATGGCTTATCAGGATCACATGGACAGAATTTTCCATGCTAGCCAAAGAAAGAAAATGCATAATAAGTAAGCTGCCATTGAATTTGCATTCAGGTAAAAACTTAAAGAGGGAAACAATTCAGAAAATGAGATGGCAAAAATTGGTGTTCAATGATGAATTCCTATTGTGATATCACAAAAATGCTTATGTTCCTATTATAATTAGTATAGAATTTGTCTCTATGGGATTAATTTAGTATGGATGTTAATATGGGTTTCCCTTGGGAAAATAAGTAACAACATTATTCAGATATTTTCTGCCAGAGGTGACTATGACCGAAACAGAATTTTTAACCCATAGGTAGTAGGGATCCCTGCTGTGCTGTAGGCGACTATGCATTGACTTACAAACAGTGGCATAGTGTTGAAACACATGGAAACATAGGACTAGACTACTTGCATAATAAAAAATAATGCATAAATTGCTCTAGTATTTCATCACAGCACAGTTAAGAATCTTGACAAATGGGTAAGGGGTTGATGAAGTACAATAAGGGAATATACCAGGATTTTTGTTAACTTTTCCTTAGAAAAAGTGTTTTCCAAAGGAAAAATGTGCTTGTTTATTTTCTTCATAGCAGCCACAGTTGGACCACTATTTCTACGTACAAAAATATTACAGAATTTATGAGCAACTTATAAGGTTTGAAATTAACACACACATGTGCAGGATTACCTTTACAAGGTTTGTAAATTGGATTGTCCATGAAATTCTGAGACAATTAAAAAAAATTCTACTCTCTCTCTTCATTTATTCCATGCATCAAAAACTTCAAAAAAAGAGACTAATTTTGACTGATATAGATAGCAATCTCGTGGAGCTAACCTACCCATTTTAGTGAAGTCATTGCCTCATCAGCCAAGAAGATTACTTCAACCTCACTTCGTCAAAAATCCACTTCCCAAATATACATCATGATTGTTCAAATAGATATGGTTCTGTTCCTGGGAATAAGCTAAAAATAATACCTTATTTGCACATTATAAAAATTGAGGGGCCAATAAATTGTTTAGGCACCTGCACTATGTTCAACACATTACATGTTATCAAAAATATCAGAATAGCTAACAGCTTATGGCTGCCCTCTCCTAGGAAGTCACAAATAATTTGATCGCAATTTGTGCTAAATTAAATTAGCTTCATACATTAGCTTCCACTGCTTTGGAAAAATAAAGAGTAGTGAGAACCATAGCTGTTGCAAAATGCATGCAGTTACAAAAGAACTAATGGACTAAGAATGCTAATTACTCTCATAATTTATACAGTGATGGAATTCACTGAATAGGAAACTAATCTGAAGCTATATAAAGGAACTAATGCAAGCACATTGCAGGAATGCTTATAAATTACTTTGAGCAACCAAGACAGAAATCTGTCCAGTTTTTTAAAAACCCATTATTGTACGAGTGCTTCACATTAAAACAGCAAAACGTGTTTTCCCTTTGCTTGAAAATCTGCCATTCCCGGCTGGTAATACCCATCGATATAAACCAACACTGACGAAAGAACATCAAAGCCAACAGTACTGCTGTGAATAAGCAGTACACTGCACCAACAAAGCATACTGCAATACTGCAAAAGAATTCATAATATTACTCAAAAGAAGCCGTATAATTTACAAGACAACTTCATAAAGAACTTTGAAACACTCACTCAAATTCATGGTACACATCACTGCAGTCTTCCGGTAGAAGTATCACATTCATGAAAAGGAATGGCTGGCATACTGTAGTCAACGTCAAATTTGACCCATATACCAGCGCACTTACTAGGAAAATTATTGCCATTAAGAAGAAGGCGTGGTTTCTCTCACCAATGCAACAATTAATCCTGGATGGAAGTAATACTCCATTAATTCATTGTATGAAATTATGACTACAGTTGAGTAAATCCACACAGACAAAAGGAGAAAAAGTTACCAAACACTATGATGGTCCATTTTCAGTATGCATGCCTGGCATATCTTGCAATGATAAGCCCGGGGAGGCACATTCCTTCGACAAATAGAGCACTCAACATCGAGATAGTCAGAATGGGGAGGGTTTATTGAAACATTCGAACTGTTTTGAACTGAGGAGGACTTTGATTTTACTTTGTACAAAAAAAAGAAAGAAATACACAAGAGAGAGAAAAATTTGTAGTTCTCTGAGGGCAAAATCTCCAACAATGGCACGACTTTTAATTCAAAAACGGCCAACAACAGTACTGCTGAGGTAATTGACCAAACAGCAAAAAATCTTGATTGAGGAATAGATTTCATCAGGGAACGGTAAAGAACAAACATGACAAGAGGCATAACAGTGAAAACAATTATTGAGCACCACATGTTAAGGGAAGCAATGTATGCTAGAGCAGGTTCGATAACAACTGGTGATACTTCATCCCAATGGACTTGTTTGGCACCACCAACCCAAGGTATTCTAAGCCTGTCTTTAATCACAGAGTAAACACTGTGTCTATTCTGATTAGGTCTGCCAGATATGAGCCTGTAAGTACAAGAACCCCTTATGACATATATTAATTTATATTCCTAACTCCCTAAACTAAAAGTCACAGCACACAATAGTCTAATATGAAATACCAATAGTACTGATTATCATACATCTAAAAGGTAAAGACAATAAAATCTATTTGGCTTACATCATGAATTCACAATTAAAACCAGTGACTATTGAACTGCACACTGGGAAGCACAGGCGAGTTTCGGGCAGTTGTCACAAAATGCCCACCGCATAAATCAAGGAGGCATAGAGCCAATCGTTTAAATAGGCTAGCTGGATGGATTTAACTCCACAATATTTCTGGTGATTTTCAGAAATGTTAAACTATTTTTCTCACTGCCCAAGTTCTCACCCATTCAACGAAGGGCGATTATAACAGTATTCTCATGCAGAGCTCAACTTATCATGGTAACATAAAACTTTTCACCAATATTCTTTAAAAAATTCTTAAGCCTAAAACATCGATCGTTACTATTAGACCATACACTAAAACAACCCACATCAATTATTTGGGATCATTCACTCTTCTATTTTCTGAATAACATTTACGCAAACATTTCCCTCTTCGTATAACGCCAACTTAGCAAGCCACTACCAAAACATATAATCTATTATTAATTTTTATCACGAAAACTACGATAGTTCTTACCGTTCCACGTTGTCATCCAACTCTTGACAGTCACAACAACAACCTAATAAATGACTTCTCTCCTGTTTCAAATTAAAATATTCACAGCAACAGAGTGGGTTATTTTCCACATCAGAAGTACTCATTTCTTTTGATTTCATGAGGTCATACAACTAAAATTAAGAATGTGATTATTTATCTAACAATTCCTTGATGAAAAGAATAATTTTGTTTTCCCGCAAAGCAGTGCCGCATTCTTCCTTTCAAATACCGCATTGGCGATTTTTTTTGTACCCCTGGTTGAGATATGGTTAACAAGTATCACAGTGTTTCAAATGCTCATTTGCCTGAGAGAAAAGTATTAAAAACACCATATCTGCCACTTTTCCACAAGATAAATAACACAGTAAAGTAAAAGTTGTCTTACTTGCTTCTCATTCCCTAACCCTGACACTTCCGCATCGGCTGTTATGTTATTTTTAAGAGCATGCGCAATGTCACAACTCAGCCGGCGAAATTTAAACAAAGCACAATCGTCACCTTCGCACCGTTTTGAATTTGATACTTGCTGGAACTCCTCAAGTGATTACATAGTTTGCTCTATATGCGTGTCTTATTTTGTGAAATATGCTAAGTCGTTCCTTTTGGTAGCTGAGTTTACTATGGATAATGCTCAGAATAGTGAGAAAACGATCACAATAACAGTAAAGAATATTGAAAATATTGTAGGTACCATACCCCCTCCAAAAATGGCCAAATTACTTGTAAAACAAAACTTCTTGATTGATGCGAATTTATTTGATTTTCGGGAATATTTATTTACCATTGTACCTTATTTTGCATTAACAAGTTTTAAATTAATTTTTTTAGAGAGTAAAGGAGTTCCCCATTTACATAGGCATAGATGTAAAATATGGAAATAAATGTTTAGCTACTGCCTCATCGATACTGGTCGAAAAAGAAGATGTAGCAATTGATTTTAGAGCTTTCCTATCCATTGATGTTGATGAATTCCAACAACTGAATGAACTGGCTGGAACTCCAATCATATGTAATTTAATATTATAGTAACCAAAATGCACACAAATATCGACGAAAACTCACCTTTACCACAGATTTTAGTATTGAAAAAGGATTTTTTCCTCAATGTCATTTTTTTAAATTGGTTTGTAATTTTTATGTATTTTTTTATTTAACAAATACGGCACATGGGTATTCATGAGTGGAGATGACTCCAGATATATTCACTGAATTTGGTACACCTTACATTAAAGGGTTAAAGAAAATCATCACATTTTATTGAACTCCATTGTATAGTTCTTTTACTTGAAATTAGGTGTGCTAGAGTATAACTGTGGATAAAATGGTACAATAGTAAAATGAAAGTTGGACTTTTTAACAATATGATTTTCACTCATAAACTGGATGTAAAATAGGTTATATAAATTACATTAAGGTCAGGCATTCTTGGTGGTGTTCTTATTTGTGCTCATAAGATAGATCTTAAGATAGATAGATAAGCGTCTTTATAAGCTCAAATAAAGAGCATGATTGCTCCAACGAATAAATACATTTCTTAATAAGTGGAGCGATACTGCAAAATGGAACATCAGCTAAAAATTGGGGTGGTTTTTTAAATAAATGTTTATAAATTCCATTTTTATTCCATTTCCATATTCAATTTTGGTTTCCAAGGAAGGAGTATCTCTCAGGAGACGTTAAGTTTTTCTCTAAATTTTTGCTTATGTATATTCAGCCTGTCATGAGGGAATTATTACTTTTTATATAATAAAATTTCACCATTAATTGGTATGTGAATGAAATGCTAGGGATAATATGATTTGAACGACATGAGTGTATAATTCCAATGGCTTCAAAACTCATTTAGGTATATCAATATTTTAATGCTACACACAATCCATTATGACTATCACATGCATATTGTATACCATACAGCCTAACTTGTTCTGTTCTCAGATACTCTGTAATCTTTATCTCTTTAGTTGAAATTTTTGAAGAAACAGTCAGGGAAAGAAAATCAATCAAGAATTGGAAACAAAAGTTTGGAGGGAGATGCTACTTGGACTTACTGCCTCTCATTATAGGTCAAGGCTCTCAATGATGTTCCTTAAAATAGTTGCTTTATCACTAGAATAATGATTAGATACTATGTACAGGCTATGGCTTAATTGCACTGTATGTTCTTTATAGGAGAAACAATTCTAGGTGACCAACCCTTAATTGTTGAAGTTAATGATTGCCACATTGGGCAAGAAATGGTACCCTGGACTCATCTTCCTTTGCTTCATGTGATGGCGAAGGTGGATGAACCTCTCATCTCAAAGGAAACTCTTTGTGAATCAAACATTCTATTTTTTACTCTTGAATCCATATATAACATACCTCCCAGCATGCCAGAGAATTTTACTTTTAAAGCAGGAATTGAAGTTCCAATCAATGAGGTAATAACATTATTTAATTCTGTTTCATAAATAGTAAGAAAAATATTGTATTATTATGGTTAACTACTCTTTTCTGAGAAGATGCCTGGTTGGAAAAGAGTAACAAGCGGTTATCTTAAGGGGCCTTTTTCCTTAAGTATTCAAGTATTACGTAAGATGATTTATACCATTTTTGACCCCCCCCCTCACCCTATGTAAGACAATGTTAGATTTTCCCAACCCCCCCCCCCTCCCTTCCTCTCAGTCTTACGTAAGGCGTTAGATATTTGTATCTACTCTTTGTTAAATGCTCGCTTTCTGCAGTTTCATCTTTCCATAGAAGCCATCGTTCAGCTTTGAGCACTGGACATCATATAACTATGCGGTGTTGTAGTTCCACATTCATTGAGCATGGAGACAATGTAGCTAGCCAGGCAACAGAATAGGAGCATTAGTGTAGCGGTTAGATCACGGAAAATACTCCAATAACAAGCGGATGCTCCATGTCACTGCTAAATTTTTCGGAAATGATAGATACAATGTTTCAAGACGGACAAAAATCTTACCTAAATGGGTTCCAGACCCCCTGCCCCTCCCCCCCACGTGAGACAATGTAACATTTTTCCAACCCCCCCCCACCCCCAGAAACATCTTACGTAATACTTGAATGGCCCCTAAACACTTCCTTTTCTTGTAGGTAGCATATGTCGAACAGACAAAGTCTTATTTTACACATTTCATAGTAAACATTTATTCACTCAGATTTTCCTTCGTTCGTTTCTCAACAATGCCCTTGATGGTAACTTTAATTAGCTAAGCATTTCCTGATTTACAATTAATTTTTTGCATTCCAATTGCAGAAAGTACTTGATACATTGATAAAATAAAATACTTTGATATAATGATCCTTCAAAGCTTAATTTAATTAAAAGAATTGATAGATGCTATTATGTAAACAGTTTGAAAAGTAATATTATTATAAATTATCAACAATAGAAATTCAATAAAACAATCACACTGAATACATTGAGCAAAAAACCTCAACTTCATCCAACTGCAAATATTAGCTCATGTTATTTCGGGTGGACTTTTCAAATATTTCCATGTCCTCTCTTAAAAATCATTTCATGTTTTTCTCTCTTTTATCAGCATTGCACACAGTGAATGACACTGCTGCAGGCAGTACTTGGTGGTAGCGCTTCAAAATGGAAAATAAAATCACTTGGTAAAAAAATATTTACATGTGGAGAAATAAGGATGTGCTGAAACAATTAGGAATTTTAAACTGGGGCATTTGTGAAATCATTAATGACATTCAGCTTCCCTCCCATTCACCCCCCCTCCTAAACCTCCTATACTTCCATCGACCTTGCAATGGCCAACCAAAACAAAGACGGGTCCTAGCTCAACTAATCCTCCCCCTTCCACACATCAGACTACCCTAACGACTTGAGCTCCATCCACCCATCCAACCCCCATCTGGGCCCAACGTTGCTTAACTTCGGTGATCTGATGAGAATCGGTGAATCAATGTGGCTAGGCCCATGCCCAAAAACACAAGGGTAAATAAAGGTGAAAAAAAGTTTTCTGTGTACGTACTACTGACCTGAAGATGACGATATGCATAAAAACAGGTACTTAGTCATTAAAGTAGTTAATGTGGTTTTACCAAGTGATTTTATTTTACATTGCACACAGTGTTCACTTTGCAAAGATGTATAGATTAAGGAATGTTTTGAGGGAAATTTGATGCTTGAGTTTCAAGAGCAAGAGGTGTTGCATTATACTTGACACAATTTAAAAAGGTTTGACAAATAAGACTTCAAATTTACACTAGGTTAATTTAATAGAAAAACTTTGAACCTTTTGGGTCATATAACAACTACACTAAAACCTCCATGTAACAAAGTCCTCAGGACCAGAAAAATTAAGAGTTCTTTGTATCGAGGTTTGTCGTAAAGGTATTGTTGCGGGTTACGTCATTGTAGGAGGATATCTAGGTTACGTCACAATCGGGGTCATACTTAGAGGCACAGGGCAAATAAATAAAAGGCAAGCAAGTTATTCTGAGGAACTCATTGATCCAATGATGATGACTTTCATTGCATCAATGAACTAAGCCGTGACAATAAGTAGAAGCTATGTATTGACCTTTGCAATCTTTTCACTTATTGATTTCACGGACTATGTATAGTCCATGAAATTTGCTGAAGTCATAAATAAACCTTTCGGTACGTTGCATCCATGGGTTCTCAACAGATACTTTTGCTGATGATAGTTTCCTCATGAGCAAATGTCACTCCTTTGAAAATTTGAAGGGTGTGAACTTCATAGATTGAAGCGTGGTCACTTCATTTGATCACGTCAACTATTGATCCATGAGGACTTCGCATTTGTCGTTAATGCAAGGAATTTGAGATTAGAAGTTGTCTGCCACATGTGAGCGGGGAGAGGGTAGGAGGAATGGGCAACGCAGCTAGGTTTTTGGGATGACCATTTGAGGCTTAAAGGTGACAAGAGCGACAGAAGATACAACTGGAGTGTCAATGTCAAAAAAATCTCCTCATGCCAGGAAAGGGCCTTTCAAGTCTTTGCTTGAAAGAAGGGTGATATCTAAAATTGGGAAGTCACATGTTTCTCTTGGTTTTGTATCCTCCTTCCCTACCTTATACGCCCTTAGACCTTCACTGTCTTCCTTTCATTCCATCTCTCATCATCCAAGGCCTTCCAAACCATTACTAAGAATGAATGCGATCTCTGAAACCAGTTAATGTGTGACTGGTTACACTCCTAAATGATTATCCCTCAAGCTATGGTGAAATGAATACATCTATTCACTCAGGGCTGCGGAAGAATCTTTTGGGTTGGTATGTCTATCTCTTTCCTTCCCGTCCATGCCTGTTTCCCAAATTTATGACTGGAAGTATCAAGAGAAAGTTTATGAATGGGTACAACCTAATCATGTAGGGTTGCATTTGGGGGCCATTCCAACATTACATAAGACGTTTTGGGGGAGGGGAGTTGGCCTCTTCTTACATTGACCTACTTAGGAGGGTGGGGGGTCCAAGATCTTTCATGTGAGATTTTAGTTACATTTGAGATGGTATCAGCATCAATTTCTGAATTATACTCAGACAAAAATTGTAGTTTGTAGTGCTGCAAATATCACTGAGTTTCCTTCCTCATCAGTCATCCATTGTTGACCACCATAGACTTAATCTTTATATTTTACATGATATGTACAAATAATATCCAATGATAATAACTGCTGTAATCTCAGCACATTTTGACTTGGCATACTCTCAATGCTTGAAAACTATGAGAATGAAAAAACTTTTTATAGTTTTGCTTTATTATATAAAACTGCCCCAAGACCAAATTCTGTCAATTGCATGAATTGATCTGTGCACTCTCAATTGCTTAAGTGGGTATTTCCCAAAATTTTAAATTTAAGTTTACGGATCTTTATATTTTACTTAAACTCAAACAAGCTTGCGGAGTGAAAGTAGTTTTAAAATTGATTCAATATTAATTGAGATATTTAAGATTAAAATAGTCGAAATTTCAAATTTTTTTACGCCGCTGCGAAACGATATCTGATTGCCTTGACGTCATTTTCGCTGAGCGATAGACGGATGTGAGGGAGAAAGTGAGTAACTGTAGAAGATCTACCGTACATTTAAAGAGTTTTCATTGAAAACAAAGACTATGGCGTGTAATGGTTTTATTAAAACCACATAAGATAATTTACCCAAAGTGGATATGTTTATGGTAGGCGTTTTAATGAAGAAGGACGAGCGATTTAATACTGCGGAAATTCGTTGAGCTTAAGTCCAAAAAATTTAAGCCTAAAGTTTGCTTTTAAATCGTCATTACTGTTTTATATCATTTTTGATACATTTAATTATGTATTTGGTGTATGAACTTTATTAACTGTTTTTCCAATACACTCATAATCATTATGATACTTCTTTCTTTATCGACATCCATATCAGTCCATGCAACAGTAAACAAACAGTATCTTAGTAACATATCAACATAACACAGTACTTGCTAAATGTTTGTGCTGCCACCTAAAACTCGACACACCTAAAACGTTAATTTTTTATTTGCTAATTAGTGATTGTTTGTAGAGGAGGTTTCTAGAAGTGGCTTATCTGCTGTAGAAATGCCTAAAAATAGATTCTCATATCCTAAACGTCTATTCAAAATTTAATTTAAGTGTTTTTTTATTATAAAGCTTCTCGTGAGAGTTATGGTGATAATTCTATAGGATACGTCCAAGTAAAGAGAGATGGACCACTGTGCACAGTCATTGCAAGAATATGTCCAGAACACAAAGTGCAGAGTAAAGCATACATTTTTACGGGTGGACATTGAGGAATCCAAGGAAGAAATTTCAATCATTCAATGTCATGATTGCGTGAATAAATTTCTTGTTCGGTGTGTCAACCAATGTATTTGTACATTGTGGCACAAAACACCATCTATATCCCTTACTTAGTTGACATTTAAAGGCATATCTAGAAACGTGAAAACGTCAGAAACTAATTTCGCCGCATTTGTTTCCACCGTAAGCATAAGGAAACGTCTGGGTCTAAATGTAAACAGCGAAAATTATGTCACAGGCCATTCGGTTGTTTTTGGAGTGTGCTCGGGAGCATTCGTAACCTTCTATTTTCTTTAGCTTTTAAAACCGAAATTCATACAATTTGATAAGAAATTTTTTAGCCAATGCAATAAGTTCAAGTAACTGAATCAGAATATCGATAGTTTGAAATACGTGGAAAATACCCAATTGTTTCATGAACCACAGGTTTGAGACAGCAAAAATGTGATTCATCCACAGCTCCAAAAAAAGCCTTTAATATATCTGCTGCTCAGTATTCCTATGGATTGTCAAAATTGTTCACAACATCGTTTATCAAAAGGTTCTATGTGCATGCTTCCAAAAATCTTTGACAACCTATGTGGGTTTGGGAGGGAAGAGATGTTTTCGTGAAATTTTATGTTTTCTTACATGGGGCTAGGGGGTGGTGAAAAGTGGAGAAAATCGCTTCCCGTAATACTTGTGTGGCCCCTTTCAGTTTGGTTCAGTCTTCCATATGATTTCCCCCTGGGAAGGGTTTAACTCTTCTGCCATATTTATTGCTCCTCTTCCTATATGTTTGCTTTAAGGGGACAGGCTACATCACTAAAAATGCATTTGCAGACCATCTGCATTTCCTTTGTTACCTTGGATTGCCATATGATAAAATACTATGGTTATCAAGATTCAATGTAGTAAAGATACAGCTATGTCACAAAGTTTTTCAAGTACATATGCATGATGCCTAGCATTTTGAAGAGATAAATGCATATATTACACCTTAATCAAGCATTTTCTCCAGCATAGTACTTGGCTATGAGATGGAATATATGGCCTGAATAAGTCTATTACTTGGACTGTCCCTATCTCTTTGAATTCAGGTCTTTCTCATAAGAAGAGTTTTCATATCAATCAAGCAATTGGGGAAAGCATGGATCATATCATGTTTCTCAATCGGCACTCTGATACAATGGTAGTGCCATGCTGACCAAAGTCACCAGTTCATCATGACCACTTCATCTTCACCACTTAGCTCACTCTCCTCCCTCCCCTACTGACACTTGTTTTTGGGATTGCATCGTCCTGATGGTGCTGAATCGTTCAATTGTAAGCAGAGGCTGAGTTGCTCTCCCCTCTCTCACCTCCTATTTCATTTGGGGTTATTCTGAGAAACCACTTGGGATCATCCAAGGGAGGCTACTCTGAGGGCTTGCTGACTTGAAAAGCATAGGCAGCTGCTCCACACCTCCCCTCCTCCTGTCACTCCTTTAGCCAGAACTGTTTTTCCTTTCTGAGCCTTCCTATCGTTGCACATGATTGTACCAGTGTGGAGGAACACCATGTGCCCATCGCTAAATAAATCAAAAGGAACCAACAAAGTTAGTGAGTTTTCTAGTCATTGCACCAGTGGCCATTATTCTTGATCTCGCTCTAATACTCAAAGTTATTAAACGTGGTACACAGCATTTCTGTTTTTAACTATGAAGTAAAACCCCAATCTATTCCCTTCAGTGGTTCTATGATACATATGATTTACAAAGGCAGTTGAAACATTGTTCGAAAAAATTGAATATTAAAAAAGAAACTGCTGGTTATTTTTCCATTTCAAGGAATCTTTTCCAAATTGTACTGAGATTATTACCATTTTCTCTGTTGAGGTTATTTTGACGTTTTTCTATTTCTATTGCTTCACATATTATCCATGTATGGTATTCTTCTTTCCTCACCAAAACCCTTGTTTCTTCAAAAGTGATTTTATGCTCCGGGCCAGAGACTGAGTGTTTGGCAATAGCTAATGTATTCCACTGATGTGTTTCCATTGCCCTCTTATTATCTTTTAACCTTTGGGAGATGGCCCTCTTCCTTTGACCAACATAACTTCTGCCACTGCTCCAGGGAACTTCATACACTACCATTAATTGTAAAGGTGGATGGCTACCTTTAGCAATTGGTAGAAGAGTTTTTATTTTCTTTGCCGTGCAGAGGTGAATTGAAAAATTTCTCTTATTTAGAGTGTAGGTAATTCTGTCAGTGACACCGGAGATGTATGGAGTTTTTGCACTTAAATCGGTCTTCTATCTTTCCTGTGGCTGTTCTCATTATAATATGCTCTCTCTTTTTTATGAAGGATGTGATGTTGCCATTTCCTTTCATGGATCAAAAAATATGATGCATTTATTTTTCCAGAGAGGCAGCATCACAAATAATTTTGGCACTACTTATGCCTGACAGTTTTGATCAAACAGGACTTAAGCCAAGGATGGTGGTGAGAAGCTGAATTAAAATAAATTTTGGTGTGCATTTTATTTCTTTACACCAAATGCCCCAAACTTCCATCAGTTTTCCTCTGGACCAAGAAGTCTAGGAATGGTAGACAGCCATCTTTTTCAAGCGCTTTCGTGAATTTAATAGCCCCATGAATGCTACTGAGATGGTCGTGGAAGTCTTCCAACTTCTCTTTTCCATGTGGCCAGATGACAAATGTGTCATCCATCTAGATTAGATTAGATTGTTGTTGGGGGGGCCTTCGTCAGGAGCCCAGGCACTTAGACCTTTCTTGGTCCATTGTGCCAACCCCATGCCTGTCTGCCACTTGCAGACAGGGGACAAGAGCACCTCGGTAGAGGTATGGAGGATTGGCCTCCCCCTGCCTCACCCCAGTACCAGGTATAGAGGATGTCCTCCCTCCAACCGGCCCGGTCTGGGTCTCCCTCCAGCCTCCCGGTATAGGTATGGAGGGAGTATCATCTCTCCATCCATGCCTGGTCGAGGTATTGAGGAGGGTCACCCATCCAACTACCGTCCGGGCCCAACGTTGCTTAACTTTGGTGTTCTGATGGGAACCGGTGTTTCAACGTGGCTAGGCCCTTGCCCTGTCATCCATCTAAGTCAACATGATGGTCTAGCGTGGAACATAGGCATATCTAGAAGCGTCTGAAGGGGGGGGTTTACCACCACTGAAAGGGGGGGGGTTTTGATGGAGGGTATTCCATACCCCCTATGTTAACTTTTTTATAAATGTGAGTGCTGTGTGGAAAGTACTTCAAGCGTTGCACACCATCAATCGGATGAAATGTCAAACTGTGGTCCCCTTGGCACCTTATGTCATGAGTGTGGCTGACCCAATGATAAATTCCTATATAAATACTAGTGTATGTTCGATTATAGATATTGGAGCTGCAAAATCCAATGTTTTTCACATTCAAGACTTTGTCAACATAAAGCTGTTTACTTCTGGATTGAATGCATATTTTGTATTTTCTTATACATTGGAAAATTGGAAAAAAATGTGCACCTTTCAGCAGTAGCCCAAGTATTGTTAGCTGCTCCGTCAGGATCAGAAAGGCTGAAGTTTTCCCTCGAAGGATAAATTCATCATTTGATTTGACATGTAAAGTTCAAGATGGATACCTATGTACATACATATGTATCTGCTAATTAGAACTTGGAAGGACTCCTGTCCTGTGCATGCATTTTCAAATTTTATCCTAAAGTCACGCAACCAACTCATACGTGAAAGATGTGCAGGTTGCATTACCGCCAGATAAAAAGGAGAAGAGGTGCCCATATCCCCTTTTCACATTCCTCATGTGAAACCATCTCCCAAACAGAGAATCAGAAAACAGATACTGCCACCACACTAGATATGTGATCTATGTACAACACATGCTTCCTGGTCTTGAACTCTTTCTCTCTTTGAGAATTGTGAATATGAGGGAATATATTAGGCCTCTTGCTGCTAAACAAGCATCTCAGGAAATGTCTGAGTTAGCTCTATCCTTAAATCTAAAATCTTGAAATTTTCACCATGATCTAGAAGCCAGAGTACACTTGAGCTGAGTATCATGGTTTATAGACATATTCCCCAATCACTTCTTGGCTAAACATCATGACTCACCTAGTGAAGTACTACTTTGTCATTTTACCTCTTCTTTTACAGTCAAATTATGTGTCTTTTACTAAATTATTTTTTTTAAAGATCCATGTACTCAATTTTCAGACACACGAAGAAATTTATTTCAATAATGGAATGCTAAATATGACAAAGGACATTGAGAACTGGAAGCATTGGCATGGGATTCCATTTCTGCCGGGGAGAAATGCAATAACAAAGCAACGGTGTGTATTCAAATTCCCTCCCAAAGTCTGAGTATTATTTAACTTGCTTAACCCTTCAAGCCCGGAGGAGTATTAAATGAATCCCATCTCGTAGGTCGGAGGACATTTAAATGGAACCGCTGGTTTTCCACTGATTTAAATGGAATCGCCATGACGTAGTCACTACGTCGCTCGACGGCATGTGAAGTTCATGACCGACGTAGTGACTACATCGCTCGTCGTTGAAGGGTTAAATAGCAAATCACATAGCATTATCACCTGATCCACTAGACCAGTGGTACCCAAAGTGGGTGCTACTGCCCCCTAGGAGGCGGTGCCATAATCTAGAGGGGCGATAAGTAACAAGAGATGGCATGGCTGGAGGTAGGGTCCTGACCGAATGGTACCATACATGTCCTGGGATCAATAAAATATCAATCTATTGTATTTGAAATAATTTAATCATAAATATTTAAAATTTATTTTTATAATCTTCCTGATTTGGTCAGGTAGTCTAGTATGATTTTAAAGCCTACGGTTGGGGGGCGTTGGGGGGGCGTTTTGTGGAACCAAGGGGGGTGGTAACTCGAAAAAGTTTGGGAAACACTGCTAGACCTTCAGAAAAGGACCTCAGCTGCCCTACAGAATTTTTTTCCATGAATTATCACAACTAGATGATGCTATCCTGTGTTTAAAAGCTGGGAAAAGCTTCTCCCCTCACAAATGCCACTAAAATTTCTTTGCACACCCTGTACGGAGCTCTCAATCAACGAGGAATAGCTCAGGTGTGTGACTTCTCAACTTGGGACCGCACCTAGCTGGGCACCGAACCCTTTTCCTCAGACACTGGGCAGAGATTATCTTCACCTCTTTCCACGTGGTCGTGGCCAACTATTAGTTTATTCAATGGTTTTGCTAACACAAAATAGTTTCTGCAGTCTCAAGATATGTTAAATCAGAATTGAAATCCTTGAAAATTGAAAGAGACTATATAGCTTTTAAACACAATTCTACCGTTAATATTTAGTTTTTTTAGCATAAGGACTCCCAATTTCATTTGTAGTTTCCTTTACACATGAACTATGTTAAAAATAATGGTAGAGCTCAGTTTAAAATTTGTAAATGTACACCTAAACATAAGGAATGTACTTATAAGCTTATAAGTTTCCATAGTACATAGAAACTTTCAATTTCACTATTCCTCTGCATAAACAAGCAATTGACCGTGGACACATGCTGTGAGTGGGGCTCACACTGCGATGAAGAGAGGTTTCCAGTTGCCGAGGAGAGGGCCTAAGCTCTCGCTAAGCTGGGTCTCTTCTGGGGGTAACAGCATACCTGTGTTTATTGCTTCCCTGCTGGTCACTTCCCTTCCCCTCGTCAGCTATAGCCGACATTCATTCTTTTTGCATAGGAAAAACCTCACCAACTGTAGCCGACATTCGGGGCATAAGGGTTAAGTCTCATCATATAATACCTATAAGCCTACTGCTGGATCCAGAGGGAAGGTTTCTTTACGATCTAATTTTTTAATAAGCTTGATTTTCTGAAACATTAGCTTCAGGTAGCATGCTATTGTTTGGCAGTAGCATGAGCTTTAGCATGCTATATTTAAAAATAAGAGGCTCTGGTAGGGGTCACCAAGGTGGACATTTAGACCCCCCTGTGCTGGTATGACATTGAGAGGGGTTGATGAGCCTCATTATCATCCTATTCCTGAGGGTTGATGGAAAAAAAACGTTTTACTTTTTTGATTCACTATTTAATTAATAGCTATGTATTGTAACACCACAAGGTCAATGGGCACGGAAGTTAGTGAAACAATCGGGGTTAATGGTTTTAAGGGAGTACAGGAACTCATGCACGGGAGAGTTTAACACGCGTATAGAACTCCTCTCGAGTACCTGACCTCAAGCGGGAGTCAGTGGAGCGCTACAGGGGAGAAGAGGGGAAGTCAGCTGATCGCTACGCGGGAGAAGAGGGAAGTCAGCAGTAGCCGCGTGAGGGAGACGAGATGCTCTCTCTTCATCGAGCAGTCAGAGTGGAAGGGACACTCTCTCTTAAATTATCGGCGGAGTGGGAAGGTGGAGCTCTTCCTTGTTATCACCTGGTCATATCTTCTGGAACAGGAGTTCCGACGCTGCCAGCGGCCTGAACCTGCTTAGGAGAGAAGACGTGAGAGTTCTCCCTGCCTCATTATGCGGCCACTTCTCCTGAAGATGCCCGTCTGGCCAGCTAACATCCCCAAACAAGCGAGTGAGACAAAGGCACTTTCCCTGTTCCCGTCACTTGGTAACGCTCCATCCAGACGATGTTCAACTCTCCCGTCACTCCCCAAATTCATAATAGATTCGGGGATGGGGGGAACGTATGAGTTTCCGTACCTGTAATTGCTTGGGTCGCTGACTGCGCTTTGTGTGTGTTTACTTATGTTTTGCTATCTTCTCTGCCCCGTATTATTGCGTCAGCCACGTGCTCTGTTTTCATCAGTGAAGGGATCCTATTGCCTTGTTGTCAAGTGCCACAGGTTTAAATGAAATAAATGATTTCCACTGGAGTTTGTGTTGTAGCGTACATCTTCCCTTGACCTGTCTCCTGTTCAGTAGAGAACCTATTTCACGTCCTTGCTCGACATCGCTAGCCTGGCATTTCTTTTTCAGGAAACCGGAGAGCCTGTACGGTTACAGTATTTTGATGGAAATCACCGATTAAAATTCTGTTTCATTTCTTGGCGCGATGTTTACAGCGACGACGGGGCCAAACAGTGTCATCATTTTCCCCTTCGCCCCGGTCGTTCAGAATTGTGCAGTACGAATTCATGTCTCACCATGATCAAATATGTACTATTACCGTATAATGTATTAGTGGCATGATATTATCACACCACTCATGTTGTTCCACGATTGGCTTAGGCCATTCATTCCCAAGGGTCAAGTATTTTAAAGTGATTGGTGAATGGAAGTGGTGGTCAGGTGACCACAAGTGTAGAGGATCTTGGGAGACAAGGTGCTAGGGCAGTCGACCACAGAAGCTCAGGGTGTGTGGTTGCGAGTGCAGACAAGAGAGTGGACGGAGAGAGAGAGAGGCGATAGTTGGAGACGGAGATCACCACGATGGCCGCAAGGAATAGACAGAGAAAGTCATTCCCTAGCAGTTTTTTCTGCGTTCTGCCCCAGAAGAGGAACGAGACGCAGCGGACCTTGATCCCGGCACCCAAAGAGGAGGTGCAGTTTTGGGTGGATAAGGGTGACAGACAGCGAAAGACAGCGAAAGATAGCGGGCCACCGCATCCCTGAAATCAAGGTTGGATGGGTTCCATTCAGTCGGAAGGTGAATTCTCACGACGGGAGTTATTGAATTCCATTCTCCACGCCACCATCTCGAAACTCAACAGTGCAGTCTCTCCGCGCTGGATTTCGCCGTCCTGCTCCACACCATCTCACACATAAGTATCGCCACACCCATATTTCCCCAATGTTAAGCTATTTCAAACCTCTTATTTACGCTTCCCCACTGTGAAACCCGTTTGTGATAGAATAAGTGATTTACGAAATATTCAAACCGAGTTAAAGTCCTTTCAGGTTAAAAGACAAGAGACCCTGTCAAACTAATCCCAAGAGTGGACAATAAAAAGGATGAGGAGCTTGTAATTCTATGCATTTTTTAGTTTGTAATTTCATACTTGGTCATTTCTTTTGTTCATTGTAGAGTTAAGTGTCAGAGTGATTATTTTTTTACTGTTGATTTCAATCCATTTATGCCTCGCCACTCATTCACCTTTTATCCGTCAGTAGTTTTGTAAAGGGCATGTTGTTGTGTGTTTTTGTATATTAGTAGGTTTATTTTTCCTTGGAAGTGCTATATTTTTGGCTTTCACTTTTGCCCGACCGATGTCAAATAAATGTTCATTTAAAAATTAAATTGTGAGACATTACTTCCTGCATACCATAAGTCCTTACTTAGTAACCTGTGCTTGCCCCTGCGCACTATTCTTGGTAAAGGGTTCTCGGGTAAAGTGCTCATGCCCCCTGAAGATTCGTTCGGTCCTTGTTTTGCCGACCTGTGCCAGCTAGCCAGCTAGTCCACGGTCCTGAGTGGCGCCCTTTATGAGTTTTCGTTCTGGTTTCTTCCTAAATTTACTTTGTCACGGAATCATCCTTTACGGAGGAGGGACTGAAGTGGGCAGACGGAGGGTAGTCACCCATGCCGGAGATGTGATAATGTGTCTGTGGTGTAGTCCGTGACGTAAGTTCTGTCACAGTATATATTATTGCATTATATCTTACATGACATGTATCAATGTATGTGATAATTTGACTAATAGATAGGTATATTTTCGATTAAAGTCAGATCGCCAACACTAATTTCTTTCGTTTTAAAATAAGATACACAAGACATATTTTGATAAGTAATACACACTGAAAAATAAACACTCTAAAAATTACATTGATATCACTATTGTCCCAGGATAATTATGTAATATTAAAGATGAGTAGGTTAATAAAATGTTGAAAAATTCTAGAAAGGGGTTGTAGGTCAAAAACCTTTGGAGGCCCCTGGGCTATAATGTTAGTGCCATAACTTAAAAGAAGTGTTAGGGGTTGTGCATAAACTATGTTACCAACTTAGGGGGGGAGGGGGTCGCCTAAAAATCTATGGCAAGGGGGGAGGGGGGGGGGGGTTCACTCAGAGTAATGTAGCGGTTACAATGTACCTTTTTATGTTTCTTACTCGTCAACATTGTGTTGACAATACTACAGAGTTTAACAAGTGAAAGGGCACGTGGGATGTTTCTTACAACCCAAGCTTCTACTTTAACTCAATCTAACTGAACCATTGCCTCTACAATGTTGCAAGTCTTCATGCCATCAAATTGATTACATTTTAACTTTCATGTGGGTTAAATAGCAACCTCTCGACAACACTTTTCAAGGCAGCAGTCAGAAATGTGGGGAGAGAACAAAGTAGATGAGCATAGCACCTTGCACCGTGATTCATGATTGATTTAAAAAATTTAAAAATGAATATTACTTGTTCCAATTGAGATTAGATAGTTCTATTATAACTAGTTTGGCTACTTTGTCTTATTTCAACCTATCCCTAAAAATAAACTCACTCAATAATTGAAAAAATGTTTTTGAATTGAATGTTTCATTTGTAGAGACAACGTTACATGTTGGGTTGGGAAAAATGCTACAGTTGTCAACGATGTGGGAGAGGGGGTAAAAAATAAATCACCAAAAATAGTAACATAGTTTATGCATGACCCCTTAGCAGCAACATGGTTGTCATTAGGCCTCCATAACACGGAACCCACATCAAAGTAATGAAGTACCTGCATAATAATTTTTAAAAATTAGAATAAATTAAATTGGTAACTTTTCAAGAGTGCCTTCTCTCCCTTGCAGTGTGAGTGAAGACCATCATGAGATAAGAAATTACACTCTGAACAACGTCAACTTTAAAACACTCTTGAAGGAAAATGTTCCTCATGTGAGATGGAATACCTTGAAGAGGAGTTTTATGACAAAAGGAGCAACTCAGGAATTCAAAGAGACGATATTTAAGTATGATGACATTATTGACTTTATTGATTATTTTAGATTAAGCATTGTTGAATCAAAAATTCCACCCATGTGTTTCCACATTTTTCCATTTTTTTTTTCAGATATAACTGTATGCCAATAGAATTTTTAGTTGAATCCCTGGAGGAGAAAGTTAATGAAAAGCCAAAGAATAAAAAGTCCAAGGAAGCAGAACCCACACCTGTTTTGCATTTAGTTTCATTCTTGGATCTAAGTCCTCTTCTATACCCAGGAGGTAAAGCCCTCGCAGTTAAGATCAGTATTTTATTATCTCCTTACTGAAATATGTATTAAGGTGGTTCAACTGTAAAACGATGTAAATATCATTCACATTACAGAAAAACATGTCTTATATCTGAAATGAACAACAAAATATTACCTTTCTATGCTCTTTTTCTCACTAATTGAACTTGAAATTACATGGCGTTAAATACAACAACGGGAGAAACCCAGGGAAAAATGGTATTTTTTGGTCTAATGTAAATGCTATTTTTACGTACGAAAAACAATTTATAAAAAACGAAAACTCCTGGGAAATTGATTACAAATAAAATAGATGCATCTGACCACCCTATTTTTTTGAGTTATTAGCTAATTATGTACTTCGGAAATTGAAGTCAAAATGTGGTAATTCCAAAGGAATGGCACTGTAGTCAGCTTCTATGGCTTAAAAAATGAGTTCGATGAAAATGTATTCGTGAAATAATCTCCATATAATGCACCCTAATTTTGGTTTTATATCGGAAATGCATTTTATCAGCAAGAGCTGAATTATTTCACCAATTAAATAAAAAATTTAAATTTATAATTTGTTTTTACTCACACAGTTCTGGTGAATCCTGCTTATTTGAAGCTATACATTCTATGGGTCATAGCACATATTGTCAAAGGGGAGCATCTTGATTTATTTCTTTAGAGGTTTTTCCTTGAGAGTAAGTTCATTTGTAATGGGTAGTAAAATATAATTCTGCTACTAATTCTACAGACACGAAAATAATTGAAGAGGACACTCACAAAAAATCTTTGGACATTTTGGCGATCACGTCAATCTTGAGCTTGGTACCTTGAGGAGCTTGAGAGGGTACTTTGGGTGGGGGTAAGGGTAGTAAAGGAGAGGGGAATGGTGGGGAGCAAATAATAATAATAATAATATATTTATTTGTCCAAGGACCGGTAATACAAACAGTTTGCATACTGGTATAAGACACGTCATGTAAAAATCACACTATCACATTATCACAACATTAACAAATCACATTATCACAACAGCCAAAAAATTATCAAAATGACAGATATTCATTAATGCTAAAAAACATATTCCCAAGCAAGAAGTCCTTCAAATGAAATTTAAATTTGGGAACAGACATAATATTTTTAAAATAAACAGGCAAAGAGATGGCTATTGGTCAGCGGGCCAATTTTAGCCCCAGTGATTCAAATGCCCTTGTAATCCAAATGAATGCCTTCTCATGAGTCCTCAATTCGATGTTAGTAGCTGATTTGGGGAGGGGTAATAATATATATATAGAGAGAGAAACATTTGTTGAAGGTTTAGTGATGGGTATGTTTAGGAATGGAATCAAGGAAGGGTGGACATTTGGTGGAGTGGCAGTGCCAATTCATTCATATATAGAGTGGGGTAGTACATTCGCCAATGTAGAATGCTGGGCAGAAATAACATGCGAGACGGTAGACAATATTGGTGGAAGTACAGTTGGCTGCTGAGGAAGATCTGTTGTAAGTAGCAGAAGAGCGGAGAAGGGAGCAGCATTTGAACCCAGGGTGGCTGTAGGTTGAGGAGAACAGTGGAGAGGGGGTGGTGGGTTGAAGGGGGGTCTCTTGGATTTTAGGATATCACGCAGGTTTGAAGGATGCTTGAAGGATACTGAGAGACATGAGGGTAAGAGGAGGAAGTGGAAGTATTGTTTTTTATTATTGGGTATAAATCACTGAGGATGTTTTTGATTTTATGAGAGCTAGGGAAGAATGTGGTGACAAGGTTGAATCTGTCAGGGTGGTCGGTTTTGGTCCGAGGGGTGTAATTGGCAGTGGGGGGTAAGATTTTATTGGCATGAAGCTTTTCAGGGTACTCGGTTAACACAAACTAAATAAAAAATGAAATCAAATTTCATCCTATTATAGACGCATAAAAATCAATATATGTACTTTTAGCCTTGTGTAGATTTTTTTAATGCCAAATCCACTCCCAAAGTTTATAAAAAAAGAGAACAAGATAGGTACACAAACTCTCAGCCTCAATTGACGGACTACCCTCTCCTCTGTTATTCTAAGTTCTCTCCACACCTTGACATTATAATAATATTTTATTGAATGGGTAAAAACCCTTTGCAAAACGACACTTGATACAGACATACACCATCAGTTCACATCAGGCTACTTGGGGTGCATTATAACTTGTATAGGTATTCATAGGTTGATAATTAAACCTTTGCTTTGCTCATCATCATTTTTAATGTGGAGTATCTACTTACAATTTCATATCAGTGAGGAGGATACGCCTGGCAAGTTCCATCATTAATTTCAATGAATTGGAGCACAAGGAGAGAAGTCATGCAGGAAAGAAAATGTTCAATGTTGTCATTGAGGCTCATGATCAACAGTCTGCTGATGTCTCTGACAGAGAAAAATCCAAATCAAAGAAAGTCCAACCCAAAATTGAGGAACCATTGTTTGACCCACAAACTCTGGTCGAAGGACAGTTGTTTGTCATTGTGGAAGTGGAATTGCTCCATCCTCTAATTCCAGAACCACCATTAAATCACTTGCAGAAAAGGTGATTTTGCATTTCCATTAGATACAGATGAGGAATTTTCTTTGACAAGTCTTTCGAAGATTTTATTTAGCTCATGTGAATATACGACGGACATTGATCCCAATAACAGCAGCAATGAATCACTTGAAATTCTCTCTGATTAGGATTAGCATGATGATCCCAGAGAGGAGGGATTTGAAAAAGGTGATAAAAAGTAAAAAGGATATAAAAGATGACTTCGGGGACTGCATAAAGGTTTTGCATGAAAAGCTACAGTATGAGTATAGTAATTACATTGATCACCTAAAACAGTTTCCCAGTGAAGCTATTATTAAGCCGTTTGCAACAGGAAGAGATATTTTGCCAGATTTTATGGATTACCTTGCATGTACAGGCAATGACTTGCTCATAGAGGAGACATTGAAGAAACAGATTATAAATATTTGTAGGCTCAGGTTGAGGAAAAAAATCAAAAGAGGACCTATGCTGGACATAATGGTAAATATTGACTTCAAAATAAGGTAGGTAACTTATGTTTCTACAATACAGATACATATATACATCCATTGAAATTCATTGGGTGAGTAAGAGATATGCTTACAGTATTTCCCAGTCCATGGGATGCACAAGAAACACTGAGAATTTTTGGGTTGGATTTTTATAGAAAAAATTATAAACAACATTTGCAAATTTTTTTCGTAGATTTTCGCAGTTCATTTTAATTTTGGAAAGTTTCTCTAGGATCCCAGAAATCCTAAAGAAACTTACCAAAACATCTTCGAATGAAAAAAATTTATAGGAAGAAAATGGGATTGTTTACTTCCAAAAATTGCAACTACATATATTAAAGTTAATCATCATAGAATCTCAGAAACAAATTACAGTAAAACCTCGTTACTGGGAGTAAAGGATTGAACACTGCAGCTTCCACTTAGATATTTATTTAACGCGACCATGGTTTCGTAGCAGTGCTACATCATCAGGTGAACAGTAAGTCAAGCATAAGTTGCTACGAAACCATGGTCGTGTTAAATAAATATCTAAGTGGAAGCTGCAGTGTTCAATCCTTTACTCCCAGAATGATTGACTTCCACAAAGTATTGCCTGAAATTGTGTCATAAAACCTCGTTAATTCGAAGGACCAAAAAAATTGGCCTTCGAATTATCTGGGTTCGAATTAAACGTACTTTCCAAAAATTAACGGAAAAGGTCCCATATTTTCTGAGATAATCACCGTAGTGCTATATTTTTTTATCAAAAGGCAAAGAATATGCACAAAAACGAGGAGTTAATGGACAAAATTCTTCACGTTTATCAGATCCAAGTTAAAGTTGGAGAAGTGTGCACTATCAGACCCGATCACGCGGAAAATAAAAACAAATTGAATGATTTTGGGCATATGTCCAGTGATATCACATAAGGTGTATTTTCCAGGTTACCAAAATTTTCGCCATAGACCTGCCTATAAATTTACTGGCCCGCTCTCAGCCGCCCCCTTCCCCCAAGACTTTTCTACGATGAAGAACTCCTGCATCATCATCCTTGCCCCACGGAAGTCCCTTATCAGTTACGACCGTGAACCAAAAGTATCACATTTCACTCATCGCGGCCTGCGCGGCCCTCTTCTCATTGTCAGGTGGCTTCCAATAGGGGAGGGGCTTCCAAAAAGTAGAGAAGGGTAGGGGTGGAGTATCACGTCAAGGTCGGCGATGACCCCAGAATCCCTAAGTATCCTAGTTTTATTCCTGGTTTCTGGGCTTTCTAGTGATTTTGACGAGTTATTGAGATGCCAAATGCAAAATTAAGCGCAAGAGACCGGGCTTTCCAGTATCAAAAAGATGGATTTTAATGTATCGATAAAAGTACGGTCACGTACATATTCTACAACTGTCAGGTTGCTTGGGAAAGACTCAATTGGAAAAATTTTAAATGTTCGAAGCACGTAACTGCAGCAAACTTTCACAAGGATGGAAATTCTCTAAAGTTACATGTCAATACACGAAATGTATTAAATTTTATTTTTAAATTTAGTGCCACTTTTCCAGGTTCCGCCACCGAGGTGATTATCTTCAGTCATAACATGGCTAGAAGGGGAAGTGTCGCATAATAACCCAGATCATATTGGGTTAAACTATAGTATAAGTGACCCTTTTCTAGACTTTGAAATAATCGGTATTTTATGTGTACATATATAAATTTGTGGTCACTGTGAAAACACTGAAATGTCTTGTTGAAAGTACCGAATTCCTAATTTCAAAGTACCGCTTTTCTCCCTCTCAAACCACTGAAAAATTCCTATCCCTAGTGATAAGTCCTTTCTTGAGTGGGGGGAAGAGGGAATGCTGGATTGTGGTTAGAAACAGATTGCCAAAAGTTGTCACCACTGCTTGATTGTTGAATGAGATTAATCCATCATATCTTTAATTTTACAGAGAGAAATACAAGACATTTTCATATTCATGGTTACCGAAATGCATCGAACTATACATTCTCACATTGAAGGGCAGCCAATTGGCCCAAGTTCAATCAAAGAATATGTTGATAGTGACATGATGGCATATTTTGCTTTTGAAGCTTTGGAAGAGGAGAAATATGATGAAGGAAAGAAATGGCTCTTAAGGGTAAAGTTGTTTTGAAGCAGGTCACTTAAAAACTGATCGAAAGGGTGCAACTGACAAATAAACCACACTTGAAAGCTTATACCCAAGTCATATTCATGCATAGTTTAAAAAAAATCATTACTCAACTTTTTTATTTCCATAGCCAGTAGCTAATACCCTGCCTGAAATAAAAACATAATCAAGAGAGATGGCTACATCAAATACTGCTATAAGACATCAGTCATTAATAGCATGGCTTAGAGATCTTTTTGGCCATGTAATTATGGAAAAAAGCATTAAAAATTACAATGCAATTATAATCATATTGAAATAAATTTTCCTTCCATTTTGAAGGCCAAAACTCTGCGTTACAACTATGTATTAAAAATAATCTACTCGCATTGCCAAATCATATCATTCAAACCCTAGTTTGCTTTGTACAGTGAGGTTGGATAGATACCTATGTAGGTATGTTTATTTGTCAAAGGCTTTGTATAAACAACAAATACAGGACACAAAAATAACTCACATTTGATGCATAAAATAAAATATGCACAGGTATGTATTCTAAAAAAGCATGCACATGTTGTTATTATAATCACTATTGAAAAGAAAATGTATATCCACTGATTGGGAGTAGAAATATATCTTAAATAGGTACTCATGCATTTTTCTGTTGAAAACTGACACCTCACTTAGAGCTCACCTACCATAAAGTTCGCAGTGGCAATCATGCTTCTTAATTCAGGGTAGGGGGCTCAGGACTATCCGTGGTTTCCAAGAAATATTTGGGTTCCAGAAAAATCATGCAATTTAAATTTTGCCATAAAGAAAAGAATAATATATATGTAGTAGCAGTAATATAAATACATGAAAACCACCAAATGAAAAGTGACCTGAAGAGTTTTAAAAATACATATGCAAATGAAATTGAACAAGGTACTCCTTGATTTTGATTGATGAAAAAAGAATAAATTATACTCATAGTCAAGTATTATAAATTAAAATAAAAAAACATTTACATTTATTATGAGTTCTACTAACATTTACACTTGCAAGGAATTCATTCAATGAGTAAAAAGCTCTCAATATTAGCCAAAAAATGAATTGCATTTCTAAACGTTGACATTCTGACACCTCTTGCTTCTGGCAGAAGTGTACAAATAACTTTATTTTCAGCAGGTTAAAAGACTTAATGGTTTTTGAGAGCCTGTATTGGGAAATAGAAGAGTTATCTTTGTTTGTAGTGCATTAGTTGCAAACATCGTCTCAAGTAGAAAAAAAAAGTTTTCCTTGACTTCACACGATCCTTAGTAAATACATATCAGGACCAAATGTGAACCATGAACAAGAATCTTCTTCCTAAAGAATATACGTAGGTTATGAATTTATTACAAGTATGTACTTCTGTTTTTATCTTCAATGCTTATGACTTTTCAGAGACTGAATCATTGTGACACTGATTGTGATGCATGGCTTGATTTTGCCCTATACCATCTTCGAGTTGAGGAAATAGATGAGGCTACAATATGTTTACAAAAAGTAATTGGTCTTCAGAGAAAAAATTTCCTAGGGTGAGCTTTATTAAATAAATCTGGTTACTCAAAAGATGCTGAGGTTAATTTAACATGATTAAATGCTAATGCTGGAATAACTTCTGCTATATGCAAATTTTGAACAAATTAGATCCAAAGCACTAGATACTTCATTCTAATATAATTTCAGCCTATTGATTCAGTTTGTCTATTTAGCATTATTTCTTATTAGATGTCATATAATATACATTTATGAGAGGAAGAAATATCTCAAAATCTAATTTTACCAATTGAAAACCCTTAAGTACACAAAATTAGAAGTAGGTAACTATAACCACTGAAAATCTAGTAATAAAATCGCTTAAGACAATCAGTGATTAATTTGCAGGTAATCAATTTCCAGTTGCAGTGATAAATTACTTAACACCAGTAATTAATCAGGGCAATCAGTAATTAATTACTGAGCCATAGGAATTATAGTTACTGACCACCAAATTTCACTGAAAAAATTATCTGAAAAATTGAAATTATTGAAAAATTATTGTGCTTCACTAAGGGTTGTATTGGATGGTGTCGTACTTAATGAAAAACTAGTAGGTACTTATGTAGGATTTTCAGTGTAAAAAACTTGGTATCTATGTATGTGAACACCATAAGGTAGAAGATGCTAATTTATTATACATCAGTAGTTATTCTACTGAATCACTGTCTCCATACATTTCCTGATCTATTTCCCTAACCGCCCAAGAGATGTACCTAACCTGCATTAGTACACTGACCCTATACTACCTTATTATCAACTGTATTTGACATGATACTCATGATGAGTAGATTGAGTATATATAACCCATTTGTCCAGAACAAATGTAATAACCGTGAGAAGTAATTTCAATTAATTAATATTAGGCTGATATTTTGGCAAAATTTAATATTTAGTAAAAACTGTCTCCAGGATTAATTAACTTAAGTAAATGTAGTTGAAAAGATTTTACATTCTTGATATTATTAAAACTATTATTTTTACTTGATATAATTATTAAGATAACAAGGTTTATCATATCTTTTATGTGAGAAGTTGTGTCCACACAATTAGAATGCAGCCCCTATACAGGCCATACATGTACAATGAGTACAGAATTGAAATTTGGCAATGGTGCTGACTATGGGTTGTACACAGGATGTATACAGCCTGTATAAATCTTGAATATGAGTTTACCATGGCTGCCTTCATACAAAGTCAACTTCGTTTAAAGTCAGCCATGGTTCTACACAACTTTTTCATGTGTTGGTACTTATGGACAGTGATCTTCTGTAAGGGAAGAATTATGCACACTCATGAGTGCCACTGGTATTACAACCACATAATTAATTGAGTTACAAATGTTTGAAAAACACCTATGTCACTGTCATCACTATAAGGGGCCATTCAAGTATTACGTGAGACGTTTTGGGAGGGATTGGGAGAGGGGTCCGGCTCTCCTTTTGTAGTCTTATGTACGGTGGGGAGAGGGGGTCCGAGACAATCTTACGTGAAGGTTTCTCGGGTTATCTCTTGGGTCTTGGTAATATTGACATCAATAGAAACAACGGCTTCAACTTAAGCAGGACTTGGCACCCAGTAATAGACAAAATTCAAAGAATTCATAATGGCCCCCTTAACAATGGAGCATCTGCGGCTATATATAACCATCAGGATCCTCGCTCGACTCATTATCCTGATGAAGATGGCTGAGTCAACCATCGAAATGTTGATCAATTTAAATAATTTTACCGGGTGTGAAACCCGAGAAACCTTCACGTATATAATTCGTCGGGAAAAACTTTAATCCTTTAAATCTTACGCAAGATTTTAATCACTCCATAGAGTTTCTTTATCACTTTTTAAATTGTTATTGGATGAAAAATCTTACTTTGTTTTGCTCACTGCAAAACAGCTTATAATTTCCTGCCCTTGATACACTGCTGCTCTGAATTCTCTTTCACACACAGATATCGCACAATGTTTCGCATCATGAGAGGCAATGCAACTTTGTGGCGTGACACAAACGCTCATTTGTATTTTACTGCTCACTAATCTGCAGTGTTCTGCATTCATGATTGGTTCATTAGTGCTTAACTTATGGCTAATAAAGTGAAAGATGACTTTCAGGGACTTCTCAATGCATTTAAGAAATGCTTTTCCCAGAATTGGCCCCAACTAATTCAATAGAATTCTGGAGTGATGTGAAAGGATAATTAAAATAAATAAAAATGAATTTTAAAAGCATAGTTATTGGTGAGAAAATTGAATGAGACAGCAACCAAGTTGCAAAGAAACAAGCTTACAGACTCTCCTTTTATCTGAAGGTTGGTTTATTTCTTAAAAGCATCACATTAACACGTTCAACGTGGCCACCATTCTTGGTTATTTAAATGGATAATAATAAAAAATGATTCTGCTTGGAAGAAAATCTTTCCATATCACACATGCATTGAATGTGTTCATCATTTAAGAGTATATCGGAGAATCCATGTCCAAGTGCACAAAAATTGACCTCACCCAATCCGTTTATTTTTTTGCATAATCATATGCCCTATAGAGAAATTTAGCCTGTACATTTTTAGCCAGATATCAATAAAGGTTTTTGACATAACAAAGGTTATTGTCACACCGAGAGATTCAAGTATTTAATCTCTCTTTCAAAAGGTCTAATAATTCAATCCTTTGCATTTTGTGTGATGAGATTTAATGAATAATATCCAGTTATAATTACTTATAGTTTGTTCTGGGAAAACTTAAAACGATCTCAATTCGGGTAAACTATGATAACAAACAATTTTTCATAGTTTTCAATCTATTTCATAAACCGTCCCCAGTATCAGTACGCCAGTGGTATGAGTTGATCTGCGAACTCCTGGTTACTGCATTGATTCATGTTGGAAGATGGCACACGTTTGTTCTATTGTCATACAACTCAAATAGCTTCAATATATCTTATGGTGAACATCCCTTCGAGTAGTCAAAATTGTACAAAACATAGGCCACCAAGAAGTTAATCTATGTGCACGGTTCCAAAACTTGAAGAAAACTAGGTAAGATGGAGAGGGGATCGGTTCATGAAATCATTCATTGTCTTACAAGGGGGGGGGGGAGGGGGGAGGGGAAGTTGAAGTGTGGACAAAATCGCCTTATGCAATACTTGAATTGCCCCTAAGTGTTAGAACTGCAAATTGTGCCAAGTCACTTACGCACTCCACAGTTTCTTAAGGTTGACAAATTATTAAATGATGGTCAGCTGACATAAAATTCACTTGTCATCAAACAAGCATAACTCCAATTTTCATAGCCGTGAAATATTCACACTTATACAGTGTAAAGGAAATTTTCTCTGTTTATTATACATGTTGCATTTAAGATTAACTCTGTCTTGCCTTTCAGTTTGCTACTGTATGCTATTTTAATAACAGAAAAGCAATGCTATCCAGAGGCCAAAATATTTTTCCAAACACTAACGCACCTCTACGGTAATTATCGAGAGGTATGGGTAGCATTTTATGTGTTCTTCATTTTAACAGAAGATAAAATTGGACAAGAAGAATGCATGAGGAATGGTAAGCTTTTGTTGGGCTCATCCAACTATCAGCTCTAGAATATTAACTAAAATTGATATGGCACATTAAAGAACATCCAAATATATTTCCTCCAAAGCATTTTCCATGAAAAACATCCATAAAGGCAATTTGTGGTGTTCCTACCCATACTTTTTATCATCCTATCAAGTACTCTTGGCGACACTTACAGAACTCTTCCTGAAGCATGCAGAACACTCACCGAATGTGTGAACATTCCCTGCACACTCCATCTTTTGACAGGGATGAATATAACGTCACAGAACTTCATCCCAAGGCATCTTTTAACAAATTGCAAATGACGAGAAATCATTAATATAACATATCATTTTTCTAGTTTTTAAGTCCTGAAAACCTTACGGATCCTTTCAGCAGGTCAACTATGGCTACACAAGGGATCTCACTGCCATCAGAGTGAGAAAGGTTGCCAAAAATGATATGTAATTGGTGCTTATCTCTTGTGCTTACCATTTATGCTCTCCTGATGAGTAATATAAACTGGATATTTAAAACTTCATTTGCTGGTATTCTAAGGTTGTTTTATTTACAAACTATCTTTTGTTCATTTTTTTACTCAGCATACTGTTTGATGGTATTCATCTCCATTTATTTTATACTACGGATGGTTAAAGGGAGTACAGATCAGCAAATTTCTCCAAAATTCTAGGAAGAGGCTAGCCAGAGTGTGGACTCAAAATTAGTCAAAAGAGTGAGCATCTCATTGTGCTAGACCAGTGGTTCTCACCCTTCCTAATGCCGCAACCCTTTAATATAGTTCCTCATATTGTGGTGACTCCCGGAAATATGGAAACCATCATAAGACCATCGGAAATATGTATTTTCCGATGGTCTTAGGTGACCCATGTGAAACGGTCGTTCGACCCCCAAAGGGGTCGCGACCCACAGGTTGAGAATTGCTGTGCTAGACAGTGGTGCTAAGTGCTTTGGACTACTTATGCGACATCATATGTTCGGCACTCCTGAACAACTAGTACCTTTAAAGCCCTCATCCACAGGGGAGGATGCCTTGGTAGCATTACTGGCTAAAGTACTCGCCACGATGTTGAGGAATCCAGGTTCGAGTCCCGGTCAAGGAGAATCATTTTTCCTCTGTGGATTATCCCACCTACAGCATTTCTTTAGGCGAAATAGTCCTGTTTTAGGTTAGTTCTGAGATAGCATTGAATCTGTTTCTCTGATGAAATCTTTTCTCCTTACAAATAATAAGCTCCCAAAAGTGAACTGACAGCACTCCATTGGCCGATAAAGCAGTACCTATTAATGAGCTGGAGAGACATGAAAGAGGTAGCCAGTCCATACCTTGAAGCTGCCTCCTTGTTTCTGAAGATAAACAGCCTGAAGGTGAGGGAAAATCCATCAAAGAATCAGATTATGAGAAGCCACGATGAAATGTGACATAGGTCATTTTTACGGTTGCATTTGCATTGAGGGTGAAAATTTGGGAAAGTAAGGATAAGCCATCACTGAAGTTGTTGAGCAACTGCATTTGATGGAAGAAACAAAGAATAATAATTTTTATTCCAGAGTGAATTATTACGACATACATACAGAAAGCTAAGTCTATTTGTAGTGAAATTGATGGGACCCAAAAGTTTTCCATTTCACTATAAAGAATACCATGCACTGGTATCCTTTTTCATACCATTTGCAACATACCATTTCTCTACGGCCGTGCAGAAAACTTTGTCACCTACCATTCTTGCTGAGATGGGCAGCATATTAAAGCACTTAATAGCCACATTTTCATATTTAAATGATTTAGCCAGTTTACAATGAGGCATGTCTAGTTTGTGGTTGGCTCTAGTGCCGTGGTTATGTACATCAGCCCTTATTGAGTACATGTGCAGATTTACTTTAATGTACAACAGAATATGAAATATATAAGGGCTATATACAGTCATTATGCCCAATCTAACAAAAAGTGGTTTACAATGCTCATTAAATCCTGTGTTAGTGATTACCCTAACCGCCTTCTTCTGAAGTAATAATATCAGTTTTACATCTGAGGCATGCTCCCAAAGTCTGATACCATATGTAAGGTGTGATTGAAAAAATGCGTAGTATGCATTAAGAAGATTGTCTTTGGTACCACACCATTTCAGTTTTCTGATTAAGAACAGGGCTCTGGCAAGTTTTTTTCCGAATGTTAAAAATGTGAGAACTCCAAGTTAATTTGGGGTCAAGGTGAAAGCCAAGAAGTTTAACAGCTTCATTTTCTAGTGTAACATGTTGAAGGGAACAGGTTAAAAATTGGGTTTTCATTGGATTCATAAAGAATCTATTAGCTGAGAACCAATCGTTTGCTTGAGCTAGGGCATCAGATATCATTTTAGTTGTCTCAGTGGGATTGATACCCTGATGCAAGAAAGTTGTGTCATCAGCATACAGGACACAATCAGTGGATACATTCGCTGGTAGGTCATTGATCATCAGTAGGAATAGGAGGGGACCAAGTACAGATCCTTGAGGCACCCCATGCCAAACCTTGAGGAATTCTGATTGGGTACCATTGACCTGTACCAGCTGCTTGCGATTCCACAGATATGAGGACATGAATTCAAATTCAGCACCCTGGAAGCCATAGTCCTGTAGCTTCTGTAGAAGCATTATGTGATCAACACAGTCAAAGGCAGATGACAGATCACATAGGGTAATTGATAATAATAATATATTTTATTTGTCCGGCGATTTGTTGTTACAAATATAGGACATCTATGCTATGATATCTACGCTATGATAAACTATGCTTTTCTTCAAATGCATTGATAATTTGCTTAATTATACAATCAACTGCTTGAGTTGTGCTTTTGCCAACTCTGAACCCAAACTGAGTTGATCTAATTAAATTTAGGGATTCAAGGTGGTTCACAATTTGAGTGTGAGCAGCACTTTCAAAAATTTTAGCAAAAACTGGGATGATGGAGATTGGACGGTAGCTACTAGGCAAATTTATATCGCCATGCTTATAAACAGGAATCACCTTTGTGTATTTGAGGCTGTCAAGAAAATTACCTGATTAAAAGCATGAATTGATGACTGTTGCAAGAGGACATGCTATTGAGTGAGTAACTGACTTGATTAAGTTACTAGAAAGACCAAATATATCCTTACTGTTGGAATTTTTAAAAGATTTTACTGCTCTGATTATTTCCAACTGTGAAGTTTCCTTCCACCGAAAGGGGATACTATCGGTATGGAAATTCTGAAGGAGTTGGACAGAAGTCACCTTACTGTTGCTGACACAAGGAAGAATGCTCTCCACAGAGTTAATAAATGATGCATTAAGAACATGAGCCTCAATTGGTATTTCCTTGTGCATGGTGGACAAACCTGTTTCCCTCTTAATGACAGACTGCCTTGCATTTATTCGAAGCATTAGCTATGTAATTATTGTTGGAATTGTATTTAGGTAGGATTAGTTTAGCATGATATTCCTTTTTAAGTTTATTGTAGTGTTTTTTGAGATCATCGGTACAGGCTATTTCATAATGTTGATAAGCATTTAGTAAAGTCTTCCTCATTTGTTCATGCTTAATGGTGTAACAATTGTGCTGTGGGAATTTCTTATGTGAAATTTGAATTGATTTTTGGGGAAATTTCTGTCCGAATAACAGGATAAAATGTCCAAAAAAGCAGTGAAACCTCTTTGTCCATCACCATATTCAACCAAGGAGTCCCAATCAGTTGCACTCAGAAGATTATTTAGAGTTTCAAGTTGATGAGGTGTTATTTGCCTAATTAAGATGGTTTTGGAGGTTTTCCTTATTAGTTCGCGCCCAACTTTGACATTCTCTCCTTGTATCTTAACTTTCCAAGGCCAACTCATTCATAATACATAAATATATTTAGGGTAAAACTACATATAGCAGAAGCCGGTTAGGTGGAAATTCAATATGCACATGGAAGATAAAACTGAAATTTAAAATACACACCATAAAGCATACTATTGCATGAACTTTGAAGTTACATGCATACAAATCAGGTTAAAAGGATAAAAATGTTGTTTTGGATGACAAAAATGAAATAGAGGACACAAAGATGAAATTGAGACAGCCCAGAAATTCTTTCAAAACTAATCACACATATAAGAGCAATTAAGAAAGACAGAGCACTCAAACCTAAGAATAAAAATATATGAACTAACTGCTTTAAACTAAATATTTGTCTACACTACATAGTTTGCAGAAATGGCTTTGGCACAAGAACTTGCCCAGACTCAGAATGCAGAATCAACTTGCTACATCTATTACTCAGCAGTTCTTAGCTTCTTAAAAGGAGATTTTCATGATGCCATTTCTCAACTGGAAAAAATTATTCCAGAATGTAAGGTGAGTGTAAATATTGTACAGCAACCCAGTAAACACACATGGCTGCAGCAGCGCTCCTGACACCCGTTAGCAGCGCATTCGACATTCAAAAAAGGGAAGTTTAGGAGTGCTAGGCGCGCTGCAGAAGTGCCTTCGTGATAGCTGCAGCGCTACCGCGCAGCGCATCAGATGCGCATCTGCAGCATTTTGTGTTTACTGGGAAGTGTGAACAGTTAACATTCAATTAGTAATACGTACATACTAGAGCAACAGCTTTTTCAAAACACATGATTAGGTATTCCATTGATTTTACACATTTCTCTCTATTAAAATGTGCATGTACGAAATTTACACAAAAAAATTCAGTACAAAACACTTCCAAGTAAAATTAATAAACTATACAATTTCCAATAAGGTGCTCAATGTGCTAAGATTTTTCCCTAGTGTGTTTCTCGGCAAAAGCAAGTTACAACGAAATGTCTCATGCCTAAACTGAGCCAATCAAAATAAAGAATTAAATTTTGGAGGGGCAGGTATGACCCAGATAAATCAATGAACCAAGGGCTGGTTAAGGGCTAAAGTTAATTATGACTTAAAATTGATGGAAATAAAATGGTGATGAGTCAGTGATATCACAATACTACATGGACCCATTTTCTGAATAAAACCAAATCTAAATATCGCACTTATGTGCACTTGCGGGTGACTCCATAAAGGTAACTACCGTGGCTAGTCCCGGTATCCTCAATTCTAAAATTATTAAAAAATAAGAAGTTTGTGTGATACAGAGATAAAAGTTCCATTTCACACCTGGCTAAAAAACATAATTATTACTGATGGTGAACTCTTCTCGGGCTCTCCTCCAGGTCTGTGAATTGCTGCCAATGAGTCCTTTGAAACAGTTGAGAGCCTTAGAAGAGTTCCCTGGGATAGCAACAGTAATTATGAAGTAATGTTGGATGGCTTCCAGTGTTCCACCATGTTATTTGTCTTCAAATGACGACAGTTTCGTCCTCGTTCCAGAGGACTTCTTCAGGTCGAAGTGATTCCGTGAGATTTGGCCGAGTCCGTGAGATAGGCAGGTTTGTCGGGTCACGTGTGCTGTGATTGGATGTGATTCCGGCACGTTCTGATTGGTCTGATTCTCCAAGGTCTTTTTCAGGACCATTGATCTGGTTACGGGTGTTTAGGAATAATCTCTTCCTTGTGCTGGAGAGGGTATAGCCTTCTTCCCTGTTGAAGTTGTCCGGGTTCTTCGTAATTTCTACGGCTTCCCGTATTAGTCTAGGGAAGTACGGGTTTTCCATGGCGATGATCTTCGTTTCTTGAAAGTTGATGTCATGGCCAGGTTCAGTCCAGGCATGTTCAGCCACTGGCGACAGGTGGAATTGCTTCTTCATTAGTGCCCTTTCATGCTCCTTCAGCCTGCATTTAAGAGAAATCCCAGTTTGGCCAGTGTAACATTTTCCACAAGTGCATTGGATCCGGTAGACTCCTTCGTAGAGATTGTGTGGTAACTTGTCCTTGGGAAGCAGGTCGCCGATTTTCTTGACCGTGCTGAATCTCGTCACGATGTTGTGTTGGGCAAGGATCCTCGATATCTTTTCCGTCGTTCCTGCTGCGCATGGAATTGTGGCATACACCGTTGCTTCCTTGTCCTCATCGATCCTTTTTGGGGCCATGACTCCATTGTCCTTCTTGGTCATTTCTTTGAGGACCCTCCTCCTGGAATACCCGTTATTCTCCATGGCGGCTACTGGATGTTCTTTCTCTCTGGGAAGAGACTCTGTATCGGAGATTGAGTATGCTCGGTGTAGGTGGGTTTTCAGAATGGAGTTCTTCTGGAGTGGGTGGTGGTGTGATGTGGCATTCAGGTACAGGTCCGTGTGGGTTTTCTTCCCGTACACGATGTGACCCAGGGTGCCATCTGGTTGTTTCTTGACCAGTATGTCTAGGAAGGGTATCTGGCCGTTTTCTTCTGTTTCCATCGTGAACCTTATGGCGGGATGCTGTGCGTTCAGATGTTTCAGGAATGCAGTCAGCTCTTCCTTCCCATGTGGCCAGATGATGAATTAGTCATCCACGTACCGCAGCCAGAGGTTGGGTTTCTTGTGGAACAATTCTATTGCCTTCTTCTTAAACTCCTCCATGTAGATGTTGGCTATGGCCGGAGATAGTGGGGACCCCATTGCAGCTCCCTCTGTTTGCTGGAAGTAACGACTATTCCTTTGGAAGTAGGAATTTCTGAGGCAGAATTCGATCAATTCTGGGTAGTCCTTGAGTAGACCATTTGTCGTTAGGCCTCTGATGATTTCAATGGTATCCGGGACATTAGTGAAGAGTGAAGCTACGTCGAAGCTCAAAAGTAGGTTGTGACTACTGGTTCTCATTTCCTCAATGATATCAATGAAATGTGCTGAGTTCTTCACGTGTGAGGTCATCCTTTCGATGTATGGCTGGAGAGAATCTGTCAGGCATTGCGGCAGCTTGTATGTCGCGGTGTCTATGTTGCTCATGATCGGTGGCAGTGGACTGTAGGGACTGTATGTAAGTATGGACTGCCAAAAATTCACAATCTTTGTGAATTTTTGGCAGTCCATACAGCCTGGGTGGTTTGACTACTGATGGTAGTAGATGCCGTTTGTCCTCTATTGGTATTGAGGACTGTTTAATTGTTGACCTTGTCAGCCTCTCTATCTTCGCTGTTGGGTCTGATGGTAGCTCTTGGTATTTGCTGTCATTGACCAGGTCCAAGATCTTCTTCTCGTACTCCAGCTTAGAGATGATAACTGTGGCATTCCCTTTGTCAGCTGGGAGTACGAGCAGCTCCTTGTTGTCCCGAATTTCTTTCATGGCCCGTAGTTCTGCTGCCGTGATATTGAACTTCGGTGGTTTGGCTCGTTGGAGAATGCGGGTCACATCCCCTCTTATTTCATCTGCGGTTGCTTTTGGAAGTTTCCGGATGAATGCTTCAACAGCGGTGACTATTTCTTCCTTGGGTATGGCATCGGGTGTAATGGCGAAGTTGAGGCCTTTGGTCTGACCAAAGACCATGGTGACTCAGACCAATCGGAATGAGGTGGGAACCAATCACAGCACACGTGACCTGCCAAACCTACCTATAAACACTCAGCCAACTCTCACGGAATCACTTCGACCTGGAGATGCCCTCTGGAACCAGGATAAACTGTTGTCATTTGAAAACAAACAATGTTGTGGAACACCAGAAGCCATCCAACATTACTTCATCATGAAACACCGCAGAAGCCCACGTCAGAATAACAGTAATTATTTTTTGTATTTTTTTGAGAAAAATACACAATATTCATGATTCCTTCACTACCTACTAAGTTTCTTTTTCATAATCTTCCATAATAAGTTCAATTAATCGGTACAGGATGAATAAATTCTTTCCAATTGCTAAGAGCCACATGGCTTGAGATACTAGACTGACAATGGATTTTATCAGTTTATGTTCACAATCTCTCCTTCTCACCTTCCTGATTTATTTAACTGTAAATAATGATATTCATTTGAAATCAGATTTCAATGACAATGAATTTTGTTCTCATCAGGCCTACCCCCCATGGTGTCTTGCTGGACAAGCCTATTTTAAACTTGGAATGGCTAAGAAGGCTTATGACAGCTTGCGATTCACAATCCACTGTCTCAATCCTCCATCTGATTATCACATGCTGTATCTGAGGTGAGAACAATGCTTATTATTCACAAGTTCCATTAACTAATTACTCCTCATAGCCTCAAATCAAGTAAATCAATTACTTTCAGGATGGGACAGCTATATAATAATGAGGAACAGTATGATATGGCCACTGAAATGTTCATAAATGCTTGCCAGTTTTATGGCTCACCGTACTCTTGGAGGCTGGCTGGCCAAGCTGCATACGAGGTTAATTTCATTCACATTGCTCTTAGAAATGCACTAATTATTTTAAATTTTAGAGGAAGTACATAAATGCAACAGGCTTTCCTTTTGGCGACAGAATGAAAATTATCAGGCAGCAGAATTGTGCTTAAGTGAATCAAACATACTTGATAAATGCAACCCAAACACTTGGGCATTACTCGCATTGGTCAACCTATCATTGAGACAGAAAGAAACATTCCAGATCTGTTACAGGCAAGCCTTTCTGGTAAGAATGAAAGGATGGACTGAGACTGTCTTAAGAACCACCGAGACCAGAAAGACAGACTGTTGAGGAGGCCATTAACACATCTTTTGATTTTCAGCTTAAGTTTGACGATGAACAGATAGAGGCAAAAATCTGCAAAGTGAAGGAGGAAGTTTTCCCTGAAGACACAGACTAATAGTTACAAACTGGAATCAAGATTGACTCAAATGTCATGCTTTAAAATACCAGACGGGATTCAGAGAGAGGAAATAAAAAAGTATAAACTTTATGTATGGAATTCAAGATTTTGTAATTGTGAATCGACATAAAATCCAAATCTGTAAATAACTTGTTTCCTAAGACTGATGAGCCCAACACTTAGCTCCATTATGCAGCTTTTAATTTAGGGATATTAAATGAACACACAGGTAATGTAGTTAAATCTGAATTTTAATTTCTTACCAAACAACTACATCAATAATATTTTCCTTTTCAATATCAAAATTATGACAGTTAAAAAAGTTTCACATTTTTTACTTAAAATGGCTGCACAAACATGACCACATGAGTATTATAACATAAGTGTGTATTCTGTTCACTACAAAATGGAAAGGAACTACATTTTACTCGCCAAACATTCTGAGTATTGACATTTAAAGAAGCAAAATGAATCTTTTATTAAGCCCGAATAACTTATTTTTACTCTTGAAGCTGCATCTGATGGCGAACGATGAAAAAATAAATAATCTGCATTGCACAGAATACACAATGCATTATAAATTCAAATAATTCAGCAAACACACCATTCCTGTTCTTTGTGCCATCTGGGATACCAATGTATGCCTCCACTAATGACATTGGGTTTCCCTGGCAGAAACAATCTAGTTAGCAGAAAGGCCATGATGGAGTCAGAAAAACAATTCCACCAAAATGGGGCTATGAGCAGAGTGAATAGCGCCACTGATTCACTGGCCTTCACTCTTTTCACAGCTTATAAATTTTTACCTTTGAAAGAGTTAAAGATTAGTGATACTGTGCGTTGGGATTAACTGATAACTAAAGTAAATCCTTGAACTGTGTCTGAAATGTGTTTCACTAGAATATAAATCCATCAATTTGAAGAAATATAGCCTACAAAAGACTTGAAAACATTTAAATGTACACTGGGATGTGGAATCCACCAACTGCACATACAGGAAAATGCACATTTGGATTGGTATATAAACCAATATCCTTTGAAAGTCCAAAATTAAATATGGCCAGCAACACCCACAGCAGACATTTAAACTGATACAATCACCGTTAAAAATGCATTTGATGACACTACCCATTGAGTAAATATAAAATGTGTGCTCAGTAGTAAAGGAAAAATGTGAAAGTGAAATTATACAGAAAGAATACTCAATAACAAAAGATTTACTTAATAAAAAAACTAAACATATTTGGCTAATTTCATGGATGCTTTTATTTGGTAAAACTGGTACAACCACTTTTGACCAAAGGATTGTAGTCATTCGTAGATAAAAATGAAAATCAGCGTGAGAAATGTGAAATTAAGGAACCCTAAGAAAAACTTAAGTAACAACATTTCTGAGGAAAAAGAAAATTAGGCTAATCACAAAAGTAAGGGTGCGAACTTGAGCAGGTAGATATACCGTATATACTTGAGTATAAGTCGAGAAATTTCATCCTTTTTTCGGCCAGCGATAACCTACCTTCCACTTATAATTGAGTCACAGAATTAGGTGACTTTTTCAGGGTTAATATTTCTGCGTATCAGCAGCATAAAAACCATATACACCTCTAATACTTATAAACTATGGAGAATTTTGGCAAGAACTGTGTTAGATTTTATTTCTAATTTTTGTATTCGGACCTACCAAAGCTAAATACACTTGGTACATACTTCCCCTTGATTGTATGGGTGGGCGAGGGCCTTCTGGAGCCCTACTGGCACTTAGACTCCCTTGGGTCCATTGTGCCATCCCACGTTTAACCTGCCTGCCACTTGCACATAGGGGACAAGAGCACTGCGGTAGAAGTATGGATGAGGGTCACCCCTCCAACCCCCATCCGAGCCCAACATTGATTAACTTCGGTGATCTGATGGGAACCGGTGTTTCAACATGGATAGGCCCTTGCCTAACTTCCCCTTAGCGATAATAATCCATTCCACAAGGAAAATTCTATTGTACAAAGATATTAAAGATAAGTAAAAGATATTATTGATAAAATTGAAAGCTGGTATTTCCTCTTTTCAATGTTTGTCACTCTTTGCTTCAATGTTCATCCATGCACCTTAAATGGTTTGATTTTTTTAATCGAAAAACAACGAGATCAATCAATAAAATGTAGAAATTTATAATAACTTGTATGAAGGTTATTCTTGACCACCTTAATTATAATTGAATGTTTGAATTGTAGACCAAAGCTCCAGAAAAACAAACATTCCATTGAAATTAATATGGCAATTTTCCACAGATAAAGATTTATTCGACCTGGTTTCCGATGCACTGCATCATCATCAGGTACACAAAGTTTGCAAATCATGGTATGTGCATACACATATACAAGAGAAGGCGGAGGGGAGGAGGTTAGTGAAGTAGAGGGAGGGGAAAGTGTATCAAGTGGGGGAGGGAAGAAGGGATGAGTATTAATTGCACCAAAACATATGATTGTACATTTGAAATGTGAAAAACCCAAGAAAGTTCGTTGGAGTGATGTCCCGCAGTGTCGAGGGAGGGGGGGAAAAGAATTTGAAAATTATCCACTTTGTCACTGAATACTGGGGGAATTTGGGGGGCTTGGGTACACAACAGTAAGATAACATTATGTACAAACTGTTATGTACCCAAACCGTCTAATTTTCCATTGCTTACCCCCTCTACACACTGTGGGACATAGCTCCAACAAACTTTTTTTTTGGGTTTTTCACATTTAAAATTAACAACCATATTCTTGTGTAACTAATAATCATCTCTCCCTCTACTCCCCTAATTCCCCCCCCCACCCACCTTCTCTTGTATATATACCATATTTACAAAATTTATATACCTGATGATGATGCAGTGCATCAAAACCCAGGTCAAATAAATCTTTATCTGTGGAAAATTGCAATATAAATTTCTACATTATGTTGGAATTCCACAAATCCATACCTCCCTTTTTGTGAGATCAATCAATTTTTTGCACCTCAACTTCTACTTGAGTCACAGATTTTTGTAAATATTATTACATATATATATATTGGCCCGAAAAGAAGTCTTCCACTTATCGAAGATATAGAGTAGGAGGGTTACCTGGGTAGCAACTCGGAAGTAAATGGGCACAGTGGAGGGGATATTAGGACAAAACTCCATTAGCAAAAAAGGCATTAATGAATTTAGAACTAATGACAGGTTGTGTCATGATGCTCAAAAAAGGCTGCGAACAGTCTACAATGGATTATTGCATTGCCTGCAGCATTACCCTGAAGACTGAGGAAAAAGGATGACAGTCCTGGGCTAGACGATGAGGAAATTTTTCATTGAAGGAATGAAAATAGATTGGGTACATTTGAGATTTGGGCATTGAGGAGAATGGAGAAGGTGCGATGGGTGGAAAGAACGACAAACAAAGAAGTGACGGGCATGGTGAGAGAAGAGAGGAATCTCCTGGGGGGAAATAGGCAGGAGAAGGCAGAGAATACAGCTGGAGGAGGTAGTAATGGGAGAGGGGATGGTGAGGGCCATAATGTAAGGGAGGACAGTGCCGTCCCTAGGGTAGTGCGACAAGTGCCGTCTATCACGGTCCCGCACGGGCTTGCCTTTTCCAGACGGTGAGGTGAAACCCGCCCATTTTCCAAAATTGCCAACTACTTAGAACATATGTAAATTTCTTGAAATCATTAGCCATTTTGTAGGTTATTTTCCTTCGTTCCATGAAATATGCTTAAAAGATGCTACAATATGAAAATGGGGATGCAAAGCGAGGGGGAGCCTGACTTTTGTTCGCACAGGGCCGCTCAATCCCTAGGGACGGCCCTGAGGGAGGAGGACATTGGGCAAGAGTAAGAAAGGCTTTGGGGACTTTCCATTTAAGGTATTGAGGTTAGCGCACATCGGAAAACATCAGCACACTTTGGCACACACTAACGACGTTGAATGGAATGATGTGCACTGCCGGAATGTTTGGTAACCTGCTGGTATGTTGCATTCTGCAGTTGGACAGCAGTCATGGCCAAATTTTTTTTTTTATTTGACAACACCCCCGAAAACAGCCACTCCTTGGGCCTTTACATCAGGTGTATTAACAATTCATAAAGGACAACCCAAACAACCATGTTCTGGGAAGTGAAAAATCCTCCCCAGGCGGGATTCGAACCCGCGACCTTTGGGTTAGCAGGCGAGGACGTTACCCCGCCGCCACCGAGAAGTTTAAAGTTGTTGAATTCGCTCTACATAAGTATTTAAAAACGTTAGGTTTTCGCCGCTGAGTAATTAAAAACCTCACAATGTGCATGTTTTGTGCCTTTACTGAAAATAAAAAAATTGACAATAATCATGGATGCCATTATCGATGTTCTTTTGTTGTTTAGCGCACATCAACTTTGCTCCCGATCTGTTTTGAAGTGCACTACCTAGTGCGCAGGGTCTGAATCACAAATATAAAGTAAGTTCGCTGTTGTGTTACGAAGTGATTAGCACACTAGAGGGAATGGATCGAAGGCACCCTTTATGAATGAGATGAAGAGAGGCAGGATGTATGGAGAGTTAAAGAAAGAAACCTCATAAGTAGATAGGGTTCTTTGGTTTTTGAAACATTTTAGAGATGATCGTGACTCCATCAATGATTACCTTAATCCGTAGAAAACATCAGGAGAAAAGGCTGGTATAAATACACGTCAGTTTGAGGAGGAAGGGGAGGGAGGTTGTTGGAATCAAACAGACTTCTTCAAGGACAATTTTGAAGAAACGTTATTTACACTCCAAAATGAAGAGCACACACAACATTATTAGATAAGAGATCAAAAGAAACAGACAGACAACAATTCACTAAATTCTTTGATTAACCCAATAAAATTTACTAGGGAAAAGGAAACTAATGGTACGCTCAATTTCCTAGGCCTCACCATATCTACAAAAAAATAATTCCTCTGACTTCCCCTTTTTTTAGGAAAATCTCATAAAACTATGAATTTGTTCCAATTGCAGCCGCTAGCACTCATAAAATTTCAGCATTTCATTTCCTTTCCATGTCTGTTAAACGCCCCACTTTCTGAAGAAAATTTCAGCCGTGAAATAGACAATAAAATAGATTGACTAGAAAAATTGTTCAGGTGTAAACATGACCAATCATATGCTAAAAAAATGCCTGCTCAGTACTACGAAACTAGTGCAGTCTGATCCGATAAAATTGAAACAAGATGGTTCAAACTCTAATGTGAGCATTATCTGAAAAAGTAATAAAAAGTTCCCAAAGGACAAATTTATAGCAGATGCTAAATGTAAGAACTTAAGGTCCTTACTCAGCAATACAAAAGAATAAATCCTAAGGATAGACAGCAGTGGCATGTACAAACTGAAGTGTGATGTCTTTCCTGGGACATATTAAGTCATCTCTGAAACTATGCATGGAAGACCACAATCAGAAATACATCAAGGGCAACATTAAGCTGTCCCATTTTGCAAAGCATCTTTGGGAGGACGACCACAGCACCAATTTCATTCCAGAAGTCCTAATTTTTTGACCTAAATGTTCTCATTTACAGCAGGAGACAGTTGGCAGCCCTACATATTTCAGCTCAATATCACTTCCACATTTGTACCTAAAGATGTAGTCAGTGTGATGAAACTACCGTTACCAAGTAAAAACATCCGTGGAATAAGCCAAGTGTCTAAAAATGTTCACAACCAATAAATTCCTCTAAATTGTCAAGAAATCATCAAACTAAGGATTTAATTGCAGAGCACAACAACAAAACAGCAGCCAGTGCATAAACCACTCAGCCAACCACACTCACTCAATCATAATTAGCAGCTAGTGACCAGAGTGAGTGAAAGAGAGACATGGGTACTTATTAAGGTGGTTTGAGCGAGATAGTTCCCTAGTCATAATGGAGACCATATTCAAATTTTATTTTTTGATTTCAGCGTCTGTAAGAAGTATGAAATAAATATTGTAATATTATTGACTCAAATATATAGTTATATTTAGACCCAAATTCACAGTAATTAAATAAATAAAGCTACATAAGTCTTTAACTTGACTCATTTTTTTCCGCCGTACTGCTGAAAACCCTACAAAATAGCAGGTTTATTTGCGATTCTGTAAAAACTACTGTGGTGACTATTAGTTTATTTTTTGCAAATTGTTGACAAAACATGCAATCTACACACAGTTAGTTTTTTGACGAAATCTAGGTGCTAGAAGTTCCTAATTTGTTTAATATTCTCCCTCCGGAGCGGACAGCCATAATCTATCCCATGTAAAACAGCTTACCTTTTCTGGCAAATTGCTCGAAAAGTAGTTCGGCAAGGGGTTAATATTTTGATATAATTGGAAAGATGAGAGTTTTTTCTTAAAAATGAGGCCAAATTCATCAAATTCTAGGTGAAGTGATTTTTCGCTCAAACTACCTTAAGGATGAGTTGATTCCAAATGTCGATTCTCGATTCCACCGATTCTCAGGCTTAGAATCAGTAACGAGAATCGATCGCCTAAAGTCGATTCTGATTCCATCGATTCCAGATAGATAAATATTTTAAACGTAGACTATAAGCCGAGGGTATATTTGCTATTTGTCCATGAATATACTTTTTGAGTAACTTGATTGTCTTTATTATTTTATTCCAGCCAGTACTTGAAATTAAATAACAGTCGTATGGCTACTGGTACATATATCAATATCCCATCTGTTATTAGGAATAAGAATCGATGGAATCGGAATCAAGAATCGATTTTAAAGAATCGGAATAAAAAAAAAGTGGAATCGACTCTTCCCTAGTACTTATAGATAAAATCAATGAGGGACACAGAATAGTTTATAAAAATAAACTAACAAGATCCCAGTAAAATGCTGTTCAGCGATTAAAGCAGATAATATTACTGCTTTTCATTAATGCTAGATATCTTCTTTTACATTAAACATACAAATGTAAACAATTATGACCATATCACATAGAGCAGGCAGACTTCAAAGGCACAACATTCAAAAAAGTATGAGCAATGTTGTATGGACTGATAAGAACAATGTTCCACCTTTACTGTCATCTAGTCATACATTCCATTGAGCAACTCTTAAGATTAAAAAAAATAGTAAAATTCTTTTTGACTCAAGTAGCATTTAACTGAAAATATCCAAACCTTTTGTGGACAGAAATGCAATAATGAAATATGTATTAAAATATGTACTTTAATATAAAGTTTTAACTTCTGCTAAATAACAAGAATAACAAAAATGATTTAATAATAAATAAAAATAAAATTCATTAACAGAAAATACTTTTCTGGAAAATACAATCCATAGAATTTCATTAAAAGTTACTAATATAACTAGCAATATTAAAACTATACACTTATAAAATTTGTTTTGCTCACACTTAAATTATTTTCTTCTGATATAAATTATCAAAGCATAAATTAATTACCAATAATATATCCCCTGAAATTCTTCAGGAACAAATCATCTATGATTATTCTGCCTTGATTCTGAAGGCACACAACACTTAATAAAGTTATCATTTAGACAACAAGGTTAGAGACCCTCTTGGGATGACATCCTCGATTTTTTCCTGGGACCTAAATGATTAAGTTGCAAGCACCACTGCAGAGGGAAGAACCATCAGACCCATCTTCATGCTTTGGTCGGATCAACTGCTTCTTCCGTGGCTCTCGTAACGTTGGCCTCATTGCCTACTTGCTGACTGTTTTCCGCAGCTTCTTCATCCTGACACTCATTTTTCTTTCGCTGCAATTCTGCTGGATCAGAAGGCACACACAAGGGAGACTGGTCAATTCCACCATCAACAGTCAAGACATTCACTGAATCACCCCCTTCTTTGTCAGTGCTTGGCTCCTTTGGATTGCCCACCAAATCCCCAAGTACATTTGATCCTGCATCATCCTCGGCTAATTTAGGTGCATGAGTGGTAGGCTCCACTGTAGCTTTCGAATCACTTCCTCTGGCCCTCACTTCGTCACCTGGAGCTTCCTCTTCAACAGCAGGGTGATCATCATTAACTGCGTACTCATTCTCCACCTCCGTTACTGAAGTCACTCCTTCCCCGTGAGATAATTCTTCTTTTAGTAGTGAAGTGATTCTTTCACTGCTCAATAGTTCAGTGGTTTCTAAAGAGGAACTACCATTTTTCCCTCGGGCTGCTTCATACACACCACTACATATGCCTTCTTCCTCCGCATCGATAATATCCTTATTCTGCAGCAACATTTCAGCTTCCTCATCAATTTCTTCATGAAAATCTTCAGTTTGCTCATGAAATTCTTTATTTCCCTCTCCACTCTTCTCGCTCAAGTCATCACCTTTCACAAAGGGTGCTCCCATTACGTCGGATGTTTCTTCCTCGTAGCCACAATCAGTGACGTGACCTCTTGGGATGGAGATATCACTGCTGTCTGATTTCTTGGCCACGTCGGCATCGGAACAATCGGCACTCTCGTTGCCACTAGTGGTCGCGACATCCTCCCACGAATCGTCTCCGCCCTCAGAGACATTCTCACGAGAACTCTCCCTCGAGAGCTCCCTCTTCTCGGTGACAGGGCTCTCAACTTCCCTCTTGCTCACTGGAGGTGGAGCTTTTGGGGCTGATGGCTTCTTCTTCGGGCTGGCCAACTCACGACTAAAGCCTCGCCCTGGTGGCAGTGGTGGCTTTTTCAAGGAAGCCTCGTCCCTTGAGGGGAGTGAAGCTGCCTCCCTGGGACTGAATGCAGGGGGAGCCCTTCTGTGGAATACAGGAGCATGGATTTCCTTCTCATCTTCCGACTGACTACTGTAACTCAAGCGGGGCTTCTGCCTCGGGCCCACGCGTCCAGTCCCAGCTGCATTTACTGGGTTCACTGAAAGGGGTTTGGAAACAGGAGATAAAAATCATTCCCACATAGGTATGTGCACAGCATAATGCAGCACGATGTACGCAACTGAGGTAGAATAAGAAGCTTCATACCTCCAAGCAAACCTCCCCATCGCTCCAACATTTAGTTAGTCCAGGATAACCCATGAAAAAGGTATGATATTCACGTATTTAATTTTATGAAATACTATTGAAAATATTTTGTTTTCTAACCTTGCATGAACATATAGGCATTTATAGTGCATAATTTAGTGTTACATGGGCATGAAGATGGATCTTGCTCATAAATTGCAATTCATACTTTGCACCGTGAGAAAGAATACTATCATGCAAGTGAGCAGTTGCACTTCATTAGTTATGATTAATATGATGGGAACTTAATGATTCCAGGAGTACAACTGATTGGGAAATAATTAAAAACACAAGGCAGTGGATTCATTTTGAAAATATAGGAGTAGGGCTCTCAGCTACAATTTCATCTGAAGGGCTCTCTGCCAAAGGATACACCAGCAAAACCCTCGCTGATGTCCTCTCCATCATGATCTATATTTTAAGTCACAATTCCAGCAGCTCGAGCATTCTTTTCCTCTCCTAAACACCTGCTCAGAGGTGGTTAATGCATTCTCCCATGTCCACCCTTTGATTTAGTGTATTAAATAATTGCACAATGTGTTGCAAACATTTTTATCAGGGAATGGACCAGGATCCAATTAAATATTTCCGTAGCATTCCTGCTGGTTACGATAGCACTACGCATACAGAACCTGATGACATCCCTCCATCCACCTCTACTCTCTGTCAAGAAACACTACACTCCAATGAACAATATTTATTAAATGAATAATAAGATAATAAAATACATCAAAGGGGTTGCTGTATTAAATGTTAAATGTATTAACTAGCATGCTGCATTGTTAGAATATGAAGCCTACTTTTGTTTACACTTGAGCACAATATCAACGCACAGAAATGAGAGGACCACTGTTGCAAGTAAATGTAAGAACCTATTGCAGATACAGATAACCGTGGCACTGCTGTATATACAACCAACATAGGTTTGTTCCAAAGAGCAAACACTGCCTGCTCAAAAGTAGTGCAACGGACCCACAAAGTCCCTTCTCTGCAGTAAAACTGATTTATCCATAAGTCTCATTATCCAAGATCAGCATAGATTAATTGAAAGGGTCATTTACCTGCTCCATGACTACTCCCCAAACCACATCCCACTCCCCAACATCTGAAATGTTGTGCCAAAAGCTCAACCCTAGCATTGCACCAGTCACATCTGGCCATACATTCCTTTTTGCAGGGGGAGATGTTTTCTTTCATTTCGAGCATTGACTGCTGTAGCCCACAATCCAGATGGGTCAAGAGAAAATATTTCTGACACAAATACCACAAAAATATGCATTAATACAGTGGAGAACAGCAAGATTTGTTAAAAATTGTTACGATAAACTTAGAAGTGTTACCGAATTCTTAAAGGAATTAGGGTGGGAATCTCTACCTGATTGAAGAGAAAAATATAGGTAAAATCTTTTGCGCAAGTTCGAAGCACACAAGGTTTTCCCGGACATTCAACATATTTTATTTATTTAATCAAAATGTCCACATACAGCACTGTTGCCAATTTACAGCGGCCCAATAACAAACGTACATAAGAAAACAGATACAATAAAAACATAACATAGAAACTTCAAATAGAAATCTAGAAAACATCACATTTTGCTACAGTCAAAGTATTACAGGAGAAACGATCACAGGAATAAGATAAAGAAATATACTACAGAACCGATAGATTGAAAATGTAATTTTTTCCACATACAATAAGGGATCACAACATGTAGTTGCAATAGATAAATTATGCGTAACTCCCACCCTAATTAGGTAGAGCGGACTTCTCACATGTCATTATTATCATTGTGCCTGAAACTACCAGTTATACAAAGTGCGCAAGTTAAGCAGTGAAGGCCAGCCTCTACAAAACACTCCATAAAATACCGGACCATAGCTTTAAAAATTTTCTCCAATAGCTGGTGTATCTCCCTGAACATCATCCCCAAGTACATCATCCTCCAGTGGAAGTAAACTTGGTCAACAGAAGGTACCTTTGCCGTCAACTTGGCCAAGAGAGTATGGCTCAGGAGGGAACTACACGAATGGTATGTAAAACAGGATGCCATATCCCAGCACCTAATGTTACTTTATGTGGAACTGACTCACGATCTTCACTCGATTGAGTGGTTAAGTTTGGATGATAAAATTCACCAAAAAAGCAGTGCGTTTGCCAGTGCAGCAGTGCGTTAGCAGAGCGGACTTCTCACATGTCATTATTACCATTGCGCCTGAAACTACCAGTTATACAAAGTGCGCAAGTTAAGCAGTGAAGGCCAGCCTCTACAAAACACTCCATAAAATACCGGACCATAGCTTTAAAAATTTTCTCCAATAGCTGGTGTATCTCCCTGAACATCATCCCCAAGTACATCATCCTCCAGTGGAAGTAAACTTGGTCAACAGAAGGTACCTTTGCCGTCAACTTGGCCAAGAGAGTATGGCTCAGGAGGGAACTACACGAATGGTATGTAAAACAGGATGCCATATCCCAGCACCTAATGTTACTTTATGTGGAACTGACTCACGATCTTCACTCGATTGAGTGGTTAAGTTTGGATGATAAAATTCACCAAAAAAGCAGTGCGTTTATTTTATTTTATCTATTTATTGTTATCCTGAAAACAGCCTCAAGGGCCTTTTACATCAGGCATTGTAACTTAACAACAATGGACAAGCACAGACAACCATGCCCTGGGAGGTGAAAAATCCACCCCAGGCAGGACTTGAACCCGCTACCTTCGGGTTAGCAGGCAAGGACGTTACCCCACTGCCACCAAGGTCTTTCAAAAACGAGTTGCAATTTAAGACTTTTTATACTCCTCCCACTCACCCCTCCTAAATCTCCAATTCCCCACTACCAAACCTCCTATTCATCCTAACGGCCCAGATGGGAAAAAATCCTTCCCCTTCACTCTCCACCCCCTACCTCAGGCAAAAAGTGCCATGGGTCAGTATATTAGCTCATGCATGTAACTTGAATAAAATCTTTATAACTACTTATTCTTTGATTATTTTTTTCTGGAGTGACATATTGAAGAATAATCTCAAATAACACAAATACAAAACAATCAAAGTTACCTGCAGATTGATACTTCAAGAGAGGACAACTTCATGTTGTTATTTCCCTAAGGATTACATTTCATTAACAAGTTGACATTGGTGTTTCTCAAATGTTTCACCGAAAACAGACGGAGCCATAAGGGTAAATTAATGAAGAGACAAAGACTACTCACTCATTGATGCCTTGTTTTCCTAACACCAATTCCCATAACAATCGTTGAATCACCCTATCACTGAGATTTCATATTCGAATTTTCGGTGGAGGAACATTTTTATTTCAGAGTTAGCGCATTCTTCCTCATGTTGCAAAATGAGGAGAAATAGGGAGACATGTTGATAAGGTCTAATTTACATCTGGTTCATCATAAAATACACTCCTGCGTAATAAGACTTCATTGACATGGATTCAATAAATCTTGATGAGCAATTAATTGCTGAATTATAGTTAGAATGTTGTTACGCAACCATGTCACACTATTGCATTTTTGCAATTCAGCCAATTAAGAATCAGGCACGTTGCAAAGAGTGAGGAATTCAACAATGCATTTCATCATGTTCACACAGTGGTTGTTACTTTACAGCAGGCACCACAGTCATTCACCACAAAACACAAAGAACGTCAATCCATTGAAGTGTAATGAGAGAACCTTGGGGGCACATTAAATGCAAATCGATAAATGCACTATGACCTCTAACAACATGATAGCTCCAGCTATAAATACAATGCTGTTAATAGTGAACTTATAGAGACAGCAGCCTATAGCATGTTCCACACTTAGTTGATAGTAAGGGGCTTATGGAGAACGCTGTTGCCAAGCTTCCGCTCCGTGGGTGGAATCCTGACAACATAGGCAACCAATAATAACTCCGTGCCAAAATTATTTATTTTCAAAGAAGCATTTAATTTTTAACATAATAAGACTTATGGGGGTGACATTTTGCGAATTAAAGGTTACATGAATTACCAGAATATTAAGCAAACATTTTGTTTTCAAAATCCCGTATTTTTTAAACGTAAGTTACATACATAAGCTGAATAATGAAATGGAAATCTTTTCATTCTTAAGGCTTCATTATTTGTTTCATTCACCTCCCGTGTCGATAATTTACAGCATTATGAATGCCATGGGTTTTGTTAGTACAGACATATACTTAAATTAGAAGATTATGGCAAGATTTTTTCGAGAATGCCGAAGAAATGTGGGGCATTGCCATGCCTGAATAAGGAAAAACTTTCAGATAATGCCAAGAGAGATATGTGGGTGAGAAAAACTTATGTCAAAGGTCAACAGTGGTGTCGACTCTCCCCTTTTTGCTTGAGGCACTAAATGGTGGGAAGGGGTCACGGTGGGGGACTTCAAGGGTCAGCTCTTCTGGGGTCCTTGAGTAAGGGAAATAAGAAATAATTATCTCTTTCTGCGGCTTGTTCATCATATTTTGTAGAGTTATTTCTAACTTCTCATTCGAGCAAATCTTTATTCCTGTTTTCTTATTATCATAAATTTTAATGTGATGATAAAATATACCACACCTCCTAAACTTCCTGTTCCCTTGCCACTACCGCTATGTCTGAATCACCCTTCATGGTTTATCCAGACTGGATCACTGGATGCCGTCTCTCCCTCCTCCTTTCAAGGTTCCCCTTCTGCTTGTGCCCCCCATAAGCATCTTGAGCCCTGTCTCCATCCCCGTTCATTGTCCCACGAGTACCCGGGCCTGACGCCAATTGTCAAGGTCCTTTTACTTACTTGCCTTAGGCTAAACCCTCCCATCTTTCAGAGCCTGAGATGTGAATCGGAGGAATGGATTCGACTGTACCTGGCATTACGTGGTGAAACAGCATTTCAGTAATTAAATTAAACTGCAGTAGTTGTACTGGCCACTAATATTTAATGTATAATAATATACGACGGGTGTTTCAACGCTTAAGAGCGTCATCATCAGGTATTTCATCACATGTAGACGCTGCGGGTGACCTGGAGCAGCAACTTAAATCCCCCTACTCTACCCCAGACCCAACCTCCCTCCCAAACATTTGAGGGTGTCATAATTCTGGGAAGTAGGATAAGACAACAAGCGATCAAAACAAACAAGGAAATGCCAAAATATCCCACTACCCACCTCCGAAATTCCATTACTGAAAATGATTCCAGCATGAAACATTTTCGGGTTTGCTCAATTACCTATTACCAATTGTAATTGCCTTTCGATTCAGTGATTTACCATCAAACTTCTTTATTATTTTGATTCAGTGATTAAGCAGCAAACGTATTTATTAGGTGTTTTTATTTCTTTATCGCGCCAAGCCATGCTTATCGTCTGCCCAACATTGATCCACGTCTCGTATGTGTACACAATCTCCCTTCACTCACGGTGATATTTTTTCAACAGTCTGAAATAATATGGAAGCAAACGAATAATATCGTCTCTTTCAAAAAGCATGCATCGTCTGCCCCTGCGTTTGTATACAAAGCCTATGTCAACAAGAGGATGGTATTACGTGGTCCTCTTGAAATTAGGAAGATCCTTTTGTATAGCTACGGAGTTTAGAATGGTTTTTAGAGTTGGAGGAATATTTTCATGAATGAATCATGAGCTTTCCTGCGAAGTCCCGATCTTACGAAATCATCATACATCCCTGATCTCGCATTCTTATACGGTTGTTTATTTTTTTTCATTTTCAAAGGAGTAACTAATGCACCATGGGATGCTTCCTTTCTTACCCTATAGATAGTAGACTGTGAGCACCCAGTGTCTTTCGAAGTATCTTTGCAGACTTCACCGACATTGAGTGGTTTGTTGAAATATTTGAACACATTAACCCATTCGCATCCATCCCCTGGGATTTAAATCGACCCCAAACACCACGTATAATAAGTTTGCAAGGAAGAAAAAGAATTTTCTAAGGTGATTTACAATGGAAAACATTTTCTAAATAGCTACCCGATGGCAGCTACAAACAGGTACTCTCTCAGGCCAAAAAGTTACAAAAAAACTCGTAAGATAGCAGCAGGATCAACTGACAAATAACACTACGCATTCTGCATACCAGTACGCTTGGGGTGTTTGTGGCCAGCTTGAGGCCGCGTACCAGTACGCTTATGGATGCGAATGGGTTAAACACCATTTCTCTTTCACAGCTTCTCAACTTCTCCCCTTTCCTCCTCCTCATAGTTTCGGACATGATGATAGCACACTGTTGGAAATAAATTGATCTGGAAGATACTCCACAGTGCTGCTGAACTATTCTGCACACCACACACCACTTGATCACGCATAGAAATCTGATGAGAAACTAAATGCTTTCGCCCATTCTTTCCCCGGTCCCTTACACCGAACGGTCACTTCTCATGCAGATGTTTTATGGCACCTATGGCACGGAACTTCTAGAAATACCCAATATACACTCACAAGGAGACATCGCGTGACTGATTTTTGGGATCCAAATGAGGCTCTTATTTTCTGAAACTATAGAGAGAATGCGGGAAAAGTGTCACGGCTTTCTTCCATTTAGACCCGGGTTTACGAGAAAAATGCAACTAAAGAATTTATCTTCGTATAAAATCCTTTGCAATGCTCTCGTACCCCAACAGAAGCCGTGGCCGAGCGGTTAGAGGTGCTGGGCCAGTTATCGCCATGTTGCGGCCTGGGTTCGAGTCCCAATAAGGTCAAATTGTTTTCTTTCAAATATTTTATGGAATCACTGTAAATTGCCCACTCACATACATTTACGGCAGTAACAACAATATTTTTTTAATTTTCAGCCTATTCGCTGGTTTTTCAATCAATCCACTTGGGAGACTTTCGAAGATAATTTCGGGATTCTTGTTTGACCGAAAAGAGACTCCACATGCCGACAGGCCTAATATGTTTAGATTTTGAAAATACAAGGATACTTCCGTGAATCGGATGGGCTTCGAATGGTCGTGGGTCTTTCTCAAGGCGGTAAAAAATGAACGGATTATTACTTTTTAATATACAGCGATGGATACTTAAAATTCAGGGTAGGAGGAAGCATTTTTCGGGCTGGGAAGGGGTTAGCCCTTATGATAGATTTCAACTTTGAAAAATATCACGTACAGATAACACAGTGTTGCAGGGTTGGTGGATTCGTGGGGAGGACACACAAGTGGTGCAAAGCTAATTGCACGTAAAAAACAATAACAACCAGGTGCAGGCCATAATGCCAACCTTGCGATGTATATTTTTACAGGCAGGTCAAAGAATTCATTGCGAGGCTGCACAAAAGCAGTTATTTGTTGAAAGAAAAAAGAGAAATTACATCCCGGGAGGATGGGATTAAAATACATTCATTGCTGCACCATCAACAATCTTCGCCAGCATTCGGTGACGTGATGAGTTATGCGTGGTATGCATCAAAACTGGTTAAAGATAGAACAGTATTCAGAAATAGGTATTCAAGAAATGTGATTCCCACAAGATGTGCGTTCACACAAATGTAATTGCTCAGGTGGGAGCTTTAAAAAAAGTGCTTGGTATAGAATTATTCTTTGCTTTAAATGTTTTTACGATGCATATAATCCAAAAGTATGCAATTCAACGCCATAATTGAAACGCTACATTTCATCAATAAAATAAACATGATGTAGAAAAAGAAATACTGTATTATCTGTACGTGATATTTTTCAAAGTTGAAATCTATCATAAAGCCCGTTTCACACGATCCAATTCTGCGTCAAATTCCATTCAAGAATCATTGATCAAGGTTTCTCGAATGGACATGACGTCATGACAGCGGACATGTTTTCTTGAAAGCTCTTGAAAGGCTTCGTCGCCATCAAATTCCTCTCGTCTTGAACGGTTCTAATTTTTCTTGAATCTTGAACGGCTTTGAAACGTATCCACCAATGGGGTTGTATTTCAGACCACTGGGCGTAAGATGGCCGACATGGAGTAAGTTCCATGCGGAAGCACCTCGTATATTATGCTATTATGTTATAATAAAATAATTGTTCAATGCAACATATACGCCTTTTAACATGCAAGTGCCACTGTGCTTTAAATTATGAAATATGTATGTAAGCTATACGAGGTATATGATGGTCTCAATTGACGGTACAATATTTCTAGTGACGGAAGGAAAAGAAGGACAATCTCTCACGTCGTACTTCGAAAGAACTTACATTAGAGTATTTAGGCTTACAATAATGATCTCTGCATTTTTATTAATAATAGATATCGTACTTAATATTTAGGAAACGTCAACTATTGGCACAATAAGAACTTAATGGACAAATTTAGCTCACAGAATTTCCAGGTGAGAAATGGACACCGTCGAAGAATTTATGATAATTTACGAAATATGTACTAGTTTTCTCGCAAAATATGAGATTTGACTGGATATCTTTAACGATTCAGATGCCCTGAAGATGAAGAGGAAGTCGGTCTTTGAAATGTTGGCAGAGATGGAGTCCCTGGCTCGGTGGAAAACCCAAGAAGTCTTAACAAGAGGGAAAACCCAAGAGTCGGTCTTTACAAGATGAGCTGGGAAAACATCAGATCATTCATGTCTATTGCGACAGCCTTCTTCAAAGAGGAAGGGAACATCACAGGCTGCACTGACAATCAAGCACTACACACCTTTCTGAGTGCTAAATTGAAGCTATGGTCGGATTCTCTTATCGTGATAGAAATGGGAAAGTCAAATTTCCAGGAATTTCTCAGGCTTTCAGAATTTTGAAAAATGCCTCAAGGCACCCTCGGTGAGGAATATTATGCAATACATTTCACATATTATTCTGATCAACATTAAAATTTTTCCAGTCAATTAGCATCAGTGCCAATTTTCAGGCAAGATGTACCCATTTATGAATGTAATGGGTAGTTAGTGACAAACAAGATGAAACCACATGAAATTTCCATGCTGATTGGGTTATTTTTATGGAATTCCCCGATTTTCAGTGAATACATATTCACAGATTTCTCCAACGATTCCCAAGTTTAATATACCCTAAAGAATTCTCTCATTTCCCTGGTTCATTAACCTGGTTGGTCACCAGTTTCCCTGGGTCATATTACTGATACATCCTGAAGTGCTGATGAGTGAAGACCCACGGTATCGCCATGATGACTGTTTTCAGCTATTGTCATTACATTTTGATTCACAACCCAGAAGATTGACAATCCACTTCAATGGGGTTAAATGTTTTTAGTAAGCTTTTGACCCTTCAATTGGCCCAGTTATGTACTAGATTCCTTACTGCTCATAGAATTTTACTCTTACTCTAGATAAAAAGCTTTACAATACTTCTTGTTCCAAAAGCATTCCAACATTACACAAGAGCTTTAATCATTACCTGGATTATCTGTATCATTTAGGGGTTAGATGGCAGAAGGGACAGTTTTGTCTCAATCTCGCCCAATAAAGACCTTTTATTATTATCTTGCAATATTAAGGGGGAATCAAACATTAGGATTAGGCAATAATGATAAGCAGAGAGCTTGGACAGCTTTTTTCACTGTTCACCAAATAAACTACACATACCAGGCTGGCACTTGAGCAAATATCACACAGTGTATTGATTCAGTGTGTATTAGAAAAAAAATTCAGAAGAAATGTCAAAAAAGCCTTACCTTTCACACTTCTGATGGGCTTGTTTGATACGGAAATTTTAATTGAATCTCCACAGCTACTTATATGCCTATGCTCAAATCCCATGGCCTCTTCAACGTAATTGTCATTAATTTCATTGAATGAAGCACCTACAATTATAACTAAGTTTTAATAACATGCCACTACAAAAACAAGAAGAGTTGGAGCAAAAAACACACACAAAATTATACAGTCATTATTTTTGTAATCACAATTGAGTGACTTGGGCATGCTTCACACAAAATACTGTTTGAATAAAAAGTCACAACTTGAAATTTCATTGGTTCTCAAAAGAAACTCTTTCAAATTGCATTAATTAGAGGTCAAATCAATGAGAGATGGTGGTCAAACATGGTATTTCTAAAAGGAAATGACGGCGTAACATTTTTGAGATGGTATGATTTAAATTCATGCTTCATGAAGGTAAATCAAAAAATTTAAGTTCCCACTCTTTCCCAGGGAACTAGTGATAAAGAGATTCTGAGTTCTGTGGGGGTTGCCAAAACAGTAGGGTGCAAACTCATTAAAATACGACGTCACAGTGCCAAAAATATTTCTTGTTGGAACGAATTATCACCTCAGGGTGTAGGGTAAATAAATACCAGGTGAACGATTACCAATACTTTCCTAGGGATCTAATTGGTGTGGTGGCTTAAGGATTTTCATCCTGAGGGCCCTAGTTCACATCCTGATTGTGGAAAGTTTGCACTATAATTCCAATCCTTATTTGGGCATTAGGTGAAGATCTTGGGGGCTATGGGGGCCCTGCCCGGGCTTGCATTCTTCAGATGGTTTTCTGGTTTATTTTCTTCTTTCCATGAAATACGCTTAAAATATTCTACTATATCAATAAGGGAATGCAAAGTTAAGGGGGCGTGACTGTGAAACTTTCGTTTGCACAGGGCCCCTCAATCCCTATGGACGGCCCTGACTGTGGACCCCTTGGCACCTTTATTTAGTAGCAGGTTAATTCCAACACTGATTTCATCTCCACCCTTACTTCACTGACCTAATTACCCTTCCCTCACAAATCACACTACAGTAGAAACTTGGGGAAACGAAGGGTCACTTGAGGGGGAAATATGATCCGCATAGGAGAGAAGAGAAGCGTTTGATAGGTTCGCCTGAAGTGAGAAAGAAGGTGATGGAGGAGAATAAGCCAAGGTTTTGGAGCAACAGAGATGGAAAGCTGGGCGAATTTTCATGTTGGGATTGCCGGGTGGGGAAAAAAGAATATGGGAATGAGCGGGCATTTCAATTTTGAATTTTCTTAGTTTCCAATCCATTCGGGCAGTCTCAGAAAAGGGAATCAGTGAATAATAATTCAAGAAGAAATACGACAAACGAAACGAATATATTATTAAAAAATACTTCAGCTCTTATGTTCAGAGAATCACTCATTTAACAAAATATCAGTTGTTTTTTCACCTTGCTTCGCTCCATCGTCGCTCCATCATGACCTCTAATTTCGATTAACAAAAACTGAACTGAGATTCGATGTCATTAACAATTTGGAATCGATGTAATGTATCCAGAGTGAGCAAAACTTCATTCTTATTAGGATAAATCAGGACTTGGTCATTTTCGTCACAAGCTTGGAGATCGTGATCTATCGATTTAAATTGCTGTGGGATACAGCCAATGAACTGCCAACTTGTGACATTTATGCCGCAACGCCCCTACCCAAAGATCCCAGCTGATCCGGTGTCCTGCTTCCGCACTGGTAGGTAACAACTAACTCCCACCCCCGATGTCCTCCAAGGGGTATTCAGGGGGTATTACCTGATGACCCATGGAAGAGATGAAAGTGCTTCCAATTGAGCTACGATGTTGACGAGGTTTTCTGCTCCCTCTCCGACGGCATAACTTTCGGTATCCCATAGGATGGTTTCACTTATCTTCTTCTTGTTTATATCTCTAATAAGGATTAAGCTACAAAACCCTTATCTGATTCTTTATCAATATGCAGGAACGCAGCTGAGCTCTCTTTTCGAATATTTTTTCAATCACCGGGTTGGAGCGAAAGGGGAGACGGATACACCACTTTCCGATACAAATAAGTATGGGTGCTTCAACATTTTTCCCCTTTGATTATGCATGCGCCCAGCGCTAGTCATACTTTAGAATTAATGTGCGTCAAAGTAATTGGTCGTATGAACCAAGCGAACTCATAATTTCTCTGGTTTTCTTGGCTGTTGTCGACGGAAGAAGGGAAGGACAATACCTTGCTCGATGTCTACATCAAAATGCTCGATTAGGGCGGTAAATTAAACCTGATTCTTTCAATGATAGCCATTGACAGCCAGAATAATTATGCCACGGAGCAAGGTCGAGTATAATCAGTCTGAAATAGTGAAATAAAAGATTCCTTGTGTCATTTTCAAGATGCTCGAACAACATAGCACCATCTCCGATACATGTCATTGTTTTTTTAGCACGCGTGCAGCAATGATTTCTGTACCAGGAATACTCATCATGGATTTATGTTTGGGAAAACTGGTAGCAATAACAAACTGGCATAGACCCAATGGATGGTGCCCTGGCAATCTCTTGCATTAGCAGAGATCTCGCAATAAGCCATTCTCATAGCAACTTGGTTGCATTGTAGCTTCAGTAGAGCCACCCATTGAGGAGATCAAGAGAGGGGCAATTTGACAGATTTTCAGAAACTTTATTTACAGAACACTTATCACACACATGTAATGTAGAACCAATGAAAAGGTTTTGATTAGTACAAGTTTTCATACTTATGCTCAAAATTTAACAAAAACTGTAAATGTTGCCTGTCGTCCTAAGGAACTAAGTGATTAATTTACTTACCTTCACTGAAATTGAAAGCAACAGACTTCTTATCTTCAGGTATTCCTTTTGCAATGAAATGCTTTGACACAGATTTATCTGAAAACCTCGTCTCATTCTCCTTTGAAGGAGGAGATGCTATTGCCAACTCATTGGCAACAGTGCGCTGTATTTTAAACTCTTCACTGTCTGTATCAAAAACAGAAATATTAATATTAAGTTACCCGTGGAAATGACAACAGGCATATGGGTGAAAATCTGAACGTGATTACTACTTACCTTTCTTTTTCCTTTTTGAAAATGAAGGTCTAGCTTGAGATTCCTGATTTTCACTGCAATAGGGAATAAGAGTTACTGGTGATGCTTTGTTGAAACATTTACACCAAATCTCTATGGCAATATGCCATTGGGTCAAGCCATTTCAAGTTCTCCAAGCACACACAGTGAAGATTCATTAAGGTGAAATGCAGGAAAAAATTCAATGGAGATAAGTTAATGGATATGGCTCGATAATAGAGAACTCATCTTTGATAAAGGCTATATGTATATCTGAAGAGGAAAGACAAGATAAATACAAATATGACATAACTTTTCTAGGTAAATCTAGCAGATCTTGTGGTCAAACAAAGACAATTGCACGATGAAAAAAGAATAGCTAAACCAGGCGTTGGAAAAAAACGAGAAGAATCAGAGCACAATATTAAATATTGGCACTTATTTAACACCCTGCCATCTGAATAGAAAGTTCCAAACAAAAGTGACTTCTCCATACCTCTCAGCACAGAAAGCTCCTATCAAACTTTCCACCTTTCAAGCTCATGTATTGCAAATAGGCCAGAATAAGATATGATAAAATAAATAATAATCTTAGTATGCTTTTTGCCTTCCTCTTCTTTGGCATGGGACTTAGTATGGTATTTCTCATGGCCAAACAGTTGTTTAAAGATAAATAGCAGTGATTTGAGATGTTGCATTTTATAGGCTGTGACAAAGAAATCATGACCAAACAATGAACTGGTTTTGGAGGCATTCATGTAGCTCATAATTTGTGGCATCAATTATCCCTAATTCCGTTCTCAACGATAAGCAACTAATGATTTAAAGAAATGTAAATACAGACATCAGTTCTGTTAAATTCATCGCCTACTCTTCCAACCCCCTTGACAAACAGTTTATTGCAATAAAAACTATGACTTGCACGCTAATGTCACTCCTTACTGAGCTCACACAATTTCACAGTATTGATTGGGTTCTAGATTGCATCCAACCGCTGAGCACAGCTGCCTCCGCCTCTTAATTTGCATCACCAAAGCCATGGTTTTACTGACACAGTTCTGTTGCTGTAATTGTGCCTTTCAAACGGCACTGAAATTCCATGACAGTTGGACTCAGCGATTGGATATTGCCTCAGCAAACACCACACATTAAGAAAACAGCTATGTATTTGCATAGGAGGACGAAACCGAAATAGATTAAATAATTCAGGGAGATAAAATGCATATTTCCCAGCACAGGAGAGAAGTATCCAAATACACAATAACATAAAAGAATCAACACAAAGAGAGACTTACTCTTGAGACAACTTCTCAGAGTCCCACTCCCGGCGCCAATTTCCCTCGGCTGTTTTCTGTCGAGTGATGCGATCTTGATCGATTCTCTCCCTCTCTGCCCTCCAGGCTTGATACTCAGGAGGCTGCTGAGGACCTTGCCTCGAGAACTGATTGCCACTGTTTCCCCCTCGCCTTCCACCTCGCACGGGGCTTCCTCTTCCCTGATTTCAAGCCAAGAACTACTTACTCAAACAACCAAAGAAGTTCAAGTCACAGAAGTCAAACTGCACTTCATCAATTAAGATAATACACATCATGCAACTTGAGATGGGACACTCTGAAAATTACCGAAATTTTCCCGATAATTCACCTATATATGAGATAATTTTTCATACAGACAAATGCCCAATAAGTTCTTTTAAGCCAAGTTCACATTTCCTACGTGTTTAATTATTAATTGAGGCATGTACAACTCATTTTTGGAATATTTTAATTAAATTATAACATTAGACGATTAGACATTTTTATGACGATCCCTAGCATGTAATGTATAATGTGATTCTCTATGCATGCTACAAAAACATTTCTCTGACCAGAAATACAGATGTCCATCAGTATAACACCAGGAGGCAAATTCAATATTTTCAGTGACCATTGCAGGATATAAATGCTTCAAAAAACCCCAGAATTTTCTGGGAAAATATTATTTAACAAACTTCCTTCAGAAGTAAAAGCAATGCATAGCCTAGAAAAAAAGTTCAAGAATACTTTTAAGATTTTTTTGTAAAAAATGCCTTTTACAGCATTCAGGAGTACATAGATAAAAGATAAAAGTCATAACGATGTAAACAAATATTTTTTTCTCATCTTTTTGAAATACAACTTTGTTTGAAATTTTTCTTTTGTAGAATTTTTCTTTTTTTTTGTGAATTTCTTTGTAATTTTTTCATTTTGTAATTTTTATTTGTATTGCTTTATTTGTAAAACTTGACAAAACCCATACAAGTGTAATCTAGTCCTTTTTATGGTGAATAAATCAATCAATCAATCATTATAGAATAATGTATTAGAATATTATTCTTGAAAATTTCTCATACTTGGACAAAAGAAAGCCAGATTGCGTGTTGCTGCGTGTAGTTCATTTTACAATTTAAAACATTTCTAATAGATTAATGTTGTACAGTACAGGACCTCAAATCTGGAAAGCATGGGACCAAGTGATTTCTGGATTTTGGAGTTTTCTGTATTTTGGGTCCTTGGGCTGGTTCCAGGCATTTCATTCATCTTAAAAGGTCTAAATTGAGGTATAACACCTGACAAGCAAATTTACGTCAGTAAGATCACGTAAATCTAACATGAATCGTCTCCAATAGTTCCACGACTGGAAGCGATAGTGGTGCTGCGTGGAGGTAGAACGAAAAAACATGTGGAGGGAGTTTGAAAATTTAGCTTCAAATCTTGCGGATTTTGGGTTTTCCGAATTTTGGGATTACGAATTTGAGGTCCTCAACTGTATTAGGTATGGTTTAAACATCGTTATTCCCTTCCTATTGCTATTAGCTTGTATATTTCATCATACATTTGCTGTCAAATGCTTTAAACTAAAAAATACTGGCAAATTATGGTAATTTTCGAAAATTACTGTAATTTACCGTGGTAATTTACCTCAGATGAAAATTGTGGTAATTTTCCCATCTCTACATGCAACATCCTCCCATATTTCCCAGCTTGTCGTCTGAAAACATTTCTCAGCAAGCAAATGGGCTAAGCCAAAGCACTTGACTGAATTTGAAACCTATGAGCCTCATGATGCAAATGACATGAAGGATTTACTGTCAGGGAACACATACCCGATTCCACCCTCTGCCTCTCCCACGCCCACGCTGACCTCTGAACTCATCTCCAGAACTGTTTTCCTTTGACGCGTTGGCATTGGACGAGTAGTCACCCCTGGGCTGATCCCGCGAGTGATCCGACAAAAATGTGTAGACTGGATCAGGAGGAGGCCCATCATCCTATTCAAATCAAATTAAGGTATAAATTTAATTGTTTCAGGCTTGACTTCGTGGAAGTGATAGATATCCATTTTTAATAAAAAACTTTGTACTTTTCCACACTTTATATCACAACTGCGACCGGTTTCACCATAATATGGCATCTTCTGGCCAGAAGATGCCATATTATGGTGAAACCGGTCGCAGTTGTGATATAAAGTGTGGAAAAGTACAAAGTTTTTTATTAAAAATGGACAAATTAAGGTAGTTTGAGAGAAAAATCACTTCACCTAGAATTTGATGAATTTGGCCTCATTATAAAGAAAAAACTCATCTTTCCAATGATATCAAAATATCAACCCCTTTCTGAACTACTTTACGAGCAATTTTCCTAAAAATATAAGCTGTTTTACATGGGATAGATTATGGCTGTGCGCTCAAGAGGGAGAATATTTAAAAAATTAGGAACTTCTGGCGCCTAGATTTAGTCAAAAAACTAACGGTGTGTAGATTGCATGTTTTCTCAACTATTTATAAAAAGTAATCTATTACTCACCACAGTAATTTTGACAGAATCGCAAATAAACCTGCTGTTTTGAAGGGTTTTCAGTCGTACGGCGGGAAAAAATTAGTCAAGTTAGAGACTTATATCGCTTTATTTATTTAATTACTGAGAATTTTGGTCATATGTAACTATATCTTTGCACTATTAATATTACAACATTTATTTCATACTTCTTACAGACGCTAAAATAAAAAAATAAAATTTGAATATGGTTTCCATTATGACTAGGGAACTATCTCACTCAAACCACCACATGATGTAAGTTATACAATAGACTTGCTGGTGCATGATATGTATGTTAAAATAATTATATTAGTCTTCCTCTTGTATTTTGGAGCTAATTTTGTGAAATCTCTTGGATATTGCTGAACCTTAGATTTTTTAATGAAGCGAGTTTAGGATTTTAGGACAAAAATTATTTCGTAAGTTTGATTTGTTTTAAAGGAGTAACCAAAGTTTCACATTAACCTTTATCTTACGAGGTTTTTCGCCGACTGACTACCTAGACTACCGAGGTTTTTTAAACTTTCTTCTAGTGATCGGTCGAATCCAAAATTTATCGAATCCAAATCCTGAATCCGAATCTCTTTTTTTTATCGAATCCCACACATCGAATCTCGAATCCGAATCCTTATTTCAGAAAACTCTGAATCCCAGTTACTTTTCAATACTAATTGCATTTATAAAACAAATTCAAATCCATTTATATTTTCCAGTACAAGAAGTTGCTCCACATTAATTCTATTCCCTCAAATTCAATATTCATTCATTAACTAAAAAATATAAACAATTTTGAGCAGCTGTTTCAGTTTTACTTAATTTTTATTTGTTCTTCAACAAAGTGCAATTTAATCACAAGTTATAAGTTTTTCCTCAACAAATGCAACATTCTCACTCTTTCGGGATCTTATCTGTTCTATTTTTGTATTCCATCTTTCCAGCAGTACTAAATGCTCTTTATGAAAATACAGTTGCAGTTCTTGCACTACAAGTTTCTTAGCCTCTTGAGAATCTTTCTTGCTTCGAAACATTTTGTCTTTAAAATGAGGGTCCAATATTGTTGCAACAGCACAAATGCTGTTCTTTTCTAAGCCAGCAAATCTGAAATTCATGTTATTAATGATAACATTTTTCATCCCTTGCAATCCGGATCCTACATTACCTGGTTCTTCCATAAATTATAAATATAGGTACTATTTATTAAAGGAATCATTTATGATATTGTGGTGTTAGAGTAACAGTAACCTCATAAAAAGGCTTCAAAATATGTTGAACATTTTGCAAGTAAGTTCACTCAGCACTGCTAAGTTTGGCAGATAAATTAATCTCTCCATAAACTAAAAATAGAGCTGGTTTCTGTTCCAGAAGACGAGTATAATGATAAATTCTTGCATATTAAAGTCGTAAACAAATTCATGTAGTTCCTTCAACTCTTACTAATAATTATGAATGTTTTACCTGGGCTCTGCATCACTTGGAAAATTTAAATCACAGTCTTGATTACTGGAACCGCTTGGTTGAGTATCGGAGGTATAAGATGCAGGATTTTTATCTTCCGGTTTATCTTCTTGGGCTAATTTGCGGGCTTTCGCTACTTCACGGGCAGATAATGGATGTTTCTTTATGTGCTTCTATAATGCACCAGTGGCTTTGGAAACACAACCGTGGGATATAGCGCAGCCACAAATATCACAAATCGGGAATTTATCATCGGAATTTTTTTACCAAGAAGCAATACCATGTTTCACTATGTTGTGACATTTTACAGAAAAATTGTCACCTTCAAGACTTCCCTATTGACACTGTCGACTCTTCTGTCAGTGGTTTTCATTTGAGTATGGCGATAGACGATTATCGAACACAGGTGCTGTCGATTGCAGACTCACCTCGGAGCAGAGAGCCACCGGCAGCCGGCGATAGACGGCGATTCAGCAAAATCGAAAGCACCCCGGCGTGGCAATCACAGTCTATTGCCGGCTATAGCCGCAAATCAAAAGCACCCTTTATATCGTACACTTTGACCACAGTTTCGCGACCATGATCGTGCATCAACGTGATTGAGTTGTGATCGCAGTATATAGAGGGTGCTTTCGATTTGCGGCGATAGATGGCGATCGCCACGCTGCGGTGCTTTAGATTTAGCTGAATCGCTGTCTACCGCCGGCTGCCGGTGACTCACTGCTCCGGGGTGAGTCGGCGATCGATGGCAGCTGCGTTAGATAATCGCCACATACGAAGAAGTAAGAACGTTCCGACGTAGAATTTCACCGGAAATATGCAAAATAAAAGTTCATTTTTTAATGTATGTCGTAATCCTATACTGCGGGGTATCTTTTACTCACTCATGAAATCTAACATAATACTTAGGGGCTCATCCACGCATGCAATAAAGATTTTCACATTACAGAAAAGATTAGTCAGGATCATTACAAAAAAGCCATATTGTTCCCTATCCCGACCCATATTTGCAAAATTGAACATTCTTCCTTTCCCTACTAGCGTAGCGTTTAAATCATGTTTTCAGTGATATACGTTTGACAAAACCTGTTCAAATTCCCCATGAATGTGGATTTCCATCCGTATGAGACCAGAAGATCGAAATATCTCCATCAAGGTAGTGTTAGGACTAGTGAATCCTGCTCTGGTCCTAAAGAATTGGGCATCAAACTATTTAATAAACTACCCAATCGGATAAAAAACATTAATTCCTTGTGTCATTTTAAACATAATGTTCGAAGTTTCCTTCTGGAGAAATTGTTTTACTCCGTAAATGAATATTTACATGACTAAGCCACCCGTTATGTATATCTGCATTGTGCTCATTGTACCTAACATCTTAAGGTGGCTGGAGAGGTAATCGTGAGTCGTTGAAGGCACATTCTAATAACTTTTCAAGTAAGTCGAAAAAAATATTCTTGGACCACATTTCGCACAAGTACACCTGTTTATACGTTGGAAATCACCAAACATGCAGTAATGTATATGATGCAAGAGTTATATTTCAAATTTTCGCCTTCATTAACCCATTCAATGGGGATGACAGCCCTGGCTGGAAAAGTTCTATTATGTCCAAAAATGGGAGGCATATTTGGACCTAAATGGTAAATCATTTTGATTGCTTCTGTGATACCAAAGAGCAAGATATCAATCATCATATTGTCACCACATAAGACTTGGAAATATGGTGCCCTTAACCATGGTAAAAAAAATTAGGCTATCATTGAAAACTATCCCACTGTACACATCTGAATAAATGAATAATATGGCTCAATAAAAGAGATACCTCTGGAACTATAAGCTCCATTATGAGTAAATTGACATAACGTTAAAACAATCCAGGGAAAAATATTGACAAACATACAGCTTGAATTAAATTAAGAATACACCACTGACTGGTGCCAAAATATGGTACTCCTGGGCATTTATGGGTTAAATTCAATGTTACACAAATAGAGATAATACATTATTACCGGTAACAGAAAAGTCATTAATTAATCGTGAGCAGTAAAAAAGTGATAAAAGAAAGCTTTGTCCATTAAGCGAGCAGTTGATCACCACTTTACCCTTTGGGATGTCAGTTTTTGATTGCCAATCAAATAAAAACTTTCAAAGACAATGGACACCCCTCTCTAAAGACTTACCTCAGAGAAATTAGCAAATTTTTTCACATGTGCTGGAGGCTTGGGGCTGTATGATTTATCTGGAACCTTCTTCTCAAATCTTGGATTCCTGTTGGTGACTGGAGGCCTGCTAATGGGCTGCCTATCTGTAATTTCTGAAGGAGTGAATTTCACAGCAGCATTCAGTTTCTCAGCATTCAGCTTGTCAGCCTCTACTTCCTAAACAGGAAGAAAATCCACACGACATGTGTACATAAATAATGTGATAACTGCTGAGCTAGTAAATTGTGCATGCACATTGAAATAGGCTTAGGTAAGAAATAGGACCAGCTGCTTTAATAATACAGGGTGATTACAAAAGAATGCATCGGTTTGAAAGATCTGTACTTTTCAAACCGTACGAGCTACAGAGCTGCGTGACCTCTTAAAATGACCTCTAGTTCTTTTGGTTACTACTAGGAAGCACTAGTTGCCAAGATAAGAGCCGCAAGCTTCATGATGGCAACAGCTCAACAAAAGTCGTTTTGTGTGTTGCAGTACGCGAAAAGTGAGTCTGTTACAATGGTACAACGTGCTTTTTGGCGAGAATATGACATTGATACACCACAAAAATCAAGCATCTTACGCTGGTACCTACAGCCAACTAACAGAGAGGCATAGTAAGTACGCATAACTTTGGCTGTGTAGACAGTAACTGCTGACATGCTTCACAGAGTCTGGGAGGAATTTGAATATCGACTTGACATTGTTCGGGTTACTCAAGAAGAAAATATTGAACATTTGTGATGTTTTTTCCCAACAAAACTAGAGAATGTATCGGTCATTTACAGAGGTTGCGAAGCTCTGTATCTCGTACCATTTGAAAAATACAGATATTTGAAACTGGCATATTCTTTTGTAATCACCCTGTAGTATACAATTCTTTATTGATCCAGCGATAAACAGGCCATACGTATAGGAAAAATTAAAAGAATTAATTCCCAGTCCTCCTGAATACAAGGGGGGGCACCATTTTTTAAAAGTTCATGAGAGTTGGAATTTGTATGCTTAAAATGACCAATTTGGTGAGAAAACATTTCTTATCATATAACTGTGCGACCCTCCATAGCCTTGTGCCAGGGTACAAAGGTCATTTGGTTCTATAGTAGATAGGGTCGTAGCTAAGGTCATTAGCGCCCCTGGTAAGATTTAAATTTTGCACCCCCTAAGACTTATTTTCTAGGAAGAGAAGCAACACAATAACTTTGTAAGAGTAATTTAAGTTGTGCATAAATTTAAGCATAAAATTAGTTCTTACTTATTATTCTGTAGTAAGGGAAACAATACAATGCGAGTTCGTTCATTTAGGCATTATAAAATCTATTAAAAGTTTACTTTTATTGCTTTTCCTGAGGCCAATTTGTCAATAATGTGGTCTACATTGATATTTTTGCAATGTTGTACTCAATCGATAGTATAGCAAGATTTCTCAAACGTTCTTGACCAATCTGTGATCATAAATATTTTTTTATTAATTTTAATCTTCTATAGAAGAAGCTATGGTGTCAGTTTGTAACTGTGATTTACTAGCCATACTACCTTGTTCTGGATTCGACGATATCCATTTACTCAATGAGTTGGCTAAATTTTTTGTTCTTCTTTGATTGCACTTCTGATCTTTCGGAATTCGGAACCAGATGGATTCTTTGGTGGTGGCATTTTAAATAAACAAACATAATAGCTTAAATATCTCGACTAGAATACTAAAGAAAAATATTTTGTGTTAACTTCACAAATAATTAAAATAACATAAGTATTAACTAAAATTAAAACTTACGTTTGTCGCACTACACTGACTTAAACATTGGTATCTAAAAATCAGAAAGAATAAATTGTGGGTATTCCCCAGACAGTGTTTTGCTACGCTCCATGGTCATTCTTACAGATTAATGCCAGCCGACATGACTGGTTTGGTGCCTGCGCACCACCTGGTAGCTTTGGTCGGCGTGTGCCGCAGAGTGGAAGAACAGCCAATATTAATGTGTGACAAAATATTGGTTTGCGTGTAAAGTTTTTTTTTAAATATTTTATTTAGGGTTTGGTACAAATTTTGTGTGTTAAGTTATGGGCACCATTCCCAATCTGTGGGGGCCTATCGTAATCAAGTACAAGTTTATTTTGGTGATTTAGCAGCATGTTTTAATTTTGTGTGCCTGTGTCCCAGCGACCCGCAGGCTGTGGATCTGCAAAGTGCACCCCCCTGAGGGTTGCAACCCCTGGCAGCTGCCCATCTGGCCAGCCCCTAGCTACGATGCTGGTTCTAAATGTACATTTTTCTGGGCAAAATAGCCGTTTTTAACTTAATTAGATACGTATATAATTTTAGAAACCATAAGGGATTTATTTAGGTTTACCACAAAAACAGCCACTAAGACTTCTACATTGGGAATATTCAAATAAATAAATTAATTCGAGTAAACTACAATGTACTTAACAAAAGGTGGATATACATAACCAGATGAACAAAGTGAAAAACATGCAGGTTGGCTGTTGGTACATGACAACAGTCATGGGATTTATGGTTTCATACAAATACTGACACGTGCTAAGTTTCATAGGAATACTGGCACGCTGCATCCTGGAGCCTGTTCACCTGCCTCATCCCCAAACCCTAGAAACTACAGAGCACTGTCACAGGATGCCACCAGTGTGAACAAGAGTAGACACTGCTTTACCATTGAGCTACATCCATAAAACAATCTATTAACTGATACTAGTTGCAGAGATAAAATTGAAGACTGCTTTGGCAACTTAGGCTATTTCCACCATGCAGCATCCATTTATTCTCGGAGTGAAAAGACTATATGCATCTTATAAACTTTTTATATAATTGTGATGTTATGGTATAGCTTTAATTTTCACATTATACTTTGGCAAAGATATTGACAGGATCGTAATTGGGGAAATCGGTAGTAAATTTGTGGCTTTTTCTCTTGATATGGTCTTTCTTCTTTTTTTCACTTTCACCTTATTCTTGTAATTTCTCCTAACTTCTGTCATTTTTCACATTTCAGTCAGCACTGAAAGATTTCTTTCGTTCTGAAAAATGGCTGACTGCTTTTCCACTCAGCAAAAATGTTCCAGTGAGACTCTGGAGCAGCGACCTCAATTAAATTCACTAAATGATAAGAATAGTCAATTTACAAATTTTAAGAGACCTAATCCCAGACATTTTAAAAATTCCTCCTGGACAATCCATGATGCATTAAACATGCCTCGGAAAATGAGGATGACAGGCAGGCAGGCCTAGGCCTGTGTGATAATTCAATTAATTGAATTGTTGATTCAATTATTTTCACAATTTATCGATTATTTCAGCACATCAATGTCGATTGCGGTAATTGACTCGATTGTCAATTTTTTTCAAGTGCTAATTATTGTTCAATTGTCAATTGTTATTCAATTCACAATTATAGTTCGGAAATCGATGAATTGATGATTATCGATTTGAACCATCCCTGCGTCCTGCTCCGCCAACTGCCTTCAAGTGTGTGTGTTATCTGTTGCGACTGTGTCAGTGTGTTGTGTTTTGCTGGAGTGTACAGACGGGTGTGTAATTAATAAAAGCTAACTGATTGAATTATTTTGTTGTTTTTCAAATTAGTTCTTTCATTCTTCTCATTTCCAAAGGAAAGCTTTTGAAAAGCACGATCCAATTGAGTCCTGTCAATTAATTGGTTGATGTCAATTAATTGAATGAATTCAATTAATAGCCATTTATTCAATTCCCGACATTTGGAGCAACCACAATTCCAATTATTCATATAATTGATCGATATCGATTTCTTTCTCGATAATCACACAGGCCTACCCTTGAGACTTATTCATAATAATTCCTGAGATGCCCACCATTTCTCACAACTGCCTTCACACTGTAACCCTTCCAACACTAGGAATTAACCATCAGGGACAAAGGATGCACTTTCTTGGGCTGCAGGGCAGACAGGATTCAGGGAGGGAGAAAATAATTATTTTGTGGTGGGATATGGGTTGAAATTTGGAGGGAGAACCTTAAAGGCAATCTAAAACTTTGCATCTGCCTTCACAATACATGCCATAAGCTTGTCCAAAGTGCTTATCTGAGTTAGGATTACCAGAGGGTGTTTTAGAAAATGAGGAGAGTTGAGTGCAAAAACTAGGGCACCTAGAACATATTCAAAGAACTGCGGAACTGGCTGCGCAGTAACTTTAACGGAGTCACCCGCTGGTGGTCACACAATTGTGTGAAATTCACTGTGAAAAAATCATTCGCCTGGACTGGGATTCGAAAACATACCCAGATTTCATTCCCAGAACCCAGATTTCGAACATTCGAACCCAGATTTCGTGCCGAGTGCTCTACCGACAAGAATTCCTGTGGAAAATTGCCAGTCTTTTTCTTTCATTATGATATTCCACCAAATCAAGCCTGAAATGACTGTACTTTTATACATTGCCACATTGGTTACATCGATTGTATTAACACATTTTACAAGCATGTAGCTAAATATATATTTTTTTTAAACAGCAGGGAGTAATCTTTAAAAAAGTTTCTTCTTTATTAATGATTAACAACGATGAACAACTTTTCAGACCTGTTAAGAAATATTAATGACGAACAGCTTTACTATTATGTACTATGAATTGAAAATTTTTGTTATACCTACCACGAAAAGGAATGGTATGATGAATATGCATATACGCTGTTATGTATTTCTGATTTAATACAATACTTGTCATCATTCATGATATGTATATTGAAAAAATCTTAGAAATTACATTGTAATTTTAACAAAATAATATTTTTGATACTCTCTGGTAGCCATTTTTTGACCTCGGTACAGTGTTAGTCCAGTCAATGAAGGGGTTGTAGAGGACATGGAAAAGGACAGAGACAAAACTTCAGGGCTGTGTTTGGAGTTGATAGGAGGTAAAAATACTTGAAGTCCCCGGACCTACAAGGTGTGCGTGGGGAGGGGTGCAGAATGTCCTTTTTTTGTTTTTTTGCATGTATCTTGAAAGTGAGAGCAAAAATATTATTGATTATAAAATTTAAGCTGAAAAAATTTGCTAAAAAATAGATCCTTATACATTTATCTCTATTCCTCATAGTTATTGAGATATTTGCAAGCGAAAGTTGTAAATATTTGAAAAACATGCTTAATTTCCTCACGTTTTTTGACAAACTTTTCCTTCTAGCGGCTCAACCTTTAGTTTTACAGCAAATTCCTCAGAGGCTTAGTTATAGAGAATTAAATTACCTTTTAAATCTAGGACATTATTTAATATTTCATCTTCAACTCATCAATAGTTACAGCAATTTGAAATTTCAAGGGAAATTCCGGAATTTCGTAAGAAAACCACCCATTGCTCTTTGCTGTTTTTCTAGGGTTGTATATCATTAAGATAGCTGTATGTTGTGTTAATACACATAAACGGTAAGAAAGTGTGTGTAATGACCTAAATATTCAGTAGGCTTATGCATATTCACCTTTTTCACACTATGTGGATACATGTTAAAGTACATACTGTCGTTCAGTGGCCTCAAATCGAAAAAATTTGGCAACAAATCATTTTTTCAACTTTCTTCAAGGAAGTTCGATAAGCTGTTTTCGTATTCTACAGTATATGGCCCACAATATAGGCTACTACGATGGTCATTGTACTGTTCATAGAAAAATGTGGTACGTCATTTAATATTTTATCTTCAACTGGTCAAAAGGTACAGCAATTTGAAATTTCTGTGGAAATTCCAGAATTTCATAAAAAAAACCTCACATAGCTTTTTCCTGTTTTTCTAGGTTTATATCTCATTTATGAAGCTGTCAGAGTGCCAGAGGAAGAAATTACAGAGGGGTGCACCCATTGAGGGCTCATGGCCAAAAAAAAGGGGTTCGCATCTTGTTCGCTCCCAACAATACGACCAGCCATAGAGTGGAAAGTATTCAAACCGTCAATGGTACATCAGACAATGGTATATCAATGGTAGAATGCATACATACATTAAACTTAGCATTGTCAAAAACAAATTAATTGAATGGTCATGTTTTGAAAACTGGTTGAGCATGACCCATAGAGGAAATATCGAAATCTTGGGCTTCGTAGTACAATGAACAATATCCCAAACTTGCGAGAAGGTTAACCAAGTGTCTTTGGATGCAAATCTTCTGTGAAGTAGGAGGGAGGGGCAACTCAACACTGAGGATATAAACGTCGGTGGTCAAAGTACATAGGTTATGGCCCACCTTACCTAGGTCGGTAAAATAAACTGGTTGCGGAAATTTACGAAGTGTTTCTGTGATAATGCCATCAGAAGTAAAAGTCGAGGTATGCAGGGAAAGGGTATTATGGAGGAAATTATGAAAAGAGAGCCAATTTCCAGGCCTAACAGCGATAACTGAGTTCTTTGACTTTGCCGACCTCAAAAGGGAATTGTGTGATTGGTATGCATGCCTGCATTTTTAGCATACACTTAGCATTAGTTATGATAGGTCATTTCGTATGCCATTTCCTGGAAGCGACTGGAATATTGACAAAATGTGAGCAAATAAATTTCACAAAATACCTAATGTTGAAATGTAGAAAAATTAATATTTTTTAAGTACATTGATTCAGCTTCAGTTAAATTCAACTCAATGCCAATTAATTTATTTGGGACGGAGGAGTTGCTTATGCTCGGAACTTAGTATCATTGAGGCTAATTGGAAAATTCTTCATATTTCATAATATTCAGTATCGTCCCTGTCAAACCAAATGCAGTTAGAAGTAGCACCTAAGGGGACCCAATTGTACCCCAAACAAAAGCAGAGATAAATACTTCATCAATCCTACTGGGATGTATTGTCCACTGGAACTGCGCACGAATATCGTTATAGAAATAATAGTTTGCAGACCACAAAAATATAGATCTTTGAATTTTCCCCGCCTTCCACATAACAAAACATACCTTACGTCTTCTCTCGATTTCCTCATTCTTCTTCCTTATTCGTTCAATTTTTTCATCAAGAGCGGCTTCTTGTTCTTTTTGAGACATCTGAAATGGAAAGAAATTTTTAAATATCAAGAAACAATTGTAAAAAGCAATTATAATAAAGAAATGAAGTTCAAGAGCTACCCAGTAGATGGTATTTCACATCACTCAAAAAAGGTTTCGGTTCATCTATCAGTAATATTAATAAATTCTCCCACATAAAAACATAACATTCCAGAGAAAATTATTTCATTTTAAGAATACTTTAACAAGGAATCATGGAAAGGATGTCCTCGTTGAACACTTCAATACATGGAACACAATCTAAGATGTACTCTTATTTAAACTACCCTGTTGAAAATTGGAATGTGATCATAAATGCTCCATCCACATTCTTTACTTGTTACTGTTGAAAATTTCTGTTCCTAATTTGGTTCCAGCTCATTTCTGATATGCTCCAAACAATTGCAACCAATGAACGATCACTTTGCATTGAGTGCGCATGATATATCACCGAGATCTGTCCTAGAGGTTATCTGAGAGATTGATCTCCTTGAATTGTTCATAAGTCAATATTAGCACCATTTGCAACATCTTCCTCATTCCATCTATAAGTATCCACTGCTTCTAAAATGTTCCCAGAAAGTGGGTTCCTGAACGCTGAATTGAAAGTCCCTAAAATGCTCATAGGCCTATTCAGGTGTAGCCTACTTAAGTGATTATATTATTATGTAGACTACAGTTAATAAATGTTATGTCAGCTGCACACACAATGTTACTTAAGCAAATCAAGCATTTTCCAAAGAGTATTCCAGAGGCAAAACTTGCACATGTCAGACAAATGTAATGCACGATGACATTTGCACAAGGATGCTGACATTACAGCCAAACAGTTTCCAAATCCAAGCTGCTTCTTTGAAGTAACAAAGTTAATATGAAGAAGAGTAATCAATTTAACAAGTACTGCCTGGTAAGCAAATGTGAAATCTATGTAAAAAATTTCTATTTGTACCGGGATTCTCAGCAATGGAAAAAAACGAGAACGTTCCAGCAGGTGCCATACAAAATACTACCAAACAATGCATTCTAAGAAACAACTAATGTATACAAATGACGAAAAAAATAATTTCGGTGATTAAATTTACTCCTAGGCCTACTACATGTCCATTCGATCAAATGGTCCATTTCCTACACAGGATACATAACTTGCAATGTAAACAAACAGTATACTAGTAAGAAAACCGGCAGCAGCTCTGGTGAGGAGGAAACCTAGTGTTAAAACCTGATGTCATTAGTTAAGCAGTTGTTTATCGATCTTGCGGCGGATTCTGATAGTTGGAAAAAATGAGTATAATCTCCTCGCGATGTCCTTAGCTATAGAGAAAATAGGGTTAAACTACCTGCAGATTTTTTTTAGATTTTAGGAAAGCTGACAACGAATTGCAGCAATAAAAGAATAATTTATTCAGACAAAGGAACCATATTCAGGGAAGCAAAAAGGTTCACGATCTGCCTCGTTCATTCACAATGAACGGAGCTCTTCACGGGAAGAGATACAGCGCTTCACAAGGAATAGTGTATCTCATATTTCCCACTGTTACACTTAGCGTATATCATTGGAATGTGCTACTCAATGTTTACGGTATAATTCATGCAAACCGAAGTTCTTCGGCGACTGACTTTGTTAATCATAGCTGAATTACTGCATGCATTTTACCTCACCGCAGAAATTGCTTTGATCCACAACACCTATGATTTAATCAATATTTCTCTTTCTTCCATCAGTGTAGCAGTGCAAATAACACTTTCACGCAACGCTGAGACAGGGAATTAGATATAGTGTATTCATGCCATTATGAACGTTATAAACCAAGCAATAAATACATAATTTGACAAATTGCGAGACAATGCGCATTACCAATCGTCAATTGGAAACGATTAAAAAATGCCAATGCCACCAGATGTCAGGTAGTGGCGAAAAGTTGATCTTCGAAATGTGAAGTCGATGTAAGGCTGTGAAGTAAATAATTACTTTTTCTGTGATGACCCGACGGAATGGGAGAAGAAACTTTCTTTGTCCCGTAGTGACTAAACTTTTAATGTCAGAAGTTCCTTTTTGGTTAATTTAATATTGTTTTAATGTTGGTGTTTATTCATGTTACCTGGAAGTGCAGGGACGATAATTCAAATACTTTGTTCGTGTGTTAGTAAAAGTGTAGGATGCGACTATCCAGAATTCCTATTATTTTCATAGTATTTGTTTTCCTTCTTTCGGTGCTCGTCGCCAAAATATCGTTCATTCTTTCCATTAACGTTGACGAGCTGACACCTATTGATGCAACGTCACAATCAAGCAGCTCAAATGATGAAGACAGCCAGGAAGAATATGTACCACCACTCTTGCAAATTGGTGACTCCCCAAATAATTTAATTTGGTTTCTGCAGGTTGGGTTTCATTCTACATTTCGAATAATGAGATTCGTGAATTTGAACATCTTATCTTCACGATTTGCATATTCTGTTGCAGATATCTGATATTCATATTAGCATTTTCCATGATATGACACGGGTGTCGGAATTCAAGGAGTTTTGTGAAGCCACAGTCTCCGCTATCCAACCAACAGTAGTCATAGCATCAGGTATTTGCTAGGTAGAATGAACTCACTGAATGTTCAGTTCCTCTTAGAAATATTGCCTGAAATAAACGCTTATCTTAGGTGACTTGACGGATGCCAAATCTGAAAATAATATGGGCTCTCGGCAGTACGTTGATGAATGGATATATTACAAGAAGATACTTCAAGAGTGCAAAGCTACTGAGAAAACTTTGTGGCTGGATGTCCGAGGAAACCATGGTAGTTTTTTCAACACTGTTTCAAACCCTATGGCAATGGCCAATGATATTTGTTGAGGTTAATGTGCGCATTCTTAGACTTTTGAAACTCCCTAAAAGTTTCTGTATTTATTTTTTAACTGATATAAGTGACGTCTGCCCTATTGCTTTCCTGTCTTCTTACATACATAAACGTATCACACAGCATTGGTTAGAATTTCCATCTTCTATGATGCTTCAATTGTCCCCTAGAACATCACTTTTGGGACTTCGGAATGAAGCCATTAAGCTCTAACAAATGACAGTGCAGAATATGCAGCATGTCACCACAATATTGGTATACCATGGCCAGGAAAGAGTGAAAAAACTGTGTACCTAGTCGCAACACAAAGTCCAAGTGATGTGTCATCAGGAACAGCTATTCATGGAACATTCCAGTTGATCCCTGTTCGGTGTTCATTATTAGCACTCAAACAATTATTTAAAAGTTGCCCTTACCACAGTGGAACAGACATTTGTTTACTGGATGGCTACTTTGCTACACACTTCGTTAAAAGCTTACAGAGCATACAGAAAGTGAGTGTCACACAGCTGATGGAAGGATTAGGTTGGGAACCATTAATAGACTCATG